>JAWDAA010000030.1:75000-1318333 GCA_036785405.1 Coenonympha arcania | reverse complement strand
CCCATAAGTCATTCCTTGCTCTGTGGTCGCACCATAAGGGTTCCATTTTACCATTTTGGTACGGAACCCTAAAAACATTTTAATCGCTGCTGCCCTACACGATAACATCTTCACTTACCATCAAATGAGATCGCTGTTAAGAACGAGTAGGTACTTGTAGTCTAAAAAATCCTTCTGGGTGAAAACGTACTCATTTCTCGGTGAATGCTCATGGTAATCCTAGTCATCTGCAAAAATTCTGCTTTTTGATTGGCTGGAAAAATTAAATGATAAACATTTTTCTTTCATATACAGGAGTGCATAACAATTAAACCCCGAACTAACGTTAAAGATTTTTAGGAGGAACTTTTTAAATACGTTGTTTAGGTCTTTTAATCGCATGATACGTCTGTTTTATTCACCAACTAGCACGTTTGAAAGTAACACTGCAATTTGCATGAGCCCCTCGTCAGCACAGAGTAATATATCGTAGAGACACCCCCTCCCGTCGCGCGCTTCCGATCCGTCTGGAATGTAGTTCCGGAGCGACATGTGGCTATTTCTGTCTAGCCGCTCTTTATCGATGTTAAAATCTAAGCTATTTTTTTTTGGATAAAAATAGATTTTAGCGATGAAAAATCAGTTTTTTCTAATGTATATTGTAGCAATTCTTTTGCGCACTGTTCTCAGGTGAAAGATGTAGTTTTATTACCTTACTAGCTTGGAAGGAGTGAGTAAACTTGTGACGGGAGGGAGGGGGGTAAGTTACTCTTACTACACATTTTCGCACCGGAACGCTAATTCGCTTGGCAGTGCGTCTTTGCCGGTATAGAGTAGTAAACAGCCGAAGCCTCCTGTCAGACCAGACCAGAGTTAATTTAGATATTTAACAATTTTAAAGTTCCTTGTGTCAGGAATCAAACCCTTAACCTCCCGCTGAAATCCGAGGACGCTATAACGGCCTGAGGTCGTTAAAATATCCTTAATCGTAATTCAGGCGGTAGGAGCTGCGGGCAAAAGCCACTATGTTAGGCTTTTAAATAATACAACATCTTTATCTTCATGTTAATATATTATCAAAGTCCCAATCTGATGTTCTTCTTCTTCTTATAGTGCCGTCTCCTACCGAAGGTTGGCAACCATCATAGCGATTTGAACCTTGGATGCCGCTGCTCTGAATAGGCTACGGGTGCTCTTCCCAAACCATTGGCGTAAGTTTCAAAGCCAAGATATTCTTCTGCGGCCAGGCCTCCTCCTACCTGCCACCTTCCCTTGCATGATTAATTGAAGGAGCTCATATTTCTTGGTATTACGCATCACATGACCGAAATATTCTAGTTTTCTCCTCTTTATAGTATTAAGCACTTCTAGACATTTCACCATTCTCTGGAGCACAGCGCTGTTTCGAATGCGGTCTGTCCAAGAAACTTTGAACACATGTAATCTGATGTTACGAATAAACAATTCTTAATTTAAAACATTCAGGTACGAGCCATTACTACCACGGAGGTCTTGTCTATGAATACAATATATTTCCCTTACATGTATTATATCTAGCTAGTATATGTAGCCTTGGTTTCCCTGCAGTATAAGCATATAAAACGCTTTGCATCACGTGTCACGTTACACGTATAAAGCTGTCCCTGGGAAGACGCGTCCAAAAGACCATTTCCTTGAAATAACCGCAACGCTCAAAGACATCCCCCCTCATAATATGAGCAACAGATGCCGCACATTTGAAGTTGTGTTACGTAGTTCCGGTTTCATAAAACGAATAAAAGTCCGCACAGAGAAACACAGTAGATTTGAAATGAAAATGTTTTAATGCAACTTAAATGCAGCTGTCCTATAACAATCATAAATCAGTTATTAATATATCATTGAAGAATTTCCTAACTATAAAGATTCTTAGAATAAGAGGGATATGTTTCCATTTCCATTATGAGATAATATCATAAAAATCATGTAGTAAACTTTTATACTATGTAAGAAAAAGTTGCATATAATGGCATTTATGAAAAGAACCATTGCCGAGTTTCTTGCCAGTTCTTCTCGGTGCAAACCTGCTTTCCGAACTTAGCGGTAGAGTTTAGACTTATCATAGAGCCTTTGAATTGGGCCTATGTGGAAAATAACCATTTTGATTTTTTATTTACACTGTTACTTAATATGTTTTGAAATGTAAGGTTATATTATGTAAACGCGTTAGACATTTTTGGAAACGGGAAAAAACATTGAACACACGACACCGTAACAGTTATCTACCGGCTGATTCGTTGCGTTTAAAAGATACCTATTTAGAACGTCACAGCAATATCCCGATTCGGAACCTATTTGTTCAACCGACAAAGTATTGATCGAGAAAATATGGTCCGAATTAAGGCTTCACAGCTCACTTACATTGCGTTTAATTCGAAATACGAATCCGATATCCGTTTCGGAACATTTTCCCGGATCGTGTCCGGCGTTCTGGCACGATTCTGTGTAGAAACCGTTATGGGTTCTTACCCCTTCTAAGTTAATACGATAACATCGGCTGTATCGTCACATAGGTACCATCAGGTGAGATCGCAGTGAAGGTAACTTGTAGAATTAAAAATAACCTGTCAAGTGCGAGTCGGACTCGCGCACTGAGGGTTCCGTACTACAACCGGAGGAATAAAACCATAAAAACCACTTTTCTTATCGAACCGCAAAACTAACTTTGTTTTTAGAGGTTTTATTGTAAATATCAAAAAACTACTTATTAGATCTCGTTCAAACCAATTTTCGGTGGAAGTTTGCATGGTAATGTACATCATATATTTTTTTTAGTTTTATCATACTCTTATTTTAGAAGTTACAGGGGGGGGGACACACATTTTACCACTTTGGAAGTGTCTCTCGCGCAAGCTATTCATTTTAGAAAAAAATGATATAAGAAACCTTAGTATCATTTTTGAAGACCTATCCATAGATGGGTCCTACACATATGGGTTTGATGAAAAAAAATTTTTTGAGTTTCAGTTCTAAGTATGGGGCACCCCCAAAATTTATTACTTTTTTTAAAATTTTGTGTGAAAACCTTAATGCGGTTCACAGAATACATCTACTTACCAAGTTTCAACAGTAGGTATAGCTCTTTTAGTTTCGGAAAAAAGTGGCTGTGACATACGGACGGACGGACAGACAGACATGACGAATTTATAAGGGTTCCGTTTTTTGCCATTCGGCTACGGAACCCTAAAAACTCATTGGGTATATACTCTCTCTCTGAATACTGCAATTTACACGATAAACCCAAATAGAATAAAGTTAAATAAATAAAGTAATTCTACCGCCTCTGGAATATTTGATCCGTACTATACCGTACACGGAATTCCGGATTGATTTTTTAATGTCACAGCGCTAAAGGCTTTCGAAAAGTATACGATAAATCGGCCAAGTGCGAGTACCACTCGCATACAATGTGTTCCCAATACCTTCCAGTAATAATATTAAAATAGTATTAGCATAGACTGTGGCTCCGTCCGCATGAATTTTGATTTTGAAAAATCCCGAGGGAATCATGGATTTCTTGTCTCCATTTCCCATCCTTTGTATCTCCTTTAGCAAATAGGTTTTTCAAAAATCCCGCGGAAACTGGATTTTCCTGGAATAAAAAGTACCGAATAGATTCAGCAGTTGCGGCGCAATTTCTCTCTCCTTGTCGGGTTCCTCATAACTGAGGGTCGTGACCCCTTCCACCGACGACTTTCTTGGATACGATGTCGCGCCATGTTGCCCTGCTCGCTGCCACTTGTAGAGCATCGTGGACGTTCGTGTCGAGTGTGGTGCGGATTTGATCCGACCAACGCATCGGGCTCCATCCTCGAGGTCTCTTTCCTTCCACTTTGCCGGTAACAACCAACTTCTCCAGGTTGCCACCTTCCCTTCAGGCAATGTGACCGAAGTACTCCAGAATCAGATGCTGCGAGACAAACGACGGGACGGGCAGCTGAGATTAGTGATAAAGCCTATAGCACCCTCTGGGTATAGAACCCTAAAAACGTTCGTGTTCCGATGCTCTTATTGCGAGCGGGTTAAAGGGTAATTTCATTTGAAGAGTGGACATTGGACGAAGTACATCGCTGGCACAGTACATCGTTTTGATTGCCCGACAGTGGCAAATGGTATTTTAACAGGCAATCAAAAGCAAGGACGCGTGTTATCGTGCCATCGCTCGGATCGCGTGACGATGGGGATACGACATGAAATAATTATACCATGCTACATGGTGCTGCTATCAAGGTCGTGTCGGATTATGTTTTTTTTTATTGAATTATAAGTTAGTACTTGACTTAAATCTCACCTGATGGAAAGTGACAAGCTGATTTAACTGTACTAACTCGAAAGGGCTGTTATCAGAACCCCTATCGGTTACACACGTATAAATATTTCAATCCACGCCTTACCCTGTCAAACTCCATACTAATCGAATGAGACGTAAGCGATTTCGACAGAGTGGGGCGCGTCGTCGTGGATTGAAATATCTATACTGCATGGGCAAAATGAAAACAAATTTATTGGACAAACAAAATGTTACAGTTTTAAAACACTCCCTGACTCCCAAACTAGGCAGAAACCCATGTCTTGGGAGTCAGTTTATACAAATAAGTTAAGTCCAAATATGGCAAACTAGAGAGTTATGTTAAGTGTAGCGACACACTTGCTGAAAGTTCGGTTCAATACGCTCGCTATTTTTTTAGGATTCCGTACCCAAAGGATAAAAATGGGACCCTATTACTAACACTTCGCTGTCCATACGTCCGTCCGTCTGTCATCAGGCCGTATCTCTTGAACCCTGATAGTTAGACAGCGAAATTTTCACAGATGATGTATTTCTGTTGTCGCTTAAGCTTTAATTTTTTTATCGAAAAATTACAAAGAATCCCAACCAATCGAAAATATAATATTGGAAAACCCCTTATAAATTCTCGTTACGCCGCCCACTATTCGAGTATCTAAGTCCTACGCCCTACATGAATTATTTTGTCCACGGAATATCGTAGTGGGCGTTTTTGTATCTAACCCACAGTCTATTCTTTAGAAGTAGCCTCGAGCTATATTCTCATTGGTAAATTGACTGGCAACATTTCTGTTAACATTGTTCCATGCCAGACCAAATTTTTTTGATTAAGTATAAAATTGAATTGTAAATCTAGATACCTAACTGGATAAAAGTTTTTGACGTGACAACGTCTTATAATTCGATAGAGCCGGCTGCACGCACAAAAAAACATGACTCATGCGGCGTTACCTCGCTCGCGGCGTTACCTCGCTCGCGGCGTTACCTCGCTCTGAGGCGTTCCATGTAAGGCTTGAAGTGCAAGGGAGAGTTGTCACGTTCAACTATCGTCAGTAAACCAACTTTACAGACAACCAATTTTTTTTGCCACACAATTCAATGCTCGCAATTATGATAAATACTCGTAATTAATTTATTGGTTGCCCAAACCTACCGAATATAAAAAAATCATAAAAGTATATGACAAATAATATCAATAAAATGTATGATACTCCACCGAAATAGCTTTCTCGGTGGAGTAATGTTAATTTTACATATTAGAGACTAGCTTTTGCTTGTTGCTCCATGAATTTCGGTTTTTCACAAATCCCAAGGGTTACCATTTGGTTGCAAATATAGACAAAGTTTAAATTTCCTAGCAAAGCATCCCCTAATCAATCATCACTTCCCGTCGCCTATAACAGCCATTCAGCTAGTTACACAAGTGCAATAATAAGTTTGTAATTGCACGCTCTTCAATTAACTGCAGCCGTGTCGCGTCGGTAATAGGATTACTTGTAACTTGTACTTAGTTGAAGTTGTTACGGTGTAGTTAACTGTGAGCTCGTAACTGAGTTTCCAATTAATAATGCGGGTCAAGGGCAGATTATGGCTGTAACTTTGGTTAGGTAATTATATTCTAATACCTTGGATATCGACGCTGACCACTTAAGAAATAAAAACACAATAAAAACTTTGTACAAGTAAACGATCCAAGAAAAACTGATAACCTTCATAATATTGTATATCTGATACTGGACTCCACGTGGAAACGGTTTTCTGCAGGGCTAGACAATGTCACTTAAGCGTTTGGCGTTAACGCTAGTCGCTAGTCGACAAAAATGTATGGACAAAACAAATGACTGTAGAAAAACCACGACATTAATTAACTAAACACGCTGTGTTTGAATAATTAACTACGCTAACTTCAACACTCGCTGCCGTTCTCGCGAAGCTTGTAGATAACTTTAGCGTACTTCGCTTGACAATTGACAGCCGACAGTATCAAACACAGCGTGTTTAGTTAATTAATGTCGTGGTTTTTCTACAGTCATTTGTTTTGTCCATACATTTTTGTCGACTAGCGACTAGCGTTAACGCCAAACGCATAAGTGACATTGTCTAGGCCTGCTGACTCTTTTCATCTTCGCCCACGTAAAGTCTGTCAATACTCCATGCAGTACAACAGTAGAAACTACATAATATTACATAGATGGCAGCATGACAATATCTTTAGGTAGGTTAATATACCGCTCTATAATGGAGTTCATTGGATTTTTATTTAAATACCCCACTAAACTTACTTCTGATGTGTTTGCAGTAAGTACTTTTCGAATCGAAACAAGAACTGCATTAATGATTTAAGTGCCTCTGATAAGAAAACTACTCTGCAAGAAGAGTTCTGCCTTTAGTATTAAGAACTAACTAACTAACTAACTAATATTATAAAGGCGAAAGTTTGTGTGTGTGTGTGTGTGTGTGTGTGTGTGTGTGTGTGTGTGTGTGTGTGTGTGTGTGTGTGTGTGTAAGTGTGTATGTTTGTTACTCCTTCAGGCCGCAACTACTGAACCGAAATTCGGAACATAGATAGCTTATAACCCGGATTAAAACATAGGCTACTTTTTATCCCGGGAAAATCCATAGTTCCCATGGGATATTTAAAAAACCCTAATTTTCAACAGTAATCTATAGCTACAGCTATACTAGATCGTTCAATAAGTCCCGAGACTAACCTGGAAATGGCGCATATATTAAAAACTGTTTTGATTTTTAAAAAGTACTGGCTATCAATACAAGAATGTGTCAAATTTTTAAAAATGGAACAATAAAATTATTGATTTTGAAACATTTAAGTGACGCTACCTTTGTAATTTCGATACAATGGAAAAAAACGAGTTTCGCGTGTTGATAAAACATTGTTTTTTAATGGGAAAAAATACCGTTGAAGCACAGCAATGGCTTATAAAATGTTATGCAGGATCAGCTCCCTCTAAAGCAACCATTTGTCGGTGGTATGCCGACTTCAAACGCGGTCGCATGGACACCAATGATGGGGAACGCTCAGGTCGTCCAAATGAAGCAGTGACTCAACAAAATATTAACCAAGTCCTCAAAATCGTATTGGAAGATCGGAAGGTAAAAGTGCGAGAGATAGCCGAGATAGTGAAAATTTCAGCTGGTAGTGTTTTCACTATTTTACATAAAAATTTGGCCATGAAAAAGCTTTTTGCTAAGTGGGTGCCGCGTTTGCTTACAACTGATCAAAAGGAACAACGTATCAATGATTCAGAGCGATGTTTGGCGCTGATGAATCATAATAAAAAGGATTTTTTGCGTCGGTATGTAACAATGGATGAAACCTGGATACACCATTTTACTCCGGAATCCAATCGGCAGGCAGCGGAGTGGAGAGCGGCTGGTGAAAGCCGCCCGAAGCGTCCAAAGACTCAGAAATCGGCCGGTAAGGTTATGGCGTCTATATTTTGGGATGCGCATGGAATACTTTTCATCGACTACCTTGAAAAGGGGCAAAATATAAATAGTGACTATTACATGTGCTTATTGGAGCGATTGAAGTATGAAATTGCGGATAAACGGCCTCACATGAACAAAAAGAAAGTGGTGTTTCACCAGGACAACGCGCCTTGTCACAACTCCGTGAGAACGATGGCCAAAATTAACGAATTGGGCTTCGAATTGCTTCCTCATCCCCCTTATTCGCCAGACTTGGCCCCCAGCGATTACTGGCTGTTTGCAGACCTCAAAAAAATGCTTCAGGGTAAGAAATTTGACTCAAATAGTGAAGTTATCGCAGCAACGGAGGCTTATTTTGAAGCCAAAGACAAATCGTTCTACACACATGGGATAGAAAAGTTAGAAAAGCGTTGGAGGGACTGTATCGCTCTTGGAGGAGACTATGTTGATGAATAAAAATTAATTTTATGAAAATGACCTTTTTTTAGTACTTAGTCTCGGGACTTATTGAACCACGTGTTAGGTAGATTACTTTGACAATCTTTCCTGAAAGTAAGTGTAAAAGTCATTGAAAATGAAATTCAATTTTTTCTCGGGATTAGTAAAAAATCGAATTTAACGCAGGCGGAACTGCGGGCAAAAGCTAGTTAAGTATATATGTAAGTTATCGTAAGTTGGCGTGCGATGAAATCTCACCACTGGAATTGTTCAAGTTAGAACGAAGTTTCCGAGATTAAAATAATGCGGGACAAATCAGGCGAAGTTCGCACGAAACTTGGCTCATTAGCTGAGTATCGGGCGCCGAGTTAATGGCATCGCCAGCTGAGTGTCCCCGCCTTAACTATATGGAGGGTAGTTAACTAAAATATTGTTCGATACAGTTCCGATATTGGCTGTCGAAAGTTATAAGATTAACTCGGAAATTTAATGAAAGAACTTTTTATAGCAACCTAAGAAGGAAGGGAACTAGATATATAAATTTTGAAAAATCAAGATATATATCTACGTGCTGTATGTGTGATAATATAATATGTCATTGTAATGAAAATAATCTTGTGAAATGTCGCAGTAAATTATCTTAACTCAAACTTAGTCTCAAAGAAATTAACTAGTAATTAATTATATTAATTATCTAAATATATAAAAGAAGACACTGACTGACATATCAACGCACAGCCCAAACCGCTGGGTCTAGAGACTTCAAATTTGGCACACAGGTTCCTTATGAGGTCTAGGGGTGCACTAAGAAAGGATTTTTCAAAATTCCCCCCCTAAAGGGGTGAAACGGGGCTCCCAAGTTCGTATTTTACCAAGCTTCAATACTCCTTCACGCCGCAACTACTGAACCGATTTGGCTCAAATTTGGAATGGAGATAAATTGCATCTTGGGATAACACATAAGCTACTTTTCATCCCGGGAAAATTCATGGTTCCCGTGGGATTAGTTAAAAACCGAAATTCACGCGGAAAAAAATCTTCACGCCGGAAGTACAAGACCGATTTAGCTGAAATTTGGAATGGAGATAGATGATATCCTGGGTTAGTAAAAAGGCTACGTTTTACCCCGGAAAAATCCATGGTTTTTGCGGGAAAACTGAAAAATTGATATTCACGCGTGCAAAATACTACTTTACGCTGCACTTACTGACCTGATATGACTGAAATTCGGAAAGGAGATAGATTTTATCCTGGATTGATACATAGGATACTTTTCATCCCGGAAAATTTCATGGTATATCAAAGGAGACACTGACTCACGCACTCACTGACATATCAACGCACAGCCCAAACCCCTGGGTCTAGAGACTTCAAATTTGGCACACTGATTCATTATGAGGTCTAGGGGTGCACTAAGAAAGGATTTTTCAAAATTCCCCCCGTAAGGGGTGAAACGGGGCTCCAAAGTTCGTATTTTACCAAGCTTCGATACTCCTTCACGCCGCAACTACTGAACCGATTTGGCTCAAATTTGGAATGGAGATAAATTGCATCTTGGGTTAACACACAAGCTACTTTTCATCCCGGGAAAATCCATGGTTCCCGTAGGATTAGTTAAAAATTGAAATTCACGCGGAAAAAAAATCTTCACGCCGCAATTACAAGACCGATTTGGCTGAAATTTGGAATGGAGATAGATGATATCTTGGGTTAGTAAAAAGGCTACGTTTTACCCCGGAAAAATCCATGGTTTTTGCGGGAAAACTGAAAAATTGATATTCACGCGTGAAAAATACTACTTTACGCTGCACTTACTGACCTGATATGACTGAAATTCGGAAAGGAGATAGATTTTATCCTGGATTGATACATAGGATACTTTTCATCCCGGAAAATTTCATGGTATATCAAAGAAGATACTGACTCACGCACTCACTGACATATCAACGCACAGCCCAAACCCCTGGGTCTAGAGACTTCAAATTTGGCACACAGATTCATTATGAGGTCTAGGGGTGCACTAAGAAAGGATTTTTCAAAATTTCCCCCTTAAGGGGTGAAACGGGGCTCCAAAGTTCGTATTTTACCAAGCTTCGATACTCCTTCACGCCGCAACTACTGAACCGATTTGGCTCAAATTTGGAATGGCGATAAATTGCATCTTGGGATAACACATAAGCTACTTTTCATCCCGGGAAAATTCATGGTTCCCGTGGGATTAGTTAATAATTGAAATTCACGCGGAAAAAAATCTTCACGCCGCAAGTACAAGACCGATTTGGCTGAAATTTGGAATGTAGATAGATGATATCCTGGGTTAGTAAAAAGACTACGTTTTACTCCGGAAAAATCCGTGGTTTTCGCGGGAAAACTGAAAAATTGATATTCACGCGCGAAAAATACTACTTTACGCTGCACTTACTGAACTGATATGACTGAAATTCGGAAAGGAGATAGATTTTATCCTGGATTAATACATAGCCTACTTTTCATCCCGGAAAATTTCATGGTATATCAAAGAAGATACTGACTCACTCACTCACTGACATATCAACGCACAGCCCAAACCGCTGGGTCTAGAGACTTCAAATTTGGCACACAGGTTCATTATGAGGGCTAGGGGTACACTAAGAAAGGATTTTTCAAAATTCCCCCCTTAAGGGGTGAAACGGGGCTCCAAAGTTCGTATTTTACCAAGCTTCAATACTCCTTCACGCCGCAACTACTGATCCGATTTGGCTCAAATTTGGAATGGAGATAAATTGCATCTTGGATTAACACATAAGCTACTTTTCATCCTGGGAAAATCCATAGTTCCCGTGGGATTAGTTAAAAACCGAATTCACGCGGAAAAAAATCTTCATGCAGTAAGTACAAGACGGGTTTGGCTGAAATTTGGAATGGAGATAGATAATATCCTGGGTTAATGAAAAAGCTACTTTTTATCCCGGAAAAATCCATGTTTTTTGCGGGAAAACTGAAAAATTGATATTCACGCGCGAAAAATACTACTTTACGCTGCACTTACTAAACTGATATGACTGAAATTCGGAAAGGAGATAGATTTTATTCTGGATTAATACATAGGATACTTTTCATCCCGAAAAATTTCATGGTTTCCATGATAATAGTGATAGATAATATGCCTTCATGCCGTAATTACTGAACTGATTTGGAATAGAGATAGATTATATCCTGGATTAATACTAAGGCTACTTTTTATCCCGGAAAAATCCATGGTTCCTTCGGGAACAGTGAAAAACAGATATCCACGCGGGAAAAATATTCCTTCACGCCGTAATTGCTGAACTGATTTGGCTGAAAATTAGGAAAGAGAAGGCTATTTTTTATCCCGGGAAAATCAATGGTTATTTCTCCCGCTTGAATATTTGTTTTACACTGTTCCAGCGGTAGAAATACTCATTCACGCTGCAACTATTGAAAATTTTTGTCTGAAAGTTAAAATGGAGATAGATTTCGCTCTAAATTAACACAAAGGTTACTTTTTATTCCGGGAAAATTGATGGTTCCCGTGAGAATAGGGAAAACTAAAATTTACGCGGGCGAAGCCGCGGGTATCTGCTAGTAATTATATAATTATTAAATTTATCATTGGTTAGTTGGTTACAGACTATTAACATTATGATTATTATTTATGGTTTTTTAAAATTCATCTCTTTTCATTAATTTCGTGTTACCCATTACTGGGCACGGGTGTTATGTAAATACGGGTTGGCAAGATGCACACACAATAAAGAGTATTGTAGAGAACTTTCACGCCAGTACGATTAAAAGTACCTACCTAAGTCATATTTGATTAGTTGTACCTAACGCACATAACCCGGAAATTTGTTCTACAAGAAACAAGGGGTAGACATCATGAAAATACTCATATTTTAGCGAACAGTAGCAATTTTGCGCTACCTATTTCATAGACTCCCTAACCATATTCACTAAGGGTCTTAAAACTGTTGACTTGGTAAAGAGCCAAGTCAAAGCGCTTAGCATATATAATATCTTTTGAAGATAAATGAATAAAGATTGGATATTATTAAAAACATCGCTGGATATTGTAATGAGATAAGTTGTTAAGTTGTTAGCGGTTACAGAACTTGCTCGGAGAGGAATTATTTTAATTCCCGGGAAACTGAGTTTTCACTTGTCGGTAACTTAATTTGAGTCAGACAGATGTGGAGTAGCCAGTGAAAATTTATGGAGTGTGTCATTATAATTTTATGATCATGTATAGGTACCTAATAGGACATTTGACATTTTCGTAAAGTAGCTTTAAGGTGGTTAATAATGATAATTAATTGTCCTATTAGGTAGAGAAATACAACTATTTGTTAGGACCTTGGAAACCGAAGGCTTGTATTTTTCAAAATATAGGTAGCTTTTTAACGCTTGCGCCTTGCACGGCACATCGGTTTCTTTGAAGCGGTATATCTCATGCGGTAGGTTTTAGAATCTCCATCCTAATACATCGTTGGGAAACTCTAAAAAAACATTGAAAACACTCCTACAAAATAAAAAGTTTGGCGAATTGAGAAAAAAAATCCCTATTACTTCATAAAATCATATATTATCTAGAATTCAAAATTTTATAAGTGTATCGAAAAACACAAAATACCTTGCCTATTTGTGCCAGGGATAATGGGCAATGTTGCGGGAGTTAATAGGAAATAATGTCTGTTTTTCTCATTAAGGGAATCCCCGGGATCACTGTATAATTCAAACTTTTTTCTTTGGAAACTTTAAATTGATTGTTTGCTTACTTTTTCTTGTCATCCCTGATTGCTTTTTTTGCTGGATTCTCGTCATTTTATTTTTGTATTATTTATCATGCACCCACTTACTAAGTACTGTTTATATGTTTGTCTACTTTTTAGGGTTTCGTAGCCAAATGGCAAAAAACGGAAACCTTATAGATTCGTCATATCTGTCTGTCTGTATGTCTGTCCATCCTTATATCACAGCCACTTTTTTCCGAAACTATAAGTAGGTACTATAGTGTTGAAACTTGGTAAGTAGATGTATTCCGTGAACCGCATTAAGATTTTTTTCTAATGATTTCAATTACATATTTCATGTAATTGAAATCATTAGAATCTCTTTATCTTATTAAAATGCATCATTACAATAAAATAAAAAGTTTTCCTGATTGGACGGGAATTATGAAATTCTCAACTCGCTAGGACAAAGTTAAGAGAATTCATCAGGCGGTTTGAGATAACGTCTCATTTTTTCTAATTAGAGATTCCAATTTCCAAGTCGCTTTATAATTGAAAGAAAATTTTAATTTGTCAAGGCCTTTCTGCTTTGTTGAATTATTTCTAGACAATACTTTACATACTTTACATTATATTTCCTTTGATATTATTTCATGTTTTATAAAATATTACTTTTTTAATAGTAACTTTTAGAAATTAACATCTTATTAAGAAAGACAACAGATAGATTCAACAGGTAGTCTAGAAATGATAGATATACCAACTAAAGCCATTACAATCCTTTCGAGTTTCGTATAATATCTTCATCAAGGTATTTGTGTCTGTTATATCTTGTTAATTGCTTCTTATCCTTGTTATAAAACCCTTACTTTAAATGAAATTACCAAAATATACACAGGTACATGTATATAAAAATACCTCTCCTACTCTAGTCTAGTCTAGAGTAATATATACTCTACTGATACCTCAGCTCTTTATACCGTCACACACTAATACTTGCCGCAGTATGGCGAAATAAACATAAATACAAGCCAAGGTGACTTGGCTTCTTTCTTGACTCGTTTCAGCACCGAAACGGAGTATCATCCAATTAAGTGTATGGATAATCGTTCCTAATTTAATTGGACTAAAGACTCGACTGCATCTTGGCTAAATTAAATAGATTATCGTTAATCGAATTAATCATTACAATGTTATATAAATATTAAGCAAAGACCTCAGCTGCGTCTGTTACGGTAAACTCAAAAACTATTGAACGGATTTTCATGCGGTTTCCTCTAAGTCTAATAGATAGAATGATTTGTGAAGAAAGCTAGGTGTATAATTTGTCAAGTTTTTACGTAAATTGTTTGAAATATAACCCTGACTGTTGGAAGTGTCGATCTGTGGTGTCGATAATAAAAAAATAACCTGTCAAGTGCTAGTCGGACTCGCGCACTGAGGGTTCCGTACTACAACCGGAGGAATAAAACCATAAAAACCACTTTTCTTATCGAACCGCAAAACTAACTTTGTTTTTAGAGGTTTAATGTAAATATCAAAAAAACTACTTATTAGATCTCGTTCAAACCAATTATCGGTGGAAGTTTGCATGGTAATCTACATCATATATTTTTTTTAGTTTTATCATACTCTTATTTTAGAAGTTACAGGGGGGGGGGGACACACATTTTACCACTTTGGAAGTGTCTCTCGCGCAAGCTATTCATTTTAGAAAAAAATGATATTTGAAACCTTAGTATCATTTTTGAAGACCTATCCATAGATACCCCACACATATGGGTTTGATGAAAAAAAAATTTTTGAGTTTCAGTTCTAAGTATGGGGCACCCCCAAAATTTATTACTTTTTTTAAAATTTTGTATGAAAACCTTAATGCGGTTCACATAATACATCTACTTACCAAGTTTCAACAGTATAGCTCTTATAGTTTCGGAAAAAAGTGGCTGTGACATACGGACGGACAGACGGACAGACGGACAGACGGACAGACGGACAGACAGACATGACGAATTTATAAGGGTTCCGTTTTTTGCCATTCGGCTACGGAACCCTAAAAAGGTTAACCGCCCAGCGGGGCTAGACAAAGTAACAGTCGTTTAGCGTTAACGCTAGTAGACAAAAATGTATGAACAAATCACGTGACTGTAGAAAAACCACGACGGAATAGAACATAACACGCTGTGTTTGATACTGTCGGCAGTCAATTGTCAAGCGAAGTACGCTAAAGTTATCTACAGGGTCTGCGAGAACGCCAGGGAGCGTACAAGTTGTCGTAGTCGATTATCAAACATAGCGTGCTTAGCTCTATTCGGTCGTGGTTTTGTCTACAGTCACGTGGTTTGTCCTTACATTTTGGTCTACTGGCGTTAACGCCAAACAATTGTTACTTTGTCTAGCCCCGCAGGGGTTATCTTAGAAAACACTGTCTAGCTAATCCCTTCGAGATATACCAAAACAATGCGATATATACATCCTCTTTTATAGATCTAGAGAAACGCCGCGATGGTTTTATCTGTTTTTTTAACCGACTTCAAAAAAAAGGAGGAGGTTCTCAATTCGTCGGAATCTTTTTATTTTTTTATTTTTTATGTATGTTCCCCGATTACTCGGAGATGCGTGGACCAATTTCAAAAATTCTTTTTTTGTTTGAAAGGGTATAGTTCACAGATGGTCCCATAGTCATCAAGTCAGGATCTGATGATGGGATCCTGGAGAAGTCGAGGGAACTCTTTAAATTCTATAAGCACACTTGAAGTGATTTGGGTATTGTTTGAAAGAGTAATTTTTTCCAGGTAGGCATATGGTCATCAAATCGGGATCTGATGATGGGATCTTGGTAAAATCGAGGGAACTCTTCAAATTTTGCTAGTATGCTTGAAGCGATTTAGGTATTTTTTATAGTTACTATTGCATTTCCTTGCAGTCATCAAGTAATGACTGTATTCATCAAGTCAGGATCTGATGATGGGATCTTGGAGAAATTGAGGGAACTCTTCAGATTTTAGAAGCATACTTCAAGCGATGTGGGCATTTTTCAATGCCTTGCGCATTAGTTGTTTTCCACTAAAAAGTATAAAATAAAATGGAAAATTCTTTCCAAAAAACCAACTTCAAATGCCACTACAAGGAATGAAATAATTTTCAATGTACACCAATTCGAAGTCGGGCAATGTTTCGTTCATTCACTAATAGTCCTTCGTATTGTCGATAATTTTGTCGTTTCTTTGCACATCAAGTTAAATAATAAGAAGGACTATTAATGATTGAACGAAACATTGCCCGACTTCGAATTGGTGTACATTGAAAATTATTTCATTCCTTGTAGTGGCATTTGAAGTTGGTTTTTTGGAAAGAATTTTCCATTTTATTAAGGATAGCTCATTAGGTATACCCATAACATTCTATCTTCTTTAAAAACCTAAATTCGTACGTTTTTCTGATGCTGTGATAATAAGTACAATATCCCAATATTTCTATCTTATTATCATAGAGAGTGGCGACAAAATAAAAACTGCATAAAAACATTTGAAAATTATTCACCCCTGGAACATAATCATTTTGAAAATTTAATAAAACTTTTCACGCGTAAGTAACTCGGTACTTACGCCTACGAATAAGAGGTACGGAAATATTCTAAGCAGCCGAATCTTAATACAATTTTAATGCAGCGGCGTCCTAGGGCACGCGGTCGCCATGGCAACGCGTTCACCCCTAATCCCCTCTATTTTAGCGCGGGATCCCCTAGCTAAACCCCTGTACAATACCCCATATAAAACTTATTAATCCATCAAGCGATAATAATCCTTATTACTATGTCAACAAGTGTGATAATCGCATGAAGTTGTTTAGTTACCTGAAAGTGACTTACGGTGCATTATTCGTCAGCTGTCATAGGGCATCCATCACACCGTAGCGAACGTTTGTCAAGCGGGAAGACATTTTAGTTCGTTAATGTCTAGCTGTATTACTTTGTACGTGTAACGCGTTTAGCTGCATAGATTAATGTGAGAGTATTTTGAGTAACTTAATTATGGCCATTATTATTGTCACTTCGGATAGTACCGAAATAGTTAAGACGTTTTCCTGTTCTTAAATTACTGTCACCAAGTTTTATTTTATTGTTGCCATGTAACATATTTTAAACTACCTAGTGCGACAGATGTAAAGGTATTTTAGGTAGGTATTCTTTTTGTTAATCTAAAGCTATAAATATATTTTAATTCTGGCGTTAACTAGATGTTTAGTGTGTTTATGAGGATTATGAGGATACAAGATTCGATTCACATATTCGGTTCAAGTATTGCAAGGTACTTAGTTAAATTCAATTTCTTACCTTATAGAAAACCGATAGAAATACTAAATTATCAAAGAAAACTTCATAATGTAAAGTTAAAAAAGTAAAAAAGTGTGTAAAAAAGTAAGTACCTAAGTGAAAGTTAATACCGGCAAAAAATCCGACCATAATAGTTGTGATATGTATTCATGTGATATCGTAAAATAAAAGAAAATAACCTGTCAAGTGCGAGTCGGACTCGCGCACTGAGGGTTCCGTACTACAACCGGAGGAATAAAACCATAAAAACCACGTTTCTTATCGAACCGCAAAACTAACTTTGTTTTTAGAGGTTTTATTGTAAACTAGTAGGGCGCGTGGGGGCGCGGGCCACATGTGGCCCGCGTGCTGTCTTCCCCTCTATTTGCCTTCCCACTTTTAGTCTCTTTAACATTCGTCATACATTTTGTATGAAAAAATTAAAATCCGCCATTTTGAATTTTTTTTCTATCCATCGTATAGACCTTCGGATCCTGATCAACTCTTGTCAAGAAACCGTTCTTCATTCTTTTATACTTTACATGATATCGACGAAATTCGAATGGCGGCCATTTTGAATCCGCCATTTTGAATTTTTTTTCAGCGAACTGCCAATTGGATGACGTTTCGAGTGACATTTGGTCGAGCACCCCCCACCTATCTTCGATACCCTGGCAGTGCTCTTCACTTGTCTCCAAAATCCTCACTCATCAGCTCTCTCCGTATTTTTCCTCCGAATGAATTTTTTTCATTTATACGACACCATCCTTGAAAAAAAATTTTTTCATACAAAATTGTTCAGGAGAGGTGATCAATGAGTGAGTCAGTCAGTGAATCAGCACGAGTAGCTATATATATTTTATTGTAATTATCAAAAAACCACTTATTAGATCTCGTTCAAACCAATTTTCGGTGGAAGTTTGCATGGTAATGTACATCATATATTTTTTTTAGTTTTATCATACTCTTATTTTAGAAGTTACAGGGGGGGAGGACACACATTTTACCACTTTGGAAGTGTCTCTCGCGCAAGCTATTCATTTTAAAAAAAATGATATTAGAAACCTTAGTATTATTTTTAAAGACCTATCCATAGAACCCCACACATATGGGTTTGATGAAAAAAAAATTTTTGAGTTTCAGTTCTTAGTATGGGGCACCCCCAAAATTTATTATATTTTTTATAATTTTGTGTGAAAACCTTAATGCGGTTCACGGAATACATATACTTACCAAGTTTCAACAGTATAGCTCTTATAGTTTCGGAAAAAAGTGGCTGTGACATACGGACGGACAGACGGACAGACAGACATGACGAATTTATAAGGGTTCCGTTTTTTGCCATTCGGCTACGGAACCCAAAAAATCGGAACTATTAGAAAACCCATTGCATTCACCCAAGTATACTTTTTAAACCCTCCTTCGCAATTGTAAAAAGGAACAGCTACTCCTACATAATAAAAAGGAGTAATTACGCGTAAACATTTTGTTTTGCTGGTAAAAGAAATCGCGCCCGCATCCCAGCGCCGTCCAGTACCTACTACGAACTCTTAAACCCTTTCACTAGAAGAGGTTCTTTGTTGTTTCTGTTAATACATTATTATAATGAATGTTATTTTATCAAGATAAGTTTCCAAGAGAGTTGAAAAAGATTTTGAATTAAGCTTCTTACTGTAATCTTTTTACGAAATGAAGTACTTACATTTATCTACGTTTGATAAACTGTTAACAATATTTTGAATCTATTATTATTTTTGTTATTTTATTTTATTATTATTATTTATTTTATTACTATTATTGTTATTTTGTTCTTAGCACAAAAATCATTGTTATTTGTTTATCGCATACGTTCCAAGCCTGGTATACCTATGGACATTTTTCACTTAAACTCAGCGATTATTTTTCAATCTTCTTAAATAATGAAATGCCGGTCCATTCGTAGTTGTTATTTTTGGTACAGAGCTAATTATTGGCCAGGATTTGTAACTTTGTACAAAGTTCAATTCATCTTGTGACGCGACGCTATGTTTGGGTGAGCTTGTATAATGTGTGGCTTTATATTTGCCTGACAGTGTCGCGAAGCTCGGCACCAATCAAAACTTAAAAGTCAGATCAATTAGTACATACGAGAATTTAAAATTAACGTGCTAGTGCATCATCAAAGTACTATAATGTTATTATAACAATTATAACAACAAAGACTTGAGTGTATGACTAGTGTATATGAGAAATATTTACTGATTAGCTTTAGTAACTATTAAAGTACCCTTAAGGGATTTTATATTATAAAAAATAAGCTCCTATTGTTTCAATATTGAGTATGTCAACTCCTATTTCAAAAATATCTGCATTTCGGCACCGAATGTGAAATAGTAGCGAACATTTTTTGTTTGCACTCAAAATTCGTTTTACTATTATGTGTTACTTCACGGTGTGATCGGGGCCCTCAAGATTGCGCCAAGAACTCCATAAAAACGCGCCCTTGCATTCCCGCAGTAAACAAATGGCGGTGGGTCGCTCCGATGATGGCTTTGTTACACGCCATAACTCCGAAACAGTGACGCCATAGACATCTGGTCATTTGTTATTATGTGAAACTCGCTTCTTACATCATTTTTAGAGGTTATGTACCGTCCTTTGCGGTTTATCTTCAATCTCAATTCATGGTAAGATTGCTCTTAAGGCCGGTTCGCACGAAACACTCGGAGTTACGACCAAACATTATTTTAGTTCTTTTACCTAGATTCTAGATTGTAATTATTCGTCGTCTTCGCTATAAAAGCGGGTTTTATTCACAAAGTATGAAATTGGAATAAAAAAGTAATATTTCATCACAATCACCGAACTTGGAAAACAAACGTCCATTACATTGCTGTCTAAAAACGCCCTAGTGTGCTATTATTTTCGCACTATAGCTTTTTGGATTTTTGAACTTTTTGATATGTATCTATTATTATTTACGGTAGGTTTCTAGGTCTGACAAAGCTAAATGGCTTTGTGGCAAATCCTTACTTATAGAGTGGTATCTAGCCACCTCGGAACCGTTTCAACGGAACACCAACAAACTCGCACGAAACGTTTTTCTTCCACGTTTCCGCTAAGGTGTGGAACGCCCTTCCAGCCTCCGTTTTTCCAGCCAAGTACAATTTGGGTGCCTTCAAGAGAAGAGTGAATAGGCATTTTCTAGGCAAGCGCGCTCCACCCTAGACCTCATCATTGCTTTCCATCAGGCATGATTGATTGTCGTCAACCTTCCGACCGCATCTCTCTTTTTATATGGGTGATTCTAAGTAAAGAGGTAATACGTTGTATGAATTACATAATAACATACCTACCTATTTGTACTTTTTTATGGAAACTTATAAGTGAATACATTTACAAAGTGGCCAGTCAATTCGTATTTATCTCATGCTTGATTTTCATCAAGCGCAAGAGATAATTATTAATAGTACGAAAGGTAGGTACAATGTTTAACTTACATGAAGATTTTATTCCCGAAGATCCTGTTTCCAAGGCTAAATTATGTTTCCTTGATCAGCGAAGTACGAAGAACAACTTACATTAAATGTAATGTTGTTTCGGAACGAGTTTCCAAATTCAAGAGCGGCGGTTCCTGGAAACTTTCTCAAGTTGTTGATACTTGTATACAGAGTGGTTTTTTTAACTGTGACTGTAACTAGGTTAATATAGAGAAATTTCAGACCAGACGAACAGACAGACAGATGGATGAACAGCAGAGTCTCAGTAATAGGGTTCCGTTTTACACTATATGGGTATAGCTATGATATTCTCGTAACGTTTTCACACACTCAATGATGTGATACAAGTACAAGAAAAAAATATTACTAACACTGAAAAATGAACTTTACACCTATTGGCTTAGAGTGTAAAATTAAATGTATTTCATCATAGAAAATACAATGCTCAACTTTGAGGCGCATAAGTAATTTCAATCTCGGAACTGTCGACCAATATGGCGTTATGAACTACATTCAATTTTACGCTCTATGTCAATTGCATTAAAATTAATTTTTCAGTGTTCGCAAAAAATGTTTTCAATTCAATATCGTCTGCTTATGTACGTAAATGCCATCACCTTTTTAAACATATCACATCACGAAATGTAGCTGACATACGTAACGAGAATAGCCCCCCTGAACCCTAAAAGAAAGGTCTAACTAACTCTTTCACTTATTGTCTCACCTTTGTTAGCCCAAACCTTAAAATCTAGACAGCTGTGTTTTGCCCACCGATATGAACCTAAGGACGAGCCCATCGGAACATTTTATGTCAACCTTAGTCCTTACGTCTTCATACAAGAAAAAGTAGGGTAATTTTTCAAATTTCCGCTTATACGCCACATCATCATCATCTCAGCCTGCGGACGTCCACTGTTGAACATAGGGCTTCCCAAGCGCGCGCCACCACACTCTGTCCTCAGCCTTCCTCATCCAGCCGCTTCCCGCCACCCGCGCCATTTCGTCGGTCCAGCGGGCTGGAGGTCGCCCCATACTACGCTTACTCGTACGCGGTCTCCACTCCAGGACTTTCCGGCTCCAACGGCCATCGCCCCTGCGACAAGCATGACCTGCCCATTGCCACTTCAGCTTGCTAATGGTTTTGGCTATGTCGGTGACTTTTGTATACGCCACAACATGGCGGAAATTGTCCCTGTGGAAACTCACGTGCGGGCTAATTACAAGTATGTAGTGATCTGTGGCGTAGACGAGATCCATAGACAATCCTGCGGTTGGCTTACAACTGACGCTGTTGGTGTCAAAACCAACATTTTTGACACCTTTAAATTGGCGACATTTTTTCGCGCAGTCCGCCAGGTCCTGTGTATAAGTCTGTCATGTTGCCAGAAGTTAATTTCATAAGGTAAACAAGGAATAAGGATGATTTGTTGAAATTCCCTCTGGATCTCCGGAACGATACACAAACTTAGGTAGTATAATAATATTGTCAGTAAAGCTTAGCACCAAATGATATAGCGAGATATTTCCGACCACGCAATATGCTATCAAGGAGGGAATATAAATTGGAAGTTATTAAATATTAATGCCCCTATAATAACTATTAATGCCGGGCCTTTGTTAATGATGGAGATGGATCAAGAGAAACGACGAAACCCTTCATCCGTCGTTCAAGATGGTTCAACCATCTGACTTTCGCAATCTGGTGAACCTACCGTTATGAATATGAGGGTGAGCCCATCTGCGGGGCTAGACAAAGTAACAGTCATGTAGCGTTCACGACAGTAGATAAAAATGTATGGACAAACCACGTGACTAGAAAAACCACGTGACCTAATAGAGGAAAACACGCTGTGTTTGAAAATCGACTACGACAATTGGAACGCTCCCTGGCGTTCTCGCAGACGTTGTAGATAACTTTAGCGTACTTCGCATGACAATATAATTGACAGGCGACAGTGAACAACGCTAAGCATAAAGTAGATTCTGCTTTTATATATTTTTATCTACGCTCATTGCTTAAAGTTCGAATTATGAAATCAAAATGTGTCAGATAATGACCTACTTTATTCACAGACTTCTATAATTATTAATTACTCTCCTAGCTCGCTCCAAGGCGTTTAATAATAATATAGTAGTGTCACCGTCAGCTGCTCGCTATTTCGCCACTAAAGTTTGAAGGAAGGTAGGCCAAAGAAAAAGACCCCGGCGCCGCACAAGCCACGGCCCGGACATCTCATTCACAGTTTAGTGCATCGCTGTTTCGCACGTTTTAAACCATAATTAATGTTTTGTTTTTCTCTCGAGATAAGAAGGAGGTATATAGTTTTTTATCATTCCGAAAAGGAAGAATCATAAAAGTGGTGATTGTGATTTTGATTATTTAGTGAAAATACTGTCGTCGAACATCTTCACCGGATAGCGTTAGTACGCAGCATAACCCGAGCCGTGAGTACCTACTCTATTATAAAATGAAAGTACCTAACAGGATCTGATATGGTCCAGTGACTAGGATATCTGACTCTCACTCAGCAGGCTCGGGTTCGATTCCCGGCAACGGAAACAGATCACAAGCAGGCTGCGTGTTTCTCAACTAGGAGTTTCACATACACCTTTACAATATAGGGTTGCGTGTTACTCATGCAGGAGTCTCACATACGCCCATACTATACAGGGTTGCGTGTTTCTCATCTAGGAGTCTCACATACACCCTTAACTGATAACCGAAGCATAACTGCTACGCAGACAGCGAACCGATCGCCGCCATTGATGTCGACGTCACGAAGGATGCTTTTACTGGAACGAATGTAAGTAGGTACTATAACGTTGCTGACATCGGCCCCGCTGCAATATCGGCTGTTTTGGTCTCCAGCGTGCCTCTTATCCCAGTTACCTGTTACTAGTTGCTGTACGATTGCTGTTGTGACGGATTTACCTACAGAATATTAGACCCATTCTGAGCATGTTAAAAGATTATCCGAAAGGATAGAAAATAAGCAAGTATTAATTCTTCGTACGCTGTCATCACCATGCGTAGCTATTAGGTACTTTACTCTTATCCTGTAAAGATGAAAAATCGATACCTGCTTAAACGGATTCAGCTCAAGTGCATTCGGCTCGAATCTTATACATATTATTTTCAACATATCGTCTCCTCCTAAGGAGACTTATTATTTTTCTGATGCATAAAAGAGAGCGAAAAGAAAAATCTAAATCGATGAGTTGATCATTTTTTGTAAGAATTTGACTGAAACTTAAAAGTCAACAAAAATTATTATTAATAAATCTAGCGCAGATAATTAAGATCTGTAGTACGCAAGCTTATGGCCACCACCACAGCTACCAGCAGGCAGCCGTTTTTGCTCGGCCGCTTGCGCGGCAACCGCCCTACGCGCGGCAAGGCGGACGACGAGTCACGTGACGTGTCGACGCAGCTCGCCGCTTCCTCGAGGAAGACATCGCGGCAGTAGCCTCCATGATACGGAGACAAGGAACGGTATAGCTGGCAAGCCGCTTGATTTATTTCTACAATGACTGACTTTTCATTTAATGTCAATCATTATTTTGTTTATGATTTAATATCAATAATTCTACAATTTCATAGTGGATATCAGGTTATGTCATGTCATATTCATTGCCATGTTTCGTGATTATATATCACATAAAAGAAGTAAAATATACTACTAGACAGAATATTAAATACCTATGATTTTAAAGAATCTATAGATAATCTTTTTTTAATATATATGGGCATAATTTCAACCATTTTACTTTCAATGTGAAGAAATTAGAAAAATAAACTCATAATTACATAGTTTTTCTTTTTAAAACTAGAAGATCTTAAAAACAAGTATTAAATTAATATCAAACAATAGTTACGTCATGTGTACACCTTGAATAAAGACATAATAATTTCCTTTTTAAGTAAATAAAGATTTAGATTACAATTCAAGAAAATTTAATACTTTCAGTGAAATAGCAATCTCTAGGAATTTAATGTGTTACCATTTGGATTCAATTCAGCTCCAGTATTTACCAAGATTAAGCCTGTTGCAAAAGTATTGCGACCCTCGGATACTTTTTCATCTTTTATTGGATATATATTTTTAATGGGGTTTAAAATAATTGTTTACAAAACGTGGCCGATACAAGATCCGACACTAAAATACTTGGGATTTATTTTCTATTTATTACAAATAAAAGTGTGTTAACTCCAAATTAATTATGTTGATAATATTCAATCAAGCCATATAAATATATATATTTTCATATGTATATATAAATGATTATAATGTGACCATTTATGAAGAAATTAGGAATGTCAACCATAGATTACCCACTGCTAGTGATACACAAAAAATTTCGAGCGCTGTAAATGCTTAAATCCACACGAAGATCTATATAAATATAATATGCTGGTAAGCAATAATATGGATTAAAATCATGAAAAATAGCAGATAGTACTTATGCCATGAAAACATTTACTGATGCCTCAACAACTGGGGATCATGCTTGTGGAGCATGGAGAGAACAGGAATGACAGCTACACACAAACAGTCTCCAGGACCGAAAAATTTGTGTCTTGTATTGACAGTGCGACTGAAATATGCAAATATCAATAGAATGGGGACATATAATTTTCAAATTTGACAAATATTGCACAGGAATCATAATAATGGTGAAAATGGTTTAATATAACGGTCTGTGGTTCAAAAATTCAAAAGACTTTTTTCACATAGGCCTGGCCTACGGGCACTTATAAATAATTAGTGAAATATAATTATTCTTACTTATTAGTGATTAATATAATTGCACATGCTGATTACTTATGGAGTTCTGACAATAAAATCACGGATGCAGAATCACCATCTTAATATCTAATGGGAATTATCGAATTGAGCTTATACAATTAACATAATCACGATGATAATTGGTAATCTCTCGACAGATTTGTTTGCAAGTAGGCAAAACCACAAATGTATAAACATAATAATATTATGGGTCATGGTGTTAGGATTCCGATGTCTTTACAATTAACGCATATACTATATCGTGGAGAGATCAGCTTACACACACATTGAAACAAATAAATTTTGAATAAAAATCTAACTAACGGTCAAGAACGGGAATTCTGTTGCGGTAGTGCCTCAATGGCCCACATACCCGTGAAACCCCCTCTATAAGATACCTTCTTAACACCAATACTTAAGCATTAATTTTAAAATCACAAGATTTTTTTTTTTAATAATAAAAATAATTAATGTAAGGAACGCGCAGTGTTGTGTCAAACCACCGTGATTGAAGGGAATAGGTATCTTATATGGATTTCACTACTCTGAAGAGGAGTCTTTTTTAGTCACCCATCCCAGTAAGGATGATGTCACTTTTAGACAATGTACCTACTCTTAAACAGTAGGACACTTGTTGTATAAGAGAATTTACTTATGGCTGCTGAAAGCCATAAATTGGAGATTGAATTACTTACTGCGGTCAAACATATTTTTAATGATGGGATTTACGTATTTTTAATAATGTGATTAAGAACATTTTATTCATTCTATTCTTTTGTCCCATATGGCTAGACACGAACAACAATCATTGTAGATATTTTCTTTTATTTTTGTTAGGTCAAGATATAGCTAATTATGATTTAACTTTTATAATATACATGTTGACCAAATTTCGGACTGCTTAACAGACCTTGTATCGTACCTTTATGAAAGTTCAATCTATATCAACTAAAAACAATGGGTACTTTTCGCAGTTCACAGAGTTAAAACTCTGTCGGCGATATATATATATATTTAGACTACACCCGCCATCTTTCTTAAACAGACTATATAAGGCGAAGCGTTATTAGAGCGTTGCTTTTCTGTCTGCGACTCTCGTGGCGTACACATCTACGTGATCTGGTTCGATCTTTCCTTTTTATTGTAATTTTGTTCCAATCGTTTATTTTTTGATTTAATTTGATAATTGTAACCGAATTATTTTTTATGTTTAATAAATTGTTATTTTTTTTTGTGTTGTTTCCACTTCTGCTCCTAAAGTCAGAAGTGGGATGCGTATTCAAACGACCCACTAAGAACTAGAGACGGTTTCCTGAAAATCCTTTCATTTCGATTGGAACAGAATCACTGCTTTAACTTTTTACTGTTATATTTTCGTGTTATTGTGTTGTCGCGATGTCGGACCGCGTGCACCGTGACCGTGATCGACATCGAACTTCGAGAAACAGGTCACGTCGATGTGAGACAGAAGGGCGAAGCCGTAGGGCACGGGATTTTGAGCGTACTCCGTCTGAACCGCGAAATATTCGAGACGACCGCGATTTAACCCAAGCATTTAATTCATTGCTAAATCGTATTTCCGCGATCGAAAACAGTATGTCAAAATCGGGTGAAAATAACACCGTCGTTAAAGATACGAGTAGTGAGATTTCTGTGTGTACCAATGCAAATAATAATAATGTTGCGAGTGTAAACCGCGCCGATAACGTTGTGGTAGCTCAACCGGAACGCGATACCCCTTTTTCTTTGCCTACCCGCAACAGTGCGGATAGCAACAGTGCCGCGAGAGTGAACCGTGCAGATGACGTCATGATCGTTTCACCGCAACAGGAAACTACCGTTTCTGCGTCTACCTCCGCACAAGGTTTGGTTCAAGCCATTAAATCGTTAAGATCTAACTCGCACGATTATTTTGTTTCCAATTTTGATCCGTCATTACATAATTTCGATAATTGGTGTGAGGAGGTGGAACGGGCGAAGTTGACTAACGGTTGGAATGATCATGAATGTTTGTCACGTGTTTCGAACTGTCTTAAGGGCGACGCAAAACATTGGTTAAATAATTGGGCTCCGAACGATCGTTGTTGGCGTAAATTTGTTGAGGAATTTAAACCTCTGTGTCCTAATCGGCTGGACTATGCTAATATTTTATACGAGGTCATGAATACGAACTCCGACAAATTTCCTACGTACGCTGATTATGCTAGGCGAGTGTTGTTGCGTCTGCGTGTCATTAAGGGACTTGACGAAAGTTTGACAGTTCAGATTGTTATTCGTGGTATTACGGACCCTTCGATTCGAGCAGCCGCAACCAACGCGAACCTAACCTGTAATGATTTGGTTTCATTTTTGTCTATTTATGTGAAACCTAATCATAATAAACCAGATAGAAATTTAGGTACGAATTTAGCCAGAAAACGAAGTTATAATGATCAATCGCGATCAAATACCCGTATAAAATGTTTTACGTGCGGTCTACCCGGTCATAAACGAGGACATAACGATTGCCCTAAGAAAACGAAGGTAGAGGATCAAAACGATCACAATCCCAATTCGACCGGCTCCGGTAGTTCCGGTAGGGGCTCCTGTAGTAATAAAGCATGGTGTACATTCTGTAAGAAGCCTAATCATACCGAAAATGAGTGTTTTGCCAAAAATCGATCCGAAACGCGTAACGACCGTAAAGTTAACTTATGCATGGAACAACCGCGTATCAAACGTGAAAATAATGACTTAACTACCGCTGTTATTCAGGGTATCCCCGTAGATGTGCTCATTGACAGTGGTGCTCTGAACGTCTCTCTTATATCATCTGACGTGCTTAAATACTTTTCATGCGCTTTAAAACCTGTCAATTGTACCATAAAGGGAATAGGTAGTCAGGAAATAACGGCTGATTCTTACGTTACCCTAACGGTAGAATTCAGTGAAATTGCCATCGAGGCTGATTTCGTTGTAGTACCCGCACAGTACATGAATAGTCCGATCATTATTGGAACTGACATCCTCAACCGTGATGGTGTCACTTACGTTAGAACTAAAAATAACCAGTACTTGACGCGGACCACCGGTAATCCGAAACATGTGGGTACCG
This sequence comes from Coenonympha arcania, assembly GCA_036785405.1. Taxonomy (NCBI): domain Eukaryota; kingdom Metazoa; phylum Arthropoda; class Insecta; order Lepidoptera; family Nymphalidae; genus Coenonympha; species Coenonympha arcania. The sequence goes on along the minus strand of JAWDAA010000030.1, from coordinate 1,289,731 downwards.
TCGATCAACAGTTATGTGTCAACTCACCTGTTGAAGGTACCCATCGCGATTCTCTCATATCTGTATTAGAAGAGTTCAAAGACTTTTTAATTTCGGGAACCGCATCGACCACAGTAAAGACTGGGAAGATGCACATTAATTTAACTGACGAGACACCCGTTGCCTACCGCCCCTACAAGCTCTCCCACCAAGAGAAATTAAAGGTCCGGGAAATAATTAAAGATCTTCTTGATAAAGGGGTTATTCGAGAATCGCAATCACAATATTCGAGTCCCATCATTCTTGTAAAAAAAAAGGATGGTTCAGACAGAATGTGTGTAGACTACCGAGCCCTTAATCGGCTCACGATAAAAGACCGGTATCCCATGCCTCTTATCGATGACCACATAGATCGTTTGGGCAAGTTTAAATTTTTTACCAGCCTTGATATGGCCACAGGGTTCCATCAGATCCCTATCGATGAGAACTCCATTCATAAGACGGGATTCGTCACGCCGGAGGGACACTATGAGTACGTTAAGATGCCATTTGGATTGACTAACTCCCCTATAGTATATCAACGCATTATCAAAAACACGTTGCAAAAATTCATTGATGCAGGGTCAGTCTTAGTCTACGTAGATGACGTACTCATAGTGAGCTCGACAGTGGACGAGGGGATAAACTTGCTCAGACAGGTGCTTCAAACTTTGACCGATGCTGGTTTTTCAATAAATCTTCGCAAATGTTCTTTCCTCACAACTGAAGTCGAGTATCTAGGGAGGGTTATAAGCCAGGGTCAGGTGAGACCGAGCCCACACAAGATTGAAGCGCTGGTCAAGTCCTCACCCCCTGCGAACGTCAAGCAAGTTAGGCAATTTTTGGGCTTAGCTGGATATTTTAGGCGGTATATTGAGGGGTATGCTGTCAAGACAGCCTGTATTGCACGACTGACTAAGAAGGACGTTCCATTTCATTGGGGCCCTGAGCAAGAAAAGGTGCGTCAAGACATCATCCAGGTACTCACCACCGAGCCTGTGTTGGCGATCTTCGATCCTGAGCTGCCGACGGAAGTGCACTGCGACGCTAGTAGCCACGGATATGGATCGGTGCTCATGCAGACCCACAGGGATGGTAAAAAACGTGTGGTAGCCTATTTCAGCAAGAGCACCCAGGGGGCGGAAAGCAGATACCATTCTTATGAGCTGGAGACACTAGCAGTGGTTAAGGCCCTCCAGCACTTCCGCCACTATTTGGTTGGTATCCAGTTTAAGGTTATCACAGATTGCAACGCTCTTAAGGCCACCGAACGTAAAAAGGATCTTCTGCCGCGTGTTGCCCGTTGGTGGATCTACCTTCAAGACTTCACCTTCGAGATAAATTATAGGAAAGGGTCGATGATGAGTCACGCCGACTACCTCAGTCGAAACCCAACAGCTGAGGTTAACAGCCTTACTCGACCACGCAACTGGGCGCAGATGGCGCAGGCAGCAGATCAAGAAACACAACAACTTGTCGAGCAGCTACAAGCCGGACAACTCGACCCTCGCCGGTATGTTTATCAAAACGATACACTCTACTACCGATACTCACCGTTGGGAGAAGAAGCACGGTTACTGTGCTATATACCCAAGGGTCACCGGCTCAGTTTACTGCGGGTCTTTCACGACGAACATGAACACATCGGTGCCGAAAAAACGTTGGATCTCATCCTTAAGCACTTCTGGTTTCCTGGGCTGCGACAGTTCGTAGCAAAATATGTGGCCCATTGTGTGATTTGCATTTCAAACAAGCGTGTCCCCAGGGCCCCTCACCAGCAGATAACGTCCTGGCGGAAGCCGGAGGTTCCCTTTGAGACATTGCACATTGACGCCTTGGGGCCACTTCCGGTGTCCCACGGATATAAATTTGTACTGCTTGTGGTGGACGCATTCACGAAATATTGCCTACTCTATCCTATTGTTCGCCAAGACGCTGAAGAACTAAAGCGAGCAGCGTCTAATGCCATATCTCTCTTTGGTGTGCCGAAGCTCCTGGTGGTCGACCGAGGCCGCATGTTCGAGGCGAGGAGTTTTGTACAATGGATATCCGAAATGGGTTGCGAGATCCACTACATCACACCAGAAATGCATAACTCTAATGGCCAAGTTGAAAGGTATGTGAGGACCTTGCTTAATATGATCCGCATCGAGACCAATCATAAGAGTGCTTCATGGTCAGACACCTTATGGAGACTGCAATTAGTACTAAACACTACCAAACAGAAGACAACACAGGCATCTCCTCTGAACCTCCTCGTAGGTATCGATGGTGCAACACCTGTCATCAGGAGCTTGGTCCGTGATGTAGCCGCTGAAAGTACAGGACCTGATCGAGCAGCATGGCGTGAAATTTGTCGTACCAGGGCAAGTGAACTGCTGAGACGAAACCAGTCTCGACAGGATTCTTACGTTAACCAGAAGCGTCGTCCGCCTCGTGTGTTTCAGACTGGAGACATGGTGTTTGTGATCAAGTATTCCCAGTCGACGGGAAAGCTTGATCCTGGCATGCGGGGGCCATACAGAGTCCTGAAGACCTTACCCAGTGGACGGTATGAGCTGAAGCTGCTGAGTGGTTCATATGGCAAGACCACTCAGGCGGCGGCAGAATACATGGTGCCCTGGCGAGGGGAATGGTGCCCGGACGCTTGCGCTGCTTTCTTCGAATGTGAGTTCTACCTGTTGGTTACTTTGTTGTGGTGGAGCTAGAGTCGTGGTTTTGTTAGCCATAGTCCCTACAACCCGTAAATTCTCTAATAAGGCCTTACCCGATTGACGTACCTACTAACTGACTGACATACGACATCCATATTGCACTACTCTCATGCTATGGTTAAACGAGTCACGGTAATGCTTCACTCCTCAAGGGAAACCCAACAGTTGTCTGTGTATGTCTGGACCAGTGACTGTTGCCCGAGTCTGGCGGTCTGGTTTTGTTCTCCATGGATGCTGGCCGTATGGCGGTCCATGAGAACCATCTTCGCTCCAGTGACCGTTGCCCGAGTCTGGCGGTCTGGTTTTGTTCTCCATGGATGCTGGCCGTATGGCGGTCCATGAGAACCATCTTCGCTCCAGTGACCGTTGCCCGAGTCTGGCGGTCTGGTTTTGTTCTCCATGGATGCTGGCCGTATGGCGGTCCATGAGAACCATATTTCACCTTTGCCATGGATGCAGGCCGTATGGCGGTCCATGAGAACCATATTTCACCTTTGCCATGGATGCAGGCCGTATGGCGGTCCATGAGAACCATATTTCACCTTTGCCATGGATGCAGGCCGTATGGCGGTCCATTGAGAACCATAGATAGAAAAAGATAGAAAATTCTTTATTGTACACCAATAAAACGTGAGAAAACATTGCATACTTACCAACAACATACAACCATACTTCACTTCTAGCATGGATGCAGGCCGTATGGCGGTCCATGGGTGTGCGCACTAGGTTTCGAGACGTCTCATAGGTTTTAGGTATTGTCGCCTCTTCTAGGCGAGAGGGACACTCCATTTAATTGAAGCATTTACTTGTCCCTCAAGTGGTACTTACTATTTCTATACTTTAGACCACCAACATAAATGCGTCGTTACGGTTATGGGGTCACACTATATCGAGTCTCGTTTCAGGTGACGACGAAGAATCAGTTGACCCAGATGCTGGTCCCTCATCTATACCTGGGCCTGCCCCGGCACCACCAGAGGCAACCTCGCCTCGTGCTGACAGCATCGTGACACCAACTGCAAGTGCCAGCGGAGAAGATCTTGCGAATCTTCTGGCTATGGCTGCGGGCGAGGACGCCGCATAGTCAGGAGAAGCCGATTTAGACTACACCCGCCATCTTTCTTAAACAGACTATATAAGGCGAAGCGTTATTAGAGCGTTGCTTTTCTGTCTGCGACTCTCGTGGCGTACACATCTACGTGATCTGGTTCGATCTTTCCTTTTTATTGTAATTTTGTTCCAATCGTTTATTTTTTGATTTAATTTGATAATTGTAACCGAATTATTTTTTATGTTTAATAAATTGTTATTTTTTTTTATGTTGTTTCCACTTCTGCTCCTAAAGATATAAATAATATTAAATTCACAAACACTGAAGTAATAATAAAATTTTTAAACTGTATAAAGACCTCACGGCTGCTATAGCCATAAACACCAAGTTTATATTTATCTTTACTAAAAAAAAAAAAAAAAACGGAAATGCTTTAAGTACATAATATATCTATTATCTATGGTAAGAGAACTAAGGCCCTTCGAATCTATCTACATTATTTGTTTCATTCAAAAAGCCTCATGGTAAAAACTCTTCTTAAACATTGAGTAGTTGGTCATATTCACTGCACATTACTAGGGCACGCGTCGACTTCGAACGCCTGCAGGTTGGGAGTTAGTTCATAGTACGGAGAGTATTAGGAATACTACACGATTGTCAATAAATTATTTAGCTTTTGAAAAATACTATACTAGTATAGTATGGCATGAAGTTTAATTAGAGGATTTGTTCAAAATATATCAATACATAATTTAATTAATTCAGTTAATAATTATACCTTCATATTATTTTTTTCAAGCGGTTGTTGGTCATTCGTTGTGTACTTAATGTAGAGTTGTTCACAACCAATTCTAAAACCAATGTTTCAGTTATTGCTTAAGTAATTTTGCTATATTTCTGTTTACTATGAAATTAGCTATTATTATGAAAATATTCTGTTTCGCGGTTATTATGAGATTTTCTGTTTCTGATAACAATATTAATCAATTACTGTTTTCTTTTTTTTTTTGATATGCCATAAATTTATGTTTCACGACACTAACTTTCTCTCAACATCTACTATATTATTATTAAACGCCTTGGAGCGAGCTAGGAGAGTAATTAATGATTAAACGAACTTACCTGTACGTGAAGTTCAATCATAATTACTCGAAGAGCTCGCTCCAAGGCGTTAGCAACCCTCCCTCCCAAGATGGACATGCCATTGCCCTGGGCGTGAAACATAAGTTAAAAAATAATTAATAAATAATCAATTTATTTTAGGCACAGATTCTTTGAATAAGGATTCTTTGTTCTGCAAAGACAGATTCTTTGCAGAACACAAGATTCTAAACAGCTCTGCTCTCTCTAAACTAAATGAGATGTCCGGGCCGTGGCTTGTGCGGCGCCGGGGTCTTTTTCTTTGGCCTACCTTCCTTCAAACTTTAGTGGCGAAATAGCGAGCAGCTGACGGTGACACTACTATATTATTATTAAACGCCTTGGAGCGAGCTCTTCGAGTAATTATGATTGAACTTCACGTACAGGTAAGTTCGTTTAATCATTAAAAAGTTATTCATTATAACATCGCTCTACTATGGAAATATTTAAAGAAAGTTGTTTAATTTCCATTACGATACACGGCTCTGGGTTCTGGGTATTTTATCTGGGGTAATATTTTTTATTTAATATTTTTTTAAGTGAATCTACAGACAACATATAGTTGGTAGTCATTGCCGAGAGTATGGATGGGCCATGATTGACCATAGACAACAACAACAATGTCTATTGTGTGTGGTTCTGCGCCACCTTTGCAGAATTTTGGCGCCATACATACTAATTTTTAAAATTTTAATGTGTTATTGACGTGATAACGTTTAATAAATTGATGAACACCAGCAGCACTCATGAAAAATAGTACCGTTCCGTGTACCGTTCCGCGTAACGTTCCGCGTAACGTTCCACCGGGGCCTGTGATTATGATTATGATTATAATTATGATTACGAATACGATTACGATTACGATAACTATTACGATTAAGATTACGATGAGGATTACGATTATGATTATCATAATGATTATGACGTTATTACGTAAATCTATCGTCCGTAAACCGACTTTATAGACAACCAATTTTTTTTGTTACTTAGTCAAAACTTTGCGCTGAAAAATGTCTAACAGTGAAACCTACTAAAGAAAATTTAACTCCACCTGACATTTTAGTAGTTGCAATGATTTACGACAAACGTTTGCAAGATTTTATGGTTTGGATTTATGATAATAATTTGAGCGTAGATAAAGTAGTGTATGAAACTCTACATAATTAGGTATTAAAACACTCGTGTGATACTTTTAAAAAACTCGCATGCGGCTCGTTTTTTAAACTCACACTCATGTTTTAATACCCCCCATTATGTAACCGTTACTTATACTACTATTATTATATATTTTTATCGACGGTCGTGAACGCTAAACGACTGTTACTTCGTCTAGCCCCGCTGGACATTTTACGTAAACTTTTTCCGTACAAGAAAAAAGTAGCGACATCTGTCAAAATTTCCGCTAATTCGACAAAATATGGTGGAAATCGGCCCTTTGGAAACTCGCGTGCGGACTAATAACAACTATAGTGATCTGTAGCGTGGACCGTACTGCGCTCAGCTTTGTACTGATGCCGTTGGTGTCAAAACAAACATTTTTACACCAATAAACTGCCGACAGTTTTTTGCGCGGTTCGCCTGGTCCCATCGATATACCATAGGACAAGATAGAGGATCACAAACAAAAATCAACGCAAAAACGGTAGCATTTACCCACACTTAAACATTTGGGTTTCTAATAGAAATAGGTTTATACTAGCAAAAACTTCGGATTATTATAAACCTTAAAGTTAAGCTGGTAAGGCTTAATTTTGATTGCTAAACACTTAACAGTTACGACGTTTATCATCAGACTCGGGATAGGCAATAAATTTAAACCGTCACTCGAAAGTCGAAAATCTGTATTACAATATGTACAAAAAATATTTAGTCTAATACACAACATGACCCGTACGCAATAGAGTTGAAAATTGTAAATTTATAATTTCTGCATACTCCATTTTAATATTCTTGAAACAAGACACAATTTCTATTCTTGGAATTATTGTGATTGGAATATGGGAGGTATGGAGTAGCTTATATATTTTTAGGCCAAGTTTTTATTATGACTGATTTAAAAAGTTTGTAAAAAGTTTAGATCCTAGTGGTTAATTTTTTTTAAATCATCATCATCATCATCATCATCATCATCATCATCTCAACCCCTTTTTAAGTTCCACTGTTGGGCACGGGTCTCCTCTCAGACTGAGAAGGGTTTGGCCATAGCCCACCACGCTAGGCCAAGTGCTGGTTGGCGGGCAGCGGGCTTCACACACCTCAGAGATCATTTTTATGCATGCATGGAGGTTTCTTCACGATGTTTCCGTTAAACAAGTGATATTAAGTTTCCTAAAACGCACATAGGTAACTCGGAAAAGTTAGAGGTGCGTGCCCAGGATTCGAACCCGCGACTGCTTTTTACTGAGCTATCACTGCTTTTTACACGTGTTTTCGTGTATGTAATTTTTTTAATTATACATGATTTAAAAAAGAAAAACTTGTAGATGAGTCATTTTGTGTGTAAGTCTTTTTAAAATATATAAATAAAATCACCTGCAGTTTAGGAATCGCTGTTTTTAATAATCTACGTCTTTGCGTGTTCCCAGTAATATCCAATTTGTCGAAATGAATTGAACACAGATCATACGTATTTTTAGATGGCTTGTAAAATTCATCTTGTCTTTCTTTTTCGACTATCGATATCCATTCTGCACAGTAAAATGGATTGCTAGGAAATCTACAAATAAAAAAATTATAAAGTACCAATACTACTCCACGCATCCTTTGTCTAAAACAGTCAATGTTGGCTATGGACGTTGGCGCGTCGTCACAAACATTGGCCAAAACTACACAATAATTTCTAAATAATTTGAATTACTGTTTGATTCTACTTGGATTCGATGAAAATACACTTATTTGGCTTAAACTTACCGAAAAAAAAATATTCCCTCTGAAGTTTTGCTGTTGCGGTGGCTATTTTTACAATTTTTAAATGCGCACTTCGGCATTTTGACGCGTCCTATCGTTGGCTATAATTGGACGATACTAATTTAAAATAAGAGCACACTTGTATAAGTGCTTTTATTTCGCTGACCGCTTTTTAAGTGCTTATCCTGAGTCTAGTTCTAATTGGTATGTCGATGCCTGGTCCAGTGTATATGTCTATTGGTGAACCAGATATCTCGTGCATTCAATTAATTCAAAAATGCTCAAAGCTCCTAAGGATGGTGTCGGTAAGGGTAACTGCGATACGCGTTTAATTGTTTTTCCCATCACAAAAAATGCTTAAACTCTCAAGAAGTTTTCACACCGAAACACTCGAACCAGGCTTAGCTTTTGTGTAATTAGGTAAAAGGTCGTTTTGCTGTTATACCTACCTAGTTATATTATTCTTCCGCGACGCTGCAATGTGGCACCTAACAACGTATCCGTCAGAGTTTGAAGACCGAATGGCGTAGCGGTAGCGAACCTGCCGTCTGCGCCGGAGGTCGTGGGTTCGATTCCCACTACTGATAAATGTTTGTGTGATGAGCATGAATGTTTTCCAGTGTCTGGGTGTTTTTCAATATATTATATTCATGTATATTAGTATGTATGTATATTTATCAGTCATCTAGCACCCATAACACAAGCTATCGCTTACTTTGGGGCTAGATTGCGACGTGTAAAATGTCCCGTATATATTTATTTATTTATTTATTTAGAGTGAGATAACAAAAATAAATTCAATAAATCCTCATAAATACAATATTTCTCGCCACTACATAATATTGTGGTCACTTAAATATACACAGGTATGAGGTACTTCAGTACATTCGGTACACTCCAACAAAGGGCGCTGAGCAAACAAAACCCTCCGTGTGACCGATAATACGCTTATCGTCGCAAATAACTCAAACATGGACTTTAAATGTAAATACATCGGTCTTATCGAATGTTGGGGCACCTTGTTAGCGTAATGTATTGAGTTTAAGTTATTACCGATAGCTACTTGATAAAGTTGAGTAATATACCATAGCGGAAAGTTTTAATGTTGTATCAATAACTTGGACTTGGAGTAACTTATACCGCACACACGTCTTGTAAGCAGTGAAAGCCCCTGCTTCTCATTAGGGAGTCGGGGATTTGAGTCCCGTAAATAATATTTTAAAGCCGAAGAGTTTGTTTGTTTGATCGCGCTAATCTCAGGAACTACTGGACCGATTGCTCTGCTCCTATGATCAGAGCAGAGCATCAATGAAAAATGTTGCAAAAACGAGAACCTTCCTGAAACCTTTTGGAAAGCTTCCGTTGCGATCGCTGCGTAAACTGCAAAAGTTACGTAAAAACCATGTATGACGGAATTGATCCCCGTTAAAAGTTCTTATGAAAAGTCCGCGACAACATGCCTACCTGTTAAGGTTTACTCAATAATTAAAACGTGATAGTGTGTGTTACGGCCCCTTGCCTGTCCAGATGAGGGCTCAGTTCCCGGGCCCATAGAGGAACGAGCCCGGACAGGTCGAGGGGGGACCGACTAGTGAGACTACGCGGGATCACTAGTGTACGATCAGTCTCGGTTCAGATGACGGCATCCAATCCGAGTCGGATAGCAATCGAGTCTCACTAGTCGATCAGTGGAAATAGTAATCAGCGACTTTTACTAGACAACAGGTCGGCCACTACGGCTGATACAGTACGCCACCGGACGCGGCCAACAATAAAAATAGTTTAAAATTAGTAGGTGCTTATTGACTGACCTTGATCCCGAAGCGTCGGCCTTGATACGGAGTCCTCTGTAGTAGATGTGTGACAGTGTGTGACGTGAAAGTGTTAAGGGTATGTACAAGGGTGCGTGTGTGTATGGGACTGGCAGAGCCGTCTGACCTCCGCTTCAAATCAGCCTCCAAACACGAAGACCACACGCGCAGGAACCCACTTTCCGTCGGCTACCGGTTCGAAGTACGAAAGGGACCGCACCAGCGCCCCAGCGCGCGAGAGAGGGGGCGCGGCAACAGACAAAAAACGCAGTGCGAAAAACAAGTCAGGCGCATCAAAAAACGGACGTCCCGTTGCGATGTTATTCGATGACTAAACACCCGCGCAAATAGAAACGTGGCTACTCAAACGTAGTAATTTGCGTCTCGCGACTACGCGTTTCAAGGACGACACGTGATCAAAATTACGTCAGCCACGCGCGGGGGACCGCTAAGTTCGTCGGTCGACAGCAGACTGAATGGTGCTTAATACTGGCGCGCACCGAAGTCGCCGCGTCATTGCAGGCATAAAAAAATCTCGGCGACCGATGCGCGAGCGGGATAGGAAGATTGGCGTTTCCGCGAGTTGGAGCGGGAGCGCACGATTCGATACAAAACGCATGCAGCAAAAAACTCGCCGTAACCAAAGCGTGAGCGAGACGCGCCGATGAGGGCTTCCGCGGGTTAGAGAGAGAGAACACGATTCAACACAATACAATAGGCTCGGCGCTCGCGCCAGCTACTCTCGCGTAAACAATCCCCCGCTCCGAATCTAAGAATGTAGATTCGCTAATCAATAGGCAGTCGGGACAACGTGGCCACGGCACGTTGCAATACTGAGTCCCCCACAAATACCTCGGCCACCCGGGGAACGCCATCCGATCCAAATAGCAGTTTAACAATGCGTCCACGACGCCAAAATAGTGGGAGTAGATTAGGTTCTTTAAGCAGAACAAGATCTCCCACCTGGGGAGGGTTAGTTTTGTCAGTCCACTTGACGCGCTGCTGCAGCAAGTGCAAATACTCAAGAGACTAACGGTGCCAAAAATTTTGAGTCATTTGCTGCAACATTTCAAACCGAGACAACCGTGAGGTCTTGACCTCCCGATAGGGATACTCGGGCAGCGCGTTAAGAGGCTGACCAATCAAGAAGTGACCCGGCGTTAAAGCCTCCAAATCATTTGGATCGGAGGAGACGGGACCGAGAGGCCGAGAGTTAAGAACCGCCTCAATCTTGCAAAATACCGTGGACAGTTCCTCGAAGGTTAAGATGGTTTCCCCAATAACGCGACGCAAATGCGTTTTAGCGACCTTAACAACAGCTTCGAAGATTCCGCCCCAGTGAGGACACGCCGGAGGGTCAAATTTCCAAGTAACTCCCATTCTAGACATGGCGGTGCCTACACAGTGCCTGTTCTTAACAAGGAAGTCAACGACCTCCTTCAAATAACGATCGGTTCCCTTATAATTGGTCCCGCAGTCTGTCCGAACCAAGTCGGGTAGGCCGCGACGGCTCACGAAGCGGCCCAGAGTGGCCACGAACGCCTCCGTGCTGAGGGCACTGACAAGCTCCAAGTGAACTGCCTTGGTTGCGAGGCAAACAAAGACGCACAAGTAGGCCTTAAAAGACCGAGCATTCTTAAGGTTAGAGCTCTTAACTAGAAAAGGACCGGCAAAATCGGTTCCAACACCGGCGAAAGGTCGAGCAGCCCTTACGCGGTCCGCAGGCAGGTCACCCATCACAGGCTGTGCAATGGATGCCTTCAAACGATAGCAAGGAATACATTTGAAGATCACGCTTCGAATGGTTCGTCGGCCTGCCAAAATCCAAAACTCACGCTGCAAAATGGCTGAGAGGGTATTGCAACCCGCATGAGCATTTTTAATATGATAATGAGTTATCAACAGATTGACAAAGGTGCCATCCTTTGGGAGCAGCAAAGGATGTCGCGCTCCATAAGGGAGGTTGGAGTTTTTAAGGCGTCCCCCAACACGTAGTAATCCGGAACTGTCCAAGAATAGACTCAGGCGAGCAAGGTGGCCCTTCAGTGGCGAGCCTCGTTTCAAAGACTCAATCGCTGACTCAAAGTGTTCCACTTGGATCACACGTATCCAGTACATCAACGCCTCTCGCCGTTCCAAGGGCGAGAGCGCCGAGTCTAAGTTTTTATTGAGGGGATCCCTGACATTATGCATGAATCGACGCAGCCAAGCGGTTACGCCGATCAGCTTGTCAAACGAGCTATACCGCTCCAAGAGGGCGCGGTCATAAATGGGCCTATCGTTGACCACGCCAACCCTCAATCGCAAGCCGGGTAATTCGGCTGGAGCCTCAAATTTGTCCGGGGGCCAGGAGGATTCTGGGCCAGATAGCCAGCCCGGTCCCCACCAGAGTGGGTGGTAGACTAGCAAAGAAGCCTCGCAACCGCGAGAAGCGCAGTCAGCTGGGTTTAGTTCCCCGGGTACATGTCTCCATTTCAAGGGTGTGACAGAACTTTGTATTTGTGACACTCTATTCGCCACGAAAACTTCAAGATTATGGACCGAAGCCCGAAGCCAACACAGGACAATCTCGCTGTCCGACCATGCAAAAACGTCCAAAATGTTTACGAAGGGCTTCAAAGAAGCGTGGACGTGGTTTAATAACCGGTTCAATAGTGCGGCTCCCGAAAGTTCTAACTTAGGAATTGTTAGACGAGACCTGATAGATGCAACCTTGCACTTAGCTAGGACAAGGTGCAATGAGACTTGCCCCGAAGCGCTCACCCACCACAACGACGCAATCCAGCGCTGTGATCCGAGATCTAGCAGCGCGCGTACCATTAGCCACTCACCCTTCGGGTTGAACACCCTGACCAAAGCCGTTGGTAAAAGTACAGTCTGGCAGACCGGCTTATGGTCGTTCAAATTGTCAGGTGGGGTGGCGGTGGTGGGAACCAAGGCAGCAGCAAGTCAACGGAAATTGCCCCTTTCGGGCAACTCCTCTAGCCTTGGGCGCTCGTAAGGGCCAGCTTGCGGAACTTCTACCACACCAATAGGTGGGGTTCCCCCAGGGTACACCCAAGCGTCCCTCATGGGCTGAGGGGGTCTGGTCACGTACGACAGCCGCGGGACGACGTAGTGCGGAGGGGGGTGTCCAGACCATCGAGGGGGGTATCGCTCCAGCCTGGGGTATTCAGCCAGAGGAGGGGAGTACCTCCTTGGTTCAGACTGAGCGACGGCAAAACCTCCCTCAGGGTTGACAGAGGGCGGAACGCCCCCGCCCCTGGAGGGCTGCACCCCCGCCCGAGGGGGGGGTGAAGCCCTATCAAAACCAGGGGCCGGACGAACAGTGTTCGCCCCACGCCGTCCATCGGCTGGGCACGTGACCGAGGAGGAGCCTCCACTCCTGCCGGGTGTCTGTTCAACCACCTCCTGCCTGCCGGCACCATTGCGGTCGAGACAAAGAATAGGAAGGTGGTTGCCCTGACAGTGTGTGCAAGGCCGTTGGTGCTGGCAATTGCGTTGCAAGTGCCGACCTAAGCAAGAGTAGCACCAACGGCGCTCCCTCGCGATGGCCCTACGGTACTTGGGCGGTCTCTCCAAAAATTTAGGGCAATCGGCCGTTGTGTGCGTGGAAGCACGGCAATAGTTGCAGGGGGTTGCCTCGGTCGCAGCAAGGCCACTAAAGTTGGGGATTGTGCGGCGACCAGTCTGCTGCGCCACTACTGGCTGCTTGAAACCCCTGGTGGAAGTCGTGGGTTTAGAAGCGGGCGTCGGTCGCGCCGGCTCCTTTGCCGGTGTTCCCGAGGCCACGGCATTCTCCACCTGGCGGCTCTGTTCCTCAAGGAACTTTAAGAGGTCACTGAACGGGGGTATATAATTAGCCCCGTCCCCGCCGTACCTCTCTTCAAATCGGATCCGCAGATCGAGAGGCAGGCGGGACAGAACCAGGTGAAGAAGCCAGAAGGACCACTGATCCACCGGTAAGTCAAGTTGTCGAAGGGCGTTGCAAGCAACCACGACTGGGTCAATGATCACCTCCCGGAGACGCGCTAGGTCTTTCAAAACCGGGAGGGATATTAACTCCATCATGTGCGCGTCAGCAAGGCGGCGCACATTGGCGTAGCGCCTCTCGAGGAGTTCTCTGGCCGTGGAGTAGCTGGCGTCAGACAACTTCAAATGGCAGACTACCCCAAGTGCCTCCCCTTGAAGGGAGGTCCGCAAATAGGCCATTTTTTGGCCTGGGGATAGGTCGCGGCGGGTATGGACTAGACTGTCGAAGATGGAGATGAACCCCATCCAGTCTTGAAGCCGCCCACCAAAGTGTGGAAGGTCCAAAGTAGGCAGCCGACCCAATAGGGCGGGCTGCTGCTGCGGGCGAGGCGACTCGCACAGAATGCTCTTTCGAGCCTCACGATTCATTTTGGCCCCAGCCTCGAGCACATCGTCTGTGAACTCGAAGAACTGCTCGTAGTCCTTCTGGGCCGATTCTCGCGCCTCGTCGTCCTCCACTGTAGCAAGGAATTCCGAATAGGCCTCTTCAAAATGGGCTCGTCTGGCTGGGAGCTGCTCAAGGCGGTGGAGCAAGCTAGCCGTCCTGTCTGGACGAGTAATAAGCGCATGCGCGCTAGCTGCCCACCGCAGCTCATCCTGCATACGGCGCACCGGAGGCTTATGCGAAGGCATGGCGAGACTGCGCGAAGATAATTACAAGGAAGCACGAAACCGAAAAATAAAACAACAAGGACGTAGAACAAGCACAGATGCAAACACCAACACGTGCAGAACGCTAATCAAGGTCGCGGTTAACAAACGCGCGGCACGCGGTAAATAACGCGGCGTTGCTACAAAAACGCGTGGTGTAGCGGTACAATAATCTGTGGCCGTTAACGCGGCGTATCGGTCCGACACGTGGCGTACCGCGCCTACAAACGTGTGACCGACAGAGATACGCGACGAATTAAATACGCGCAACAAATATCGATATCGACGCGCCGAACGTGTAAAAGCCGCTTAACCAAAAGGCGCGAAACCACGCCCTGCTACCAATTGTTACGGCCCCTTGCCTGTCCAGATGAGGGCTCAGTTCCCGGGCCCATAGAGGAACGAGCCCGGACAGGTCGAGGGGGGACCGACTAGTGAGACTACGCGGGATCACTAGTGTACGATCAGTCTCGGTTCAGATGACGGCATCCAATCCGAGTCGGATAGCAATCGAGTCTCACTAGTCGATCAGTGGAAATAGTAATCAGCGACTTTTACTAGACAACAGGTCGGCCACTACGGCTGATACAGTACGCCACCGGACGCGGCCAACAATAAAAATAGTTTAAAATTAGTAGGTGCTTATTGACTGACCTTGATCCCGAAGCGTCGGCCTTGATACGGAGTCCTCTGTAGTAGATGTGTGACAGTGTGTGACGTGAAAGTGTTAAGGGTATGTACAAGGGTGCGTGTGTGTATGGGACTGGCAGAGCCGTCTGACCTCCGCTTCAAATCAGCCTC
This sequence comes from Coenonympha arcania, assembly GCA_036785405.1. Classification (NCBI taxonomy): domain Eukaryota; kingdom Metazoa; phylum Arthropoda; class Insecta; order Lepidoptera; family Nymphalidae; genus Coenonympha; species Coenonympha arcania. The sequence goes on along the minus strand of JAWDAA010000030.1, from coordinate 1,274,606 downwards.
CAAACACGAAGACCACACGCGCAGGAACCCACTTTCCGTCGGCTACCGGTTCGAAGTACGAAAGGGACCGCACCAGCGCCCCAGCGCGCGAGAGAGGGGGCGCGGCAACAGACAAAAAACGCAGTGCGAAAAACAAGTCAGGCGCATCAAAAAACGGACGTCCCGTTGCGATGTTATTCGATGACTAAACACCCGCGCAAATAGAAACGTGGCTACTCAAACGTAGTAATTTGCGTCTCGCGACTACGCGTTTCAAGGACGACACGTGATCAAAATTACGTCAGCCACGCGCGGGGGACCGCTAAGTTCGTCGGTCGACAGCAGACTGAATGGTGCTTAATACTGGCGCGCACCGAAGTCGCCGCGTCATTGCAGGCATAAAAAAATCTCGGCGACCGATGCGCGAGCGGGATAGGAAGATTGGCGTTTCCGCGAGTTGGAGCGGGAGCGCACGATTCGATACAAAACGCATGCAGCAAAAAACTCGCCGTAACCAAAGCGTGAGCGAGACGCGCCGATGAGGGCTTCCGCGGGTTAGAGAGAGAGAACACGATTCAACACAATACAATAGGCTCGGCGCTCGCGCCAGCTACTCTCGCGTAAACAGTGTGTAAAACTCGAAATTCAAAAATCAATACCTATATGATTTTTGGTATTATTTGGATACATAATATTTTCTTAATTGGTTCAGCGGAAGGCGCCATTTACCATACCTATCCAGAAAGATGCAACACCTTGTGATTTAGCGTTCCGATGCAATGCTGTGTAGGAACCGTTGGGTGTAGCTTACCCTCTTTTAGTCCCTTTGAAGTTAGCACGAAAGCATCTTCGAGTTAGTCATAGGGGGAAAAATAGTTTTCGATTGCGCGTGTATTCGTTTCAACGCTACGACACTACACAGACACAAAAACACCCACACGCACATACACACAAACGCAGTTTGCAGATTTATAAAAGAACCAAATACGTTGGTGTTAAAACATCGCCGAATATTCCGTTACGAAGTCGATGAGTCAAATCAAATGACGTGTATTGAGCAATCTTTTTTCTTTTCAGGTAATAAAACAGTGATGAGAAATCCTTCAAGCGGTGAAAGCAAAGAAAATATTTTCCTTCATGAATTCGGTGTATTGTAGACATTGCGAAAAACTGGAGGGGGTAAGTCTAAGATGTTTCAGTTAAACTAACATTTATGTAAGGCTTTTTTAAAACTAGTTTTTTTACTAGAAGTCTCTGTTCAAACTAGAACTTTCTAGTTCTACTTAACTTGAAGTAGGTAACTGATTTAACCGCTTCTGCCCTATAGTTTAGATCTTCTACACTATGGTACTAGGTATATTATAGAATATTCTAAAATAAATAAAAAAAACCTGTCAAGTGCGAGTCGGACTCGCGCACTGAGGGTTCCGTACTACAATCGGAGGAATAAAACCATAAAAAACACTTTTCTTATCGAACCGCAAAACTAACTTTGTTTTTAGAGGTTTTATTGTAAATATCAAAAAACTACTTATTAGATCTCGTTCAAACCAATTTTCGGTGGAAGTTTGCATGGTAATGTACATCATGTATTTTTTTTAGTTTTATCATACTCTTATTTTAGAAGTTACAGGGGGACACACATTTTACCACTTTGGAAGTGTCTCTCGCGCAAGCTATTCATTTTAGAAAAAAATGATAATAGAAACCTTAGTATCATTTTTGAAGACCTATCCATAGATACCCCACACATATGGGTTTGATGAAAAAAAAATTTTTGAGTTTCAGTTCTAAGTATGGGGCACCCCCAAAATTTATTACTTTTTTTTAAATTTTGTGTGAAAACCTTAATGCGGTTCACAGAATACATCTACTTACCAAGTTTCAACAGTATAGCTCTTATAGTTTCAGAAAAAAGTGGCTGTGACATACGGACGGACAGACGGACAGACGGACAGACGGACAGACGGACAGACGGACAGACAGACATGACGAATTTATAAGGGTTCCGTTTTTTGCCATTCGGCTACGGAACCCTAAAAATCGGTCGGTATTCTAGTACTCCGTGAATCATTTTGTAATTCCGTGTTTCATCTAATTCGACCTAGTTTAATTAATATTACCCAGATCTAAGAGGAATATTAGTTCTGATAATAATATCTCCTCAGAACTGAAATTCGTCTTAGATCTTATACAGGAAGAAAATTAGTTTCAAGTTTCAACTAATGAAAACCTATTATTACTTAAAAACTTGCTCTACCTTTTAACAATATTGTGACTAGCTTCCCCCGCGGCTTCACCGGCATGAATGTTGGTTTCAAAATCCGTTATAAAGAGCCGATCTTTCAAGTGAAAAATTAAAAAAATTTAAAACACCCTCGACTATTGAAGACTCGTAATTGAAAAAGGAGTAAATAATTAAGACACCTGTTAAGTTCCTTAGATTAGGGCGTATACAAACAAACATAAAAACACATTCTTCAGCTTTATAATGTTCGTATAGATTAACTCATAATACATACCAACTTATAGTTTAGTGGTAGATGGCTGGCCCTTTTAACGGCGTAGAAGCCGTATTTAAGCGATTTTGGATGAAGATTTATTTTAAAACTATAAAGACAATTACCTTCAAATTTAAATGTCATTTATTTTGGGTCTTTAATCTAAAATCGCTTAGAAGCAGAAACACGATTGGATAAAATTTTCTCGATACAAAGTTCTCCCAAAAGTTGCTCCAAAATCTCAGTTTTTCTCATTTTTCTCGAAAACTACAATGGATGCAATTGTAATTTTTGTTCTGATATGTCGCTAATAATAACATCCAAAAACGCTTAGAAACAGATTTTTGATAACTGGCTTCGTTTTAGATTAATTAGGTAAAAGGTCGTTTTTCTGTTATATTCTTCCGCGACGCTGCATGTCGCACCTACCAACGTATCCTTGAGAGTGAGAAAGACAAAAATAAATTCAATAAATCCCCTTAACAGCTTTGAACCTTGGTCTGCTCTAATGTAGCCACTTAACGTTAATAATTTTAGCCCACTTTTTACTAATGTGTTATTGAGTGTTCTCCGTTTTATCCTTGAGGAAAACGGTTGGTCGTAGCCCTCTTTACAGATAAGTCGCTTAGCGAACATTCGATGCAAGATTTCTGCTTTGCTTGGGTGTCTTCGTGGAAATCTCTCTTGTTTATAAGTTATCATTCAAAAAAAAAAAAAAAACATCTATTTATCCGTATTTTTCTCCGCAAATCCTTTCCTGTGATAACAATCCTTGTAAGAATGCATTAAAAATTTAATCCGCCATCTTGGGTTTTCCGCCATGTTGGATTTAGAATGACGTCACACAGCTTTAAAAGTAGTAAATTATATAAACTTTCAGTTCAATCGATTGCAGATAATTATCTACTTCAAAACAGAGTTGTAAGATTCCACCCAAACAAATATGTAACATTTCATGTTAAGTTAAATCTTGTAAAAAGGACAGTCTTACTCGCATGACTGTTGTAAGTACAACATTAAAAATGGCTTAAGCTTATTTACTCAAAATGTACACAAAGTTCAACACAAGAGAGTTTGTGTACAAGTTCGTCCCATAACAAGCTCGGAGTTTGTGACTTTGTGAACAAATGTTTGTGAGAGACGAAGTTCGGATTATTATTGTTGTGAGCAACACGTTGGCTCAATCCTTATGATAATTAAATAAATAAGCTACGTGCGGTGCAGACATGCTCAGAATATTCAGTATAATATTGTATTAGGTACTCATCTGTTTTCTTGCAAAGACTTTGATATTTTTTCTCAATACCCTAGAGAAGGCCGAATGACAGTTTACAGGGGGACGGAGCAGCCGCGTTCACACTGATTGACTTAAATTTCGGGTAAATTATTACTTTACAAGATTGTTAGAAGGCCTAAAAATAAAACTGTCACTCAAAGTTGTTATAATTTTTTGTGTGCAAGAATTAATTAAATAGCTTGTGCCGTTTTACAGACTATTTTCAATTTAATGACAAAATTAGATGCTTTTTGGAATTTTTTCTGACACCGATTGTTCATAAAACCCTAATTTTCCGTTACATATTTTTTCTGTAAGGGTTCGATGATTTCTTTAAACAAAATGCCTTAAACATCGTAAAAAAGCCAGTTTGCCAGCTCTTAATGCCTTAATATAATTCATTGCTCATGATATGACTTCCAATAAGATTGCCCGTCATGTGAAATAAAAAAAACCCTGAAGACCTTTGCAATTTACTTGTCATACGAATGCATGATATATCTAATGATGCATTGTTTATTTCTTTATCTATGGAAATAAAAAAAGAAGTCTTGACTCTTATCATTCATTCACTGAATCGTCCTCTCCTAAAGCCTTGGACTTAAAAAACCAACATTTCACTGAGGGGTTCAATTCTAACGTAGATAAGGGATAAGGAAGGATTTCTCAACCAAGCGAAAAAAGGACGTTTCAGCTAGTCTATTATATTAATAGCCATCTAATTTAATTTTTTAAATCGATCTAAATTCTTGCTTAAATAGTAGGAAAGATTAATTTGGTTTGCTATAATCCGCTACTTGAAAAGATATCTCTACGATTTCGCATTGTGAAGTCAACATCTCCTAAGGATGTCCCGGTGTCGGGACGGAAGGTACGTCGAAGAAAGTGTTGGCAAATTGTGGGTTTCATTTCCTGCATATTGTACCATACAGAATCTTTTCAAATAGCGGATTAAAGCAAAACAAATAAATCTTTCCTACTCATTATGGATTTCCGCAAAATAACGCCTGCTTCCATTCAATATTCTTGCTCAAATTTCAATGCAACCGCTGCACTGGTAAGTTGCAACCCTTAAAGTTTAAGGGTTGCAACTTACCAGCCGTCTCTACCCATTGAGTCGTCTCTACCCATTGAGGGTTTAAGGCTTAAACCCTCAATGGGTAGAGACGACGTGAAACTAATCTTCAGTGTTAGAAATCTTTGCCATAAACAATGGCAACGATGACGTAGTTGCCTGCAAATTGTCCTTAAGCCAGACGTGACTCGTGGAAGCTCTCTGGCAGAGATGGAACAATGTGGTAGCAACTAATCTCAATTCGGACTGTCTCAAAGGTATAACTGTAAACCATCTGAGCGCAACACGTCGTCTACTCTACTTTAGGGTCAGACTAGACCAGACCGAACGGAAAATCCTTGCACTGTTGTAATATATGTCACTAAGTGAAGAGCCAATTCGAATAATTTATTTTCAACAGACTTCAAAAAATAACCTGTCAAGTGCGAGTCGGACTCGCGCACTGAGGGTTCCGTACTACAACCGGAGGAATAAAACCATAAAACCACTTTTCTTATCGAACCGCAAAACTAACTTTGTTTTTAGAGGTTTTATTGTAAATATAAAAAAACTACTTATTAGATCTCGTTCAAACCAATTTTCGGTGGAAGTTTGCATGGTAATGTACATCATATATTTTTTTTAGTTTTATCATACTCTTATTTTAGAAGTTACAGGGGGGGACACACATTTTACCACTTTGGAAGTGTTTCTCGCGCAAGCTATTCATTTTAGAAAAAAATGATATTAGAAACCTTAGTATCATTTTTGAAGACCTATCCATAGATACTCCAGACATATGGGTTTGATGAAAAAAAAATTTTTGAGTTTCAGTTCTAAGTATGGGGCACCCCCAAAATTTATTACTTTTTTTAAAATTTTGTGTGAAAACCTTAATGCGGTTCACAGAATACATCTACTTACCAAGTTTCAACAGTATAGCTCTTATAGTTTCGGAAAAAAGTGGCTGTGACATACGGACGGACAGACGGACAGACAGACAGACAGACATGACGAATTTATAAGGGTTCCGTTTTTGCCATTCGGCTACGGAACCCTAAAAAGGAGGAGGTTCTCAATTCGACTGTATGTTTTTTTTATGTTTGTTACTTCATAACTTGTACTGGGTGAATCGATTTTGATGATTCTTTTTTTATAAGAAAGCTGACGCTTCCCGTGTGGCCTCATTTCTATTTAGTCCAGTTCTGATAATGGTATCCATGAGAAAACCACATAAGTCTTAAAATTTTAAATGGAAAGGATGTATTCAACAGTAGTTTGATGAGAGTTGAAATCGTTTTTTTTTTTGTTAATAATAAACGATTTCGACTCGTTTACGTATATTAGTATGGTTTACCAGCGATTTTACATCCTATAATATATACACTTGCATAAGGTATTCTAAAATCATCAGTAGGTACCTAAGCCAAACACTGTTTGCTAAGTTTGAAAACTTTACCTACCGTACCTACCTTAACTTGTTGGTAACATAAAAAAGATTTTAAACAAGTACTAGCTGACGACACGCTGTGTTACCATTACATAACTAAGCCTGTTACTTAGAGTCCTCAGGATATAATACACCTACTGTTTCTCTTATACAAAAGTTGTTAACTATAAACAATATTATGTCTAGAATGAAGGTACTCCAGCAAAGGTACTAAGATTAACTCAGCAAAATAATGATTAAGAGATAAGAAACGCGCACTAATGGCATCATTTATTTATCACAGAATGAAATAATACGTCTGGACTCTAGATTAATAATAACGTAGACAGACGAGATTATATTAGGCTAGTAATTAAATTCTATTACACCAATAAATAAGATTAAAGTGTCTGTCTAAGATTTCAATGCAAATAAATGCCATTTAACGGCGTAGGCGACGTATTTAAGCGTTTTTTAGTGAACTGTAGTATAAAAACTATAAATTCTTAAATTTTTAAACGATCTATTTTGGATCTTTAATATAAAATCGCTGTGAAGCAGAAACACGATTGGATAAAATTTTCTCAATAAAAAGTTCTCCCAAAAGTTGCTCCAAAATTTCTATTTTTTTCTAATTTTTTTCTGTAATATTCTTCCAACGCGGCTGCATGTCACAACTCACATCCAATTAACGTATTAGTAAGAGTAGAAGGACAAAAATAAATTCAGTGAATCCCGTGCTAGTATGCTTTAAGTAGTCTTTAACAAATTTCAGTCTTTATTTTTTTGCTCAATCTGTCAAAAAGTTTGTCTGATACAATACAACGGATTTCAATGGGATTTTTCGAAAAAAGGAATTCAATGGGATTTTTCGAAAACTCACTAACTAAATAGATTTCGTCAATCCCACTTCTGATGTTCTCAATACACATAAGTACACTCACAAACAGAAACTTGCTCGTGTAGAGGCAATATTGTCCAGTGTGGAAGCACTTAGAACGGTTCTTAAACTTAGTTATAAAACGTGTCTAGCCATACAGAGTAATAAATTGAAGAGAGTGAACGTTGTAGTCGACTGTACCTTAGTCCATACTAGCTAACGCTCGCGGCTTCGCTCACAGTACAGTACAGACTAAACTTCTTGGATCCAATGCGATGCAGACTTACATGGGCAACCTTTCTTTTTTGGATCCAAGGGAAATCTTTATTAAGATGTCTAACTTGAAAGAAGGTTGGATTATGTTTGATTGTTACCAACTAAAACCACGTCGGACATCCTCAGCACTCATGTTGGAAGCCTCCGAGATGTCATATAAACGCACCGGAGATTCCCTTGCACAACACCCATTGGGCCCCTCTCTGACTGACCATAAATGCCACCCACTTCTTGGGAAGGTCCGGTCTGGTGGACAATTATCTACGGCGTCTGCGTCAGGGGTCAGATCTCTTTCAATCCCTCTCCGCAGCCTCCTTCGTCGTCATAACAACCTCACAAAAGTGCTGTTTGTTTCCACAACTCTTCTGCTTTCAGTGTAGCTGCTATTACAGCTAGCAAGCTTAAATCAGTACCGATAATGGGCAACCCTCCACTACCCATGGCCCAATCAACCTCGCGGTTATGGGGGCCAAAACGCGGAGGGCGCCCGTTCGGTACTTGCTCTTGGCGTGTTCCCGGGGCGCCTTCTTGGCTCCCTACCGATAATGGGCAGTCGATGCGAGGCATTCGGATTCGAGGTCCCAGGCAGGACATGGTCATTCACAAACTTTAGTCTATTCGTTCGAGCCCGTATTACGATTTTGGGTATAGGATCATTTGCTTTGGTTTTCTTGCTAGTGTTATAAGTTTGTTTAACCTAGTCTTTTTTTAACTAGTTTTTGAATTTTTTGATGATTTTCTTGGAAGGTTTACCAACTTTTTGGGATTTGGTTACAGAACTGTTGTTAATCTATGTAAATTCCGAGATTTGGACTTATTATTCTGATTTTATCCTGCCTATCAATTCACGGAAGCATGCATTTTATTCGGCCAGAAAATTTTGAGTGTTTAATTTTAATTCGTAGCCGCCCGAAATCTTATTGATCTATCGAACCACTAAAGCAACGAGCCGTATTAAAGAAATCCAATATCTATATCTGATATCAAAGCAGATACTTGATATAATTTGGCGTCCAAAGCTACATTGGCCACTTGACTCATTGGTCAATAACCTCTGAATGATCAAGAATTGGATCCGATGCTACAGCTGTCCAAGTGTACATTGTTAGTAGTTTAGTACTGTGAGATTTATAGCACAATATGTGTAGTTTTTATCGTCTTCATTATTTTTATCGTTCATGAAAGTTTTATTGCTACTTATGCTAGATTTTGGCAGTGATTTCATCTGCGTCGATTTCAGGATAAAAAAATAAGCCTTAGATATGTTAATTCAAGGTACAAAAGTTAGCAATTATTGAGACAACATAGGAAGTCTCAGCATAACAAGCGCATTTTGACGACCTCCCTGGCGCAGTGGCGTGCGCTCGGATTCGAGTGGGAGGTCGCGGGTTCGATTCCCGCCACCGGCCTTTTTGAAATTTTATAATTTCTATACTGGGTGTAGGCTTAGGCCGCACCCCTGACCAGCAAAGACGCATGGTCAAATGATTTAGCGTTCCGCTGCGATGCTGTTTTGAAACCGTTAGGGGAGAGTTTACCTACCCCTTCCAAGTTAGTACGATAACATCATCGGCTACATCACCACTTACTATCAGGTGAGATCGCAATATAATTAATATAAACTTCGCGAACTAACAATGAAAGTCGAGATATATTTAGGTTAGATTGAAAAGCCTACCCCTGGGGCTACACTGAGTTAGTCAATTATCGTAATAATAAGGTTCGCCTTTCCGATACCTAAAAGGGCTAATGGCCGAAGTTCATAGACTGTCGGGTAAAGGTGACGAAACCAGAAACCTATCTAATTAGAGAAAATACGAGGAAATTATTTAACCTGTGTAGTAGGGAGATATTCGTTCACATGTGGCTTGGCTTACAAGTAATAACATCACGCGTACCTTACTAATATTCTTCTTAGGGCTGATTTTTCAGTCGCCAGATAGACTGAGGAATATGTTTGAAATATATGCCATACAAAATATGTCAAAACGTCATATTTATTCATAGTTAGTTAACGATTATCTGACGATTGAAAAATCGGCCCTTAATTGTTCACTCATGATCACTACACACCTCTGCCCACCAAATTAAATAAGGGTTCCGTTTTTTGCCATTCGGCTACGGAACCCTAAAAACGAGCAAAAATCACGATTTTTGTATGGGAGCCCCCTAATTTTGTTAAATTTTTTAATTATAACTAAACATTCTGTCAATATTTTAACCTGTTGCCGTTATCAAAATCTAGCAAAAACAAGAAAAAAAATCACGTTTGTTGTATGTAATATTAATTCTATAATATTCTATTTTTTTAGCATTTTTTGTTAAAGTGGCAAAATAAATGCATCAGCTGTGAAAATTTCAAGTATCTAACTATAACGGTTTAAGACATACAGCCTGCTGACAGACGGACTAACGGACGGACGGTCAGCGAAGTCTCAGTAAGAGAGTCCCGTTTTACCCTTTGGGACCCTAAAAACTGGAAGTTATACGGGCGTAGCCGCGGGCGACAGCTACTCATCAATATTAGCCAGAGTTGAGATCTAGTTATAATCGTACATCAGAGAACTGCGTCGGACGCCGCAGCTTTGTACAGCTAATGCGATTTATTGCCCCGCCACAGCACGGCCGCAGGCCGTTACTCGCTCTCGAGTTATAACATGATATCGGCTTATTACACCCTGGGACACTTGCACGTCGACGGACCGAGTTCCACGACTTCCACGACTAATTAGAGACTCCACCCGCAACCACTGGACACCCCTTCTATAAAACAAAATTATTGTGTGGTTTAATGAAACCATCGGTGCGCGATGCAAGTGAAACTTAGATCAAAAGTAAGTAGTTTTAAGAGCGTCATCTCTTGACGCAACAGTGTATTGCTTGTTGACAAGTATTAAGATTAAAAGTATTAGTTGTGACAGTAAAAGTTTGTAAGACAAAAATTGACATTTAAGTACCACAAATTCTAGAGTTGGCGCTATAAAATTACTATGCAATTGACATGACACCCGGCCCGGCTCGGCTGTAACGCGATATTCGACATGCACATTCGACATGCTTGGGACGATGTAAATTTAAAAAAGTGAAACTTATGTAACAGCGGGCATAAGCTAGTCAATATTAGTCCGAGTTGAGATCTAGATGTAAAGATTCATCTGGGTACATCAAAGAACTGCGTCGGATGCCGCAGCTTTGTACAGCTAATGCGATTTAGTGCCCCGCCACAGCACGGCCGCAGCTCGTTACTCGCTCTCGAGTTATAACATGATATCGGCTTATTACACCGGGACACTTGCACGTCGACAGACAGAGTTCCACGACTAATTAGAGACTCCACCCGCAACCAATGGACACCCTTTCTATAAATCATGAAACCACGGTGCGCGATGCAAGTGAAACTTAGATCAAAAGTAAGTAGTTTTAAGAGCGTCATCTCTTGACGCAACAGTGTATTACTTGTTGACAAGTAAGTATTAGTTGTGAAAGTAAAAGTTTGTAAGACAAAAATTGACATTTAAGTATACCACATAAATTCTAGAGATGGCGCTATAAAATTACTATGCAATTGACATGACACCCGGCCCGGCCCGGCTGTAACGCGATATTCGACATGCTTAAGTTGATAAGAATTCACTTTAAAAGTGAAATTTATGCATGCAGCAGCGGGCATAAGCTACTCAATATTAGTCAGAGTTGAGATCTAGTTATAATCGTACATCAAAGAACTGCGTCGGACGCCGCAGCTTTGTACAGCTAATGCGATTTAGTGCCCCGCCACAGCACGGCCGCAGCTCGTTACTCGCTCTCGAGTTATAACATGATATCGGCTTATTACACCCCGGGACACTTGCACGTCGACGGACCGAGTTCCACGACTAATTAGCGAGCGCGCCGAGTTGAGACTCCATCCTCTACCACTGGAAACCCCTTCAATAAAACAAAATTATGGTGTGGTTTTATCACAGGGTTTTATGAAAGCACGATGCGCGATGCAAGTAAAACTTAGATCAAAAGTAAGTAGTTTTAAGAGTGTCATCTCTTGACGCAACAGTGTATTATTTGTTGACAAGTATTAAGATTAAAAGTATTAGTATGACAGTAAAAGTTTGTAAGACAAAAATTTACATTCTATTTTCACATAATATCACATGATTTTTACAGATGGCGTAATAAAAATATTCAAGCGAAAACTAATAAGTTTCTTAATACAATTTGTACAAAAAAGATTGGAATTCATTGAAAAGTAAAACTTTAAAAATTCATGTAAGTACTTACTAAATGTATTTGCGCTGTAAAAAGTCTATTAAAGAATTACAAAACTTTTTGATTATAAAAACCTCCTCTATGCAGGAATTTGGATGTTAAATGCAGGAGGAAAACAATAACCTGTCAAGTGCGAGTCGGACTCGCGCACTGAGGGTTCCGTACTACAACCGGAGGAATAAAACCATAAAAACCACTTTTCTTATCGAACCGCAAAACTAACTTTGTTTTTAGAGGTTTTATTGTAAATATCAAAAAACTACTTATTAGATCTCGTTCAAACCAATTATCGGTGGAAGTTTGCATGGTAATGTACATCATATATTTTTTTTAGTTTTATCATACTCTTATTTTAGAAGTTACAGGGGGGGGGACACACATTTTACCACTTTGGAAGTGTCTCTCGCGCAAGCTATTCATTTTAGAAAAAAATGATATAAGAAACCTTAGTATCATTTTTGAAGACCTATCCATAGATACCCCACACATATGGGTTTGATGAAAAAAAAAATTTTGAGTTTCAGTTCTAAGTATGGGGCACCCCCAAAATTTATTACTTTTTTTTAAATTTTGTGTGAAAACCTTAATGCGGTTCACAGAATACATCTACTTACCAAGTTTCAACAGTATAGCTCTTATAGTTTCGGAAAAAAGTGGCTGTGACATACGGACGGACAGACGGACAGACGGACAGACGGACAGACGGACAGACGGACAGACAGACATGACGAATTTATAAGGGTTCCGTTTTTTGCCATTCGGCTACGGAACCCTAAAAAGCACTAGTGCAGAAAAGAAGTAGGTACTTTCAGCACGCTAAATACACTTGGAAAAGTCTACTTTTGAGATTTAATAGCTCTGCAAGATTTTGCATAAGTTTCGCATGCCGATCTTTCGTAAAATGTATCCTTAACTTGTTGCTGAAATGAAACAAAAATTTAATAGGTTTGGTACGTTCTTGAATGTGAATTTTCCCGATACATGTATTCATCCCGCAATCATCCCACATTTCTCATTTATCGTCCTCTTAGAATTTACTTTCCGTTACTGTTAGCATGAGTCTCTATTTTAGAGCTCTTATTTTTAAGCGATTCCATTTCGAAAGAGCCGCTGGTTGCGAGTTGATACCGAAGCGTAGTCGAATATGGCCGTGCTAAAATTTTAATGGCCAAAGCGCTTTCGAGTACCGGTAGTAGCGCGCAGTATCAAAGTTATTATTGGCTTAAACGACCGTAACGTAGTTTTATTGGCCGCACGTGATATTTACGCCAATATTGGCCGCAGGTGGGAGACTCAACTTTGGTATTTTGCTAAAGGACCAAACATTTTGAGATAACGTCTTTAATGTTCCTTGAAGACCTTTGTCATTGGTTCAATAAAACTAGGCCTTTATTTAACCCACAGTGTAGCTCCAAACCCTCGAACATCATCGTAAGGTTGTGTTTGCTCATCACCTTTGTTTACGCGAGAGTAGCTGGCGCGAGCGCCGAGCCGATTGTGTTGTATTGAATCGTGTTCTCTCTCTCTAACCCGCGGAAGCCCTCATCCGCGCGTCTCGCTCACCACCACGCCCTGCTACCAAATGTTACGGCCCCTTGCCTGTCCAGACGAGGGCTGAGTTCCCGGGCCCATAGAGGAACGAGCCCGGACAGGTCGAGGGGGGACCGACTAGTGAGACTACAGTGATCAGTACGGATGACGGTATCCAATCCGAGTCGGATAGTAATATCCGAGTCTCACTAGCCGATCAGTGGAAATAACAGGCGGCTTTTACTAGCACTACTACGGCAATCGTCAACTCGGGCAGCGACAGCCTTCGACATAGACAAGGAAAATAGAAGGCTACTAACCTGGTTGATGCATGCGACGATACTCGATGCGACGCCCCCTGTAGTGGATGTGGGACAGTATGTGACGTGAAAGTGTAAAGGGGTGTGTAGGTGTGTGTGTGGGGCTTGCAACCGTAGGTCCTTTGCACCAATCAGCTCCCAGACACGTCAAACACGAACACAGCTCCAATCGTTCGTTCGCCTCCTATGAGTGGAGTGCTCAATGCAGCAGCACAGTGGATCACAACACGCAACAATGAACGCGACGGTCAAGATATGTCAAGCGTTCAGGCTGGCTTCAAACTCCAACAAACACTCAAGCGAATAAATAAAGTACGTGATTCACGACACACCACAAGGTCAACGGGTAATATCAGCGCGGTCCACAATTATTTAACTACCGCGAACTTTCTCGCCGCTCAGAAAGTATTTCAATAATTCGCAACAATGCACTATCTGAGCCTCGCGGCTGGACACGCGTGTTACTAGGTGGCTCCGGCGAGCGTAGCGAACTCCCAAAAAAGGCCGGGACAACCACTACTCAATGTCACAAACACGCGTGCAATGTCCAAAAAACCCAGCGATATCACAGCGCAAGTCGAGGCGGTCCCCAAACAATCAGGTCCGGGGAAAACAAACCGCGGCACGAAAACGACTCAGGCGCCTCAAAAACGGGCGTCCCGTTGCGCAGTTATTCGATAACTAAACACCCGCGCAAATATAAACGTGGCTACTCAAACGTAGTAATTTACGTCTCGCGACTACGCGTTTCAAAGACGACAAGTGATCAAATTACTTCAGCCACGCGCGGGGGACCGTTAAGTTTGTCGGTCGACAGCAGACTCGCTCCACAAGATGAGTTCACGAATACGCACAAAAGGTCGCGCCCCCACATAAAACTGTCTACAAGAATTGACGCGGTCCAAGAAGTACGTTTCTTGGGGTACAAACCGCCGGGGCAAAAGGGGCGCCGCAAAAAACCCAGCCGCACGCAAGGCTGTTGCTAGCTGACTTCGAATGGTACTTAATACTGGAGCGCACCGAAGTCGCCGCGTCATTGCAGGCATAAAAAATCTCGGCGACCGATGCGCGAGCGGGATAGGAAGATTGGCGTTTCCGCGAGTTGGAGCGGGAGCGCACGATTCGATACAAAAAACTCGCCGTAACCAAAGCGTGAGCGAGACGCGCGGATGAGGGCTTCCGCGGGTTAGAGAGAGAGAACACGATTCAATACAACACAATCGGCTGGCGCGAGCGCCGAGCCGATTGTGTTGTATTGAATCGTGTTCTCTCTCTCTAACCCGCGGAAGCCCTCATCCGCGCGTCTCGCTCACGCTTTGGTTACGGCGAGTTTTTTGTATCGAATCGTGCGCTCCCGCTCCAACTCGCGGAAACGCCAATCTTCCTATCCCGCTCGCGCATCGGTCGCCGAGATTTTTTATGCCTGCAATGACGCGGCGACTTCGGTGCGCTCCAGTATTAAGTACCATTCGAAGTCAGCTAGCAACAGCCTTGCGTGCGGCTGGGTTTTTTGCGGCGCCCCTTTTGCCCCGGCGGTTTGTACCCCAAGAAACGTACTTCTTGGACCGCGTCAATTCTTGTAGACAGTTTTATGTGGGGGCGCGACCTTTTGTGCGTATTCGTGAACTCATCTTGTGGAGCGAGTCTGCTGTCGACCGACAAACTTAACGGTCCCCCGCGCGTGGCTGAAGTAATTTGATCACTTGTCGTCTTTGAAACGCGTAGTCGCGAGACGTAAATTACTACGTTTGAGTAGCCACGTTTATATTTGCGCGGGTGTTTAGTTATCGAATAACTGCGCAACGGGACGCCCGTTTTTGAGGCGCCTGAGTCGTTTTCGTGCCGCGGTTTGTTTTCCCCGGACCTGATTGTTTGGGGACCGCCTCGACTTGCGCTGTGATATCGCTGGGTTTTTTGGACATTGCACGCGTGTTTGTGACATTGAGTAGTGGTTGTCCCGGCCTTTTTTGGGAGTTCGCTACGCTCGCCGGAGCCACCTAGTAACACGCGTGTCCAGCCGCGAGGCTCAGATAGTGCATTGTTGCGAATTATTGAAATACTTTCTGAGCGGCGAGAAAGTTCGCGGTAGTTAAATAATTGTGGACCGCGCTGATATTACCCGTTGACCTTGTGGTGTGTCGTGAATCACGTACTTTATTTATTCGCTTGAGTGTTTGTTGGAGTTTGAAGCCAGCCTGAACGCTTGACATATCTTGACCGTCGCGTTCATTGTTGCGTGTTGTGATCCACTGTGCTGCTGCATTGAGCACTCCACTCATAGGAGGCGAACGAACGATTGGAGCTGTGTTCGTGTTTGACGTGTCTGGGAGCTGATTGGTGCAGAGGCCCTACGGTTGCAAGCCCCACACACACACCTACACACACATTTACACTTTCACGCCACATACTGTCCCACATCCACTACAGGGGGCGTCGCATCGAGTATCGTCGCATGCATCAACCAGGTTAGTGGCCTTCTATTTTTCTTGTCTATGTGATTCTATTGTCGAAGGCTGTCGCTGCCCGAGTTGACGATTGCCGTAGTAGTCTAGTAAAAGTCGCTGATTACTATTTCCACTGATCGACTAGTGAGACTCGATTGCTATCCGACTCGGATTGGATGCCGTCATCTGACCCGAGACTGATCGTACACTAGTGATCCCGCGTAGTCTCACTAGTCGGTCCCCCCTCGACCTGTCCGGGCTCGTTCCTCTATGGGCCCGGGAACTGAGCCCTCGTCTGGACAGGCAAGGGGCCGTAACACTTGGTAGCAGAGCGTGGTTTCGCGCCTTTTGGTTAAGCGGCTTTTACACGTTCGGCGCGTCGATATCGATATTTGTTGCGCGTATTTAATTCGTCGCGTATCTCTGTCGGTCACACGTTTGTAGGCGCGGTACGCCACGTGTCGGACCGATACGCCGCGTTAACGGCCACAGATTATTGTACCGCTACACCACGCGTTTTTGTAGCAACGCCGCGTTTATTTACCGCGTGCCGCGCGTTTGTTAACCGCGACCTTGATTAGCGTTCTGCACGTGTTGGTGTTTGCATCTGTGCTTGTTCTACTTCCTTGTTGTTTTATTTTTTGGTTTCGTGCTTCCTTGTAATTATTCTCGCGCAGTCTCGCCATGCCTTCGCATAAGCCTCCGGTGCGCCGTATGCAGGATGAGCTGCGGTGGGCAGCTAGCGCGCATGCGCTTATTACTCGTCCAGACAGGACGGCTAGCTTGCTCCACCGCCTTGAGCAGCTCCCAGCCAGACGAGCCCATTTTGAAGAGGCCTATTCGGAATTCCTTGCTACAGTGGAGGACGACGAGGCGCGAGAATCGGCCCAGAAGGACTACGAACAGTTCTTCGAGTTCACAGACGATGTGCTCGAGGCTGGGGCCAAAATGAATCGTGAGGCTCGAAAGAGCATTCTGTGCGAGTCGCCTCGCCCGCAGCAGCAGCCCGCCCTATTGGGTCGGCTGCCTACTTTGGACCTTCCACCCTTTGGTGGGCGGCTTCAAGACTGGATGGGGTTCATCTCCATCTTCGACAGTCTAGTCCATACCCGCCGCGACCTATCCCCGGGCCAAAAAATGGCCTATTTGCGGACCTCCCTTCAAGGGGAGGCACTGGGGGTAGTCTGCCATTTGAAGTTGTCTGACGCCAGCTACTCCACGGCCAGAGAACTCCTCGAGAGGCGCTACGCCAATGTGCGCCGCCTTGCTGACGCGCACATGATGGAGTTAATATCCCTCCCGGTTTTGAAAGACCTAGCACGTCTCCGGGAGGTGATCATTGACCCAGTCGTGGTTGCTTGCAACGCCCTTCGACAACTTGACTTACCGGTGGATCAGTGGTCCTTCTGGCTTCTTCACCTGGTTCTGTCCCGCCTGCCTCTCGATCTGCGGATCCGATTTGAAGAGAGGTACGGCGGGGACGGGGCTAACTATATACCCCCGTTCAGTGACCTCTTAAAGTTCCTTGAGGAACAGAGCCGCCAGGTGGAGAATGCCGTGGCCTCGGGAACACCGGCAAAGGAGCCGGCTCGACCGACGCCACCTTCTAAACCCACGACTTCCACCAGGGGTTCCAAGCAGCCAGAATTAGCGCAGGAGACTGGACGCCGCCCAATTCTAAACTTTAGTGGTCTTGCTGCGACCGAGGTGACCCCCTGTCACTATTGCCGTGCTTCTACGCACACGACGACCGACTGCCCTAAATTCTTGGAGAGACCGCCCAAGTCACGTAGGGCCATCGCAAGGGAGCGCCGTTGGTGCTACTCTTGCTTAGGTGGGCACTTGCAACGCAACTGCCAGCACCAACGGCCTTGCCCACATTGTCAGGGCAACCACCTTCCTATTCTTTGCCTCGACCGCAATGGCGTCGGTAGGCAGGAGGTGGTTGAGCAGACACCCGGCAGGAGTGGAGTCTCCTCACCGGTCACAGGCCCAGCCGATAGACGGCGTGGTGACACTTTCAGTTCGGCCCCTGGTTTTGATAGGGCTTCACCCCCCCCTCGGGCGGGGGTGCAGCCCTCCAGGGGCGGGGGCGTTCCGCCCTCTGTCAACCCTGAGGGAGGTTTTGCCGTGGCTCAGCCTGATCCAAGGAGGTCCTCCCCTCCTCTGGCTGAATACCCCAGGCTGGAGCGACACCTCCCTCGATGGTCTGGACACCCCCCTCCGCACTACGTCGTCCCGCGGCTGTCGTACCAGGCCAGACCCCCTCAGACCAGGAGGGACGCTTGGGTGTGCCCTGGGGGCACCACACCTCTTGATGTGATAGAAGTTCCCCAAGAAGGCCCTTACGAGCGCCCAAGGCTAGAGGAGTTGCCCGAAAAGGGCAACTCCCGTTGACTTACTGCTGCCTTGGCTCCCACCACCGCCACCTCACCTGACAATTTGAACGACCATAAGCCGGTCTGCCAGACTGTACTTTTACCAACGGCTTTGGTCAGGGTGTTTAACCCGAAGGGTGAGTGGCTAATGGTACGCGCGCTGCTAGATCTCGGATCACAGCGCTGGATTGCGTCGTCGTGGTGGGTGAGCGCTTCAGGGCTAGTCTCATTGCACCTTGTCCTAGCTAAGTGCAAGGTTGCATCTATCAGGTCTCGTCTAACAATCTCTAAGTTGAACTTGTGGAGCCAACTATTGACCCGGTTACTAAACCACGTCCACGCTTCTTGGAAGTCTCTGGTAAACATGGTGGACGTTTTTGCGTGGTCGGACAGTGAGATTGTCCTGTGTTGGCTCCGGACTTCGGTCCATAATCTTGGCATTTTTAAATACTCATGCGGGTTGCAATACCCTCTCAGCCATTTGCAGCGTGAGTTTGGATTTGGCAAGCCGACGAACCATTCGAAGCGTGATCTTCAACTGTATTGCTTGCTATCGTTTGGAGGCATCCATTGCATAGCTTGTGCTGAGTGACCTGCCTGCGGACCGCGTAAAGGCTGCTCGACCTTTCGCTGGTGTTGGAACCAATTTGCCGGTCCTTTCTTAGTGAAGAGCTCTAACCTTAAGAATGCTCGGTCTTTTGAGGCCTACTTGTGCGTCCTTGGTTGCCTTGCAACCAAGGCAGTCCACTTGGGACTTGTCAGTGCCCTCAGCACGGAGGCGTTCGTGGCCACTCTGGGCCGCCTCGTGAGCTGTCGCGGCCTACCCGATTTGGTTCGGACAGACTGCTGGACTAATTATAAGGGAACCAATCGTTATTTGAAGGAGGTCGTCGACTTACTTGTTGAGAGCAAGCACTGTGTAGGCACCGCCATGTCTAGAATGGGAGATCTTGTTATGCTTAAAGAATCTAATCTACTCCCACTATTTTGCGTCGTGGACGCATTGTTAAACTGTTATTTGGATCGGATGGCGTTCCGCGGGTGGCCGAGGTATTTGTAGGGGACTCAGTATTGCAACGTGCCGTGGTCACGTTGTCCCAACGGCCTATTGATTAGCGAATCTACATTCTTAGATTCGGAGCGGGGGATTGTTTACGCGAGAGTAGCTGGCGCGAGCGCCGAGCCGATTGTGTTGTATTGAATCGTGTTCTCTCTCTCTAACCCGCGGAAGCCCTCATCCGCGCGTCTCGCTCACGCTTTGGTTACGGCGAGTTTTTTGTATCGAATCGTGCGCTCCCGCTCCAACTCGCGGAAACGCCAATCTTCCTATCCCGCTCGCGCATCGGTCGCCGAGATTTTTTATGCCTGCAATGACGCGGCGACTTCGGTGCGCTCCAGTATTAAGTACCATTCGAAGTCAGCTAGCAACAGCCTTGCGTGCGGCTGGGTTTTTTGCGGCGCCCCTTTTGCCCCGGCGGTTTGTACCCCAAGAAACGTACTTCTTGGACCGCGTCAATTCTTGTAGACAGTTTTATGTGGGGGCGCGACCTTTTGTGCGTATTCGTGAACTCATCTTGTGGAGCGAGTCTGCTGTCGACCGACAAACTTAACGGTCCCCCGCGCGTGGCTGAAGTAATTTGATCACTTGTCGTCTTTGAAACGCGTAGTCGCGAGACGTAAATTACTACGTTTGAGTAGCCACGTTTATATTTGCGCGGGTGTTTAGTTATCGAATAACTGCGCAACGGGACGCCCGTTTTTGAGGCGCCTGAGTCGTTTTCGTGCCGCGGTTTGTTTTCCCCGGACCTGATTGTTTGGGGACCGCCTCGACTTGCGCTGTGATATCGCTGGGTTTTTTGGACATTGCACGCGTGTTTGTGACATTGAGTAGTGGTTGTCCCGGCCTTTTTTGGGAGTTCGCTACGCTCGCCGGAGCCACCTAGTAACACGCGTGTCCAGCCGCGAGGCTCAGATAGTGCATTGTTGCGAATTATTGAAATACTTTCTGAGCGGCGAGAAAGTTCGCGGTAGTTAAATAATTGTGGACCGCGCTGATATTACCCGTTGACCTTGTGGTGTGTCGTGAATCACGTACTTTATTTATTCGCTTGAGTGTTTGTTGGAGTTTGAAGCCAGCCTGAACGCTTGACATATCTTGACCGTCGCGTTCATTGTTGCGTGTTGTGATCCACTGTGCTGCTGCATTGAGCACTCCACTCATAGGAGGCGAACGAACGATTGGAGCTGTGTTCGTGTTTGACGTGTCTGGGAGCTGATTGGTGCAGAGGCCCTACGGTTGCAAGCCCCACACACACACCTACACACACATTTACACTTTCACGCCACATACTGTCCCACATCCACTACAGGGGGCGTCGCATCGAGTATCGTCGCATGCATCAACCAGGTTAGTGGCCTTCTATTTTTCTTGTCTATGTGATTCTATTGTCGAAGGCTGTCGCTGCCCGAGTTGACGATTGCCGTAGTAGTCTAGTAAAAGTCGCTGATTACTATTTCCACTGATCGACTAGTGAGACTCGATTGCTATCCGACTCGGATTGGATGCCGTCATCTGACCCGAGACTGATCGTACACTAGTGATCCCGCGTAGTCTCACTAGTCGGTCCCCCCTCGACCTGTCCGGGCTCGTTCCTCTATGGGCCCGGGAACTGAGCCCTCGTCTGGACAGGCAAGGGGCCGTAACAACCTTTTAACCTTAGAAAGGCAAGGTATCGAAAAGACATTAGTCGACGTACCAAAGACGCGTACGAAGCGGTTTGATTCCTCAAACGCATTGCGAAGGCCTGGAATACCCTCCCAGTCACTGTCTTCCCCATCACCTACAACTGGGGCGCCTTCAAATCAAGAGTGAATAGGCATCTCTTAGGTAAGCACGTTCCACCTTAGAGTGTTTTATCACTTCCCATCAGGTGTGAATACAGTCAAGCACTAGCCTATATAGTTAAAATAAAAGCATGGAGGGCATAGTCCTATCACACAAGCTTTATATCTACACTAAAAAAAGTACCTAGTATTTATATTTTTTAGCATATGAAGCAAAATTTTGGCTGCAGCTCAAAACAAAGTGTTAGTGATATAGTTCATGGTAGAACTTTGTAAGGTTCTATGGTGCTTTATGCTGGGGAACAGAATGGACCGGGGAGCTCTGCGGTAGTGTTCTGGAAAGCTGCCAAAATCACCAGGTTTATACCGCTCGCATTTCCCAAATTCCTTCTATCTTGAAATTGAGAGGTTTGCCGGCTGTATCTGTGTTTTCGGATTCGTAGAACTTAGTAGGTATCCAGACTTTTTACCTTACTTCGTAGGAACGACGTTTGTGTTTTTCGAGTTTATTCATTAGCTCAATGGCTCGATTTATTCTTGACACTTTGGGTGTAATTTTAGGTAGGGACGTTATCTTATTAACTTGCGAATAAAACCCATATCCCATGTATAGTCGCGGAATGAAAAGGTTCGTCACCTTGGTGTCGATTTTGGCTTGCACTAGTACTGCAAGAGTCGATAATGTCAACATACCAAAACAATCGACTACTGCAAACGAATCAATTTGAAAATTGACGAACCTTTTCATTCCGTGACTGTAGTTCATTACAACATTTTATGTCCGACCCACTTCAATTTTAGTTTTTTGATGGTTATAGTAACATCTTTGGTCTTTGTGTTTTCTTTGATTTTATCGTGTTTCCCATTTCATTAAATTTTTTAACTATCATACATCTTTACATAGAAATCTACATGTATTTTTCTTACGTGGTTTTAGTGAATGAGTGAGTTTAGCTACCATAATTATGTATGCCATGTGGATTTGTAATAATAAATGCATGAGGAGTACACGACTACTATAATAATAATAAGTTGGTCATATCACAAAATAAGTCAGTAAGCTCCAAAACCCTTCCATCGATTCAAAAGGATTTCTCGATTTAAGGTAAATCCTTTAGCAAGCTGTTGCGACACATTAACAAGCTGCTAGGAGTTTACGCTGCAGCCTTTATGCTTTTAAGCTAAAGTAGTATTGGTTTCTAAAGTGGACGCTAAAACGTAACGAACTTATGAAGCTTCCGGGAATTCCGAATACCCTTTCTAAACCTACGTACAGACTTGCCACAAGCGACACATATTGCTTTATTTTTCCTAATGGTTAGTAGGTAATGTATATCTACAGAAGAAATATTTTCTTAATTTGATAATCAAATACTTCAAA
Source organism: Coenonympha arcania (assembly GCA_036785405.1). Classification (NCBI taxonomy): domain Eukaryota; kingdom Metazoa; phylum Arthropoda; class Insecta; order Lepidoptera; family Nymphalidae; genus Coenonympha; species Coenonympha arcania. The sequence continues at coordinate 1,252,051 of JAWDAA010000030.1, read as the reverse complement.
AGATCCTCAACTCATCATAAATACACACTAATTTACAAACACAATGTTTAGAAAATTGCACGTATAGCCAAATTATACCTAAGCTAAAATTTTAAACAATGAAACGGATTTTCCAAAAATATATTTTCACACTTGTGGGGGGCAATTCACGTAACGTTTCACTCACAAGTGATGTGAATCAAGAAATAAAATAAATAAAACCAGCCAAGCGAGGTTTGGACTCGTCCTGCACTGTAATAAAAGGTTCTGCCATTACTTCTTAATTAAAGAATCCCGAAAATGCTAGGAAAATGTGATATTTTGCCAGCGCTTTACAACCCAACATTCCTGTCCCTAATTCCAGGGATTTTGAACACAATCTTACTGAACCGAGTTTACTCTACATTATAGTAACGAGCATTCAAGGATGATTATTCCTATTTTTTTCTATGAACAAGACCTATTAACGTAAATTTTGATCCAAGAAACAACGTGAGATAAAATAACGAGACACGATGTTCCTTTAAATAATTTGGGAACATTGAGCGTCTGTGTTTCGCTACTGGTTTTTCTTGTTTTAATTATTTTCTTAATTATTTTAATGTTAGACTAAGACTGTCGAAACTGCAAAACACGTAGGGTGTGCTTGTGGTTCATACAGCAAGATACAACCGAGTCTTAGTAATTGGTTCCCGTTTTACTTTGGGTACGGATTTTGTTTAATTTAACATTTTTCGTTTTTTTTCTTTTAGTTCGTGGCGTCACCCAGTCCAAGGCTCCGACTGAAAATCAGCGCTGTGTGCTCCCATGCTTATATAGGGCACACAGCACCATGCTGAGTTGGGGCCTTTTTCCGGGTTGTGCCACATGTGACAGGCGGTGTCTGGTGCTTTCGTCACTTGGGCAATTATTGGTTTTTGTTGCCCGAGTGGGGGAACCTCCAGGCATCGTTTTAGTACGTAAGGTGTATGTTTTTGTTACATGTGGCATTTTCGTGTGAAATAAAGGTTTTTTCTTTCTTTCTTTCTTTCTAAAAAGTGAATAAAACGCAAAATCTTGTGGCCATGATGGATTGCCCTCAACTTTTGAGATTCTACCATAACATTGCGGTAGTCTAAACAAAAATTCCCTGCTCTATTTTCAACGAAATCTGTTTTCCAGTTGTACTAATAAGCTGTTAACATTTTAAGCTGGTACTCGAGCTACAGTGATATCGTTTTCTAAAATGGAAGCTAGAAAATTATTACACGACTCTCGCTCCAACGGCACGAATAGCTTGAAATCGTTCACCAACTTATAGTTATGTTAGTTCGTTGTCTTTTAAACATCGCTTAGCCGAGTGGAGTGCGATCTTTTAAATCTTTTCAATAGCGTCTAGAAATTGTATCTCTAAAATTATGGTTGCACTTACGATATTAAACGTGTGTTTTTTCTCTAATTTATTTAGGAAGTATTGTGGTTATAGACTTTGCTTACAGTATGAATTTGAGAAAATAGTCCCGAAGATTAAGATTGAATTGGTTTAGAGAGTTTGAGTAACTCGGACTTAACTGGACAATTTAACCCAGGATATTTTTATCTAAATATTAGAAGATGACACTACCATTTCCGCAATTTTAGAGTCATAAACCTTATATTATGTCTCACCTATTAGCTTAAAAAAGCGAAAATCCAAATAATGAATTGGGAGGGTAAGTAAATCCTGTTAGTTCGCTTCAACCAGTGAAACAAAAATACTAGATGAAGTCCATTCAAAGTAAAGGATAAAGAATCATCAATGCCACTCTAACATTTCATACCAACTAACCACAATACTTAAATGTTGTTGTTAATATTACCTTTCGGACTTTCAAGACATTGAACTACTCGAGCTAGTACTTATCAAGAAGCGGAGTTAGATTCCGTCTAAAAGCTCGTTCGCTAAGCTACATACAAGCTATTACCTCGCATACTTGAAGTTGAACCCAACTTGAACTTGTTAATTAGACGCGAGATTTTAGCGAACCGTAAATTTGAACCTACGTTAACCTATGGCGCGAAGAAAATTCGCTGTTTATAATTCAAATATGTATTTTAATTAGGCTTCGGAATCCTATTTTAAGCTGTAAAATTCAAGTAAAGGCCTCAAAAATACACTGTTGAGTTTTGTGATGATGCTCCAGTATAGGGTGAGAAACTGGAAAAAAAAACATTTTTTTTTAATATCTCTACCAGGATATATGGGCATCCGAACGATTTACGTAAACCTTTTTCGTACAAGAAAACAGTAACGCCATCTGTCAGAAGTCTATAGGTGGCTGCTGAACGAACTACGGCGTGACCGTAGACGGCGTCCAGGGTATATGTCTGTAATCCTATGTGTATTGCAAAGTACCTGAAACAAAATATTTTTTTTTGTTCATTGTTTAGGCACTTATATTGTCCTAAAGAACTTGCGCAATACGTTAAATTAATAAAAGCTTGTAGTGTATAGAGTTCTTTGGATTTCGATTACCCGTTAGAGTACGAAAACCCTTTATAAAACATAGTTCACACAACTATGTAATCTAAGGACATCAAACAAATAATTCCGCAAAGGAATGTTGACATAAAAGTCGCCAATATAACCTCTATCGGACCATTTGGTACGCAGTTGACTCATAATGGTTTTGAGAATGTAATACATGTAAGGACCTTTACAATAATGTTATTACTGTATTCCTGCGCTTATGCTAGTGTTTATAAAGGCTATTTTCCCGCGTACAAAAGCAACAATGGAATAGATTTTAGTCGTGTGTTCGGCTATGGAATAGCCATAGTTCAGTGGAGTATGATCGTTTGATTGTGTTTTGATATTGGAAAGCACGGCGGGGCGTCCCGAGCCAAACTTTTTCATGACGGGACGTTTTTTAGTGTTCCCGTAGTAGTTTACTGATATTTATGTCAGATTTTACAATTGGTATAAAAATGAGTGGTGTAAGTTTGTGGGGAAAGTGTGTTGATGCACAAAATGTTGAGTGAAAGATGTATGGTAGCCGGCAGTTGCACTTACTGAGTAGCAGGCTAAGGCCCGATTTCTCAATCGCTAGATCAATCGTTGAAGGAGTAAAATTTTTCTAAAAATACTTAGCAAAGTTTTTGTAAATAAACGTATCGATTTCGCTCCTCTGACCTCTATGTTCAACAAAAGTTCAATTGCAATGTTTAAATATTAATAGAACTTGCTCGAATGAAATATGGTTCAATTGTACAAAGAGCGGAATTGATTTTAAATTCCCCGAATGCAACTCGTAACGACCGTTCAGATCCGTACGGGATAAAGTTTTTTTACTAGCTCTGAATTGTTTTGGGATTCGGCTTTCAAGCTCTAGTTTTGTATGTACTTGCTATGAAATCTTATTGGTTTTTCGTACTTTTTGCATCACATTTTTTGACGTGATAACGTTTGATAAATTGATGAACACCAGAAACGCACATGAAAAATAGTAACGTTCCACCTGAGCCTGTGCGTGCAAGCGAGAGCGCGCAACAAGCGATAGAGAGGCACGATAAAGCAAACGATAGAGAGGCCAATTATGACGTTATCACGTAAATCTATCGTCCGTAAACCGACTTTACTGACAACCAATTTTTTTATATTTGTAAAGGCGAAAGTTGAGGTGAATGTATGTGTTTTTAGCGTTCCGTAGGTACCCAAAAGGTGAAATCGGGACCCTATTTAATTCAACGAAAGTGATTTTTTGCCGTATATGGAATTTGGTGGACAGAGACGTTTTGATTGAAATTGGTCTTGATAGCAGGTACGGAACCCTCATGCGCGAGCTGGACTCACACTTGACCAATTATTATACTCCTTCATGCTGATTTGGCTGATATTTCCAAATTGGAATAGCTTATACCTACACTGGATTAGCTAGTTACTAGACTAGGTACTTTGAGTCGCGTAACAATGCTGTAACCTTTTAAACTTCTTAAAGTACCTTTGCCGTGGTATTACATAAATCTCTCAATATTAGAATCTCTTTCTTATCCTAGCAAAGCGAATTTATAAACTTTCTCTAGCTTTCAAATAGATAGTAAGAAAAGATTTTGAACCCATGACATTTCAAATTAAACCATTGAGCTATTGGAGACAGCCCAAATATTGTTCTTGGCAAAATGTCGTTCTAAATCAGTTCAAATTGTGCTGACTTAAATCGTACTAAATTGCGACTCATGGTTGTAAGGCTATTCCGTAAGCATGTTTTAGTATCTCGAAAGCATGAGTTCCATATATCTTGTATCACACTACCTAATTCTATTCGGAGATGAAACTTCACTGCACTAGATTGGCTTTTCCCTACTCGTTTCAGCGACTTCCAAATAGTCCAGCTTAGGTACCTAGGAAAGTCTTCCCTTTACGGAGGTGTTTCTGAAAATTTGAAAATGTTTATTCCATCCAGGCCTAATTTCCAGGCTTTTATGATAAGTTCAGGAAACTCGCCATTTGATCAAAAAGTCACCTTTTATACAAATTCTCTTAAATAGTATGAAAAATTATTAGATAATATTTTTGTAATAATATCTCGCGAGGAGACAGACGGAAGGTTATATTGATGCGTATATGATTCCAAGAATCCTTGTAATTTAAAAAGAACACGTTTACAGTACCCCGGATTTATTACAGGTATTTTGACAGTGACTTCCTGTGCAAAGGTAAGTCCAATTTGGATTTGAAAATTACAGTAATGTACATGTTCATACAGTAGACGTCAAACTTATTAAAAGTTGGCCCGGTGAAAAACGGCCTTTACGGAATAGCTAGGCAGAGATAATACGGCGGAAAATAAGTTTGTCTTGGAGATAAAGATCTGCTATTATCAAAATGCGAAGCTTCGACGCCGGCGGAGTGATGAAATTGCGCATTATTTAACTTCGGCAGCTTTGCTTCGTGGAATTTGGATCAAGTTGAATATATATCTCGGTCATAAAACGTGTTCTATCTAGCTGTAATAAAATCTGTAGTATATAGAAACTTGTACTCAAATTTCTCATTCCTTCAATGAGAAATTTGACTACAAGTTTCTATATAGGTACTACAGCTAACTCTAGCGTAACTTAGGCACTTTCTTCTCTTCTTCTTTTTCTCTCGTTGCTGGGACTTATCTGCGATTGAGCGATTATTTCGTCCGTTGCGCGTGAAGTCGCTAATGCGGGTCCTCGCCGGATCACTCCAGCCAGCCGAGCTCACTCCAGAATCCGAAGAGGCCTCCCAGGTCGCACAGGATATCTTGGAGTGTTGCTGAGGATCCCAACTAGGTCTCACGTTGGTCCGACGCTCCAGTGCACCTTAGCACGTGTGCCGGTGTTTCATTCTCCTCCATGCAGGCTCTAGGCAGATGACTGTCCGTGATTCTAATTTCCTACGCGACGGTGCGGTGGAAAAAGTTAATTTAGTGAGCAATGCCCTGTTGTCATGCCTACGACTATAGTCTTAGTTGGTCTACAGGTACTTACTAAGAGTCAGTTTTATCGTATAAGTGGATTGTTCTGCCCCTGATTGGTCAAAGGATCTCCACATTTTTTGGCAAATCAGGCGAAAAATGCCACAAATTACGACGTACGAATGAACTGAATTCGTAGTATGAACTGACATCTTGGTATCTTTACTTTTATGGACGTGTTTTAATTTTTTGTGTCCCTAGTGAACAAACATTTCCAGGGGGATTTTTAAAGCTACGGCCAGAATCTACATCTACATAAACGGTTATGACGCGGTCGTGGTTCTACCGGGGATTATCGTAGTTCGATCAGGCGCCCCGTTTAATGAAAGCGGCTTTTATCAAAGCAATTTGTGTGCCGCAAACTGTGCCGGTGCTCCGCTCAACTGTCTCTGTAACTGTTCGTTTGACCATCGGATATCTCGTCAAATCAATGGTTTATCTTGTTGCTTATCCTGACTCGTTTTTGATCGGCTGTAATATTGAAATTTTTTTTACTCTTTACAAGTTAGTACTTGACTGCGATCTCACCTGATGGTAAGTGATGATGCAGCCTAAGATGTTATCGTACTAACTTGGAAGGGTAAGTAAATTTACCCCAACGGTTTCTACAAGCATCGCACCGGAACGCTAAATCGCTTGCCGGTGTTGCGTCTTTGCTCGTAACTAGCCACGGCCGAAGCCTCCCACCAGACCAGACCTGAGCCAATTTAGAAATTATAAATTTCCAAAGTGGTCCGTGCACGACCTCCCACTCGAATCCGAGTGCGCCGCCACTGCGCCAGGGAGGTCGTCAAAAAGTGAGGTTAAACTTCAAAGGATGCGTTTGAATGTTTCGCACTTGATGGAAAATAATGACAAACAGGCAACCCTACGGCAATGTTCTTTTCTTTATGTTCATTTCTTTCCATCAATGTTTATGGTCATAAGTCGTTTGTTTCAATTATGAGCTAATTGTATGAGATATTGAATCGGAATTAAATGACTCATACAATATAGCTCTCGGTAATATTGAATTAAGTTATCAACAGGTTATGGGCCCAGCATTCAGTAAACATTAAACTACGTAAGGATTCATAAAATACTTCAACAAATCATACTTTACAGCTGTTTACCTCCATTTTAATACACAACAAAGCAAAGTATCGCTCAAACCTTAGCCATTTTCTCGCGATGACATTATTATTGCCGTGACATACATAAACTTTATATCAGCTCCGTAATCCGACACTAATGTGACCGCATAATCCATTTTCCATCCCTTTCCCTCTCTAACCCGGCGCCTATAGATAGATAAGGAGGTGTAACACCAGAAACACGATCTTAATATGATCTCATATGACGGGCGAACATGATCCCATTAATAAATCTACGGTAGCGAAAGAACTTCTTTTGGGGTGCAAAAGATTTTCGACCTTTTTGCTTTGAAAATAGGAATTGTTTTTCCTTGGTCGGAAGTTGTCTAATGAATATCACGTTCCGTTATAAGTTTTTTTTTGCGGTTCGATAAAAGATGTTTGGCTCGGGAGTCGGGAAACAAGAGTTTTGTGAGATCGTTAAGGTTCCCATTATACACAAAGCCAACAAGATAGCCAGCCTTCGATATATGACTGAATAACCCGCGTCTCCACTCGCAAGTATTTTGAGTTTTCACAATTCCTGCGGGAATTTCCCAGGAATTTTCATAGACATTTCCGGGATACAAAGTAGCCTATGTGTTCCGTTCCGTTCCTATTATCAGCCAAATCGGTTTAGCAATAGCAGTTTGAAGGAGTAATAAACAAACACACATACAAACGTCCGCCTTTATATTAGTCTGATGATCTACGAATTATAAAAACTGTCGATGGCTCACTGTAAACTACCAATATGAAAAAAAAATCAAATATGTGTGTTAAATGTGTGTTAAATGTTGTCTTTGATGAGTCGTGCCTAATTCCAAATATCGCGCAAAATCCATGGTTCTCATGGTTATCATGGTTAAAAAAAAAGAAACCTTTTATATTTTTCATCCACTCCAGTTGATAATATAGTCAATAGTAATTCTCAATGGTAACGAAAGCTTTTACTAAAAAGCAAATATGCTCTAGGGGCTTTTGGAGTGGAGTTATCGGAAACGCAATCGATAATACAAATCGGCTTAAAGGTAACAGTTTCAAGCATTAAGTTTCTGTCTGCGAAACTCGTGGGTTGTTTTAATATCAATCTAAACTGGATCTAGTGCTTACGGTCCTTCACTATTCCCTAGAATTATCCGTTACTAAAGTTTTCCATAATCGCTCTTATACCATTAAGTATTGTTTTCGAATATTTATGTGAAACAAAAAGTACCTTTTAAGCCATCGGAAATTCGGAACAGACACTTGCTCGTGTAATTGAAATCAAATATTGACGACTTATGTTCGACGCATGTTGTAACTTTCATGATACGACATCGCATGAATACGATCCGACGAAAACGTGCCGTATCATCTTCGTATATCGCATACTACGTTTTGGCCTTAAGCCTCCCCCACACAGGCGCGTTATTATCGCGCGATAATATCGCAAGCGTTATTGCGATAATGCGTCCCGATTCCTTGCACACAGCTGCGTTTTTATCGCGCGATAATAATGCGCAGACGGACGCAGCGTCCCGCGTTATTATCGCGCGATAATATCGCAAGCGTTATTGCGATATCTGTCTTCAGTACATTTCGTATTAGGATGGTCATAACGCCGCAATGGAAGTAGGAAGCTGCGTCCGTCGTCCCACACAGGCGCGTTATTATCGCGCGTTATTATCGCGCGTTGTTATCGCAGCAGTGTGTAACTACTTGATCATCCTAATACAAAATGTACTGAAAACAGATATCGCAATAACGCTTGCGATAATATCGACCGATATACTTCCATTGCGGCGTTATTATCGCAGCAGTGTGTAACTACATGACCATCTTAATACAAAATGTACTGAAAACAGATATCGCAATAACGCTTGCGATATTATCGCGCGATAATAACGCGCCTGGGTGGGGGAGGCTTTACTCATGTGCTAAACTGTCATCATTTCCGCTACTAAACCAATCCACAGTCCTCAATTGATCCACATACCTTACAATTTATTGAAATCGAGCTTCGTTTGTTGCTTTCTGTCACGCTACTTCGACATAATGAAAAGGGCTCGGTGCCCTGATGACACGGGGCACGCATGCCGTGGCATTAATTATTTATTCGTCAATGGCGTGGCCCCCGCCATCTTGTTTATTGCCATTAACACGTTCGCTTTCTCACGGTGGGGGGCGGGATTTGTTATGGCAATACCAGATGGGAGATTAGTCGGGCTTGTTGAAGTGGAGTGATGATTTACCTTTGTGTGCCATATTGGGCACTTAACCTATTGTTTGCTTGTAGAGTGATGTATTCTCCAACCTAAGATTATTGTTGCTTTCCTTGGTTGTTATCAAGTCGATAAATATTATTTATATCTGATGATTTCCGTGGCACAGTAGTTAATCGCGCGCATTTATAAGTGCGAGGTCCCAGTTTCAATTCCCAACACGGGCTACTTTAGGATCTTATTACATATTCATTCATCTAGCTCTAGTCATATGACATACTGTGATGCGATACAGTTAATGGAAGCGTACGAAAATGTATGAAAATGATAAAAAACGAGCAAAAAATTACGTTTTGAATGGGAGCCCCTTTTAACCTTTATTTTATTCTAACCCAAAAAAACACCCGAATAAAGTCACAAAACTAAGCCATAATTATAAAAAGGCAATGAGTCGAAATTAGTTGAGTTTAAGAAATGGCTACCATAATTTTTTGGAAGTGCCGCGTCGTCTCAAAATATAAATAGCCCAAGAGAGACGGAGGTGCCCCGTAGACGTTCCCCAAATTAAGACCTCTTAGAGTTAATAAATAATATGCCGAGGCAGCTGTTTAAAGCGAGGTTAATCTTTCACTCTAATTAGACCCACGCGCCGGTTATTAAGGCAGGTACGGTAGGGTGCAACTCATATACATACCAAACAGACGTATAATCACGACCAGGGTTCTGATTGCGTAAGAAAAACGTATTCATCGTTATCGTAATCGTTTTCAAATTCTGCCTCCCGATTAGATGACGTAAATCAGGGAACCAATCAGCGGGCCGATTACGATAACGATGAATACTTTTTTCTTACACAATCCAGGAGCTGGCAGACCGCGCGAAAAATTGTCGCCAATTTACTGGTGTCAAAAATGGTTGTTTTGACACCAACAGCGTCGGTTGTATTACTGTACTATTTGTACTATTAGTTTGTACGCGGGTTTCCAGAGAGATAGTCTGCGCCATATATTGTGTCGTATTATAGAATTTTGACAAAAGGTACTAAGTATGTCTTTTTGATTCTATTTTCTTGTATTAAGGAGGTTTGCATAAAATGTTCAGATGGGTTCATATCGGTGTAAATCTGAGCATAATTTCATTCGCTATATCACTTTGAAGAATAAAGGTCAAGAACATTGGATTAATAATATCTACGAGATCAAAATATCAGAAATAGAATTGATAACAAAAGTAGGTACATGCGCGTGTGAGGTGCACTCTCTATTTCCTCATTTTATACACACGGATAGTTCTCAAACACCACCGAAGAAAGATCGCGTGCAGAATTAGCTTTGCGAATTCACCGAGGCGTAGCGGTGATACGGGAATATCGAGAATCGGAGAATATTTCGTCAGAAACCCAATACGGAGGTATTTGTACGAATTTAGAATTAGTACAGGTTTTCGTACGAATTTCGAATCGACTAACATCGCACAAACGAATCCAATTCCTCCATACATTTACAGCCAGCGCCATCTATGGACCCCTATAACCCTACAGAAATAAGTTTTATAAAAAGTGGAATGCATATTTTATCGATTTCATTCCCGAGTCCATAAAACTGTGTAGCTATTTCAGGAGAGCTTCATCGTTAAAGAATGGCTTGCAGGGAGTATTCTTACACATTTATCGCAACTATGACGCAATTTTATTACGGCTAAGGGTAAAATCTAGGCGGACAAAAGATCGCGCGCTGTAGACTATAGACTTGAATTTTTTTACACCGAAATTAGTACCCGAGCGCAATCTCACCTGACGGTAATTGATGATGGAGCCAAAGTTTAGCAGGAACGATTAATTTGTTTTGCTATAGGTAAAAAATCTGTATGTTCAAACAAGAAAGAACAAGCAAAGCCCCGCCCACTCAAGCACGAAAGCCAAGTAGCCAATTCTTCCCACGTTTCGTCCCGACACCGGGACATCCTCAGAAGATGTTGACTTCACAAGAGAGAGATTGCACAAATTTGCTCTCGAAGATGTTATCGTGTAGGTAGTAGTTGCTAACTTGGAAGTTGTAAGTAGGTACTCTTAGGCAAGTTAACTCTCCTAACGGTTTCTACGTAGCATCGCACCGGAAAGATTAATCGCTTGACGCATCTTCAGTAGGGTGATTACTAGCTACCAGACCTTCGCCTCCAGATTTCGGCCAGACCAGACCTGAGTCAATTTCGAATTTTAAAAACTCCAATGAGTTCCATGGCGGGAATCGAACCCGTGTCTTCCCTCTCGAGTCCGAGCGCGTACCACTGCGCCAGTGAGGTCATTTCAGTCGTTTGTCTGCGCCTCCTTATGGTGATAATAGATTGAAAGGCAAAAAAGTGCTCTAGCGCGGCACTTAACATTCAAGAGACTTGGAACTTGATGACATAGAAGAAAGAAAGAATATTTTAACGCCTCTTGTACTACCTACTTATATTATTATAGTAGTGTTGTTATCTCGCTGCAGACTCGGTCATAAATCATTCGAGTGTTTCGCTTATCGAAAAATGCTAAAAATGGCACTTTTCGGTTTATGGTTTTTGAATGAAAATCTAGGAAAATCGTGTTTTTTTTAGACACTTTTTAGTAAATGTTATTAATTTTCTAAATATGTCATTGTTATGAGTTTTTGTTAAGAAACATGGCAAATATCTTGCATCTGCGTAGAGCGTCGACCGCTATTTTAGCAAACAGCCTATACAAAAACTGTTCTAGTGAGAAAGTTATACACATATTTTAAAATATTTTTGAGACAAGTTCTAGATTATGAAATGCCAAATAATATGAATTCAATTATCTAATCTATAATTGAACACATAACTATTTTATGTTCCTTCGGAAATCGTAAATTTTGACTCAAGCATAATACTAACGCATGAAGCGCCTTAAACGCGGGGAAAGCTCTCGAAGGAATTTTTTGACACTATGACTCCATGGCCCCAGGGTCTCCACGGCAAACGGGACAAATATGTAACTCTCTAATAGAGACAGAGATATTTGCGACGCTTACCTGATTGAGTAGTTTCAGCTGACATGACAAAACAACGTTTGCCAGGTCAGCTAGTTTAAAGACATCATTCCACGCGAGCAAGACTTGTATAATATATAATACCTATAGGCCACAGTACATTATATTATAATGACTTGTTTTATTGCAAAATTTTCAGTAAAAATAAGTCATACGTATTACTGTGAAATTTACCATACAATTCGCACTACGCCAATTTGATTTAGAATTCTGTGAATATAAATAATAATACCTACAAAATATTTCATCAAATAACAATTCAAGTCAAAGTTCATCCTTAATCATAAGCTTCCGAGGTCAAATAAGTTCAATGGACAAAAGGAGCCCTTGAACCTTCAAGCCTTCAGAACCGCCTTCATTAGAGAATTTAGTAAATCGTGTTTTTCATACATTTCTTGCTATCGCGTTTATGTTATGAAGTTAATATCCAATAAGTACTAAGGGACTTATTGAAGCTAAGCCATTATAATTGTTGAAGGCTGAAGTGAATAAAGGTCATTAATATTCAATGGGTTTCCTATATTTAGGAAAATACTTGGCTTTTCATAAACAATTTGCTCCAGTGTGGTCGTCAATACATATAAGTTTAGATAAAAATTCTACCCTGGGGTAATTTTAATCTTTTGTATTGGTTGGTTGATCCGCCCGGCTGACAGACTACGTCAGTCGACCAATCACAGCTGACGTGACGTACAGTACGAACCAATCATGAGATTGATAATGGGCGCCATTTTGGAAGGACAATTTGAATGCAACGGCAGTTTCTATAATTTAGTATTTCGATACTAACAAGTGCATTTCGGACAAGCTTTTTTGACTACCTCTCTGGCGCAGTAGCACGCGGTCGGATTCGAGTGGGAGGCCGCGGGTTCGATTCCCGCAAGGGACTACAAAAGATTTTTTTAATTTCTCAACGGGCTCAGGTCTGGTCTGGTGGGAGTAGGCTTGCCAACTATACTGTTTTCAACAGTATTATACTGTTTTTCACTAAATTATACTTTTTACTGTTGAACAAAAATAAAGTATACAAAATACTGTTTTCAGCATGCACACAGATTATTTATTTATTATGTGTAATAATTAAACGCTCACACAAATTTAGAGAATGGTTCATTTTAAACCAGATTAACTAGCTTTCTTTAATTATCTGTTTGTCATTGAAATCATTGGTCACATATTTTGATCATTTTGAGAAAATTATAGATAATCTTAATTTGTATAGACTCAATATTCGTATGGATGATTTGTGTTCAGAATTTATAAATTTCAAAGTAACTTATGAAAAAACATCTGAAGACAAAAAATTTATTGAAATGAGTAGGTACTTACTGGCAAAAGTGGAGCCAGAGTAAACACTTCAGAAGAATTTAAAAACATAACTAAATTGTCCCATACCTACTTTCACTTCCCGCCACCTCAGCATTTACTAAAAGAGTTTTTCAGTAATGAAGGCTAAGTTCGGGAGGATAGAAATAGTGCATCTATAAATGAATAAAAAAAATGAGCTCCTCATTTATTTTAATATCAGTTATAATTGTGGTGAGGCGTATGAAGTTTTTAAAAAATATTGAAAAATTAGTAAATTAGAAGTTCTAAAAATATGTATTTAAAACAATAAATAAATAAAATACTGTTCATTTTTCTAAAATACTGTCTAATAATCTTCACAGACCTGAATATACTTTATTTCTTGTAAAAAAAGTTGGCAACCCTAGGTGGGAGGTTACTACCCCACCAGCAAAGACGCACCGCCAGGCGATTTAGCGTACCGGCGTAAACCTGTGTAGAAACCGTTAGGGGTAAGTTTACTTACCCCTTCCAAGTTAGTACTATAACATCTTCGGCTGTTTCAACTAACCATGAGGTGAGATCGCAGTCAAGTAACTACTAACTTGTGGAGTGTTGAAAAAAGCTATAGGTACATGTAACACCTAATACCTCTACGTAAAATATCGTCTAATAAAAGTCGGGAGCAAGTCGATACCAATCATCGTACAGTCGGTCGGGGGAAAACTATCATATTTCACGTGTCACCCTTTAGTACATAACACACCACTTATTCGAGCTCATAAAAGTTGCTCAGCGATATGGGCGATATTTCAGACGTACCTATTTAATCTCCAATTTAAGACGTTAGGATATTGACTAAATATAGAGTTAGTCTGCTAGGGTTTCTAAAATATTTAGTTGATAATCTGAATTTCAGAATAACGATAAAATACTGATAGCTGAGGCTTTGGTTAATTGCAATCATACAGGTAGGGTTCCTTCCGTACGATCGTATTTTTAACCGACTTCAAAAAAGGGAGGAGGTTCTCAATTCGTCAGAATCTTTTTTTTTATGTATGTTCCCCGATTACTCGAAGATGCGTGGACCGATTTAGAAAATTCTATTTTTGTTTGAAAGGGTATAGTTCACAGATAGTGAAGTCCCATAGTCATCAAGTCAGGATCTGATGATGGCATCCTGGAGAAATCGAGGGAACTCTTCAATTTTTATAAGCACACTTGAAGTGATTTGGGTATTGTGTACCAGAGATGCCATATAGCCCACTGACAAATAGCAATACGGATAGCTGTGTTATGGCGGTTCCTAATATTCAATCTATCCATGGTTTGCCGAGATAGAGATAGAAATGGTTTGCCTTACTAGAGATTGACATAACTTGTATGGCGCTTATGTCACATTGATATCTCTAGAAAATGCAAATGGAAGATCTAAATAAGTGTGTCCACACATCTCCACGAAGCAGATTCAGAATTGCAACGTTGACAAATAGACGCCATGGGACAAGAAAATAGTCCTCTAACGTTACCGTATGGATAGCGACACCCTGTCTATCTAGAATCATTGCTATTCGCCACGCAAGTACTGAGGCTTGCTTTTAGAATAAAGGACTTTGACATACATGCCCATAGTATCCCAATGTAAAATTGTAAAGTTTTGCATGCGGCTTTGCTATGCAGATGCGAGTTTATAAAACGCAACGTGTCCCTGCACGATATACTCGGTAATACGGCGGAATAAAGCTTTTTAAAACACTACACGAACGCCGCCTGTGTAAATGCACTATCGCTTGACAAAAAAAATTTGTCAAATTCTTCATTTGACAAATGTGAGATTTCATAAAAATAATTTCTGGAAAGTACTTAGGTATTTCAATTTATAAATTATTTATGTTGAATGAATTAAGTGTGTTTAAGAACTTGTCATATCATCAAATAACATAATTAATATGTAGCGCAGCGTAGTTCAGTCATGGAGTAGACTTTGCTATATCCTTCAATTTTATTTAATATTCGTATGCTATGAATTGTTTAAACAATTTTAATAGTTCGTCAAAGTATAACATTTTCTTTTTATAAATGGTGCAACTCTGATTTTACCGTTACCGATTTTAGGAGTCTTTCACTAATAAAATAACAAAAAATACCAGCTGCTTTAAAACAGTAAGAATCCTCTTGATGAGTGAGATTTAAAGATGAAGCTATTTAAGTAAATATTAATAAGTTATTTAGAAATAATTTTCATGTGCAATATTAACTAAAATGTGACATCGTTTTTCTGTCAAACTATGGGCCGTCGTCCGTGTAACTCCTGCGGGAAAAACAATTTCAGAGCTGGATTAAAAGCGGCCGCAATGCCTGCCCGTGTTTGCTTTACCGGCGATGCGAGTGTGTGTAAATTAAATATGAGATTACTTTTTAATTTCATACCAACGACTAGGCATACGATCATGCTCAAGCCAGCGGGTAAATTACGAAACTTTTATTAATTTAATACATTAAAACCCTTTATTATTTTTGGAAGTGAAGAAGTGTGTGAAAATTGTTGGGGAGCTTTTTCGTGTGTAAACCCATTTTTTTATACTATATAGGCTAGCGCTTGACTGTGATCACACCTGATGGAAAGTGATGATACAGTCTAAGGTGGAACGCGCTTGCCTAGAAGATGCCTATTCACTCTTGATTTGAAGGCACCCGGGTTGTAAGTGGCAGGAAAGACACTGCCTGGGAATGTATTCCAGGCCTTTGCAGTGCGTATCAGGAACGAGGAACCAAACCGTTTCATACGCGTCGTTGGTACGTCAACTATGTATGTAACCCTACCATAAATTATTCCCGTCTTAAAAGTATACAATTGTATGCGGATGGGCCTGTGCTCCAGTAGTAGTTTTTAAGGTAGGTATAGGTAAACGTGGACACTAACAAGCGGCCTCATCCACAAATTCAAGGTCGCTCAGCGTGCTATGGAGAGGGCTATGTTAGGGGTTTCCCTGCGTGATAGAATCTGAAATGAGGAGATCCGCAGGAGAACCAAATTCACTGACATAGCCAAAAGCATTAGCAGGCTGAAGTGGCAGTGGGCAGGTCACGCTTGTCGCAGGGGCGATGGCTGTTGGAGCTGGAAAGTCCTGGAGTGGAGACCGCGTACGAGTAAGCGTACGGGGCGACCTCCAGCCCGTTGGACCGACGATATAAAGCAGATGGCGGCAAGCGGCTGGATGAGGAAGGCGGAGGACAGGGTGTGGTGGCGCGCGCTTGGAAAGGCCTATGTTCTACAGTGGACGTCCGCAGGCTGAGATGATGATGATAGGTAAATCATGTGTATCGACTATTGATTATGAATTGTATGCTGTATAGGCTCATTTGTTACTCCTTCAAAAATCAAACTTCTCCAAAATGGCTCTGCCGAGCGTAATGAATTTTTTTTTATGTGTCGTATGTTTAAAAGTAGGTCGTAAGCGATTTTCCAGACCCCTAAGTAAGAAATTATTTGTGTGGAAAAACAACGTTTGTTGGGTCAGCTAGTTTTGTTCTGTTATTAGTATTTGTTGTTATAGCAAAATTCAAAATTCAAAATATATTTATTTCACATAGGCCTAACTTACAAGGCACTTGTAAAACGTCAACATATTTGTTACATAATATTATGTACGGTGATAACTACAAATCGACTTAAAACTAAGTTTACGAGGGTTCCAACGCGCCCTGCACTGAGAAGAAGCCCACAACAAACTCAGCCGGGTTTTGTTTTCGGTTATCACCACTTTACCAAAGCTCTTAAAAACTAGTTGAGCTAGTAATTATAATACAGCAGTTCATTTACTCCCAAGGATTTGATTCATGTAAATAATCCTTAATACTATAGTAAGCTTTATTAACGAGCTTTCGTTTTACAGCGACTTTGAACTTATTGAGGGATAAGTTTAACATTTCAATAGGAAGTTTGTTGTAAAAGCGTATCCCATTGCCTTTAAATGATTTATTTATTTTCTCTAGTCTTGTTTTATTCACTACTAGTTTGTTTTCACTTCTAAGGTTAATAGCGGGAACGGAAATACACCACCTGTGAAAATTTCAAATGTGTAGCTATGTAACTATCATGGTTCAAAAATACAGCTCGGTGACAGACGGACGGACGGATGAACGGACGGCGAAGTCTTAGTAATAGAAACCCCTTTTTACTCATCGGGTACAGAACCCTTAAAAGGAGTTTAATTCGGTGCCCGCGGGAAAATAACGCGAGCGGACCCACGGGTAAAATCTAGTTTGGTTTTTTTTTTGACATTTTACACATCGCAATCTAGCCCCAAAGTAAGCGATAGCTTGTGTTATGGGTACTAGATAACTGATAACTATACATACATACTAATATACATAAATACAATATATTGAAAAACACCCAGACACTGGAAAACATTCATGCTCATCACACAAACATTTACCAGTAGTGGGAATCGAACCCACGACCTCCGGCGCAAAAAGCAGGTTCGCTGCCACTACGCCATTCGGTCGTTATGAACGCCAGTTATTCAAGTATCTGAAAATGTTTACTAACCATGCCTAACTGGTATATTATTAATTGAAACACAAATAACCCTTCGAGTTGCCCTACATTAACTGGGATCGGATCTTAGGCGGTGGTCCGTCGTGTTCTGTTATGTTATTTTGTCTATATAAATATATTATTACTTATAATATAACAAACATCTTTGTTTGTATTAATAATAACCATTTTAGGGTTTTATGGATCTTATGGGAGGTATAGGCGATTTTCCCCGTCCGTTATTTGAAAATTCCGCGAAAAATTCCTGGAGTAAAATGTAGAATCTTCTTTGTATGCATTGCATTGCATGCAAAATGTATGCATTGCTTTACTTGTATTTGGGCTTTCATATTCGAAAACAATTCAAGAAATTGGGATACCGTTCGGTAATTAAAAATAAACTAAGCCTTGATAACACAAGAATTTTTTGTGCGCATATTTAAAAATCGTTCTTACCGATACATCATCATCATCATCATCATCATCTCAGCCTGCGGACGTCCACTGTTGAACATAGGCCTTCCCAAGCGCGCGCCACCACACCCTGTCCTCCGCCTTCCTCATCCAGCCGTTTCCCGCCACCCGCGCCATATCGTCGGTCCAGCGGGCTGGAGGTCGCCCCACACTACGCTTACTCGTACGCTTACCGATACAACTTAAAATTAAATAAAAATCCATTATAGTTTCCGATAAAATTCAAAAAAATTAGAATTTGGAGCTACTTTTGGGCAATCAAATTTTCGAAAAAAATTGATTCAACAGTGTTTCTGCTTCTAAGCGAACTTGCTCGTAGATTAAAGACCCAAAATACTATTACCTGTGATAGTAAATATCATGATATTTAAATAGGTCATTAAAAAGGCAAGTCATTAAAAACCGCTTGAATTTCATATTACAAAGTTACGTTGAAACTACTAAAAAACGTTTAAAAATTCACTTAAGTAAAAATCATAGCTTACCGCAAGTCGCTACAGAACGTTCAATCTCTTAAAGCCTTGCATTAAATTCTGCGCTGCAAGCACAGAGCAGCTCTTGTGTTCGTTGATCACAAAGTAACAAGCTCTGAAGATAGGTACTCTGTGCTAGTTGCAGGCTATTTGCATAAACTCGGTCCATACAAGAGTCACTTAAACACATTCCAGCTGTGTTTTAATCCTTTTTTTTTATCACATTCCTCTTTAAATGAATATCTTCATATGAGCTTCAGTTGAATTTGGAATTTCAATTACTTCAATCACGAATCAGAGAACTGAAATTCGAATACCCATGGTTTTTAATAAAAGTGAAATGTAAAATCTGTGTGTAAAATCTAGAATGTAATTTAACAACCGCAATTACAAACAACAGAATAATACAGGCGCTAAGGTATCACAGTGCATTGGAATTTCGAACGCATAGCATCTACTGAAAGGATTGGTGAAAATTTTAGTGTCATCTTTCAATGATGTAAATGATTGCAACATATTTGAAATAAATCAAAGCAAATTTATTGAAAACTATTATAATAAATGCTTGCGTTGATAGTGGCAAATACTTACATTACGAATTGAGAACCTCCTCCTTTTTTTGAAGTCGGTTAAAAAGTAGCCTGTCTTAATCTAGAATATTATTATCTATCTCCATTACAAATTCAGCCAAATCAGTATAGTAGTTGCGGGGTGAAGGAGTGTTTTTCCATACACACTTTGTACCCCCGTTTCACCACCTTAGGCAATAAATTTTGAACAATCCTTTCTTAGTGCACCATTATATCTAATAATATGGAAACTGTGTGTATAATATAGAGCAAGCGGTTTAAACTGTGCATTGATACCTATTCTGTCAGTCAGTCAATTTCTTCTTTTATATATTTAGATTCCCGTGCCTGATGAAAAATACAAGGGATACTAAGCTTGTCTATCTTACTTTCAACTAGACTACGCTCGGTAATTTATTTTTCCACCACATTGGGTGTTTCACATCCATACGACACGATTTGTACAAATTCCTATACTACATGACGTGCTTTAACATCGTTAGTATCTAAGTTAGAATGTGTTCATTAATAAAATTTTAATTTGTCCCGATATCAACTAATTTTTTGACATGACGTTTAATAAAATGAAGAACACCAGCAACCAAAATGAAAAATAGTAACGTTCCGCGTAACGTTCCACCTGAGCCCGTGCGTGCAAGCGACAGCGCGCAACAAGTGATAGAGAAGCACGATAATAGCGTTATCACGTAAATCTATCGTCCGTAAACCGACTTTACGGACAACTTTTTTTCCATGTCATTTCGAGACGAATTCAATGCTGCTGCCGAATTAAGTACATAAAACGATCTTATACAATAGGTTTACGGACAAACTTTCGAATGGAGCTTTAGTTAAGCTCGTGTAGAAATTGTTGTACTACCTTAGCCTGCTTCTTACTCTAACTTTCTTAAATTGACTTTTCAACAACAAACTGTATTTTTAACCCCCGACGCAAAAGGGGTCCCCCGACGATGCGACGACGCTTGAATTAAAAAATATTTGAACGTACTTAATATTATATTGTGACGATAATAATTATTATAATAGGTTTAAAATATTATTTGTTACTTTTTATATTTTATTTTTTGTGTCGGGGGTTTTTAAAATTTGTAATTTTACTTTTTGCTTAAATGCCATTCAATAATAATTAGTTGCATATCGCCTCTAACACACACGCTATATCATCTTTCCCTGAAGGTTTTAGCCGCGGCAAAGGTACCAGACCTCAATGCACAAACTGCATAATGTCGTGTCGTTGCATGTAAATTGACCCAATGAGTTATTGTTTACATAATTCTCGCGTCGCTGGACCGTTGAGCGCTTTCCTGAAATTATCGGTTAAATCTATCGCGGCGACTACCGTTTAATAAATAAATGCTAGCAGTTGCCCGCGAATTTATCGCTTATAATCTAGACTTTTCGAATTATCGAACGAATTTTCGAACCTTTCAGTGAAAATCCGTTCAGCCGCGTTTAAACAGCCATTTTTATAGATTTGTGAGCATATCAAATATAGTTGCTATAATATTTTAAAAAACCATATCAAATATACTTGCTATAATATTTACGAAAAACACAATATGTATGGTCAAAAACAAACCAAAAATTATCCAGAAAATACAATACGTAACGATTGCTCGTTGTTTGAAGATTTTTACAGCTTTACACATGAAATAAGACGATATTCAAATATAAATTGAACGTTACAAAGATCCGTATCTAAGATCCGGGGTTCAATTTCTTTTCTTTCATTGTCGCGAGCACAAAAGTATCAAAGACGCCTTTGAATCTCGGATTGCAAACGGATTTGAAGGTAACAAAGAAGACTAAATGTAGATACGGGTATATTTTTTTTTAATTCTTTATTTTATAAGGGGTTTAGTCAATGTTGACTATGTCACCCCCGTAGGTTAACCAACACTTTTCTACAACATATTACACTAAACAACGACAACTTAATAATTATTTAACATTTTGATGAGTGACCGTGCCTCCTTGGACAGTGGCTTTGCTAATATGCAGTTACATAAGCCCACACTGTAATTGTTTTGACGTGACAACGTCTTATAATTCGATAGAGCCGGCTGCACGCACAAAAAACATGACTCATGCGGCGTTACCTCGCTCATGCGGCGTTACCTCGCTCTTAGACGTTCCATGTAAGGCTTGAAGTGCAAGCGAGAGCGCGGAACGAGCGACAAAGAAGCACAATCGTGACGTTGTCACGTTCAACTATCGTCAGTAAACCGACTTTACAGACAACCAATTTTTAAGGAGAAGCGGTCGCTCTGCTTCGTTCCGGGCACATACCAATTGCAAAGACTGCGGGGACACTAAGATTGAGGATGTATACGGGTATATTTCTTGAAAATATTTTCACAGTGGATCATTTACAAGGAAAAAGCCGTTTATTACGTTATGTATCAGAACCTTTTTGTTGATATTACAAACTTTCTGAGCCACTGGTTACGTCATTAACAGCGGAAGGAATTTTGTCGAAACAAAAGAAAATACTTTTCTTTCGCCCATGACCCTTTTTTAGGGTTCCGTAGCCGAATGGCAAAAAACGGAACCCTTATAAATTCGTCATGTCTGTCTGTCGTCTGTCCGTCTGTCCGTCTGTCCGTCCGTATGTCACAGCCACTTTTTTCCGAAACTATAAGAGCTATACTGTTGAAACTTGGTAAGTAGATGTATTCTCTGAACCGCATTAAGGTTTTCACACAAAATTTAAAAAAAAGTAATAAATTTTGGGGGTGCCCCATACTTAGAACTGAAACTCAAAAATTTTTTTTTCATCAAACCCATATGTGTGGGGTATCTATGGATAGGTCTTCAAAAATGATACTAAGGTTTCTAATATCATTTTTTTCTAAAATGAATAGCTTGCGCGAGAGACACTTCCAAAGTGGTAAAATGTGTGCCCCCCCCCTGTAACTTCTAAAATAAGAGTATGATAAAACTAAAAAAAAATACATGATGTACATTACCATGCAAACTTCCACCGAAAATTGGTTTGAACGAGATCTAATAAGTAGTTTTTTGATATTTACAATAAAACCTCTAAAAACAAAGTTAGTTTTGCGGTTCGATAAGAAAAGAAAGTGGTTTTTATCGTTTTATTCCTCCGGTTGTAGTACGGAACCCTCAGTGCGCGAGTCCGACTCGCACTTGACAGGTTTTATTATTTAGGAAATACGAAAACATCAAGCGCTCGGGATTGTCAGAAAAAAAACATTGCGAATAAACCGACATCAGAACTCTGAAGTAATGATTAAGTTTAATTGAATAAATTTAATTTTAAATTGAAAGATTGTTAAATTTTATCGACGAAAAAATTAAACACTAATATGTAGATTCACCAAAGGATAAACAGGGCATATAAATCTTAACAAAATTATTTCTTAAGATTAATCCACCCATAAAGTTTTTTTTCTGTATAGTTAAGCAAAAATTACCTAATGAGCTACATATTCATTTATTATTCATACTTATTTCAAAATTTCACAGTAATTTTAATTGCAACAAACGATATTTTTTTATATCAATAAATGACGAGTCAAGCATTAGGAAAGTTCATGATATGCCCATGTCAGATGCAATAGCGCAAGGACGCATTACAAAGACATAATAATTAATATCTAGGATTTAGTGTTCTTTGATCTAGGTTCAAGAATTTCTCGTTTATATATTACACTTATTAACCGGATAGCTATGAATTGTTGTAATGCAATGCAAGAGAGGAAAAACTCACTATGTAAGCAATATGAAAAAGCGTACTTTATTTTACCTATCCACCGCATTCTGGAATGATGTACAAGCTTGGATGTACGTACTTTAAGCGACTGAAGCCACTTTAGTAAATTGCAGAAGATGTACATAAATGTAGCTGACGTCGGCATTGAATAGAAAACTTGTTATACAGCTGTAGTACCTTGTGGTAGCTAGTTATACCCAGTCTGTAATGGTTCGCCGTTTTCGTTAAAGCAAAGAAATGTCAGAGTTCAAAGATTTTAGTGTAATTGGGAGAGAAGATCAAATTTCGTTCCAGGTTTTTACAAGTTTCAATACCTAGTAAATAAATTAGAAGTATGTTTTTGTAATTTTTTACATTCTGCGACATGGATCTTTGTTGCCGAAATAATGCTAGACAAATTACTCTGTACTACGTTTTATGTTGTACCTGAAAATAGACAGTAAATATGGAATTGAAGCAGACGTTATTTTGCGGAAATCCATAACTAGCAGGACAGATTATTTTTGTTTTGCTATAATCCGCTACTTGAAAGGAATCTGTAAAGCTTAAAATATACATGAACACCGCCCACATGAATCACCACATACAATTCTTCCAAGACTTTCTTTGACGCACATTTCGTCCCGACACTGGGACATCCTCAGGAGATGTTGACTTGAAAATGCGAAATCGTAATTGTGGGTAGTGTTCCTGCATATTGGACATGCATATTCTTTTCAAGTAGCGGATTATGCTGATAGCCAATAAAATCCGATGTAGTGCTTTTCAAGATTTGAATTGGGATTCATTGCACTGTGCGCGCGTCAACCTGCGACATTAGATTTTATGACACATGACGAGTGACGTCACCAGCTATAGTGCGCTTTTTTAACCGAAACACAATAATTCTTCGCTGCTTCCCAATATTACTCCTGTATGTCAAAAACTGACAGCCATCCAAACCAGTGCAATAAAAAGTCCTAGTTTCTTTTTTATGCAAACTACAAGTTCTATTAGGACTGCGATCTCATCTGATGGTAAGTGACGATGAAGAGGAGTAAGTAATCCCAATAGGTCATAACGGTTTCTTCACATAGGCTCTCCAGCTTCCCGCGGGATTTGATTTACGCGGGAATGTGTAGTGTCGGCTACATTTCGTGATGTGATATGTTTAAAAAGGTGATGGTATTTACGTACATAAGCAGACGATATTGAATTCAAAACATTTTTTGCGAATACTGAAAACTTAATTTTAATACAATTCACATATTATAGCGTAAAATTGAATGTATAGGTAGTTCAAAACGCCATATTGGTCGACAGTTCCGAGATTGAAATTACAGCGCGTCAAAGTTGAGCATTGTATTTCCTATGATGAAATAAATTCAATTTTACACTCTAAGCCAATAGGTGTAAAGTTCATTTTTCAGTATATAATATATTTTTTCTTTTTCTTGTATCACATCACTGAGTGTGTGAAAACGTTACGAGAATGTCACAGAAGTTGCGTTCTGCTGCTACGCGGTACGTCGTTGCTGGTAGCCACGTCGGTCACGGTCGAAGCCTACCTCCAGACCAGACTAGATTTAAATTCTGAATTGGTCCGTGGCGAGAATCGAACCCGCGACCTCCTCCTCAAATGCTAGCGGTCGCCACTGCGCCAGGGAGGTCGTCAAAAACTGTGCTAAACGACAAACATAAATTCTTAATATCCGGTGAAAAGTCGTTACATTTGTTCAAGTAATCATGTCGTGTCGTGTCTCGTATCGTATTAATTAACGGGTCCTTTTAAAACCGACAGCTCAATCTAATTTTATTGTACCTTGGGAAGATTAATAGGTAATTTTTCATCGCGCGGGAGTATCAAAGAAGCCTTTTAGTGCCGTTTTAAAAGCACCTTTTTTGTGCCTTATACTTTGCAGTATTAATTATTATGCTGAAGAAGCAATTTTCTTTGTGTTTAGTGTTTTAGAGTCGAGAGGAAACTGGGGCGAGATATTAATTATTCTACCTGTGGGCAGAGCTTTTGTCGTTCTGTTTGTTTGTGCTGAAAATTAGCTTGTTTTTGTAGGTGACCCCGATAACCCAGTTTCTCTATCAAAGAGTTTCTTGTAGATTCAGGCGATTGGTTAAAGTCCTGTTTTAATTTGGGACTTATGGTACCAACATTAGATAAGAAATATTATGTTATTTTTTTGCTATAATCCGCTACCTGAAAAGAATAGTATGGTCCAACATTTCACATTGTGAAGTCTACATCTCCTGAGGATGTCCCGGTGTCAGGGCGAAACGTGCGTCGATATCTAAAAATGACGGTGTTACATGTAGGTGGTATTGACATTGCTCGTTTGGGACTTTGCTTGGCTTGTTACTGTATATTGAAATTTGGATTATATACTGATTTCATTCTGTGAGCTGATTCTGTATCAGTTTGTTAGTTAGCAACCCTCACAAACCCCCTATTTTTGCATTATTTAAGCACAAGTTACCAACCTAGGTTAGTATGGTATCATTTCAACATACCATGCTAGTTACTAACTTGTGCAAGAAGAATACAAAAATAGGATTTTTGCCTCCGTTTCCTAATTAGTTAATAACCCAGTGAGGGTTACTAACTAATAAACTGAACGATACAGAATCAGCTCACTGATCGGCAAACTAATTAAATCATTCTTATTAATTATGGACTTCCGCAAAGTAAAGCGTTCTTCAATTCAATATAGTGATCAGATATTAAGTTTTTCTTGCTAGAGATTCTCCGTATCCGATACGAGAAGCTAAACTCTTAAGTGAAAAAGGTGTACCCTAAGTGAAATAAATGTAATATCGGATTGTAGTTCGAAGAAGGTGGATCCTAAGTGAATAAGTGAAATATGTCATAATAACGCTTCCACGACATTAAGTACATCTCGCACGGGGAAATGGTTTCGAGAGTTATGACACTACGAACCCCGCTGGCTTCCCGCTGGTGTGGCCCAAGCTTTATTCTCACGTTGTCTCAAGAGGTTTACGTTTGTTTCACATTTAGCATCAGCAAAGAGATCAGCAACTACATAGTACGTTTGACATATCTACTCATATCTTTAATAAATGGGTTATCATTTAAAATATTTAGAACAATAGGTTTTATCCGTAAAATCCGTAAAAGCAAACCCTTTCATTTAATACCTATAAGCGGGATGGGGCTTACAAATGATGAAAACACTTTAACAGAATAGCGGTTGTTTAATTAGCAAGAAAATCTTTTACAGCGTACAAAGGTTAGACATCGCGGCACACGCGGGAAGAATTCCAGTGACAGAATCAAATCATAAAGTTCAAGGGCGCGACCACAGATTACATAGCGTCGCGCCATAGACGAGTTATTCTTACAGACTATATTATATTATACAAATCTACACACATGACCTTAGAGGTCTTACAGGCTCCCCCATTAGCGCGAATAAAGCGTCCTCGCATTCGCGGTAATCACCTAATTACGTCGTGGCCTACCACGTTTACGTTTTTCCTGTAAAGGAGGTTGGAGGTCGCCTACGAACGGAGTGAGCTGTGACACATGATACTTCCCTAGCAGCTCACCGTTGCTTACCCTCTCTAGGAGGTAAGTGACGGCGCTTACGGCTCTGCGGATGCGATAAGGTCCGTCTCTCCGCGGAATGAACTTGGCCGTCTGCCCCCTACCGGTATCGTTGAGTCCTTGCGTTTTCAGCAGCACGAGGCTCCCGGCCTCGTAGTCTGGGGCCTCGCGCCGTGCAGCGTCGGCGTGTACCTTGCTGGCGTTCTGCGAGCGCTCGTGTGTATCACGGGCCGCTGCGAGAGCACCTCCCAGTTGACGCAGGTAAGGTGTCACGCTCGCCACGAAGGTGTCACTGTCGACGATGGCACGTAGGTCGCACGCTGCGTCCGCAGGTGCGCGTAGCTCTCTGCCGAAAGTTAAGAAAGCGGGCGAGTAACCAGTACTAGAAGTTACCGCAGAATTCATTGCAAAACGGGTAGCGGGTAAAAATACATCCCAAGTGGCGTGGTCTCGGCCTACCAAAATAGCCAGTTGGGGTTTAAGATCTCGGTTTTTCCTCTCTGTAGGATTAGCCTCTGGGTGGTACACTGCAGTCAGCGATTGCTTCACGCCTAACACATGGCAGACCTGCTGCATGACTTCGGAGACAAATTGAACTCCTTGATCGCTGATCAGGCGCCTGGCGACGCCATATCGAAGATAGATTTCGGAGATGAGCGTTTTGGCACACTCAAGGCTGGTTGCTTCACGCAGGGGAAACACCTCCACCCAACGTGAACACACATCTTCAGCGATGAGGATCCATCTGTTTCCCCGTTCTGTTTCCGGTAATGGACCAAAAAGGTCCACCGCTAGAACCTCAAATCTTCTGGCCGGGGCGGGCGTTTGCACCAGCCCCGCCGGTTTCCTTGTGTCTACTTTGTAACGTTGGCATGCGACGCAGCCTTTGATGTAGTTAGCTACGAAGGAGCGCATACCAGGCCAATAATACTTCGTGGAGATGCGCTGTAGAGTACGCTCTACGCCGAAGTGACCGGCGGTAGGAGCGTCATGATACTCTGTCATTACCTTGGCGCGTTCGTGCTCTGGGACCACCAGACACGCGTCGTCGCCGTCGGTCTCGGGTGTGTATCGGTACAGGACTCCGTCTGAGAGGATGTATCCACGATCGGCCCACTGTCTCCCCCTAAATGGTGGGTCGTCGGCTTCCAGGTCGTTGATAATCTTACTTATCTCAGGGTCCTTCAGTTGGTTGTCGCGGATCTCGCTGGCAGCACGCGCTGGGAAATCCGCAACGGCGTAGCAAAGATCGCAACGAGTTCGCTCCCCCTCGTCGCAGGGTGGACGCGATAACATGTCAGCTATGACGTTTGACTTTCCAGGAGTATACTCGATATGCAGGTCAAATTCTTGTAGAGTAAGAGCCCACCTGGCTAGTTTTCCACTTGGTGACTTCGTCGACATCAGCCATCTCAGGGGCTGGTGGTCGGTTCTGACCTTAACATGCGCGCCTTCTATGTATCCCCTGAACTTCTGTACGGCCCACACTATCGCTAGCGCCTCGCGCTCGATAGTTGGGTAGTTGACCTCGGCGGGGGTCAACTGCCTACTTGCGAACTCCACAGGACGTTCATCTGCTCCCTCCCCCTGGAGTAGACAAGCACCAAGACGATACCTGCTACTATCCGTGTTAAGGACGTATGGCAGCGAGTCATCAGCCTGCCGCAGGATTGGCGCCGTGGTCAGAAGGGTTTTGATTCTTTCGAAGGCCTGCTGCTGTTGCTCTCCCCACTCCCAGCTCCTGCCTTTCTTGAGCAGTGCAGTGAGAGGCCTGGCAACCTCCGCATAGCCCGGGATGAACCTCCGGAACCAGCTGGAAGTTTGCAGAAAGCATTTTAAGTGTTTAGTGTTCACTGGAGCGGGCATAGCAGTTATAGCAGCTGTCTTATCGGGGTCAGTATGAATACCACCCGGTATTATGACATGGCCTAGAAACTTGACGGAATTACATGCAAAACAACTCTTGTCGCGGTTCACTCTTAGGTTGAACATAGTTAGTCTGTCAAACACTGACTTTAAATCTGCCATATGGTTGTCGAAACCACCTGGTGATAGAACAATTATGTCATCTAAATATGCCAGCACTGAGCCGTTCAGTGCGGTGAGGTTTGCCTTGAAGCGATCGATGAGCCTTTGGAACGTAGCTCCTGAGTTACGCAGTCCCATAGGCATACGAATAAACCTAAACATACCAAACGGGGTGACAAAACCCGTTTTATCTCGATCATCTGGATGCACATTCACATGGAAGTAGCCAGAATGGAGATCAAGTGTAGTCATGTAGGTGCAGGTCTTCGCAGCATGGAGGACATCCTCAATCCTCGGCAACGGGTATCGATCAGGCACGGTAACCTCGTTGAGCTTGCGATAATCAATACAAAGACGCATACCTCCATCCTTCTTGGGGACCATGACCACATTAGCGGCCCACGGAGACTCACACTCCTCGATGACACCTGCAGCGAGCAGCTTGTCGAGTTCCGTCTTCAATGCCTCTTTCCGGTTGGCCGACATCCGGAAAGGCGGGCAGGCGATAGGCGATTGGTCTTCTCTGACCTTGATGCTGTGGGTCGCATACTCTGTGGCAGGACCTTCCTTGGCAAATCGCTCCGCTCTGCTGAAAATGAAATCATTCAATATTATCCTCTGTGCCTGAGACAGGGCTTGGCCCTCATCCGTTCTCAGACCCAAGTCGCTGGTCTGTAGGTTAGAGTGACCTTCATCGCTCTCTTGTGACTGAGACGGACCTCCAGTACTCAGCACAGAGGCGCTAGTGTGAGACAGGGCTTGGTCCTCATCTGCCCTCAGACCTGACTCGCTAGTCTGTAGGTGAGAGCGAGATTCGCTGTCCTCCTGTGACCGAGACGGATTTCCAGTACTCAGCTCAGGGGCGCTAGCGCTTGCCTCAATCCTAGGTTCATTGCTCTTCTGCGACTGAGACGGACCTCCAGTACTCAGTACAAGAGCGCTAGTGCTTGCCTCCAGACGGTAGGCTTTTACGAACTCGAACCGCTGATTTGGGTTGTCGAGGAAGCTCCATGAGGCTTGTGGGATGTTTAATATGATCCCTGCTTTTGAGATGAAATCCTGACCTAACAATGTCCTTCCCTCTGAACCAGGGAGATACATAAAATGAGTAGCAACATCACGTTTCTTGATACCTACTGTGACAGGGTTACTGGTAATAAGTACATCACATACCTGTGCTAATCCAAGTGCTAACCCGATTGATCGCTGAACCTGCGTGAACTCAACACCTGCCTCTACCAAGACCCTGTACAGCATGGGGCTGGCCAGGTTCTGAGTCGCACCAGTGTCCAGGACAGCTGCGCCCTCCTTGCCTCCTATATTCACCATCACCGTGGGGAGATCTCTGCAAGATTGTATTATATTAAAACTAGCTGAAGAAGTACTAGCACGAGGCTCACCCTTAGTGCTGCAGTCGAACTTGGATTTAATCACACCAGCCTTTCCACATCCGTAACAGCGGAGGGTGGCCTACTCTCAGTACCAGTAGGTTGGACCTCCTCCTTCCTAGACGCAAGTTTCCTACATTCTTCCTGACTATGGTTGAAAGCACGGCAAAATTTACAGCGGATGCGAGAACGCTTTGGGGAGCTACTATCAGATTTAAGTTCTGAGGACGGCGGAAGCAAGACCTTGGTTTCAGCCAAAGACTCTTCAACTTCCCTCGCCTTCATTATGAGTTCATCTATAGTACTTACAGAGATTCGTGGTACATACTTTCTTATTTTTCTACTTAGGAGTCCATAGACTATATCTAGTTGCACACACATATCTAACTTGTAGGGTAATTTCACTATGAGGGCTTTGATCTTTGGGATAAACACTTCAGCACTTTCATTACACTGTTCACGGGAGAAAATGTCACGTAGCACCTTGTACGCGGGGCGCGGGGCACCATACATGCTGCGAAGTCGCGCTTTTGCCTCCGCCCACGACGATATTTCACCTTTGACGCCACGCCACCAGATCGCGGCCGGGCCCTCGAGTAACATCGCTAGGCCGCGCAGCGCGTGATCGTCGGTCACGTCGGCGCACTCTATAAACACCTGTACTGCGTCTATAAATGCCTCAACGGCGTCGGATGACGTTTCGTTACCAGCGAAACGCGCCGTACACTTCGATAGGTTATTCGCACGTGTTCCGGTCGATGACATACTTAAAGTCTCCTGCATAACTTTCGCTATAATGCTGGATATTTGTGATTCACTTATCTGGATCGGCGCGGTACGTCTCTCGCGCATTGTCACGCCTCCCGTCGTTGTCTCGTCCTCGCTGCTCGCACTGCTGCTCGCACGTGACGCCATGTTGCGGACGGCGCTCAGTCAAGCCAGCGCGGATGCGCGGTGATGGAATTCCTTGGGCCGGCCTCTGGATGAATGCCCAAGCAGGCCGTCGGCGCTCGAAGAAATTCGCAGACGAAATTGCGAAGTGCCACGATGCTATATCTGCCACGCCGGGTATTGCGTCATCCGGCGTGAGTCCCTTTTACGCGTTTGATTTTAGCTATTTCACGAGCCCCGCACGTTGGGCAGCCACTATAAGCGGGATGGGGCTTACAAATGATGAAAACACTTTAACAGAATAGCGGTTGTTTAATTAGCAAGAAAAATCTTTTACAGCGTACAAAGGTTAGACATCGCGGCACACGCGGGAAGAATTCCAGTGACAGAATCAAATCATAAAGTTCAAGGGCGCGACCACAGATTACATAGCGTCGCGCCATAGACGAGTTATTCTTACAGACTATATTATATTATACAAATCTACACACATGACCTTAGAGGTCTTACATACCTATATTGTTCGTTCGTTCGTTTCAGCCGACGGACGTCCACTGCTGGACAAAGGCCTCCTGCAATGCTTTCCAGCCCGCACGGTCCTGCGCCATTTGTATCCAGCGCCTTCCCGCGACTCTTTTAACGACGTCAGTCCATCTGGTCGGAGGTCTGCCAACACTGCGCTTTCCCGTGCGGGGTCGCCATTCCAGCACTTTGGGTCCCCAACGTCCGTCGGTTCTACGAGCTATGTGCCTCGCCCATTGCCAGTTGCCACTTCAGCTTCGCGATACCTACGTTGAGTTTTGTCGGTGACTCTGATTCGTCCACGGATCTCCTCATTTCTGATTTGATCACGCAGAGAAGCTCCGAGCATAGCTCTTTCCATCGCTCGCTGAGTGACTTATACTGTAGGAATGCATACAATTTCAATTTTGTCCGCCTAGGGAGTTCCGCCATGTTGGATTTAGTATGACGTCACACAAGTAACCATGCCTTGTCATCCAAACTCACCGTGTATACGAAATTTAAAATCAATCGGTTAAAGATATCTGCTTCAAAACTGAGTTGCAAGAATGCATCTTGACAAATAATAATACATTGCAAGTTAACCAAAAACTTAAAAAAATACCGCAGTGTGTGGAGAGCCATATTATCTTTCTATGCCGAAACTTACACTTCAAACACGCAAAAATCTCTCTAAATGATATAGATTTCAGCGTAAAATTAGTGTGCTTATTTAAAATCGCTTCCGCCTATGCCTCGCGCGGTTTCTCAGGAATGATGTATTGTTCAAATATAAACATAAGCGAGGACAAATCGAGAGAGCCAATGTTGGCCCAACAAATAGAATGTGACTTACTTCATACTTGTGAGCTGTTTACATTGTCACAGACTAAGTATAGGTACAGCATTATTTACACAGTTCACTAATAATAGCTTCAATAATATTGGTTAGTGTCCAATTATTTGTCTCTCAGTTACAGAACAGGGAAAAGTTAAGTTTGGTGTAAGCTATATTAGTCTAAAGTTAAGATTAAAATTTTGAATACTACCTAATAGTAAGATTCTAGCTATTCGTAATTCGTATTCAAAAAAATTGTGGTTTTTTTTCAATATAGAGTGATGATACAGTCTAAGAGGGAGCGCGCTTGCCTAGGAAATGCCTATTCACTCTTGAAGGTGCCCTAGTTGTAAGTTGTGGAAAATACATCCTGGGAGGGTATTCCAAAATTTTGCAGTGCGTATCAGGAATCAGAGAATAGTGATTTTTAATGCCATACTTTATTGAAATTTCCGACGCAGCTTACAGTTTCTGAGAAATACGTGGAGAAATGATAATTATGACTTACGCATACTTTTACACAAAAATTGGAAATTCAACCCCTAAGAGGGTGAAGAAGAGGTTACGTGTGCTAAATTGCGGGCTTCCTCTAGTGATGCATATAAGTTACTATGGCCTACTATATACTACATACAAATTTCTATTCTGTTATCCCAACAATGTATATTCGAATTGATAACCTGAGTGATAACCTCCTTTTTTGAAGTCTGCCAAAAGGTCTTTGAATGGCGCCTAAAAAAATAGCGCATCAAATAGATGACCCCTTTGTCTGTTGATAGTTAGCGCCGTCGCACCGGAAGTTGGCGGGAGGCCGGAAATGGCAATTGGGCGCACAAACGCCGCTCAATCAGACGCGACTCGCGGCCTACTCTAATCTGTACGAATGTGAGCTTTACACGTGCTGACAATTACAAATAATAATAAAAAAAAAACGATTAAATGTCGTAGAACATTCGGTAGAAACTTAGTTTGGAATAACATTACCAACTATGGAATAACACCTAAAACAAAACTCCATTTTGTATTTTTATACATATGTGATTTCATCCTAACCTAACATAACCTTACCGTTTCGTCATTCTAAATATATACATGCCCATTCTGTTGACTAGGAATAAAAACTTTCGTTCTAGATTTTCGTAGATTTTCTTAGCTCGTTCTAGCCCACTGTGCGATATTCCCCGACAGTAAACTTTGTTTTAAAAAGTGTAAAGTCGCTTTACGAACGATTATTTTTTTACTTTGCGTCATTAGCCGAGCGCTTAGGCCGATCGTGCATCTCTATCGCTTACTCTGCGCTCTCGCTTGCACACTCGGCTCAGATGGAACGTGACAATGAATGATGCTGTTTCATGCGTGCAGCCAGCGTTTATCGACTTATAAGATGTTATAAGATGTTATGTGGCGAGAAATTGTAAATTTGATAAACAAAAAAAAATGACGTTAAACAAATGTTAACTTTTTTATTATACTTCCACGGTTAGTCCATATGGGCAGAGCGCGGAGCGCATTTTCACGTGACGAGATATTGATCGAATCGGTATCGTGTGGTATAATGTGGCTGCGCACTAATCAGCGCGGAAATAGCCAATTAGCGGGATAGACAAACAACCTTAATCGGTTTGCACTTAGCATATAGACCTCTAATTTACTACTTCCTAATTCATTTCCATTTGCAGCAATTTTGTGTAAACGGTCGAACGAACCTACTTATTAACTTGCAATGTATGTTGGGGTGAAATCTTGCAACCTTTTTGAAGCAGATATCTACAACCTATAGAGCTGTTCAACGCGGAAATGCAGCCAGTATTCTTGCCACCATTCCACGCGGGCAAGACTTGTATAGTAATTAGAATAAGCTAGTGATAAGTTTTATTGTAAATATTCTTTAAATAAAATTTTTTTAAAAAGTAGTAAAAACACCTATAGAGCTGAAATTTCGTTATGTATACGTTTAGTTTGGCTGCCAATGCAATATGCATGGTTAGTTGTGTGACGTCAGTCTAAATCCAACATGGCGGAACGTCTAAGATGGCGGACTAATTATTTTTAATGCACTCCTGCAATATAGATATGAAACGAAGAATTTGCTAAGAAGAATACGGATAAAATGTCTTGTAAATGCTTGTTTTTTTTTTTAACTTTGTGAGATAACTTATTTTTCCTATAAGTAAATACTTAGAGGTATTTTTTTTTTAATCTAACAAAATTGAATGTTCGTGGTTTGTTTGTTAGACAGCCTAAGAACGTTCCTAAACCGGTTATGATGTTAATTGAGAGGCTTTCTTGGAACCGTACCGAACTTATCTACAATCGTAAAAAAGGAAAAAAAATACTCTATGGTCAACGAGATGTTTATAATTTTATGCCTCAATTTCAGGACATGCTTTGTTCAAGTGTATGTTTACATATTAATAACTTCTATACTATAATACAACCTATACCACAACCACTATAACTAAAAATACTGTGTTTTGTATGTAAACCGATCCAATTAAAAATAAATAATTTCAAACGGTAAGTGTCATGCTGTCAATTGGAGTTGAAAAATTCCAGTACAAGCTAAAAAGCGATTTCAACAACTGAAATAGTTTTTTTTTCCAATTATTGTAACAACTTTACAAGTTCGTGAGATATGTATGTGATGATACATTTTTAGCAATTATTTTGAGCAAAGTTTAAGTTTGAACAATACTTTTTAGAGTTCCGTATCCAAAAGATAAAACGGGACCTTATTGCTAAGACTTCGCCGTCCGTTCGTCCATCCTTCTGTCAGTCTGTCCGTCTGTGACCAGGCAGTATCTCTTGAACCGTGTAAGACAGTTAAAATTTTCACAGATTACTACTAAATTTATTAAAAAGTGTAAATATAGAAAAGATATTTAATTAATGTAATTGAAAAATTCTGAAAACACTTATTCGATTGAGCTAGCAATAAAAATACCAGACCGTTTACGGACAATCCAAATAATCATTTTTTAAAATTAAGTCCCATAAATAACGTAAAAACGGAATTCACGTAAAATTCACAGGTCGGTCGGCAAAAATAAAAATAGTGAATAAAAACTGTTTAACTACCAAAAACAATTGAAATAACCGACTGAAATAACCTGCCTGAGCGTTTACTGCCAAAACAAGCAAAAGTTGTATAACTGCCGATGTAAAGGTGAGTGTACACCCACGACTTATTTAAAATTGTAGCCTAAAATTTTTCTTCGTTAGTTTTTTTTAAGTTCCGTTGAAACCGTTTTTCTCGGGATAAGAAGTAGGCTCCTTGTAAGTTTTCAATTGGGTAAAAAACATATTCATCGCTATCGTAATCGTAAACGAACTCTGATTGGCTGCTGATTGGCAGAATCTGTTGTTTACATTTTTTTCCCAGCCAATCAGGGGTCTGATTGCGTAAGAAAACGTTAGCGAATTCTACCCCCGATTGGCTGATGTAAATCAGGGATCCAATCAGCGGGCACGATTTGTAAACGATTACGATAACGATTAATACGTTTTTCTTACACAATTTAGGGGAAGGTGGCAGAAAAATTTATTTACAACTACAATAGGGAATAATACGTTTTTCTTGTACAATCGTCTGCTGGCTTTCAACTAAAATTTAGTTTACTTAAATCTTACTTATATAAGTTTATTTAGTTACTAAATCTTTTGTCTACGACTGAAGAACAGTTAGCAGGCCAGATTAATTTGTTTTGCTATAATCCGCTACTTGAAAAGATTCTGTATGGTACAAATTGCAGGAACACTGCCCACATGAAACACCACACACAATTTTCCAACACTTTCTTCGACGCACGTTTCCTCCCGACACCGGGACATCCTCAGGAGATGTTGACTTCATTGCGACACAAAACAAATTAATCTGTCCTGCTAGTTATGGATTTTCAATATTCATTTCATATCATTCAATATTTGAAGAACAATTCGTTCAAATTGAGACTAGCGTACTAATAACTTACAAAGTGGTGTAATATTGCCACATTTAGTTCTCTATGTGAATTTGCCCTTACCCGAAAGTCGGTCACGAAAAGTCCTAGACGTAAATGTCGGTTACACATTCGTTTGAATTACGAGTTAGACCCTTAAATAAGTCTATAACCCAACTAAGTACCTACCCAAACCCGGATCTACGATTTATTCAAACCGTGCTGGTATTGGCACGATTACAGGTTAATTTAAATCATTACCAGTCACAATCAGCCAGGATTGGCTGCAAAATGTTTACAAACAAACTTAAATTATGTGAAAATACTACGTCAAGTGTCTAATATATTTGTCCCCATAGAATGATAATTATTTTTATAATATACCGATAAAAATAATTGTGATTTATTAGTATGTCACATTTCAATTAATCACACAAATAAAGAAATTCATTCACGGAATAGAAACATTTATCCAGGAGCCAAAGGAATATACGATTTTTAATGGTACTAGTGGTAATGTTTTAAAGCCATTAATTGGTATCTTGTTAAGTTTGACGCACATAGCGTAACTACTTTTTGTGAAGTGTGAAGTCTTTTGGGTAGTAGTAGATTAGACAAATTGTATTTTTTTTATGCTAGAGGAATTTTCTTTCTTTTTAATATACCGGTCCTATCAAAGTGTTTATGAGGAAAGTTTTTATGGATGTGTATATTTTTTCTTTGTAGTCCGTAGGAAAATATAATTAACTAGTCGCCTAAGAAACGAAAAAAAATAGAAATTATATAACAGAAGATAATAAAATAGCGGGAAAACGACAAAAGGAAAAGCTAATCAAAATAGAATTCGTGGGAGTAATAAGGAGATGGATTTGATGACATACAGGATCTAAGGGTGCTTTTCTACCAGAGATATTCTACGTTTTGAGCCAATAGAAATAGAATTGCTTGATTTTCATTAGCTATTACGTAATCAATCGAGCGATTCATATCGGTGTTATTAGACATAAAGCGTACGACTTACGAGTAACATACACGTACACGTAGCAACTTAGCAACTAGTATATCTCTCGTAGACAAACACCCTAGAAGTGATCGCTTCGGTCACAAAAACAAAAAGGTACCCATACCGAGAAATGCAAAACTCTTTAAGAAGGAAGCTCGTCCAGTAACAAATCTTATTTATAATGTAAGAGTCTATTATAGTAAGCATTAATGCTTACATTAACAGTAACATAACGCGTCTGTGTCATAGAGCTAGATTCCGTAGAGCCGGCGGAGATCTCCTGAAATGCAAGACAGTGCTACCAATTTTGTTATGCAGTCTCTAAACTAAACTAATTAGTCGCGTCTTAAAATCGTCTTATACTTTTTAAAATGCTACGCCATGGTAAAGGCACAGATAATATAATACTAGTAAAGGTTAAAGATATTTCAATCCATACGAAGACGCGCCCCACTCTGTCAAAATGGCTTGTTTCTTTCGATTCGTATGGAGTTTGACAGAGTACCCCCACTCTGTCTGTTCGTGTCATCGTAGTTTGAAATATCTAAAGCACTATTTTTAGTCGAGTCTTAGCATAGTTAGCAAAATTATAATGATTTAGTGCTGATCAGATAATGGAACCGGAACGTGTCCATAGGAATTCGTTAAATCTGTCTTGACGTGTACTTTGGAACCATGTCTGGTGCTGAGAAGAATATGGATAAAACGTATAAAAGTTTGTTTTTATAAATATTGCAGTGTTGCCTGTTTAGCGGTTTTTACAGGATATAAATATTTTGGAGAGTGTGCTCAAGAACTCCACAACCTTGTGCCTCCTTCACCTTTCTACCATAGAACCGCGAGACGTCGAGAGAAGTGGCATCCTTATGTGGTTGATGTCCAGCGTACTCGGACGAAACGCTTTTCTTCAACGTTTCTGATACGAACCGCTAAGGTGTGGAACCCTTCCAGCTTCTGTGTTCCCAGCCAAATACAATCTGGGTGCCTTCAAAAGAAGAGTGAATAGGCATTTTCTAGGCAAGCGCGCTCCATCCTAGACCTCATCATTTCTGTTCATCAGACTTGATTGTAGTCAAGCGCAAGCCTATCAATTATACTTTTTATAATATATAAAAAAAAATTTAAAACATTTGCTCAAAAATTAGATATTTCCATGTATGTTTTGCGTGCGGAAAGTTATTCTTTTCCGCACTAGTGCTTATTTGTGTTTCTCGGGGCAGCGGAGGGACGAGCCACCGCAGCCGGCACCGGAGCTCGGCACGTAGACACGTAAAACCAATATATTTTTTCGCAAATGTATTAAAAAACGTCGTTCAATGCACGTGCGGAATTATCATTTCTTCTCGTCTCTATAGTTTTCCGCGCCTTCGGCTTGGATCAACAGACCAGGACTCGTAAAGAAATGTCAAACTTTCCGCACTTATATCGAAATGTAACATTTTTAATCATATCGTATTTTATGCCTGAAACTCAGGTTATACCTATCCGTAATGGTAATGTAGCCGTATCTTTACATTCAAAATCTTTGGTCTGGATATTAATACCGCGTGGACTGGATAAAGCCGTCTGGGTCTGAGTTAAAACAAGTCGGTAATAAAACACGGTTATGCACTGGCTAATGTGGAGGCAATGAACTGCGGCACACAAATAAATCTTGCGCCAACCTAGCGCGTCTAGATACGGTATGCAGTATGATTTTTGACGAGACAACGTCTTATAAATCGATAGAGCCGGCTGCACGCACAAAAAAACATGACTCATCCGGCGTTACCGGCGTTACCTCGCTCTGAGGCGTTCCATGTAAGGCTTGAAGTGCAAGCGAGAGTTGTCACGTCCAAATATCGTCAGTAAACCGAGTTTACAGACAACCAATTTTTTTTCACAAATTATTTGTATATTATTTACGGCCCAAAGCGGATTGCATTAAAAATTGTTTGTCTGTAAAGTCGGTTTACGGACGATAGATTTACGTGATAACGTCATAATTGGCCTCTCTACCGTTTGTTTTATCGTGCCTCTCTATCGCTTGTTGCGCGCTATCGCTTGCACGCACAAGCTCAGGTGGAACGTTACGCGGAACGTTACTATATTTCATGTGCGTTGCTGGTGTTCATCAATTTATTAAACGTTATCACGTCAAAAACCTTTTCTTATAATTGTGCAAATTCCTGCCCGCGTAAAATAGTGCCAAAAAACTGGCTGCATTTTTGATTTTCTGTGCTGATCAGCTAGCTCTTTTTTCACTAGGTGAGGCAATTAACCGCAGAGAGTATTTTTTCTGTATTGCCATACGTACATGTTTTTTAGCGCAGTTACAAATTTCTAGCAAAGTCAAATTATTTATTTGCAAAACATATGTATTGAAATTATTTATTTGCTTTATTTATTTGCTGGATTCTCGTTTTGCAGTTAATTGATAATTAATTATCGTGCTGCGTGGGCAATTTCAGCTATCGATTTACACATAAACTGTAGTAAAATAATAAAATTCTCGTGTCATACTATTCCGGGTTGCCGGGTTAGCTAGTATTTACTATAGAAAATACGTGTATTTTTTTTGACGGAATTGCGTAGTGGAAGCGAACCTGCTGTCTGCGCCGGAGGTCGTGGGTTCGTTTCCCACTACTGGTAAATGTTTGTGTGATGAGCATGAATGTTTTCCAGTGTCTGGGTGTTTTTCAATATATTGTATTTATGTATATTAGTATGTATGTAGATTTATCAGTTATCTAGTACCCATAACACAAGCTATCGCTTACTTTGGGGCTAGATTGCGATGTGTAAAATGTCCCGTATATATTTTATATTTATTTCCATCCAATTGCATTTGAAGACTCACTTCGTTCTGTCTTTAAAATTTTAAATAATAACAAAACTTTGAACGTATTTTAAAATAAAAATATAACTAAGCCACCATTGAAGATGGCACCGAAATTTTATAATCAACTTTTCATAAAATTCATTTTCACTTCCAGTGGTAGAATTTTTTAGGTAGTTCAGTGTATAACCCTGAAACAGATATGCATTAAAACGAATCATGTTTCCTATGACGTCAGATCTCATTCAAGTTTTTTGCTTCCGACTAATTTATTTTACACTCATCAAACGCTGAGTAAATTAGACGAAGATAATAAAACAAACATCGCGTTAGGCTGTTCAAAGCATAAATGCCTTGGTGATAGAGTTTGAAGTTGATTGTGTTGGGTTTAGCTGGTGTTAATTTAGAGAGAGATCAATATCTCATTCACACGGGTATTGGTATTTATAATACTCTTATTACAATACAATGTATGAGTGAACGTTCGATTTAGTTCATTTGAGATGTTTGAGTCTTTCCCGAGATTTTTATTCCCAGTTTTATTATCATACTTACCAATGATCTCTATAGAATATTTTAATATCTGAATTGGCTCAGGTCTGGTCTGGGAGGATACTTCGAATTTGATCTTCGGCTAGCTATCGGGATGCTGCGTAGAAACCGTTCGATATACAAAAAACTTGAGAGGTGCCAAGGGACACCCAAATGGAACGAAGTACATCTGGCTTGCTTTCTATGAGAGAGAGAGAGAGAGAGACTGACAGAGAAACATGCGCACGCCGCACTACTTACAATAGCCTACCATGGCAAAAAGTGTCGTTACAACTTCGTCTTAATTTTTTCCGTCTAGCCCCCTTTCGCAACGCGCGATAAGGAACTTCGTTCCAATATCTTACGACCTACCGAACATACACAGAAAATTCCATAACAATCGGTCGAGCCGTTTCGGAGGTGTTTGGTTTTATATATTGGAGATAGGAAAATATACGCTGGAGTTGATATTTTTGCCAAAACCATAGCATAACATAGCCAAAACCATTAGCAGGCTGAAGTGGCAGTGGGCAGGTCACGCTTGTCGCAGGGGCGATGGCCGTTGGAGCCGGAAAGTCCTGGAGTAGAGACCGCGTACGAGTAAGCGTAGTGTGGGGCGACCTCCAGCCCGCTGGACCGACGATATAAAGCAGGTGGCGGGAAGCGGCTGGATGAGGAAGGCTGAGGACAGGGTGTGGTGGCGCGCGCTTGGGAAGGCCTATGTCCAACAGTGGACGTCCGCAGGCTCAGATGATGATGATATTTTTGGAAGGCGTTTAAAATACTGTTAGTAGGTACACCCAAATTGTCTATTCCGCTTGCCCACCCAAATTGTCTATTGCGGTTACTGCGAAATGTTTTTTTTTTTTCATTTTAGAATGAATGTCAGTTAACCGATATAATTTCACGGCAGCATGAAACACGAGACCGAAAATCTTAATTGAAACTATTTCTGTGAAAACCGTTTCAAACTTTCGAACCAAATCAAAACTGACTTTCACTGGTTTGTTTCTAGAAAATGATACTACATTGTTAAAAGAGTGTTGTGTTGTTACTCTATTTCTTAATAGCCATGGACTCAGAATGAAATAGTTGTGCCAATGGCCATGTGCGGATAAATAGGCTTCACATACTTACTTGAAATCTTTATGGAGGACTCTTAGTTGACAGATATTAGAAACTGGCAATAAGTAATTGGTGTTGCTGATCCAATCTTCTTTATTTATTTTAATACACAATACCAACAACTTCCAATTCAATTTAGCGACTGATGAATTTTTCCTCGTAGGTAAATGTTTACGCGCTGAAATTAATGTTTCGAATTCATTTGCGTAATTTATACAGCTACGTTTGATCTCAATACCTGATACGGTTGTGGAGTATCGCTTGAGGCGGTATCTCTTTTATTTCTTTTGTGGTTTTTTTTTTTGTATCTTTTATTGTTATCGAAGTATTGTGTTTTTAATACAGCGGCCCCCGGCTTTCATCTGTCTTCCTTTGGCACAGGCGTTTGAATATTTTATTACACTTACAAAAATTGGCGGTACAAGTGGTACCTTACTGGCGGGGGTAAATATGAAAGTGAATCCCGTACTTCCGCCAGTGTGTCTCGACAGTAGGGTTAGTACAGGTTTTCGTACGAATTTCGAGTCGAATCGCATCGTACAAACGAATTAAAATCCTCCATACATGTAGCTAGCGCCATCTATTGAAAGCCGCATAACAGTGACTGTCCGTCCATAGATGGCGTTGGAGTTGACTCGAAATTCGTACAAAAATCTGCGGGGTTAGACAAATTCACAAGCATTTGGCGTTAACGCTAGTCGACAAAAATGTATGGACAAAACAAATGACTAGAAAAACCACGATAATAATTACTAAACACGCTGTGTTTGATACTGTCGGCTGTCAATTGTCAAGCGAAGTACGCTAAAGTTATCTACAGGGTCCGCGAGAACGCCAGCGAGCGTTCAAGTTGTCGTAGTTAATTATTTAAACACAGCGTGTTTAGTAATTATTATCGTGGTTTTTCTACAGTCATTTGTTTTGTCCATACATTTTTGTCGACTAGCGTTAACGCCAAACGCTTGTGACTTTGTCTAGCCCCGCTGTACTAACTCCTCTAGAAAGTTGAGTGTTTCCCCTGACTACGTGGTATGCGTTAGGCATTTTGTCTGTAAAATAGGTTCAATTGAATACGTACTAGTTTCAAAAAAGAATTTCCTCCAAAGAACTAAAGTCACAGAATACAGTTTCTTTATGCTTCTAAAGCAGAACAGCGGGGCTAGACAAAGTCACAGTCGTTTGGCGTTAACGCTAGTCGACAAAAATGTATGGACAAAACAAATGACTGCAGAAAAACCACGATAATAATTACTAAACACGCTGTGTTTGATACTGTCGGCCGTCAATTGTCAAGCGAAGTACGCTAAAGTTATACAAGGTTCGCGAGAACGCCAGCGAGCGTTCAAGTTAGCGTAGTTAATTATTCAAACACAGCGTGTTTAGTTAATTAATGTCGTGGTTTTTCTACAGTCATTTGTTTTGTCCATACATTTTTGTCGACTAGCGACTAGCGTTAACGCCAAACGCTTATGTGACATTGTCTAGCCCTGCAGATATCGTTGCGGTTTTGCGGAGGAATATTATATCCGCGGCTTAACAGAGCCATGTATTATTCAAGGGGGTATCTCGCGCTTTTTGGATCGTCAAAATGTTCTGCAGCCCCGCGGAATGCTAATTCCTGGGAACTCGCCGCAAGATCCGCTATACTAGGCCTGGAATTGCATAAGCGAATGTATTCATTGTAATGACAGATTATATCGAAAAGGTTTCCAAAACTTGGAGGGTAAGCCATAATTTTATATCTACTAGAATTTATGTTATTTTAATCAAAAATAATGCATAATATTAAACTATATCTAAATTAAAAACTGAAATGTTAAAACAAATTAAATCTAGTAGACTGCTGTCAGAGGGAATCCAAAATGTTGCTGTGGGAGGGTTCCCTAAATGCTAGCCCCATTGCCTCGTTGTATCGCGATACTAATTCTTTGGGCAAAGTAGAGACCAGCATTTTGGTCACGCGTTGCATCGACCATTGTAATGACTGCTGCTGGATCAAATATTCTATACAATTGACGGTTAATTTTTTTGCCGAAGCGCCCCCCTCGAAGTTTCACATTCCACAACAAAGGTTCGCAACAATCAGCGCCAAAATGGTGAAAATTAAGTGTCTTAACTTTTTTTTATACTATATAGGCTAGCGCTTGAATGATCACACCTGATGGAAAGTGATACAGTCTAAGGTGGAACGCGCTTGCCTAGAAGATGTCTATTTACTCTTGATTTGAAGGCACCCGGGTTGTAAGTGGCAGGAAAGACACTGCCTGGGAGGGTATTCCAGGCCTTTGCAGTGCGTATCAGGAACGAGGCATCAAACCGCTTCGTACGCGTCTTTGGTACGTGGACTATGTATGGGTGGAAGCCTTTACGATGCCTTGCCGTTCTATGGTAGAAAGGTGACGGGGGAACCAAATTAAAAAGTTCCTGAGCACACTCCGAAATATATTCTATAGAATACCGACAGACAGGAAACCTTACGACGACGTTCAAGGCTTTGGAGTTTTTTGTGGACCAGAGTTTAGTGTGGAATTTTTGCGTTGACAGTGTGAGATCCAAATAATAGAGATCAGTGATTGTAATCATAATCAGCAGCAGC
Organism: Coenonympha arcania; assembly: GCA_036785405.1. NCBI lineage: Eukaryota > Metazoa > Arthropoda > Insecta > Lepidoptera > Nymphalidae > Coenonympha > Coenonympha arcania. Next base: position 1,207,931 of record JAWDAA010000030.1, on the reverse strand, counting down.
CGGTTCCTTGATTGGCTGATAACGATGTGGACAATGAGTCCAGCCAATCAGGAGTCATAATTTGTTGCCGATTACAATCACTCGATACGCATTTTCCTTCTACTCACTTGTTATTTATGACGACTCAATAGTACTTGCTTAGCGTAGTGGTACAATTTGTAAGCTTGACAAAATATTGAGTGGGGTATCATATGAAAGGGCGTTACTTGTTTAGTTTAACACAGATTTTTATTTATTTTTATTCTTGATAGTTTTTGATTAATTGGGCAAACTGTCGGGAAAAATACCCTTTCCTCGCACTCAACTCCGAGTACGCGCCACTGCGTCAGGGAGGTTGTTTAAAGCCTGCTAATACGCGCTTGGACCAATCCCCACCTTCTCTGAGAACAGTTATATCTTGTAATCTATAACCACCTTTCGTAACTTGCCCAGAGGTTGTTCTTATTTGAATTGTAATTACATAATAATGTATGTATAATATTATGCTTACTAAACTAAAATGCCTACAAGATGCGGTTAACATAATAGACCTGTAGGTAGTATAGTATATGCAAAATGCTTACTCACAGCTTGTTTCAACAAAGATTTCTGTATGACCGGATACACCTGTCGGCGAGCTCTGATTCACAACGTCCGGCTATATTAAGACTGATTCAAAATCCATTTTCACTGTATAGTATTAAATCTTATCATGTTCTTATTGCATCGAAAGTTTTACAATCTAACGTGAGGTTGCCTGTCTGTCGGTATTCTGTAGAATATATTTCGTAGAGTGTGCTCAGGAACTTTTAAATTTGGTTCCCCCTTCACCTTTCTATACCACAGAACGGCAAGACATCGTAAAGGCTTCCACCTATACATAGTCGACGTACCAAAGACGCGTACGAAGCGATTTGATTCCTCGTTCCTGATACGCACTGCAAAGGCCTGGAATACACTCCCAGGCAGTGTCTTTCCTGCCACTTACAACCCGGGTGCCTTCAAATCAAGAGTGAATAGGCATCTTCTAGGCAAGCGCGTTCCACCTTAGACTGTATCATCACTTTCCATCATGTGTGATCACAAGTCAAGCGCCAGCCTATATTATAGTATAAAAAAAAACTTATCGTGCCTATACTTACTACTTTACCTACACGGTACAATGGCGCGCGCTTGAATCCGATTTGGAGGTCGCGGGTACGATTCCCATCATGAGCTTCTTTAGAATTTTATAACATATACTTTGTTAGTTATCAACGCAGGTTGGATTGTTATCTTGAATCGCAGACTGTAGTGCAGTGTAAAGTTGCATTGCAGTGCAAGCCAATGGTGAACTGCATATTCTCACAAGAGTATCACTTAACATCAGCTAGCTATAGGCTCTTCAGTCTATGGTATGATAACAAACTTTTTTGTTCAACGACATTTAGTTTCTTTGTTTTTTTACAAAAAAAAACAATTTTTAATAAAACGCGCGAAATAAGTATATAACATAAATCGTATAAGTATAACTACTTATAAGATAATCGTATAAGTAATAAGATAAATGGCCAGGTTCAGAAAGCAGATTTGCATCGAAAATAACTGGCAAGAAACTCGGAACTTGCTCTTTTCAAAAATGTCATTATTGTAAAACAAGATTTCTTAAACAGTATGAAAAATTATTACATGAATTTTCATTTAAATATTTACATAATTTTCGTTTGTTTTATTTCTTCCAAGACTTGATCAAAATACATCGTGTATCACAAAGGACAAAGTTCAACTTACTACAAACTTATACTAACAACAAAACACTTAGTTTGCTAAACTCGTAATCTCTAGGCCGCGTCACCCGATAACGAACAAAGGAGTTGTGTGTTGTACAAATGTACACGCCTTGTTAGTTGTTCTGTCCTTTATCTTTTATTTATTTTACGAGCATCATATAGAACGCATAAATTCTTCCGAGTGAATAAGCTTTCGGATAATATTATGTAGTGATCTTTTGTATTATGTAATCTTTAAATCCCATCACCGGAAGCTCTAGCCATTTGACATATTGCAATTCAATTGATGGAATGAAGTCTCGCAGATAATATTATGTAGCTCTGCGATCTTTTATATAACGTTATCTTTAAATCCCATCACCGGAAGCTTAGCAATATGACATATTATTGCAGTTCAAATGATGGAATGAAGGCTCTCAGATAATATTATAATGTAGCTTTGCGAGCTTTTGTATAACGTAATCATTAAATCCCATCACCGGAAACTCTAGCCATTTGACATATTGAAGTTCAATTGATGGAATGAAAGGATAAGTTTGCCAGTAGTAATTGGGCAGGCTTTAAGGTTAATCAGACGGGTCTGTGTAAATTCTAATTTAATTTGGTTTTTCGCAATGGAATTATCACCTTCGCCTATTTTAATACACTCTACTTAAAAGTGCCTTCTATGAGTAAGAAATTAATTAATTCCATCGACCGTACTGAATAACTTAATTAAAGATGTCATCTTGTTCCTCCAGTCAGTCAGTCAGAAAATTAGCAAGACACTAACTCACTTATTTTTTTTTTCAGATGAAAACTCTTTGCAGTGAAAGAACATCGGCAAAACATTGAGGTAAGATACGTACCATTGTTTTTTTATTACTCTTAATAAACTAATACTTAAAGCACATTCACACTGTCCATAAGTATAGATATTTCAATCCACGACGGCGCGCCCCACTCTGTCAAACTCCATATAAATCGAATGAAACATAGTGGATTTAAAAATCTACACATACCTCAGCTAAGACATAATAAAAGCAAAGTTTTGTTTCTATTTTCCAAGCTAATATACTTCTTCCATACTGTCATGATGTCATAGTAGCTACATAATAATTAATTATTACACCATAATGAATTTTCGCCGTAAAATTAATTTGACGACCTCCCTGGCGCAGTGGCGGCGCGCTCGGATTCGAGTGGGAGGTCGCGGGTTCGATTCCCGCCACGGGCCACTTTGGAATTTTATAATTTCTAAATTGGCTAGGCAGGGTGGGAGGCTTCGGCCGTGGCTAGTTACCACCCTACCGGTAAAGACGCACCGCCAAGCGATTTACCGTTCTGGTGCGATGCTTGTAGAAACCATTGGGGTAAATTTACTTACCCTTCCAAGTTAGTACGATAACATCTTAGGCTGCATCATCACTCACCATCAGGTGAGATCGCAGTCAAGTACTAACTTGTATACGGTAAAAAAAAAATTGTAGCTATTGTATATGTAGGTACGGTACACGTATAATTAATATACGGAACATGAATAAAGATTATTCTCCTGCAAATTTGACAAACGATAAATTTAAATATTTGAACCGTGCGTCGTTGAAACGTTTTATTACTTATTTTTGCAGTAATTGCGGATTTTTTATGCGAACGAATTCCGGATATATCCGTATTTATTACACGTAATCTATTATTACAAACAAATTAAAAAAAAAAAATGACCCGTGCATTAATTACTACATAACTTCTATACAAATAACTAAACTGCGTGGTATTTGAAATACCATACATCCTTCTAACTCAAAATTGCATGAAAATTTATAATACCACATACAAAATTAGAATAATACCCAGACACTGAGACTTGATAATTTAATCTACACTCGCAATTATATTGTCTGAATCCGGCTTAAGTTAGGATAATAGTAGAAAGAATTCCCGCTAAAACAAGTAAATTAAATTACTTACTTGTTTTGTCTTATTTGTTTTACCAGTTATTTCGTCTCTTACATTGTTTCTTGTTTTGCACAAATGGTAAGTTTTAAGTGACTTGCCGTTGTTTCCGTTTACATCGTTATTTAAACCTGATAGAGGATTAAACTTTTACTTTGTTGTAACTACGGTACTTTGTGGTACTGTTTTTAGTTAGAAAAATCATAATGTTTTGTCATGACTTTCCCCTCGATTGCTGCATATTTTTTGTGGGAATGATTTTAGAAAAAGTGAGGGTTGGCAGGCTTCGCATACCTTTGAGAACATTATGGTGAACTCTCAGGCAATGAAGGCTAATTTTTAAGATATTTTTCTTTACCGTTAAACTGATCGTTGGTTTCCTTTTAATGCTGAAAGTCCGGTGCATGCCCGGGATTCGAACCCACGACTCCCTGACTTTTAGATTTCTTCATTTGCCGCCGTCCGATATCCGAAAAAGTGAATTCTAAAGAGCTCAATAAAACCCTCATAAAACCTAATAAAATTCTGCCCTATTCGAAATAGGATCTCGTATTCGTAAACAAATTCCCGTATTTATGTTACAGGCTAGCAGTGAAATATGCTTTTGTATGAAGATTGCGGTTTTCCCGTTTGCAACCTGACACAGCCACCGCGTCAGTGTGAAAAATGTCCGGGATTATTCTTGCCCGGGTCTATTTCCTGTGTCGCAGTAACTAGTAGGAAAATCTACGGTGGATTTTAGCGGTTTTCTGAATAACCTCGTAGATTTGTATGCCTTATTATTTGACTGATTCTAAATTACTGACTGATCACCTCGTAAATCACGTCTGTTGTTTTCTATATTTTTACCCGAAAGGAAATTAGCTATACTATGCTCGAAGAATCTCTACGTGATCAAATCAGAAATGTGGAGATCCGCAGACGAACATATCTCAACGTATTGCAAGGATGAAGTGGCAATGGGTGGGTACGAGACACATAGCTCGTAGAACCGATGGACTTTGAGCACCCAAAGTGCAAGAATGGCGACCCCGCCCGGGATAACACATTGCTGGCAGATCTGTCGGAGGTCTCGTGAAATGACGAAATTAAGAGAGTTGCGGGAAGTCGCTTGATACAAGTTGTGCAGGATCGTGTAGGTTGCAAATCATTGCAGGCGGCCTTTGTCTGCCATAACGAAATACGCTACGTTAAGAAGACGGGAAGTATGTGACGTATATTGAAGCCAAAAAATTCTCAAATATGGCGTCGTTATCGCCCGCAACATTTGGGTACCGCCCACAGCACATGGTGTTGTCGCGTACATTAGCGCCATTTTACAGTTTTGACAAATGAAAAATAAGGGTTCCGTTTTTTGCCATTCGGCTACGGAACCCTAATGATGCTTCAGAGCGGAGCCTAAAAATATATTATGCGTGTCGTCACTAAGTGCTGAAACTTTGATATGTTTAATCAATGTTTGTCAGGCATTGAACGTCCGTCGGCTGTAACGAGAAAGACCAGAGCGCTGATTCTGCAAGAATACTTATAGACGAGGCTACATCCATGCAGCAGATTGGTTAATGCTTGTATCGGTAGAGTTTCGTTGACACTGATTGGTCACTGGTTGTTTGCATCGATTATGCAGCCAAGGCGCCAATTGGCTGATGATAGTTGTGTTGCTGAGGTTACCGGCGATGATTGTCCGATACAATTTTATTTTCGAGAATCAGACGGGTAACTAAAAAAGTTTTTGAATTGTAACTGTGCACATCCCGGCGTTCATTGCAATATGCAAACTCAGCCGGTTCTGTGCGATCGTGCTGCGAGTCAAACGGAATAACATACATCGCACGGAGCGGATTGATCCCACTGCTGAATGGAGCGAGATTTGGAACGGAGCGGATTACATTTCGACCTTTCCAGGTGCCAATAGTCAAATAGTCAGTTTATTGTTATCAATGTCATACAAGTCAAAACATATTAAATATTATTCACAAAGTATTGTATAGGTAGGTATACTTATGTGTATGCACTTCATTGTTTATGTTTAGTATTTAAATTGTAACATTATTCCATAAAAATGAAAATAATATTTTAAATTCATTATATAATTTTACATTCCAAGAATTCTTTGTAGCTATAGAAAGCTCCATACCATTTCTGTGGAAAGCTCTCTCGACAAGCCAAGATTTCAGCTTAGTTTTGAATATCATTAAACTGGGTGCATTTCTAATTGTAATAGATATTCGATTGAAAACTTGAGCATCCATACCCCTCGCAGTTTTACATGCTTTCTTTAGTCTACCGACCTTATTCAATAATCTGTTTGGGAGAGTATGAAGTAAGTCTTTGAAAATAAAGCCATGTAAAACGCGTATGAAGGAATAAACGTACCTAAGTTCTACAGTTTAGTTGACAAGTGCAAAGCTCATTTTGAAGAGTTCTATAATCGAAATTAAAATGTCTATCTTTTACATAAGCCCAAGTTACAACACGTATTAAATGTTAGACAGAATGTAAGTAAATATATCACTTAGGCCTTCTTGCGGCAAACAACGAAATGTTAACATTTTTTAAACCAGACTCAATTTATGTGTATCACCGTACAATATTGACAATATAAATAATCACTGTTATAATCATGCTAATGTTATTTTAATTGAAATTGCGCTCTCTATAACATATAAAAACTCGAAGACTCTTAATTATAATATAATTTTACTTCTGTCAAGCACAATGAGTTGCAAGCTAAGTGTAAGTTTTATTTGATTATTTTATTATTATACTTTTTATTCATTTAAAACAATTATTTATCATTCATTTTGATTTTTATAATAGAAGGCAGCATGGACAATAATAATTGTTCTATTCTAGACTATTTTCAACTGCTACGTTCAGTACTTGTACTAAGTTCAGTAGTTGCGGCGTTAAGGAGTAACGAACATACACACTTACACTACGTGCCACCAAGAATGAGACTGGTATAGATATTTCAATCCATGACGGCGCGCCCCACTCTGTTAAACTCCGTACTAATTTAAAGAAACATAAGCGGTTTTGACAGAGTGGGGCGCGCCGTTGTGGATTGAAATACCTATACCTACCGCATCTCCCGCGCTCATTCTGCCGCCCCGATGACGCCCGAAATCAGTATAGTTTTCGATATTCCGACAGTATATACCGATTTCGGTATAGTTCGTTCGCTTTCATTTTGTCGCGCGGTCGGTTGCGGCGTCGGTATTGTCGAAGGACATCATACGACGCCGATCATGCGCATGTACTTGTAACGACAAATTCTAAGCGAATATAGACTATACAAGTCTCATCTTTCGAGGCGCATACGCATATTTCGTCTGACGTGATACGTGATTACTTTCAGTTATTCCTCGTGGTCGTGACAGCCTGCGCGTACGTAGCAGCCTGGCCTGAGACGTATGCACACGACAGGGCCGAGCCACGCAATGCAGCGCCTCTGAGGGACTATATAATGCGTAGCGTCCCTGAAGTCATAAACTGGGGTCGAAATTACAGAGTCGCCGGCGTTGGTAATACCGGGGTCAAATACGTACAGCGTTCTGCCCCTGTCAATTGGCCTATCCAATGACCGCAGCGAACTCCGTACAGTAGAGTAGTTATAATAATATTCAAGAAAAAATAGAAAATTCTTTTCTAATTTTTAATATACATTGTACACCAATTCGAAATCGGGCAATTTTTCGTACAATTATAGTTTTTCGTAATACTTACTCGATGTGCGAAAAAACTACTATAATATTATAGACAATCGCCCTACTTCGAATTGGTGTACATTAAAATTATTTCACTCTTTGTAGCGGCATTTGAAGTCGGTTAAAAACAGTACCTAACTATGTTGCCACAAAGTAAAAGTTTAATCCTCTGTCAGGTTTAAATAACGATGTAAACGGAAACAACGGGCAAGTCACTTAAAACTTACCATTTGTGCAAAACAAGAAACAACGTCTAAGACGAAATAACTGGAAAAAAATATAAGACAAAACAAGTAAGCAATTTCATTTACTTGTTTTTAGCTGCTTCTTTCTACTATCATCCTAACTAAAGACCGATTCAGACAAGATAATGGCGACTACAGATTTTCATCAAGTAAAGTGTTATTAATACTTGATACTTGGTACATTTATAATTATTTAAAAATCGAACTTAAATATTTTTAAACAAAGGAAATAATATAATATTATAATCGACCAATTAATAACAATATCAGCTAACGAGATGCGAGTTGGAAACCCTCGAAGTAGCGAGGAAGCAATTTTACTTCGTCCTTATCTTAATTGAATCTCAATTATATTAAAACCAAACAATAGAGATGAGATACTGTAATGTTGATCGCAATATTTATAACAGTATTTTTTAGGATTTCTTGCTAAAATGGTAAAAATAGAAGGGACTCATATGGTGCGACTTCATACGTTATGTTAAAGCTATCGTCATGTGAGCTTAGTGGTATAATATGGTGCCCAACATCATTCGAATAAAAGAAAATTGACGATTAAATTATTTTTATTTTAAAAAGGGGGATTACCCCCTTTCCCGCTTGGATGCAAGGTTCTGTACTGTACTAACAGTTTTTGAATTACTTAGCAAAAAAGTACCTTCATACTGTTTTGTAGTTCCCTAGCCAAATTCTATCTACACTGTCCCTTGATTCTTCAAAAATACTTATAGCAGCGGCGAGCTTACATCTATGCAGTTGATTGGTTAATGTTTGCATCATTAATTCAGCCGTGGCGCCGATTGGCTGGTGATGGCTGTGTTGCTATGGTTACAGGCGATAGTTGGCCGATGTACAATTTTATATTTTCGAGAATCACACCGGTTCCAGTACATCAATGACCATTAACTGAAGTCGGCGACCGGCGTCCATGCGTCCAGACGTTAAAGTTATTTCAGTGCATCTCTATCGTTGTTTGATGTAGTTACAGAAATACACCGGTGTCGCTGACTGAAAGAAAACCACACCTATAAACATGCAACGTCCATTAAAGTCGGGCATCTTCATGGGGAAATAAATAGCTACGATTTACTTCACCTTTTATGTTAACATCTCTTTTTGTACCTCATAATATCTTATATCAACTACCTTCTGCGGATTGGTAATGGCAGATCAGAAGAATAAACAAGTTTAATAGCCTTAATTAAATTAGTTAGTTCAAAATCTTAAGACTGGTTCGCATTGGCGCGGTCTCAGATCGAGAATCGAACCCGCGACCTCCCGAGATTCGAGTATCTCGGGAGATCGCGGGTTCGATTCTCACCACTGGCCACTTTGGCTAACTAAATTGACTGTGGTCTTTTATTTATTATTGAATCTGGGGGAGCCCTTGCGTAGTTTGAACGCTCTGTGCTAAGCTGCATTTAAGCGTGGATCTTTCTTTATCTTTTAAAAGTACCTACGTATTATATATGTGATCTGTGTAAAAAGTACATTAGATTGATCTCATTTTTCACCGATACGTCTCATAACTATAAAGGAGATGTCCCGATAGTCCCGCAATTTGTCCCGCCCTCGCGTCCCGCCGCCGCGCCGCTCGCGGGACGATGCTTTGTGCAAATATCACTTAGTCACGATCCGATTTTAATCTGCAACTGTGATAAATTGTTTTGTCCCGCTTTTGCTTTATCGTACTTTCGCTCCGGGTTTTTGATCGTAATAAATATCGACTACCTATACGCTTTGTGGGAGATTTTATTTTTATTGTACTCTATGACACGTTTTCATGCCAAGCTTTTAGTATGGTGCAATTAACTCAAAAAAATACGACCAAACCCGGATCCAAAGTGAAAGTGTTATTGCAATGCCAATCTTCTATGTGGTCCACATATTGTTTGGTAAAAAGTTACACCCCTGACAGCATCGGGTTTGGGGGGGAGAGAGAGGAAAAATTCTGGTTTTTTTTTTTCAGTTTTTCTTAAATAAAAACTTTGCAATTTAGCGCGAAAGTGTCAAGGACAAAAGTAATTTAAGTCAAATTGCAAACAAAAATCATGGTAAGCATAATCTTGCAAAAGTGCCAGTAAAATATACAGTTCCGAATATTTGTATGAAGCTGCATAAGACCCAAAAGACAAAAAAAAGAAAAGAAAGAAAATGAGAAAGCAAGAGCGCGAAACGATGCAAAAACAAGACTAGCAAAATGACTCCAGCAAAAATATCCGGTCTATGTGCAGACACAGCATGTGGGGCACGTTTAAACGAAATATTGAGTTGTTTTGTCTCATTTTGGCGAATTATAGAAAGCTGCTTAAGACTTGTATCATGTAAGATTACCTAATTTAACAATTATAAAATTCCAAACCGAAATTAGAAACGGGAACCTCTCATCGCTCGCCAGGGAAATCTTCAAAGATAATAAATCAAAAACGAATCATTTAATTGTAATTAAAACCAATTTTATTGAACATTCTTTATTTTGAAACATATTACTTTGAAAACGAATTCCGCAGGCTTGTAGAAAAATATAAAGTCATATTTTAAAGAAAAAAATGTTGATTTTACTTGAATATTATTAAACTGTACTAAACTGTAAGCATCGCGGAATTCGCTGCGGCCAATGGATAGATCACGACGTCGGCCAAAAGATAGGGGCAGAACGCGGTAGGTATATTCTGGGCGCAAAATCACCCGCGGCGACTCTAGGGGCAGAACGCTGTACGTATTTGACCCCGGTATTACCAACGCCGGCGACTCTGTAGTTTCGACCCCAGTTTATGGCTTCAGGGACATCGTCGTGTAGATAATCGTACGTGTCAAGCCAAGCTGCCGCGTACGCGCAGGCTGCCACGACCACGAGGAATAACTGAAAGTAATCACGTATCACGTCAGACGAAATATGCGTATGCGCCTCGAAAGATGAGACTTGTATAGTTTATTCGCTTAGAATTTGTCGTTACAAGTACATGCGCACGGTCAGGCCAGTCTCACTTATCACGTGACCGTCCCGGCTGCAAGTAGGGGTCCGGACCTCAATATTTCAGATGGTTGCCGCTCGCTGGCCGAGTTGCACGCGCTAGTTCTGTACGGTCTATTTTATGCGCCGTCTGACTACGGCAGCCCTAGTACGTCGTAAGAAATAAAGTTAGGCGTTAGAAAGAGACCACTACATTGCGTTTGTTGCGTGTCGATTTTGAGGGCGGGGCCAGGCGCTATTGCGAACTGAATTGCACTTTTTTTGTCAGCGCTAGAGTCGCTATTTCTTTAAATCATCGTGCGGAGTGGGCCTTCTGTACCTATTTAGTGTTCCGTGGCACGGTCGACGTAGTACGATGTCCTTCGACAATCGACAATACCGACACCGCAACCGACCGCGCGACAAAATGAAAGCGAACGAACTATACCGAAATCGTCTAATTTCGGGCGTCATCGGGCCGGCAGAATGAGCGCGGGAGATGCCGTAGGTATAGATATTTCAATCCACAACGGCGCGCCCCACTCTGTCAAAACCGCTTATGTTTCTTTCGATTAGTAAGGAGTTAGACAGAGTGGGGCGCGACGTCGTGGATTGAAATATCTATACTAGTCTCATCTTTCGTGGCATGTATTGTAAGTGTGTACGTTTGTTACTCCTTCACGCCGCAACTACTGAACTTATTTGGCTGAAATTTGGAATGGAGATAGATTATACCCAGGATTACCAAATAGGCTACTTTTTATTTGAGGAAAACTCATGATTTCCGCGGGATTTGTGAAAAACCGAAATTCATGCAACGGACGCTAGTATCAAAGTAAATCAATATACATGCTCGAGATATCTTTAAAAAAAATGTTCCATACAACATGTAACATGAGAAAATGGTTATTCTTCACAGTGAAAATATTTTTTTTACACGACTGCCCAAAAAAGGAGTGAAATTACTGCATTTAATCTGGTATTCGTCCTAAGGCATATTTACGTACAAGTTGAAACTAAAGCAGGTTCGCGGAGCACGAAGAATTTCTTACATTAACCTGTTGCTACCTGTCTCTGTCACTCCCGCGTCAAAATAATGCGGTCACGCTCGCACAGATGCAATGACCCCGTCCTGTGCGAGCGTGACCGCATTATTTTGACGCGGGAGTGACAGAGACAGGTAGCAACAGGTTAATGTACGAAATTCTTCGTGCTCCGCGATCGGACTTTAGTCTAGAATAGAAGGCGGCATTTATAATAATAATTATTATAAGAAATCAAAATGAGTGATAAATGTTGTTTTAGGGCCGATTTTTCAATTGCCAGATAAACTATCTGAGGAATAAATTTCAAACGTATCCCATACAAAATTTGTAAAAACGTCATATCGTTTATCTGGCGTTGAAAAATTGGCCCTTAAATTAATAAAAAAAAAATTGTAATAAAATAATCAAATAAAACTTACACTTAGCTTGAAACTCATTGTGCTTGATCGAAGTAAAATTATGTAATAATAATATAAAGAGTCTTCGAGTTTATATATCTTATAGAGAGCGCAATTTCAATTAAAATAACATTAGCAGGTGATAGACAAAAATTGAGTCTGCTTTAAATTTGTCGCGAGTAGGTACGAGTTAGCCTAGGTAATATAATTAATCGTTTGTAATCGTTATGTCCATCAAAAACATCTCAACTAACTATTAAGTATAACTATTTTGTAATTATTGCTGCACAGATTAACTGTTACGGAAAAATAAACAATGAAAACAATGATGACTCTTACTAAGACTTTGCTGTCCGTCCGTCCGTCCGCCCGTCCGTTCGTCCGTCTGTCACCAGGCTTTATATTATCTTGAACCGTGATAGCTACAGACTTGAAATTTTCACAGATGATGTATTTTTGTTGCCGCTATAAAAACCCAACCGAAATTCGAAACGGGAACCTCTCAACGCTCGCCAGAGAAATCTTCAAAGACAATAAATCAAAAACAAATCTGTTTAGGTTAGCTGTAGGAATTAAGATTTAGAGCATACATTGTTAGCTAGTAGTTATTAGTATAAGAAAATCAGAAGTTGAAGTTCCGGCTCAATAGATGGCGCTGTACGGAATTAACTCACGCTATCATTGTGCTAAGCTGCTTAATGGACATCGGGCTGGTGATCTTCAATCGGTAGTTCTTCGAAATCACGGTACGGTTTTTTATACGTTTGTAGCATAGTACTTAAGCATGTGATACACGGTTTCAAACGGTGGTTTGAAACAGAAAAAACAGATTTGCGCTTTGCCGGCTACACGGTTCAAAACCATCAGTATTGTTACGTGCTGGGTTCGACAATTTGGAATAAAACACCTGCTGATCCTTGATGAGACTTTATTCGGTACTTCCAGTATCCAATATCCCTGGTCTTCCTCGTAGTTCGCTTCCTCTTCGCTCTTGATCGCTTGCTTCGCTTGTTCACCTTTCTCGTCCCTCAGTCAGACTGACTCGTCGGTGCGCGGCCCGCTTTTTATATGCATCTGAACGAGTGTCGAAGCTTCCACCCTCATTATTTATTGGTAGGGTCGATCGTTCGAGACGTGGGAATTACCAGAAACCCATTGTTTATAGAGGTCACTGACCCCTTAAGTTGTTTACAACTTACGAGTGGTATTTCGGCAGTGCGATTATAAACCTTATGGCGCTTGTCATAGGGTTCACTTGTAACACTGCCCTCCTCTTAGCGATGCTCGTCCCGAGCATCACTGTTGCTCCCGTGATGTCTCGCCAGGCGATCGATGTGTACCACCTTAAATGCACCTCTTGGTTGACGTTGAATCCTATACGTGACATCATTCATACGGGTGACCACTTTGTACGGACCCTCCCATCTGGTTTGCAATTTTGGAGACTTCCCTTTCCGACGAGTCGGATTATGCAGCCATACTAAGGCTCCTTCCTCGAATCCGCTCGTGTTCGATTTACGGTCGTATCTGGTTTTCATTTTCTCGCTCGATTGCAATCCGTTTTCCCGAACTGAGGCATGTATCTCCCGCATTTTCTCCTTCAGGTTGGCAACGTAATCCTGAATGGTGCAAGGTTCGTCCGGTGATCCTCCCGTCAATAAGTCTATTGGCAACCGGAGTTCCCTGCCATAGTTGACAAACGCCGGAGTTGCCTTAATGCTCTCATGCTCTGCTGTCCTGTAGGCGAGGAGGAACAGTGGGATGTACTTGTCCCAGTCTCTCTGATGGGTGTCCACCAGTTTAGCCAAATGTCTTTCAAGAGTCTGGTTAAACCTTTCCACCATTCCATCCGACTGCGGGTGGTATGCAGTTGTGCGCGTTTTATGCAGACCTAAAGTTCTGCATACTTCCTGAAACACTTGTGACTCAAAGTTCCTCCCTTGATCGGAGTGGATCTCCAGCGGTACACCAAAACGACATATGACCTCCTCGACTAGCTTAGTTGCAACGGTTGTAGCTTCCTGGTTAGGTATGGCAAACACTTCTGGCCACTTAGTGAAGTAGTCCATAACAACCATGAAGTATTTGTTCCCCGATTCCGTCACAGGAAATGGCCCCGCTACATCCACAGCTATACGCTCCCAAGGTGCACCAACGTTGTACAGTTGCAGGTTACCCCTACTCCTTGTCTGTGGTCCCTTCACAGCAGCGCAAGTGGTACATTTACGGCACCAAGCCTGCACATCTTCCCGACAATGAAGCCAGTAGAACCTCTCTCGTACCTTCGTTAGTGTCTTCTTGACGCCAAGATGGCCTCCCGAAACACCGTCGTGCACTTCACGAAGGACATCGGGTACTTTGGACCTCGGAACAATTATCTGAAGATGGAACTCCCTGCCGTTAGTCTTCTCCCATTTCCGGTAAAGTATTCCATTCTGTAGAATAAGACTGTTCCACTGAGCCCAATAAGCCTTAGTGACAACACTCGTAGGTGCAACCTCACTCCATGTTGGTCTAGCGTCCCCCCTTTTCTTCCACCCGATTATATGCCTCAGATCATCATCATCCTCTTGAGCCATCTTCATTGCATTATCCTCCCAGGGTCCTAAGGGACTCGTCGTGGTAAGTTTCAACGTCGCTTCCATGGACTCCTGTTTGATGCAATGTCTACAGTCTTCCGGGCATGGTCTTCGTGAAAGTGCATCTGCATTTCCGTGAGACTTCCCACTGCGATGTTGAGTCTTGAAGTCATATTCCTGGAGTTGTTCGATCCATCGAGCGACCTGACCTTCAGGATTCTTAAATTGCAGTAGCCATTTCAGTGCTGCATGATCGGTGCGTAGTAAAAACTGTCGACCTATGAGGTATTTGCTGAAGTGCTGTAACGTCTTTACCACGGCCAAAAGCTCTCTTCTTGTCACACAGTAGTTCCGTTCCGGTCTCGATAGTGATTTGCTGAAATACCCAATCACAACTTCTCTATCGCCCTGTTTTTGAGAAAGCACTCCTCCAATCGCCGTATTACTTGCATCTGAATCGACGATAAATTGGCCCTCTGGTTGTGGGTAACCCAAAATTGGTGTTTCACATAAGCATTTCTTCAGATTTTGAAAGGAATTCTCGCAGGCTTCATCCCAACAAAACTGTCGTTTCTCTTCTGTTAGTTTGTGTAATGGTTTGGCGATCTCCGAAAACCCCTTGACAAAACGCCTGTAGTAGGAACACAAGCCCAAAAATGCCCTTACCTCTGTCTTGTCTTTGGGGGTGGGCCATTTTTTAACCGCTTCAACTTTCGCTGGGTCAGTTTGTATGCCCTCACTAGTGATGACATGGCCGAGATAATTCACTTCATTCCTGAATAACTGACACTTCTTCGGGTTCAGTTTTAAGTTTGCTCCATATATTTTTGCGAAGACGCGTTCCAAGTTTCGCAAATGGTCTTCGAAGTCCCGACCCATGACAACGACGTCATCCAGATATACCAAGCAGGCGTCTCCTACTAACCCTGCTAGCACACACTCCATGAGTCGTTCAAAGGTGGCAGGCGCGTTGCACAAACCAAATGGCATGACATTGAACTGCCATAATCCCTTTCCTGTTGAGAACGCTGTCTTCTCCTTGTCTTTTGGATGGATTTCCACCTGCCAGTAACCAGATTTCAGGTCTAGAGTGGAAAACCATTTCATGCCACTCAAGGTGTCCAGAGTGTCATCTATTCTGGGTAGAGGGTAACTGTCCTTCTTTGTGATGTCATTGAGTCGCCTATAGTCCACACAGAACCGTGTGCTTCCATCTTTCTTTTTCACTAGCACAACAGGCGAACACCATGGACTTGAGAATGGTTCAATGATTTTGTTCTTTTCCATCTCTTGCAGCATATCCTTGACTTCTTTCTCTTTCGCTATCGGTATCCGTCTTGCCCGCTGACGGATGGGTCTCTCGTTGCCGGTATCAATTCTATGCTGCACTAACGACGTTCTTCCCGGGTTTCCTTCCTGACTAGAAAAGATGTCCGCGTAGCGTAAAAGAAACTTCTTAGCCTTGATGCTTTGCGAATAAGTCAGGTTACTTTTGCAGTCTTTAAGGAGTTCATTGACTGTAGAATCATTCCAAATGCCCGATTTATCCGTCTTTGCTTGCGAGATAACAGGTGCTGGGGCTTCCTCCGTGCCAGCCAGTACTCGCCCCTTAGTTCTGGCTGTTACTCGTTTCCCTGATTTTTAGGGGAACCTGTATCCCCACTCTTCTTCTTCAGCTCCTCCAAATATTCCTCCACTTTCTTTAACCTAGACATCTGTGACTCTTTTTGTGGGCAATTCAGCTGCAGATGCCCTCGTTCGCCGCATTTATAGCACACAACACCAAGGTTCTTGAATGAGGTCTTGACCTCTTTCACCTCCTCCGATACTTCACGTAGCTTGTGAACAGGTGCCTGCCGAATGTCGTGTCGCACTGCCTCGACTTCCAAGGCATGCGCCAACGCTTCCTTTAATGAGGCATGATGGCGAAGCCTCACGGCAGCTCTTACCTCCAGGTCTCTGATTCCATCAACAAATGCTTGCACGGTATTTGCAGTTGTCATTTTGTCATCGGCCGATGGATACGCTTTCCGCACGAGCTTTTCGATTTCCAACGCCCATTGCTGGAGCCCTTCTCCAGCTCGTTGAACTCTGTCGCGCAGCTGGGCGCGGAAAACATGCTCCAGATGTCGTTCCCCGTACCTAGATTCGAGTGCATCCAACAGCTCTTTATATCCACAACCCGAACTAGGCAGGGCCTCCAGAACGGTTAGAGCCTGCCCTCTGAGCGCGACAGTGAGGGCAGTCAGGCACTGTTCATCAGTCCATCCGTTGGCAGCAGCG
This sequence comes from Coenonympha arcania, assembly GCA_036785405.1. Classification (NCBI taxonomy): domain Eukaryota; kingdom Metazoa; phylum Arthropoda; class Insecta; order Lepidoptera; family Nymphalidae; genus Coenonympha; species Coenonympha arcania. The sequence goes on along the minus strand of JAWDAA010000030.1, from coordinate 1,191,034 downwards.
ACCGTCTGGAACTGGTGCCGGTATGCGGACCAGGAGGTGCTGCCTTCGTATGGGGGTACCTTCACATGCGGTCCCTGGACTGCACTCACTGCTCCACCTGATGTCCCCCTTGTGGCTTCCAAACGTACAAACTTCTTCTGCAGTTCGGTGAAGCCACACTTCATGTTTTCAACGTCGGTTCCCAGACAAGTGACCCGTTCCTCCATTAGATCCAAATCTTTCCGTATGTTGGCCACCATGCCGCCAACTTCGTTCACTGCAGACAAGACGGTCTGCTGAACCTCTGCAAACTTGCCGTCCTGATTTTCTTGAATCGCCGCAAACTTGCTGTCCTGATTTTCTTGAAGCGCCGCAAACTTGCTGTCCTGAGCTGCAAAATGCAGTTGCATCATCCGTAGCAAACTGGATAAGTCGATGTTGGGCGTGGCTTGTTTAGAAGGCGGGGCATGGTGGGCGGGGCCAGTGGGCGGAGCTCCCGATGAGGTGGGCGTGGCCTCAGGGGGCGGGGCCTGGTGGGCGGGGCCAATGGGCGGAGCCTCAGGGGGTGTGGCCTGGTGGGCGGGGCCAGTGGGCGGAGCTTCCGATGAGGTAGGCGTGGCCTGAGGGGGCGTGGCCTGATGGCCGGAGCCCGTGGGTGGCTCATGGTGGCGGGACCCAACGAGCGCCGGCTCTTCCAGGTGCTCCACTGCAGGTGGACGGCTGGATTCCGCAGCACGCTGGGCCCTGGTCTTGACACCCTCACTGCTGGAGTCGTCTCTTGGAGTCAATGGCATCTCTTCCAAATCGCACTTCTGACACCAATTGTTACGTGCTGGGTTCGACAATTTGGAATAAAACACCTGCTGATCCTTGATGAGACTTTATTCGGTACTTCCAGTATCCAATATCCCTGGTCTTCCTCGTAGTTCGCTTCCTCTTCGCTCTTGATCGCTTGCTTCGCTTGTTCACCTTTCTCGTCCCTCAGTCAGACTGACTCGTCGGTGCGCGGCCCGCTTTTTATATGCATCTGAACGAGTCTCGAAGCTTCCACCCTCATTATTTATTGGTAGGGTCGATCGTTCGAGACGTGGGAATTACCAGAAACCCATTGTTTATAGAGGTCACTGACCCCTTAAGTTGTTTACAACTTACGAGTGGTATTTCGGCAGTGCGATTATAAACCTTATGGCGCTTGTCATAGGGTTCACTTGTAACAGTATTTATAGAACGTTGCGTGAATAGGACGTCTCTTCGCTCGCACCTATGTTCACTAAAAAGGCGTTATGGCGCTTAACCTATCTAAAGAACAAAGAATTTTTTTTTAAATAATAAATATATGTATTTAAGGACATCACAGACATCGCAATCTAGCCCCAAAGTAAGCGATAGCTTGTGTTATGGGTACTAGATAACTGATAATTATATATACATACTAATATACATAAATAGAATATATTGAAAAACACCCAGACACTGGAAAATATTCATGCTCATCACACAAACATTTACCAGTAGTGGGAATCGAACCCACGACCCCCGACGCAGACGGCAGGTTTGCTACCGCTAGGCCATTCGGTCGTCCAATATAATTGGCGTGTGTCTTGCTCTTTTGCGTGCAAATCAAGAAAAAAATAATGAAAAAAAGAATATTGATGAAGCAATGGTTAAAAGAGAGATTAACCATTAGTCATATGAATTTAATTTACCTACTGGACGTAGATAACATACATAACTTTTTTTTTTCATTTCTTCTCGCGCCATTTTGTCGCCGCGTGCGTCTGCCTGCGCACGGCGCTGCAACACGACTGTCATACGCGAGGTTTCAAACAAGCGGCTAGACGGTTTCAAACCAACGCAAGAAACCAGTGGTTTCAAACGCAAGCCTCGCTACCAAGGGCGTTTAAAGGTCAAACGAAATTTGGCATAAAACAATATCTACACTGTTTGAAAACTCAGTTTCAAACCGCCGTTTGAAACCGTGTATCAGGCCTTACAGTCAGCGTGGTATTGGTCCGGGAGCCAGGTACATTTTCGGTCAATTATTTCCTCTCGAGCGACACTTCGTAAATTGCTTAAGTAACTTATGCTATGAATACTCGTGACCGTCAGCTGCGACTCCGAGGGTGGGATGGGCCATGGCAGCCTCCCACGCTTGCAGAAAATATTTTTTTTTCAGTCATTTCCTCTCATTTGAAAATTTATCAGAGTATAGTTTATGTAGTATTTTGAAGGAAAAAAATAGTCAGCTGACCATAACATGGTGGATTATACGTCAGCTGGCTCCTTGAAGTTTCGATTGGGAGGGACTTGGTCATGAAAATCTGTCACTGGCTCCTGGACCATATAGGGTACTTCGGGTGCACGGTACAGAATCATTTAATTGTAAATAAAACCAATTTTATTTATCATTCTTTATTTTGAGACATATTACTTTGAAAACGAATTCCGCAGGCTTGTAGAAAAATATAAAGTCATATTTTAAAGAAAAAAAATTTTGATTTTTCAGATATTATTAAACTGTACTACACTGTAAGCATTGCGGAATTCGCTGCGGCCAATGGATAGATCACAGCCAAAAGTCAGGGGCAAAACGCGGTAGGTATATTCTGGGCGCAAAATCACCCGCGGCGACTCTGACTTCAGGGACGCTACGCAATACGTAGTCCTTCAGAGGCGCTGCACTGCGTGGCTCGGCCCTGTCGAGTAGATACTCGTACCTCTCAGGCCAGGCCGCTGCGAACGCGCAGGCTGCCACGACCACGAGGAATAACTGAAAGTAATCACGTATCACGTCAGACGAAATATGCGTATGCGCCTCGAAAGATGAGACTTGTATAGTCTATTCGCTTAGAATTTGTCGTTACAAGTACATGCGCACGGTCAGGCCAGTCTCACTTATCACGTGACCGTCCCGGCTGCAAGTAGGGGTCCGGACCTCAATATTTCAGATGGTTGCCGCTCGCTGGCCGAGTTGCACGCGCTAGTTCTGTACGGTCTATTTTACGCGCCGTCTGACTACGGCAGCCCTAGTACGTCGTAAGAGATAAAGTTAGGCGTTAGAAAGAGACCACTACATTGCGTTTGTTGCGTGGCAATTTTGAGGGCGGGGCCAGGCGCTATTGCGAACTGAATTGCACTTTTTTTGTCAGCGCTAGAGTCGCTATTTCTTTAAATCATCGTGCGGAGTGGGCCTTCTGTACCTATTTAGTGTTCCGTGGCACGGTCGACGTAGTACGATGTCCTTCGACAATACCGACACCGCAACCGACCGCGCGACAAAATGAAAGCGAACGAACTATACCGAAATCGTCTAATTTCGGGCGTCATCGGGCCGGCAGAATGAGCGCGGGAGATGCGGTAGGTATAAATATTTCAATCCACAACGGCGCGCCCCACTCTGTCAAAACCGCTTATGTTTCTTTCGATTAGTACGGAGTTAGACAGAGTGGGGAGCGCCGTCGTGGATTGAAATATCTATACTAGTCTCATCTTTCGTGGCATGTATTGTAAGTGTGTACGTTTGTTACTCCTTCACGCCGCAACTACTGAATTTATTTGGCTGAAATTTGGAATGGAGATAGATTATACCCAGGATTACCAAATAGGCTACTTTTTATTTGAGGAAAACTCATGATTTCCGCGGGATTTGTGAAAAACCGAAATTCACGCAACGGACGCTAGTATCAAAGTAAATCAATACATGCTCGAGATATCTTTAAAAAAAATGTTCCATACAAGATGTGACATGAGAAAATGGTTATTCTTCACAGTGAAAATATTTTTTTTACACGACTGCCCAAAAAAGCAGTGTAATTACTGCATTTAATCTGGTATTCGTCCTAAGGCATATTTACGTACAAGTTTAAACTAAAGCACGTTTGCGGAGCACGAAGAATTTCATACATTAACCTGTTGCTACCTGTCTCTGTCACTCCCGCGTCAAAATAATGCGGTCACGCTCGCACAGGACAGGGTCATTGCATCTGTGCGAGCGTGACCGCATTATTTTGACGCGGGAGTGACAGAGACAGGTAGCAACAGGTTAATGTACGAAATTCTTCGTGCTCCGCGATCGGACTTTAGTCTAGAATAGAAGGCGGCATTTATAATAATAATTATTATAAGAAATCAAAATGAGTGATAAATGTTGTTTTAGGGCCGATTTTTCAATTGCCAGATAAACTATCTGAGGAATAAATTTCAAACGTATCCCATACAAAATTTGTAAAAACGTCATATCGTTTATCTGGCGTTGAAAAATCGGCCCTTAAATTAATAAAAAAAAAATTGTAATAAAATAATCAAATAAAACTTACACTTAGCTTGAAACTCATTGTGCTTGATCGAAGTAAAATTATGTAATAATAATATAAGGAGTCTTCGAGTTTATATATCTTATAGAGAGCGCAATTTCAATTAAAATAACATTAGCAGGTGATAGACAAAAATTGAGTCTGCTTTAAATTTGTCGCGAGTAGGTACGAGTTAGCCTAGGTAATATAATTAATCGTTTGTAATCGTTATGTCCATCAAAAACATCTCAACTAACTATTAAGTATAACTATTTTGTAATTATTGCTGCACAGATTAACTGTTACGGAAAAATAAACAATGAAAACAATGATGACTCTTACTAAGACTTTGCTGTCCGTCCGTCCGTCCGCCCGTCCGTTCGTCCGTCTGTCACCAGGCTTTATATTATCTTGAACCGTGATAGCTACAGACTTGAAATTTTCACAGATGATGTATTTTTGTTGCCGCTATAAAAACCCAACCGAAATTCGAAACGGGAACCTCTCAACGCTCGCCAGAGAAATCTTCAAAGACAATAAATCAAAAACAAATCTGTTTAGGTTAGCTGTAGGAATTAAGATTTAGAGCATACATTGTTAGCTAGTAGTTATTAGTATAAGAAAATCAGAAGTTGAAGTTCCGGCTCAATAGATGGCGCTGTACGGAATTAACTCACGCTATCATTGTGCTAAGCTGCTTAATGGACATCGGGCTGGTGATCTTCAATCGGTAGTTCTTCGAAATCACGGTACGGTTTTTTATACGTTTGTAGCATAGTACTTAAGCATGTGATACACGGTTTCAAACGGTGGTTTGAAACAGAAAAAACAGATTTGCGCTTTGCCGGCTACACGGTTCAAAACCATCAGTATTTATAGAACGTTGCGTGAATAGGACGTCTCTTCGCTCGCACCTATGTTCACTAAAAAGGCGTTATGGCGCCTAACCTATCTAAAGAACAAAGAATTTTTTTTTAAATAATAAAAGGACATCACAGACATCGCAATCTAGCCCCAAAGTAAGCGATAGCTTGTGTTATGGGTACTAGATAACTGATAATTATATATACATACTAATATACATAAATAGAATATATTGAAAAACACCCAGACACTGGAAAATATTCATGCTCATCACACAAACATTTACCAGTAGTGGGAATCGAACCCACGACCCCCGACGCAGACGGCAGGTTTGCTACCGCTAGGCCATTCGGTCGTCCAATATAATTGGCGTGTGTCTTGCTCTTTTGTGTGCAAATCAAGAAAAAAATAATGAAAAAAAGAATATTGATGAAGCAATGGTTAAAAGAGAGATTAACCATTAGTCATATGAATTTAATTTACCTACTGGATGTAGATAACATACATAACTTTTTTTTTTCATTTCTTCTCGCGCCATTTTGTCGCCGCGTGCGTCTGCCTGCGCACGGCGCTGCAACACGACTGTCATACGCGAGGTTTCAAACAAGCGGCTAGACGGTTTCAAACCAACGCAAGAAACCAGTGGTTTCAAACGCAAGCCTCGCTACCAAGGGCGTTTAAAGGTCAAACGAAATTTGGCATAAAACAACTATCTACACTGTTTGAAACCTCAGTTTCAAACCGCCGTTTGAAACCGTGTATCAGGCCTTTTACAGTCAGCGTGGTATTGGTCCGGGAGCCAGGTACATTTTCGGTCAATTATTTCCTCTCGAGCGACACTTCGTAAATTGCTTAAGTAACTTATGCTATGAATACTCGTGACCGTCAGCTGCGACTCCGAGGGTGGGATGGGCCATGGCAGCCTCCCACGCTTGCAGAAAATATTTTTTTTTCAGTCATTTCCTCTCATTTGAAAATTTATCAGAGTATAGTTTATGTAGTATTTTGAAGGAAAAAAATAGTCAGCTGACCATAACATGGTGGATTATACGTCAGCTGGCTCCTTGAAGTTTCGATTGGGAGGGACTTGGTCATGAAAATCTGTCACTGGCTCCTGGACCATATAGGGTACTTCGGGTGCACGGTACAGAATCATTTAATTGTAAATAAAACCAATTTTATTTATCATTCTTTATTTTGAGACATATTACTTTGAAAACGAATTCCGCAGGCTTGTAGAAAAATATAAAGTCATATTTTAAAGAAAAAAAATTTTGATTTTTCAGATAATATTAAACTGTACTACACTGTAAGCATTGCGGAATTCGCTGCGGCCAATGGATAGATCACAGCCAAAAGTCAGGGGCAAAACGCGGTAGGTATATTCTGGGCGCAAAATCACCCGCGGCGACTCTGACTTCAGGGACGCTACGCATTACGGCCCTGTCGAGTAGATACTCGTACCTCTCAGGCCAGGCCGCTGCGAACGCGCAGGCTGCCACGACGACGAGGAATAACTGAAATAGACGACGAGGAATCACGTATCACGTCAGACGAAATATGCGTATGCGCCTCGAAAGATGAGACTTGTATAGTCTATTCGCTTAGAATTTGTCGTTACAAGTACCTACATGCGCACGGTCAGGCCAGTCTCACTTATCACGTGACCGTCCCGGCTACAAGTAGGGGTCCGGACCTCAATATTTCAGATGGTTGCCGCTCGCTGGCCGAGTTGCACGCGCTAGTTCTGTACGGTCTATTTTACGCGCCGTCTGACTACGGCAGCCCTAGTACGTCGTAAGAGATAAAGTTAGGCGTTAGAAAGAGACCACTACATTGCGTTTGTTGCGTGTCGATTTTGAGGGCGGGGCCAGGCGCTATTGCGAACTGAATTGCACTTTTTTGTCAGCGCTAGAGTCGCTATTTCTTTAAATCATCGTGCGGAGTGGGCCTTCTGTACCTATTTAGTGTTCCGTGGCACGGTCGACGTAGTACGATGTCCTTCGACAATACCGACACCGCAACCGACCGCGCGACAAAATGAAAGCGAACGAACTATACCGAAATCGTCTAATTTCGGGCGTCATCGGGCCGGCAGAATGAGCGCGGGAGATGCGGTAGGTATAGATATTTCAATCCACAACGGCGCGCCCCACTCTGTCAAAACCGCTTATGCTTCTTTCGATTAGTAAGGAGTTAGACAGAGTGGGGCGCGACGTCGTGGATTGAAATATCTATACTAGTCTCATCTTTCGTGGCATGTATTGTAAGTGTGTACGTTTGTTACTCCTTCACGCCGCAACTACTGAACTTATTTGGCTGAAATTTGGAATGGAGATAGATTATACCCAGGATTACCAAATAGGCTACTTTTTATTTGAGGAAAACTCATGATTTCCGCGGGATTTGTGAAAAACCGAAATTCACGCAACGGACGCTAGTATCAAAGTAAATCAATATACATGCTCGAGATATCTTTAAAAAAAATGTTCCATACAACATGTAACATGAGAAAATGGCTATTCTTCACAGTGAAAATATTTTTTTAACACGACTGCCCAAAAAAAGTGTAATTACTGCATTTAGTCTGGTATTCGTCCTAACGCATATTAACGTACAATTAAACTAAAGCACGTTTGAGGAGCACGAAGAATTTCGTACATTAACCTGTTGCTACCTGTCTCTGTCACTCCCGCGTCAAAATAATGCGGTCACGCTCGCACAGGACGGGGTCATTGCATCTGTGCGAGCGTGACTGCATTATTTTGACACGGGAGTGACAGAGACAGGTAGTAACAGGTTAATGTACGAAATTCTTCGTGCTCCGCGACCGGACTTTAGTCTTGAATAGAAGGCGGCATTTATAATAATAATTATTATAAGAAATCAAAATGAGTGATAAATGTTGTTTTAGGGCCGACTTTTCAATTGCCAGATAAACTATCTCAGGAATAAATTTCAAACTTATGCCATACAAAATCTGTAAAAACGTCATATATTTATTCCTTAGTTAACGTTTATCTGGCGTTGAAAAATCGGCCCTTAAATTAATAAACAAAAATATTGTAATAAAATAATCAAATAAAACTTACACTTAGCTTGAAACTCATTGTGCTTGATCGAAGTAAAATTATGTTATATTAATATAAAGAGTCTTCGAGTTTATATATCTAATAGAGAGAGCATTTTCAATTAAAATAACATTAGCATAGTGATAACCCTGATTATTTAAGTTGTCAATAATGTACGGTGATAGACATAAATTGAGTCTGGTTTAAAAATCTTAACATTTCGCCATTTGCCGCGAGTACGAGTAAGCCTAGGTAATATAATTAATCGTTTGTAATCGTTATGTCCATCAAAAATATCTCAACTAAGTATTAAGTATATCTATTTTGTAATTATTGCTTTATTGCTGCACAGATTAAATAATATGTGTACACTAGGCTCCGTACCCAATGGGTGAAAACGGGACCCTATAACTAAGACTTTGCTGTCCGTCTGTCCGTCCGCCCGTCCGTCCGTCTGGCACCAGGCTTTATATTATCTTGAACCGTGATAGCTACAGACTTGTAATTTTCATAGATGATGTATTTCTGTTGCCGCTTTAACAGCAAATACTTAAAAATAGAATAGAATAAATATTTAGGGGGACTCCCATACGTCAAACGTAATATTTTGCTAATTTTTTTGAATTTTGTGTGCAGGGGTTTTGTGTGCAGTTTACTGTTGAAATTTTATTATTTAAGGGCAATAAATAGCCCCGACAACATTGGTATAAACATTATGGAGGCGTAAGCTGCAACGCCTGGACAGACGTAGGATGCGCATTAATGAACGCAACGGCTACCGGCAGCCAGATGGCCCAGACTCTAACCGAAAGTGCAAGAAGGACGACATATCACAAAATCAGCTCTCCTAAAATTATCTATTGAGATCCTTAAAAGTGTCTCCTCTTCATACACTCTTGAACTCTTAAAAACTAAGTGGGTGGATTTTTTTATACGCTGTATTAAAACTCTGTACTCTGTAGTAAGAGAGGGTTGTAGTAGGTACATTAAATTGCCCTCCCCACGAGACTGCGCGAGATTGGAAACGAATTACTCTGAGACCAGGGGATTCTTAAAGCTGTTACAAAAACTATAAACTTCACTATAGTATTGTACGAGGAGCTAATAAAATTAGTTTTCTAATGGCATTGCCATCAGCTTACTTCAGTATCTACTTCTCATTTAAACACAGCTATGACATTCTCGTAGTGTTTTCACAAAATAAAAAAAATAACACTGAAAAATGAACTACATATTGGCTTAGAGTGTAAAATTGAATGTATTTCATCATATGAAATACAATGCTCGCTTATGACGCGCTTAAGTAATTTCAATCTTAGAATTGTCGACCAACATGGCGTTTGAACTACATTCAATTTTAAGCTCTATTTTAATAGCAGTAAAATTAATTTTTCTGTGTTCGCAAAAAATGTTTTGATTTCAATATCGTCTGCTTATATACGTAAATGCCATCACCTTTTTAAAAATTACACATCACGAAATGTAGCCGATACGTTAACGTGAATAGCTTCCCCGAGCTTACATTGAGCTTAGATAATAGGACTGTGTTTCGGTTTGGGAAACACAGTCTGTCAGGGAACTGTATGTACGTTACACATTGGCCAGTTACAGTTTCGACATAAAAAAAATAATAGGTACACGTATAGTCAAATTGAGAACCTCCTCCTTTTTTGAAGGCGATTGAAAATCTGTTTAAAATAAAGTAAATACTTCCACAATAGCTTTAGCACGGAATACCTACTAGTACCTATCTTTAGCAACAATTTTGATTTTGATAATGCAGTAGAACTTTGGATTAAATGGTTTGTTCTCGAGTGTAAGCACTCGATGCCTTATTGGGCTATTACCTTGATTAATTCCCACCGCTGTTTATAAATCTCTCTAAACTTTATTAGAGGGTTAAATTATGTGGGGTTAAATTACTAGCGGTTTGAAAACATTGATTGCTTTATCTCTGGAAATAGTTGTGGAATATTTCAAGCTATTTCAATTCAATTATGTAACATTCTCAGCTTGACTGATTGAATTTTTTTTTCTACATGCGGTTGGTCTGAGAATAGTAGGGACAACCCTCCACCACTCTTGGCGTGTTCCCGGGGCGCCTTCTTGACTCTCTACTGATCTGAGAATAGGTCGTGAACTATTTTTTCATACCCTTATATGGCACAACAACGTCTGTCTGGTCAGCTAGTCTTCTCTTATATTTAAAATTCTCGTGCAAAGTTTTCTTACCAACTCGACAAATTGTTATGAAATTTTCTGTGTACGTTTGGTAGGTCCTTGAAAAGATCTTAAGCTAGTCTTTATTTCCCTAATGGCAAAACAACGTTTGCCCGGTCAGTTTGTAATAAATAAATATCTAGCGTAGATAGTGCGTTTTCAGATGTAGACGGGAGGTCTCACGTTAAATTAGGTGATGTCTTGTTTGGTGGGAACTTGTTCCGAAGCTGGTTACCATTTACCAACAACAAAGACGTGTCACCAAGTCGATTCAGCGTTTCGGTGGGACGCTATTTAACAAACGATATGGCTAATCTAACCTTAACCTTTTAAACTCAAACTCAAAATATCATTTCACATAGGCCTAACATACAGGCTCTTCTAAAACGTCAATATGATATTATACTGTCGCATATCATGTATGGTTATGCTTATAACTACAATTCGACTTTATACTAAGTTTACGAGGGTTCAAACGCGCCCTGCACTGAGAAGAAGCCCACAACAAACTCAGCCGGACGAACGAAGTACGACTCTATTTAGGTTGCATTGTTACTTATCATCAGGTGAGATTGCAGTAAAATTTTGTAGGCGGCGTATTAGTTGAACCATGAATAGTCATGTTCGGTTCTCAACTAAGGTGCGGTATGAGGGAGCCGCGAAGAACTGCGAGTAAAGTAAAAAGAAAACCAAAAAGAACATTAATAGAAAATCTTTATTCATCGACACAACACATACAAAAATACAAAATAACCCAAACTATGAAACTTAACTATAAAATTATGATACAAGTAAGTAGGTCCGAAATGTGTCGTGCCAACAAAAAGGTCCCGACGTATCCACATCGCTGATATTCCTTTATTGAAAGAAAACTATCCTACCAAGAAAACCAAGAAACCAAAAACCAAACCAAAAAGAAAAGTATTTGGTCCAGTTATCTAGTGACTAAACTTGGGTTGCTAATAATCCGTATCTTTGAAGAGTTAAGGAACGATAAGGATGTTCTGCCTTTTATATTATGTTTTCGTTTTAGTGGCCGAATAATATGAATTCCCTTGAAAATGAAAAATCAGATGTCTCGCATTCGAAAGATTCTTTTGAGATGAAATTTTCGAGCTTCGTTTTGATATACGTTAGCCTGCAAATACTCTAGTCTTCATAATATGCTATTGTTGTAGACGTTAGACGAAAATATCTAGCGACGTAGAAGAATTTATTTGCTAAAACTTATGGAATTTACGGAAGTTGTGATGAAAATTTAATTACCTATTGTAAATGTAAAATTTTGTAAGTTTTGATTTATTTTACTCTTTCCCGTCACAACTACTGAACCGATTTGGCTAATAACCTATCCTGGGAAATTCTATAGTTCCCGAGGCATTCATAAAAATTCCTAAGACTGAGGTTTAAACCATTAAACGCTGAGCTGATGGTATAGTGTGTGTGTATTTGTCACATTTGTGGTCGTGGTCCTTCCGTATTCATTGCTATCATTTGATAACATAACTATACAGCTATGACATTCTCGTAACGTTTTCACACACAGTGATGTGATACAAGAAAAAGAAAAAAATATTAACACTAAAAAATGAACTTTACACCTATTGGCTTAGTGTAAAATTGAATGTATTTCATCATAGGAAATACAATACTCAACTTTTAACTACATTTAATTTTACGCTCTATGTCAATTGTATTAAAATTAATTTTTCAGTGTTCGCAAAAAATGTTTTAAATTCAATATTGTCTGCTTATGTACGTAAATACCATCACTTTTTAAACATATCACTTCACGAAATGTAGCTGACACGTAACGTGAATAACCCCCCAGTTACGCTAGTATTTAGGTGAGTGGGGTTTGACTCGCTGTAATCGCCAATGATTGTCTATCGTGGACGATCAGAGACTTCGCGATTGTTTGTGGCACGCATCAAAGATTCCCTTTGAGTCTGTGAGTGCGTCGATAATTCATTCACCGGTGGACAGTCTCTAATGCACGTACGTATGTAGATGCATGCCCGATGATCGTGGCGTTTACGGCGACGACAGACGATTATGCACGTGATGATCGTCGTCAGTTATCAGTGTGCTGAGTGCGAGTTTTTTACCGACTCGATCGTGAGAGAGTAAAACGTGGATTTGTATGGGATTGGATCAGCGCCACCTGACGACAACAATTGGAAACAAAAAATGCGAGTTTAAGTGTTTACTTCCTCGTATGCGACTGTCGATCATTCGCAAGTATTCGATAGTGAGAGCGTTAACGCTTGTGATTGGTTGTTACAAGGAAATGGCGAGTGCGAGTTTCAAATTATGACATTTATGACGTAAATGAGTAAGTCGTAACCGCTAACGCGATCGAAAAGTTGTCACTGGCTTGTCACCTTGATTTTTGCAGTGAAAGTGGTGTGAAAACTGTGTCGTGAATTTGTATTTAATTATGGCAGCGCGGATTTTCTTCGCTTGGCGTATGTTTGCGGCCGCTAAGGCGCAAGATGACCGCGAATACAACACGAAGAAGGAAGCGAAAGCTCGAGCATGTTGCAAACCAATAGAAGTCATTGTTGCAAACCATTAAAACAGTTAACGGAGACGCAGTTCAAAAGTAGATATGGATTATCAAAGCAAAAATTTAAGGAACTTTGTAGGGAATTGAGGCAACTGACGAATTTAAGGTCGTCACAACGGGTTTCCTTGGAACATAAAGTATGTACCTGTCATGGTTTTGGTGTTATGGTGTACCTACCTAAATTTTTGGTATTAATTGAATCATATATTATATTTTTATTTGCAGGTTCTCACTGCCCTCTTTTTCTACGCAACAGGGTGTTACCAAAGGCCAGTGGGGGTTGCAAAGCACCTCTCGCAAAAAATGTGCAGCGTTTACATAGAGGAAGTAACCAGTGCACTGACTCATAAAAATATAGTTGGGAAATACATCAGATTTCCTGAAAATTTCGCTGCCAGGCAGGCAATCAGTCAACGGTAGGTACTAATTTTGTGGTTTTTAACTCCCCATAAAAATATATTATGTTCCTACTTATTTGAATTTGTAAATAATGTAATTTATGTGTTTGTAGCTTTCACAGAAAATATGGAATTCCTGGAGTCGTTGGCTGCATTGATGGAAGCCATTTTAAAATAGTTGTTCCACATAAGGAAGAAGAGCACATATATTACAGCAGGAAACATTATCATTCGTTGAATGTGCAAATGGTAATTGGTAACTATGTCATTATGTGGTGATTTGATAAATGTGGATCCTGACTATTTGATTAAAACCAAGCTTTTTTTCCCAGGTTTGTGATGATGAATACAGAATTTTGAGTGTAAATCCCAAGTTTGGAGGGTCAAACCATGATTCTTTTGTTAGGGAGAATAGTTCTTTGAACCCCTACATGCAGTCATTGCATCAAAGTGGAGAAATGGTCTGGCTTTTGGGTAAAGTATTCATAAAAAAAAATGTTTAATTAATTCCTAATTATTAAAAAGCTGTTTAACAATCTGTGTAATCTTTATTATTTAAAAGTTAATTAATGTGCATTTAGTAAATTAATGGAATTGTATGTATATTGTATAGACATATTATTCAGGACACAGTTAATACATATTTTTTATCATTTCTAGGTGATTCAGGATATCCACAACGCCCCTGGTTAATGACACCTATTTTGAATGCGACTACTGGAACTCCAGAAGCAAAGTATAATGACATACATATGAGAGCCAGAGTTGTCATTGAAAATACATTTTCAAGGCTGAAAAATCGTTGGCGTTGCCTTCACAAAGACAGAGTTCTGCACTACAAACCTCAAAAATGTGCAAGAATAATATTAGCGTGCTCTGTGCTGCATAATATGTTTCTTAATGATGAAATGGAAGATATGGGTAAGTGTTGGAATTGTAGTAGTGTAATGTAGTGCTCATATTGTGAGGAATTACTTTTAATTATAATTTTAATATTTCTAGGTCTGGAATTTGACAGAACCAGCCATGCAACCAGTGACGTCTACGCAGAAAGGGGGGAAGCTATCAGTGATTTAATTCGGGGTAGAATATTGAGGGATCAATTAGTTCTAAGAATGAATAACTAGTAGTATATAAATGTTATTTTTATTTTTTTTATTATTTTTTATTAATTTGAAATAATTGAATTTTTAAATGACGATGAATGTTTGAAATATGTGTATCATCAGCTTCAGTCTGCTCATAGGATGCTACAATAATAATCTGTATTATTTTGAACCAAAATTGTTAACAATGACTTTTTTAAAAAGAGCAAGTGCAGAGTTTCTTGCACGTTCTTCTAGGTACAAAACTGCTTTCCGAATGTTGCGGTAGAGTCTAACATTTCATAAGTATCTGTAAGTTAGGCCCATGTGAAAGAATTGCTTGTGCACTGGTTGTGCATGCTATGTCCTCTTTATATTGTAACATAGTATTAACAAATAAAACAATACATATTAATATTTAGTCTTTATTTAATGTGTATAACTAGTGTTTGCTAGAAGACTAATAAAAAATGTTATTAATACTATTAATCCTATTCCAATAAATCCCAATCCAAACCTATCCTAATTATAAATTAGTAAAATATATCTAAAAAATTAAATTTTAAGGACATACTATTGAGTACCACAGATTTAGTTTTCTCAGAATGAGAATGGTTTGGCATAACTCACCACACTGGCAAACTGTGGGTTGGTAGGCATCTAACACCTATGAGAACATGGAGACAGGCATGCCTGTTTACCTTATGATGTTTTCCTTCACTGCTAAGAGAGAGTTCAAGAGGATACCCATTACCTAGTAGAGAGAGCTTAATCAAGTAACAATATATAAATTAGGTGATACTAAGAATAGCAAAAATACTTTATAATTTATCTAATCTTTGCAATACTTATCAACTAATTTATCAAGTAAATCTATAACTCTCATTGCCACTGTTTGCCAGGACATGTTTGCCTGGACTTCTAGTTCCCTAATTCTATTTTGTTCCGTTCTTATTTCCATATTGTCACTGTGTTGCTGTTGTTTAAATTTCCTCCAATACTCGTCAGCTTGGAGGAAATGCTGTGTTGCCTGCTCTGTGCGGGCTGGTGGTGGCCCTAGTCTTCCCGGTGGTCTCCCTCGGCGGCGAGGAGTAGTTTGTCCAGACAGAGCAGGCTCTGGCCGCACTACACGGACTGGTGAAGGTCTTGTTGGCGAGACTTCTGTAACAATATTGTGTTTTAAATTTATATAAATAAATCTTTCCTTCCGAACGCATCCTTGAAGAAAATCTAAGTTACCTTCCATTTGTTGTTCAACAATTATATGTGGAGATGCTACCCTTGCCTGTGGTGGTGTTGATGTTGTCGCAACATAAGCAGTGGATGGTCCAGGCTCATTCCAAGGCTGAGATCCTGGAATTTTATTTAATATATTAACAATATGCAGGCATACTCTCTCTATCTATGAAAATGATTTTAATAGTAGATCTTACTATGAACTTCTTCCTCCACAAAAGCAAGGGGCGGTGAAGATACAGCCCTCCTTTGTGATGGAGGCTGCGATGAAGAGATTTGAGTTGAAACTGAAAACAAGAAAAATCATGAGCATAGATAAATTGAAAAACTAATTGTTATGGAAATAAGAATATAAAGGCAACGACAGCAACTTACATTCTAGTTGTACAGTATCGCTTAATGCAGCAGTTGATTGCTGTGGCTGGATGTGAATAACCTGAAAGTGTATACAATCTATGATAAACCAGTAAATGACGATAAGAACTATAATATTAGTTAATGTTAGATATGCATAAAAGTTTTAATTATGAATGCAAAAAAGTTTAAACCTCTGACAATCCAGCCTCTTCCACCGCTAAGCCCGTTGCCACTTGTACACCAATTATATTAAGAACTCTTTGTTCCAAATCTGTTAACTTTGCAGTGTTAGCGGGTCCACCACCAGTGCCATGAGTAGCTCTATGTATACGAGCTGCTTTTTTTTTAATATTGTTTTTATAATCACTCCATACCTTAAACCATGCAAATTCAAAGGTATCAAACAATAAACATAACCCATAACCGAGTAATAATAGAAAAAGTTATCCATTAGTTTTTATCAAACGTTTAGCTATGTAGAGCTAAACGTTTTCTTAAGTACCTTACCAAAACGTTACCTTTTTCCATTTCTCTACACTTTTTGTGTCCCCGCTCCCGTCACTGTTTAATAATTGGACAAGTTCTTCCCAGTCTTTTAAATTATTTAACCTCCCTCTTGCGTTTGAAGATGGTTTGCTGAGATCTCCATGTCTAGGAAAAAAATAAACTTGGTTGCAGTTTGTAAGTTCACAAAATCTCAATTTCACAAATCACCAAATAACTTTAAATACACTTACTGCTCCATAAATGTCACCATTAATTCAAATTGAGTTCCACTTGTCCTCATTTTGATACTTTTCCTACTTACTTTTTTGAAAATAAACCTTTTAAATCACTGCTGCCTGCTACAGCAAAAATAAACAATCAACCAAAGAGGATATAATCACTACGTCAATGAACAAGTTTATTCACCTAACTTTGATAGACCCATGTTTTCACGAAATTCACATAAAAGAAACGTGATTCTTAATTTGACTGGGTTATCTCACGACCCAAGTGAGATACCAACGTAAGAAAAAAATATATCACTATTCACCGTGAGCTAACGCAAAATCTAGTGATACGCTCGATACTAACTCGCACTCGCTTGTTTTCGATTATCACTCCGTATGGCGTTTACTCGTTTAACGCGCTGGTAAAGTTATTGGAATAATTATGTGCAACTCGCACTCAGCACACAGGAGGGGCCATTATATTTGCGACTGTCGCAAGTCTGCAGAACCCTGTGAGATTTCGATTCCGCCTGTCGTATAGGGCGGCTGTAAAATTTTACGTTTATGTTCTACGCAGATATCGATTTTTTCTCGCAACTGAGTTCAAAGCCCTTTTCCTTTTTCACCAACAGAATGATAGTTTGATGAATAAAATGTCAGTGTCATAATTATTGAACTATGCTTTGCAACATCTGACAGATCATTCTGTATGCATCTTCAAAACTGTTACCAATGTTTTCTGGTTTTTAAACTTAAACTTGTCTTAAACTTAAGCTTTTTGAGGACATTGCTTAACGGCCTACAAGCCGTATTTAGCTGATTTTGAATGAAGTTTTTTGCAAAAACTATGAAGACAATTACTTTCAAATTTGCACGTCATGTATTTTGGGTCTTTAATCTAAAATCGCTAAGAAGCAGAAACACGATTGGATAAAATTTTCTCGATAGAAAGCTCTCCCAAAAGTTGCTCCAAAATCTTAGTTTTTCTATATTTTATCGGAAACTACAATGGTAATTGTAATTTTTGTTTTAATGTATCGGTAATAATAATATCCTAAAACGCTTAGAACAGATTTTTGATAACTGGCTTAGTTTTTGAGTAATTAGGTAAAATTACTGAAAAAACGGCTAAAACTCACTATGACTTGGTCAGGATCGCCCGACCAGTTTCGGACCCAACAGGGGTCCTTCTTCAGGGGCATAATGCACACAATATAATACTAGGATCTTTTCGTGGCCAGGCTTTTATATTATGTGGTATTGAGTGAATTCATTTGAAGTCGGTCAAGTCGATTTATGCTGTGCTGTCGCTACTAGGCCGCACTGCCTCAAAATTACACGTTAGGTGTTTAATTAAGTAATGACCGCCTTGGGCTAATGTGTCGAAGTAATTATATTGGTTTAGTCCAAGAGCTCGTGACTAAAATCGGTCAAGTCTTGTTACAGCCTCATGAAACATATAATTTTTTTTAAACATTGTGTACGCCTTTGAAAATGTTAAATCGCTGTTTGAAGCAGATCATTGTTTTTTTTTTTATAATGGCGTAAAGCTTAGTTTTCTGAAGCATTGGTTTAATGATCTAAAATACGTAAACCGTGAAATCAGTCAATCAGCGTGTTTCCGATTACTATCTACAATCAGGAGAGACTTATATTTCATACAATCAGGAGAGACTTATATTTGACTTCTGTAGAAACTCCTGGCGTTTTTTAGTCACGGGCGCCCATACTAGTAGGTGCGTGACAATGACTGTTATTAGGCCGTGAGGAATTCCATTGCGCCGTTTGACTGCGATGGGAATTCCGGAACATCCTTGAGATAATCAAGCAATTATACCATTATTAAAACGACCTGTATGTATAACCACTAATACAATATCATAATATTAACTTGGAAGCTATTGGATTCGCTTCCATATGCGGAAAGAAACAGTACTGGGGTGATATTCGCGTAACGTTTGCACACTCAGTGATGTGAATCAAGAAATATAAAAAAATAACACTGAAAAATTAACTTAGTCTAATAAGTTTAGAGTAAAAAATTGTATTTAGAGTAGGTATTATTTTGTAGTTTAGAGTATTTCAACATAGGAAATACAATCTTTCCAGCTTTTCGCGGAAAGTACTACATTTAATTTCACAATTGTCGACCATGATGCGTTTTGAACTACCTACATTCAATTTTACGCTTTATGTCAATATTCGTAAAATTATTTTTTCAGTGTTCGCAAAAGATGTTTTGATTTTAATATCATCTGCGTATATACGTAAATCCATGAACTTTTTAAATATTTCACTTCACGAAATGTAGCCGACACGTTACGTGAATACCTTAACAGGTATGACTGAATGACTGTATGTCATTATACATAGACTGTATACATTATAGATAGCTACATCATAATTGATGTAGACATCCGTTAAGAAGGGTTTGTGAAGTCTGCCAATCCACAATTGTCTGTATGGTTTTTTACTCCTTCACACCGGAACTACTGAACCGATTCGGCTGAAACTTGGAAGGGAGATAGATTTTAACCTAGATTACCTATTCCCGAATAGTTCCCTAATATGGGTCGGACGGATTCGCGAGCAATAGCTAGTGCTGTACTACATCTGTGTAATCAACATTTTGGGCACAAAGTAAAGTTCGTGGACAAATTTAAAGTTTTAATCAGTTAAAACTACAACTAATTCTAACACGGGCCCGCGGGAGCCCTGGTTTTAGCCCCGCGTGAACATGGATTACAGTACAAGGTTAATAATTAATTGTTATCATAGAATATAGAGCAAATGACGCGATGTAATCTATTTAACGGGCTAAAACGGTTATTTGGGTGATTTTTAGTGATCTGCAAGTTAAATACTACAGAAACAAGTTACCTATTTTGGGTCTCAAATCTTAATTAGCGCAGAGGCAGAAATATTTATAAAAGCCTTGATTAAAAGTTTTCCCAAAAGTTGCTCTAAAACCCCAATTTTTTTATCGAATTACAATGGATTTTTTTTTATTTGTGTCGATAGTAATCATTTCCAAAAACGTTAGAAATACATTTTTGATAACTGCCCTTTTTTAATATTTAGGTAAAACGTCGTTATACTATGTTTACTATGTTTTCCCGCAGTGCACGCTACAGGGGTCCTATAAAACCGCTGAGCGGTCGGCCCTATGTACTTTTAACCTTTGCACCTACAGTACGAGTGAAAACCCTCTGCCTACAGGCAGAGATTTAGAAATGAGGTCATCTGAATATTTTACGTAAACTTTTTATATTGCAAAAAGAAGAGCCATCTGACAAAATTTTTACGAATTTTTTAGTCGCCCTTGACCTCAAGAATCAGGATATGGGCATTGGGCAATGGGCATCTAAACGATTTACGTAAACTTTTTCATACAAGCAAACAGTAGCGCTTTGCCGGAGTTGGTGGCAATAGGGAAATTTCCCTCCAGGCAGGTGGTATGCCTGGGGACCGCTTGTGATCCAGACGTGTGACGTCAGAACTTGTATTTATAGAACGCTCGCAGAATGCTTCGTCAGCGTGTGCTAGGGTACTGGTTACGCCATCTATCGTCAGCTATCGAAGACCGCTACAGCGCCATATTTGAAAATTCCAGAGTTGGCTGCTGAGCGAACCACATCGTGTTGGCAAGTTACTGTTGGTGGCAAAACAAGCATTTATGGCACCGATAAACTGGCGGCATTTTTTCGCACCGTCCGTCCTGTCCAGGGTGCATGTCTTTTCCCTACACAAACATTTTTGGGTTCCAGTGCAGGGGCTCCATATAGTTTCTCGTTAAAACGTGTCCTGTATATTTGTCTTTGCCTACAGGTCTCGGCAAGGCGTTAATTCGGCCCACTGTAGTTGCCCTGTTTTCGCTGATTACCTACATTGCGTTAATTTGTATGAATGTTGAATACTGTTTACCAAAGAGCGGGTTGCCTACATTTATTATTTTAGGTCAACTGAAAGGATATTATTACCAATTTACGTGCCGCTTCAGTAATTTTCTTTGTTTTATTATTTTGGAT
Organism: Coenonympha arcania; assembly: GCA_036785405.1. Classification (NCBI taxonomy): domain Eukaryota; kingdom Metazoa; phylum Arthropoda; class Insecta; order Lepidoptera; family Nymphalidae; genus Coenonympha; species Coenonympha arcania. Next base: position 1,170,222 of record JAWDAA010000030.1, on the reverse strand, counting down.
GGTATTACTGATGGTACTGATTTACCATCAGGCGGATCTTTGAGAAAGCAAAAACAAGAAAAGACTAAAATTGTTTGCTATACTCCGCCAAGACGAATAATAATCAGTATGATAAAACAATGTGCGGTACAACCTTCAGTGCAGATTTCTGGGGACACGGTAGTGTCCCCGCCAGACGAGTCAAGCGAAGCGCGAGGGCACTACCTATCTTTTCTCGAAGTGTTTCGCCGTATTTTTAAACCCTTATAACTTAGGCCAGAATTATTCCAGATAATCAAAATTCTCGGGAAATGATGTCGCCGGTGAACTTATTAAACGTATAAAGTTTCAATATCACAGGTCTTATACTTTAGATTTTATTGACATCTGAAAAACCCAGATTTCGTCACTGACTGACTGACTGACTGACTGACTCACTGATGATCATCAAAATTCCTAGGTACTTCCTGAAGTCCTTGAAAGCTGAAATTTGGTATGTAAGCTAGAATTAGTACACAACCAACAGAAAAATTCCAAAAATTGAAAATTTAACCCCCCAACCCCTTAAAATAGGGGATGGAAGTTTGTATGAAACTACGGCAAATATTGATGCTAGAGGTCTCAAAATTGATGTGGGGACTCTCCGTTGTAAACAATTAAATACGTGTTTCAGGATTTTTATTAAATCACCCCAAATCCATCAAATTAGGGGGTTGGAAGTTCGTATGGGGGGATGGAAGTATGTATGAAACTACGGCAAATATTGATGCTAGAGGTCTCAAAATTGATATAGAGACTCTTCGTAATAAACAATTAAATACGTGTTTCAGGATTTTTAGTAAATCACCCCACATCCATCAAAATAGGGGGTTGAAAGTTCGTATGGGGGGATGGAAGTTTGTATGAAACTACGGATAATATTGATGCTAGAGGTCTTATAATTGATATAGGGACTCTTTGTAATAAACAATTAAATACGTGTTTCAGGATTTTTAGTAAATCAAAACACACACCCACATCAAAATATTAGGGGGTTGGAATTTCGTATGGGGTTTCCCATACGTAGGTATATAGATAGGTACAAACTTAATTTCATGTAAGATATCTGCTAGTATACATCTGGAAAAACACGTAATTTTTTTGGTAATTATAAGCGCGATTCCAGTGCCCAAGTGGCCAAGCGCCCAAGTGCCCAGTGCCCCGTGCCCAGTAATATCGCACGTTTCAAGCCCAAGTTCCATGCATGTCATGTTTAACAAGCCGAGTTTCACTGCATATCGAGTGACCAGGATCCAGCGCTCAATGGCAAGCACCCACATTGAACCGAGTGCCTAGTGCCCAGCTGAGCTGTCGAACGTGCCAAGCGTCAAATCTCTCTGATTTTGAAGAGCGTTTAGCGCATAAATACCTGCTCAGTGCCCAAACGGACGCGTCAAGCCCAAGTTACATACAGGCCCCGTCCAACGAGCCCAGCTCTCAGTTCCCAGTGCCCAGGGTGAGATGAGTGCCCAAGGCCCAGTGCCCAGTACCCACAGTTAGCCGTCGGGCATGCCAAGCGTAAATTATGTGGATTTTAACAGCGCCCCAACGTCAGTGTGCCCAGTACCATAGTACACGCGGCAAGCCCGAATTCCCGTACCGAGCTCCGCGTGTTCATTGCCCAGAGTCCAGTGCTCTGTGACCAAAATGAGTTGTCAAGCGTGTCAAGCGTCAAATTTGAATTTCAAGAGCGCCTCAGCGCCCAACAAAAATAAAGATTAAGTATAAATAAAACAATAGTTAAAAACTAATAAACACACAAATCTCACCGATACCTTCCGTAGATTTGTAATGGATAACAAGTAGTCTGTGTTAGTCCAGGATATAATCAGTCTACATTTTAAATTTCAACCAAATCAGTTCAGTGGTTGTGTTGTGATTGAGTAACAAACATCCAAACTTTCATTTGTATCTGACTTTGTGTTTTAATAGGTAAAATTTGAAGTTTGGATCTATACATTACTTTTAATTATCATTTTATCTTGATAAATGTAAAATTAGTTTCACTTTCGGTAGGCCAAAACTACTAACTTTAAATCCACTATAAGTTTTTTAATCTTTCAGAATATACTTCTAAGCAAAGTACGTATCTACTCGTAATACAAACATATTAGAGAGTGGGCTGTGAAAAGAGGCGCACTTGAAGTGCAAGAAATACACAAAAAAAAAGAAAAATTAAGTTAATAAAAAACATTGTTTTAAAAAACTTACAAAAATAAATGAAATCCCAACAAAAACATTATCATGTATAATGTTGCCAGACGAGTATATGGCTCACACTGTCAAAAAGTTATCAGATCTCATGTAGGGCAAGACTTCTGACTTTATACACCCTTAAATACAAGCTCTAACTTCACAAACTCTACACTTTAGTTACAATAATGTCTTGACCGTTTGGCTACCGTTACATTGGGCGTAAAATCAAAAATTTATTCACTTTTCAGTACTCTGTAAGTTCTGTTAAATCAAAATTTGAAATCAGGAAAATGATTTTGGTGGGATACATTTTTCACTTTACGCCCATGTGACGGTAGCCAAACGGCCAAGACATTATTGCAACTATAGTGTAGAGTTTGTGAAGTTAGAGCTTGTATTTAAGGGTGTATAAAGTCAGAAGTCTTGCCCTACATGAGATCTGATAACTTTTTGACAGTGTGAGCCATATACTCGTCTGGCAACATTATACATGATAATGTTTTTGTTGGGATTCCAGTTTTCTCGTAACAAGACTGTTTTTCAAACGTGTCGATAGAGTCTGACAATTCATAATTGCCTATAAGTTAGGCCTATGTAAAAGAATTAATATTTTGATTAGTTACTTAACTTACTTACTTAATCAGCTTATAGACGTCCACTGCTGGGCATAGGCCTTTTCGAGAACGCGCCACCACACACGGTCCTCCGCCTTCCTCATCCACCCGCTACCAGCGACCTTCTTTAGGTCATCGGTCCAGCGGGCAGGAGGTCGTCCTACGCTGCGCTTACCGGTACGCGGTCTCCACTCCAGAACACGTCTGCCCCAACGGCCGTCGGTTCTGCGACAGATATGGCCCACCCACTGCCACTTAAGCTCGCTAATCCGTTACCTTGATTTTCCTACGGATGTCCTCGTTGCGGATTCTATCCTTCAGAGTAATACCAGGCCAGTCTCACTTATCACGTGGCCGTCCCGGCTACAAGTACGGGTCCGGAACTCAATATTTCAGATGGTTGCCGCTCGCGGGCTGAGTTGCAGCGCTAGTTCTGTACGGTCTATTTTACGCGCCGTCTTAATATGGCAGCCCTAGTACGTCGTAAGAGATAAAGTTAGGCGATAGAAAGAGACCACAACATTGCGTTTGTTGCGTGTCGATTTTGAGGGCGCGGCCAGGCGCTATTGCGAACTGAATTGCACTTTTTGTGTCAGCGCTAGAGTCGCTATTTCTTTTTAATCGTGCGGAGTGGACCTTCTGGTACTATTTAGTGTTCTGTGGTAATACCCAATATTTTCATTTTGATTTTTAACTTGCATTACGTCAGGGGCCAAAAACTCATGCACAATTCATTATCCACATACGCCGTCGACGAAACGCGAAAAAAGTAATATTCATGAAATGCTTATTGAATTAATCTCAGTCCAATTAACATCGGCGATGGATTACCATGTGTCGGCGGCAGCGCGCCCCGAATTTTGATTGAATGATTTTTAATTCGAGAACCAATAGTTCGAATGCATAGTTTTAAATGCATTTTTTATTACAAAAATACATTAAAATGTGCAACAATGAATTGCCAAATACAATCTAGGTGCTTTCAAGTTAACGGCAAGATAAGGGAAAAGGTATTTTCTAGGCAAGCGCGCTCTACCCTAGACCGCAAAAGGAGAAAAAATAAATCATTGCAATAAATAAATAATCAAATTGTCAACCCACTCGTATTTCTCAATAAATTCTAAGGTTTTATTTAATGGAAGCTTGATAATAAATCATACTATAGTAGGGAGTAGAGTTTAAATGACTAAAATCCTTTGGAGTGATTGTAAATTACTCTACTCTAATTACTAGCTCAATATGAAATAGTGACAAAGAGTTCTCTTAATGCAAAGCGTGTTAGAACTCACAGACCCACGTTCTGGATTTATGTATGTACTTAGAGGGTATTTGATACTAAAAATGTATCCCTTAAAATGATAGGGCGGATTTCATGACGGACTCATTACCGCGGTGCCAGGGCGGGCGGGGGCGGACGGGTCCTGATTTTTGCGGCATCCCGGATCGGGACGCATCAACCGATCGAGCGCGGTTAACCCAAGCTGATTGATTGCACACAAATTGAACCTGTTTACGGGTTATACGTATGCTCCTTTATAAGTGTGGGTCGTTTGTACTTTGTACCCATTAAAGGGAGTAAAAAATACCCAATGAAATTAGATTATGATCATTTCTTTACATATATTCATCTCATTATCGAAACGAAATAAATGACTACTAGTCATTTATTTCGTTTCGGGAATCCTCTTGTTAATTAATATTCAAAAGCAAATATCTATATTTGTTAAAAGTGACTGACTGACTGATGTATAAACGCCTTCCTATATACACTGCTCGGATAATTCTCAAAGGGATATTATGTTTATTCATCTTTACACTTCGAGAACACTCCAGAAGCATGCATGCTAGAAAATCTTAAGAAAACTAGATTTTCATTCACCTTGAAAGTGTTACTTAGTTGCCTATAACGAGCTGTGCCTTTTTAATATTAAAAGTTAAGAGGCCCGGATTCGAACTAGGGACTTAAATAAGGCAGAAGCTTGAACCACCCACAAAAAATATTTTCGAAAATATAAATACATTAGACTATGTTACTTTACTATTTATTAATACGGAAGATTGATACACCGAAGAGATTTAGAAAATCTGGTAGACGCCTACGGTCTCTTAAATTGTTTGTTTTCCCAACATTCTCCGAAGCAATCGGGATAATTAAAAGTCAGGTTACTTGCGCAATTAAAGCCAGGATCCACAGGTTAAACTCTCTTCACATTATCCGACCTTGAAATCGGATCGTATGAATTACATAAAATAACCAATTGGCTTCAAGTACTTAACGTCAGGGGGGTTACACTACACCAGCGAGCTGGAAAGAGATAGAGGGTAGATAAAGTAACGCGACAGAAAGAGAGCACAACGTTTATAGGTTAAAAAAATCGCGAGCTATAAGTCGCGGTTGCGAACTGAATTGCACTTTATTGTGTTAACGCTAGAATCGCTATTTATTTAAATATTGAATCATTTGGCGGAGTGAATCTTCTGTATTTGTATCGTGAAATTATTATAGTATTAGGTATATTCTATAGTAAAGTTTGAATAAAAGTCGTTACTCGTTGAATCAATTGGCCTTTATTCGAAAATAGCCCACCATGCTGCCGAAGAAGCTAAATAATATACTAAAAATTCGCACACTTTTTAGTATATTGTGGTTAACTTTCAGGCATGCAGCAGCCTTCACTGTTATTAGGGGGTATTAACTGAAGATGTCAGTTCAAGATTTAATTTTTACAGTAGTAAATCAAGTCTCAACTACCTGAAATAAAACACACGAATATTACATCATATTTTCTAGAAACTGTATTAGTGAAAACATGAAAGGATAATTTTTTGTCGATAAAAAAAAATCCCGTAGTCGCGTCCAATTTTTTACAATTTTCAATTTATTATCAATGTTATACGTACTAGAGAGCTCAGGTTTAGAATTATAATTCCAATATATAGAAGTACGTACATTATCGTTTTCTTTCTAAGTTATGTATTTTAAAAGTTATTACAGTAAATTATAAATGGCGTTCATTACATTCTTATTTCGCGTAATACAAGTTTTGCGCATGACAAGTTTTGCTAGCTTTTAGCCCCCTCTTAAGCAAGTCATTTGGGATTTTATACTTACTCAATTAGCTCAGATATATCGCATAGTGTAAAGGTGCGCGTACCTTTGTACAGTATAAATAGTAATTACATTAGAATTAATACGGCACGCTTTTGTTCTAGTATTCCCGCAATAGGTGTACGGTCCATAATGGAGCTAATGAATGCCGCAAACTGCGTAAACAATTACAGGTAGATTGTGCTAAATTGTACTTGCGCCTTGTACCTACTTGAACATCGTGGAAAGTTAGTTAAAAAACCAGCGTAAATCTCGAGTTCTTTCCAGTATTTTTCCGTTTAAAGTTGTCGGAAATCTTTTTTAGGATGAGAGCTTTGATTTTTTAAGCTATTACATAGCTTCTGTCGCGGGCCTTGAGCGTGGAGACCGAATCCAGAAATTCCGTAACGAAAATAACCTAACACCCCCCACTTCGACCGGCACAGCGGTGATACTTTTTAGTTTTGCCATCTATCGATGAATAGCAGAACTTTTAATGTCTTTTTGAAATATCACGCTTGTTTCTTTAGTTCAGCAACTCGTCTCTAGGTGGCATTGGTTGTATAATTATAATTGCAACCGCGGCAGTCTCCGAGTGCCACACGTTTTGTTTGTTCACATCGTGAAAATTTTCAACCGTTTGTTATTTCAGAAGCTTTGACTGGGTGAACTGATTGCGATGATTCTTTTTTATTTGAATACTGGTGCTTCCCGTGATGTATATATTTATATTTACTTATTTATTATAAAAAATACCCTTAAACTTATAAAGTACCCTTAAGGTACACCCTACATCCATCCTGATGTGAGTTGTAGTCTTTTTTTTAACTTTCTATTAAAAACCAAGAGTTTCTGATATATATAGGTGTAAATTTCTCTTAAAATATATAGTTGGAGGGAACGGCTAGAAGTAATATCATTAATATCATTAGTATTCATGATGTATTTTCTTCGGTACTCAGCAAATTTTCCTCATATTTTTCTGAGCAATAAGAATAAAGTAAGTCCATACTTATATTAGTTGCGAAATAAAATATTATGATTAGAACATAAATTGTAATTACTTTCCATTTAGCACGCGCGAGCTGTATTAACGTGCATTAGAATTTATGTGTTTCACCGTTGTTCAGCTGAGTATATGTTATGACTGTGAACATTTGTTATTTATAAGAGAACTCTCAAAATTCAGACTTAACAACAGACAGAAACAGAATTTATTCAGGAATCCTGCAAAGCTGAAGCCTAAGTTAGTCCTACCTATAGCTTGCTGATGTGAAATAAATTATTCATGTAGTAAGTGTTAATACTCCACATTGATTAGAATTCCATAAAAATCCAATTAAATATGCATATAAATAAATAAATTTAAAAATATATCAGGACATTACACACATCGCAATCTAGCCCCAAAGTAAGCGATAGCTTGTGTGATGGGTGCTAATATACATACATACTAATATACTTAAATTTAATATATTGAAAAACATCCAGACACTGTAAAACATTCCCAGATGTGGGAATCGAACCCACGACCTCCGGCGCAGACTTCAGTTTCGCTACCGCTACGCCAATCGGTCGTCAAATATTTTTTTTTTTACTACCAAGGGCCACTTTTAATTCTGTAATATATAAATTTGTTCGAATCTGGTCTGGTCAGTGAAATTAAAATCTTTATATTTAACATACTTAGGCCCAAATTATAGGCTCTTATGAAAAGTCCAATCTCTACCGCCAAGTTCGGAAAGCAGATTAGTACCGAGAAGAACTGGCAAGAAAGTCGGCACATGCACTTTCAAAAATGTCATTATATACAAGTTTTCTTACTTAGTATGAAGTATTACCTATTTACTTATTAAATTACGTACGAGTATACATACGGAAGTAAAACGACACAACTCCATCGCGTTTGGGCTCTTCCGATTTGTACGAGTACTTACATTGGTTCTAGATGATAACCAGGGTCTGGTACTGGGAAGAAAACGTATAAAAGCTTTTTTTAATGAATATTTTTTAAATGATACGTTGCTATTTATTTTATTACCGTGTTTTAATAATAAATAATTAAAAAATTAAAAACACGACTGCCCTGTTTTAAAACGAACTAAAAAGTAAAAAACAAGTTATTTTAGTTCATCTGCATATTGACAAAGGGAAAAGTGGTCAAATTTCTCATTAATTAAAACAGATAAACATATTATGGCAGTCGGGGGACCGTTCTGAGGAACATTATTGTATTCTAAGAGGTCACTTTTGAAATTGGCGCCTCACGGTCGCCATATTAACTTTTTCCAAAAAAAAATATAGCGTATGTTACCCGGAATAATGTAAGGATTCTAACGACACCCCATTTGTCCAAATCGGTTCAGCCATTCAAAAGTTATGGTGGAATAAAGAAACTCACATACATACATACATACATACATGAACCCTAAAAACATTACACTCCTTTTTTTGGGCAGTCGTGTAAAAAAACATTACACTCCTTTTTTTGGGCAGTCGTGTAAAAATAAAACCTAATACTCTCGTATTATGAACGCTTGCGACTACTAGTGGAGGCCATTTAATTGAAGTTGCACTGCCCCGAGGGTTCTAGTGAGAGTAATTGGTGAAACGTTGCATCAATGAGTACTGATTCATTTAACTCACTTGTTCAAGTACCTACATTGGTAGCGGTATGCATGGGGAAATCAAAGGGGGTACGGTACATACTAAAGTATTTGTGGACATTCCTGAGTTTTGCCTAAACTCTTCTTTACCGGCTCATATGTGTTGTGATTCCAAATAAACGATTTTTCTTTCTTTCTTTCTTTCTTTCATGTACTGGGACCTTACCAGTAGGCCTTGTAGTTCAAAGTCGCTCAGCGTGCTATGGAGAGGGCTATGTTGAGTATTTCTCTGAAGGATAGAATCCGCAACGAGGACATCCGTAGGAGAACCAAGGTTACCGACATAGCCCAACGGATTAGCATGTTGAAGTGGCAGTGGGCGGGCCATATCTGTCGCAGAACCGACGGCCGTTGGGGCAGACGTGTTCTGGAGTGGAGACCGCGTACCGGTAAGCGCAGCGTAGGACGACCTCCTGCCCGCTGGACCGATTACCTAAAGAAGGTCGCTGGTAGCGGGTGGATGAGGAAGGCGGAGGACCGTGTGTGGTGGCGCGCTCTCGGAAAGGCCTATGTGCCAGCAGTGGATATCAATAAGCTGATTAAGTTATACTGGGACCGAGTATCCAAGAATGTAGTTGAATTTTGTCTTATACGATCGTCATGCAGTCACTGCCCGTGGGGCAATTAAATAGAGCTCGCCTGTTGCAACATCTGTCACAATTACTGGCTTTATGGCAGTAGTATCGGGCAACAGGTGCCGTTCTGTTTTCTGATTTTATTGCGCCGCATGCAGCGACTGTTTGCTGCAGATATAGCTTAGACTACTACTCCGGTCAACTGCTGGTTAACAGGCTTCACACACTTTTGAGAATTATAATTATTTTGGCCGACTTTTGTGACCACTCTTCATTATTGGCGTACAATTAACTTAACTTACGAATGTAACTGCTTAAAGTAAAATACTCATAATCATAAAGGTACAAGTTGGTAGCCGACTGCAGACAGCAGCAGCAGCACGACGTGTCGTCGCTTCATGTCGTCGCGACACGTCGCTGCAGTCATGATTTCGAACCCGACTGCAGACGGCAACAGCAGATGGCATCCAGTTGATTGGATTGGCTCGAACGCGGTCGTTGCTCCAGCGTCAGCGGCACTACTGATCTTGGATTGGCTCGAACGCGGTCGTTGCTCCAGCGTCAGCGACACTACTGATCTTGGATTGGCTCGAACGCGGTCGTTGCTCCAGCGTCAGCGGCACTACTGATCTGCGGTCGGACGACACTGCCGTCTGCCGCTCGACGAGTCGTCGCTGGCTTCATGTCGCTCACTACGGAGGGAATTTCATAGAAATACATAGAAACCAGTAGTGTCGCCGCGACACGTCGTCTGCTGCTGCTGCGTGCAGTCGGCTACCAACTTGTACCTTTACTCACAAATTGAACATAAAAACAAACTTAAATTAAAGCCTCATCGAAGCCAAGGCAGCGAAATAATCGATATAGTGCCCAAAATGGTGTCATTGCGTTGGATTGTCAAACTTATCTTTAACTTTCGGAACAGTACAAGTTTTATCAAAGTCGATTCATTAGATTTCCATATCTATCACGGATTTTTATGAGTGTTGACTTTCGATTTAAAATTTAAAACTTGTACTTGTTTTAGGCGTCCGTATCCCTACATTTCTAACGCTCAACCAACTCAGTTCGGGTCAATCAAAGCGTAACCTCAGCCCTTAACTAAAGAGTACCTTCACAACTCGCCCGCACGAGAAGATCCAATAAAAAGTTAAAAACACATTGTTGTCGGGCAGAGGTTCAATGGAGCAAGAACTTGTATGAAAGAGTTTTATTTAACTTCACATAATATGTGTGTTGTGCTTTGGTCAAATCTTTCCACATACGTTATTTAACCTCTTTATTAATTGGGCTGTAGGCTGTAATTTTTAAGCTATTGCATAGCTTCTATCGCGGGTCTTGAGCGTGGAGACCGAATCCAGAAATTCCGTAACGAAAATACATAACTTAACACTTTTTAGTTTTGCCATCTATCGATGAATAGCAGAACTTTTAATGACTTTTTGAAATATCACGCAAGAGACAAGCTCTCTAGTTCAGCAATTCGTCTCTAGGTGGCATTGGTTGTAAAATTATAATTGCATTAGTAAAAACAGCTATGCAATAGCTTTACCGCGGCAGTCTCCGAGTGCCACACGTCTTTTTTTGTGTAATTCCAATAATGATGCTGTGGTATATCATAGACAATCATAAGCTTTAAATTAACCGTGAATTTAACACCTAAGTTTTTTTACTTTTCAATTGCTTTTATAATTTCTTTATTTCACGTATCTCTACTAACTTATATCCAATTTTAGTTATTTAGTCCATATTATGGTGATCATTTTATTTATCTGCGTCATATCATAATGTTTTAACATTACATCAATAATATTTCATATTATGTTTTACAACTTTTTCGGCAAACTTTAATTCTAATATCTTCTTATAAATTAATATCATCTTTCTTTAATAAATAAAAATAAAGACGATATCGTACAAGTATCTACTATGTACTCGATGAAGTGCACTCTTACCGCAATAAAATAGTACAAACACACCCATTTGTCCAACCATTTGCGCGAACAAACGGCAATATTGACACACGCGCGGCGCTCCAGACCGGAACACAAACAGGCGATAACAAGCGCGGAGAAACAGGAGAAATAGGAGAAACGGAGAAACAACTTCAAGCTCTAAAGCAATGTTAGCACTGAGGAATATTGGAACATCTCACTGTTACTTTAATGTTTGAAATCGCAATGTACAAAATCGTAATGTCTGAAGTCAACCATTGGTTGATATGTGTAACCAATTTTAACCATTGGTTGACTTAACTGTGTCTCAAAAAACTGATATCAATTCTGATTACTAGGTTATCCCGGTGTTGGGACGAAACGTACGTCGAAGAAATTGTGTGTGGTGTTTTGCCGTATTATTACTATTTCTGTGGGTGTTTCATGTAGGTGGAGTTCCTGCATATTGGACCATACAGATTCTTTTCAAGTAGCGGTTTATAGCAAATCAATCTGTCCTGATAATTATGGATTTCCGCAAAATGACGCCCAGTTAGGACTTCTCTTTCTGATATAATATTTCCGTAAAAAAGGTGTTTTTCATCCCATTCTCAGTATAATTTTATTATTATTATGTAGCCACAGTATCATAACAGCAGCACGGCACCGCGCGTGCCGCTCTGAGCTCGTTACGAGATGTTATCTCTCGCGGCGACTACGTGCATTTTGCGGCTAGCTGCAGCGGCAAACGAACCGACTGCGCTCATGATACTGTATTTATAATGAAAACCAACGAAAACCGTATTGTAGAGCGTGATTCGAAATAACTTATTTTTATAAATAAATATGTACGGGACATTTTACACATCGCAATCTAGCCCCAAAGAAAGCGATAGCTTGTTTTATGGGTACTAAATAACTGATAAATATGCATTTTTTTTTGCACTATATAGGCTAGCGCTTGACTGTGATCACACCTGATGGAAAGTGATGATACAGTCTAAGGTGGAACGCGCTTGCCTAGAAGATGCCTATTCACTCTTGATTTGAAGGCACCCGGGTTGTAAGTGGAAGGAAAGACACTGCCTGCATACATACTAATATACATAAATATAAGATATTGAAAAACACACAGACACTGGAAAACATTCATGCTCATCACACAAACATTTACAAGTAGTGGGAATCGAACCCACGACCTCCGGCGCAGACAGCAGGTTCGCTACTACTACGCCATTCGGTCGTCTAACTAAGCTATGAAAACCGGAAAACCGGCGTCACGTACAACAACACGTACTCTTTCAAAATTGGTACCAACATCACGAAAATTCTCACGATTGGTGCGTGTTGTGTCATGCCAGTTGTGATTGGTCGATTGACATAGTCTGTCAGGTGCAAGGATCAACCAACCAACCGGACCATAGTTACTCCTTCCAACAAACTTCTGTGACGTGCACTCCAATCGTACCAATCGATATTTTCGAAAGGTTCTGAGTCGTCCTGCAGTGCACTGACAATTTTGCAGAAATTCGTATGGATCACTGACTCTTAACTTTATTAGGTATACTAAGTACGCTGGACCTCAGACTATCAACGTAAAAATAAAGACACTTTATTATCGCCATTTTGGCGCTGATTGTTGCGTAACCTGGTTTGAGCGTCCATGGAACTAAAATAAAATGACACTCAAAACGACGGTCACTAGCAACTAAGGTGAATTTAGTACCATGGACCTTCGAAGGCGGTGCTTCAAATCGGAACAAAAAATTAACTGCCATTTGTATATAGAATGTTTGATCCAACGTACGGTGTAGAAGGAATAGAGATCAGTGAGATGAGATCTTCATAAACTATGTTACATACATTAAAACTCTTAGAATAGAATAATTCTCAGTGAGAATCATTGCTATATTACCACTAAAAGCAGCCAGAATAGTTGCCACAAACAACTTTCAACGTACAGACAAATCGCGAGAGAAGACGATGGAGACAGTAAAGTATGATCCCAACAAAAACATTTTCATGTAAAGGTTGCCAGACGAGTATATGGCTCTCACTGTCAAAAAGTTATCAGATCTCATGTAGGGCAAGATTTCTGACTTTATACACCCTTAAATACAAGCTCTAACATCACAAACTCTACACTTTAGTTACAATAATGTCTTGGCCGTTTGGCTACCGTCACATGGGCGTAAACTGAAAAACTTATCCCACCAAAATCATTTTCCTGATTTCAAATTTTAATTTTACAAAGTACTGACTTTTGAGTACTGAAAAGTAAATAAATTTTCGATTTTACGCCCAATGTAACGGTAGCCAAACGGTCAAGACATTATTGTAACTAAAGTGTAGAGTTTGTGATGTTAGAGCTTGTATTTAAGGGTGTATAAAGTCAGAAATCTTGCCCTACATGAGCTCTGATAACTTTTTGACAGTGAGAGCCATATACTCGTCTGGCAACCTTTACATGAAAATGTTTTTGTTGGGATTTCATTTCTTTTTGTAAGTTTTTTAAAACAATGTTTTTTATTAGGTAACTTAATTTTTCCTTTTTAGGGTTCCGTAGCCGAATGGCAAAAAACGGAACCCTTATAAATTCGTCATGTCCGTCTGTCCGTCTGTCCGTCTGTCCGTCTGTCCGTCTGTCCGTCTGTCCGTCTGTCCGTCTGTCCGTCCGTATGTCACAGCCATTTTTTTCCGAAACTATAAGAGCTATACTGTTGAAACTTGGTAAGTAGATGTATTCTGTGAACCGCATTAAGGTTTTCACACAAAATTTTAAAAAAAGTAATAAATTTTGGGGGTGCCCCATACTTAGAACTGAAACTCAAAAATTTTTTTTTCATCAAACCCATATGTGTGGGGTATCTATGGATAGGTCTTCAAAAATGATACTAAGGTTTCTAATATCATTTTTTTATAAAATGAATAGCTTGCGCGAGAGACACTTCCAAAGTGGTAAAATGTGTGTCCCCCCCCCCTGTAACTTCTAAAATAAGAGTATGATAAAACTAAAAAAAATATATGATGTACACTACCATGCAAGCTTCCACCGAAAATTGGTTTGAACGAGATTTAATAAGTAGTTTTTTGATATTTACAATAAAACCTCTAAAAATAAATAAATAAAATATAATAATGTAATTATAAATAAATAAATAAATAAAAACAAAGTTAGTTTTGCGGTTCGATAAGAAAAGTGGTTTTTATGGTTTTATTCCTCCGGTTGTAGTACGGAACCCTCAGTGCGCGAGTCCGACTCGCACTTGACAGGTTTTTTTTGTGTATTTCTTGCACTTCAGGTGCACCTCTTTTCACAGCCCACTCTCTAATATGTTTGTATTACGAGTAGATACGTACTTTGCTTAGAAGTATATTCTGAAAATTTAAAAAACTTATAGTGGATTTAAAGTTAGTAGTTTTGGCCTACCGAAATTGCAACTAATTTTACATTTATCAAGATAAAATGATAATCAAACGTAATGTATAGACCCAAGTTTCAATTTCTAACTTCAAATTTTACCTATTAAAACACAAAGTCAGATACAAATGAAAGTTTGGATGTTTGTTACTCAATCACAACACAACCACTGAACTGATTTGGCTGAAATTTAAAATATAGACTGATTATATCCTGGACTAACACAGACTACTTGTTACCATTAAAAATCTACGGAAGGTATTGGTGAGATTTGTGTGTTTATTAGTTTTTTAACTATTGTTTTATTTGTCTTTATTTTCGTTGGGCGCTGAGGCGCTCTTGAAATTCAAATTTGACACTGAGGCTTGGCACGCTTGACAACTCATTTTGGTCACAGAGCACTGGACTCAGGGCAATGAACACGCGGATCTCGGTACGGGAATTCGGGCTTGCCGCGTGCACTATGGTACTGGGCACACTGACGTTGGGGCGCTGTTAAAATCCATATAATTTACGCTTGGCATGCCCGACGGCTAACTGTGGGTACTGGGCACTGGGCCTTGGGCACTCATCTCACCCTGGGCGCTGGGAACTGAGAGCTGGGCTCGTTGGACGGGGCCTGTATTGTAACTTGGGCTTGACGCGTCCGTTTGAGCACTAAGCAGGTATTTATGCGCTATAACGCTCTTCAAAATCAGAGAGATTTGACGCTTAGCACGTTCGACAGCTCAAGCTGGGCACTGGGCACTCGGCTCAATGTGGGTTGCTGTCATTGAGCGCTGAATCGTGGTCACTCGACATGCAGTGAAACTCGGCTTGTTAAACATGACATGCATGGAACTTGGGCTTGAAACGTGCGATATTACTGGGCACGGGGCACTGGGCACTTGGGCGCTAGGCCACTTGGGCACTGGAATCGCGCTTATAATTACCAAAAAAATTACGTGTTTTTCCAGATGTATACTAGCAGATATCTAACATGAAATTAAGTTTGTACCTATATACGTATGGGAAACCCCATACGAACTTCCAACCCCCTAATTTGATGGATGTGGGGTGATTTACTAAAAATCCTGAAACACGTATTTAATTGTTTATTACAAAGAGTCCATATATCACTTTTGGACCTCTAACATCAATATTTGCCGTAGTTTCATACAAACTTCCATCCCCCCATACGAACTTCCAACCCCCTAATTTGATGGATGTGGGGGGGTGATTTATTAAAAATCCTGAAACACGTATTTGATTGTTTATTACAAAGAGTCCCTATATCAATTTTGAGACCTCTAGCATCAATATTTGCCGTAGTTTCATACAAACTTCCATCCCCCCATACGAATTTCCAACCCCCTAATTTGATGGATGTGGGGTGATTTACTAAAAATCCTGAAACACGTATTTAATTGTTTATAACGAAGAGTCCCTATATCAATTTTGAGACCTCTAGCATCAATATTTGCCGTAGTTTCATACAAACTTCCATCCCCTATTTTAAGGGGTTGGGGGGTTAAATTTCCAACTTTTGGAATTTTTTTGTTGGTTGTGTACTAATTCTCGCTTACATACCAAATTTCAGCTTTCTAGGACTTCAGGAAGTACCTAGGAATTTTGATGATCATCAGTGAGTCAGTGACGAAATCTGGGGTTTTCAGATGTCAATAAAATGTAAAGTATAAGACCTGTGATATTGAAACTTTATACGTTTAATAAGTTCACCGGCGAAATCATTTCCCGAGAATTTTGATTATCTGGAATAATTCTGGCCTAAGTTATAAGGGTTTAAAAATACGGCGAAACACTTCGAGAAAAGATAGGGAGTGCCCTCGCGCTTCGCTTGACTCGTCTGGCGGGGACACTCCCGTGTCCCCAGATCAAGCTATTCCGTACAAACGTTTTTGTAACTCGAAAGCGCACGAGTAAGTTTCGAATACCGTATCGTACAACCTCATCCTTATGTGGTTGATGTTCAGTGTAAACGAATCGTTTTTCTTCCACGTTTCTGGTAAGAAGGCTTTTTTGATACTATATAGGCTAGCGCTTGACTGTGATCACACCTGATGGAAAGTGATGATACAGTCTAAGGTGGAACGCGCTTGCCTAGAAGATGCCTATTCACTCTTGATTTGAAGGTTTGTAAGTGGCAGGAAAGACGATGCCTGGGAGAGTATTCCAGGCAGTGCGGTGCAGTGCGTATCAGGAACGAGGAATCAAACCGCTTCGTACGCGTCTTTCGAAAGTCGACTATGTATGGGTGGAAGCCTTTACGAGGCCTTGCCGTTCTATGGTAGAAAGCTGACGGGGGAACCAAATTAAAAAGGTTCCTAAGCACACTCATTTTACATACAGGCTAATGTGTGACACCCCTCTAGCTTCCATGTTCCCAGCCATCAGTATAATCTGGGAGCCTTCAAGAGTAGGAATTTTGCGCACCATCCTAGATCTCATCATAGCTGTTGATCGGACTTGAATGTAGTCAAGCGCAAGCCTATCAAATATAAAAAACCGCTCTGTCTCTTTTCAATCGACTTCAAAAACAGGAGGTTTTCAAGTCGACTGTATGATAATTTAGTCTAGTTCTGATAATGGTATCCATGAGAACACCCTAAAAGACTTCAATTTTTAATTGGAAAGGATGTTAACAGTAGTTTGATGAGAGTTGAAGTCGGTTTTATGTTAATCAATTAACATATATTATTGCCACTACACGACAGATAGAGAAAGAAAGAGGACCAATTCGAAACACACAACACGACTATCGTGTTACCAAATTATCCTAACAAAACAACGCTGAAGTAAAGTGATCTAGTTTCCTTTGACCCAGTAATTTTATTAGGCATTAACAAAGTTTCGTTTTATAGTTCTAGCGAGATTTTGGTTATGGTCCTTTTATAGCTCTTGCCTATGGTTTTACGGTAGGATATTTTGAATTGGGCACAATTATTATCATTTCAGGCCAGGATATCGGAAGGTATTTTACCCACTAAACTAGGAAAGCATGTTATGCCGTTGTGCGGATTATTCGTTTGATTTCCGCCGATCATTCAATGAAGTAATTCTCATTTGTTCTATGGATTATAATTAAAAGCCTCTTCTTAGGTTCTGCCTAAGGACCTAATATTACGAATCTAAATTTCATCGCAGAGGGATATGGCTCCTATAGCTCAGTGGTTAGAGCACCGAGCCGCGATAGCTGGGGGACGCGGGTTTAAACCCGCTGCGAGTGAAATTTTGATTCGTTTTTGGTTTTAAATTTATAGGTGTAATGAAAAGGTTTTCGAGCAAAATGAATTTATCTTGCCTCATCCTGTTCCATAGTATTTCTTCTAATTGTTCGAGATAAACATGTTAGTAATGACCATAGTTACTCCATAGAACAATTTTGAAATACTCATTTTGGTTACAGGGTATTTTGAGCACTATAATATTATCCCCCGCGTAGTTGACTTATTTCTCTTAAGTTTGGCCAACGTGACCAAAAAGAAAGGCTAGAAAACTTAGAACTTTTGACGACGCGACGTCTCTGACGCGCTCGTATTTGAACGGGAGGCTTCGGCCGTGGCTCAAGTTACAACCCTGCCGGCGAATACGCACTGCTAAACGACTTAGCGTTCCGGTGCGATGCTGTGTAGCAACCGTTGCGGTCCAAATTAGTACGATATCATCTTCGATTGCATCATTATAACAAATATGTAGTGATGTAGTCAAGTACTCTGGTATAATTTTGACGTGACAACGTCTTATAAATCGATGGAGCCGGCTGCACGCACAAAAAAACATGACTCATGTGCCGTTACCTCGTTGCCGTTACCTCGCTGCTGTTACCTACCTCGCTCTGAGGCGTTCCATGTAAGGCTTGAAGTGCAAGCGAGAGTTGCCACGTTCAACTATCGTCAGTAAACCGACTTTACAGATTTTTCTTTTATAATTGATAGGCTGTCGCTTGACTACAATCATGTCTGATGGACAGAAATGATGAGATCTAGGATGGAGCGCGCTTGCCTAGAAAATGCCTATTCACTCTTCTCTTGAAAGCACCACCACAAAGCAGGGTGTTCCACACCTTAGAATTTCAAAATTGCCGTTCCTGTATTAGTTTAAGATTAATTCATCTCAGCATCTCAGGCGGGTAGACATGTAGGATAGGGATACCTTCTTGTGTTCCCGTTACATTATAATTCGTATTAAACGCGCCCGGCATAATCCCGCCGGCAATCCCCTCAAACAGTAACAATCTCGTTACCACGCGTTACCTACGAATATCTGTCTGCTATTAATTCTCTACGTACGGATGTAGACTGGGAGACGGGCGTCAAAGCTTTTGATTACTGGAGCATGAGTTAATTATCCTTGATAATTATAACGTGGTTCAATAAGTCCCGAGACTAAGTAGGTACTAAAAAAAGGTCTTTTTTATAAAATTAATTTTTATTCATCAACATAGTCTCCTCCAAGAGCGATACAGTCCCACCAACGCTTTTCTAACTTTTCTATCCCATGTGTGTATAACGATTTGTCTTTGGCTTCAAAATAAGCCTCCGTTGCTGCGATAACTTCACTATTTGAGTCAAATTTCTTACCCTGAAGCATTTTTTTGAGGTCTGCAAACAGCCAGTAATCGCTGGGGGCCAAGTCTGGCGAATAAGGGGGATGAGAAAGCAAATCGAAGCCCAATTCGTTAATTTTGGCCATCGTTCTCACGGACTTGTGACAAGGCGCGTTGTCCTGGTGAAACACCACTTTCTTTTTGTTCATGTGAGGCCGTTTATCTGCAATTTCGTACTTCAATCGCTCCAATAAGCACATGTAATAGTCACGATTTATATTTTGCCCCTTTTCAAGGTAGTCGATGAAAAGTATTCCATGCGCATCCCAAAATATAGACGCCATAACCTTACCGGCCAATTTCTGAGTCTTTGGACGCTTCGGGCGGCTTTCACCAGCCGCTCTCCACTCCGCTGCCTGCCGATTGGATTCCGGAGTGAAATGGTGTATCCAGGTTTCATCCATTGTTACATACCGACGTAAAAAATCCTTTTTATTATGATTCATCAGCGCCAAACATCGCTCTGGATCATTGATACGTTGTTTCTTTTGATCAGTTGTAAGCAAACGCGGCACACACTTAGAAAAAAGCTTTTTCATTGCCAAATTTTTATGTAAAATAGTGAAAACACTACCAGCTGAAATCTTCACTATCTCGGCTATCTCTCGCACTTTTACCTTCCGATCTTCCAATACGATTTTGAGGACTTGGTTAATATTTTGTTGAGTCACTGCTTCATTTGGACGACCTGAGCGTTCCCCATCATTGGTGTCCATGCGACCGCGTTTGAAGTCGGCATACCACCGACAAATGATTGCTTTAGAGGGAGCTGATCCTGCATAACATTTTATAAGCCATTGCTGTGCTTCAACGGTATTTTTTGCCTTTAAAAAACAATGTTTTATCAACACGCGAAACTCGTTTTTTTCTATTGTATCGAAATTACAACGTAGCGTCACTTAAATGTTTCAAAATCAATAATTTTATTGTTCCATTTTTAAAAATTTGACACATTCTTGTATTGATAGCCAGTACTTTTTAAAAATCAAAAGAGTTTTTAATATATGCGCCATTTCCAGGTTAGTCTCGGGACTTATTGAACGATCTAGTAAGCATTGTTTTGCAATATGTGATGAATTTCTATGAGATCTTACGGAAGTAGAAAGCAACTTCTTGGTCGCAGAAATGTTGTTAGGGAACCAACATGTTGGTCTGAAGACTCAACGTAAGAAATGCAGCTGATGAGAAGGCCTATGTCTAACAAGAGATGAAAAAGGCTTACAGTACCAATACTATACATAATTATCATCTCAAAACTTGCTCTCAAGTCAAAACCTACGTTTCGTTCCGACACCGGAACATAATCAGAATAAAGCCTGTAATGAATTAGTAATTAATAAATTTTGCCGAGTCATTTGTATAAAGAACAAACAAATACATTAATAAAGTAGTGCAACAGATAGAATACTCGACTACATTCACCGTAGAACGCTTTTTACTTTTTTTTTTTTCACTTTTTTATTATTCCTACGTCCTTTCACTGAAATCAAACTGAAGTTGAGAACCTCCGGATTTTTCCAGCTTCACCCGGCTTTTGTCCAATAATTTATTTTGGTAACTGACTTGTTTCGTATTTTTGAATGAAAATCTCTTCAATTGAACTTGCAACAGCGTTCCCACACACCTGACATGTAACCTTTTATTTTTGGGAATGGTAAAAACCATTGAACACATTACAGTAACGTAACCGACACCTATATACAATGCAGGTGCCGGCAAACTTCTTGAGCATGAAGTGACGTAGTGGGGCCAAGTTAGCGCATGCGATCCCTTACCGACGCGCCCCGCACTTACCACCAAAAGGATTTCAAATTCACAAGGTTATATTCCCAAAAAGTTTCGTTTATTGCCCGTGGTCCCCCCGATAGTCCCCCTAGGGGTGCCACGGGCAAGTTTTTTGCCCGTGGTTCCCCTGGAGCTTTTAGGGGTACCACGGGCAAAAAAAAATATCCCATGGTACCCCTGCTGTCGCGCTTGTGCCTATTCACTGCCCGGTAAGTGATAGACCCAAACACGGCAAAGTAGGTAGGGGTAGATAATAGAAACTAGAGATTGTTTTACAAGTTATATTTTACAGATCAGGAGGTGTTAGCGGTTAGTTAGTTTGTGTGGTGTTACATTAAATTGTTTTAAAACTACCAATAAACTACCACTGCAAATCAAAAAATACAAAAAAGGAAAACACACTTACAACCCGTTTAAAGACTACCCTTTATGCTTCGTATGTATATGATTTTACTTCGAATACACATGGTTTTTTTTCACTTTTATTTGTGACCCAGAACACATCCGCTTAAAGTTCCCAGAACCGATCGCAGATAAACCAGGAAAAAAACACTTTAATTTGCACTCATGACACGGAATGTCATGTATTTTTTACAGGTGGCCTCCCACACTATTGCGTGTACAATACATAAGGCATTAGACGGGACCGGGTATAGATGTAGATAGAGGTAGGTACTGCGTATAAAATCGCGATATTGCGAGCGGAATTACGACATTACGCAGCGAGTAGAAAGAGACCAGTTTACGCGTCTTATCGTAACAAGTTATGAGCATAAGCGTGCAAATACAATTCAAAATCTTTTGACGTGACAACGTCTTATAAATCGATAGAGCCGGCTGCATGCACAAAAAAACATGACTCATCCGGCGTTACCTCGCTCTGAGGCCATGATTCCATGTAAGGCTTGAAGTGCAAGCGAGAGTTGTCACGTTCAAATATCGTCAGTAAACCGACTTTACAGACAACCAATTTTTTGAACGAAGATCTTGCGGACTTGACTGGGTTAAGATTGACGCATTCCGGAAATGCTGACGGAAGTGAAAACTCATACAATTACGTGAGGTGTCGCTTACGGTAACAGTTTTTTCCCCATCCCAAAAAATTCCTTACTCGTCTAAAGAAGCTGTCACTTGAGTTTAAGCGTTTACTCTATTAATTTGACCGCGACTTGAGGTTAAATCACTTATCATAGTCTTTATCACACTTCTATGTCAAATATCACTCTTATGTCAAACTGTGAACTCTTAAGTCCTTTGTCCACCGCAGCCCTCACGAGATAATATCTGATGGAAACCAAGATGACATGACGGGCGCACAGTGGACACACGGCCGTTGTAAATTTCGTTGAAGCGTTAGGTATCGAAGTCTCAATTCTTTAGGCTTGGTGCTCACTAGTAGAAAGAATAAGATAACTTATAAGTACGTCTGCCTATCAAATTGCCTTTGTCTTCGGTATAAACTAAGGTTTCTATACATACTTAAACTAATCCAGATATCATACTTTTTAGACAGTCATACAAAAACGTCTCCTGTTCTAACTTACACCAAACGACACATAGTCTTGGAGCGATGCACAGCGGAACACACTTACGTTTGAATGTCTCTGTCACGAAACTGATGATAATGACTATCGTAAAGTAACGTTAAATGTCTTCTAACACCCCCTTTTAGGTATCTGTCTCTTATACTATAAGTACTACCACTTTTTTCTGCTGATTTATCCGGATAGATATCACCGCAGAGTCAGGTAAGTAAACCAATAATACAAAGCATTACCTACTTGTTCCATTTAAATGGTAGTTTAGTCGAATTAGTGTAGTCGGAGAAGTTACTGGCCCCAAATGAGTGCAGTGCGTCGGTTGACACATTAATGAAACGGCATGGGAGGTATTGCATATCAGCCTGAATAATCATAACTCTATCAGTGATGCTGATAGGGTTATGATTTATCTAGAGTTATTCTTTGTATGATAGTAGATAATAATAGTAATGTTTAATAATTGAGTTAAATTTTAAAATTTCTTGATTCTTGCGAGGTTTTGTACAACAAATATTAAATTGAATAATACATTCGCATCCTGCGAGCTCTGTTTACGACCTCAGCGTCGGATTCGCTCTGGTGCGACGTAAAATGTGAAAAATTGTGCAGCATTTGCCTTATTTCCCTGGAAATCGTGCGATTTAATTAAAACAGGATTGTCACTGCGAATGCGGGTAGTCCCAAAAATTTCGGCGCGACAATAAGTAGGATGTCAAAAATGCGCTTAGCTCAGTTTCATTGCGAGGGTTTTGGAATACTTTGCCATTCAGATTTAACTGGTTGCTGTGTACTTTTACCGTTATAATAATATCTATAAGGGGAATCATTGAAATGTGAATCCTTCCCCCTTTTTAACACGCTTTTATTACTTTGGACTGTATGTATGCAACAAATCTTTCAACGCAATTTTAATCCATTTAAAGCGTTGGGAAACTTCGCATACTTATCAAGTACAGGTGACCCGAAATAGGGTCGAAGACAATTTACTATAGTGCGAAGAATTCGATATCGTCATTCGGTTTCGATAACTCCCTGTATAATTCGTGGACCCGAAATCGAGATTCGAATCGAAAATTAATTAATTTATCCAACGACCTAACCGATCTGTTCCCAATTGAGAGATTATTCTTATTAAAAAAAAAGACGTGTGTCACTCAGAGACTGCTGCGGTAAAGCTATTGCATAGTAGCTGTTTTTATCAACTTATGCAATTATAATTAAACAACCAATGTCACCTAGAGACGAGTTACTGAACTAAAGAGACAAGCGCGATATTTCAAAAAGTCATTAAAAGTTGTGCTATTCATCGATAGATGGCAAAACTAAAAAGTATCACCGCTGTGCCGGTCGGAGTGGGGGGTGTTAGGTTTTTATTCCGTTACGGAATTTCTGGATACGGTCTCCACGCTCAAGGCCCGCGATAGAAGCTATGCAATAGCTTAAAAACTTTTAAGTATCAAATAGTATACATGTACGCTCGTATCTTGCGATGTAAAAATGTACAGATGTCTCTGCAATGCCGGAAGGAAAAGGAGAAAGCAAACAAAACTGTGAATTGATTGAGATATATGATCATTCTTTCAAACGAAGTTGTAATTTATTAGAAAACCTGCTTTTACCATACGCAGTAAAATCCCCCATAAGTTAGCGAGTCGTTCAAATTAGGGATGATCCTTACTGAAATTAGGAATATCGACGACAGTCGATAAAGATATCGATGTTTGAAGTTAATAATGTGTCAATTTATTGTAGCTAATGTTTCTTTTTAATGTTTAATATTTTTATATCAATGATTGTTTATGTGTCTGATTTCGTACTTGTTAAATTGTAAATTATAATATCATAGTCATCGCTACGAATCCACGTTGAAGTACGTTGATATAATCTGTTTTTACCCAGTTATTGCTTAATCATGGGGCAAGAGGACATTATATTCATTAGACACCTAAGCTTCAGTTACAGACTCTACTATTTGACTTTACACCAGTGGCGTAAGGCGCGTCGAAAACCTCGTAAACGTAGTTTTAAGTCGTGAAATAGTTATCAATAACTAATTTAAGTAATTAGTCAAATATTTCATATTAGTACCTCTTCTTAAGTGCTTGTAAGTTAGGCCTTACGAAATTGAGTTTAGAGTACATCGACATCGAGTGATTTGTTACCGATACCTAATATTTAACATCGTCCATCCCTTTGCCCCCAAACATATCTAAATTTTTTACGGCCATGTTCAGAGCATGTTACTTGATATGTTTATCTTGCGCCCGTTTCATCTGTTAGTGCCTTACATTTGTATTAACATTTACAACTTACAAAGTAAACGGTGCAGTGCGATTCCCCCGGCCCCTTAATGTGGCCATTAAAACTACCGTGTGTTATTACGCCTTCTATTTTGAGCACGCGTTTTATTGCTGTTATAACGCTCCCAAAAACACGTTCCCTTAAGTGTGTTAACATTTTTTATGGTCCCTGGTATTACAAGGTAGAACTTGTATTGTGACTTCAATCAAATTGAATTTTATCTGTAGCTTTGTCCACCGCCGCTCGCATTATATTCGGTTTTAAACTCCAGGATAATAAATGGCATGTAATTGAGTCTAGGATATAATGTTATGTGTATCTCTACGCCAAATTTCAGTGAAATCGTAAAGAAGTAACAAACATACACATACGAACACTCAACACAGACACATTACAAACTTCCTCGTTTATAATATTAGTTTAATATTCAGCGACTTCACCTTTTAATACGAGTAATAATACAAGAGAGATATACCCATATTTTTGTCTTAATCTTTTTTACGACCAACTAACAAGACCTATGTATCCTCCCAGAATTTGAAGGGTTTGGCTATATTTTAATACGCTGTGTGCGTGCGTGCGTGCGTTTGTGTGTGTATGTTTGTGAGTGTGTGTGTTGGCAAGCTTCACACATTTTTGTGAGCACAAGGAGAACTCTCAGGCTTGCAGATTTCCTCATTGAACTGACGTTCCTTCAAAAAGTCATGCAATTCCAGACCATCGATCAAAGATGTGAAGTTAAAGCTTGTGTAATATCAGCGCTTTAGTCATATAATATAGTACCTATACATTTAAATACAATACAAACTTTTTGGTTAAGAATATTCCTGATTTCATTTCAAAATCTTTGAATTATTAACTTACCTACACGGTTAAATATAACATTAATCAAATGCGAGATACAGAATTTATTGTTTTAAAAAATTGTATCTTCAAACCGCACAGCACAATAATTGCAATTTCAATCACATTAATTATTTAAATAGGATATGAAATGACTTTGAGCTTGAAATATTTCATGTGTGTTGTTATTTGTCGTGCAAAATAAATGTATCCGACGTTGATTCATTAAAGTAATAAAAACAAATAATTGAGCCTTTAATAAGCTGGTAATTAAACAAATATATATCGCATGAAATAATAACGAATGAAATTTTCCATTGTTACAGATTCAGAGGCGACACAAAATGGGTGACAGAACGCTACTGTGTGTATTAGCTTTAACTACAAGGCTTCTACTAGTAACAGCGGACTTTACAGCCAACTGTCCCACAGAATGCAAATGTGTATGGGCGAGTGGAAACAAACAAGCGGATTGCTCGCACTCAGAACTTCACGACATACCCAAAACACTAAGCGCAGAAATACAAATACTAGACCTTACTGGCAACGAACTGTACGAAGTAACGAGACACGCTTTCGAAGACGTCCGATTAATCAATCTAAAGAAGCTTATTTTAAGAGAATGCAAGCTAATAACGATACATAAAAACGGACTGAGCGGTCTCGCGATCATGATCGAACTAGATTTATCGAAAAACGACCTTAAAGTGCTACACGCAGACACTTTTAGGGAAACGGCGAAAATAAGATGGATCCTGCTCAACGATAACCAGATAGAAAAACTAGAGGACGGCCTGTTTAACAATTTGCCGTTCTTACAAAAAGTCGATTTGAGCAACAACCGTATAGTACAAATAGGGGTGAAAACCTTCATGAACGTGCCAAAGCTAAATATATTAAGACTCGACGGTAATAAATTGGAGCATTTAAAAATAGATACACTTAACGCTCTAACTTCGTTGTCTAATCTAGACGTGCACGATAACCCATGGAGATGTGATTGCTACTTGCAGCCGTTCAGAAATTGGGTGATCAGCAAAAATCTCTACACATCACCAATCGCTTGCAGTGAACCGGCGAAGGTACACGGCAAACTGTGGAAGGAATTAGATTCCAGTGACTTTGCTTGCAGGCCGAGCATCGTCTATCCTTCCACCAGAACTACACTACGATCTTCTGACTCCAACGTCACTTTGTCCTGTCAGGTCAATGGAAACCCTCTGCCCGAAGTCAATTGGGTGTTGAATGCTCAAATCATTGATGGTACTCATAGATATCAGGGTGAAATCAAGTATTATGTGACGCAAACTAATTCGGAGAACAGTAAATGGGTCAATTTGACCATTATTGATGCTGATAGCGATGATAATGGGGAATACTTGTGCGTGGCTAAGAACGCTGGTGGCGTTGAAGAGAGAAGTTTAACACTATCCATCGCACATACCCCGCCAGGTATAGATGTGCCGCCTGGAATGGATAACAGTATGCTACCAGTTCTAATAGGAGTATCGTGTGCTGCTGCCATTTTGCTAATTATCCTCGTAATCCTCTGCTACTACTGCTGTAGAAGAAGAAGTTCAGAAAAGAAGAAAGCTGATAATTCAAACGGTGAAGCGTTAATCGAGGGATCGGTGATACCAGAGATGGAAAAGAGTTTGATAACAGCTGTGAATCCAGTGACGAAACCACCGCGTAGATACGACGCTCCTCCATCAATTATGAGTGGAGCGACTGAGATGTCAGAGTTGAATAAAACACTGCTCGACAACGACTCAGTTTTTGGTAAGTCTATACTTTCACTTTTCCTATTTCTCAAGTATCTGACTTTTCCAAAAGCAAAACGCCATGTCTCTACTCTCTACTTGAAATCTACAATGTTCATTTGAGCCGTATTTCAATCATCAATATTATGTTATGTTTTGTTTAAATATCCAAGTGTAATTTATAACTTTATAATAGAGTTTGATCAACAGTCGGTAATATTCGGTTACCATACCACAGAAACGTAGCTATAAAAAATCCCCCAATATGCGTTAAATCGTACCTTCAGTGACAGTACTTCCCCTTGTAACATTATCTTAAACGATATCTATTTCAGTGCCAAAGGTAATATTTTTCTTTTTATTACAGCTCACAACGAGGACGAGAAAAGGTCGATTGGTTTCGACTTACAGACACAGCGTTCCCAAGACGCCCTCAATGCGGATTACGGGCGAACAGATAGTCGAGCGTATCCACCAGATCTACTATCCTTCCCTCCGAGAGCAGCCCAGATCTCTCCTGCTGCCAGCAACGCGTCTACAGTCCCAGATACCAGTAGATTGCAACAAATCAATCCAGTCAGTCCAATCCATTCGCCTATTTATGGCATGACCACCAATCAAAACCTGTTTCGGACTCTGCCTTATTCCCGATCCCAATCTCCCTTCACTGCACCGATCACACCACCAGTAGTAACGCCGAGGCAAGGATATGTCACCATCCCCAGAAGGCCAAGAGTACCTTCCTGGTCGAGTACAGCCAGCACAGCGATACTCCCAAGTGCTGAAGCTCAGGAACCTCTGTACGACAACTTAGGTCTAAGGACAACAGCAGACGGCAGCTCAGTACTTTCGCTAAACAAAGCGGGATTGGAACAACAGTTTTCCCCAATGAGGAACAGACCTTTACCAGCGACTCCCACCGCGTCTTATCCTCCTCACCCAGTGTATTACGCTCCTATAGAGGAGCAGGAACCAGCGCCATCCCCTGTGCCACCACCTTTCACACCGACTCGAAACAGCATCAGCTCACAAATATCCAATCAGCTCTCCACGCCAGGTCCACAAGAACCGATCAACCCTAGAATGAGCTGGACAGCGAAAAGTACTTCCACACCGCAACCGGAGCCGAGAAAACAACTTGCCAATATCATGGACAGAAATGATAACCAGTCGCAGATGTCAGACAATACTTTAAGTCGTAGAGGAAAACCAGAAACTGGCTCCCTAAGACGAAACCCCATCAGAAGCGATAATGAAGTAGGCTCACCGTCTAAAGATGATCCGAGGAAAAATGAAAGCAATGTATCCTTAAACCAGTCAGGTACGATGGGGAGAAGTGGGAAGATCCCCCCTAGACCACCTCCCAAGCCGAAGAAAAAGCCCAGTACTGAAGTCAGTGCCACCGAACCTTTGTTCGAAGATGAAGGTGAGGATGGGACGGAAGTGTAGCAATCGGTTACTGACGTCATTGATCCCAATGAACGTGAACAAAGTGCCAACGAGCTTGTAGTGGCGTCACCCGAGCGAGGGGACGTCCAGTGAAGTGATATCAGTGAACGAAGTGAAGTGCAATCGGATTATTACGCGGTGCTCGTGTAAATAACTCGTGCTAGATTTTATACTGTTAATGTAAAGCAAGTACATTATGGACCATTACGCAATCCTAATTTAAGTACACTGTTAGAATTAAGCGCCAATAATTAAGTTTTATCGTTTGCAAAGTGACCTACGTTAATGACACTGAAATCATAACACAGAGTTAAGTCAACTTCTTCAAACAGGGAAATTATTGACTTTAAAGAAAGTGTATATTGATTTTAATGTCATGGCGAATAAGGGCCTGTACACATTACGTTACGTATAACTATTATAAGTATTTATTATTTGTGGTAATATTCTAAGACAGTGAAAAGGTAGACTTCTCTTATTAGCTTCAGCTTAAGGGCGTCTGTTTATCGATTTTCAAGACTGATTATTCTAAATTTGTTCTCGTGTTCAACATTCCTGTATCGCGTTAATTCCACGTTTTATGCTTTTGTATAAATAATGGCAACACCCACCCTATCTTGTGACACAATATGTATTATTTTTAAAACTCTATTGTAGTACAAACACAATAAAGTTCCGAGTGGATGTTGTTTGTGATATAATAATGTATTTGATGAATAAACAACACCCACACTTAGTACCTAATCTGGAAGACACTCAAACCAGTTTTGCAAATAAATAATTGAATACAGAATACAAATAAATAAATAATACTTCAAAGATAAATCCATCTAGGCGTGTGGCGCTGTTTGCGTTTACGATATTATCCTTGGGTACACATACGGTTTGTTTGATGTCGACTGCTGCGTAACTATGGGATTAAAAAGCTGTTAATCAAACACAGAACCCCATGCGCTGAGATAAGATAAAGGATATAGGTCATGTTCTATTCTCATGAACTATTTTTTAACGATATAGAACAGCGCTTGACTGTGATCACACCTGATGGAAGGTGATGATACAGTCTAAGGTGAAACGCGGTTGTCTAGGAAATGCCTATTCACAGTTGTTTGTAGGTGGTGGGAAAGATAGTGCCTGGGAGGGTATTCCAGACCTTTGCAATGCGTATCAGGAACGAGAAATCTAACCGCTTTCCACGTGTCTTTGGTGCGTCAACTATGTAGGGGTGTAAGCCTTAACGGTGCCTTGCAGTTCTATGGCAAAAAGGTGACGGGGAAACCAAATTTAATAATTCCTGAGTAATGTCATGTAATGTCACTAGTTTACTGGTGTCAAAAATGTTTGTTTTTACACCAACAGCGTCAGTTATAAGCCGCAGTATTGTCTATGGACCACGGTCAACGCCTCAGATTACTATACTTGTTATTAGTCCGCACGCGAGTTTCCACAAGGACGATTGTGGGAATTTGGACAAATGGCCTTTCTAACACAGGACTGCAAGACGCCGAGAGCGGTGGCATCCTTATGTGGTTGACGTCCAACAAACTCGCACGAAACGTTTTTCCTCCACGTTTCTGATACGAACCGCTAAGGTGTGGAACGCCCTTCCAGCCTCCGTGTTTCCAGCCTAGTACAATCTAGGTGCCTTCAAGAGAAGAGTGAATAGGCATTTTCTAGACAAGCGCGCTCCATCCTAGACCTCATCATTGCTTTCCAACAGGCATGATTGTCGTCAAGCGCAAACCTATCTTCAATAAAAAAAAAGTATGAAGAAGGTTGACGTAAAATATTCCGATGGGCTAATCCTCAGGTTCATTACCGGTGGCTACAATTCAAACTTGAGGTGTCAACAGCATGGGTGGGTGTTGCATAAGTTTCTCGTAGTTCAGAGACACATTTCCAATAAGCTTTTATTGAGTCTAACGTTTCGTTCACACACGTGGGTTTGAAAGGGTTGCCAATTTGTACAGGCTTTTCGTCTATTGATCATGTCAATAGTTTCTATAAAGCGTCCATTGAAAGCGATCTATCAACAAACTCACTCATATTGCACTCCCGAAATTAAACGTCATTTCAAATCATTATTAAATGTACCGTATTGTACTCGTATGTGTTTAATTAAAACCTGTCCACCTAACCTGGTTTATAACCGTGAATTATATGATACGTTGTTTGATCCAGTGTCGATACCGGGGAGTTGCAATATGCGTGAATTTGTATTATCCATACATTCATTACTAAAATATTTAACTTCTCTTCACTAAGTTAACATTATTTTAGTTTTTATTTCTTAAACGTAAGACTGTATGTGTACATTTTACTTCTAGACAAGATTCATGATTTGACATTAAATGTTAGGTTGGTCGCACATGGCTGTTGTCAAGAAAATGTGGATTGATTGTGAAGTACACAAAATATCAACCTATTGTTTTACCTCTAACTTTTGTACCGCAAAATTGTAAGAATAGATTATGTTATTAAGTATTATATTTTTTGTTGATAAAGTTTATTGCTATGGCTGACTAAAATTAATTAGGTTTTAAATATACCTCTTCGAAATAAATGCGTCTCGATATTCGGCTCTAACTGTCACTTACTACCAAGTGCGATCACATACATTTATGAAGTGGAAAAGAGCATAAGCGTGCTAAGGTTATGTTCAAAATATTTCTTTCCATATAGCTAACTCACTTTTTTGTTAGTTATAGTAACCTATCGACATTTGTCCTACCAGAGATTGGTGTAATTTGCAGTAAATGTGCGGCCTACCTTATAAGAATGCTTACTTTTATGAACTTTGACAAAAAATAAAATTAAGTTAAAGCTTATTAAAATTATGAGATTAATTTACGTAAATGTATATTTTACATTTTGAATAAGGAAATATAGTTCCTAAAGTTGTATTCGCAGTAAATTCCAGTTGCACCACTTATTGCTGAAATGCGATAAATATGTAAGTATATAGGATTACTAACTAGGAAAAACACAAAATGCAGTTCAAAAATCCAATTCTTTTGAAGGTTACATGCCCACTGAAACGCAGATGATCGTATAAATTAATTTCAACTTTCAGTTTGTGATTTTAAAATAAATGTCAACTTGTTTCTAGACATTTTGTCCGACTGTCTATATTATGAATGTTTGTCTCGGACGCGGATGGAAAAATTTTCACGTTAGCTGCAAGCCTCTGTTATAGTCTCTACAATATCTGTCTGCCCGCGGTGCGATAAAATTGGTAAACAGAGCGTCTATTGCGCTCTCTGTCGCTCTTGGCGCCGTTCAGTTTCCTAATTTAATGCCACGCTTGCAGCGAGATATTGCATAGACTATGGTTCTATTTCTCTTCGTTTATCTACGTTTCAGTGGTACATAAAGCACAATAATACAAACATAACTAAGTAATTTAAAAATATGATGCACATCGATTTCACTATCGACATTAATTGTATTTATTTTTTGAAATATTACTTGCTGGTGCTTATTTTTTGTAACTTATGTTTTAAATATGTATTTATTTTATAATTCAAATGTACTTTTGTATAAAAATATCACTTATATTTTTTTCTTAATCGTGCTATTTGTTTTAGTCCTTACGTGCAAGTGCTTTAAGTGCGTTTTTGTTTGCACAAGTCTGATTTCATGGAGTACCAAATAGCTTTAAAAAGTAATGATTTTTTAATGATTTTATCCCAGTACTTGATATTTTTTAATGGTTTAATCGTGATCTACACTCTTTTCAAATTCTTGCAAATATTTATTCTACCATTCAACTAATCTCCATTGATTTTATGTTATTAAAGTAAAATAATTCCAGGTTAAGCTTGCTTTTGATTAAGCTAAGCTTATTAATTCCAGTTTTAATCATCACCCAGTTAAGTTCCGTTTTGAAGATTCGATATCATAGGTCCAATTATTTTTAATATTTCCATCACAAATCGTTATCTATGTAAGAAAATCTGTTATTCTATGGAAATATTTTGACCAAATGCATTAATAACACTCTCTTATTAATTCAAATGTATTTTTGATATTCCAAAAAGTATAGCAATACTGGTTTATGAGGAATATTATTAAAAAATGGCTTTTATTTTATGTACCTAGGTTAGCTAAAAATTGTAGTGTAAGCTAAGCCTGGCTAATGGCTCTCACATTGGACTGTGTGTGCAAAATCCTATAAAATCACTGTTACGCATAAAACTTTTTTTTCAATCGGCTACGGCTAATAGATTGATTATATTATAAATATTATATTGAATGGAAGCAGGCGTTATTTTGCGGAAATCCATAATTAGCAGGACAGATTAATTTGTATTGCTATAATCCTCAGCTCAGGAGATGTTAACTTCACAATGCGAATTTCTATGATCTCTTCGATTTTTGTGAAGAGGATGTCCCGGTTCGGGACGAAACGTGCGTCGAAGAAAGTGTTGGAAAATTGTGTATGGTGTTTCATGTGGGCAGTGTTCCTGCATATTGTACCATACAGAATCTTTTCACGTATCGGATTATAGCAAAACAAATTAATCTGTCCTGCTGGTTATATTATGACTAAAGTTTATGACTTGTTATGTGCTGAAAAAAGTGTAGATCCATGCAAAATCATTGCTTGTGATTTTAATTGGCGATGTTTGCAATTATTCAGAGTAAATTGCCAGCCTTTTTTAAAAAAATATCGCTCTATCATAATATTAATATTATCCACTTGTGTTTAACGTGTATAATAATTGGATGCTCTCTGATGAAAACTTCAACGCCTCTGTCAATTAGATTTTATATGGACATTGAAATTGCCGAATCCACTTACCTAATTCTTAATTTTTGGAGTCGCATAAGTAAAATGAAAACATTTTTGGTTATCGTCTAATGTTTTTATCAATTATTTATTATTTTAGATAGATAAATCTGCGTGATGCTAAGACAAATGTGTACCTTTGAGTATTTCTTATGTAAAAACCTCTTTTTGATATTTTACGTAAAAATCCGCTATGAATTTTGAATGTTGTTAAGAATGTACGTGTTTTTTTTTCTCGTAAAAACCCCATTATTTATGATTTTGTAAATCTGTTATTGGATATGAAAATGCATATTGTGTACTAAATATTATGTACCTAATATTATTTTTTGGTGTATCCATGTGTAACTGTTTATTTAATGAATGCATGTACATTCTACGTACGGACGGTTTTTACAATATTTTTACTGTAGACATTCGTTTTTATATAGATATAAGCGCTAAATGTACATAAAATGAAACATTATTATAAAAAACTGATTAAAGCTATATTTCAGTAACTACCTTCTTTTATTTGACCCGGCAGTAGCCATATTATTATGACTCATTATAATATTATCGCCATAGAAATCTGTCGATCTATTGTTCCATAACTGTATGGAACGTTTTTCAATAAATGTATGACAATGACAGTAGTCGTAGATAAGAATCAATTTGAAAATGAAAATTATTAAACAAGAAAAAACTTTTATTGCCACCTCTGTTACATTACGAAAACCCTAAGATCTCCATTTACGTATAAAAACATCTTAATATAATATACATTTTTTTTTCTTTCCAATTTCCATTTAAATATGGAATGAACCATCGACAGATTTCTATGACTATCGTAAAGTAAGTAGCTACGAGAACAGATATAGTTAACAATCCAGTATGGGTTGTTACTTGTTAACTAAGCTTGTTAACCAACAAACTGAACGATACAGAATCAGCTCACTCAGCCGGAAATCGAACCTGGGAGCTCCCCACATACATACTTACCACAGCACGCTAGTAGCAATTTTTTACAAAGGCAAAAAATCCAACTTTTTTTTTCAAGTGCAAACAAAGATCAATAAAAGTCAATTCATTTTTGTATGGAACTTAATAAATACACCCGATCCTTACAACCTCAATCCGTGACGAAACTCTCCATAAATTCGAACCTTTGGTTCCTTAAAAAAGGGCCCTTTCATCGACCAGCCCATAAAATCCCTCATTAATGACAAAGAGTAAAAAGTTAATCGCAAACTTCTGTAAGAGTCGCATCTTGACTTTGAGATATCTTTCTTTTCTTGTCTCGCACCTTCAAGAGAGCTTAAGACTTAGGTATGAAAGCCCTGTCTGCTGCCCAGGTGTCCGTTTGACTGTTTCTTTCGCACGAACGTCAACTTCTGCACAAGGCCACAAGATATCTACAAAACCACTAATCCGCATCATAACTAATGAAAAATCAAAACATTTGCTGTGACTTTTATTTTCAACGACAATAGACTTGTGAAATGATGCTTATATCTAAAAATACCTGCCCGAGGTTTAGACTGTAGATAAGAGGCTTTAACAAGTCGCACAGAATAGCTGGAATCTGAAGTAAGTAGCAGAATATTTGTTTTTATCAATTAGGTACCTACAAGCTAGTACACCCTGCGTTATCAAGGTTGTCAAATTCTGACAACCTTGGAGGAAGGGAGGTAATAGCGGCTCGTGAGGCGGTGTGCGAACAACTCTGCGAAGCAAGGCGCGAATGGACCGATGACCTCAATACAAGAGTCGTAAAGGCCCATTGTGATTTTTAGAGGGCGATATTTGGCTCGTAAAGAGAGCCCGACTCGGTCGTTTCACTCCGTTGAGATGGTTCAACTTTCTGGACTTATTCCGAGAAATTAGGTTTTGTCTTGGAAGTATCCTTTATACCTACTCTTTGAATTATGCCGCTGGTAAGACTGGTATTATTTATTACACTGGTGGTGGTAAGACTCTTTTAAACTCCGTCCGGGAAGGTAACACTGCAGTGTCAGTTATTCTTCTGTGAATCAGTAATGTATTGCCACAGAATAGGTGCTATTATACTTACTAGTTCCTTACGATATGAGAAGATTCACATCTCATCAGCTTGAGACATCAGCTTTTTAGTTAGTTCATCCAGGAATTACGAGTTTTTCGGCTACAGTATCCTTCAAACCGAAACACACATATTATTATTAATATCAGGGAAATTTAACTTGCACTGCAAGCACATACTGCCGACCGCCCAGCGGTTTTTAAGGACCCCTGTAGTGACCTGAAAAGGAATAGAGTGGAGATAAAGTAACGCGAACGTGCTGTAGGTATAATGCGTTACCTAGTTGCTTTTTTATAAATAATTTTTTGGAGTGAATCTTCAGTAGGTACCGTATAATAAGGTACTACTTTTAATTGAATTCTGTGGTTATGCTTAAATCCAACCTCATAAGTGCCGTCTGTGTGTTGATTCTGTACCGTTCATTAGTAACCCTCATTGGGTCATTCCTTTTGCAAAAGTTACTGACCTAGATTGGTATGTCATCATGTCATATTAATTATTGTTGCTAATTTGTGCAAAAAGTATACAAAAATAGGATTTATGCCACCGTTTTCTTAGTGAATAACCTAGTGAGAGTTACTATCTAACAACTGAACGATATAGAATCAGGACAGATTAATTTGTTTTGCTGTAATCCGCTACTTGAAAAGATGTTGACTTCACAATGCGAAATCGTAGAGTCTACGATTTCGCATTGTGAAGTCAACATCTCCTGAGGATGTCCCGGTTCGGGACGAAACGTGCGTCGAAGAAAGTGTTGGAAAATTGTGTGTGGTGTTTCATGTGGGCAGTGTTCCTGCATATTGTACCACACAGAATCTTTTCAAGTAGCGGATTACAGCAAAACAAATTAATCTGTCCTGCTAATTATGGATTTCCGCAAAATAACGCCTGCTTCCATACGATATAGAATCAGCCCACTGATCTCTCAATCGTACTGCACTAGAGAAGTAGAGATCTGGCCGAAGGGCCACGGCTCATAGGCGTAAGCGTATCGTTATAACGCTATGCATGACATGACAATTACGCCTCCTACGATTCGCTGCAACAACGCTTCGTATGCGGACATGTTTGCAAATGTTCGTGCTCGTACTGCTCTCGTCGTAGTTACGCTAGGATTACGCTATGCTTACGATTACGCTCCGTGCGCAAGGGGGCTAAATCTCTGTCCAGTAGCTGGGATTTAGAAAGCCGTATCACTGTTTAATGTCTCGAACTTGATTGATGTCTCAGGAATTCCTTTGGGAGGATAGGTATTTGCAGTAGGTACATGCACTAGATGTGAAGTCCTGGGAGACCTAAGATTGATCTGTGTGCTCTGTGGCTAGCGAGCCGATTTCAAAGGAATAGGTAGTCAGGATTAGTAATGTTCATTCATTGATGAGTGATATTATACTAGACTAGCTGTTGCCCGCGGCTCCGCTCGCGTGAATTTAGGTTTTTCACTACTTCTGCGGGAACCATCGCTTTTTCCGGGATAAAAAGTACCTCGGCATCGCCCGCGTGAAATTCGGCTTCTTCATGCGCGTGAGATTCAGTGCTAATGCCGAGTTTCACGACTCTTTAAACTTCAAAAACACGGGACTTTCATACAAACTCCCAACCCCTATTTCACCCCCTTAGGGAAGGATTTTCTCAAAACCGTTTCTTAACTGACAACTACCCATTAGAAAGAACCTACTTTCCAAATTTCAAGTCAACAGTAACAATATTAAAATTTTTACATAAAAACTTTCATCCCCTATTTTACCACCCTTAAAGGGGAATTTTCCAAAACGACCTTTACAAATTTTTAATATCTGAAGCTGATAACCTAAATGACGATTTTCACGTCTCTAACTTCAAAAACACGGGACTTTCATATAAACTTCCAACCCCTATTTCACCCCCTTAGAGGGGTAGTTTCTCAAAATCGTTTCTTAGCTGACATCTACCCATTACAAAGAACCTACCTTTAAATTTGTAGGCTTTATACTTCCTGAGATATCGTGATGAGTGAGTGAGTGGTAACTCTCTTTTATATATATAGATTAATCTAGGCATAGACAAAATTCAAGATCAATTCAAATACATATATCTATTTAATTTCATAAAAGTCTTACTTTTCTTTGTAGGTTTTTCTTACGCAATCAGACCCCTGGACTAAATTGAAATGGGACCATACGGGAAGC
Organism: Coenonympha arcania; assembly: GCA_036785405.1. NCBI lineage: Eukaryota > Metazoa > Arthropoda > Insecta > Lepidoptera > Nymphalidae > Coenonympha > Coenonympha arcania. Next base: position 1,132,418 of record JAWDAA010000030.1, on the reverse strand, counting down.
ATCAGCTTTCTAATAAAGAAGGATCATCAAAATCGATTCACCCAGTCAAAAGTTATGAGGTAACAAATGTAAAAAAGTATACAGTCGAATTAAGAACCTCTTCCTTTTTTGAAGTCGGTTGAAAAGTAGTATAACCTCGAGCAATTCACAGAAAGTCTGTATTTTGTACCTACTCTTGTATATGTAGGTACTTAGGTACCTACGTAATGTGCGGTCGAAACGAATTGCAATTGGACACGTTTGGGTTTTGTACATCGGTTTTTGTGACCACAAAAACAAGCTGGAGTTTTAAAAATAGTTATTGTTAGTGCAAATAACGTTTTGATAGGTATTGAAGACTAGTGCGTTGTGGAATATAGGTTAGTCGATGAATACATTTTTAGGGTTCCGTACCTCAAAAGAAAAAAAAACGGACCCCTTATAAGATCACTCTGTTGTTCGTCTGTCTGTCTGTCAGTCACGACTCTTTATTTCAGTAACTATTAAAGATATCGACATGAAATTTGGAATATTTGTGGGTAAGTAATAATGTTATCATGAAAATTGAAAATTGTTTTTACTTATTTACATTCGAAAAGGGCGAGAAAACCGGGTCTAAATGAGATGACAATATTGAGTGGGGTATATCATATAAAAAGGCGTTACTTGTGTACTCTAAAACCGATTTTGGAACAAAGTTCCTTATCGCGCATTGCGAAAGGGGGCGTAACAGGAAAAAAAATTGTAACGACACTTTATGCTACAGTGTTATTGTAAGTCGTGCGGCGTGCGCACGTTTCTCTGTCTGTCTCTCTCTCTCTCTCATATAGAAAGTAAGCCAGATATACTTCGTTCCATCCGGGTGTCCCTTGATACCTCTTTAAGTTTATTCTGTGGCAGTACGAAACCCTCGGTGCACGATTCCATCTCTCACTCATAATTGTACTTTATTGTGTCAGCTATAGAGTCCCTATTTATTTAATCCATTTTCGGGGTGAATTTTGAAACTATTTTTGACCGCAATTATGAAAACTGATAACCCAGAATTCATCAGTAATTATTACCTATACCTATACTAAAATAATAATTCAATTCAGATAAATATAAAACCGCAATCAGCATACATGTAGATAAATCTAATTACATAGGTACCACATACTGTGGTTTAATTTTTCCCATCTCACTACAAAAGCAGTGACATAATTATTTCCATTCTGCATACGAATTATATAAATAATTACAAATCATTTGCCGCAATCAGAACAATCTGTTTATTCGATTCCAATACAAAACAATACAATATTGTTCAATTAATTTCGTTTATCGCCTACTAGGTATTTAGTAAAACAAACATATGACGTTTGATATATGCGAATTAGTTGACATCTTGTACAACAATTTTATTAATTTTGTAATATTATTTAATAGATATTATGTATGTTTTTCTGAAACTCTTACAAGTGACTACGTAAAGTAAAAGAATTAAATTTTAAATAGCCTTCTGCGTCGCATACCATGGGTTCGATTCCCACAACTGGAAACTGTTTGTGAGATGAGCATGAATGTTTTTAAGTATCTGAGTATTTCTCTCTGTATATTGTGTGTTTATTAAATATTATGTATCAGTTCTTTAGGACCTACTTATAACATAAGCTATCGCTTACTGGTTAGATTGCGATGCGTTTATTATTTTGATATTATTTATTATTTAAATTAGCATTTTTTACCTACATAAGACAAAATCCCTATACTACTGAGTTTGTTGGTTTGTTTGTCCGTCAGCCACGCAACGGATCGACCTGATAGTTATGCACATATATAGTTCAAGACCCGGAGAGTGACATAGGCTACTTTTTATCCCGGAAAAACAAACTAGTATTATATAATATTTTAAATGTTAAAACAATAATAATTGATTTATTTTGCGGTTCATATTTATCATAACGACACGCAATTAATTCTGAATATAATGACCGACCGCATTGTTTTAAATCGCAAGCATTAATATTATTTCTTCTGATGTTGATTCAGCGAAAAAATACCACACACAACTCTTACAACACTCGATGCACGTTTCGTCCCGACACCGTGATATCCTCAGGAGATGTTGACTCCACAATACGAAATTGTAAAGTATATAAATAGTTCCGTTTTTAGACGTGTCAGCAATTACTGAATGTTTAAAAATACCTCTTGAATTTTGTTGTTTTAGAAACAAATTTCTAAAAGGTGTATTTTTAAGACCATGGGGTCGATTCTGTATCGTTCAGTTTGTTAGTTAGCAACCCTCACTGGGTTATTAACTAAGAAAACGTAGGCAAAAATCCTATTTTTGCATACTTTTTGCACAAGTTAGCAACTAGCATGGTATGTTGTCATGATACCATACCAACCTAGGTTGGTAAATTGTGCAAAAAGTATGCAAAAATATGGCTTTTGCCTCCGTTTTTTAGTTAACAACCCAGTGAGGGTTGCTAACTAACAAATTGAACGATACAGAATCAGCCTACAGTTAAAAACTACTCGCTAAAAACTCCCAAGTAAAACACACACACATATAAAGCTATTGAAACTAAACACACAATGCTCGAGCTTCAAACGAACTTTTATTTCGAGCGAGATTTTTTACACTAAACTAACACTAACTCATTCGTAGCCACTGGAGCCCGAGTTTTAATTTATCTGAAAGTTTGACAGCTTTGCCCCACTATATTCAATGCAATATTGGAATGGGTAAGTCTGGCCCTTAGCCATTAAATCGTCATAGCAAACTGCTTATGTCTCATTCCGTAACAATGTAAAATGAAATTTAAAAAAAAATGAGAATGACAATAATTGTCATCAATTACTCACATGATTCGATTATAAATTATTCGATCCGATGTCATTCTATAGTCCCATTAGTAATCGTAACTTAAAAGAATAGATAAGGGAACACGGCAATTATAGTTCCTGTTTTTAGACAGTTTACAAAAAAAGGAAATGCATGAATTCTCTTTTGGATAGGTCCGTGCCATTTCGTCGACGAATTATGCAAAAGTCCATTCCATGGGTTTGTTGGCTTGTTTGTTTGTTCGTTTGTTTGATTGCATGTTTATTGGTTTGTCTTTCAATTGCGCCACAGAGGAGCAATGGATCAACATAATTTTTGCACGGGCATAGACGAAAGCGCGGAGACGGACATGAGGCATTTTATCCCGAAAAAAATCCATGACTCCCAATGATTTTATGAAAACCCGAAACTCACGGGCATAGGCGCGGGCAACAGCCATTAATTAAGTATATAAAAATAATACAATGCGTAACTATTATAATAACTTGCAACAAACAAACAAACTTTCGTATTCACAACATTGGGTAGACTAACCTGTAGGTTTAGTACAGGTATTTGTGTGAATTTCGATTCGACTCACATCACACAAACAATCGAATTCCTCCGTACATTTACAGCCAGCGCCATCTATTGACAGCCGCATGTCAGTGACTGTCCATAGACGGTACTGGCTGTGCTCCCCCGCGACACATCGCCCGAGTAAGGAGGCATGCCTCGAGGCCCGTACCCCCGTGGGGACTTGCTCCCCATGGAGAAGACTACGCAGCAGAACTGGCTGTAAATGCATGGAGGAATTCGATTCGTTTGTGCGAAGCGTGTCGACTCCAAAATTCGTAAAAAGACCTGAAAAGATTTCAGCTCCAAAAGATAAACATGGGAATGAATGCCACGCCACGTCATAAAAGTAAAATATGGGTTCAAATTTGGCACAGCACTCGGGCACACGTCGCTAGTGTAGGTACAAGTGTGGCCAGCGATGTGAACCTGAGGATGAGGCCATCGGAACATTTTACGTCAACCTTCTTCATACAAGAAAAAAGTAGCACCATTTTAATAGACAGGGACTACTTAGCCCTGGATAGGGCGGACGGCGACAATAATGTCGCCTGTGTATCAGTGCCAAAAATGCTTGTTTTGCCTCCAACAGTAAGGCCACGCTGTAGTTTGCTCAGCAGCCACCTATAGAATTTTGACGGATGGCGCTACTGTTTGCTTGTACGAAAAAAGGTTTTCGTAGATCATTCTGCCCTGAGGTTTCTTATCTACACTAGTAACAAGTACCCAAGTAACAATTTATATCTGTGGCGTGGACCGCGGACGCTGTTGGTGTCAAAACTAACATTTTTAACACCAGTAAACTGGCGAAATTTTTCGCGTGGTCCGCCGGGTCCTGTGTATAATATGTCTATTAGTGTGGCGCAGTGTGAACCGTGAAGCCAAGAGCCGACAGACAGCCTAATAGATGCATTCAAAGTGCATGCCGCCACATTACATTTTTGCTATGAGCCGAGGGATGTTTCACATACGAGTTGACGACCTCCCTGGCGCAGTGGCGGCGCGCTCGGATTCGAGTGGGAGGTCGCGGGTTCGATTCCCGCCACGGGCCACTTTGGGATTTTATAATTTCTAAATTCGCTCAGGTCTGGTTCTGGTGGGAGGCTTCGGCCGTGGCTAGTTACCACCCTACCAGCAAAGACGCACCGCCAAGCAATTTAGCGTTCCGGTGCGATGCTGTGTAGAAACCGTTGGGTGAAAATTTACTTACCCTTCCAAGTTAGTACGATAACATGTTAGACTGCATCATCACTTACCATCAGGTGAGATCGCAGTCAAGTACTAACTTGTATAGAATAAAAAAAAAAGAGTAAGTTAGTACCGAGGCATTCAAAGACACGAGACGCAAAGAAATTGCGGCCGTGCGCAACACACACTTTTTCATCTCACTACAACGAGGAAAATCGGAAAATCAAGAATGCAAGAAAAATAATTATTATCACTAAGTTTTCATTAATATTTATGACCCCTTTTTTCATGAGTTTAATTTTATGTTTAAAATTTGTACAAAATATTCCTATACTCTGTAATAAATTAATTACCTACTTAGTAATAAATTCAATTTAATTACTTTTTTAAACTAAAATGGAGGTTTTATTTTTCATCATGGTATCAAAACCAACGGATAACTTTGCAAACCTCATTTTTTTCTGTTCAAACCCTAGAGATTGTTATGTTTGAATTTGGAACTTCTTGTCTACCTATAAATTTAAATACGAATCAAATTTTTTTTCACTCGCAGCGGGATTTGAACCCGCGTCCCCCAGCTCTCGCGGCTGGGTGCTCTGACCGCTGAGCTATACGAGCCATATCCCTCTGCGATGAAATTTCGATTCGTATTATTAGGTGTCCTTAGGCTCCCAATGGCAGACATTTTCTTGTCTGCCATTGGGAATACTGGAAATGGTTTTCCCGCCCGCATTTTCGGAATTAAATATCTCTTTTCCAAGCGTTGAAAAAAATTGTTACGGGTACAAACTCAACCGGGTTTTATTTTTGAAACAAAGTTTATTTACGGACGGTATTGCTAGGTGAAAGAAAATGGATTATTGCTTGATGAGTGTTCACAAAACTCACGTCTTTTATTTTTGTATACACTTAAAAAATAAGTGTGACTTTCCGAAATATTTAGAGCTGATTTTTCAATAGCCAGATAAATTTTAACTAAGGAATATAAATATGACGTTTTGACAGATTTTGTATGGCATATGTTTCAAATTTATTCCTCAATTAGCCTATCTGGCGATTGAAAAATCAGCCCTAAATATTTCGCAAAAATCACGCTTATTTTTTTAAGTGACGTGATGGTAAAATAGACGCGAGAAGAAAAATAAATTCGCCAGTCAATGTGAAAAACCCTTGCAGGTGATAAAGCTATATCCATTAGTTCACTTCTGAAACCAATCCAGCGTTAAATCTAGTGAGATCTGATACTAGATCTAGTGTTCCTACTCTTCGGGTTTTGAGCCCAAACATAAACTTTCATTTTGCTGTGGTTTTCTAGACTTCTTCACGAAACTACACATTTTATCGCATAGACGTCTCTGTCAGTTTAAGGAATTTATATTTTCTTGATAACTTGCTTGAAATATATTTTCATACGAGCAAGATTTCTTCGGATTTTATTCTTCAATTTTCTAGAATGATTAATTCCTGAATCCCAGTACTTATTAGATTTTTATTAGAAACCAATAGCTGCATATTAAAATTAAAATACCTACTTGGCTGCAAGTGTTGTGAATTATTCCAATACCTTATTATTCGTAATTGAGCTATTTTGGTCATTTAAAGTAAATTAATTATTAAAGTATCAACTCGAAATCATCTTTGGTAAAAATATGATTTTCTATATAAGTACAGGCTTTGAAGCTTACAGGGCTTGATGAAAGTAATTTCACAAAAATGAAAAAAATTAAAATATATATTCTTTCACATAGGGCAAAATTACAGGCACCTATGAAATGTCAAACTCTACCGCCACCACGACACGTTCGGAAAGCAGTACCTAATGCGCCGAGAATTACGGGCAAGAAACTCGGCAATGTTCAAACATTTACGGATTGGCAGGCTCTGCACACCTATGTGGTGAACTTTCAGGCAAGCTGGTTCCACAATATTTTCATCAGGTTATATTAAGTTTCCACTAATCACATGACTCAAAAATAGTCATAAAGAACTTGAGAGGCGTCAAGGAACACCCGGATGGAACGAAGTATATCTGGCTTGCTCTCTATAAGAGAGACAGAGAGACAGACAGAGAAACATGCGCACGCCGCATGGCTTACAATAGCTTACTATAGCAAAAAGTGTCGTTACAACTTTTCGTAAGTATGATTTTTTTCCGTCTAGCCCCCTTTCACAACGAACTTTGTTGTGAAAGGGGGCTAGACGGAAAAAAATCATACGTTGGAACTTTGTTCCAACTGCCCGTCATTCTAACCCACAAACATAACAAGCTCTTCAACTTAAGGGGATTTATTGCATTTATTTTTGTCTTTCTCACTCTCACGGAGATTTGATAGGTGCGACATGCAGCGTCGCGGAAGAATATAACAGAAAAACTACCTTTTACCTGATTACTCAAAAACTAAGCTGGTTATCAAAAATCTGTTTCTTAGCGTTTTTGGATATTATTATTACCGACACTTTAAAACAAAAATTACAATTACATCCAATGTAGTGTCCGATAGAAACTAGAAAAACTGAGATTCTAGAGCAACTTTCTATCGAGAAAATTTTATCCAATCGTGTTTCTGCTTCTTAGCGATTTTAGATTACAGACCCAAAATACATGACGTGTAAATTTGAAAGTAATTGTCTTTATAGTTTTTGCATAAAACTTCATTCAAAATCGCTTAAATACGGCTTCTACACCGTTAACCCTCCGTCTGCCTGTGTTATTATGAGAACATCATATCGCAAAAGGACAGCGTATTTATTTAGGCGAACCACACGATTATCCCAGCATCCGAAACACATCACACGCGTGGACCATAAGCATCACCGTGACACAAAACATCTCACGGCCGCGCTTGTCACGAATGTGCTGAATTAATTATCAGCGGGCCTTATTCCCCGAGCTTTGGAGACATTTCGCCGCGACAGCGTTGGGGAATTCGTATTAATTACGACGGGAGTCGGGACATAATTGGCCCGTCAATAGGACGGAATGGCCCCGTTTTATGTCGCCCACGACAGCTGGAGCGGTTCTATCCACTTTGCGTTATATTGGACACTGAATAATAATAGTTATTTCGGGTTAGTATGGGGTACTTTAGTATCCATCAGGTATGTAAGGATAAGTGTTATTTATTTTAACAGTATAGAGTACCTTTCCAGTTCCACATGCTTTCTACTTATTTGTTGATATTGTGAGATGGTAGAGATTTCGATACAAGTGCGGAAAGACTGTCATTTCTTCACGAGTCGCGGTTTGTTGACCCAACTGAAGATGTCGGTTAACAATAGAGACGAGTGGAAGTGATAATTCTGTATGTACATTGAACGGCGTTTTTTAATACTAATGCAGAAAAGAATACCTTTCCGCACTCTAAATTAGATTAGATTAGAAAAAAGTGCAATCATTTCTGATTATAAATTAGAATTTTGTTGTTTTGAAAAATAATTATTCCTACAGAAAGCAAACAACTCGCATAAAATCCCTGATATAATCTGTTCTTCTCAAAGCATTGGAGTAAATTAAATGACATTATTATAGGCGCTGATATTGTTGTCTGTTGGATACTTTCAGACACATGTAAAACTACTTTCTAGCGCTAAACGAAACGGTAACGGTGTAGAAGCCGTATATATAAGCGATTTTGAATGAAGTTTTATTTAAAATCTAATAAAAAGACAATTACTTTCAAATTTAGGCGTCATGTATTTTGGGTCTTTAACTAAAATTGCTTAGAAGCAGAAACACGATTGGATAAAATTTTCTCGATAGAAAGTTCTCCCAAAAGTTGCTCCAAAATCTCAGTTTTCCTGTTTTTTATCGGAAACTACAATGGATGTAATTGTAATCGGTAATAAATAAAAAAATAAATAAAATAAAAATAAAAATAGCTTTATTTTCCTTCTACACACACAGTAAAATACATTGTTATTAATATTTGCATAATCTAGGTTAGTAGTTTGGTTAGTTTTACATATAATTTTACTTTGTTTAGTGTTAATATTGTGTCGGTAATAACAATATTCAAAAACGCCTAGAAACCGATTTTTGATAACTGGCTTAGTTTTTGAGTAATTAGGTAAAAGGTTGTTTTTCTGTTATATTCTTCCGCGACGCTGCATGTCGCACTCACCAACGTATCCGTGAGAGTGAGAAAGACAAATAGTACATTGTTACCCTAGGGATGAAAGTAACTTATTAAGGGCCGGTTTTTTGAGACATAGTTAAGTCAACCAATGGTTGAAATTTGGAACAAATACTAACTATTGGTTGATTTTTGTTACCAACTTTAACCATTGGTTGACTTAACTATGTCTCAAAAAACCGGCCCTTAGTCCCGAGACGGGGTTTGGCGCCCGAGCGTAGCGAGGGCGCCTATAGTTCGAGGGACTAAATAAGTCTTTATCCCGAGGTAAACACTGTGCTTTTCATTACGAATATAAGGAAAGTCAAAATAAAAATAGAAATTAGCTAAAGAAAATTGAATAATTGTGTCAATAAAAATCACTGTTAAACAGAAGCCTAAACAAAACTCTACAACTCGAAAAACAAATGAAGATCGGATTGCCGCTTGCCACTTTCCCGCCTTTTTTTTTTCTTTGGCCTAGCCGGCGGGCTATGCATTTAGCTTTTTAATAGTCAAGTATTGTCTATGATTGTCTATGAATGTCTGTGAACCAGTTGTCTTTACTTTATGAATAAAGTCTATCTTTCTTCTTGTCTATGGATGCACTCGGGTATGTCGTGTTTCATTTGAACTCCAATAAAAATGTGACAACTAGTTTTTTTTAATTATTTGACAGCTGTCAGTTGAAAACGATTCTCCCTAGGGCTGCAAAGTATTACTTTCAACCCGCTTCTCAGGCAACTTCAGACCTACTTTCCGTGTATGAGTGATGAAAAATAAATTTAATAAATCGCCCCTGGTGATTTTTATATAAGTAGCCTAGATTCAGCACGGTCGACACAGCGGGCAATATCTAGTGTAATACAAATGACCTACTCAGTACCATAACGCTTATTCATAGTACTAAATAATAGGTACCTAGGTACTACAGATAGGTATGTCCAGCGCTTTTTAGACGTTTGAAATGAAACCTAGCTAGACTAAAATTAGCTGGCTAGTTCCGCACAAAAGGTTGAATTTGGGACGTTTCAAACATTTTCTATATTCTACATTTTCTATTTGAAAACGGACGGTTTATTTCTGTGATATTAAAGGCGAAAGCACACTTGACAACCGGACCCGACGAACTTTTACTCGACGATGTTTCGGTACTATGAATAATTCATAATTATCTCTTTAAATGTTTCGCACACAGAGGTCCAAGAGGGAGCCCTCGACTTCAAAAGTGCGTCAAAAAATATTTTGCCCAAAGTAGCAAACCCGAGCCGTCGGGCGTCGCTACACAATTTTTTACGCACACTAGCATCCGCACACCATACAAATTTCAAATTGACAATCTCACACTACAAAAAAAAGTTGCCGCACTCACGGAGCTGTCGTTGTTAGGTAGGGCTCTATTTAGTCGGAGCGTGAGCGACGACCTATTATAAATCTATGGTTAGGCAGAAGACAGACCACTTCAATGGTTTATACCCATCGCAAAAATGCCCCATTGCCCTAAAAAGTTTTCGCTCAAATCCCCAAAAACATTAAACACTTTAGTTTGTACTTTTAGAATAACAAATAAGAGATTCTGGCTGGTGGCATTTTTGTAACTTACTTGTTCAGTTATTCACTTAGTTTTTTTTTATATAAAATCAGCGAGTACCTTTAAGTTTAATAATGGAATTACTCTTCCGGTGTATTTCTAGAAGTAAACAATATTATATAAAAGGAAAAGTCCCAATTTCTCTCGTATTTCCTATTGTATCGTGCATCAGGAACGATACAATACCTACGTGAAATGTAATTATTGCTGTTAGGTTTATTTACGGTAGGTTAACAAAAAGGTTTATATTTCTGCCTGCTTTAATAATATGAATGAGTAATATGTAACATTCTTATCAAATGAAAAATATGCGGAAGTCTAATGTTGTTTTGTCATTTAGGGGTATGAAAAATAGCTTATACGATCTATTTTCAGACCTAGCGAATGTTGACAAAAATTCCATAAAAATGGGTCGAGCCGTTTCGGAGGAGTTTGGTAACAACTGTGTTAATTACCAATCACCTTTTAACAAATTGTGTTAATTAAAACAAAAATGTATTACCGTAACAAACTTCTTTGTCGTCAAAACTTAGACCTTTTTTATTTTTTAATTTTCCCCAGTTTGAAACTTTGCAATTAAAACGGGAGTGTCGACAGCGACGGGATAAATTAGTTTTAGTTCTGGAGCGAGAAATAGATTAAAAATATTTTTTTTACTTGCAAAATTTTATACAGTTTGTATAATTTTGGTTTAGTCTAGAGTCAGTCAGTCGCTTTGGCCGGTTGTCCACCGCAGCCGCCGGGACGGTCTAGAGAAATGACGTGACAGGTGAGCGGTGGACACGTGGTTATAGTAGTGTTATTATCTCGCTGCAGACTCGGTCATAAATCATTCGAGTGTTTCGCTTTTGTTGTTCTTTGTTGAGTTGTGCATTACTGCAAAACAACAAAAGCGAAACACTCGAATGATTTATGACCGAGTCTGCAGCAATCATAACACTACTATAGTAGTATGTGCCGCTAATTCGGCGACGTCGTCTTCTTCTTTTCTGTGACTTCCCGGTGACGGATGGCGGTGGACCAACGGCCTTATGGCGGTTTCCAACATTCAATCTATCCATGGTTTGCCTTACTAGCGATAGAAATTTGACATTACTTGTATGGATCTTATCATTGATATCTCTAGTCGGGCAAATGGAAGATAGCTATAGAGATAGCTATGGAATATTGGGAACCGGCATTAGGCTTCAAACTGCATCTCCAAATAATATGTAAATACCTAGTTTAGATAGAGACGACCTCCCTGGCTCAGTGGCTCGCTCGGATTCGGGTGGGAAGTCGCGAGTTCGATTCCCGCCAGCTACTTCCAACAACAGCTACAATTTCTAAATTGGCTCACGTCCACTCTGAGGGGAGGCTTCGGTCGTGGCTATAGTTACCATCCTACCAACAAAGACGCACCGCCAAGCAATTAAGCATTCCGGCGCAATGCTGTGTAGTAACCGTTAGGGGTGAGTTTATTTACCCCTTAAAGTCAGTACAATAACATCTTCGATCGCAGTCAAGTTCTAACATATTGCGTTAAAAATACTTGAGATGTTCAATTTTTACATTAAGGTCTAAATTATATAAATATAAGGTTAAAATAAAATTTTGATTTCAATATTTTGCGATTTTTTTTTTATACTATATAGGCTAGCGCTTGACTGTGATCACACCTGATGGAAAGTGATGATACAGTCTAAGGTGGCACGCGCTTGCCTAGAAGATGCCTATTCACTCTTGATTTGAAGGCACCCGGGTTGTAAGTGGCAGGAAAGACACTGCCTGGGAGTGTATTCCAGGCCTTTGCAGTTCGTATCAGGAACGAGGAATCAAACATTTGTTAATTTCACCAAAATGTGTTTGATAAGTAGATTTAAAACCAAGGGAATCTTTACCAATGATTCACCATAAAATAAGTTCCCAGGTTTCTAAGCAATATATCTTATACGAGTACCTACATGTAAGGTGAAATGCATGTCTAATGCAGTTACGCCCTAGGCATCCTATTTCACGTCTGATAATAAGATTTATTTTATTTATTATAAATAAATAAATGTATACGGGACATTACACACATCGCAATCTAGCCCCAAAGTAAGCGATAGCTTGTGTTATGGGTACTAGATAACTGATAATTATACATACATACTAAAATACATAAATATGAATAATATATTGAAAAACACCCAGACACTGGAAAACATTCATGCTCATCACACAAACATTTACCAGTAGTGGGAATCGAACCCACGACCTCCGGCGCAGACGGCAGGTTCGCTACCACTACGCCATTCGGTCGTCAAACAACTTTTACAGACAGAACAGATTTTATAAAACAACTTTTTTTTATTCCTTCCTTCAACTCTTAAGCTTGCTAACTTTATGGAAAAAGATCTTTATTTCAATACAGTTGTTGTTTCTTTTTATTTCGCTTTTATATAAACATGGAAAATATAAAATACATTGTTATTTCTTCGCAAAGCTAGGGCATTGTCATTGATAGACTTTTATTTCAATGTAATCTTAAAGTTATTTTAGGGTTCCATACCTAAATTGTAAAAATGGAACCCTTCGGATTTCTGCAGGTCACTTTTTTTTTATTCAGTAACTGTAAAAGCTATCGTTAAATTTTGTGAAAAGAGAATGGCCAAAGGTGGTAGGTATCAAGTTTTCTCATGAACCAAAACCAAAATAATCTAGAAACATAAAATAGTGCTTTTTAAAAACCATATGCACAAGAAATTTGTTTTTCATATCCGGAATTTAATTTCGCATACAAAACGTTACTTTCTTTTCGATGCACATTTTGTGTCATACTGATTTTTACTAAGTACTTCTTTGTTTGCCTATAGGCTATAACTAAATAAATAAATAAATAAATATATACGGGACATTTTACACATCGCAATCTAGCCCCAAAGTAAGCGATAGCTTGTGTTATGGGTACTAGATAACTGATAAATATACATACATACTAATATACATAAATACAATATATTGAAAAACACCCACACACTGGAAAACATTCATGTTCATCACACAAACATTTACCAGTAGCGGGAATCGAACCCACGACCTCCGACGCAGACAGCAGGTTCGCTACCACTACGCCATTCGGTCGTCACTAAAGAATCCAGATGTTAATAAAAAAGTAATAATTGTAGGAGTTAATGTGGAGACCATAGTCTATAAAAAATAAAGTTTGGGTTTGATTCAGCTTGATACGGAAATTCCATACATCCGTGGTCATTATCCTTTCGAATAGTTAGTGACCCAACATCATTGAAAAAAATCAGTCAAAATCAAAATCAGTGTATCTTCTTAACGTTGTAGAAGCCGTATTTAAGCGATTTTGAATGAAGTTTTATTTAAAAACTATAAGGACGATCACTTTCAAATTTAAACGTCATGTATTTTGGGTCTTTAATCTAAAATCGTTTAGAAGCAGAAACACGATTGGATAAAATTTTCTCGATAGAAAGTTCTCCCAAAACTTGCCCCAAATTCTCAGTTTTTTTCTAGTTTTTATCGGAAACTACAATGGATGTAATTGTAATTTTTGTTTTAGTGTGTCGGTAATCATAATATCCAAAAACGCTTAGAAACAGATTTTTGAAAACTAGCTTAGTTTTTGAGTAATTAGGTAAAAGGTCGTTTTTCTGTTATATTCTTCCGCGACGCTGAATGTCGCTCCTACCAACATATCCATGAGAGTGAGAAAGACAAAAATAAATTCAATAAATCCCCTTAAAGCAGTTTGTTACTTTACAGGATTACTCATATTAATAGCCATTAAATCACCAGACAATGAACAATGTTCTAGACAGTTTCCAGAACGCGATATCGTTAGGGGCGATCATAAAAGCCGTTTATACTCTGTAATACAAGCTATTAAGTGTGTGTTGCCGCGAGCTGCGGGCAACCCTGCGAACCGCATTACACGTCTGACAGGTAGGGTCACCACACGTCAGGTGCACGCTGAGTCTAAAAATGTATGTTGATTGTTGTTTGCACACAGTATACTCAACTTGAAATAATCAATCATAATATCCAAAAACGCTTAGAAACAGATTTTTGATAACTGGCTTAGTTTTTGAGTAATTAGTTAAAAGGTCGTTTTTCTGTTATATTCTTCCGCGACGCTGCATGTCGCTCCTACCAACGTATCCGTGAGAGTGAGAAAGACAAAAATAAATTCAATAAATCCCCTTAAAGCAGTTTGTTACTTAACAGGATTACTCATATGAATTGCCATTAAATCACCAGACAATGAACAATGTTCTAGACAGTTTCCAGAATGCGATATCTTTAGGGGCGATCATAAAAGCCGTTTATACTCTGTAATACAAGCCATTAAGTGTGTGTTGCCGCGAGCTGCGGGCAACCCTGCGAACCGCATTACACGTCTGACAGGTAGGGTCACCACACGCCAGGTGCACGCTGAGGCTAAAAATGTATGTTGTATATACACAGCATACTCAACTTGAAATATAAAAAGCAAGTGCGAGCCGGAATCGCGCACTGAGGTTTCCGTACCAGTCGTACCACTAAAAGAAATGTAAAACCATAACTGGCATATAGATATATAATACTAAGGATGACGGGTCGGCGCTAAAAAGTGTCCGAACCGAAAGAGAGATAAAACGCGAAAAGGGAGAAAATAGCACCATAGCTAGTTGCAAGTAAAATTAGGCTGTGTATAATAATGGTTTAAGACATAAATTACAGTGTTTTAGTTCGTTTATAAAAATACACATACCCTCGTTTATATATAGGTTTTCTGGGAACACTTTTTTCGTGAATTTTGTATTACACCCGGGGTCCTTAGATAGTAAGTCAATGATAGCTGGTGAGCGAAGCGAGGGTGAAATTTTCTGCCTAAAAATTTAGAATACATTAATTTTGTTATTTTAAAGTTAAAAGTTTAATTTTGAGCTTCTAGCCAGGCGACAAGGTGGAACAGATGCACCACCATGCTACACCGTGGCTATGCCCTAATCGTACCGGAACGCTAAATCGCTTGGCGGTACGCCTTTATGAATAGTAGTAGTATTGTAGTATTGTAGTTTGTGATTGTAGCTATTTGCGAACGCATCTTTCCTCCAGACTAGATCTAAGCCAATAATAAAAGATAAAATTCTAGAAATCTAATTCTAAAATTAAATGTTCTGCTTATGATCTTGATTCGATATTATGGTCACCCTACTCCTTGTTATGGTAATATTTTGCATCTGCAGAGTCATTTTGATGCTCTTACAGATGTCATATTTAAAGTTAAAAGCTCATGTTCAATCTCAGATGAAAAAAATGATACTTTGTGATACCGTATTGGTACGTAACGCCTAGATTTTATATAGTTTGTTACATACGAGTAGGTTTTTAGGATAATAATGCTAATACGGCCATATTTTGTAACTAATTATCTTTTTGATTAGTGCTTTACACACTGAAGGAAATAATTCCTATAAATTTAAATACGAATCAAAATTTTTCACTCGCAGCGGGATTTGAACCCGCGTCCCCCAGCTTTCGCGGCTGGGTGCTCTGACCACTGAGCCATACGAGCCATATCCCTCTGCGATGAAATTTCGATTCGTATTAAATCGTTATCGAAAAACCGTAACTTAATGCTCATTCCATAAATAGAAGTATAGTTATGGAACAAAATTTTCGGCTGCATCGTCACTTACCATTATGTGAGATTGCAGTATCCAGTCAATGATTTAATAGACCTATTTTGGCATACAATATGTCATGGCGACCAGATTAGTAATGAATCGATTCAAGTTTGTACCAGTATTTGATCGATTTTAGTATGTATCGTAAAGTGCATTTGATTAAAGTACTTATCAAAAAATGTAATTTAAACTTTATATTGTAGGTATTTTGAAATGAGATAACGATGCAAAAGCTCAATTTGTCTTTAGTTACAGTGCCATTCACTCAATCAAACATTCAGTCAGTCACGTGCCGCTTGGTCAAAGACAACCCATTTATAGAAATCAGTATCGCTAAGTTCATTATTTTCAGTAATGATCTCTACACTATATTCGATTACTATTAAATCCAATGAAGCTGGTGAAATTCACTAATTAAGTGGTTACAACACTAAAATTAAAAACAAACATACTGCGAACGTTTCTGAACGTTTCCAACTTACATTCTTTCGACTTCCCGCCCGGCCACAGTCGAATTGAGACGTGTTTATGTGCGCGCTCGCTGGCTGATATGTAACAGAAGTGCACAGAGATCACTGGTTAACCCAATATGATCCTTATGTACGAGTGATAAAAGTGAAACTTCCGTGTTTGTAAACTGACTAATGCGTACTCATGCAAGTGATCCTCGCTATACCGGTTCGAACGTAAAATCGATCGATGTGTATACAGACTTAAAAATACTGTGTTCGATCCTGAGTTATATGTGAAAATAAACTGTACTTTAAGCTGTGTGATAAATACGTAAGTGCCCAATCTTCAAATATTTGCGTGGCCTGCTATAATAAAGACATTAACTTGCTACTTATACATAATAAACATACCTATTACCATGGATAAATACATTAATTCGTCACCCGCCGCCACCCGTATGCAGTCCTCACTGAAACATTCCGATTCCGATCCAACGCTTAATAAATCTTCTGATACCGATAATAATATTACTGCTAAACGGATTAAGAGAAAGTTTGAGCAATGTGACGAAAGTGATTCTTCTAAAATCTTGGATGACATGCGTAAGATGTTATCGTCCTTTTGTGAAGACCAAGACAAAAAATTAGCCTCAATTCAGGAATCCATATGCGAAATAAAAAAGCAAAACTCGGATTTTTATAATACTGTTCAGTTTTTAACACAAGAATATGATCACATAAAATCTAGAATGAATAAATATGAGGTAGAACGCAAAGAGCACTTGTCATCTATCAAAAACCTGGAAAGCAGGATTGATTTTATGGAAAAAAAATCCTTATCCACGACCATTGAAATTCGAAATATTCCCAAATTGAAACCGGAAGAGTCAAAGTCTGATCTGCAGGAGCTGGTGACTAAGGTAGCATCTACTCTGTCCGTTAAAGTTGATCGTTCGGATTTTGTGGACATTTACCGTCAGCAGACTAACTCCAAAGCGCAACAAACAAATCCCGTCATATTGGTAAATTTCTCAAATGTGTCTGCTAAAGAAAATATTATTTATAACTATAAAAAATACAACAAACAAAATACTAGAAATAAATTAAGTACGGCAACAGTGAAAATTGATGGCCCCTCCCACCTGATTTATATCTCGGAGGCACTCACTAGAAAGGCAAAGAGAATTCACTATATGGCTCGTGAATTCGCTAAGACGAACAACTATAATTTCTGTTGGATCGCGCATGGCAATATTTACCTGCGTAAAAAGGAAGGCGCCCCCCCAAATTCGGATAGATTCCGAGGAGAAACTCAAGAGTTTAACATGAAACAATAATTGTAACTAGTGATCTTTTTGTGCTATGCATACCTAGCAATTCCGTTGTACTCTAAGACTTTATTTATTTACCGTTCCGTTGTACTCTAAGACTTCAGCATGTCCTTACGACTTATAAAATGTATTTACACTATTACATATTACCTTGTATTATTAGTACTTAACTTATATAAAATTCTAGTTTTAGTAAACTTACTTTATGGAACTTGTGCGAATCATACAAATTACATCATACATATTACCTTTTATACTACTATACAAAAATACATTAGTAATTACAAAAACTTATTATATCACATGGTCATAATAAACTATTCCTTATTCCACACAGTATACATATACATAAAACAAATTGTTATTGTACACTATGAAAGTTATACTATACAACACTATTTATTTTATCGAATAATTTACAGTTTTCTTCTTGTGATAAATTTTGACTTGTCCTCATATTACGACACATGCTTATTTTGCTGTTCAACTATAAGGTTCCATGTTGTAATTACTGCTGACATAAAATATGGATAATTTGATTACTATTAATAATGACTTACAATTACTTGGCAACTTAAATTCCTATGAATGTGAAGCGGAAAAGTGCGGCGACTTACTTAGTGCTAATAGAAATACATTTAACATATTTCACATGAATATTCGCAGCATAAGTTGCAATTTTGACAGTCTTCTTGTACTCTTAAAGCGTACTAATGTTAAAATTGATGTTATTGTACTAACTGAATGTTGGCTTCAACATATCAATCATATCCCGACTATTCCTGGATACATTGCGTACAGTTCAAAAGATCCAATTAATAGAAATGATGGTGTAATTTTATATATTTGGAATGAGATACAACATAACATTTCGTATCCGGTCATAGTTGAGGCTAGCTCAATTATATGTACAATTGATAACAGCAGTTTTTGCCTAGTCGCAATTTACCGTTCGCCCTCTTTTAGGCAAACTGACCGTTTTTGTGACAGTTTGAATGCGACGCTATCATCTTTGAATTACTTTAAACACACTATTCTTCTGGGAGATATAAACCTAAATATTGCCCCCAATACTATGGATAATCGCTCACAAGAATATTTAAATCTATTACATTCACATGGTTTCCTATCAGCGCACTATTTTGCGACACATGATAATAATTGCATCGACCATTTTTTTGTCAAAAGTTCATTAAAATACACTACACTTGTTCTCAATCCTTCGGTTACGGATCATTCTCCTATAATCATGTCTACTGACATGAACTCTCCCAGGCAATATTTTTTGACCCACAAGTATCTCATTGATTATCCTTCTATTGATATTGAGATAGCTAAAACTGACTGGTCATACGTCATGGATACTGATAATGCAAATTCTGCTGCTGAATTATTGGTTAACTCCTTATCTACAATCATCAAGTCCAACACAAGAAGCACTAAACTGTCTCGTAAAAATAAGATAATTAAACCATGGATTACTCCTGGACTATTACGGTGTATAAGAAACCGTGATCGATTACATAAAAAATTTAAAGCTTCACCTACAAATGATATAATTAAAACTACTTATGTTCGTTATAGGAATTTTTGCAATAACCTCTTAAAAAAACTAAAGCGAAATTATGAAAAAGCGGAATTCGATAAAGCAAAGAATAATATGAAAGCAACCTGGGAAGTTATTAAAAAAGTAGCAAACATTAATACTAGATCCTCATCAGCAACTGATCTTCTCAACTTGCATCAAGAGCCTAAAATGGCATTAAATCGGGTAAATGATTACTTTGTAGGGGTAGGAAACAATTTAGCTAAAAAAGTGAGGCAAAACGAAAATTATGCTCCTTATACAGGGCATAATGATGGACCTTTAAACTCTTTTGGATTATTACCTGTTGACCAACCTGAAATAGAAAATATTATAATCAACCTTAAAAATAGTGCCTCCGTTGGATGGGATGGTATACCTACAAGAATCCTTAAATCAAATATACATATACTAGCTCCACTTATTACGCATATTTGTAACTTATCTATTTCTCAGGGAATCTTCCCTATAGTGTTCAAAAAAGCAGTGATCATTCCTGTTTACAAGAGTGGCGATAGGAGCTGTGTCAACAACTATAGGCCAATATCCATTTTACCTGCCATATCAAAAATTCTCGAGAAAGCTCTAAATAATAGATTAATAAATTATCTAGAAAACAAAAATCTGTTAGCGTCTAACCAATACGGTTTTAGGAAAGGAAAGTCCACTGAAGATGCTGTTCTCGACTTGACTGAGTTCATTACCAGATCTGTTGATAATAACCTAAAATGTACAGGAGTATTCCTAGATTTATCTAAAGCGTTTGACACAGTTTCGGTCCCCATTCTTTTAAACAAACTTGAGTCTATAGGAATCAGAGGTATCGCACATAAAATTTTTTCTGACTATCTAATAAATCGTTCCCAACAAGTCAAAATTGGTGATTACATCAGTGATGGGAAAGAACTTGCTTATGGCGTCCCCCAGGGTAGTATATTGGGTCCCACACTATTTCTGATATATATAAATGATCTTTGTAACTTACCTGTGCAAAATTCTAAAATTATAGTATATGCGGATGACACGGTGTTATTAGTTACGGACAAATCTTGGGATGATGTCATGAGGAGGACTGAAATTATGCTCGAAATGATCTCGGACTGGCTGTCGACCAATGTCTTAAGTTTAAATGTTGATAAAACCAAACTCATTACCTTCTCATGTTCGTCACGGACTCAACCGCTTTCCTCTAAGTGTAATATAAAATTTCATAGCTGTAAGTCAGCATCTGGTGTGATTTCTTGCTCTTGTCCCTTTGTCCCGTACGTCACTGATATAAAATATCTCGGAGTCCAAATTGATAACACCTTAACTTGGAATCTTCATATTGCTAACATCACCGCTAAGGCTAGAAAGCTTATCCACATATTTAGAAAACTGAGATCATCTGCCGATAAAAGTACTCTTATTACAGTGTTCCATGCACTTGCTCAATCTATATTTGGATATTGTATTACTGCTTGGGGAAGTAGTGCTAAAACATCTGTGTTACGACTTGAAAGAGCCCAAAGAGCAATATTAAAAGTAATGACACGCAGGCCTTTTAGATATTCTACTTTAGAGCTTTATAAAAGCTGTAAGGTCTTAACTGTGCGACAACTATATATTCTTCAAACTATTTTGCGAAAACATAAAACTATAACTGTGCATAAACACCAAATAAAAAGAAGGTACGAAATTGTTTGTCACACAGTGAAACATAGAACTCTCTTCGCTCGTAGACATTTCTATGTTTCTAGTTCGCGAATTTATAATAAAGTTAATAAAACCATAGATATATACACCCTTACATAAAACAAATGTAAAACCCGCGTCATTGAATGGTTGCAAACCCTTTCTTATGAAGATACTGAAAAAATACTTGAAGTGGTAGTATAACTTTCATAAAATTGATTGGCATATAACATATACCTACATTCTAAATTTGTAACACATAGACATGTATGCTCATACACACAGACATTACACAATACAAATACACACACACACTCACACATACACATACATAATATAATATGCTTTCGTGCAAGTTATTATACGCGTACTTTATTTCATTTCTGCGATGAATGCAGCAGGCCGCATGGATACACATGCTCCTTGCTGCATTTTATTGCTAGCACGGCAGCTTTAGTGCATATTAAAGGGAAGACCCTGCTTTCCAAGATACAGTTACTACTAGTTTGGGAAGCAGGGGACGTCATGAGATTGTTTTTGCTGTTGTAATAGATAAGCATTTAGCAATAGTACGTAAGTCACTTTGTTTTTGTATTGTTTTTGTATGCTTGGAAAAAATAAATTTTCTTTCTTTCTTTCTTTCTTTCTTTCTATAGTCTGTCTCAAACGCTAAAACGGGCCTGCGGGGCTAAACAAAGTCACAGTCGTTTGGCGTTAACGCTAGTCGACAAAAATGTATGGGACAAAACAAATGACTGTAGAAAAACCACGATAATAATTATTAAACACGCTGTGTTTGATACTGTCGGCTGTCAATTGTCAAGCGAAGTACGCTAAAGTTATCTACAAGGTCCGCGAGAACGCCAAGCGTTCAAGTTGTCGTAGTTAATTATCAAAAACAGCGTGTTTAGTACTATTATTATCGTGATTTTTCTACCGTCATTTGTTTTGTCCATACATTTTTGTCGACTAGCGTTAACGCCAAACGACTGTGACTTTGTCTAGCCCCGCTGTTATATTTTTCAACTATAGTGCCAAAAAAAGAACCAAGTATTACCTAACCTTTATTTCCAATACAAATCATCCTGGCTTTACGTGTAGTGTTCCGACTGTCCCCCGGGCGAAAATGCTAGGTGCATTGGAATCGAGTGTCGGGATAGATAAATTATAGTGATGCACCATCGTATATTCTTCGTGATGTCGATTGATATTTTGTTAAAATCTGTCAGAGGCCAAGGTTTGGGAATACCTTCAATTCCTTGCTCAGTCAGGAAAAAATCGACAAATATTTATTGTAGCCTGCCTTGAGAAAGAATCTCTACTTCTATTTCATATTTTAAAACAAGGATTTTAAATTGTACTATATTTAAACTAAGATTTTGTTTGATCCACTAAATTAGGTTAGTCAACCGACAGCTGTTTATATTTACTAAATCAGGTTTTTCATTGTCAGTCTATAAAATGCATAACCGTCGCCGCTTATCGTCTAAAGGTCCCTTAGTTAGGGGTCTTAAGTTTAATTAACTTAGACCTCTAACTAGAATGCAAAAGATATATTTCATGGTATGGTAACTTAAAAGCACTTTTTTATGTGTAACTCGCATGAGACTTCATACTTTCTTACCAGGCTGAGTTTTTAGTAAGCTTCTGCTCAGTACCTACTTGTTGCTTTGGAACAATCGTAAACATAGTCTTAAGCTGTGACGTAAATCAATTACTTTACTGACACCTTATAAGCATCTGTAAGAGATATACCTCCTTTAAGAGACCTTTAAAGGCACAGGATCGACAGTCGAACACAAATGTGTGATACGTGGCACCCTGCCGAAAATATGGGCAAGCTAACGTGTTAACCGGCCTTTATTCGGCCTAGTTAACCAATACTTTTCCAAACGTTCGTTGTCTTCTAACTTGTAGGTGTGCATAAAAGCTAAATACACGCTTGGTTTTATTGTGCAATGAATCATCGTAAGTTACTATCGAATATCACGGATTCGTATCGACATCGAGTAGCCATTCAAGATGTAGCCGCACATCACTAAAGTAACCGCATTGCTCCGTGCCTGGCAGCTCCCGGGCGAATGTTAACGAAACGGCAAAGTTAATAGCCTGTTGTCTTGTTTGTTGACGGAATAGCGGAGCACTGCAGTTTTGCACCGCACAGTTTTATTTAGATAATGGAAAGTTTTTAGCCTTTTATTTTAAATAGTGCTTTTAACTATAATAGGAGTCATTTCGTATTATTAATGACTTTTAGCGGCCGCAAAGATTTCATCCCATTTACGAGAAGTACTAGGTTCTAGTCAAATTCCAGTCTTGGTTGAAAATGCGTAGGTTTCAAATCACGAATTAACTTACATTTTTCTACGTTTTATCTAAGAACGTCATAGATACCTATCGATTATTCATTCCCTGTATGGGTTGAAATTAAAAACATATTACAATGACAGTTGTCTGGGCGGAAGTCACGTGGTCTATGCTATTAAGAAAATAAACACAATCATTGTTATTTTTAATAACCACGTGTTCTGGCTTCTAAAGGTTGGAATAATTTACCGCCTTCTCAGAGACTTTACATTACAAAATTTCAAAATATAAAACATACTTTCTTTAAAACGCAGGGCGCGTTTGAACCCTCGTAAACTAAGTTTTAAGTAGACTTGTAGTTATCACCATACATAATATGCGACAAATCATATTGACGTTTTACAAGAGCCTGTCCATTAGGTCTATGTGAAACAAAAGACATTTTGAGTTTGAATGAAATCTGAAATTAAGTACATTTTTATACCCAGTGATTGAATCATGTGATAAGTATCACGTGGGTTAAGTGATCTCAAATTCTCAACGTTCTAAAGTCCACTTGGCGTGAAACGGTGGGTTAAAAATTTACATTTTTAACCCTAGAGTCAATGTCCCTCATTGGATAATTTTTACAACTTCACTCTGGGCTACCGTGTTAACTCTAAGTTAACACACTAACTATGGTTGGCGCAAATGGGCCTAAGAATATTTGCAGCAACAGAGCGTGTCACCAATAACTACAAAATTTGTTTATTTTGATTATTCAAACGCCAGATAAACTATCTGAGGAATAAATTTGAAACATTAGCCATACAAAATCTGTCAAAACGTCATATTTATTCCTTAGTTAACGTTTATCTGGCAATTGAAAAATAGGCCCTAAAATTTTTTTTTTTCAAATAAATCTCGCGACAGGGAATCAAACCCGGAACTTCTCGTTTCTAAGCACAGAAGGGGTCTTCAAAGCTTGTTAGTAACAAGAGGACATTAGCAATCTGCGTATTAATACGCTTATCAACGAGCCCCGTAAACTACGGCCATGTTTAATCACTTGATGAAGACCCGCTTACATGGGGCTATAGCTTAGAAATTGCAAATTATTAATTTAATTATTTAAGCTTTCTCAGCTACTGGTGTTTCACATAATCTCTCCGCAAAGGCGCGAGGTCCATGGGTCCAATCCATCCATTAATCCTCACATTTAAGTAAGCAACATTAAATTCGGCCGAGTTGACTGCTGCCCACTCCTGATTAACGGAATTTCACTACCCCTGCTAGCGACAGTATGTACCGTGCCTCAAGCGAGCGACGGAGCCGCGCCATGTAGCCCCGCCGCTAATCAAACAGCGCAGTAAACTGCGGGCCACAGCAAACAGCGCTGTTGACTGCTGCCCACTCCTGATTAACGGAATTTCACTACCCCTGCTAGCGACAGTATGTACCGTGCCTCGAGTGAGCGACGGAGCCGCGCCATGTAGCCCCGCCGCTAATCAAATGGCGCAGTAAACTGCGGGCCACAGCAAACAGCGCTGTTGACTGCTGCCCACTCCTGATTAACGGAATTTCACTACCCCTGCTAGCGACAGTATGTACCGTGCCTCGAGCGAGCGACGGAGCCGCGCCATGTAGCCCCGCCGCTAATCAAACGGCGCAGTAAACTGCGGGCCACAGCAAACAGCGCTGTTGACTGCTGCCCACTCCTGATTAAAGGAGTTTCACTACCCCTGCTAGCGACAGTATGTACCGTGCCTCGAGCGAGCGACGGAGCCGCGCCATGTAGCCCCGCCGCTAATCAAACGGCGCAGTAAACTGCGGGCCACAGCAAACAGCGCTGTTGACTGCTGCCCACTCCTGATTAACGGAATTTCACTACCCCTGCTAGCGACAGTATGTACCGTGCCTCAAGCGAGCGACGGAGCCGCGCCATGTAGCCCCGCCGCTAATCAAACGGCGCAGTAAACTGCGGGCCACAGCAAACAGCGCTGTTGACTGCTGCCCACTCCTGATTAACGGAATTTCACTACCCCTGCTAGCGACAGTATAGAGAATACGTTTCAGGGAGGTGTGATGTAGTTGCAACACCACAAAATATACGTTACGTACGTAAATAGAGTTTTTTTTTCAGGACAAATTGGCGAGATGAGCAAGTCTTTCACCTGATGTTAAAGAAAGATCTGGGAATGGCGACTCTGCACGGGAAAGCGCAGTGTTGGTAAACCTGCCAACCAGATAGACTGAAGACATTAAAAGAAGTGGCGTAGTGGAAGTGGCGTAGGACCATTTGGGCTGAAAACCATTGCAGGATGAAACGAACGAACGAAATGAAAACTCAATGTATTTATTGAATGGAAGCAGGCGGTATTTTGCGGAAATGCTGTAATCAACTACCTACTCTGGGATGGCTCTGCCAAGTACCAGCTTGATGCTTTGGATTCGGTGGATCGCCGTGCTAGAAGACTCATCGGCAACCCGACACTGGTCCACAAAAAACTCCAAAGCCTTGAACATCGTCGTGAGGTTGCCTGTCTGTCGGTATTCTATAGAATATATTTCGGAGAGTGTGCTCAGGAAGTTTTTAATTTGGTTCCCCCGTCACCTTTCTACCATAGAACGGCAAGGCATCGAAAAGGCTTCCACCCATACATAGTCGAAGTACCAAAGACGCGTACCTACGAAGCGGTTTGATTCCTCGTTCCTGATACGCACTGCAAAGGCCTGGAATACCCTCCCAGGCAGTGTCTTTCCTGCCACTTACAACCCGGGTGCCTTCAAATCAAGAGTGAATAGGCATCTTCTAGGCAAGCGCGTTCCACCTTAGACTGTATCATCACTATCCATCACATAGTATAATAAAAAAAAATACTTGAAGAGAGTCGGTATGGTCGAAGCAGGAACACTGCCCAGAAAGATCGACCACACACAATTCTCCCAACAATTTCTTCGGCGCACGTTTCGTCCCGACAACGGACATCCTCAACTCTAGAGGTGATGACTTCACAACGCGAAATTGTAGATACGATTTTCAGAAGCATTGTTTATAACTTGCTCCAATCCAATAAATCTCTTCAAACCTACCGTATACTGAACAATTAAAGTCCACGCTATCATTTGTATGTATGTATGTGTGTTCCCTCGTAACCCCTATAAAGTTTAAGTGGCACAATAAGGTCGCGCTGGATTTATTTGCGGCCCGAACTGAGCGCCCCCTTCCGTCGCGGGCCATTTATCAAAAACTAAAAGGGCCGAAGTTGGGTCTCAGTTGGGCCGGAGTTGGGCCGTGTGAACGCTGAATAAAAATGATTTAACATTTAATTATGGGCACAAGTGATTTAGAGCGCGCCTTTATGATGGTCTCTCTTCCTGGGACACATACGGACCAAGCGGATGAAAAATATTCTAATATAGTGTGGAAAAACGAAGAATACCATTTTTGGGAAAATTTTACTCGTATTTAATAGAAGCAGAAGTTACTCTAAGGAATTCCATAATTAGGTTAAATTATTTGTTAATTAGGCTATAGTTAAGTATTCTCTACCTGAAAATAATCGATATGGTCTATCATGCATTAACAAGCAAGCAAACTCAAGCAAACTCAAGTACCAAAGCGGCAAGCCAAGCTCCAAAGTGGCAATGTCACCACCGCCACATATGCAACATCACACAAAACTTCACTACAGAGAGTGTGTGATGAGAATGAATGAGTGATGTGTAGAATACCTACTTGCTACACATGACTAATTACCTGCAATTACCTGTCCCAATTAGGATTTATTTGAACATCATCGTCCGCTGCATCGTCTTAAATCGCTGATGTTACCATAAGTTAGTATTATTATTAACTTGCCGAATAGGTTTTTCAAACAAAGGTTCCTTTCAGAAGGTACAGCGCAGCGGTGAGGGTTAAAAGCGAAATTCATGAAAATTCAGCAAGCATGCAATCTGCTATATGATATGGTGTGAAAACTAGTTAGCGCGAGCTAGCTCCAGAGTGCCTTCTATATCAAGCGGCGAATGAACTTCGTTTCAACCACGCGTTCCACGACACTCGCGACTCTTTATTTAGCTGCTTCAGAACTAGTTGATAAACGAGGATACAGATTACATTTTAGTGATGACGTGACTGTTCGTCCTCGAGCTTATGTTAGTGTGTTGGCTGTTATTTTTGCCCGTGTGTCTCACGTCAGATGCAATCAGCGGCGACCATTAATTCGGCAAACAGTTAATATGGATGTGTGTTTGTTTGTCACCGAATAATTAATTAACAATACCCACAGTTTGTTGTACTGAGAACTTTCGTCATTAGAAAGCTTCATTAAAAGTTTTTAATTGAAACATGCTAAATTTGTGCTTGTCTTCTTGAAACTCAAAAATTTTTTTCCGAATAAGTTTGTATGTAGAAAACATTTTTAGAATACATTTTTTTGTCTATACTCGTAAATACAAAGGTTCGGCTCAGATAAGTTACATACACAGGTCAAATAAAAAAAAAACAATTTATATAATAACTGTAATTAACTACTGTTGAATTGTTATGTCCTTTCCAATTAAAAATTTAAGACTTATATGGTTTTCTCATGGATACCATTATCAGAACTGGACTTAGGTAATTGAAATGGGACCACACGGGAAGCGTCAGCTTTCTAATACTTTGACGACCGAATGGCGTAGCGAACCTGCCGTCTGCGCCGGAGGTCGTGGGTTCGATTCCCACTACTGGTAAATGTTTGTGTGATGAGCATGAATATTTTCCTGTGTCTGGGTGTTTTTCAATAGACTATATTTATGTATATTAGTATGTATGTATATTTACCAGTTATCTAGTAGGTACCCATAACACAAGCTATCGCTTACTTTGGGGCCAGATTGCGATGTGTCAAAATGTCCCATACTTAAATATTTAAAAAAAAAACGATCACCCAGAATCATCAAAATCGATTCACCCAGTCAAAAGTTACGAGGTGACAAACATAAAAAGAAAAAATACAGTCGAATTGAGAACCTCCTCCTTTTTTGAAGTCGGTTGAAAACCTGTAATTCACGCGGGCGGAGCGGCTAGTTTTGAATACTAATAATTTTTCATTGAATATACTCACTAATGGCTCATTTTATTCAAACCTACACAGTCAAATTGACTTATGAAAAATAGCTCGAAGCCCTTTAAAACAGTCAATTGTCAGTATATTAAAAAGAACGTAAAACCACGGGGTGTCGCAGTTTATCATAGAAAGTCGTTTATGTCAGCCCTATGTTAATTTATGACGGTAAAATTAACTGCTTAGGGCTCCGCCAGACTATAAGGAAAAAGCCACTGCTCAGAAAGTAACTCAAAACTCTTATTCCGCAACTTTTCCCGTTTTTTCCCGTAACTGAAAAAATATATCGATTTTCAAGTTGTTTAACTGCTATCCTTAGCGTCAAGTCTCAAGTGTGTTCGAGCCCTTACATTACTCCGTCATTTGTCACAAACATAAAAGGTTAATTTTTACGATTGAAACTTCAATATTATGATTTATTACAAGGTTTTGGTGGTTCTATACCTATTAATAAATAAATGATCAAGTGCAAAAAATAAGGCTAAAAAAAAATTGGTTGCCTGTAAAGACTTATTTCCGTTGTCGCTATTACAACAAATACTAAATAACCTGTCAAGTGCGAGTCGGACTCGCGCACTGAGGGTTCCGTACTACAACCGGAGGAATAAAACCATAAAAACCACTTTTCTTATCGAACCGCAAAACTAACTTTGTTTTTAGAGGTTTATTGTAAATATCAAAAAAACTACTTATTAGATCTCGTTTAAACCAACTTTCAGTGGAAGTTTGCATAGTAATGTACATCATATATTTTCTTTAGTTTTATCATACTCTTATTTTAGAAGTTACAGGGGGGGGGACACACATTTTACCACTTTGGAAGTGTCTCTCGCGCAAGCTATTCATTTTAGAAAAAAATGATATTAGAAACCTTAGTATCATTTTTGAAGACCTATCCATAGATACCCCACACATATGCGTTTGATGAAAAAAAAAATTTTGAGTTTCAGTTCTAAGTATGGGGCACCCCAAAATTTATTACTTTTTTTAAAATTTTGTGTGAAAACCTTAATGCGGTTCACAGAATACATCTACTTACCAAGTTTCAACAGTATAGCTCTTATAGTTTCGGAAAAAAGTGGCTGTGACATACGGACGGACAGACGGACAGACGGACAGACGGACAGACGGACAGACGGACAGACAGACATGACGAATTTATAAGGGTTCCGTTTTTTGCCATTCGGCTACGGAACCCTAAAAATAGAATAAAATAAAGATTAAAGTAGGCTCCTAAACAACAATGTAGTTTTGGGATCGTGTCGTCATTTTCGTGGAAAAAAAACAAAATACTGAACCACTTTTCAGTATCATTTGGTACTTCAGGAAACCTGCTCAAAAATATGAATATTGGCTTTTATAGCTCTAGTTTAGTATCTCAAAAACACTTTAATATTTTTATATTCCATTGTAAACCTTATAACTAAAATTACTATTGCAGTGGTAATGCACCAGAAATCAGCATGCACAGTAAAATAGGCTAATAGCGTCTTAACCGACTTCGCAAAGGAAGGAGGCAATTAGTCTCTTTTAGTACGTCCTCGGGAATTAACTACATTCGTTTTAGACTTAAACGCTTATTTTGTTAATGTGTAAATGTCTCACTTACCATCCCGTATTTTACTTTTCGCACGATATCTGTGAATTAAAGGCATAGAAGCGGTATTTAAGCGATTTTGAATGAAGTTTTATTTAAAAACTATAAAGACAATTAAGTACTTTAAAATTTAAACGTTATTAACGTTATTTTATCTCTTAGAAGCAGAAACACGATAGGATAAAATTTTCTCGATAGAAAGTGCTGCTCCAAAATCTCAGTTTCTCTATATTATATCGGAATCTACAATAGATGTAATTGTAATTTTTGGTTTAATGTGTCGGTAATAATAATATCCTAAAACGCTTAGAAACAGATTTTTGATAACTGGCTTAGTTTTTGAGTAATTAGGTAAAAGGTCGTTTTTCTGTTATATTCTTTCGCGACGCTGCATGTCGCACCTACCAACGTATCCGTGAGAGTGAAAAAGACAAAAATAAATTCAATAAATCCTCCTAAGGCAATAGGAAATTAAATTGTTTTATTATAGTCATCGCAAGCAAACGAGCGGGCGGGTCACTTGATGGAAAGTGATCACCGCCGCCCATGGACATTTGCAGCACCTGAGGAACTGCAAATGCGTTGCCAGCTGTTAAGAAATTTGTTTATCCCCCCCTTGAATAACACCATGTTATAGTTTTGAGGGAACACTGCTTTTGGTAGCTGGTTCCATTATTTTGGTTACTATGTAAAAACGTGGTAGAACCTTCTGTACGTCTGAGTATACGTATTTGTAACATGATCTCAAAGGTGTTCTGGACTTACCTTTACATAGGTTTAAACATTCTGTTTACATAGGTTATTTTCAGTATTTATGTAAGGGACATTATAGAATCATGAATTTTTACATGATAAAGACTCATGGAAGTAAGTGTATATTCCGTCTGCTCACAAGATGCTATTAAAATGTTTTTTTTGTAAGCTGTATTGTTTAAAAACTAAATTGTAAGCATAATTACGATTTTCAAAAACAAAAAAAATGTGCTGAGTTTCTTGCCTGTTCTTCTCGGTGGCTTTCGAAGTTTTTCGAAAGTGGCCGTAGCGTTTTGACTTTTCATAAGTGCCTACAATTTAGGCCTATGTAAAAGAATATTTTTTTTTTTTGGTGACATTTTACATATCGCAATCTAGCCCCAAAGTAAGCGATAGCTTGTGTTATGGGTACTAGATGACTGATAAATATACATACATACTAATATATACATAAATACAATATATTGAAAAACACCCAGACACTGGAAAACATTCATGCTCATCACACAAACATTTACCAGTATTGGGAATCGAACCCACGACCTCCGGCGCAGACAGCAGGTTCGCTACCACTACGCCATTCGGTCGTCAATGATTCTGATTTCTTACATGCATGTGCTAATTACATAGAAATTTAGGACCTAATGGTTATTGGCAGGCTAAAATAGAGTGCAACACTGTTTTAGCCTTTAAGCTACGTATGGACTTATGACTTTTTTTATACTATATAGGCTAGCGCTTGACTGTGGTCACACCTGATGGAAAGTGATGATACAGTCTAAGGTGGAACGCGCTTGCCTAGAAGATGCCTATTCACTCTTGATTCTTACACTTCTTGACTTCGTCTGTACATGTTAGAGTATGCGGATATACTTGCAAGTTGTGCCCATGTTTAGCATCTCTTGACCTTTGCATCATTAGACGTCTGCACATCTAAGTCCTGCGCGCTGAATACTCTAATGAGGTCCTTCGCACTGTGAAATATAGAAACAGGCGAGACTTTCACAAATAGAACCGGCCAAGTGCGTGCGGAGCTCACACAAAGTGTTCCGTAGATAACTTGTAAAACTTGAAGTTAACAAGTTACTTTATGCAAAGGTTGACGACCGAATAACGTTAAGGTAGCGCACCTACTGTCTACGCCGGAGGTCGTGGATTCGATTCCCACTACTGCTAAAGGTTCTTTTCCCACTACTGTTATGAACATGAATGATTTCCAGTGTCTTTCGATATATTATATTTATGTATATTTATCAGTTATCTAGTACCCATAACACAAGCGATCGCTTACTTTGGGGCTAGATTGCGAAGGTTGTTTTTCCCAAGAACAGTATATGTGTAACAGGTAGGTGCCTGTTTTTAAAGCTTTCGCTATTTTTTAAAAAAAAAAGCTTTTATAATATTATGTCAATTTTCTTCTTAGCAAACCCTTTCATAATTTTGATAGCAATTTTGTGATGTGCATAATAACTAATCCACCATCTTGGGTTTTCCGCCATGTTGGATTTAGAATGACGTCATACAGCTTACCATACATTATCATCCAAACATGTGTACCTATATCTTCTTTATCTTTGCTTAAAAGTGTTCAATTTAGGATATTAGACAGAGATTATTAATTTTAGGAAATTAGTCCGATTTTATCGAATTTTTGTAAGTTACGCACGTAAAGCTCCACCTATACTTAAACCTTGAATTTGTCAGGCATACCTTTAAAAATCCATGAGATTTCCAAGTTATTTTTCTACGGAACCTTAAAATATTCAAACGCACCGCAGTCCAAAGTAGTACTTCACAGACTCACTGTAGCAAAAAATTTCAAACCTTTTTCAACTCGTGACGGCGCATGAGCTAAATCGTTTTCTAAAAATTTTTAGGAAACAATTCTTCATAGAACTGTTCATGAAATGGGAAAAATGGTAATTGGAAGAATACAGTTGGAGTTTTTAAAAGACATCGTTACCGAAACCTGCCCAACCAAACTTAATTTGGGAGTTCAGCGGAGCTAGACAAAACCACGATAATAATTACTAAACACGCTGTGTTTGAATAATTAACTACGACAACTTGAACGCTCGCTGGCGTTCTCGCGGACCTTGTACATAACTTTAGCGTACTTCGCTTGACAATTGACAGCCGACAGTATCAAACACATCGTGTTTAGTAATTATTATCGTGGTTTTTCTACAGTCATTTGTTTTGTCCATACATTTTTGTCGACTAGCGTTAACGCCAAACGCTTGTGACTTTGTCTAGCCCCGCAGCTCTTTCTCGAAATTGGACCTCCCTAGCTGAACCGTATGCCCCAGATGTATAATATATTTGTCAACAATATATCGAGTGCAGTTTAAAGTCGCGCAACGAACCATGGAGAGGGCTATGTTAGGAGTTTCTCTGAGGGATAGAATCCGAAATGAATAGATCCGCAGGAGAACCAAGTCACTGGCATAGCCCAAACCATTAGCAAGCTGAATTGGCAGTGGGCAGATCACGCGTGTCACAGGGGCGATGGCCGGTGGAGCCGAAAAGTCTTGGAGTGAACATCGTCGGCAAACCGAAGTTGAGAGATGTACTCGTCGTCGACGTGGATGCCATAAAAGACATCGTTTTAACAAAATAGCTATACCTACAAAACCTTACTCTTATTACCAACACATTCAGCTCAATCACAAATTTACTGCTAGCTATTCCAAGGTAGGTACTAAATAACTGCACATTACATCATTTCATCGGCAAGAGTTACAAGCTATAATATTTCCTGTTATTGATGTATTGAGTTAGGAAATCTGTGCCTCTAGTAAATAAAGACTAACTTAAAATCACTGAACTATTCAGGAGAACCAAAAAACATCACTTTTAACTTCTGTTAACTTGAATTAAATATGTAGAGAAAATAGCACATACTTATGGTGCCAGACATTTTTACCGACATACAGTACGTACTTATACACATACGTACAAGCTCTTTACATTAAGAAACCTCAAGACATGGACTTAAAAACCAAACGTATGTGTAATTGGTCATCTCATCATTCTTACGTATTACAAAAGCAGTCCTCAAGAAAAGGTGCAAGAAAATAGAAGGAAGTATGACTGCAGAAGGATATCTTGGCTTTTTCGAGAGCTGCTACTCCAAATATCAAATATGCCATAGGTACTTACCTAGTATTAGTATAAAGAAGGTCTCTGTACCGAGAATCGAATCTATGACCTTCCGCTTTCGATTGCGCTATTAAGGTCTTTAGGGGGATGACATTAAAATATCATTAGCACATGTCACTCCCACATTATCGTGACATTAATGACCATTGGCAGCTGAATGCAACGCCATTGGTAATTCGCGACCTCCTGATTACTATTAATTACCTGCAATTACCAAACGGTCGTCTGAGATATACTATGTACATATGGGCTGTAAGATAAATGATAATATGCACATATAGATTAGGAAACACATAGAAGTAAGTACTAATAAAGTGGTAGCAGTTTTAAAGGTGTTTTTAGAATCTACAAGTTAGTACGTGACTGCATGAATAGTTGGCCCAATGGCTTCCTCCACCCATGGCCCAATCAACCTCGCGGTTATGGGGGCCGAAACGCGGGAGGGCGCCCGTTCGGTACTTGCTCTTGGCGTGTTCCCGGGGCGCCTTCTTGACTCCCTACAAGTTGTTTCCTCTCGCTCCTTGTCCCTATGGGCTCACTCTCCCCATTCTGGGGCAGGACGATACGATGACGGACTCGCCGCAGCGTAAATTCTCTGTGTCACTTCAAGCCGCTTCGCCTCTTATGCCACGCGTGCGCGAACTCCCGTAGCTTTCCGAAGTTGGCCACCGAACTCACGAGATACTAAACTGGGCCAGAAACTACCCTGGACAGGGCGGACGGCGTGAAAAAATGTCGCCAGTTTATCGGTGCTAATAATACCAACATTAAGGTCAAGCTGTAGTTCGCTCAGCAGCCATCTATAGAATTTTGGCAGATGGCGCTAGATACTAATTCCTTGTATGAAAAAGGTTTACGTAATTTTTTTTACGTAATACCTAAACGCAGACGGTATTGAAATCAAAACATTTCTTGCAAACACTTAAAAAATCAATTTTAAGTGTATTGATATAGAGCGTAAAACTGAATGTATTTCAAAACGCAACATTGTCGACAATCGTGAAATTAAATTTACGTTGCACGATAGGGTCGAGGCATTATTCCCTATGTTGAAGTACATTGAATTTTAAACTCTAAATATATAGACGTAAAGTAATTTATCAGTGTTATTTTTTGGAACAAAGTTCCTTATCGCGCCTTACGAAAGGGGGCTAGACGGAAAAAAATAAGACAAAAAGTTTTAACAACACTTTTTGCTATAGTAAGCTATTGTAAGTCGTGCGGCGTGCGCATGTTTCTCTGTCTTTCTCTCTCTCTATATTCCTTCACTAATTAATCGAAAGGAACTTCGTTCCATCCGGGTGTCCCTTGACACCTCTCAAGTTTTTTTATTTTATTTCTTGTTTCACATAGCTGAGTATGTGAATACGCGAATAGCCCCCTGATTGTAAGTTAAGTAGCCACAGTTTCTACGCATCGAGCTAGTAAGTTAAATTGCTGTGGCAGTTTGACAGAGCATCTTCGCTAGTACGGTGGTAATAAAAAAACCGGACAAGTGCGAGTCGGACTCTCGCACTGAGGGTTCCGTACCTACTACTACCAGAGGAATAAAACCATAAAAACCACTTTTCTTGAACCGCATAACCAACTTATTCAACATTAAACAACTTCACCGCGAGTTAAATACGTGCAACGCCATCTGTCGTCATCAAAGTTAAACAAAATATTAGACTTCGTCGCCGTCGTCGTCGCTTCAGCCGATGGACGTCCACTGCTGGACATAGGCCTCCTGAAATGACCGCCAAACACCACGATTTTGCGCCGCCTGGCGCCAGCGACTCCCCGCGACCCTCTTAATGTCGTCCGTCCACCTGGTGGGGGGTCGACCGACACTGCGCTTCCCGGTGCGTGGCCGCCATTCCAGCACCTTGGGTCCCCAACGTCCATCGGTCCTGCGAGCTATGTGCCCCGCCCATTGCCACTTCAGCTTTGCGACACGTTGAGCTATGTCGGTTACTTTGGTTCTTTTGCGGATCTCCTCATTTCTGATTCGATCGCGCAAAGATACTCCGAGCATAGCTCTCTCCATCGCTCGCTGAGTGACCCTGAGCCTTCTTATGAGGCCCATAGTGAACGACCATGTCTCTGATCCGTAAGTTAACACTGGCAACACGCACTGTTCGAAGACTTTGGTCTTCAGGCACTGAGGGATGTTGGACGAGAAGACATCGCGGAGTTTCCCGAACGCCGCCCAGCCGAGTTGGATTCGGCGGTTCACCTCTTTCTCGAAATTGGACCTACCTAATTGTATTGTATGTCCAAGGTATATGTACTCGTCAACAATTTCGAGTACAGAGTTTTCAACAACTACGGGTTGGAGCGAAGCATGAGTATTCGACATAATCTTTGTCTTGCTCATGTTCATTTTAAGTCCAACCTGTTGAGAAACCCTGCTGAGGTCGTTGAGCATTGTGTTGAGATCCTCCAGGGTCTCTGCCATGACGACTATATCGTCGGCAAATCGCAAGTGTGTGATGTACTCGCCGTTGATGTTGATGCCAAATCCGTTCCAATCCAGTAGCTTAAAGACGTCCTCCAACGCCGCGGTAAACAGCTTTGGAGAGATGACATCCCCCTGTCGCACTCCTCGCTGCAGTTGGACTGGTCTCGTAGCTTGGTCTTGGATACGGACTGACATAGTGGCGTTTTCATACAAACACTTCAACACTTGGATATACCGGTAGTCGATTCGGCATCTCTGCAGAGATCTCAACACAGCCCATGTCTCCACCGAATCGAAGGCCTTCTCATAGTCCACAAACGCTAAGCAAAGTGGCTGGTTATACTCTTCAGTCTTCTGTATAACCTGCCGCAGCGTATGAATGTGGTCTATGGTACTAAAGCCTTTTCGGAATCCGGCTTGTTCGGGAGGCTGGAAGTCGTCGAACCTATTAGCGAGACGATTCGTAATGACCCTCGAGAACAGTTTGTAGACATGGCTCAGCAGCGAGATGGGTCTGTAATTCTTCAGTAAAGTGTTGTCACCTTTTTTGAAGAACAGAACCACCACGCTCCTGTTCCACGCCTTGGGCGTTACTCCTTCGTGAATGACGGAATTGAACATTCGCTGAAAGATCTTCAAAATCGGTTTTCCACCCGCTTTCAGCAGTTCAGCTGTGATTCCGTCATCTCCCGGCGCCTTGTTGTTCTTCAACTGCTTGAGAGCCATTCTAATCTCGTATAAGCTGACGTCCGGAATATCTTCGGTATAGTGCCGGGTTAGTTTGGCTCTAGGGTCTCTAGCCAAATCTTGTACAGGCTTCTGGACTGAGGTGTACAAGCTTCCGTAGAAGTTTTCGACCTCCCTCAAGATCTCAGGTTTCGAGGAGATAAGACTGCCGTTATCGGTCTTCAGACGCGCCAGCTGACTCTTCCCGATAGACAGATCCCTGGCGAACACTTTCGAGCCCCTGTTCTGCTCTATGGTGTCCTTGATGCGCTCGGTATTGTAAGCACGTAGGTCGCGCGTTTGTAATTTTGAGATCTGTCTATTGATCCGCTGGTATTGGGATACGTCCACAGAAGACTGGAGCCTCATCTCGTTCCTCTCGTTCATGAGTTTGAGGGTCTGGTCTGAAAACTTTTTGGGTCTCTTTGGGCAGTAAGTTTTACATAACTTAGACCCAACAGTACGGACAGCTTCCACCAGCCTGTCATTTAAATCGTCCACAGATACGCAATCCTCCAGGCAATCGAAGCGATTTTGAAGTTCGAGTTGGAAAGCCTCAGGGTTTTGGATAAGCACAGCAGTGGGGCGGAGCGTTGACTTCACCAGTCGAGCTCTTTCCAGCTTTATATTGATATTCAATGTGCCTCTTACCATTCGGTGATCGCTCCCAGTCTTAACGCTATTGATCACAGAGACATCATTGAATATGTGCCGCTTAGTTGACATGATGAAGTCAATCTCATTTCTCGTGGAACCATCCGGACTCACCCACGTCCACTTCCGGTGAGGCGACTTCCTGAAGAAGGAGTTCATCATGAAGAGGCCCTCCTTCTCCATGAAGTCCGCCAACAATTGCCCCTGATGGTTCCGCTGCCCATACCCAAAATTACCCACTCTCACCTCACCAACGCTTCGCTTGCCCAGTTTTGCGTTAAAATCTCCCATCACAACACTGTA
This sequence comes from Coenonympha arcania, assembly GCA_036785405.1. NCBI lineage: Eukaryota > Metazoa > Arthropoda > Insecta > Lepidoptera > Nymphalidae > Coenonympha > Coenonympha arcania. The sequence goes on along the minus strand of JAWDAA010000030.1, from coordinate 1,094,420 downwards.
GTAGGTATTCGAGGCATGCATGGCTCTGGAGATGTCCTCATACATAGCCTCGATCTCCTCATCGGGATGTGCCGACGTCGGTGCATACACCTGTATGACCTTCAACGAATACCTTTCGGAGATTCTGAGTATCAGGTACGCTACCCTACTCGACACACTTTCGATTTGGACAATGTTGTTGACGAGAGATTTGTGGACGATAAACCCGACACCACCTTGGGACTGCTGGTCGCCCTCCCGGTAGTAGAGCAAGTTGCCAGATTGGAGAATAACAGAGTCCTCCCCCTCTCTTCGGACCTCTGATAATCCTATAATATCCCACCGTAACTTGCTCACAGCTTCTTCCAGCTCGATGATCTTCTCGTCGGTCCTCAAAGTGCGTGCGTTATAAGTTGCCAGGTCCAGTCGTCGGGGTTGGCAGCGGAATCTCTGCTGGAGATTCTTAGCACCCCCTGCCCCGCCGTTACCCGTACCGCTGCCAGAGCCGGGGCTAGCGGGGCTGCCAGGGACTGGGGGCCATGGACTATTTCGGCTAATCATTCAGGGTTTATGCCCAATAGACGACTACGCTGGGCAGACGGGTTGGTCGACCGCAGGGCCAGACTGGTCGCGCCGGTGTCGCTGCTGCCCGACACCGACCTGCTCCATTTTTCAGCCTAGCCGGTTGAAAACGGTTATCCCGCCGTTTGTCGGTTCGCCATTTCCTCGTTCGTCGATCAGCAGGGGCACCACGGGCAGGTGAGGCTGGCAGTTGGGGTGCCGAGATGGAAGTGCACCCCCTTACCCCCAAGATTATATTAGACTTGTTGAATATCAATTCAACACGTATTAAATAAAACTACTCACTAGATCTCGTTCAAACCAATTTTCGGTGGAAGTTTGCATGGTAATGTACATCATATATTTTTTTTAGTTTTATCATACTCTTATTTTAGAAGTTACAGGGGGGGGGGGGGACACACACATTTTACCACTTTGGAATTGTCTCTCGCGCAAGCTATTCATTTTAGAAAAAAATGATATTAGAAACCTTAGTATCATTTTTGAAGACCTATCCATAGAAACCCCACACATATGGGTTTGATGAAAAAAAAATTTTTGAGTTTCAGTTCTAAGTGACACCCCCAAAATTTATTACTTTTTTTAAAATTTTGTGTGAAAACCTTAATGCGGTTCACAGAATACATCTACTTACCAAGTTTCAACAGTATAGCTCTTATAGTTTCGGAAAAAAGTGGCTGTGACATACGGACGGACAGACGGACAGACGGACAGACAGACATGACGAATTTATAAGGGTTCCGTTTTTTGCCATTCGGCTACGGAACCCTAAAAACGGTTGAAAAAAAAGTAAAAAATAATATTAAATGTGCGTCAAGTATAATTTCCTTCATTAATTTCAGCTAGTCGGTTCGTCACGATTCACGGAGCAATTAACTGTTTTCCACTCAACCCTCTTCTCGGTAACTTGTAGAATATTAACCCGAGGCAATAGACGAGAATACGTCTGGATCAGGACTGGCTCGATAAACAAGCAAGAAATAATAATAAGGTGAATGGATAATTATGAACAATTATTATTATAACCACTTCAACTTAGCGAGAAACTTTTTCCTAAAAATGCCATTACCTATCTCGATTAGAAAAATATTCTACCAAAAGGGAGATGCCCATATATGGCCCGGCAGTGCCCAACAATATCCTTTTGTCGAAAAAAACTATGTATTTTTTCACTAACTATTAAATTATTATTTTATCCAAAGAAGATTTCTACAATTTGTTGAAAAAAAAATAAGTACTGAAACAATAAAGGAAATCGAATACCATTTTTCTGTCAGCCCATTGAGGTTCATTCAGTCTGAATGCATTCAGTGTAGCCACATTTTAATATCGATCGATTTAATCGATGTTTACTTTATACTTAAATCGAACAATATCGATTTATTTTAAATAAGGTTTATTTGTATTAGCAGGCTTTTTTATTATTTTATTTTTTTATTATTTGTATTAGATACAAATGTGCCGACTGGCACTTCGCCAGTGTCCTGTCCGTTCTTCTGCTTTCCGAACGTGATCATAAAGTCTGACATTGCGCAAGTGCCTGTAAGTTTGGCCTATGTGGAAGATGAAACATTATGATTTGATTTAATTTGATTTGATACATTATAATCGTTATTGCTTACTGTTTTATTACAGCTGTACTAATATCTAGTATAATTAATTTTCCATAAGTATTAATTACTGTTAAAACATAGCTTTAAATACCTAATAAAATAAGGTAAAACGGGATTTAAAAATAAAAAGAATTTACTTCCGTAAACATAATATACCTTTATGAAATAATTTCAAAAGAAATAAGTCAATAATCGATACATCAATATCGGTTTTTGATCTTCCTTTTAATATGGCAACATTAATCGTATAATCAAATATCAAAGAAAGACACTTATGTCACCTGTGGTTGTCATATAACAAATCAACATGAAGTGTTTATGTTTGTACCTGTCATTTGTGTTTATTTTCCCAGATATGATAATTAAGCAACATTTATGCTTAAAAAGGACTCGGGCGACTCTTTTAACCCTAATAATCACAGCTTGAATATGGATCTCGTACCCGTTTCTCATGGAGACCCCAGCACGAACTTGGGTATAGTGGTGGCTAGCGGCTCAGGTATAGATGACGTACCGTTGTTTTCCGGACAATCTATTCACATTTTCACCAAAGTTTTATCACGTAACCTTTTATACTGCTTCTAACTTTCGTATTATCACTTAAATTAGACGAAAATTTTAAGAAAAAATTATTACTGAATATTCACAACATTGGAGTAAAATTCAAGTTAAGCATCTGACCATAGCATCTGACAGTAGTCTATGGCATCTGAAAACTAGAAAAATGACGTTTCATATGTCATTACGCAATTTGACATATTTGTTTCGTCAAAATGTTTCGTCTAACGTTACGATTTGTTTATACTATGAAATACAAACGATAGAAAAACATTAATAGTTAAAAATAAATACATTTGATTAGCATTTGGTTAGTTTTCCCACAAAAGTATACTTTATTATTATGTATTAATATTTGAGTTATGTTAAAGTAAATAATTATAATTTAGTAAAATATATTTCACTTGAAATATTGAAACGAAAACGAAACGTTTGACATTAAAAAAAAAAGTGGTCTCTCTGCTGTCGTTGTCTATGGTCGTTATTTTTCTTTCCAAAACGTATATTGCTACTGTTAAACGAGTTTAAGGTCCAAGAGCGAGCGCAGCGAGCTCGGGACTATAGGGCGCCCCGACTCGGATAATTTAGGTGACGAAGAGGATGGCGGGGCCTGCAAGGCCCCGCCATCCTCTGAGTGGTTATTTTCTTTTATGACCACCCAGAAATTAGGAGCCCCGCGAAGCGGGGCTCCGTCGACCAGCCCTTTCATAGTAAAAATAACTTCAAAATTTTTAAATTTAAAAAATTTATTTCTCGGTAACTATTTAGGGTTCAAGAGCGAGCGAAGCGAGCTCAGTACTATAGGGCGCCCCGACTTGGATAATTTAGGTGACGAAGAGGATGGCGGGGCCTGCAAGGCCCCGCCATCCTCTGAGTGGTTATTTTCTTTTATGACCACTCAGAAATTAGGAGCCCCGCGAAGCGGGGCTCCTTCGACCAGCCCTTTCATAGTAAAAATAACTTCGAAATTTTTAAATTTAAAAAATTTATTTCTCAGCAACTATTACATTCCAACAAATATGACTTGGGGAGAGGGTTACCGCCCTCCCCCTCCCCCTCCCCCCCCCCCCTCCCACCCCCCTCCGTAACAATACGTCGCCCTTTCATAGTAAAAATAACCTCGAAATTTTTAAATTTAAAAAATTTATTTCTCGGCAACTATTACGTTCCTACAAATATGGCTTAGGGGGAGGGTTACCCCCCTCCCCCCTCCCCCTCCCTCCCCCTCCCACCCCCCTCCGTAACGGTACGTCATCTATACCTTAGCCTGGCTAGCTTCGAAGGCCCTGGTTTTATAGATTACTCTTTTTAAACCAATGCCGTATCCGATGCCTTGCTCAACCCACATACAATCAGCCTCACACAGGCTTAAGAGTGGGTACCCAGGGCCAAGGTGTCTATGGGGGGTGGGCAATGTCCTTTTTATACTAATTTTGCAATACCCATAATCCTGTTATAGGCATCTGGAAGAGATCCTTATTTTTAGTGACAAAATGTGCTCGTGTGTTTGTAAATTTACATACGAAAGGCAGAATAAGGGAAAAATGGATACGAATTGTCAAGTGTGTCACAACTAGGAAGTTATGACCACAGAAAACAATTAAAAAAAAATATATATATCTCTATTTACCAAAAATGAGAATACATACACAATTATTTCTAGCGGTCTCCAAACTAGGAATCCTGTATTTTGGAGACCATTTATTACGCTTACCTATCTAAGATTATACTAGGGCTATGTATTATATTCCTGAAAGGATTATAATTTTACAATTTAATAATTATTTATTTTTAATTAGTCAATATAACGTTATTCCTTGCTCTGTGGTCATGACCATGACAAGACTGAAACGAAATAACAGACGTATACACAGGACCTGACGGACCCGAGAAATAATGTCGCTAGTTTACTAGTGTCAAAAAATATTCTTTTGACACCTGCAGCGTCAGTTGAAAGCCGACCGCAGTATTGTCTATGGATCGCGGTCCACGCTACAGATCACTATACTTGTTATTAGTCCGCTCGCGAGTTTTCCACAGAGACGATTTCCGCCATGCTGCAGCGTTTTAGCGGAAATTTTGACAAATGGCGCTACTTTTTACTTGTACGACGAAGGTTGACGTAAAATGTTCCGATGGGCTTTAAGTTTTGTATCGGTGAACGAATTACAACTTTGCGTATTTGATGGGCCAGTCCTTACACTATGTCTATGAGGAAAACAGTTTTTTTCACTTGTATTGCTCTCTATACGATCAATCTTGATCGTGTTCGTACAAGTGGTACTTCAGTGTACTTCGACCGATCCATCTCGATCCGTGCAAACGGCATGAATGGCTCAGGTGAATTGATTTTTAAGACTTCAGAAACCGGCTCTATCGAATTATAAGACGTTGTCACGTCAAAAAACATGACTCATTCGGCGTTACCGGCATTACCTCGCTCGCGTTACCTCACTCTGAGGCGTTCCATGTAAGGCTTGAAGTGCAAGCGAGAGTTGTCACGTTCAACTTCATGTCGCTTGCGGCAAGTTCATGTCGCCACGGGATGGCGTCACTCACACCTGCTTATGCGCCAGCACTTACCACAAGGCATGTTTAGGCATTGCGGAAGAAACTAAATTATCGGCTTCATGGAGATGCCCTGAATGTAAAAATAAAATACCAAAAAAGGGTAATGTGGCTACTCCAGTGAAAAGTATTGAGGTTAGCAGTGTGTCTCCCCCAATGACAAAAACCGGCCCGGACGACGACACTAGCGCCAGTCCGAGCAGCGAGCTAGCACAGAGCCCGGAACCCACCGCTACTTTGGACACTCAGAAAACGCCCCAGACGTCTCAATCGTCTGAAAACGTTGATTTGGGACTGGAAATTCGACTCCTTAGGGATGAAATCTTGCGGGAAGTTAGGTATGAATTTAAAGGACTTCGGCAGGAACTTGCTGATCTGCGCAACCTCATCTCGAAGTCCAATGAGAGAATTGATAGTCTCGAGGAGAGAATTTGCGCACTAGAGAACAAGAAGGAGGCGGAGTCCAGCTGTAGAGTAGATGAGCTGGAACAAACTGTGGCTAACCTGAAAAGGGAAATTAATGACCGGGAACAGGAAATTTTACAATCTGATGTTGAAATCTCAAACTTGCCGGAAGTTAGCGGAGAAAATCCTATTCAAATGGTTTTAATCTTAGCCACGAAGTTAGGCGTAACGTTGAAACAAGAAGACGTGATATTCGCTGAACGGGTCGGGAGGACCATTGATATAAGCAAGGGAGAAGCAAAGAGAAGTCGTCGATTGGTGGTGCGGCTTTCAAGGCGACAACTGCGGGATGAACTTATAAAAAACGCTCGTGTACGTCGAGGTGCTACGACGGCCGACCTATGCACGGATTTGCCCCCTCGTCGGTTCTACATTAATGAACGGCTCACTCCGGCTAATAGAAAACTGTTCTATACAGCGCGTGAGGTAGCGAAAGGTCATCAATGGAAGTATATGTGGACAAAGAGGGGCAGAATATATGCTCGGCATGGTGACGGAAAGCCCGTACATAGCATCCGCAGCGATGACGACCTGGTGCGTGTTTTTGGTACAAACACCGTTGGACCTACCAGCGAGCGCAACGAACAATAGTATATTAGCGTCACATATTTCACTTCCAAATAATTCAAATAAGTACTGCATTGTATTACTTAGGTTATGTGACTTGGCTAGCGTCACCAGTTCCTTAGTTGTTCTGAAAAGTGTTGTCTCATTCAAAAATTTTGTGTCGACCTATACCATGCAGCATTCCTTTTCTTATAATTGTATTGTTTTGCTATTGAGTCTTAGCAAAATCATTATTAACAGAAATATCAAATGTGCTATACAAATATGTAAAAATATTACAACTTCAATAATAATGAACATATCGCGCAGCACATTCAATCTAGTTTTGTATGACTTGCGCTTCCGCAATTCGTGTTTTTTAGTAGTTCTATATTATAGAATACATAATAACAATAACACACACACAAAATACACTGCCTACAGTCTCAAAAATTATACGTGTGCTAAAATACCTATTGCAACACACAATTTCTATTATTTACACGTATACACAAACCAATATAAGTTCTATTGTAGTTATTTATTAATGATCAAATTTAAAGTATTATATGATTTTATAATTATTACACTAATAGCAAGCGGGAAAATTACAATCAAGTCTTTGAGAACAATAATTTTAATAATTCTCGGTCCATTTAAGGTCCTCTCTCATATTATGTCTATGTATTACGAGATTTGTATCCAACTTTCGGAACACAAACAGAGCTTTATTATGTTGTTCAATTATCTTTTTAGATCTCGCATATTTTACAAAGTCAGCTTAAAAATATCACGTTATGGTTTAAATAAACAGGATTTTTTGACATCACATAAACAATCCTTAGTTTGCATTCCGGGTAACTTACTTTTTAAAATTCGCAGCCCTAAATGAAATATTGACAAGTTTGGATGATGTGACTTTTAGTGACGCCGTTACCTGTAGCCCCGATAGGCTCTCAGAACTGTACGTACAATCTGATGCGCATATTTCTATTTTGGCACAAAATATAAGAAGCCTGAACGCCAATTTTAGTGGTCTTTTGGCCCTGATGGAAATAATGAAAATTACTTGCGACATCATTGTTTTAACTGAATGTTGGCTTTCCTGTAATCCGGTCATTCCTATTCTAGAAGGTTATGATGCATATAAATCAGCTCGCAGTTTTAATCAAAACGACGGTGTAGTTCTATTTATAAAAAATAACTTATCTAATACTAAAACTGTAGAACCGGTTGTCGCTGATTGTAATTGTTTAGTAACTACAATAGGCTCAGATCTAGCCATTATTGCCATCTACAGGCCCTACGCATTTAAAGATCCCTCACCATTTATACTATCCATGGATCGACTCTTATCCGAGTATAAATCATTTAAAAATATTATATTGGTAGGTGACATAAACATTGATATTGCGAAAAATCAGCAAAATACTCACGCTTTGGATTATCTTGACCTCCTTGCTCATCATGGACTCTTCATGGGACATGATTTTCCAACCCACGGCAATACGTGCCTTGACCATGCTAATTTAAAAACTGTAACTAGACCCTCCATTTTCGTATTAGAATCCACGGTCTCTGATCATTACGCTGTTATGGTATCCCTTGCAAAAATGGCTCCTACTACTTTAAAGCGGCATTTTTTTACTAAAATAGACGAAGATAAACTCTCCAATATCATGTCAAACATCAATTTTGAATCTGTTTTCTCTACTTCGGACCCTAATGTTGCAACTAGTAATCTTATAAACCCTATACTTGATGCCCTTGCAGTTTCCACCAAAACTATAAAGATACAACGTAAATACAGGCCCATCAAACCATGGATTACCCCCGGATTACTAAGATGCATTAGACATAGAGATAAGTTACACAAAAATCTCAAAAAAGATCCCTTAAACGAAGTGCTTAATGCAACGTACAAAAGATATCGTAATTTTTGTTCTAATCTACTGCGCAAAGTCAAAATAGAATACGAAAAAAATGAATTCATCAAAGCTGGTAAAAATCCGAAATTGGTGTGGAACGTCGTCAAATCTGTTGTGAATCTGTCAAAAAAATCATCATCTGCGTGTGATCTCTTGCTCTCATATAATAACAAACAAGTTCGAATTAATGAAGTCAATTCCTATTTCGCTGACATAGGTAGGAAGCTAGCTGACAAAATAGATAGAGGTAACCTTGTTCCTCAGATTACCACATCCCAAAGGGAATCCTTTGTATTGCTAGAAACTGATGAATCTGAGGTAGAGCGTCTGATAATTTCTCTTAAAAACAATTGTGCAGCCGGTTGGGATGGCATTTCTACAGGATTTCTGAAAAAGTACAAAAATGTTATTGTTCCGCCGCTGACATACATTTGCAATCTCTCCATCAAAAAAGGCATTTTTCCTAACCATTTCAAAAAAGCGCTTCTAATACCTATACATAAATCAGGTGATAGGAATTGTGTCGAAAACTACAGACCTATCTCGATTCTGCCTGCTTTCTCCAAGATCCTCGAAAAAAATTATTAATCTAAGACTTGTCTCGTATCTAGAGTCTTGTAATCTTCTATCTACTAATCAATTCGGCTTTCGCAAGAACAGGTCTACTTCAGATGCAGTTCACTGTCTTGTTGATCTTTTAGTGGGCAAGCTCGACTCAGGAAATAAATGTGTCGCTATATTTCTAGATTTAGCCAAAGCCTTCGATACGGTTTCAATTCCAATCTTAATCTCTAAGCTACAGTCATTGGGGATTCGAGGTAATCAGCTCTCTCTCTTTCAGAGTTACTTGTCTGAAAGAACTCAATCTGTCAAGATAGATTCTTATACCAGCTCTGAGCTACCTATTAACAATGGCGTGCCCCAGGGCAGTATACTTGGTCCTAGCCTCTTCTTAGTGTATATGAACGACTTATGTAACCTCAACCTTAGGCAAGGAAAGATTGTTTCATACGCTGATGACACAGCTCTCGTTTTCTCCTCTGATAACTGGTCTGAAACGTTTCGCCTGGCTCAAAATGGTTTTGATACAGTAAGAAAATGGCTTAATAACAATTTATTGACATTAAATATTAGTAAAACCAAATGTATTACATTTTCCATTCGAAATTCTTCTCTTCCTCCTAGTTCTTCTTCTCTACAGTTATTTGCCGAATCACCCCAGGCCAGTTGCTCAACCCTAAATAATCCCCTTCCCATTGAAAATGTTACGTCAATAAAATATCTTGGGATAGTAATTGACAATAACCTTACGTTTAAAAAGTACATAGAACATTTGTCAAATAGACTTCGTAAACTCATGTACGTCTTTAAAAATTTGCGTCACTCAGCCGAACCTGAAGTTATGAAAATGGTCTATCTAGCTTTATGTCAATCTATTCTCAACTATTGCATTTCCGTGTGGGGAGGTGCGGCAAAAACTCATCTGATTCAAGTTGAACGGGCACAAAGAGCTGTCTTGAAAGTGAGTTGTTTCAAACCCCGGTTGTATCCAACTGATATGCTGTATCAGTATTGTCAAGTGCTAACTGTCCGCAAACTTTTTATTCTGGCATCAACACTAAAACAACACTCGCTCACGGACTTAAATACTGAATTCTCCTCTCGTAGGCCCCAAATAGTCAATCTAAGTAAATGCAATACAGCTTTTGGTCGTAGATTTTTTGTTTTTTTAGGACCATACCTGTATAAAAAGCTGCATAAAATTCTATCTCTCCATGCCTTGAATAATTATAATTTCAAAATTAAAGTTAGAAATTGGCTCCTTGAACAATCTTATATGACTACTGAAGGACTACTGGAGATTCTGGCTTAGTTCTAACATGACGCTAACAGTAGTAACTATTAAACACACACACACTCACACACACACACTCACTCACATACACACACACACACACACACATGCTCGCTCAAACACTTGCATGCACACAGTGATTTCGCACACTCACATGCTTTTATATTTTGTTTATAATGTTAATAAGTTAGCTTTGCGGCTCTGAGATCGAAGACCTGTTTCCCGAGACACAGTCTTAACTAGTTCGGGAAACAGGTGTACCTTTTATTATGATTTAACTATTTAATTATATTGTGTTTGTAGTCACTGTTCAATGTACATTAATGTGAAGTCAAATAAACGTTATTTATTTATTTAACTATCGTCAGTAAATCGACTTTACAGACAACCAATTTTGACTTGACAACGTCTTATAAATCGATAGAGCCGGTTGCACGCACGAAAAAACATGACTCATCCGGCGTTACCTCGCTCATGCGGCGTTACCGGCGTTACCTCGCGAGCGCGGAACGAGCGACAATGAAGACGTTGTCACGTTCAACTATCGTCAGTAAACCGACTTTACAGGCAACACATTTTTTTTTATATTTGTAGTTAACAATTATACCTTACCTACCGCTTTTTTTTACTCTATACAAGTTAGTACTTGACTACGATCTCACCTGATGCTGATGGTAACTTGGAAGGGTAAGTAAATTTACCCCAACGGTTTCTACAAGCATCGCACCGGAACGCTAAATTGCTTGGCGGTGCGTCTTTGCTGGTAGGTTGGTAACTAGCCACGGCCGAAGCCTCCCACCAGTCCAGACATGAGCCAATTTAGAAATTATACCTAAGTAAATTCCAAACTGGCTTGTGGCGGGAATCGAACCCCCGACCTCCATCGACCCGTTGATGCAGTGGTTAGCATGAACTGCGGATAAACTCATGGAAAGGTCATAGAATTGATGTCCGGGTGGTATTTATTTAATTAGCAAGTCCATGGGTTCGATTCCCGGATTTAAATTTTGAGCTCTGTGGACATTGGATATTTTTTATCCATTGAAGGTTTGCCAAGAAACAGCCATTCCTTGGCCATAAGCCATGAGAACTGGTCCACGATCGTCATAGTAAGTAATCTGTCAATGGCTCATTCCATAGCGAAATAAAAAAATGTAGGTACAGGATTGTCATTTATGTCAATTGTCAACAAATTGATCAAGTTACTTATATAAATCAACTGTCCTTCGTCCTTCCCATACAATATGTTACTGATTTCAAAAAAGGAGGAGGTTTTTAATATGATTGTATTGTTGTTAGACACACATACACTTACACTTTCATACACTACACATACATTCTTACCCCCCTGCCACACACTGCCCGAGAGGCATAGCAAGTAGCGTAGGAAGTAGGCAGAGACGTCGTGTGGCAGCGATACTCGCCCTAACTACGCCTCGCGCTACGTCCTAGCGCATAGCTCGCGCGTAGGAAGGGCGAATGACCTAGTGCGGAGCGTCGCTATTAATCGCGCGAGTAGAGTAGTGTGTGGCCACAGAGGGCAACTACGCGGCAGAGCGAGGACGTGCTACGCGGCAGCGCGAGGAGCAGTGTGTGGCGGGGGCTTTACCCCCCTGCCACACACTGCCCGAGAGGCATAGCAAGAAGCGTAGGAAGTAGGCAGAGACGTCGTGTGGCAGCGATACTCGCCCTAACTACGCCTCGCGCTACGTCCTAGCGCATAGCTCGCGCGTAGGAAGGGCGAATGACCTAGTGCGGAGCGTCGCTATTAATCGCGCGAGTAGAGTAGTGTGTGGCCACAGAGGGCAACTATGCGGCAGAGCGAGGACGTGCTACGCGGCAGCGCGAGGAGCAGTGTGTGGCGGGGGCTTTACCCCCCTGCCACACACTGCCCGAGAGGCATAGCAAGAAGCGTAGGAAGTAGGCAGAGACGTCGTGTGGCAGCGATACTCGCCCTAACTACGCCTCGCGCTACGTCCTCGCGCATAGCTCGCGCGTAGCAAGGGCGAATGACCTAGTGCGGAGCGTCGCTATTAATCGCGCGAGTAGAGTAGTGTGTGGCCACAGAGGGCAACTACGCGGCAGAGCGAGGACGTGCTACGCGGCAGCGCGAGGAGCAGTGTGTGGCGGAGGCTTTACCCCCCTGCCACACACTGCCCGAGAGGCATAGCAAGTAGCGTAGGAAGTAGGCAGAGACGTCGTGTGGCAGCCAACTACGCCTCGCGCTACGTCCTCGCGCATAGCTCGCGCGTAGCAAGGGCGAATGACCTAGTGCGGAGCGTCGCTATTAATCGCGCGAGTAGAGTAGTGTGTGGCCACAGAGGGCAACTACGCGGCAGAGAGAGGACGTGCTACGCGGCAGCGCGAGGAGCAATGTGTGGCGGGGGCTTTACACTTATACACATATTTCTTTATTCTTATTTTATCCTTGCATGATTCTATTTTGTATTTGAACTACAACTCTCTTGTTTGCCATATTTGGACCTAAACTATTTGTGTAAACTGACTCCCAAGACGCGGCTTTCTGCCTAGTTTGGGAGTCAGGGAGTGTTAGAAAAATGTAACATTTTTTGTTTCGTGTGTCCAATCATTTGTTTGTTTTTTTTTTTAACTTTGTTCCATACAGTCACGGAATAAGCGATAGAAAGGTTTCTAAGAAGTTTGTCGACAAGTCTTCATATGGCTAAGGCTACTGAATCTTTTAAAAATCACAAGATGATGATGAATGAATATAAAGACCATTTCACACTGCAATCACAGAATTACAAGCGTAATCCATCCCTGATCAGTGTCGGATTATCGTATTTGTGGAAATGGTTCAAAATTAATTCGTGACACTAACGAACAATGTACCGTGCAAACAATAATTTATTGTACGTCTAATCAGAGCATATTATCTGTTTGCGATAAAATGATGACATCGCTAGTGTATTTTAAATAATTATCGAAAATGCTGTTCTCTCTTCTTCAAAAATCTTTTAATAAATGAATATTTATTTCTATGAGTAAGTATAAGTATAATTCCTAAGTTGGCCCAGGTCAGATCGGAGGCGTGATTTACCGTTCCGGTGCGAAACTGTGTAACAACCGTCAGAGTTTATAATTATGTCATACGAGCAGATACCCGCGGCTTCGCCCGCGTAAATTTTAGTTTTCCCTATCCTCACGGGAACCATGGATTTTCCCGGGATGAAAAGTAGCGTATGTGTTAACCCAAGATGCAATTTATCTCCATTCCAAATTTGAGCCAAATCGGTTCAGTAGTTGCGGCGTGAAGGAGTATTGAAGCTTGGTAAAATACGAACTTTGGAGCCCCGTTTCACCCCTTTCGCCCCCCCCCCTAAAACATAAATTTTGAAAAATCCTTTCTTAGTGCACCCCTAGAACTCATAAGGAACCTGTGTGCTAAATTTGAAGTCGCTAGACCCAGCGGTTTGGGTTGTGCGTTGATATGTCATAGTGAGTGAGTGAGTCATGTATCTTCTTTGATATACCATGAAATTTTCCGGGATGAAAAGTAGCCTATGTATTCATCTAGGATAAAATATATCTCCTTTTCGAATTTCAGTCATATCAGTTCAGTAAGTGCAGCGTAAAGTAGTATTTTTCAGTTCAGTTTTCCCGCGTAAACCATGGATTTTTCCTGTATAAAAAGTAGCTTTTTTATTAACCCAGGATAGCATCTATCTCCATTCCAAAATTCAGCTAAATAGGTCTTGTACTTGCGGCGTGAAGATTTTTCCGCGTGAATTTAAATTTTTAACTAATCGGACGGGAAACATGGATTTTCCCGGGATGAAAAGTAGCTTATGTGTTAACCCAAGATGCAATTTATCTCCATTCTAAATTTGAGCCAAATCAGTTTAGTAGTTGCGGCGTGAGGGAGTATTAAAGCTTGGTAAAATACGAACTTTGGAGCCCCGTTTTACCCCTTTAAGGGGAAATTTTGAAAAATCGTTTCTTAGTGCACCCCTAGATCTCATAAGGAACCTGCGTGGCAAATTTGAAGTCTCTAGACCCAGCGATTTGGGCTGTGCGTTGATATGTCAGTGAATGAATGAATAAGTCAGTATCTTCTTTTATTATTTAGATATCAATCATGTATCTGTTCAATGATCAATGATCTTTGATTATGATAAATCTTCGAAGTCAGTACGATAAGACCTTAGGCTTCATCTTTACCTACATCATACATTTAAATGTTAACATATATTTACCTATTTTGACTTATGTTATCATGACACCGGTAATTGTCTTGCTTTGCATAGGCCTCCTCCATTTCTTTCCATTTTTCTCTGTCGTAAGTTTTCCTGTTCCACAAGACTCCTGCTGTAGCTTTTTTTCTAGTCTATGTAGCTTAAAAAAAAATACGGCAGGCCTGCCTTGCTGGTCCACCGCCATATATACCTATTTTATTGCCCCGCGGGCAGCGAGATATTATACGACCATAGTATAGGGAATACTTGCACAAATGCACTTTACGGATATACCTACGGTGTTGGTAGAGTGAGGGGATGCACAATTTATGACGCCATTAACGTCTCTCTTGATCCTCTACCGCTTTCTGGTGGAAATTGCAAATGGCCGTTAGAGGGACCCACCGGCGAGCGGCTACAATAATTGAGGGCCTTATCAAATTCTTTTGTTGGAGGAATTCAATACACTTTTTCTTACCGTGTCGAACAATCTTACAGTTTAGCGCCTTAAATAAAACCATTTCGGCTTAAAACCTGGTTTTAAAATATCGGTTTTAATATTTGAAACGAGAATATAGAAAAAAAAAAAAAGAATATAGATATTTCAATCCACGATAACGCGCCCACTCTGTCAAATTCCATACTTATCGAATGTACATAATATAATATCATTGATCGAATGTAACATAAGCGATTTTGACAGAGTGGGGCGCGTCTTCATGGATTGAAATATACATTCTTAAACTTCGTTTTTCAATCTGCGCGTGATAATATACCTATATTAATATACCTATATGTGATTCGAATAACTTTCTAGAAAGAGCTAGATTAACAATCGTGTTAGAAAGAAAGAAAAGAAAGAAAGAAAAACTTTATTTTGCAGAAAAATTATGCCTGTATGTAACAAAGCAATACACCTAAGTACTAAAACGATGCCTGAAAGATTCCCCCACTCGGGCAACAAATACCAATAATTGCCCAAGTGACCGAAGCACCAGACAACGCCTGTCACATGTGGCACAGCCCGGAAAAAGGCCCCAACTCAGCATGGTGCTGTGTGCCCCATATAAGCATGGGAGCACACAGCGCTGATTTTCAGTCGGAGCCTTGGACTGGGTGACGCCACGAATTAAAGAAGAACAAAAAAAAAGAAAAAACAAATTAAAAAAGTTACAGTTTCATTGATGAAACATTAGTTGTATCGATTTTTTACTGTTTGCTACAGACGAAGATAAAGCGATGTAAAACAATCTGGGCTCACGCTAATAGTAAAAGTTAGAACTTTAATAGTATTATTTATTATAGTAGTGTTATTATCTCGCTGCATACTAGGTCATAAATCATTCGAGTGTTTCGCTTTTGTGGTTCTTTGTTGAGTTGTGCATAATGCACAATGAACTGAACAACAAAAGCGAAACACTCCAATGATTTATGACCGAGTCTGCAGTGAGATAATAACACTACTATAAATGCATAACAATAGATGTAATAAAAAATATTGAAGTAGGTATAATCATTTGAATATATTAATATCTGTGTTCAGAGAAGCATAACAATTTCAAGACGAGGTTTGACGGTAACATCAAAATTCTAGGATGATTTTTTTTGTTCGATATAATTCACCAACTGTAAAGTAGTTAAACTGTAAGAGAAAGAGTAGTGGAAATGATAACCGACGTAAGGAATGTGGGGTGCTTACTTAACGGCCCATTATCCCGGTTTTTAGCGACTACGCCACTTTTCAAACCAATTCAAAATCATGAAAAAATAGTTTTTTTTCACTGTTAAAAATAAATATTAAAGATACATGCCTTATCTCTTTAATGTACTCATGAAAACACGATAAGTTAAACTTGCCTCGATCATAAAAATTTTTGAAAACAGGTCGTTTTTGTTCATTTTTCTAATGGCATTTCCAAAGCTTCAGACCAAATTTCATAAAAATTATACGTAAAGTAAGCTCATTGTATTACCTATTTATTGGAAAGACAGATTTTAAATAAAAAATTTGCTGCAAAATTTCGCCTAACAGAAGTCATAAAATGATCTAACGCATCTAATAAGCGATGTACTTCAGTGGCTCACGAGCCTCTATACGAGAAGGACCTGCGCAAGTTTTCACGACTCACGCTCCTTTCGCGCTAAAATTATTTATTTTTTAATTATTTGTAAATAAATTCTCTTACTACATTTAGTAATAAAATTAAAATATGGTAAGTGTTTCTTGAGTTTTTCAAAATACCTAGCCCTCAAAAGCTCCAAAGAAAATCTGACACGAACTAAGAAAATTAGGTAGGTAGAGTAAATTCCACCACGTGCAAATACCATCACGCGTAACCACAGTTTATACCTATATACAGTCAGTAAGGGAGACGAGATTTTTTTGTTTGGCTAAACTGAGTTTATCATGAATACATGATATTATAATATCCTCTCGACTTTATTTTGGACATGGCGGTCAATAGAAATTTAAAAACTGCGTGGGAGATATTTCTTGAACTTCCAACCCCTAGATTGGTTCCTACTAAATAGAAATACCTTACCTACCTACTAATAAGTTTTTAGAAAAATACAAATATAATAATATTAAGGAGCACAAACCCGCGGAACCCGAGACCTTTCAAAATTTCAAAATGGCGGATTCAAAATGGCCGCCAAACGAATTTCGTCGGTATCTCGGAAAGTATAAAAGATGGAAGAACGGTTTCTTGACAAGAGGTGACCAAGACCCGAAGGTCTATTTGATGGATAGAAAAAAATTTCAAAATGGCGGAATTAGTTTTTTCCATAGATAAGTATGGGAATATTTAAGAGGTCAGCGATGATTCTTTTATAGGCTGGAAGACAACCCGCGGCCTACTAGTACATTTATATATTCACTGACTCATTGATCACCTCTCCTGAGCAATTTTGTATGAAACAGAATTTTTTGACGTATACTGTCATGTACAAGCCAAATGTCATTTGAAACGTCATCCAATTGGCAGTGAGCTGAAAAAATTTCAAAATTGCGGATTCAAAATGGCCGCCAAACGAATCTCGCCAATATCTCGAAGAGTATAAAAGATGTAAGAACGATTTCTTGACAAGAAGTGATCAGGACCCAAAGGTCTATTCAAAGGACAGAAAAAAATTCAAAATGGCGGAATTTATTTTTTTCATAAAAAATGTATGGGGAATGTTGAGACTTACGTTGTAAGGCAAATAGCGGGGGAAGACAGCACGCGGGCCACATGTGGCCCGCGCCCCTATGCGCCCTACTAGTCAATTACTATAACTATTAATATATATATAGCTGGTCGTGCTGATTCACTGACTCATTGATCACCTCTCCTGAAAAATTTTGTATGAAAAAAAATTTTTTGACGTATACTGTCATAAACAATGGAAAAATTCATTAAGAACAAAAATATGGAGAGAGCTGATGATTGAGGATTTCGGAGACGGGTGAAGAGCACGGCCAAGGTATCGAAGATAGGTGGGGGGTGCTCGACCAAATGTCATTCGAAACGTCATCAAACGTCGTCAAAAAAAATCAAAATGGCGGATTAAAAATGGCCGCCATTTGAATTTCGTCGATATTTCGGAAAGTATAAAAAATGGAAGAACGGTTTCTTGACAAGAGTTTATTATGATCCGAAGGTCTATACGATGGATAGAAAAAAAAATTCAAAATGGCGGACTTTATTTTTTTCATAGAAAATGTATGACGAATGTTGAAGAGACTAAAGGTTGAAAGGCAAATAGGGGGAAGAGAGCACGCGGGCCACATGTGGCCCGCGCCTCCACGCGCCCTACAAGTATAATATATAGTTACTCGGGCTGATTCACTGACTGACTCACTCATTGATCACCTCTCCTGAACAATTTTGTATGAAAAAAAAAATTTTTAATATCCATTTCGTATATAAGGGAAAAATTCATTCGGAGAAAAAATACGGAGAGAGATGATGAGATGAGGATTTCAAAGACAGGTGAAGAGCACAGCCAGGGTATCAAAGATAGGTGGGGGGTGCTCGACCAAATGTCATTCGAAACGTCATCCAATTGGCAGTGAGCTGGAAAAAATTTCAAAATGGCGGATTCAAAATGGCCGCCGTTCGAATTTTGTCGATATCTCGGAAAGTATAAAAGATGGAAGAACGGTTTCTTGGAAAGAAGTGATCAGGACCCGAAGGTGTATTGGATGGATAGGAAAAAAATTCAAAATGGCGGAATATTTTTTTTCATAGAAAATGTGTGGGGAATTTTGAAGAGATTTTTTATGGGCGGGAAGACAGCACGCGGGCCACATGTGGCCCGCGCTACCACGCATCCAACTAGTATATATATATATAGCTGCTTGTGCTGATTCACTGACTGACTGATTGATCACCTCGACAGTCTTCAGAACCCTGAATCATCATCTCATTTCATATGTTTTCGCTGAGAATCCTCCAAAAAACCGCATCAAAGTACTACATGTTGCACAACTTTTCAATAGTCTCTTCAATATTCCCTATACATTTTCTATGGAAAAATAAATTCCGCAATTTTTAATTTTTTTCTATCCATCGAATAGACCTTCGAGTCCTGATCACTTATTGTCAAGAAACCGTTCTTCCATCTTTTATACTTTCCGAGATACCGACGAAATTCATATGGCGGGCATTTTGAATCGCGCCATTTTTAATTTTTTTTCAGCTCACTGCCAACTGAATGACGTGTCGAATGACATTTGGTCTAGCACCCCCCACCTATCTGCAATACTCTTGGCTGTGCTCTTTACCCGTCTTTGAAATTCTCAATCATCAGCTCTTTCCGTATTCCCTCTGAATGAATTTTTCCCTTAAATACGAAACAGTACTTGAAAAAAAAAATTTTTTCATACAAAATTGTTCAGGAGAGGTGATCAATCAGTGAGTGAGTCAGTGAATCAGCACAAGCAGCTATATAGGTACTGACCGTTTAAATCTTTCCTAGACTACGACTAGTATTTAAAAAACAAAATCAGCTAAATCGGTCCAGCCGTTCTTGAGTTTTAGCGAGACAAACATACAGAAATAACTGATTTATATAAAATATACCTGTGTTGAGATATCGATTACCATAAAAAAATCAAAATATAGGTAAAAACGCAACTTCCAACATATACATATTTCGTGAAGCGAATTATAATGTAAATAGTCCAACTGTAACAGTTCAACTGTGACGCAAATATTTATGATATAGGGTCACGGAGTTCATTTGAACTGCGCGACTTACGGCAATGATCGGTAGGTATCGTAGCGAGGGGTCTGAGCGAGCGATAAATGCCTAAAGTGCTGGGATATAGTCGCCTTAACTTAATCAGCCTATTGATATCCACTGCTGGATATAGGCCTTTCCGAGAGCGCGCCACCACACACGGTCCTCCGCCTTCCTCATCCACCCGCTACCAGCGACCTTCTTTAGATCATCGGTCCAGCGGGCAGGAGGTCGTCCTACGCTGCGCTTACCGGTACGCGGTCTCCACTCCAGAACACGTCTGCCCCAACGGCCGTCGGTTCTGCGACAGATATGGCCCGCCCACTGCCACTTCAACTCGCTAATCCGTTGGGCTATGTCGGTAACCTTGGTTCTCCTACGGATGTCCTCGTTGCGGATTCTATCCTTAAGAGAAACACCCAACATAGCCCTCTCCATAGCACGCTGAGCGACTTTGAACTTGTGGACAAGGCCTACTGTGAGTGTCCACGTTTCTGCTCCGTATGTCATGACCGGCAAGACTGAGATGTGGGGTGCATTGGACCTGAAAATAAGTTTCGGCGAAAACTATTTTTTGTAACAGTAAAAAGGTTCGCAGTCAAACGAACTTAATAAGTAACAATTTTATATATATTCTAGCTGGCCCGTAAACGTTGTTTTGCCATTGGGGATATAAAAAATAGGTAACAACCCAGACCCAGGGAATATATACTGAAAATTTCATAACAATCGGTCCAGCCGTTTCGGAGGAGTTTGGTAACTAAGAATGGCGCGAGAATTTTATATATTGGAGAAAACTAAAATAAAACGAATAAATACAAAGTTATAAGCATTATAACTTTTCATTTGTAGGGGCCTCCCATCCCTTTCTCGCGAAACGAAAATTTGTATAGAGCACACTTTTCGTTCAATAGAAGTGACGTCACAAAAGTTTATCTATATAGCTATCTCTGTCTAATCAGACATATTGAAATACTTATAACTTTTTTTATTATTTGATGGATTTAATCAGTTTTTACACCATTTTGACGTGACAACGTTTAATAAATTAATGAACACCAGCAACGCACATGAAAAAAAGTAACGTTCCGCGTAAACGCTTCACCTGAGCCTGTGCGTGCAAGCGAGAGCGCGCAGCAAGCGATAGAGAGGCACGATAAAACAAATGATAGAGAGGCCAATTATGACATTATCACGTAAATCTATCGTCCGTATCCGTAAACCGACTTTACAGACAACCAATTTTTATTTGTTAACGGCCTACAAGCCGTATTTAGACGATTTTGAATGAAGTTTTATAAATAAATAATAATAAATAAATCGTTTATTGAAAGCAACAAAGGCTCACATTTGGTTAGTAAACAAGTACATGAAAAAACTTAAATCTATGTTAGTAGTTAACAATTATTATGAAATGAAAATAAAACTTAATCTATTGTATTTAATAAAGACAGATATGCAAATCACTGCCGGCCCAATCCATTTGAGATAGCGCAGCAGTGACTCACATATCTGCAGTCTAACCTGCTAGCGATCATCTTCAGGATGCTGTTGGAGCTGCCCCGCACCCTTTGTATCAGAGAGCCACATCTTTTGCGCATTGTGGCGTAAAAGCAATCAACTTGCGCGTCCGCAAACATCCCTGATGCACTACAAAAGCGGGGCAACCTCATCAGCACCCTGAACGCATTATTATATTGCACACGGAGAGCGTTGTAGGCTTTTTGAGAGTACTTGGCCCACAGGCTGCACGAGTAGAACGCCGTACAATAAGCTCTGAACAACGTGATTTTAACGGCGCTCGTACACCGCGCAAACCTGCGAGCCAGCATATTTGCTCTCACTGACAACGCTCTCCGTTCTCGCTCGATGTCGGCGTCATCTTTGAGGTCGGGGGTCAACATATGCCCGAGATACTTAAATTGGTTAACTCTCTCCAATGCTGCTCCATTGATCCAAATAGGTGGTACTTTATCTGGTATTTGACCCTCGGCCTCAAAGACCATCACCACACTATTCTTTGTATTGTAGGTCAGACCATGACCTTCCACATAAGCCTCGCAAATAGCCATCAGCGCCCTGAGGCCGCAGACCGATGCACTCAACAGCACCATATCGTCGGCGTAACTTATATTATTTAAACAAACCCCATCTATGTAACAGCCAACCCTGGTGCTGCTGAGCTTGCACAGTAATTCATTTACGTAAAGGTTGAAGAGCGTTGGTGAACATAACCCCCCCTGCCTCACCCCGCACTCCAACCCATACGGATTTGAAAGGACGCCTGCCCATCGAACATTGTTGACCTGGTTTCCATACCAATATTTAAAAATATTGATGAGTTCCGGAGGTATGTTTGCTTTCTCCATCTTTTTCCATAGAAGATCGTACGAAACCAGGTCAAACGCCTTTGTCATGTCAAGGAAACAGGCGTAAATCGGAGTCTTCCGCCTAGCATAGTATGTGACAGCATGCTTTAGTCCCAGCACCGCACTCTCAGTGGACAATCCAGGTCGAAATCCAAATTGGTTGTCATGTGGTTTAATTATCTTGTTTAGGTGAGTATTAAGCATGCCGTCAAACACCTTAAAGATTACGGTTGCCAATGAGATGGGCCTATAGTTGTTTTTATCGGCTAGGTCCCCGGTTTTATTTTTCGCTATAGGCACAACTATTGTACGCATCATCTCGCTAGGCATAAAGCTGTGGCTTATACAAATGTTGTACAGCATCGTCAAAACCCGCGGTAAATGTGGCCCCGCATATTGTAAATGTTCAATGCTGAGACCGTCATGGCCCGGGGATTTACCCCTGGTCATATGTTTAATGGTACTCGCGACGTCATTACACTTAAATTGAATACCCACCACCATGCCGGTCTCAACATTAGGCTTCGAATGAGAGGGCCCCAATGGCGATTTTACGAAAAAGTGGTCCTTGAAAACATTAGCGATCTCGCCAGGCTCGCTCACGCCACTGACGCTCACGGGTATAGACGGCTTATTATTTAATTTATTGGTATGTTTCCAAAACCCTCTAAAATCATTTCTCGAATGGTGTGAGGCCAGAATGTCCATTTTAATTTGTTCTTGGTGGTTTTGACACCATCTTAAACGTGATTTGAAAATTCTTCTGGCCTCTGCCATCTCCATGTAAATCGGTCCGGTAGCTGGCTTACCGTAACATAACCATAACGAAAATTTTTGTCTTGCCTCCCCGTGCGCTTCAGCTACGTATTTATTCCAGCCTATCACTTTCTTCTTTAATCTACAACTATGCAAAAACTATGAAGAAAATTACTTTCAAATTTGCACGTCATGTATTTTGGGTCTTTAATCTAAAATCGCTAAGAAGCAGAAACACGATTGGATAAAATTTTCTCGATAGAAAGTTCGAAACTACAATGGATGTACATAATTGTAATTTTTGTTTTAATGTATCGGTAATAATAATATCCTAAAACGCTTAGAACAGATTTTTGATAACTGGCTTAGTTTTTGAGTAATTAGGTAAAACGTCGTTTTTCTGCTAAGTATATTCTTCCGCGACGCTGCATGTCGCACCTACCAAATCTCCGTGAGAGTGAGAAAGACAAAAATAAATTCAATAAATCCCCTTAATGCAAATCAGACACTCAATTGGCCGGTTTTTAAAACTGGCTAACTAGTGAACTAGTGAGTAGACCATCAGGGGCTGTCGATTTTAATGTAAAACATTTGCTTCTATCGCGAGCGGCCGGCGCGGGTTTTTAAAGCGTACGATGCATAAAACATTTTTCACTGCAAACAAAACTAAGTATTATTTACTTTCCATTTGACAGCCGTAGGTACGTACATTTTATTCGGCCGAAACAAAAATAAAGCAAAAATACACCGAAAAACTTTATTTTCGCGATAGAGGTATCAACGTTTTAAGGATTTTGGTTTTCAACAAATCCCGCGGGATCCCTTTTTGTTCCTGTTTCCGTTCCCTATCCAAACCTTCTGCTGAGTTTTCTAGCAAATAGACAGGGTTAAAAAAATGCCAGAAACCTCACGGACCAAGTTCCTATAACATTAAAATTTACAACTTTTGATCTATGACTTTTTTGTAATTTGATATTTTATGCAACATCAAATGATCATCAATATTTTGAAAGAAAAGAAAAGAAAAGAAAATTTATTTGGTATCAAGCATACAAAGCATTCAAAAACAATTTATGACTTAAATCTAGGTTATTTACGTACTACTTACATATTGCTAAAATGCCTATTAAAACAGCAAAAAAGCTTTTGATGTCCCCTGCTTCCCAAACTAGTGCGAACTGTATCTTGGAAAGGATATTTATCGTAAATGCAGTGCGTTATCCTTTAGCTCTTACCGCCTAAGGTACTATTGAAGTATTCTGGGATATCGAATTATTTTCATGAATGAAGCTACAAACTGAAGTTGTAGAACAAATGTTGTTGGTTTTAATGAAAGGAATTATTATAGGCAGAGAGTGTTTTGGCATTTTTAGGGTTCCGTACCAAAATGGTAAAATGGAACCCTTATGGTGCGACTTTCTCCGTCTGTCTGTCCGTCTGTCTGTCTGTCTGTCCGTCACACTCGATTATTTTAGTAACTACCAGAGCTATCGATATGAAATTTGGAGTAGTTGTGTATATTAGTGGCCCAATTACACTGGAATAAAAAAAATGGAAAATATTTTTGTTCTTATTTAAAAAGGGGGGAAAATCGGAGGGTTGAAATTTAAAAGTGAGATAACTGTACTGTGTGGGGTATCATATGAAAGGGTTTACTTTGTAAATTCTAAAACCGATTTTTAATTATTTTTACTGATGATAGTTTTTGATTTATCGGGGAAAATGTCTAAAAAAATACCGTTCCCCCCACTTATCTCCGGAGTTTACCAATCGAAAAATCTCAAATAATTATGGTCAATAGGAATTTACGTATATTTTACAGGAAAACTATAGCCAATGCTCTAACTAACATAGTTTTTTTGATATTAACAATAAACCTCTACAAACAAAGTTAGTTTTGCGGTTCATTAACAAAGGTAATTATTACCGTTTTACACCTTTGGTCGTTACAGTTTTGGTCGTGTTACATCTACATTAGTACGAACGAATCTTAAAAGTACCTAGCTATAAGTACCTAAGCTTATTTTGCTTCAGTACTTCTTGAGTACGGAACCCTCGGTGCGCGAGTCTGACGCGCACTTGGCCGGTTTTTTTATTATATTTATAGCAAATATTTTTTTAATCCCACGAGAACGATAATATTATGCTTTCCAATATAAAAATG
This sequence comes from Coenonympha arcania, assembly GCA_036785405.1. NCBI lineage: Eukaryota > Metazoa > Arthropoda > Insecta > Lepidoptera > Nymphalidae > Coenonympha > Coenonympha arcania. The sequence goes on along the minus strand of JAWDAA010000030.1, from coordinate 1,069,615 downwards.
TGTCAATTCAGGATCTAAGCTATCTAAATTTCACAGCTAAATGGGTTCAATAGTTGGTAACTTAAATTAAGTTTTAAGTTTTTTTTTTGAACTCAATTAAAAATAAATCATATCGATACCCATCTGTCAATCGCATCCCCGCTTTCATGAATTATTTATTCACTTTCGAAAAGTTGGGCGATATTTTCAACTGCCCGCGTCAGAGAAACTGGGGACTAACAAACGCTTCATCAAAATCATCAAGATTGTTTCGAACGGAATTAGTTATTTTCTCTTCGGCAACTTTATAATTTAGTAACAATTTCCCTTTACATTATTTTTTCTTTACTTAACATTTTTTTTCTTTACTTAATTTGGTAGGTACCCTAGGTAGGTACTTTTTAAGGAAAAGCATGAAGAAACGAGAAAGTCATGGTGTTACCATTGACGACCGAATGGCGTAGCGGTAGCGATCCTGCCGTCTGCGTTGGAGGTCGTGGGTTCGATTTGCACAACTGGAAAATGTTTGTACACGAGCATGAATTTTTTCAAGTGTCTGGGTCAATATTTTTGACGTGACAACGTCTTATAATTCGATTGCACGCACGAAAAAACATGACTCATCCGGCGTTACCGGCGTTACCTCGCTCATGCGGCGTTACCTCGCTCTGAGGCGTTCCATGTAAGGCTTGAAGTGCAAGCGAGAGCGCGGAACGAGAGACAAAGAAGACGTTGTCACGTTCAACTATCGTCAGTAAACCGACTTTACAGACAACCAATTTTTTGACGTGACAACGTCTTATAATTCGATAGAGCCGGTTGCACGCACGAAAAAACATGACTCATCCGGCGTTACCGGCGTTATCTCGCTCATGCGGCGTTACCGGCGTTACCTCGCGAGCGCGGAACGAGCGACAAAGAAGACGTTGTCACGTTCAACTATCGTCAGTAAACCGACTTTACAGACAACCAATTTTTTTTATTTATGTTTATCAAATATTATGTATATTTATCAGTTATCTAACTTACACATAGCACAAACCATCGCTTACTTTGGGGCTAGATTGCGACGGGTGAAATGAAATGAAATGCCGAGTTTCTTGCCAGTTCTTTTCGGTGCCTATAATTTTAGCCTATGTGAAAAATAAAGATTTTCATTTTCAAATGAAATGAAATGAAAATTTAGTGTAATATATTTATCTAACACATGTCAGTGACCACATACTGTAACAGAATTTTCCACCATACTGTTCGTTGGCCTAAGGCCCTAAGTGCAAGGCAGCTCACTTGAATATCGATATAAGTTGTATAGATGGCTTCACTCTTATGTAGGAGGCATTTAGGTGCCTGTGTCGTTACCGAGACGGATTATACTGAAGCTCGGGGCACTTACTTGTGGAACCGAGGTTTAAGCTGCTCTCGAGACGATGCTTTTAGGCTCTACCTTTATATAGTAGGCACGTAATATAGTGCCTGCCAATTAGAATCAAAGTAAAAGTTTGAATATTGGAGGTAATGAAATAAAATTTCTTTTCGGAGTGTATTGCGCAAGGCTAGACGAAAGAAAATGGATTTTTTGCGTTAATAAAATCTCGTCATGAAGAAAATCTACGAAAACCAACAGAATGGGCACGCATGCAATCACGTATACAGATTTGCTTACAGATTTGGCATTGAATTCGTTAGAGCAAGCTAACTGAAGACAGTGCTATTTATGGAGCGATAGGTGAAATAACACACGAAAATATAAAATGAAATTTTGTTTTCGGTGTTATTCCCAACTTTGTGTCTCCCGAGTGTCCCAAGACAGTCACGTCTTTTTTGCAGACTGCCTTCTGTAGAGGTGGAAGAACTCCTTCTACAGAGGTGGAAGAACTCTTATAATGCAGACAAAGGATAAGAAAGGGTGTCTTGAAATTACCACTGAATTACCCCAGCGAATAAGAGACTTCTTAGTTTGTTATTCCGCTTCAAAAATTGTTATGATGGGTAGGTTTACATAATATTCTCATAGGCATAATAAATTATAGAAGTTACAAGAAGCCGCGTAAACGTCGCAACATTATTGTCATAAAAGGAATAAGTAATTATTGAGAAGTCTTTTCTAAATAAATTGTGAAATTTTTGTACCTTCTGAGTTCTGACAATTGTATAGAGTTGGTATCGTTTTATTGGTGTCTAGGGTAGCGACATTTCGTGATGTTTTTCCTGTAATCTAAGGTAGCTTCTCCACTGAAGCTGTCACCGGATCGTCCGTCACCGTGAAATGGCTGACATCATCGAAGTAGTATAGATCCCGGCATTCATTTTTAGCGGTCAAGGAAGATGGAGGGAAGTTCTGCGTATGTTGGAACTGCGGAAAAGGGACGTAATGCTTCTCTTCTTCTACTCTACTTTCCGACCCGTGTAAATTATCTATGACATCTTTATTATAAACTTGATTACCGCCACTTGTGTAACAATGTACATTTACTATGGCCGTGTACGGTGTAAGGAGCAACGATATTAAAAATAATATCGTTGGTAAAAAGCCGTTTGTCATCTTGATCTCATAGAAAAGTGGAGCGTTGATTTCACAGAGAAATAATCTGGATCTCATACACAACAGATTTGTAGTTTTTGAATGCGTTATATATTATTTAAACAAGCAAGCTAAGTGTGCCCCGCCCTCCATTTGGAACGACGCGATCCTTTATTACCACTTTATTACCCACGACGGAACGGAGTACGGGTATATGCGTTTAGGGTGAGAGACCGTTTGTACATTACTCTATTATTGAGATGTTCTGTTTGTTTGTATGTTAAATTGTTCACAAAAACCAATAATGAAAAAATATTTATGTTTGTTTGTTTGTTTGTGTGTGCACATCAATGTTCCCATTTATTTCAAAAACGGCTTGACCGATTTAGATGCGGTTTTCTGTACCTATAATGTATGGTGTTCAGCGGCAATGGTTCTTAGATAGTTGTTACGAACATCGATCACCAGGGGGCGCCATAAAATAATATTGCAAACGAATGTTCCCATTTATTTCAAAAACGGCTTGACCGATTTAGATGCAGTTTTCTGTATAATGTTTGGTATTCATTGGCGATGGTTCTTAGATAGTTGTTACGAACATCGATCACCAGGGGGCGCCATAAAAAACATTTACAGTGCAAACGAATGTTCTCAATTATTACAAAAACGACTGAACCGATTTGGAAACAGTTTTGTATAAAATATTAGTGAGTCATTGACAATGGTTCGTAGATAATTGTTCTTGCGATTGAAGAACCTATCAGTATAATTACAAATCCAAGAAAATCCGTCGGAGCCATTGCTATTTTCGTTTCCAATGTCAATTAATGTAATTAGTATATAAGTATTGATAAACTGCCGGTATATGAGAAGTATCAAGAAATTGAATTAGTCATCAACTGGTAAACAGCATCATCAACACGGATTTTCTTGGATTTGTAATTATACTGATAGGTTCTTAGTTCTTACTTTCCTTTAGTCGGGGAGTTTAAAAAAAATATTTAATCCTTTTTCAATTACAAGTCTGCAAAAGTCGTGGGTGTTTTAATTTTTTTTAATTTTCCACTTGTTTATAAGTCTGTGGACGCGATAAAGCGGGTGGAGAAACGAAAGAAATCCTTTTGCTATTTACATTGTAACATTGGTTCTTCCAGCCAATATTGAAAACGGCTGAATCTAGAAGTTTTTATCGAAATGTCAGATTTTTACTTTGGTTAGCAACATTTCGAAGTCGCGAATCGTAACTTGAACTTCCGGTCCAGTTGCCTTGCCTGGTTTTGGCTGCGGTATTCGCTACTAGCCGCTAGATGGTTCAGTCAGTGATGAAGAACCATATTTAGAAACAGTGGTGCCATCTCGCAGGCAGTATAGGTAGCTCCTTCAACTCGTTCTTGCTCGTTATAGCTTCGTAACTCTGAAGACAAACTCTTCAACGAGTTACATAAGTTTCAAGGAAAAATACAAAATAACTCGCAGTAGACAAACAATAAAAATATATTTTGACAGGATATAAACTTTTCATATTGATGTAACGTCTCCCCTAATGTATTTTCTTAAACAGACCAAAATGAGGAAGCGACATCTACCGAGCGCATATGAACTATCCTAATTGTGTCGACCTAGATGTCGAATGGGTTTCTCCCGACGCCGCCAGATGGGGGTGGCAGTCCTGTTGTTTTGTTTTTCTCAAAAGATCGAGAACATTCTAGATGATTTTATCGCTGCTATTTCCGACGATCCGAGTTTTTAAATGTTCCGCATTCACGGTTTGCGGGCATTCTCTGATCAGATGAAGATCGTATTTTTTTGAGCAAGTCCCTCCTGTGGCTGGAGTGAAGAAGTAGATGTTTTAAGTAATAAAAAAAAGTGTAGTCAGTAGAAAATATAAAATGGAAGTGGAAATTATGTGAGTCAAAAATTTAAAATCATCGAGATTGTGGTGTGGTAGGGGAAATCATCAGATTACTGGTACGTACAAGTTATTTTTTTGTTAGGAGTTGCCAAGGTGTCCTTTTATTTTCTATTGTGGTTAATACTGGGGTATTCTTTCCAGATGATGGGAAATTGAAATCAAAATATAAATTGAATTAGCGTCAAGAAATAGCAATTATACGAGAGATGTTCAAGTAACTTTTCATACGGGCCGATTAACCCCATGTAACTCGTTCCCCGGGTAAATAACCCTGTAAATCCGAAGCAGTCGCCGGCGGTCGATGACGTTGTCCTCCAGATGTCAGTCCCCAACCTGGTCGATTGTCCGTCAGCTCGTCGAGAATATCCTGGACTAGGCATCTACCCAGTAGGGATGCTCTGAGGCTGAGGTCGTCGGAAGGGACTCCAGCGCGGGCGTTGCGTAGCCGGACTCCAACGAGGTACCCATACATAGTGTGATACAGAACAACTTACCAGATATTTAATGAATACTTACGTGAGGTAGGCTAAATTTAAAAAAAAAAAATAGAAACCTAAGCGGGAAGAGCCGAAGGCTTATGTGCACATAAAACCTAGGTTAAATCGTGATTTTAGGTACTTAAGATATGGTAACAATAGATTACAACATTATTACATTTTAATTGAACCCTTGTCTACCGTGCTGAGCCGTATATAGCAAGTAAGCTACTAATTCGGAAATATAAATCAGCTGCATAATTTAACCTAAACTTTTTAAGATTTCGGCATTAAGATAAATTGTTGTTTTGGTTTGAGGCTGTGTATATAAGTTATTGAAAGGTACCTGTACTGTTAAGATCTCCTGTAAAGGGAAGGTAGGCAAAGTATTTCCACTATAATAGATTGTTTACGCTGTATTAATAATTTAGACATCGACGTCGACACGGTAGACCTTATTCTAGTTAACTGGTTGTATTTTGTATTTTTTTTTCTCGTATAAAAATTTTCATAACTTGAACATTGACGTGACATAAATAGACACCTAAATTCTTGGTAACTGGTCGTCTAAATATTAACCTTGTTAGTTGTTAATAAATAAGACTCCGCGTTTTCTAAATTTTGGCAATAAGTTTTCTCCATAAGTAAGATGAGAATATTCATAGAATAAGTTCAATAAATTTGTGATGTTAACTGATTCTACTTCCATTAAAAATTTACTGACGATTCGTTGTGTATCGTTATTTCTGTATCCCAAAAATTTTCCAAACCTTGAACTTAGAATACCGAGACAATATTAGGAACTTGTAAATTCTTTTATTTACTTTTTGTACGAGGACGGAGCGACGGGCAGATTCCGGGCATTAAGGAAGTAAGTATTTTGACACGGCGAAGTAAGTATTTATTCTGTCCCGCTCATCCCCGCTACAACATCAGTATACAAATCTTCTCATTTCTTATTAGGATTGGCATGGTTGGCATGCACAGAATCTCGGAAACAATTAGCCGCATGCATGCAGGTGGGAGGGAGGGGGGACAGAGTTGGACGCGCGCCAGTGCGCTATTAATTGCACTGCCTAATTAACCCCACGAGCCCCTGAAAATTATGGTTTCCGAATCAGCTTGTTGTAATGTGTCTAGCGCAGGCGATAACGCGATACATAATTTTCGATTAACGGATCGATTTGTTTTTACGGAAAACCCATGTGTGAGCGCAGCCTAAACCATAACTTTATGGAACGAAATTTAAAAAATGTATGGCCACATTGACTTATCGAAAACGAATAATCGTATTCGATACACATAGTATGAGTGTCAATTGACTTATTTCAATGATACTTGATGATATAACTAATATGCCTACAGTTGCAGATTTACACTGCTTCTTGTTTAAAGCAAAAGAGAAAGTAAACATTTTTTTGTATGTAAGTACTTAACTTAAAAACAAGCTAAATATTTAAAGAACTGTAAATAAAATAACTTATGTAGGAAAATTGGTGACGTTATTTTTAGGGTTCTGTATCCAAAGGGTAAAATCGGAACCCTATTATTAAGACTTCGCTGTCCGTCCGTCCGCTAACCTTGGTACCTACGTTTCTACCACGAGATATTATTGTAACGTAAAACGTTACACATATTTTAAACAGTACTCTGTATACAACTATATCGGTTCAGAAGTTGAATACGAAGGTCCTAATACAAACGTCCCTGGAAAATTTTACTAACTCTATGCAAGGAATTTTAACCTTTGTTTCAAGCTACCGCTAATATTCTATAACTTACATGATATTGCTGAACCGACGAGCTGTTAAAAACGTCAATTTTTTGTTCGTATACATAACTTCCACCTAAATTTAATTTAAAATAGTATCTAGGTATGTAACGATGAAATAGATAACATGTTAAATTTTATAGGCTTTATTTACCTAAATACCCAGACATATTGACTTCTCAAGTGAGATTTATCCCTCCACTACAATCTGGAGAACTTACAGAGCCTCGACAATGTATAGGCTCGAGCTATAATCCCTGTCGGTCTAGACTTCTAGAGTCTAGACTCTAGGCTCTACGGCAGGAGGCTATAGATATACGGAGGCTTGACGGGAGCTTTGATAAATATATACGTCGCCCTATCGATATCTGTTATTATGAAATATTGAAATGTGATATTGGATTTATTTTATATACGTTAGGTCTCAAAATCTTGATTTGAGTCATTTATCGAATCAATGAATCGAATTCACGTCTACGTAAGTATTAAGTATACGGTCTGATAACATTCAAATTTCATGATTTCACAGTATTGTGAACTCTATAAGTTCATTACCCGTTTTCGAAGTAAGTAAGATAAATGTTTTAGCTAAATCTTTGTGTTGGGTCGGCACTTTTTACTCGACTGCGAAAGAAAGGAGGGTAATTTGATATACTGCTACGAAATACGAATAGCGAGTTATTATTAAAGTTTCGCCTAAACGGAATATTTATGAGGTCCATGTTCTGAAGGTGAGACTGCATGATGGATGGGTTAGAAAGAGTTTGATTTACTTCTAATAGAGTAGCGAAACGGTTTATTACGCCTGAGTAAATACGCATAAACTAAGCCATAACTAAATTCTGGTAGTAGGACTCTCCTCGCGGAGTTACACTGACGCAATGTTGCCTGTTTAGCGGGTTTTTACAGGATATACTTTAGTGAGTGTGCTCAGGAACTGCATAACCTTGTGCCTCCTTCACCTTTCTACCATAGGACCGCAAGACGCCGAGAGCGGTGGCATCCTTATGTGGGTGATATCCAACAAACTAGCACGAAACGTTTTTCTTCCACGTTTCTTAGACGAACCGCTAAGGTGTGGAATGTCTTTTCAGCCTCCTTGTTCCCAGCCAAGTACAATCTGGGTGCCTTCAAGAGAAGAGTGAATAGGCATTTTCTAGGCAAGCGCGCTCCAACCTAGACCTCATCATTGCTTTCCATCAGGCATGATCAGTACCACAGCAGTGTCATAATGTACCTACCGTGAAGATGTAATGTAAGTATTAAGTACTGTTTCGGTTTGAAGAGCAATGTATGATGACGTGATTACTGGAAATAATTGGACATGTCTCAGGATACTGAGCGCAGTGCAGTGCGTCGTTTGATATTGGAACGTAAAGCTGTGGGATGGGCTGCATTTGACAGGCAGACGAAGGCACCACTTAACATCAAGTAAAAAAAGATTTTTTGTAAGTAAAAAATGTAGGCTTAAATGGATTATATAGACAAAGTAAATATAAATAAAGGTTTCATTATTTCCTAAAAAGCCTAGCAACAGATGAGTCCTTGAATATGTTCAAAGAAAGATTTTAAATCTGAAAAATAAATGTAGACCTAGTAAGTACAAACGGTTTTCTAGGAATATATTAATGTAAGAATTTGAGGGTATATTTTTCCGAGCCTTGTAAAATATTCCTTTGAAACGCCGTTTGAATTTTTGAGACGTCTTTGAGACTCTCTTTGCTTTGGGTTATGGGCTGTGTCCACAATTTTGCCTAACCGCAAGAGGTACTTTAGTTAAGAAGGAATTATATGTTTCTATACTATATTACCACTTAGTCCATCGCTAACGAATGTAGGTAGGTTTATAGTAGGTGGGCAATTAGAGGGTCAAAACTAGAATAAAAAACCTGTCAAGTGCGAGTCGGACTCGCGCACTGAGGGTTCCGTACTACAACCGGAGGAATAATAGTACATTGTTACCCTAGGGATGAAAGTAACTTATTTAGTCCCGAGACGGGGTTTGGCGCCCGAGCGTAGCGAGGGGGCCTATAGTTCGAGGGACTAAATAAGTCTTTATCCCGAGGTAAACACTGTGCTTTTCATTACGAATATAAGGAAAGTCAAAATAAAAATAGAAATTAGCTAAAGAAAATTGAATAATTGTGTCAATAAAAATCACTGTTAAACAGAAGCCTAAACAAAACTCTACAACTCGAAAAACAAATGAAGATCGGATTGCCGCTTGCCACTTTCCCGCCTTTTTTTTTTCTTTGGCCTAGCCGGCGGGCTATGCATTTAGCTTTTTAATAGTCAAGTAATGTCTATGATTGTCTATGAATGTCTATGACTCAGTTGTCTTTACTTTATGAATACAGTCTATCTTTCTTCTTGTCTATGGATGCACTCGGGTATGTCGTGTTTCATTTGAACTCCAATAAAAATGTGACAACTAGTTTTTTTTAATTATTTGACAGCTGTCAGTTGAAAACGATTCTCCCTAGGGCTGCAAAGTATTACTTTCAACCCGCTTCTCAGGCAACTTCAGACCTACTTTCCGTGTATGAGTAATGAAAAACCATAAAAACCACTTTTCTTATCGAACCGCAAAACTAACTTTGTTTTTAGAGGTTTAATGTAAATATAAAAAAAAAACTACTTATTAGATCTCGTTCAAACCAATTATCGGTGGAAGTTTGCATGGTAATGTACATCATATATTTTTTTTAGTTTTATCATACTCTTATTTTAGAAGTTACAGGGGGGGGGGACACACATTTTAGCACTTTGGAAGTGTCTCTCGCGCAAGCTATTCATTTTAGAAAAAAATGATATTAGAAACCTTAGTATCATTTTTGAAGACCTATCCATGGATACCCCCACACATATGGGTTTGATGAAAAAAAAATTTTTGACTTTCAGTTCTAAGTATGGGGCACCCCCAAAATTTATTACTTTTTTTAAAATTTTGTATGAAAACCTTAATGCGGTTCACATAATACATCTACTTACCAAGTTTCAACAGTATAGCTCTTATAGTTTCGGAAAAAAGTGGCTGTGACATACGGACGGACAGACGGACAGACGGACAGACGGACAGACAGACATGACGAATTTATAAGGGTTCCGTTTTTTGCCATTCGGCTACGGAACCCTAAAAAGGCTTGCCAAAGGTCAAATTGTCTAGGGTGGAGCGCGGTTACCGAGAAAATGCCTATTCTGTCTTCTCTTGAAAGCACCATGATTATATATTTGGCTTGGTATACGGAAGCTGGAAGAGTATTTCACAACTTAGCGGTTCGCATCAGAAACGTGGAAGAAAAACGGACAACAAGCGCATAAAGATGCCATTTCTCTCGACGTCTTGCGGTTCTGTGGTAGAAAGATAGGTTGTGGAGTTCCTGAGCATACTTTCCAAAGGAAATCCTGTAAAAAACCGTTGAACAGGCAACATTGGGACGGTGTTGTAGCCTGTAGACTGAGCAATTTTGCCCGGTAGGTAGGTATACCTACAACACTTTAGAAAGTTGACCGCTTTTCCATTAGCAGTCTCCGTGCTGCCAGTGACAACTTCCGCAACGCAACAGTTTTGGACACTCGCTCAAATATAATAACTTTTAGAACTCCAAGTTGGCTTATTTAAGGATTAAATTGAAAAGTTAACTCCGGTAATTAGTTTCAGCTCGGTTAATTTGACGAGTTTTCTGGTGTTGTTTGCAATGTCCATTCAAGAAATGATATCGCAATATGATTAATGAGTTGAGTGGGTTTTGATAACTCAGCCAAGGGTCAGTTTTGATAACTATTCGGCGCCCAACGCGGGGCAGCATTTGCTTGATTGTCTGTTTTAGGGTACCTACTAGGTAGGTATTTTTCCGATAGGCAGAGTTTCTGGCTAGCTATTCTCTTATAATATGTAGGTAGGTACCTGTTGGGCGTTTCTATCAAGAAATTCTTAGTACCAACTCGGAGTTTGGAAATTGGCGATGTTTTACCCTCGTGCTTCGGAAAGCAGGTTAAGCCGAGAGATTCTCTCTCTAGTCGTATCAGAGCTGTCATCACATCATGTTATGACAGGGAGGAATTGAGAATGCATTGTTAGCTGTGAATGCGCACATTAGGTAGGTACTAATAACTCCCGGGCGATGGAAAATTTTGGAAAAAACCGTCGTGACCGGACCAGTCAGAGTGTCAGAGGCAAACCATTAATTAAAGCAGGACAACACGAAAAAATGTTGCCAGATATTTGGTCTCAACGTTCTCAACGTAGGCCAGCAAAATTGTACCTAGGTAAAAAAATTGGTTGTCTGTAAAGTCGGTTTACTGACGATAGTTGAACGTGACAACGTCTTCTTTGTCGCTCGTTCCGCGCTCGCGAGGTAACGCCGGTAGCGCCGCATGAGCGAGGTAACGCCGGATGAGTCATGTTTTTTCGTGCGTGCAACCGGCTCTATCGATTTATAAGACGTTGTCACGTCAAAAAAATTGGTTGTCTGTAAAGTCGGTCTACGGACGATAGATTTACGTGATAACGTCATAAGTGGTCTCTCTATCGTTTGTTTTATCGTGCCTCTCTATCGCTTGTTGCGCGCTCTCGTTTGCAGGCACAGGCTCAGGTGGAACGTTACGCGGAACGTTACTATTTTTACGTCAAAAAGTAACAAGTGAGCCGAAATTTTCCTTTACTTTTAATGCAGTCAAGTAAAAATCCTGATAACAAACACAACGTCAACTAAAATACTTGCATGGGCACTACAAAATAAACAAAACAATCTTCCCGCACTGCATGACTCATAGCCCGAGACCCGAGTGGCACTTAACTCTGAAAAGGTTACCCAAAATGGCACCGCAGCGTTTCGGAATGGCGGCCATAATTCCGCGGGAAAACCTCGGGAAGACATAAACATTGCTATTTTGGTGGCACGCGCCACGCGCTGTTGGACGCGATTTGCATTTGACAAATTTTTGCGTCGCGCTCCACGGCTGGATTAATGGTTTTTGAGGGTTTGGGCTGAAAATACCTGACAACCTTAGATACGAGAACTATAGTACCTGTCACCTGTGTATAGTACCTATGTAGGTACATTACTGCAGCGGCCCGCAAAAGAGGCATTGATGGATGAACGTGTAGGTGGGCCGAGGCGGAGTCGAGGCACACACACGTGAATCCATCAATGAATATTTATGGCCTGTCTACAAGGCATGTACTTATAGTATTTTTCTCAAATACAGTGTTCATTCGTGTACCTATTAATTATTATACTACTGTTGGGCCAACAACACCACAACCAACTCAACTTCAACCGGCGCGCCTTCCGCCATGCCGTCACCAATATGCCCTCTAGGGCTAGCCCAGTTCAGTTGGTCAGCATGTTGGCCTAACATGACGTAGAGCATTGCTATTTGCAATTCGACAAAATAAAACCTTTGGTCTTTGATTGACAAATTTTGGAGTACAATATCGTTCCATTTTTAAATTACACGACATAATAGGTAGGTACCACGTAGGTACCTACTAAGTATGAGTTTAGTATGTAATTTATACGACCACTAAACCACAACAGAAATGGATTTTCATACAACTTTGCCAGTCGCTGATTGGCCGGTACAGCAATTTCTATTTATTTCGAAGAGGTTTGTCAAAATAATGCTCAAATTTCCAAGCATATACCTATTTCAGAAAAATACTCATAATTCCTATTTTTTGAGGACCTAGGAGTAGGTAGGTACCAAGTTACCTCAAAGTTCTTGAAATGAGTGACTACCACTCAAATCAAGAACTTTGAGGTAACTCATCGCCGTATTGTACCTACCTATGCTTTATATCACTTTCATATGTAATACAGCTACGTGAAAGAGGGAAAAAATACCTATAGGTACACTTCTTCATCGTGTTATCTGAGAAGCCTGCCAATACACAACCAGCGAGGTCGAATACATATAGCCAAACATTGCACTAGAAGAGTCGAGATAATAGAAAGTAGAGACCGTGCCTATCGTGCTGTTATACGGAACCCTAAAAAGGATTGTTGGTATAGCGCCATCTATAACAATCTTGTCAAACTATACAAAGTAGTTCGTGTCATTACTAGATGGCGCTGTAAAAAAATTAACAGCGTTGTTTGCGAAGAGATGGAGCTACCTCCGCAAAATAATAAATTTTAAAACATTCCATTTCAATTTACATTCAATTTAACAAATATAGGATTCAAATACGTATAAAATCACAAAATTTATTTCAACTTAAATCCTTTCTATATACCTAGTGTTGATTGTTTTGGAACTTGGGTTATAAAATAGTCTAGCAACACCGGCTAAAAAAAGTTATACACAAACAACATGGTGGATCAGCTGTTTTCATTTTTCGTGGGCATCAAATTGTTTTTATAAAAAGACGTATTGTTATGGTCACATAGCCATGTGTGAATTAAAATGGGCTCAATCGCATCGGTGCTGCAATGGCATTGTCAGGCGTGCGGTCAGATCAACCCTACGGAGAGTGTGAAATGTTTAAAATGTGGAATAAAGAGAGTATCTGGTCATGACAGTGAGATTCCGAAACGATATTGCACCGATTCGTCTTCTGAATACGCGTCTAGGGCCGAAAAGAGCGGCGGGACGACCCCTGGCTCAGAGGCGATCGTCATACCGGCGACAAACAATTTCAATAGGTAACATTTCATTTATTATATTGACACCTAATTCCATTGTTGCATATGTCAAAGAGTATCGATTTTTCCCAGTCCATATTTAGGTTATATTCCCATTGTATTAGGTCGTTGCGTGTTTATAATAGAAGTTCATTAACTGGATTGTTGTCTGCTGCCCTTTTTACGTGGGGAGTTAGTCATTGTTGTCGTGGAAATGAGGCAATTACACGCGCGATGATTCTGGGTATGTAATGTCATGTAGCTATGTACTGAATCAATCGTATTTATTCCATATCAAGTCTTTGTAGTATTCACAACAGTCCTACATATTTCTAATACTATTTCACACTGAAGTGACTCCTTCTGAGTGTATAATACACTTTTTCTACTAAAGTATGTAAAGGCTCATTTTTGCTTTGTTCATATGTAAGTATGTACTAGTCACTATTTTCTAGTATATTAGGTCAAGTTACACTTAGAATAGTGGAGTGAACATTAAAAACATGTGTTATGCAGCTACAAAGTTGAATGTTAATTCTTTTGCAATAGCTGGCTGCTGTAGTGTGAAATTACAAATTAATTTGAAAACTCAAATAGCTATAATTAAAATGTGATTATAAAATTACTTTATGTTTTGGTATATAGTTAAAGTGTCTGAGTTCTGTTTGTCAGCTCAACCCTAAACTTTTCACCAAAATATATATGAACTTACACGGAGAAATAATAATATTATAATAAACTAAATATGTTCCTGAGCTTCAGTGCTTTGAAACAACTCAATGCTTTAAGTTCAGAAGAAGTTAAGTGTAGAAAAATATTATGTTGGCTCAATCTCTGCTGCTTCCTCTTCTTGACTATGCGGATGTCTGCTACCTAGATGCCACTGAAGAGCTACTGGACAAACTCGAGAGGCTTCAAAATTTGTGCATACGATTTATTTACGGACTGCGCAAATTGGATCATGTATCCAACTTTCGTCGACAACTAAAGTGGCTTCCAATTCGCTTTCGCCGGAATGTTCACATTTTAACTGATCTTTATAATGTTCTCAATTCTTCTTCTCCTCCTTATCTTCACAGTCGCTTTAAACTTTCTCTTCCGCCAACGAGACTTGTGTGGACCTGTGTTTATAAAAAGCCGGTACAAATTCTGTCATATAATACTGTTTTCTTTAAAAAATCCTTTGTGGTACAAGCTTCACGTCTGTGGAACTCACTCCCAGAACATATAAGGAATAGCACATCGATTCACACCTTTAAAAAGAGAGTTAAGGAACACTATCTGTTGCTATCCTAAAATACTCATCATTATTAGCATCATTTTTATGTATAAGTTTATTATATTCATTTATTATATATTTATATATAGTATGTATGTATTATATTATATAGTATGTATTTTTAAGTATTATATATACATTTTACTATAGTATATATTATTGTAGTATTTATGGTTTACAGTATAGTATAATTACTTATGTGCCACTTGACCTAACCCACTTTTCTCGTCACCTTACTCACATCAGGGTAGCTGGAAGATATCTCTTTTCTTATTTAGGGATAATAAGCTATCCTTTGCACATCATGTCTCTTGTTATATTTCTTTATGTTTTATGTATGGTGCATTAATAATAAAAATAAATAAAAACAAAAATAAATATTTTGCTTTTAACAATTGTGTCTAAGTGGGCAATAGTGGAACCCATTTCATTCTGAGAAGCATACCCTTTTCATCAAGGATGCCCCAAAGAACAATTTCGACAGTAAACAAATAGGGACAGTAAACAATTTTTCGACTTCAGACTTATTGATATTTAAAGCAACTATACTCTTTCCATTTGTTTATTTTCCCTTTGACACATGAAACAAATATAGCAATAGCGAGGGACCAGAAAGAGACCACATTGCCTATATCTCTCTCTGGTCCCTCGCTATTGCTATATAGATGTTTCATGTGATTGCATGTGTCAAAGAGAAAATAAACTAATGGAAAAAGTATAAAGGAAAATACTTTTCGGGCCGTACAGCGTACCACCATCTCTTAAAGTAGTAAAGTTGCAGTATTGTTTTGACATTTTTATACAATGTTTGGATCAAAATATGAACTACCTACACCATGATGTAAACACTGTCCTGAATGCCACACCAGCAGGGCTAGGACGTGCGTCAAGATAATTATGTCGCTTTACTTTTGTCGTTATCTTTTAAATGTCTATCAGTATGGATCAGAAAGAGAAAAGTGAGCCACAAAAGTAGACAGACATATCTCTGCGTATGCTGGATTGGCTGGTCGTGTTTATGGCGGATCCACATACATATTATTAATAGAGTCAGTCAATCAAAGATGTGATTGACTGACTCTATTATTGTGACTCTATTTTGCAGTTTAAACAACTCAAAAGACAATTTCTTAGAAAGTGCAGCTACTTGTATGCTTTTTTGTGCTGTGGTTGAGAGATTGAATAAGGCAGTGTGGCCCTTGCAGCGGATGGTCGTGCGTGGGGTCGGCGCCCCTGGCGAGCCGCGCGTGGCGCTGCGGCTGCGGCCTGCGCAACGTGTCCGCTTCGTGGCGGTGCGCGGCCTGCGACAAGATCGCCCCCCATGCACCTGTCTACAGGTACAGTGTGAGACTCGTTTCTCAAAAGGGTCAATTTTTATCCTATACCTTTAAACGAGCAATTATTGTATATATATTTCTATGTAATCTAAATCTCGGAAACGGCTCGAACGATTTTTATGAAATTTAGCTAGGCTTCATTTTTAGAAAATGTCGTATTTACCAAAAAAAAAAATATATAAATCTATACCTGACATCTATTGGCGATAAAGTAAAACTATTACAGTAAACTCCTGCTGCCATCTATTGGTAAGTAGCTGTAATACTAGCTGTAATACGAGCAAAGCTCGGTCACCCAACTAGTAAGAATACAATACGAAATTCTCAAGGAAGTGTCTCTAAAGCAGCTACTTTGAATCCTTGATACTTTCTACTATTTTTTTTCTTCTCTTCTTGTATGATCTTACTTGAAGTTGGAATAATAATAATTGTGTTGGAATTAAGCTCCATTTGGAGTTAAAATAGTTTATTTGTCTGTTCTTGATGGGATACAGCTCCATTTGGAGTTAAAACAGTTTATATGCCATTTCTTAATTTAACGTAACTTTGTTGGTTGTCAACAGATTATCTGATGACGAGGAGCAATCTTCAGGGATGACTGACAAGGATAAGTCTGATCAAGGTATGTAAACACTACTAGTACAAAGTTTGCAAATAGTAAAAGGACTAAACAGGACTATAACTACTAAGAAATGACCCATCAGCTTAAAGATTCGCAATTCCCTTTTAAAGAGTAAAAGAAGTTCTTTTTTTAGCCTCACTCTCTTAGTCAGAGAAAAGTCAGCCAATATATTTTCTAAGTGATACAAATGTGAAATGTGAACTTTGATTTTTGTTACTCATTCAGGATGAAATTATTGACCCAACTTTGTTGAAATTAGAAATGCAGAAACATAGGCTTCATTTTATGTGAATCAAGCTTCTATGTATGCCTGAACTCATCATGCACACCATTGAAGTTATAGGCGCAAGCTGGTAAATGTATGCAAAATGGTTTCTTTTCCAGACCACAGTATGATAAGATCCAACACACTAGCGGTCCCATCATACAAGCCCTCGTCAAGTTATACCGGCGGTTGCCCCCTCAACCTCGACGTGCAGTCCCTTCGCCTGTCCCCCACGCAGATCACGGACCACGCTCACGGAGTCACCAGGTCTCTGTCCCATGGCTCGGTGATAAACTCCCAGCACAAGTGGTGGAACGTGGAAGAAACTAGGGGGACCATCAACAGACCCACGAGCTTGCTAGTGTCAGAGAGATATGGCACTTCCTCTTGCACCCCCCGGGAGTCTTTCTTGAGGAGTCTCCACACAGTCACGAGGCGTCCCAAGAAGTGCAACGAGAGCAAATCAAATTGGGAACTCAATTATGTGAAAGAGTACCAAAGGGAACAGAGCAGGGCGCTGCATTTGAAAAAGTGGGCCTGCAGCAAATGTACGTTGGAGAACTCCGGTATAAGGACGCATTGCGAAGCGTGTTTGTCGCCTAGAATATCTCCGTTATCGCGTATATCTAACACTAGAGGTCTGAGTGTCACTACCTTGGGTAGACACGAGACGCTAAGCGGCAGAGATGGGGCGACATCTTTGCCATCGTCAGGTGGTATCATGATAACTGTCCCAGACTGGCCGCAATCCACAAACTTGGGGGATCCATTCCAAAGGTCGATCAGCGCCCAGAACTCCCCAGAAACGCGACCGACGTATCGCCGATCGTTTTCTGAACAGAACAACGAAAACCGCCCAGTCGGGAAAGTCATATCCAGTAGACGAAGCTTGAACGACTACCAGAAATCCTTAGCGAGCTACTGCAGTACATTGACGAAACCCGAAGACCGGAGTGCTGATAAAAAGGAGGACCTCACAGAGCTGATAGATAAAGAATGCAGTTGGGATACAAACGCCGAAGGTGTCATCTACGCATTGCCTAACAAAGGCAAATATAAGGATTTGAACCTCCAATTGCAAGTCAATAATAATGGTACTAGGTATTCATATGTGTCGGTTCAGGATACTAAGACTGTGATGAGTAATTCACAGAATGAAGTGTTGTACTCTAATGACATTGGGGAAGGGGACTACGCTCGTATCGATGAGTTGTTAGGCGCAGAGAACTGTATATCTCCGGTCGGTGAAAGCAATATAAGGACCTCGCATATCGGTGCGGCGAAAGAGAGCAAAGTGTTCAACATGCTGCCCTCTATCGGCAAAGTGTCACACAATCCGCGGGAGCCGTCTAAAGTGCCTTCTATTCAGCAGTCCTCGTAAGTTTTTCATCATTTAATAGACACTTTTTTTTAAATTGAAAATTTCTTTAGCGTTGGGCAGTTTTAGAGATGAGAAAAATCATTGAACTCACGACTCCGCTCACGTAAGCCTAACCAACATGTAATTGTTCAAGTTTTCACTTCTGCCTATGCACTCTCAGCGTGCCACGTAATTTTTTCTTTTTTTGTTACGAGGTTATCCGAAATAATTTTTGTCATTTACGTTTCTAGCTTCAACCTCTCGCCTATCTCAGTAATTTTGTCACGAAAACACTTTCACTGTGTTATGTTACAGATAAATTTTCCATGCCCTACAAGACCCAATTCCATGTTTTCCTAATTCCTCCTTTCGCTTACTAATGCCGATAACCACTCATATAACGTGGTTTTCGTCTCAGTAATTATTTGATACTAACACTACGTTTCTACTTCCTGAAACCTCTGGAAGTTAATTTATTGATGTGTAAAATCTTTCCTCTGGGCTGTATATTTTTGTGGGGATGATTTTGGAAAAGGGACGTTAATGTGTTATAGGAGCAATGGGCGCGGTGCCATTTTGTGAAAAGTTGGTACCTCGACATACTGTCGGCCGACATAGTGTACAGATGTTACACAATATGATATTATGCAACTACTTTTTTTTTAAGCTATTGCATAGCTTCTATCGCGGGCCTTGAGCGTGGAGACCGAATCCAGAAATTCCGTAACGAAAATAACCTAACACTCCCACTCCGACCGGCACAGCGGTGATACTTTTTAGTTTTGCCATCTAGTGATGAATAGCAGAACTTTTAATGATTTTTTTGAAATATGACTCTTGTCTCTTTAGTTCAGCAACTCGTCTCGAGGTGGCATTGGTTGTATAATTATAATTGCACAAGTTGTTAAAAACATCTACCTATGCAATAGCTTTACCGCGGCAGTCTCCGAGTGCCACACGTCTTTGTTTCTTTGAACGCCTGTAACTTAGGGTTGTCTACATGTTACTTGTGCTGTTGGCCAATGTGTCGATGTGGTGATCGCAGGCGCGAGTCGAGCGGCGCGGCGCGCATGTGGCAGTGCAGCGAGTGCTGGTTCGCGTACAACGCGTGGGGCGCGCGCTGCGACGTGTGCCGCAGCGCCAGGCCTCCGCACGCCGTCACGCTGGCGCCGCCCCCGGAGCGCGAGCAGCCCCGCAGCAGGTCTGTGTTGATGTGGTGATCGCAGCGCGCATGTGGCAGTGCAGCGAGTGCTGGTTCGCGTACAACGCGTGGGGCGCGCGCTGCGACGTGTGCCGCAGCGCCAGGCCTCCGCACGCCGTCACGCTGGCGCCGCCCCCGGAGCGCGAGCAGCCCCGCAGCAGGTCTGTGTTGATGTGGTGATCGCAGCGCGCATGTGGCAGTGCAGCGAGTGCTGGTTCGCGTACAACGCGTGGGGCGCGCGCTGCGACGTGTGCCGCAGCGCCAGGCCTCCGCACGCCGTCACGCTGGCGCCGCCCCCGGAGCGCGAGCAGCCCCGCAGCAGGTCTGTGTTGATGTGGTGATCGCAGCGCGCATGTGGCAGTGCAGCGAGTGCTGGTTCGCGTACAACGCGTGGGGCGCGCGCTGCGACGTGTGCCGCAGCGCCAGGCCTCCGCACGCCGTCACGCTGGCGCCGCCCCCGGAGCGCGAGCAGCCCCGCAGCAGGTCTGTGTTGATGTGGTGATCGCAGCGCGCATGTGGCAGTGCAGCGAGTGCTGGTTCGCGTACAACGCGTGGGGCGCGCGCTGCGACGTGTGCCGCAGCGCCAGGCCTCCGCACGCCGTCACGCTGGCGCCGCCCCCGGAGCGCGAGCAGCCCCGCAGCAGGTCTGTGTTGATGTGGTGATCGCAGCGCGCATGTGGCAGTGCAGCGAGTGCTGGTTCGCGTACAACGCGTGGGGCGCGCGCTGCGACGTGTGCCGCAGCGCCAGGCCTCCGCACGCCGTCACGCTGGCGCCGCCCCCGGAGCGCGAGCAGCCCCGCAGCAGGTCTGTGTTGATGTGGTGATCGCAGCGCGCATGTGGCAGTGCAGCGAGTGCTGGTTCGCGTACAACGCGTGGGGCGCGCGCTGCGACGTGTGCCGCAGCGCCAGGCCTCCGCACGCCGTCACGCTGGCGCCGCCCCCGGAGCGCGAGCAGCCCCGCAGCAGGTCTGTGTTGATGTGGTGATCGCAGCGCGCATGTGGCAGTGCAGCGAGTGCTGGTTCGCGTACAACGCGTGGGGCGCGCGCTGCGACGTGTGCCGCAGCGCCAGGCCTCCGCACGCCGTCACGCTGGCGCCGCCCCCGGAGCGCGAGCAGCCCCGCAGCAGGTCTGTGTTGATGTGGTGATCGCAGCGCGCATGTGGCAGTGCAGCGAGTGCTGGTTCGCGTACAACGCGTGGGGCGCGCGCTGCGACGTGTGCCGCAGCGCCAGGCCTCCGCACGCCGTCACGCTGGCGCCGCCCCCGGAGCGCGAGCAGCCCCGCAGCAGGTCTGTGTTGATGTGGTGATCGCAGCGCGCATGTGGCAGTGCAGCGAGTGCTGGTTCGCGTACAACGCGTGGGGCGCGCGCTGCGACGTGTGCCGCAGCGCCAGGCCTCCGCACGCCGTCACGCTGGCGCCGCCCCCGGAGCGCGAGCAGCCCCGCAGCAGGTCTGTGTTGATGTGGTGATCGCAGCGCGCATGTGGCAGTGCAGCGAGTGCTGGTTCGCGTACAACGCGTGGGGCGCGCGCTGCGACGTGTGCCGCAGCGCCAGGCCTCCGCACGCCGTCACGCTGGCGCCGCCCCCGGAGCGCGAGCAGCCCCGCAGCAGGTCTGTGTTGATGTGGTGATCGCAGCGCGCATGTGGCAGTGCAGCGAGTGCTGGTTCGCGTACAACGCGTGGGGCGCGCGCTGCGACGTGTGCCGCAGCGCCAGGCCTCCGCACGCCGTCACGCTGGCGCCGCCCCCGGAGCGCGAGCAGCCCCGCAGCAGGTCTGTGTTGATGTGGTGATCGCAGCGCGCATGTGGCAGTGCAGCGAGTGCTGGTTCGCGTACAACGCGTGGGGCGCGCGCTGCGACGTGTGCCGCAGCGCCAGGCCTCCGCACGCCGTCACGCTGGCGCCGCCCCCGGAGCGCGAGCAGCCCCGCAGCAGGTCTGTGTTGATGTGGTGATCGCAGCGCGCATGTGGCAGTGCAGCGAGTGCTGGTTCGCGTACAACGCGTGGGGCGCGCGCTGCGACGTGTGCCGCAGCGCCAGGCCTCCGCACGCCGACACGCTGGCGCCGCCCCCGGAGCGCGAGCAGCCCCGCAGCAGGTCTGTGTTGATGTGGTGATCGCAGCGCGCATGTGGCAGTGCAGCGAGTGCTGGTTCGCGTACAACGCGTGGGGCGCGCGCTGCGACGTGTGCCGCAGCGCCAGGCCTCCGCACGCCGTCACGCTGGCGCCGCCCCCGGAGCGCGAGCAGCCCCGCAGCAGGTCTGTGTTGATGTGGTGATCGCAGCGTGCATGTGGCAGTGCAGCGAGTGCTGGTTCGCGTACAACGCGTGGGGCGCGCGCTGCGACGTGTGCCGCAGCGCCAGGCCTCCGCACGCCGTCACGCTGGCGCCGCCCCCGGAGCGCGAGCAGCCCCGCAGCAGGTCTGTGTTGATGTGGTGATCGCAGCGCGCTTGTGGCAGTGCAGCGAGTGCTGGTTCGCGTACAACGCGTGGGGCGCGCGCTGCGACGTGTGCCGCAGCGCCAGGCCTCCGCACGCCGTCACGCTGGCGCCGCCCCCGGAGCGCGAGCAGCCCCGCAGCAGGTCTGTGTTGATGTGGTGATCGCAGCGCGCATGTGGCAGTGCAGCGAGTGCTGGTTCGCGTACAACGCGTGGGGCGCGCGCTGCGACGTGTGCCGCAGCGCCAGGCCTCCGCACGCCGTCACGCTGGCGCCGCCCCCGGAGCGCGAGCAGCCCCGCAGCAGGTCTGTGTTGATGTGGTGATCGCAGCGCGCATGTGGCAGTGCAGCGAGTGCTGGTTCGCGTACAACGCGTGGGGCGCGCGCTGCGACGTGTGCCGCAGCGCCAGGCCTCCGCACGCCGTCACGCTGGCGCCGCCCCCGGAGCGCGAGCAGCCCCGCAGCAGGTCTGTGTTGATGTGGTGATCGCAGCGCGCATGTGGCAGTGCAGCGAGTGCTGGTTCGCGTACAACGCGTGGGGCGCGCGCTGCGACGTGTGCCGCAGCGCCAGGCCTCCGCACGCCGTCACGCTGGCGCCGCCCCCGGAGCGCGAGCAGCCCCGCAGCAGGTCTGTGTTGATGTGGTGATCGCAGCGCGCATGTGGCAGTGCAGCGAGTGCTGGTTCGCGTACAACGCGTGGGGCGCGCGCTGCGACGTGTGCCGCAGCGCCAGGCCTCCGCACGCCGTCACGCTGGCGCCGCCCCCGGAGCGCGAGCAGCCCCGCAGCAGGTCTGTGTTGATGTGGTGATTGCTGGCAGATGGAAAAATAAATTCCGCCATTTTGAATTTTTTTCCATCCATCGGATAGACCTCCGGGTCCTGGTCACCTCCCGTTAAGAAACCTTTCTTCTATCTTTTATACTTTCCGAGATACCGACGAAATAAAACTGGCGGCCATTTTGAACACGCCATTTTGAATTTTTTTCTGCTTACTGCTAATTGGATGACGTTTCAAATGACATTTGGTCGAGCACCCCTTTTCCGCCCGCTTCGCTTTCGAAATCCTCAATCATTAGCTCTCTCCTTACTTTTCCTCTGAGTGAATTTTTCCCCTCCATACGAAACGATCAGTGGAAAAAAAATTTTCATACAAAATGCTTCAGGAGGAAAAATGGGTGAAAAGCACAGCCAGGTTACTGAAGGTAAGTGCCGGTGCAGAGTAAAGTAAAACTAGCCATACTTAAAGATGAATTTAATAATTTACAATTTCTTAGACGCAAGGAACGAGGCAGTAATTTACGAAGATTAGCGAGTTATAAAAAGTTCATCCTACCTAAAACAAATAATATTCATGGTAAAAGAAATTACAAATACATACTTCCTAAAATTTTTGAAGAACTCCCATCGTTTTTGCAATGTTTAGACAAAAAGCATATACACATAAGAAAGCTTAAGAAATATTTATTGAGTAAAGTATGACAATTTAAAATATGATACATTTATTTAATATATTATATTGCTACTTATCTTGACTATATATTATAAGCTGTATTATGTATTAGTTAATCTTAATTTTTACTCTTATTTAAAGTTAGTTAATCTTAGTTACTTTTATTTAGTTAAGCTTAGTTTAATTTAATATAGTACTGCGAACTCGCCATCCTCAACATAAACGGACAGTTTTCTAGAGGATGGCCTAGATATATTATTATAATGTTGTAATTTGTTTTGGCCAATAAAATAAATAAAAAAAAAAAAATAAACCAAATGTCACTCGAAACATCATCCAATTGGCAGTTAGCTGAAAAAAATGGAAAATGGCGTATTCAAGATGGCCGCCATACAAACTTCATCTTATAACACACCCCACCATATGGATGGTTCATACTTGGTAGAGGTACTTTAAAGGGTGCAAGGATTCTCCATAAATAATTTTCTGACACGCTCAAGGCACTTCTAAAACCCCCTCTTGGGCTCCGCTACTACTAGTTATTTTATTTTATTATTCGTTGCAGAAACAACTCTACGTCGGAAGCGAGCGGGCCCAAGCCGGAGTTGAACCGGAACGAGGCTCCCAAGAAGCTGACGGTGCCCATTGCCTCGCTCGACCACGACCTCAATAGCGACGAGCTCTTGTTCGCCGTTGGTGAGTGATGCACCTCACCCCTTTTTATTATATTACTGTGTTTCCGTTTGAAGGCCACTGTGCGCTGACGTAATAACTGCGGAAAATGAGACTTCTGGTGCTGTATCTCATAAAGCAGCATATTATTGTAATATTGTAATAATACCAGATAAACCTGCGCAACCGGCTGCCATTTTGGGTCAACTTGTACTCCACTTTCAGAGCCCGCGCCGGCGAGCACTGCGGACGCGACGACGTGGACGTGCGGGCGCTGCACGCTGGTGAACGAGCCCGGCGCGTCCTCGTGCGCGGCGTGCGCTGGGTCCCGCCCCGCGCCGCACTCTTACTGGTGAGTGATTGTGTGACTTTGACTGACCTTTACCTATACATAGTCGACTGCATGACATGTGTCTAGTCGAGAGTGGCGAGTGCTTCTGCGGACTGGCGGAGGAGAACCTCCACCATGTCTTGTGGGAGTGCTCCTTATACGAGGACCTCCGGTGCTTGCTGCTGGACGGGATCGTTCGCGAAGTTTCCGGCCCAGTTTATTATCAGGATCTCGTGGGTTCGGCGGCCAACTTCGGAAAGCTACGGGAGTTCGCGCACGCGTGGCATAAGAGGCGAAGCGGCTTGGAGTGACACAGAGAATTTACGCTGTGGACAGCGACGGCGCGGCGAGTCCGTATTTTGTATCGTCCTGCCCCAGAATGGGGGATAGTGGGTTCATAGGGACAAGGAGCGAGAGGAAACAACTTGTAGGGAGTCAAGAACACGCCAAGAGCAAGTACCGAACGGGCGCCCTCCCGCGTTTCGGCCCCCATAACTGCGAGGTTGATTGGGCCATGGGTGGTGGAGGGTTGTCCCTATATACATAGTCGACGTACTTTCATATGATACCTCACTATATATTGTTATCTCATTTTGACATTTTGACGACCGGATTTCCCCCCTTTTAAAATAAATATAAAAAAGGTTTTTAATTTTTTTATGATTGCAATGACAGCGCGCCATCATTACCCACAACTATTCCAAATCACAGAACACTAAATAGGTACAGAAGGCCCACTCCGCACGATGATTTAAAGAAATAGCGACTCTAGCGCTGACACAAAAAGTGCAATTCAGTTCGCAATAGCGCCTGGCCCCGCCCTCACAATCGACACGCAACAAACACAATGTTTGGTATCTTTCTATCGCCTAACTTTATCTCTTACGACGTATTAGGGCTGCCGTAGTCAGACGGCGCGTAAAATAGACCGTACAGAACTAGAGCGTGCAACTCGCGAGCGGCAACCATCTGAAATATTGAGGTCCGTGTGCTGATTCCGAGTTTTTTAAAATATGTTTACTTACTCGATCGTGAGAGAGTTAACGCCGATTTGTATGGGATTGGAGTAGTTTACAAATTGTGTCAATAGATGTCGCTACAACAATCCTATACAAATTCGCGTTTACGCTCTCACTGTCGAATAAGTAAAAAACTCGGAATCAGCACACTGGACCCCTACTTGTGGCCGGGACGGTCACGTGATAAGTGAGACTGGCCTGCCTATAGTATAGTCGAATTACTTTCATATGAACCTCACTATATTGTTATCTCATTTAGAAATTTTGACGACCGGATTTTCCCCACTTTTAAAATAAAAAAAAAAAGATCATTAAAAAAGATAATAAAAAATAAAAAAGATAATAAAAAAAATCCGCGTAACGTTCCACCTGAGCCTGTGCGTGCAAGCCAGAGCGCGCAACAAGCGATAGAGAGGCACGATAAAACAAACGATAGAGAGGCCAATTATGACGTTATCACGTAAATCTATCGTCCGTAAACCGACTTTACAGACAACCAATTTTTAACCGACTTCAAAAAAAAGGAGGAGGTTCTCAATTCGTCGGAATCTTTTTTTTTTTTTTTTATTTTTTTTTTTTTTTATGTATGTTCCCCGATTATTTGAAGATGCGTGGACCAATTTCAAAAATTCTTTTTTTGTTTGAAAGGGTATAGTTCACAGATGGTCCCATTGTCATCAAATCAGGATCTGATGATGGGATCCTGGAGAAATCGAGGGAACTCTTCAAATTTTATAAGCACACTTGAAGTGATTTGGGTATTGTTTGAAAGAGTAATTTTTTCCAGGTAGTCTTATCGTCATCAGGTCGGGATCTGATGATGGGATCTTGGTAATATCGAGGGAACTCTTCAAATTTTGCTAGTATACTTGAAGCGATTTAGATATCTTTTATATTTACTATTGCATTTCCTTGCAGTCATCAAGTAATGACTGTATTCATCAAGTCAGGATCTGATGATGGGATCTTGGAGAAATTGAGGGAACTCTTCAGATTTTAGAAGCATTCTTCAAGCGATGTGGGCATTTTTTCCACTGCCTTGCGCATAAGTTGTTTTCCACTAAAAAGTATAAAATAAAATGGAAAATTCTTTCCAAAAAACCAACTTCAAATGCCACTACAAAGAATGAAATAATTTTTAATGTAGGTACACCAATTCGAAGTCGGGCAATGTTTCGTTCATTCACTAAAAGTCCTTCGTATTGTCGATAAATTTGTTGTTTCTTTGCACATCAAGTTTTATAATAAGAAGGACTATTAATGATTGAACAAAACATTGCCCGACTTCGAATTGGTGTACCTACATTAAAAATTATTTCATTCTTTGTAGTGGCATTTGAAGTTGGTTTTTTGGAAAGAATTTTCCATTTTTTTATTTACAGGTCATGCAGTTCATGCACCCTACGGAACCCGCTGTCGGCGAACTTGTGCCTCGCGTGCAAAACTCCGCCCGTGCCCAAACATGGCGTGCCCGGCTCCTCCGCCGAGCCCAACCATTGCGCCGCAGGCGAGTACTTTCAATAAAACAATGGTCATTCAAATATTGAATAAAAGCAGGTGTTATTTTACGGAAATCCATAATTAGCGAAATCGTAGAGCTCTACGTACGCACGTACGCTCTACTACTCTGTCTTAATGGTCATTCAATGACACACCTACCCGCGAATCCATATATTTGGGTAGTTGACTGAAATCAAAATGTTGATTTTTTCATTTTATTTTTGAATCTATAGAATTATTAACAAATAAAATGGTAAATAATAGTTTAAAAAACTAAAAAAATACACGCTCTATCTATAAATTTTGAAAGTAATTGTCGTTATAGTTTTTACGTAAAACTGCATTCAAAATCACTGAAATACGGCTTGTTAGCAAACATCAGCTGAACGTCTAGCTCGTCTGACTATTCTTCCGTATAAAAGTGTATTTTTAATGTCCAGTAGGTAGAAGCCCATCGCGTCACACGCCGGCGACGCGACGGGCGGCGTCGCGACACAAAACCCCGCCGTTGGAAAACAAGTAAGAAATTACGCAAACGACATACTAAGGGCCGATTTTGCAATCGTCAGATAAACATAATCCATACAAAATCTGTCAAAATTGAAGCCTTGTTTATTGCATTTTGTAATACTGAACCTTCTTCGTAAATGACATAATAGGCGATGTCACAACGTTAACCATAATGTTCTCAAAGGTACGCTAAGCCCGCTAACACGCAATTGGCCAGTGGGGTGGATTTTGTCTCCCCTCTTTCTCCACGAAGACCCGTGCCCAGTTGGACAAGGGGTTAAGATTCATCTTCCACCACTCCACAGATCAGAGAGCTCCGAGTGGCCATGCTCGGAGTGCACGTTCGTGAACGCGGGCGCGGCGCTCGCGTGCGACATGTGCCAGTCGCCCAAGACGCGGCTGCTGCCCGCCGCGCCCGACCAGCCCAGCCTGGACGACGACGACTCACGTGAGTTGACACCCTCCACAGATCAGAGAGCTCCGAGTGGCCATGCTCGGAGTGCACGTTCGTGAACGCGGGCGCGGCGCTCGCGTGCGACATGTGCCAGTCGCCCAAGACGCGGCTGCTGCCCGCCGCGCCCGACCAGCCCAGCCTGGACGACGACGACTCACGTGAGTTGACACCCTCCACAGATCAGAGAGCTCCGAGTGGCCATGCTCGGAGTGCACGTTCGTGAACGCGGGCGCGGCGCTCGCGTGCGACATGTGCCAGTCGCCCAAGACGCGGCTGCTGCCCGCGGCGCCCGACCAGCCCAGCCTGGACGACGACGACTCACGTGAGTTGACACCCTCCACAGATCAGAGAGCTCCGAGTGGCCATGCTCGGAGTGCACGTTCGTGAACGCGGGCGCGGCGCTCGCGTGCGACATGTGCCAGTCGCCCAAGACGCGGCTGCTGCCCGCCGCGCCCGACCAGCCCAGCCTGGACGACGACGACTCACGTGAGTTGACACCCTCCACAGATCAGAGAGCTCCGAGTGGCCATGCTCGGAGTGCACGTTCGTGAACGCGGGCGCGGCGCTCGCGTGCGACATGTGCCAGTCGCCCAAGACGCGGCTGCTGCCCGCCGCGCCCGACCAGCCCAGCCTGGACGACGACGACTCACGTGAGTTGACACCCTCCACAGATCAGAGAGCTCCGAGTGGCCATGCTCGGAGTGCACGTTCGTGAACGCGGGCGCGGCGCTCGCGTGCGACATGTGCCAGTCGCCCAAGACGCGGCTGCTGCCCGCCGCGCCCGACCAGCCCAGCCTGGACGACGACGACTCACGTGAGTTGACACCCTCCACAGATCAGAGAGCTCCGAGTGGCCATGCTCGGAGTGCACGTTCGTGAACGCGGGCGCGGCGCTCGCGTGCGACATGTGCCAGTCGCCCAAGACGCGGCTGCTGCCCGCCGCGCCCGACCAGCCCAGCCTGGACGACGACGACTCACGTGAGTTGACACCCTCCACAGATCAGAGAGCTCCGAGTGGCCATGCTCGGAGTGCACGTTCGTGAACGCGGGCGCGGCGCTCGCGTGCGACATGTGCCAGTCGCCCAAGACGCGGCTGCTGCCCGCCGCGCCCGACCAGCCCAGCCTGGACGACGACGACTCACGTGAGTTGACACCCTCCACAGATCAGAGAGCTCCGAGTGGCCATGCTCGGAGTGCACGTTCGTGAACGCGGGCGCGGCGCTCGCGTGCGACATGTGCCAGTCGCCCAAGACGCGGCTGCTGCCCGCCGCGCCCGACCAGCCCAGCCTGGACGACGACGACTCACGTGAGTTGACACCCTCCACAGATCAGAGAGCTCCGAGTGGCCATGCTCGGAGTGCACGTTCGTGAACGCGGGCGCGGCGCTCGCGTGCGACATGTGCCAGTCGCCCAAGACGCGGCTGCTGCCCGCCGCGCCCGACCAGCCCAGCCTGGACGACGACGACTCACGTGAGTTGACACCCTCCACAGATCAGAGAGCTCCGAGTGGCCATGCTCGGAGTGCACGTTCGTGAACGCGGGCGCGGCGCTCGCGTGCGACATGTGCCAGTCGCCCAAGACGCGGCTGCTGCCCGCCGCGCCCGACCAGCCCAGCCTGGACGACGACGACTCACGTGAGTTGACACCCTCCACAGATCAGAGAGCTCCGAGTGGCCATGCTCGGAGTGCACGTTCGTGAACGCGGGCGCGGCGCTCGCGTGCGACATGTGCCAGTCGCCCAAGACGCGGCTGCTGCCCGCCGCGCCCGACCAGCCCAGCCTGGACGACGACGACTCACGTGAGTTGACACCCTCCACAGATCAGAGAGCTCCGAGTGGCCATGCTCGGAGTGCACGTTCGTGAACGCGGGCGCGGCGCTCGCGTGCGACATGTGCCAGTCGCCCAAGACGCGGCTGCTGCCCGCCGCGCCCGACCAGCCCAGCCTGGACGACGACGACTCACGTGAGTTGACACCCTCCACAGATCAGAGAGCTCCGAGTGGCCATGCTCGGAGTGCACGTTCGTGAACGCGGGCGCGGCGCTCGCGTGCGACATGTGCCAGTCGCCCAAGACGCGGCTGCTGCCCGCCGCGCCCGACCAGCCCAGCCTGGACGACGACGACTCACGTGAGTTGACACCCTCCACAGATCAGAGAGCTCCGAGTGGCCATGCTCGGAGTGCACGTTCGTGAACGCGGGCGCGGCGCTCGCGTGCGACATGTGCCAGTCGCCCAAGACGCGGCTGCTGCCCGCCGCGCCCGACCAGCCCAGCCTGGACGACGACGACTCACGTGAGTTGACACCCTCCACAGATCAGAGAGCTCCGAGTGGCCATGCTCGGAGTGCACGTTCGTGAACGCGGGCGCGGCGCTCGCGTGCGACATGTGCCAGTCGCCCAAGACGCGGCTGCTGCCCGCCGCGCCCGACCAGCCCAGCCTGGACGACGACGACTCACGTGAGTTGACACCCTCCACAGATCAGAGAGCTCCGAGTGGCCATGCTCGGAGTGCACGTTCGTGAACGCGGGCGCGGCGCTCGCGTGCGACATGTGCCAGTCGCCCAAGACGCGGCTGCTGCCCGCCGCGCCCGACCAGCCCAGCCTGGACGACGACGACTCACGTGAGTTGACACCCTCCAATAAAAAAAAAATGCAGTGAGTATCATGAAACCACCGACCTCGATTAGGCTGCCAGCCCATCGGAGCGAAGCAACGAAGCGCAGCCGAAAAACGGAGATATAGTAACTAATAGAATTGCACAAAATCTCCGCTCCTCTTAAGTGCACAGGGACTTATGAGCTAGTTCAAAAATTCATGAACCGGTAAATGAAGCGGGGAATCAATTAACCGATCGCCCGCCACCGGGAGCTTGAAATCACTCGTCGCGTATTTGCTGCCTAGCTCCGCATATAGACAAACACAGCAACTCCACTCCGCATTACTTTCTCACTTCGCTCCGCGAGGCTTTTTATATCCCTTATATCAAAACAACGTTTGTCGGGTCAGCTAGTTTTCTATAAAAATATGTTAATGTTGTACAGCGGAAGGGTCAGACGGCGAGCGACAGGAGAGCACGCCCATGGAGATATTGCGGCTCAGAGAGGAGAGCCACGCCTGGACGCAGTGGCAGGAAGTCTTGGCGCAGTGCGCTGCGGTAAGTTCTCCATCGTTTATCCAAGCTCTCCATCGCTTATCCAAGTTTTTCCTCGTTTCACCAAGTTCTCCATCGTTTATCCAAGTTTTCCATCGTTTATCCATGTCCTCCATCGTTTATCCAAGATACCTTTTATCCAAGTTCTCCATCGTTTATCCAAGTTCTCCATCGTTTCTCCAAGTTTCCATGTATTTTCCAAGATCTCCAGACTTTATCCAAATTCTCCATACATTCCTTAAGTTATTTATACTTTATCTAAATTCTCCATACTTTCTCCAAGTTCTTTATACTTTCCCTAAGTTCTCCATATTTTCTCCATCAACTTCTCCACTGTGAGACCGCCAAGGTGTGCCTCACCCTTCAGCTTCCATGTTCCTCGTCTGGGTACAGAAGAATGAAGAGCCTTTATGATGAGCCTTAGATGAGTGCATTATTATTACTTGCCGGCGAGTCTGAAAAAAAAACATTATTGAAACTGTACTATTCTTGTTTCTTATCCCAAAAAATCCCCAACGCTTTCACTTAGAAAATATTATCTACCAGCAATAATATCGTTTCAGACGGGAGAAATGTATGTGGACGAGTCATTCCCCGCGGCCTCAAGGTCGCTATACTACAGCGGGTCTGGCGAGGCCAGCGGTGCGGGAGGCGCGGGGGCAGCCGCCAGGTGGCTTCGGCCTCAGCAGATCCACGTCGACGCTGACCCGAGATTACCCTGGGTTGTGTTCAGGGACCCACGGCCTTCGGATATTTCGCAAGGTGCGTCACCAAGCTTTTACCATCGACGATAGTTGCTGTAATTTTTTTATAGAAAAAGCAACCAAAATATATGGTAGATCATCAACTTAGTGCCAGTGGATAGTCCAAAACCCAATCCGTATTTAAATGACTGTTATCCGACCAATTTTTATTTTTTTTTGCCAGTGAATTCTGGACATTCACTCGAATCAAAAAATGAGAAAAATAGTTCCTAAAATTCTGGGATCAATAAGACGGTAGCTTGAGATTAAGGAAAACATAGAACTACAGAAATTAAATAGCTGAACGTAAGATAATTGGATTTACCAAAACAGCATTGCTGCATACTTTCTAGATAGCCACAGACGGCAAACCCGGGGCGCACAGCGGAAAGTACCCTGTGGGACGCTCCAGATTTCGCTGGAATTAGATCTTGCATGGCGCAAATCCTCCTAAACTCGGCGTGTAGTGGTGAAAGTCTATACGTATCCTTTAGAGTTAAGGTGACAAACTTTTCAGAAGTATCATCTACTTTTCCAGGTGTTCTCGGCAATTGCTGGCTATTATCAGCATTAGCTGTACTGGCGGAACGCTCGGCGCTGGTCAGGAGCGTGGTGGTGCGCGCGGAGCCGGCCAGGGGCGCGTACCAGCTGCGCCTGTGCAAGGACGGCCGCTGGCTGACCGTGACGTTGGACGATCAGCTGCCTTGCAACCGGAAGGGACACTTGATCTACTCCCAGGTGAGTGGTGTCACCTGCTGCGCTGGCGGAACGCTCGGCGCTGGTCAGGAGCGTGGTGGTGCGCGCGGAGCCGGCCAGGGGCGCGTACCAGCTGCGCCTGTGCAAGGACGGCCGCTGGCTGACCGTGACGTTGGACGATCAGCTGCCTTGCAACCGGAAGGGACACTTGATCTACTCCCAGGTGAGTGGTGTCACCTGCTGCGCTGGCGGAACGCTCGGCGCTGGTCAGGAGCGTGGTGGTGCGCGCGGAGCCGGCCAGGGGCGCGTACCAGCTGCGCCTGTGCAAGGACGGCCGCTGGCTGACCGTGACGTTGGACGATCAGCTGCCTTGCAACCGGAAGGGACACTTGATCTACTCCCAGGTGAGTGGTGTCACCTGCTGCGCTGGCGGAACGCTCGGCGCTGGTCAGGAGCGTGGTGTTGCGCGCGGAGCCGGCCAGGGGCGCGTACCAGCTGCGCCTGTGCAAGGACGGCCGCTGGCTGACCGTGACGTTGGACGATCAGCTGCCTTGCAACCGGAAGGGACACTTGATCTACTCCCAGGTGAGTGGTGTCACCTGCTGCGCTGGCGGAACGCTCGGCGCTGGTCAGGAGCGTGGTGGTGCGCGCGGAGCCGGCCAGGGGCGCGTACCAGCTGCGCCTGTGCAAGGACGGCCGCTGGCTGACCGTGACGTTGGACGATCAGCTGCCTTGCAACCGGAAGGGACACTTGATCTACTCCCAGGTGAGTGGTGTCACCTGCTGCGCTGGCGGAACGCTCGGCGCTGGTCAGGAGCGTGGTGGTGCGCGCGGAGCCGGCCAGGGGCGCGTACCAGCTGCGCCTGTGCAAGGACGGCCGCTGGCTGACCGTGACGTTGGACGATCAGCTGCCTTGCAACCGGAAGGGACACTTGATCTACTCCCAGGTGAGTGGTGTCACCTGCTGCGCTGGCGGAACGCTCGGCGCTGGTCAGGAGCGTGGTGGTGCGCGCGGAGCCGGCCAGGGGCGCGTACCAGCTGCGCCTGTGCAAGGACGGCCGCTGGCTGACCGTGACGTTGGACGATCAGCTGCCTTGCAACCGGAAGGGACACTTGATCTACTCCCAGGTGAGTGGTGTCACCTGCTGTACTGGCGGAACGCTCGGCGCTGGTCAGGAGCGTGGTGGTGCGCGCGGAGCCGGCCAGGGGCGCGTACCAGCTGCGCCTGTGCAAGGACGGCCGCTGGCTGACCGTGACGTTGGACGATCAGCTGCCTTGCAACCGGAAGGGACACTTGATCTACTCCCAGGTGAGTGGTGTCACCTGCTGCGCTGGCGGAACTGATATTGAAGTGAAGTTTGACGGTCAACATAAAACCTCCCTGTTAATTCGCATAATGGTGGTCAGTTTTCGGTCTTTCGTTATCAATTCTAGTACCTATTTATTAGATGTGAAACTTTAATAACTTTTAACACTTGGTTTTAAGAATTTTCCGCAAACCTACTATAGCAGCTACTTTGAACTGTGTAACTTAAAAACTTCTAATGTTAATAATACTACCAATTTATTTAATTTCAGGCCAAAAGAAAACAGTTATGGGTGCCTTTAATTGAAAAAGCAGTTGCAAAGTTACACGGATGTTACGAAGCATTAGTTTCTGGAAGAGCCATTGAAGGTATGTGAAGATATAATCATATCCTCGGAACCTCTGCATGAAATTAAGCTGGAAACTCATATAATTATACCTAACTAACTTATAGAAGTTGTCTCTAAATGTTAAATAAAATCTGGTACCTGCGTCGTAAGTAACAATCGGTATCAATACAAAAAGTCGGTAAGAAATGTAAAAAAATCGGTTTTTGGCAAAGGAGATGGTCAGGGCCCTTATTATGTATCTCAGTGATGATCACTCAGTGGTCTTCGATGACATTTATTTTTTATCCATTGAAGGTTTTCCACAAAATAATATTATTTTCGTTTTCGTTCCACTTAATAAAGCATCAATGTATAGCGAACCATAGACAACAGTGATTATCACTAAGATACTGAATAAGGGCGCTGGTCTTGTACTAGTCATAAATTAAAATAAAATACCATTTTAAACCATTTTTTACACATCAAATCCACGAACTCATCTCTATTTCAAACGAAATATTTATTTATTTATTTTGCCCCACGTGACGGAACAAAACTTATGTAATCTACGTAATAATGGCGGACGCATTCATGTCAGCTGTCACGCGTCACTTTTCAAATGTCATTAATTTGTATAATGCTTTCTCTATGGCTTGAAGTTCAAATTGTAAATGTTGCAAGCAGTACCGAAAACCATGAAATTATTATTTTATTGTGATTTTCTAATTAATTTAATTTTGACGTGATAACGTCTTATAAATTGATGAACACCAGCAACACACATGAAAAATAGTAACGTTCCGCGTAACGTTCCACCTGAGCCTGTGCGTGCAAGCGAGAGCGCGCAACAAGCGATAGAGAGGCACGATAAAACAAACGGTATTACATAAAATAATGATTATGACGTTATCACGTAAATCTATCGTCCGTAAACCGACTTTACAGACAACCAATTTTTTTTTTAATAAACTTTCTGTATTTTTCGCTTTTCACTGCATTGTGTTACAAGAGTTGGCCCAAAATGGACCGTCTCCTTTCTAGGATATTTTAGCTTCAATGTTTATAAAAAAATATTGCGCGTTATAATTATTGTTCCGAACATCTTTATTTCCAGGTCTTTGCACCCTAACGGGAGCGCCGTGCGAGTCAGTGTCCCTTCAAGCTGGTGGCACCGGCAGCGGCACCGGGGGCGGAGCACCCTTGGAGCAGTTGGACCGCGACCTGGTGTGGGCGCAGCTGCTGTCCAGCCGGCAGGCCTGCTTCCTGATGGGAGCCAGCTGCGGGGGCGGGAATATGAAGGTGACATTATCCTTTTCATTGTTTTCATTTTTGTTTACAGTTTACCTACTACGTTGAACTTTGGCAGTTTTGAGACAATCTTATGAGAGTCCTAGTTGGCCCGGCAAACGTTGTTTTGCCGTTTAGGGATATAAAAAAAATAGCCTACCTTACAATAATAATAACATACTTACAGACCAATATAATAGCAGACTTACCAACAATCCGTCGAGCCGTTTCGGAGAAGTTTGTTAGCAAAAATTGGCCCGAGAATTTCATATAAGTATTACATTTGATCGATTTTAATTATTTTTTTCAGTTTCCGTCATTATTTTTATCCTAGTTTAAAATAAAGTAATTAAAAATTGGAGTCAAATACCCAATTGCATGAGAGCTATTTAGTACCAATTTCTTACACTTTATAACATCCTGCATATTGTATTAACCATCTTTCTGCTTGCAGGTGGATGAAGAAGAGTACCAGCGCTTAGGGCTTCGCCCCCGCCACGCGTACTCTGTCTTAGACGTGGTGGAGGTAGCTGGCTACAGCCCCCCGTTGCGCTTGCTTCGCTTGCGGAACCCCTGGGGACACTACACGTGGCGGGGCGCGTGGGCCGCCAACTGCCCGCGCTGGACCGACGCCTTGCGGAGGTCTCTCCCGGCGACCAGCGCTGATCGGGACCAGGGCGTCTTCTGGATCAGCTTTGAGGATGTGCTCAAGTGAGTCATGCGTCAAAGATATCGGGAGAATTCCGCCGTCGACTTTATTATTCTCCTTTATAGGAGACCAGGATTTACATCTTACTTTGCTGGGAATAACGGAAATGGCTTCCTAAGTGCCTTGGGGGGCATCGTCGACTTCAAACTGAGCTTATACAGGGTAATTTGGTTAGAAAAATTGTAATCAAAATAATTCTTGTTGCAACCGGTAATCGAACCCTGAAAGATGCATACAAGCATGGAAACTACTAGTCTAAACAATAGTTAGTTCATACGTTGGGTCGATATGGATATCAAGGTGATGTATGGGTCAGTATAGATGTAATTAATAGATGAGGTTTAATGGTTTGTGACGAAATGTTCCAGATACTTTGACTGCATAGACATCTGTAAAGTGCGGGTGGGTTGGCACGAGGTGCGACTGGCGGGTATCCTGCCGCCCATGTCCTCCACGTGCCACCTCACGTGCCTGCTGCTCACAGCCACGCAGCCCACTGAAGTGGACTTCACTCTGTTTCAGGAAGGACAGAGGTGAGAATTGATACCTCCAGTTGCTCCACATTTTGGTGGACTATGGGAGTTCGGGCATATGTGGCACAAAAGATGGTGACTGTATAAGGACTCTATGAGCTAGGCTCTATTTCTTAGGCTCTGTCAGTTAAAAGCAAACAGAACCATATCAGACCCCACTAGATCTGGACCAAACTGTATATTAAAAATTGCCCCGTACTAGGAATCTTTTATTTATTGTTCATAGGTTATTTTACTGTCCTTAGCTTGTCGACAATCATGTCTAATGTAGAGCCATGATGAGATCTAGGTCGGAGCGCGCTTCCCTAGAAAATACTTGTTCACTCTTCTCTTAAAGGCACCCATATTATTATACATGGCTTGTAACACAGAAACCAAAAATATAGTCGTTAGGTAGGTTAGTCATTCTAATGAAACTCGACCCGTCACAAATGCACACTCCATCAAGAAAGTTGTCGTTATAGTTATCATAAGAAACTATATGACCTGAAGCTTTTTCGATTGAGTTATATAATATAACAAGCAACCAATTTCCTTACTGTTTCAGAAATTCAGAAAAGAGTCAAAGATCTCAACTGGATCTGTGCGTGGTGGTGTTCAGAACTAAGTCCGGCCCGAGCGCACAAGTCGGCAAACTCGTTGCGCATAGCAAAAGACAAGTAAGTGGTGATCATCTCAATTTATGAATCGCCAACTTAGCCCAAATACTTCACTAACCTGCCACTGGAAATCATTCAGCCAGGATTCTGAATAAAACCCTTTGGTGCGATAAAAACCCCTTGGTATATCCCGATTGTAGCACGAATCAGAAAGTTTATTATTGGAATTTCCTCTTTCCCTTTTACATTTTGGATCGCTAAGCCAATTTAAGCATAGTTATATATTGTGATAAAAGTTTATTGGGAAAAAGGATTTTATGGGGAAAAGACCCGCATTTTCACTTCCAAGACCTGATTTACGCCCTTCGAAATTGAATTTTCAAAAATTATTTCTTATTGGATGCCGTGATCCAGAGGTTTTTGACTTGTGCGTTGACAGTTGAGTTGGTCTTTCCTCCTCTATGAATAAAACCATATGGAGGTTTTTCTGATATCATTAGAATTGTGCATCTTTCTTTATAGGTGCGTGGATTCGTCGGCTGCCATAAAATGTTGGAAAAAGGCTTCTATCTGGTCGTTTGCCTGGCCTTCAACCACTGGCACACCGGCTTGGAACTAGCCGATAGTTCTGCCTGGCCACGACACGTGCTGGCAGCGCATTCCTCCAAGCCCCTGGCGGTGGAACGGCCATCGCTACACCCCCATATCTTGGCAGACGCCATTATTGGACTTACCCTGGCCAGGGGACAAAGGCACGAAGGCAGGCAGGGGATGACCGCGTATTATTTGACTAAGGTAAGGGATGACTGCGTATTATTTGACTAAGGTAAGGGATGACCGCGTATTATTTGACTAAGGTAAGGGATGACTGCGTATTATTTGACTAAGGTAAGGGATGACCGCGTATTATTTGACTAAGGTAAGGGATGACTGCGTATTATTTGACTAAGGTAAGGGATGACCGCGTATTATTTGACTAAGGTAAGGGATGACTGCGTATTATTTGACTAAGGTAAGGGATGACTGCGTATTATTTGACTAAGGTAAGGGATGACTGCGTATTATTTGACTAAGGTAAGGGATGACTGCGTATTATTTGACTAAGGTAAGGGATGACTGCGTATTATTTGACTAAGGTACCTAAGGGATGACTGCGTATTATTTGACTAAGGTTAGGGATGACTCCGTATTATTTGACTAAGGTAAGGGATGACTGCGTATTATTTGACTAAGGTAAGGGTATACTAAGTTTATCTTGGAGTTTGGGACGATATTAGTTTCGTAAGGTGTTGGGTCAGTTTTCAAACAGCATCAGTCAAACACATTTGTCTGGAGCTGACCAATAATTGAGGCACCCCCAATCCCCATAATCATCAGGTATTGGCGGAATTGAGTTTTTTTAGATATTAATAAAATCTAAAGTTTAAGGGTGCGTTTACGGACATTGCAGTTTTCGTGGAGTTTTCGGTACATATTGTGACTAGAATAAACAAAATATAATGGAACTAAAAATAACAACACAAAGATTGGTCTTTTATCTACAATTCGTGGTAGAAAAATTGGTTAAAAATCTTTACTTTTAGTACTATAAAAATAGTTTAAATTATCTCTTCTCACAAAATTGGCGATTTAGGAGCGAGTTTCGGTACATTTTTCTGTAAAAACATACCGATTTTATGTCTTTTAAAAATATCAACTGACAGTAGATATGTTCATCTATACACGGTGGTAGAAAAAATAACAAAAAAAGGACAAACAGTATATGAAAAAAAATGAAGTTCGCGTGCATTGTTTTCACATATTTTGCTTACAAGCGTAAATCTTAAAGAGGTTACAATAAGGGTTATTTTATTTTACTCGGTCACAGGTTTCTACTATTTCAAAATTCAAATATCAATCAGTCAGCCTTTGGCTGCCTTCGCGAGTGGGACTGCACGTCGTTGGCGAGCAGTTGCTGATTGAAAAACATCGCTGTACGTACACGGATATTTGGCAATAACTATCTTGATACTTGACGAAATCTACTGTCCTGACATATTTTTGAAAAGTTAAGCACCTAGTACCTACAGTACCTACAATATTATATTTTATTATAATTAGCTAGAATTGAGTTTATTTATTTTATTCCATTTATTTTATTTGTTCCCCAAGCGTACTAGTGACCTGAAGGTATACTTAGAAGACTACTACTGGATCTCCTAGACGTATAGAGCTAGCCGTCTCGAGTTTGGGCTCGTTTTGTTAGTTATGAAAAGACCTTTCCACTTGACTTGGTGGAGTGAGCTGAAGGTATACTTCGAAGACTACTACTGGATCTCCTAGACGTATAGAGCTAGCCATCTCGAGTTTGGGCTCGTTTTGTTAGTTATGAAAAGACCTTTCCACTTGACTTGGTGGAGCGACCTGAAGGTATACTTCAAAGACTACTACTGGATCTCCTAGACGCATAGACCTAGCCGGGTCGAGTTTGGGCTCGTTTTGTTAGTTATGAAAAGACCTTTCCACTTGACTTGGTGAAGTGAGCTGAAGGTATACTTCGAAGACTACTACTGGATCTCCTAGACGTATAGAGCTAGCCATCTCGAGTTTGGGCTCGTTTTGTTAGTTATGAAAAGACCTTTCCACTTGACTTGGTGGAGCGACCTGAAGGTATACTTCAAAGACTACTACTGGATCTCCTAGACGCATAGACCTAGCCGGGTCGAGTTTGGGCTCGTTTTGTTAGTTATGAAAAGACCTTTCCACTTGACTTGGTGGAGTGAGCTGAAGGTATACTTCGAAGACTACTACTGGATCTCCTAGACGTATAGAATTAGCCTCTAGCTAGCTGAATGATTTATGACAAAGTCTGCAGCGAGATAATTACACTACTATAGTGGTGCAGCCTCTCACCTCCCCGCATATGTTGCACACGCGGCTGCACTCGTCGGCCGGCACGATGTCGGTGAGCGAGAAACTCGAATGATTTATGACCGAGTCTGCAGCGAGATAATTACACTATTATAGTTGGCAGCCTCTCACCTCCTCGCATATGTTGCATACGCGGCTGCGCTAGTCAGCCGGCACGATGTCGGTGAGCGAGACACTCGAATGATTTATGACCGAGTCTGCAGCGAGATAATTACACTACTATAGTTGGCAGCCTCTCACCTCCCTGCATATGTTGCACACGCGGCTGCGCTCGTCGGCCGGCACGATGTCGGTGAGCGAGACACTCGAATGATTTATGACCGAGTCTGCAGCGAGATAATTACACTACTAGTTGGCAGCCTCTCACCTCCTCGCATATGTTGCATACGCGGCTGCGCTCGTCGGCCGGCACGATGTCGGTGAGCGAGAAACTCGAATGATTTATGACCGAGTCTGCAGCGAGATAATTACACTACTATAGTTGGCAGCCTCTCACCTCCTCGCATATGTTGCATACGCGGCTGCGCTCGTCAGCCGGCACGATGTCGGTGAGCGAGAAACTCGAATGATTTATGACCGAGTCTGCAGCGAGATAATTACACTACTATAGTTGGCAGCCTCTCACCTCCCTGCATATGTTGCACACGCGTCTGCGCCCGTCGGCCGGCACGATGTCGGTGAGCGAGACACTCGAATGATTTATGACCGAGTCTGCAGCGAGATAATTACACTACTAGTTGGCAGCCTCTCACCTCCTCGCATATGTTGCATACGCGGCTGCGCTCGTCAGCCGGCACGATGTCGGTGAGCGAGACACTCGAATGATTTATGACCGAGTCTGCAGCGAGATAATTACACTACTAGTTGGCAGCCTCTCACCTCCTCGCATATGTTGCATACGCGGCTGCGCTCGTCAGCCGGCACGATGTCGGTGAGCGAGACACTCGAATGATTTATGACCGAGTCTGCAGCGAGATAATTACACTACTAGTTGGCAGCCTCTCACCTCCTCGCATATGTTGCATACGCGGCTGCGCTCGTCAGCCGGCACGATGTCGGTGAGCGAGACACTCGAATGATTTATGACCGAGTCTGCAGCGAGATAATTACACTACTATAGTTGGCAGCCTCTCACCTCTTCGCATATGTTGCATACGCGGCTGCGCTCGTCGGCCGGCACGATGTCGGTGAGCGAGACACTCGAATGATTTATGACCGAGTCTGCAGCGAGATAATTACACTACTATAGTTGGCAGCCTCTCACCTCCTCGCATATGTTGCACACTCGGCTGCGCTCGTCGGCCGGCACGATGTCGGTGAGCGAGACACTCGAATGATTTATGACCGAGTCTGCAGCGAGATAATTACACTACAAGAGTCTGCAGCGAGATAATAAATTAGCTTAGAACGAAGTTATTTCGTTATAATAAAATACCTAAATGACAAAATATAAAATTTTATATCAAAGTATCAAAATCGCGTTGATTCACTCATTTCGAGGCAGCTTTGTGTGAGTGTAGGCCGTGCGTATGTATTTAGTGCGATTTGATACCTATCTATTTTGGGAGCACATCCTTAATAAGAGCTATGCAATATGAAAAAAGGTAGGTAGGTAGCGATTTTAAGTTTCTCTTGATGGATTATTTAGTAGATACCACGAAATGCCGCACGAATGCAGGCAAGCGGTCGCCTCTGCTTAGGATGACGCAGACGTACAATGAACACTTTGGCAATATAGACATCTTTGCAACTCGAGTGGGTGGTTTCAAGAGGTCGGTCATAGGCAACCTCAAATTAAAAATAGATACTTCTTTATATTAATTAATTTTGCATTGCCCTCACCATGTGCATACGTTTCAGATTATCTGAGGACGACGTTGTGGGTCATGCGCTGATTAGTTTGTAATTAGAGTTAGGTTTATATTTAAGTCAATTTTGTAGTGCATGATTGTTTGTTTGTCCCTTAATTTAAATAAATAAATAAATAAATAGATATAAAAAACAGAATTTGAAATATTGCAGGGAGAATCTTCGTTTTGTCCTTGGGGGATGTTGTATCTACCCCGGCGCATACGCTCGAAAACAAGGCAAAACTTACAGGAATTAACATTTTATCCTTTTCCCATTGGAATTTGGGGAAATTGTCCCCTAATGTGCTAGGGAGGCAGGATGCCGTTGCAACTATTAAAAAAAAGACGTGTGGCACTAGGAGCCTGCCGCGGTAAACCTATTATTACATAGCTGTTTTTATCAACTTATGCAATTATAATTAATGCCACCTAGAGACGAGTTGCTAAATTAAAGAGAAGTGTGATATTTCAAAAAGTCATTTAAAGTTCTGCTATTCATCGATAGATGGTAAAACTAAAAAGTGTTAGGTTATTTGCGTTACAGAATTTCTGGGTTCAGTCTCCACGCTCAAGGCCCGCTATAGAAGCTATGCAATAGCTTAAAAATAAATGATAAAAAAACTCCGCAACTGCTTTTAAGGTCATGTTATGAACGCGTAAACTCAATTTATTTATAGTTGTAACAACTAATGTAGCGAAGATCGATTGAATATCACCACCATTGCCCCACAGTAAGATGCCATGGGACATAAAAGAGTGGAAATGAGCGAACACACTGGACCCTGCGCACCAGGAATATACACAGTTCGACTATAATAATTATTGTTTGTGTCGGCAGGGTTGGGCGGGACTGGTGGTGATGGTGGAGAACCGGCACACGGACAAGTGGATCCACGTGAAGTGCGACTGCCAGGAGAGCTACAACGTGGTCTCCACGCGCGGCGAGCTCAAGACCATCGACTCGGTGCCGCCCCTGCACAGGTAACCCTTCACCAGAGTTCAGTGTTGCCGTCACCAGAGTTCAGCGTTGCCGTCACCAGAGTTCAGCGTTGCCGTCACCAGAGTTCAGCGTTGCCGTCACCAGAGTTCAGCGTTGCCGTCACCAGAGTTCAGCGTTGCCGTCACCAGAGTTCAGCGTTGCCGTCATCAGAGTTCAGCGTTGCCGTCACCAGAGTTCAGCGTTGCCGTCACCAGAGTTCAGCCTTGCCGTCACCAGAGTTCAGCGTTGCCGTCACCAGAGTTCAGCGTTGCCGTCACCAGAGTTCAGCGTTGCCGTCACCAGAGTTCAGCGTTGCCGTCACCAGAGTTCAGCGTTGCCGTCACCAGAGTTCAGCGTTGCCGTCACCAGAGTTCAGCGTTGCCGTCATCAGAGTTCAGCGTTGCCGTCACCAGAGTTCAGCGTTGCCGTCACCAGAGTTCAGCGTTGCCGTCACCAGAGTTCAGCCTTGCCGTCACCAGAGTTCAGCGTTGCCGTCACCAGAGTTCAGCGTTGCCGTCACCAGAAATCAGCGTTGCCGTCACCAGAGTTCAGCGTTGCCGTCACCAGAGTTCAGCGTTGCCGTCACCAGAGTTCAGCGTTGCCGTCACCAGAGTTCAGCGTTGCCGTCACCAGAAATCAGCGTTGCCGTCACCAGAGTTCAGCGTTGCCGTCACCAGAGTTCAGCGTTGCCGTCACCAGAGTTCAGCGTTGCCGTCACTAGAGTTCAGCGTTGCCGTCACCAGAAATCAGCGTTGCCGTCACCAGAGTTCAGCGTTGCCGTCACCAGAGTTCAGCGTTGCCGTCACCGTTATGGAAAATGATGATACAGTCTATGGTGGAACGCGCTTCCTTAGGAAATGCCTATTCATTCTTGATTTGAAGGCGCCCAGGTTGTAAGAGTTGGGAAAGACAATGCCTTGGAGTGAATTTCAGACCTTTGCAGACTTCGTACTTGTCAGTGGTACGTCAACTATGTAGGGGTGAAAGCCCTTCGATGTCTTGCCGTTCTATGGTAAAAAAGTGATGGGGGGAGGAGAGTATTCCTCGCACACTCGCCGAAATATATTCTATAGAATACTGACAGGCAGGCAACTTTACATATACATGTTTAACCCCAAAGTAAGCGTTAGCTTGTGTTATGGGTACTAGATATTAGATAACTGATTAAACAAATACATACATATGAATATGAGAAATATACATACATATGAATATACAAAAATATAATATATTCAAAAACACCCAGACAGACTCTGGAAAACATTCATGCTCATCACACAAACATTTACCAGTACTGTGAATAGAACCCACGACCTCCGACGTAGACGTCAGGTTCGCTACCGCTACGCCATTCGGTTGTCAAACCTCATTACGATACGACGATTCGAGGCTATGTTTGTTTTTCGCAGACAAGTGATAATAGTGCTGACGCAACTGGAAGGCAGCGGCGGGTTCTCGATAGCGCACCGCCTGACGCACCGCCTGGCTCCCGGAGCACGCCTGCAGGACTGGGCGCCGCGCCCCGACGAGGCACCGCGGCACCGCCCGCCGCTCGCGCGCCGTCTCAGCGGCCTGCATGCGCCCCGCCTCATCACATAGGAGCGACGACGACTCGCCACCTAGGACTTGTTACCTATGACTTGTCACCTATGACTTGTAACTTAAGACTTGTCACCTCTGACTTGTCACCT
The DNA here is from genome assembly GCA_036785405.1 of Coenonympha arcania. Taxonomy (NCBI): domain Eukaryota; kingdom Metazoa; phylum Arthropoda; class Insecta; order Lepidoptera; family Nymphalidae; genus Coenonympha; species Coenonympha arcania. Next base: position 1,025,116 of record JAWDAA010000030.1, on the reverse strand, counting down.
ATGACCTGTCACTTGGAACTGCTCACGTCGACTATGGCTTGCACGCGCCCCGCCTCATCACATAGGAGCGACGACGACTCGCCACCTAGGACTTGTTACCTATGACTTGTCAACTATGACTTGTCACTTGGAACCGCTCACGTCGACTATGGCTTGCACGCGCCCTGCCTCATCACATAGGAGCGACGACGACTCGCCACCTAGGACTTGTTACCTATGACTTGTCACCTATGACTTGTCACTTGGACTACTGGCCACTTAGGACTTGTTACCTATGACTTGTCACCTATGACTTGTCACTTGGACGACTGGCCACCTAGGACTTGTTAATACCTTGTCACCTAGGACTGCCACGGCTTGCATGCGCCCGGGCTCATTACATAGGAGCGACGACATCTAGGCATCTACGTCTCGTCACCTACGACTTATGTCACCTTTAACTAGTCACGTCGGACTACCGACTTGGATGCGCCCAGGCTCAGAAAATAGGAGCGACGATAACTCGCCATCTAGGTATTGTTACGAATACCTTGTCATTTATGACTTGTCACCTCTAACTAGTCACTTGGTACGGCTTGCACGCGCCTAAGCTCATCACATAGCAGCGACGACTTACCACTTTGGACTTGTTATGCGTCACCGATGTATAGTCACCATTAAATTAGCACGTTACAAACAAAGTTATTGGAATAACATACTGTGTGAATACTTTTAGGTGTGATACAAGTTTTTTCAATATTGCGGTTCATTTATTACTATGGACGTCCGTAATGCAACATGCTTCAATCATTATCCGCAACTTGTCACTTATGACCTGTAACTTGTCACCCGGAACTAGTCATTTGATATCAGCTGGGATTTGTCACTTTGAACTTGCCATCTGAGACTTGAGACCGAAATTACGTATTGTGTGACCCGAAGCACTGAATGCCTCTAGCAAACACCGGGAATTTTATTAACCTTTGAATTTTGCAAAGCTTTGTACACGAATAAACTTTCGTACAAACTCTGTAACAACAGTGGAAATATATTATTTTTTAAAACCTTGATTGCTGGTCGAACTATGATTAATTTTATTTATCAGTTATAGAAAACACTGTTCATATCAGATTACCTATAATTACCAGTTGTACCCAAAATTACCGATTGTCCCCATGATTACCGTTTGTCTCTATGATTACCGTTAACCTCCATAACAACTGAAATGCGTTTTATTGTGGTTGTGAGAATATCTGAAAATCATGCATACGATTACTGGAAAATTAGGAATAGGGATTTGCTACGACTTAATAGCAGTCCAGAGTTAGACAGAGAAATCATCCCCGAAATCAACGTTGAAAAGTTCCGTCCCATCTGGCCAAAATTGAGGGATTGAAATTAACGTATAGACAACTTGATATAGCCCGCGAAGATGGATTGTCTCTGTTCATATTGGTCAGAAGGCAAAGCCATGATTCGGTCAGAAGGACACTAATTAAATGGAATGGTGGAGTAACGTTAGGACGATTTGAGATATGTAAATTAATTGTAATGATCAAGGATTCTTGAATATTTTTAATTTTGTTACTGTACAACTGAGAAGACGGGTTCATTCTAAGATATTGCAGTAAAACTAAGGAAGTACTAGGCTTGTTTAATTTCAAATTCGAAATTGTACATGAAACTGTTCGTTAATTTGTGAAAAATGATATTTTCAATGCCAAAGATTCTGGGTGGAAATGGAAAAAATAACCATAAAACAGCCAGTTAGATTACATTAACGCTTATATTTGTTTCCAAATTTCACCCTATGTTAGTCACTAAATTAAAATTCGGGGTAAAACAGGAATTTTTATTCCTGTATTTCCCCACATGGAGACAGATAGGAAAATCACCAATAACAAAACATATGTACTCAGATATTGTTACTGTTAGGTTAAAGATATGTTATAACCAAAATCTTTTAAAAAGTAACCAATTTTGAACCAATTTTGATCTTATAGCAACAAGCTTAGTACAGCTTAGGTTATTGGTATATTATTAAGTGATCCGCCCTCTATTTATACAGTATCGTATTCAACTCAAGGCTTTTTACTTGTAGTATGTGATTAGACCTTAATAGTATTTTTGAACTATATAAATATAATAAATAAGGTTGCATATAGAAAATCAACGTGGGATTATTTTTCGACGAGAATTAGTCGTAAGCACATCACTCTGATTGTAGTTTTTAAGACATCATTAATTGTTTAATTCGTGTAAAAATAATACTTATGGGTGATATTATATAACATCGGTTTTACTGTGTAATGAAAAAAATGTAGAACGATTGAATACTAAGAAACGTGAGATTTTTGGGCGCTTTTGTTTTTTTTTTTTTGAGAAGTTATGGACTTTAAATCCTTGAATTTAATGTAGCGAAGTCTGTTAAGCGACTCTACTATAAAAGTTTCGACTTGTATGGTTACTGATTTTGCTTTTTTTTCTACTACATTATAATTTGCTCTACGTAGCGATATTGGTGCCTGATCGATTCTACAAAATCTGCAAATATCAACTAAATAATTTAGTTTTTACTATCTATAGTAAAAACTAAATTATGATTATTAAACTAGCTGGAGTGATTACTGGGCATAATGACACTCAGATATCTCTGAACACTTATATCATAGAATGATGAACGCAGTGCAGTGCAGTGCGCAGTGCAATGATGAATTCATTGCAATGCAATGTTGCAATGCTTACAATACTATACATATGACACGGGTAAGCGTTTAATTTATCATGAAATTAAATGAAAATGAAATGAAATGATGCTCGTCCCGTTTTTATTTGGTCTAATTTAATGACTATAAATTATTTTTATTTATTTTAGAGCGAATCATGACAATTGTGTCAATTCTGTTGTGCAAAATCTCTTAAACTAATTTGACGCACTTAAAAATAGTCATTTTCAATCCTTTCCAAAATGCCTCTAATGGAAAGAGATTTTACGATTTTTAGAAAGCACTATTTTAGACCTGTCAAATTAGATTAGAGATTTTGCACAACAGAAATGGCACCAATGACTTAGTTGATATTTAAAAAAAGGTTTTTACGATAGTTTTTTTAATAGGAAACATTTTTTTTTTGGTATATAATGCAATTCGTGTTTTCTTAATTTTACCACCGATTGTGCTAAACAATTAATATCAAGTATAATATTTTTTAAGACGGAACCTTAAATTTCTTCTCTGATCTGACATCGGATTATAATATTTTAATTTGTTATAGGTTTATCATAATTAGTCATGTTTTATTATAATATAAAGTGTTTTTAAATCAATCTCGAATATAATATCGATTATGTATTTACAATAACTATTGTATGCAGATACTTTCTACTCGACAAATCTTATGTGTTTAATTTAACAAATTATTATTGAAAAATTGACCATGTATGTTAAAATGCGTATTTTTACGGTATCGTAACCGTAATATAAAGACATTTTTGTAATATAATTTAATTTATGGAGATTTTTTATCCATTCCAATACTCATTATTTTTACATAATTGGATTGTTAACAATTGTATTGTCTTATTTTAGTGATACAAGATACTTGCCACTATTTTTTATTGTTATTTTATTTTTACTTTTAAGTTTTAAAAAGGGAAATGCCTTGTTTGGTAAATTTACTGCCTTTTAAACTAGTTACTCATACTTGTACAAAAACAATGTATACTGAATTAAAATTTGTTGTGAAAAACCCACCTTAAACGTTGCTACGAAATTAAAAAAAAGTTGAGTAGTAGCGTTTAAAGTCAGTTTCTTAAAAAAAATGATTTTTCCTTTCTAGTATCAATAAGGTTCAACGTTGCAGAAAAATACTCTGTATTGGTAACATGGGTTAAGTTTGGGCCTAAAACTTACAACTGTGCAATATTTACACCGATTTTTGGTGCATATTCTGTTGTACAAAACACTTCACTAAATTCACAAGTGAATAATATTGTAAATTGGACACTTCATATTCTTAAATAATAAAGAAAAGGATAGCAATATTATGTAGTTTTATAACTGCTTTGGGGCAGAGATTTTGTACAACAAAATTCGCTCCACGTTTACATTTTACAGGTTGTATGTATTTTTTACGCTTTATTTTATCTCGAACGATGGCACAAGAATGCACATGGAAAACTATGTAATAAACAAAAAAAAACTTTCATTGTAGTTAAAAATAGCTTTAGATTTAGATACAGTATGTGCGGCACAAAATGTAATTAGACGGATCTGTCAAAATTGTATTTGATTGTGTGATTGGCATCACACAAAATGACCAGAGGTTTGAGTAGGCATAAGGGAAGTGAGATTTCTGTGATTGGTTTGGTAGCCAAAGGAAACACCTTGCCAGTTTCCTATTAAACGTCTTATGACGATAACTGTAGGCCCCTAAGGATGCGACTTCTTTTCAACAAAATTTTACATAGCATAATGTCAATTGAATAACATTAAAATTGAATAAGAGCAAACACAGGTTGCGTATCTTCTGGGGAATCCTCCCGCATTCTCGAGAACTACTAGGTACTACTACTGTCGGCGCCATCTGTGGAATCTGCGGGAAGTGGCGTGAACGGGGAGTCTATTGGGTCGGTCACAGCAGTTCGGTGCCAAGCATTTACGAAACAATTCGTTGGAATATACGAGCATTCCAGCGAATTCTTACGTCATGAGGCGAAATTGACGCGTCCATTCCATCCCATTCTGCCGCAGTTTAAATTGACCCTAACACTCGGTACAAATAACATCATTGATAAACATTATTTCAGCGACGAATTTTCACTCAAGCGTCTGGTCTATTTGCTATCGATTCGCGTCTTCTTAATTAAAGTAGGACAATGTAATTTATATCTGATTTTCCTATAACTGAAGTAATGCGTAGTTTGTGTCGCACACACGTTAGATGTAAAAAAATTTTCATCGGCACCTGTAAAAATTCTTTAACACTATGTCATACAGGTCATAAGAGCGCGGTAAAATTACGAATGGTTAATCAGTAGCTATTGGTGTGAATTACACAAATGGTGGCAAAATCTCTACCCGACTAATTTAACGCGTCTCAAAATAATGCTACCTTTTCTATGGAGAGCATTGGAAAAGGATAGCACTATTATTGACGCGTCAATATTCTAGAGATTTTGCACAACTGAATTGCCACCGTATGTAGTTTAAAAATAGCTAAACTGCAATTCTTTTCACGAGGTTAGAGCGAAATGGCAATATTTTGCATTCTTTATGTTCATTAGTTTTCAGTGGTGGAAAAATGATGGTTAACCTACGGGGGTGACATAGTCAACATTGACTAAACCCCTTATAAAATAAAGAATAATAAAAAAAAAAATTAGTTTTCAGTGTAAACCAAAGCTTATAAATTATGTTGCCATCCAATTGTCTGTCGAATTGCAATTTAGCTCTTTTTAAACTATAAATAGCTACGCGATAAATGTTCCCAATTTAACCACGCTCGCGTAGCAAGATTGAGTAGTCAGTAACAGTTAAATATGTAATTTGTACACAAACAATAAGCTTTTGTAAGAAACGAAAAAAAAATGTTGATAGTTTTTTGGGAAGTTGTTTTTCTCACGGTTATAATGTTAAGGGGTTATTTTTATGTGTATTGTGCCATAATCGAGGTCTGCAGGCCGTTTGGTTGCACCACGAGTGAGCAACTTTTAGTTGACGTTTTTGATATACTTAATATTTTAGCTGGCCTCCTAGACGTAATATGGTTTGTTTCTTGCTTCGTGTATTGCAAAAGAAAGATTGACTTTAACTCGAGAGATCGATAGTTTTTGAATTGCGATTTAAGTTTGGACTTTAAGCTTTTTAAGTCCGTGTTTTTGTAACTACCTTTTCGGCACTGTCTTTAAAGCTCATTTCAACAAATGACAATATCTACTCGTATAATGAAATATACAAAGAAAATTTCCTAGTAATTAGTCTAATAGAGCCTAAACTCTGGGACCTATATAGCCGAAATTTTGCATAAGGTTTCCTCTAAAATGTTGACAAGCTATAAGGAAGGATTTTTGAAATTCCCTAGCACCAACCTTCGGTTTTTTGTTATATTCGTATCTATGTATTTTTGACTTGTTAACTTCATGCCGAAGCGTTTGAGGCGTAACTTAAGAAACTAAAATATTTGAACAATAACACTGAAGCAAGAAGCAAGCGCTTTAAGAATTTTGATATCACAATTTTTATTTATTGACTATCTTCTTACTTAAATCGTAGTTCACTCAGAGTAAGTCATAAACTATGGAGCACATTTGGCATTTCACTTGCAAAATAAATAGCATTGAGAAATGTCAGCAATAATACAATTTAGAATTACTGTATTATATTGATTACCCAAGATTACCGTTTGTCCCCGTTATTACTGTTGACACCCATGATTACCGTTGCTACCCATAATTATTAGTGCTATAAATGAATGAATTACCGTTTATACCCATGATTACTGTTGATATCTTTAATAAATTACCGTTGTTACCCGTTATTACCGTTGGTCATGACCGGTAATACCGTAGGGTGCTCTGTGTGATATGTTTACTCTGGGGTAGTTGGGTTGTTTTGTAGCAAAAAGACGCTTATTTTACATGTTAGCGGATACGTGAATGCATGTTATATTACATAAACAATAAGGAAATAAAAATATTTAAATTTGAATTCAATTGCATTTCATTTTATTTAAATTCCCTCTTAGTTACTTGCGTAAGTATATAGGACTGTTACATCAGATGGAATTGCAGTCAAGTAGGTACTTACTTACTAAACAATCCTACCCATAATGCAGGTAACGAAAACGCATTTATTTGTATTAGATAGGTAGGTACTTAGTTCCTGTGAAAAAATGAATGATACCAAATCCAAATTTAATTTGGATTTTCGCAAATAGTAGGCTTATGGCAATAGGGTTTGCGTATGAAAAATTACTTAAATTATCTTTTCTCAGACCTACTTAATGTAGACAAAACATTTCGTAAAAATCGGTACTTTGTTTCTCAGGAATGTGGTTACGAACACTGACACGCGGATTATATATTTAATATTAGATGTTTTAGAAAAAACACACTCAAACTTTATATCTATTAACATAATTTTATTTTCATATTGGTTTTTCCTAAAGCTCTAAATCCGGGAAATTGCAGATGTTTCGGTAACCAATATTTTTAACAAAAAAAAGCGAAAAAGTAGCTTTGATATTATTATTTTCGTAAAATTTTTGTTAGGTACCTATAGTGTGTCGTTACTCTAATAGTTTTTTTTAATATAATAAAAATAATATCTAGTAGTCAAGTAGTATATTTGCCAACCTAATTTGACCGAACAGTCAGTCAGTAGGTATAGTACGATTCACGAAAGATGACCACAAATGGCGGGTCTTTTCTTCATGTACACTCATGAAGAAAAGACTTAAGCCAAAATAATTACCATATATTAGTTAAATAAGACCATATATATTAGTTAAAATAAATAAGACCATAATATTTGTTAGATAAGTCCAAAGAGACCTAAAATAGGCCCGCCATTTGTGGTCATCTTTCGTGAATCGTACTATAGGTACTTACTTAAGTCATAAAAGTGAAGAGTCAGCCAGGATGCTGGGAAGGAGCTATCAACCTGTCATTTCCGATGTCGCGCCCAAGACCTTGATGTTACAGACATTTAACTATCTGGATATGGCTTCACCTTCCTATTTTAAACTAGCCTATTGGTATAGGAGCTAGCAACGTTTTCGAGAAAGAATTTTAGGAGAGCTGATTTTTCCGAGAGCGCGCCACCACACACGGTCCTCCGCCTTCCTCATCCACCCGCTACCAGCGACCTTCTTTAGGTCATCGGTCCAGCGGGCAGGAGGTCGTCCTACGCTGCGCTTACCGGTACGCGGTCTCCACTCCAGAACACGTCTGCCCCAACGGCCGTCGGTTCTGCGACAGATATGGCCCGCCCACTGCCACTTCAACTTGCTAATCCGTTGGGCTGTCGGTAACCTTGGTTCTCCTACGGATGTCTTCGTTACGGATTCTATCCTTCAGAGAAACACCCAACATAGCCCTCTCCATAGCACGCTGAGCGACTTTGAACTTGTGGACAAGGCCTACTGTGAGTGTCCACGTTTCTGCTCCGTATATGTCATGACCGGCAAGACGCAGGATATGGCTTCACCTACTTATTTATACTAGCCTATTATCACTTTAATCATTTGCGCATGGTGCTAGTGACAACTGTCATTCGTATAATACATTCTCAGTCTGTCTCACTCTGGTTCTTCCCTGTTGCTACTTTTATCTCATCTGTCACCCGCACCATGCTACAACGCAAATACTTACTTGATAGCAATTCGGTTTTTGCGGTGTTTCAGTACCGTGATTCAAAGATCACGTCAAACCTTCTTGCGCTTAAACTCTTTTCGATCGTTTCGGAGGTTGTCGTCTAATCACAGTAATCAGAGAGGGTGAGGAATAGTGAGTCATAAGTGTTTACGCACCTATTGACTATCTGCGTCTATCTGGCTTAAAAGGGTAAATATGACCGCCTGTTGCTCTCTCTGTCACACTTAAATGAAAATGAAAATATTTATTTTCCATAGGCCTAAATAACAGGCTCTTATGAAAAGTCAAAACTCTACCGCCAGGTTCGGAAAGCAGATTTGCACTGGCTTTGCCTGCTGCAAATGCAAAAAGAGTAAGCATGCTTCCGTGCATGCCATTTTATGACCCAGCGTGCAGCGACACATTGCGATGACTACCTATGCATAAGGAGGACATTTTAATTTATTATTATAAGGTAAAGAAGCTATAATATCTAAGTAGGTACGTAGGTACGTATCCAGCAACTCTACATGCGCGTAGACAATGCCGGTTAAACTCTGTGCCCGTAATGAGATGCGAATTTCATTTCTCGAGGGAAATTGTATCGTTACAGAACTAGACGGCGTCTGACGTGTCGACCTTCACCCTTGCCTACTGCTCGCGCCTCTATACATCTCTATCCACGATCTAGCGTTCCAAAGTCCGAACTACTTAACTTAGAGATAACATAACCTACAAGGTGTTTATTAATTATGAAATAAAACCAGCCAAGTGCGAGTCGGACTCGCACGCCGAGGGTTCCGTAGTCCGTACCTACTTACTTTATAAAAAGTAATCCATAAGAATCACCTTTCTTAGGTATCTACCGCACCGCAATTTTAACCTTCTTAATTGTTAAGTAGGTAATACCAAAAAAGCATAATATATACAGAGTTGATTTTATTGTTCCCGTAAAATATAATATATTAATCCTTATTATGAATCATAAGATTTTTCGATTTATAAACTTCGGAGATAAGGGCGGGAACCGGTATTTTTATCGACGTTTTGCCAAATAAAACAAAAAACTATCGGGCATTAAAATAAATAAAAATTGATTTTAGAGTAAAGAAACGCTCTTTCATGTGATACTTACTTCACGCAATATTGTTATCTCATTTTGAAATTTCGACGCCCCGGTTTTTCACCCTTTTCAAATAAAAATAAAACACGATTTTAAAATTTTTTATGATTGCAATGACGTTGCGTCACTATTACCTACCTATAACGTGCTATAAAATTATTTCAAATTTCGATAGATAGACCCGATTATTACCCGATAACTACTCGTATAAAAGTTATTGAAATAATTGAGTGTGACAGACGGCCGGAGAAAGTCTCACCATAAGGGTTCTATTTATAGCATTTTTGTATGGAACCCTAAAAATGAAAGTCTGTCCAGAAAAGTCGACGTAGTACGTAGTATTTCTAGACTAGTGGTATAGGAGCTAGCAACGTTTTCGAGAAAGAATTTTAGGAGAGCTGATTTTGTGATATGTCGTCTTTCTTGCACTTTCGGTTAGAGTCTGGGCCATCTGGCAGCCTGTAGCCGTTGCGTTTATTAGTGCGCATCCTATGTGCAGCTTACGCCTACAAAATGTTTATACCAATATTGTTGGGGCTACTAATTGTTCTTAAATAATTAATAGGCGCACTTGTACCATTTATGATGACTTTTCATTTTTGTTGTTTCATTGGTGTTGTTGGTGTTTCATTTGCCCCATTATATGCCTAAACATATAAAGTATCCCAATTTATATGTTTTTATATGAAACGTCATCATAAATGGTACAAGTGCGCCTAAAATAATTTAAGGGCAATTAGTAGCCCCGACAACATTGGTATAAACATTATGGAGGCGTAAGCTGCAACACCTGGACAGACGTAGGATGCGCATTAATGAACGCAACTGATACCGGCTGCCAGATGGCCCAGACTCTAACCGAAAGTGCAAGAAGGACGACATATCACAAAATCAGCTCTCCTAAAATTCTTACTTTTCAAACGTTGCTAGCTCCCGTACCATAGGGAGCGGGTATCGGGCTTGGTTGCGAGGGAGAGAATAAAACTCCTGTTTCATGACGCGCCATTATTTCTTATGTGTCTTCTTGGATGATGGTATTCAATATGTATGCATTTTTAATTAAATATGAAGAAAATAATAATAAATATATCAGGATACACATCGCAATCTAGCCCCAAAGTAAGCGATAGCTTGTGTTATGGGTACATACTAGGTTACTAATAAATGTACCTACATAATATTTAATAGGTATACTTAAGTAGATACATAAATACAATATATTTAAAATAGCGAGACACCTCACTTCAATTGTGGGAATGCAACCTACGACCTCCGACGCAGACGGCTGCAGGATCGCTACCGCTATCGCCATTTGGTCGGTTAATTGAATTAAATGCCATAAGCCTGATTTCAATACAAATGAAGTGAGAGCTACATTTTTCATAATATATTTTTAAAATAGGTATTCATTTATATATGATATTTGTAAAGTTTCCGATATATTCTGTAAATTGTGCATGAATATTATTTAATTGTGAGTACCTTTTAATGAATACATAATATAATGCTCGTTAATAACTAAAAAATGAAAGCGATGCAAGCGTTAATTCTATTGCTTTTATTTTTTATTGTTTAACAAGGTATGAGTTTAACTTAGTAGCTCAAAATATGATATTAGTTTCTTTCCATTGTTTTGGGTTGGATAAAAAGACCTCATCGGATCACTATCTAAACCAACGTAGACCTTTTTATATTTTTATGAGTAGGAAAATAAAATAATAAATAATTATTCTGATCTTTTTATCTCGTTATTGCATACAAACGCTCTGTAAAACGTTATCTGGTTTATGGGGGCGGTATCGGATTTTCTCTCAACCTCAACTAGGTACATCCAAGTAACACAATTTAAGACTGCAGGGTAATTTTTACACTTCGCATTTCTCTATTCCCACAGTGTAACAGTAGTAACTAAAGGACTTAATGATAAACGTATGACGGTAGCTCTTTTATTAGATATGAGCAAAGCTTTTGATTCAGTGTCGCACGATATCTTGCTTAATAAGCTTTACAATTACGGAATCAGAGGAACTTCCCACGACTGGATCAAAAGTTATCTTGCAAATAGACAACAATATGTTGAATTAACGAGTATATCGGGTAAATACAAAAAAACCTATAAATCAGACCTTAGATTAAACATAAACGGAAAACCACAAGGGAGTATTCTTGGCCCGCTTCTTTTTCTAATTTATGTGAATGACCTTCCTAAATGCACAAGCCACAAATGTATTCAGTATGCTGATGACACTACAATAATTGTAAAGAGTACTGACCAACAAACCCTAGAAAAAGAAACAAATAAAGCCCTTCATGATGTTGTTGACTGGCTAAAGAAAAATAGCTTACACATAAACCTAAGTAAAACGCAATTCATACATTTTCGGACATATAATAGTGCCTATCCTAAAATTAATGTAACTTTTGACGACATAAATATAAAAGAGACTGACACAGCTACATTCTTAGGTGTTACTATTGACTCGTACTGCAATTGGAAGACGCAAATAGACAACGTATGTACAAAACTAGACAAATTTATATACCTGTTAAAAAGATTGAGAGCTACAGTATCAGAGTCCGCAGCTACTGTAGCATACCACGCCTATGTATCTTCTATTTTAAGATATGGGTTAATCCTATGGGGAAACTCAACTGACGTAGATAGAGTTTTTAAGACCCAAAAAAGATGTATAAGAGCGCTTTGCGGAGCAGACTTTCTTGACAGCTGTAGACCACTGTTCAAGAAAAAGAAAATATTGCCTTTGCCTGCCTTATATGTTTATGAAATGTGTTTATTTATAAAGAATAATCTAAATATATTTCCACTAAAAGATCGCGCTAAAAGACATAAATATAAGATAGAAGTACCACTGCAAAGATTAAATATGTATTCAAAGAATGTATACTGTATGGCAGTTAGAATTTATAATCACCTTCCGAAACATGTTAAAGAATTACCATGCAATAAATTTAAGAATTATATTTTTAATAAATTACTTAATGATGAAATATATGACATTAAAGATTATTTTAATAGGAAATGGATATGACAATGTATTAATTATTAAGTATTGACGATTATGTAAAATTTGCACGCCTTGAGAAGGCAAATACACTGCTACCATATTTAGTCTTTAAGATCACATTATAACGTGTATTATATGCAAATAAATAAATTATTATTATTATTTCCATATTTAATTTATATCTCATACCCGGCACTTGATAAATATATATAAAAACCAAAGACATATAATATACTTACATAAATACGCCAAAATTTTTATAAACATACATAAACGTTACACACATACCGGGCATATATGTGCCGGGCGGAGGACTACACCCCGGCAGGGGAGACCAAACGGCCGGGGGTCAGGGCGACAGGCTAAGAAACCGACGGACTATCCTAGCCGAGTCGAGCACCACCGCCCTCTGCATCTTGGCCGCAAGTGAACTGCCACGGAAACCCAGCCGCCGCAGATGGTGAGCGAGGCTGACTGGTATTAAACCATTGGCAGATATCACGATCGGGATGATTTCAGTGGACTCCACGTGCCACATGGCGGTAACCTCGTGAGCGAGATCCAGATACTTTCGCTTTTTCTCCGTCTCAGCTCTCACGAGGTTCTCGTCATAAGGGATAGTGATGTCCACTAAAAACACCCGCGACTGTGCCCGGTCCATCACCACGATATCAGGCTTGTTAGCCAAGATAGTCCTGTCCGTGATGATTGACCGGTCCCAATAGAGTCGGACGCCGCCGCGCTCGAGGACAGGAACCGGTGTGTACCTATAATAGGCCACCTTCTCATCCAAGAGTCCGTACTTCAGAGCAAGCTCTTGGTGCAGGATTTTGGCTGCTTGGTTGTGCCTGTGCAAATACTCAGTGTTGGCAAGCGCAGAACACCCCGAAAGCACATGTCTGAGTGACTCACCGGGATGGCGACAGGCTCGACAAATGTCGTGAGTGCCATCCTTCAGAATGTACTTTCGGTAGTTCCGCGTCTTAACCACCTGATCCTCTATTGCACAGACAAAACCCTCGGTTTCCACAAAGAGGTCACCGAAACGCAGCCACTGCACGGACGCTTTTCTATCCACGTGAGGCTCATGAAGAGCCTTAAAAAAGCGTCCGTGCAGCTCCTTGCCCTTCCATACGGACTCCCGATCAGAGGTGCTAAGCACAACCGGTCCCTGCCACTCGGCGTTGGCCAAAGATAGGGGGGTAAGTCCTTTATCACATTCTATGACTTCCCGATGCACTGCAGACTCCCTTTTCGTCTCAAAGTATGCCCTGAGGCTGGATATCTCCCGATTGTGCATGGTCTTGACGTTGAGCATGCCTCGACCACCACACTTTTGGGGGACATACAGCCTCATGACAGAAGATTTCGGGTGATGCATGCGATGGGTAGTCATAGTTGTGCGGACTTTCCTATCCAGGGCATCTAGCTCGGTTTGAGTCCATCTGAGCACGCCAAAGGTGTACATGAGGACAGGCATGACCCAGCCGTTATAGGCTCGGACTTTATTGGCAGCCGACAAATAACTCTTACAGATCTTTGCCAGGCGCCTAAAAAAGACCTTGCAAACTGACTGTTTCACGTCCGCCTCCTGAATCCCTAAAGATTGTGACATGCCCAGATACCGGTATGACTCAGCCTCGGAGAGGGTCTTGATGCTCGAAGGCTCGAGACTAATCTCGGCCGAGTGGGCGACCTGTCCCCTCTCCACATGCAGGACCGCACACTTGTCCACCCCAAGTTCCATTCTGATGGAATTGCTGAACTCAGTGGTTATGTTCAACAATTCCTGCAGACGGGAAGCACTGGGTGCCATCAGCTTGAGGTCATCCATGTAGAGAAGGTGAGGTACCTTCGGCCCCCCTCTCCGAAACTGAAAACCTGTCCCGGAACCCTCCAGCAGTGTGCTAAGGGGGTTCAGAGCCAGGCAAAACCAAAGTGGACTCAAACAATCGCCCTGAAAGATACCCCGCCTTATCCTGATTCGGTCATCCGCAGCCGCCAGCCGCTCGCCATGGAGACAAAGGATCGTGCTCCATTGCCCCATACATACTCCGAGGAAGTCTCGAACTGCACAATCAACTTTATACAGCTCGAGGACCCTCAAGAGCCATGAATGAGGCACCGAGTCGAACGCCTTTTTATAGTCAATCCAGGCGGCGGAAAAGTTCCGGCGGCTGCGTTTGACCAAATGGCCTGCGACGGAGTCGATGAGAAGGAGCTCCTTAGTACCGCGACTACCACCCCTACACCCGTTCTGAGCCCCAGAGATGATCCCGTAATTGTCAACATGACGGGTAATTTTGGAGCTCAGAACGGATGTAAGTGTCTTATAGATGGCAGTAAGACACGAAATGGGGCGGTACTTAGACGGGTCAGCGGTATCTGTGGTCTTTGGAGCTAAATGAGTGATCCCGGTGGTGAAAAGGTTCGGGAGCGCCCTTTGCTCAAGAGCGCCTTGGAATTGTCGAGCCAAGGTCGCATGGCAAGCCGAGAAACCCTTTAGCCAGTAGTGGTGCAGTCCGTCAGGCCCCGGACTTTTCCAGTTCGGGGCCCGCCTTACCGCACCAGCTACATCCTCCGCGGAGATGGCAACCGGGATCATCGGCTCTATCGAGGCACGTGCTTCCTCTACCGCCGCAATCCAAGGGCCCTCTTCATGCTCCACCTCTGTCGACCAGACACTGCGCCAGAAAGCTACTAGGTCAGCCGTGTCCGGTCGCTGAAGGGTGGAGCAGACCGCTGGGCACTCCAGCTTTTTGTAGAACCTCTTCTGATCACTCACGAAGAGGCGATTTTGCTGAAATCGCTCAACTCTTTCCGAGTACCGCCGAATGCGGTTCCCCCATGCAGCGATTTTCTGCTTTAGGTCGTCGATGCGCTCCGTTAGTTTTTGAGCTATATCGGGCTGGTCTAGGCGAACCCCCAGCCCATTAAAAGCTATCCTAACAGAGCGCACAATCCTTGGCCTCGTGTTGCCCGACCTGAAGCTTTGCAGTCTGCCAATGAGGCCTCTGGCAAGGGTGATACGTCGTTCTATTCTCTTCTTCCAGGCAGGCTCCGCACTGGATCTAGCGGCACACCGTCCAGGTTTCTTGGCTTTGACTCCAATAAAACGATGGACGGCTAAGGCAGCGCGGAAGAGAATAGAAGCCGTATCATCCAGACCAGTGCTGCTCTCAAGATGTTGTGGCAGCATTTGGTTAATGGCCTCAATGACATCCCGCGTCGCTACATTTAACGAGAGCCGGGAGAGCCGCGGACGTTCCTCTAGAGGAGCAATTCGGATTTCAGCAATCGTCTCTTCTAAAATCCTTCTCATCCGCTCTAAATCCAGGACGACTGTTTCCTCAGTGGCCTCCTCCACGGGCAAATCTTGAGAAACGGTCTCGGTCTCTTCGCGGACAGGGGCCGCAGGAGACACGATTTGCACCGTGGTTAAGGTTGTCACGTCAGGAACAGCCTCACGTCGTAATCGTTCGAGCTCGGCAGCGCTGAAGATGCTCGGAAGCGCATTATGTACCGGGCCCGATCTGCCAGGTTTTGTTCCGTGACAGCAAGTTGCGGCTCAAGCAGCAGAAACTCACGGTACATTGCTTCTCGGTAGCCAGTCCGTCCGGTTTCCCCCCCTGTGGCCCTGAAGTACGCTCGCATGACGTTTTCGTTCATTGGGACAGTCCATTTCATGCGGCGTACTCCACCAGCGGCGGGCACCGAAGATTGGGTCCTAGAGGACCCTGTCGGAGCCAAGCCATCTGGTGGGGATGATGGAGTTGCCGGCTGGCTAGATGTTATTACCAGCCGGCTATTGGTGTGGCTGGCGGACCGCATGCTGCCACGTCCAGCGCCAGCCCCAGACGCGCCCTGGCGCCCCCCAGGCAACGACCCTATGTGCGCATTCTCATTAAAACTTTCCATCATCTTTATAAAAGGGGGGGGGGGGGTGGGTGAGTGGTGTTTACATCACCCGGGGTCCACTCAAGTCCCCGGGGAGGCTGTTTTACCATAAGCCAGCTCGCTCACTGGGAGAACCATAAGCCAGGTGTGCACAGAGCAACAACTCCATGTACCCCCGGCTTAAAGACTTTAAATGGTTCCCCCTTCCCTTAGTCGCCTCTTACGACACCCACGGGTAAGAGATGGGGTGGCAATATTCTACTCTGCCGTTGCCACACGGCCAAACTATTATTATTATTATAGTGCTTTAAACATTTTTTGGGGTTCCGTACCTGAAATTAGACAAGTAACTGTCTACATAAAAGATGACTTTTTTGTCTATCCCCACCACACAAAGGTACGTAGACCATTTTTAGGGTTCCGTACCAAAATGGTAAAATGGAACCCTTATGGTGCTATTTTCTCCGTCTGTCTGTCCGTCTGTCCGTCTGTCTGTCTGTCCGTCACACTCGATTATTTCAGTAACTACCGGAGCTATCGATATGAAATTTGGAATAGTTGTGTATATTAGTGGCCCAATGACACTGAAATAAAAAAAAAATGGAAATTATTTTTGTTCTTATTTAAAAAGGGGGGAAAATCGGAGGGTTGAAATTTAAAAGTGAGATAACTGTACTGCGTGGGGTATCATATGAAAGGGTTTACTTTGTAAATTCCAAAACCGATTTTTAATTATTTTTAGTCATGATAGTTTTTGATTTATCGGGGAAAATGTCTAAAAAAATACCGTTCCCCCCCCTTATCTCCGGAGTTTACCAATCGAAAAATCTCAAATAATTATGGTCAATAGGAATTTACGTATATTTTACAGGAAAACTATAGCCAATGCTCTAACTAGCATAGTTTTTTTGATATTAACAATAAACCTCTACAAACAAAGTTAGTTTTGCGGTTCATAAACAAAGGTAATTATTACTGTTTTACATCTTTGGTCGTTACAGTTTTGGTCGTGTTACATCTACATTAGTATGCCTGATTGTTTTGCTTCAGTACTTCTTGAGTACGGAACCCTCGGTGCGCGAGTCCGACTCGCACTTGGCCGGTTTTTCAATGTCACCTTGCTTGTTAAGGCTCCGTACCTCGAAAGAAAAAAAATCGGAACCCTGTTATATCTGTCTGTCTGTCTATCTGTCACGACCCTTTATTGAAGATAGATATTGACATAAAATTTAGACATCATGGCCTGACGTCTTTGCAAAGTTTTTTTTTTATCTATATATAGAAACTAGTAGGGCGCGTGGGTGCGCGGGCCACATGTGGCCCGCGAGCTGTCTTCCCCCCTATTTGGCTCCCAACTTTTAGTCTCTTCAACATTCTCCATACATTTTCTATGAAAAAAATAAAGTCCGCCATTTTGAATTTTTTTTCTATCCATCGAGTAGACCTTCGGGTCCTGATCAACTCTTGTCGAGAAACCGTTCTTCCATCTTTTATACTTTCCGAGATATCGACGAAATTCGAATAGCCGCCATTTTGAATCCGCCATTTTGAAAATTTTTTCAGCTCACTGCCAATTGCATGACGTTTAGAGTGACATTTGGTCGAGCACCCCTCACCTATCTTCAATACCCTGGCTGTGCTCTTCACCCGTCTCCGAAATCCTCAATCATCAGCTGTCTCCATATTTTTGTTCTTAATGATTTTTTCCCCTCTATACGACAGGGTAAGTAAAAAAATTTTTTTTCATACAAAATTGTTCAGGAGAGGTGATCAATGAGTCAGTCAGTCAGTGGCCAATCAGCACGAGTAGCTATATATATAGTAATAAAGAGAGTTTACCACTCACTCACTCACTCACTGACTAATCACGATATCTCAGGAAGTATAAAGCCTACAAACTTGAAATTTGAAAGGTAGGTTCTTTGTAATGGGTAGGTGTCAGCTAAGAAACGATTTTGAGAAACTACCCCTCTAAGGGGGTGAAATAGGGGTTGGAAGTTTATATGAAAGTCCCGTGTTTTTGAAGTTAGAGACGTGAAAATCGTCATTTAGGTTATCAGCTTCAAATATTAAAAATTTGTATAAGTCGTTTTGGAAAATTCCCCTTTAAGGGTGGTAAAATAGGGGATGAAAGTTTTTATGTGAAAATTTTAATATTGTTACTGTTGACTTGAAATTTGAAAAGTAGGTTCTTTGTAATGGGTAGGTGTCAGCTAAGAAACGATTTTGAGAAACTACCCCTCTAAGGGGGTGAAATAGGGGTTGGAAGTTTATATGAAAGTCCCGTGTTTTTGAAGTTAGAGACGTGAAAATCGTCATTTAGGTTATCAGCTTCAGATATTAAAAATTTGTATAAGTCGTTTTGGAAAATTCCCCATTAAGGGTGGTAAAATAGGGGATGAAAGTTTTTATGTAAAAATTTTAATATTGTTACTGTTGACTTGAAATTTGGAAAGTAGGTTTTTCTAATGGGTAGTTGTCAGCTAAGAAACGATTTTGAGAAACTACCCCTCTAAGGGGGTGAAATAGGGGTTGGAAGTTTATATGAAAGTCCCGTGTTTTTGAAGTTAGAGACGTGAAAATCGTCATTTAGGTTATCAGCTTCAGATATTAAAAATTTGTATAAGTCGTTTTGGAAAATTCCCCTTTAAGGGTGGTAAAATAGGGGATGAAAGTTTTTATGTGAAAATTTTAATATTGTTACTGTTGACTTGAAATTTGGAAAGTAGGTTCTTTCTATAATATAATAAAGGTGAAAGTTGTGTGTGTTTGTCTGTTACTCCTTCACGCTGCAACTACGAATCCGATTTAGCTGAAATTTGGAATGGAGATGGATTATTACCTGGATTAACACATTAAGGTACTTTTTATCCCGGAAAAAGCGATGGTTCCCGCAGAAGTAGTGAAAAACCTAAATTCACGCGAGCGGAGCCGCGGGCAACAGCTAGTTTACTTATATTTCAAAAAACATTTTAATTTTTATGTCTGATAGTTTTTAATTTATATGTATTGGGCAAAATGTCGAAAAATACTGTCCGTCCCTGGTCCCCCCGTACTTCTCACATCCTTAACTCTACTCAGTACTCACTGAGCTATTGAAAAAGTACTGAAAACGAAAACTGGGAGAACAAATAGATATAAGAATGGGCTTTATTTTACAGTAGGTACTGGTATATTCTTTGAACAAAGTTATTTGTATGTATTTGAACAGTCCTTAATAACTTGATCTTCATAACTCGTGCCAAACTTTAGCAATAAGTAAGTTGCTACTTGTAGACTTCCCTTTGTCCTTTCACTATACTCTAAGCAGGAAGCTTATATTTATTGATAAATATTAAATTAATTCAAACTTAAATATAAAAAAAGACGTGTGGCACTCGAAGACTGCCGCGTTTAAGCTATTGCATATAGCTGTTTTTATCTACTTAACAAAAACCAATATTACTTAACAAAATACAACCAATGCCACCTAGAGACGAGTTGCTGAACTAAAGAGACAAGCGTGATATTTCAAAAAGTCATTAAAAGCTGCTATTCATTACTAGATGGCAAAACTAAAAAGTATCACCGCTGTGCCGGTCGGAGTGGGGGGTGTTAGGTTATTTTCGTTACGGAATTTCTGGATTCGGTCTCTACGCTCAAGGCCCGCGATAGAAACTATGCAATAGTTTAAAAATTGGGCAAGTGCGTTTACCACGCGCATGGAGGCTTTCGCAATCTCCCGTCTCTTATATTGTAATTGGGGATGTTATGGATCAGATATATACGATCTGGATACTTATAGGAATAAAATTATATCGGTTTAAGATACGGATAGGCATGTAATTATTTCGGATAGTTTCGGTTTTGGCTATTAGAATGAAGTAACTTGTAGGTACAATCAAACGAAAATGCCAAAAGTCCTTACATTTTGCCCCCACAGGGTATAGAGTAGAGTTAGCTAAATAGCTCTAATGTTGTGTAGTATTAGTCATCAGACCTGCCTAATGCCTGGATAACAATACATAAATTTTTATGTACACACAAACACTATTATATAGGCGATTGTATACGAATATATATACATATAGCGACGAGTAGTACAAGGAAATGGAGAAAAAAAACACCATAACACATCAAGGAATTTATTTTATTAACGTTACAATAACTAATAACAGTTTATATACAATCAGTATTTACAAAATTAAATTCAACAATAAAATTAATAGTTGACTTTAAATGGAATTTTAAATGTACATACATTTACGACAAATGATATAATAATATAACTCCAGGTCTCAAGAGAGTTTCAAAGAAAAAAAATCGTAGGTAAATCAAAAATTACATAAGATGAATATAAAAATAAAATATAAAAACTTAGTTTAGCCGAATGGGTAAGACACTTAAAAATCAATAAATATCTATATCTACTTAATATAAATAAAATTTATATCAACTTAAATAAATATTGAAATAATAATTATAGGATCTGATACTGAACAAGATTATAATATTTTAAATGAATAACTCATACATACTAGAGGATACAATAAATAGTTATATACTTAACAATCAAAATAATTACATTAAATAAATATATTATATTATGGCATGATGAAGATGAAGTCATTTAAATAGTAGGCACATGAGTGAATGAATGGATGAATGAATGTATGAAATAATTCAAAAAGAGTAATGAAATGAATGCATGCAAAGAAGCAATAAATATGGAGATACATAAAATACAAGTAATTAATAACCTAAGATGGAGAAATGTTAAATATCTAAGGATAAGAAAACAGAAGTAGCAGGAAGCGTATACAAAACTAGTAGGGCGCGTGGGGGCGCGGGCCACATGTGGCCCGCGTGTTGTCTTCCCGCCCATAAAAAACCCCTTCAATATTCCCCACACATTTTCGATGGAAAATAAATTCCGCCATTTTGAATTTTTTTTCTGTCCATCAAATAGACCTTCGGGTCCTGATTACTTCTTGTCAAGAAACCGTTCTTCCATCTTTTACACTTTCCGAGATATCGACGAAATTCGTTTGGCGGCCATTTTGAATCCGCCATTTTGAATTTTTTTTAGCTCACTGCCGATTGGATGACGTTTCGAATGACATTTGGTCGAGCACCCCCCACCTATCTGCAATACCCTTGGCTGTGCTCTTCACCCGTCTTCGAAATCCTCAATCATCAGCTCTCTCCGTATTTTTCCTCCGAATGAATTTTTCCCTTATACACGGTGAAAAATTAATGGTTTTTGATGTTAAGCAGGGTGAATCGCTATTCGCAGTACTTTAAATTTTTGCAATTTATTTTGTCCCCAGTAGTAAAATAAAAATTTTTTTTTTCGAGAAATTTTGTTCTCAAAAATTCGCAAACCAGTAGTAATGGTACCGCACGCCGCGCTCGCCTACGTAGGTACCTACTACTCTACAGCTGCGGCGCGGTGCGGCAATCAGCTGTGTACCTACGCTACGGTCATTCAACTAAACGTAATGATTTCGAATCATGTGTTCAAACTTACCACAAATTTTAAGCACACGTAATATCACTGTACACGTAGTTCATTATTTACAATTTACTCGTAAAAACTAAAAGCTTTGAGTCACACTACACTTACGAGTATGTAGGTATTTATTATTTACGATGTACAGTTAAGTTTTAACAGTCAATGATAACGAAGCAGCTGTTCAAAATGCAAACCGTTTCTTTGAATGCAAATTTGAGCTCGTTTCACACAATTGTCTTTTAGTTTCAATAAAGTGTCTCTATCACTTCTCACTACATTAAAAGCGTCTATTATCGCAGCCTTTAACTGGCCGGGCCGTGGAACTGGTCTCCCGTTCGGCTTCTATTGCGCTAAATCAAGAAACAGCGTACAGTTGCACCATACGTAGATATTCCAAATTTGAATATTCATAGTGCCGATTCATTTTCGCGCGATTTCGCACGTGCCACGCGCGTCATACTACGGTACGGTGACAACTGAAAAACTAAAATCGGCGCGGGCGCAGTGTTGCCAAAATGTTAAATGAACTCCCCACCAGACTCAACATCGAAAACAATCAGAAAACCAATAACGAAAACGGCTTCAAATCCGCTAAATTTACCACTAAACAATTTTATACCGACTTATTGAAAGAAAAAGGTATTGTGATTGAGAAGTGAGAACCTTCTTCGTTAAGTTATTATTAAAAAACGAAACAAATCAACATACAAATAGCACAAGTCAAGATCAGGAACATAAAAAACAATTGTTATCACGTCATTTTGCAGGATCAGTATTGCCTACCTCTAAGTGCAGACCTCGAAGGCACATGAAGTTAAAAAAATAAAGCCAATTTATTAATTTTATTCATTTAAATGTGTAAATGTCGTCCATTATTTATGAAACTGGAAATCCTACTAGTGATGTACTAGAAAACTCCTCTAGCTACTTCTTCCATTAAAAGGAAACGAAACCACCAGTTTTAGTGGTAAATCCACTAAGTTGGCAACACTACGCGGGCGATGCGGCGGCGCGGGCGGCGGCTTGCGGCGGCTAATCTCAAAGGACTAGGCGGGAATTCCCCGCGCTTGGCGCGGTTTGGGTCGGCATTTTGTCAGAGATTTGTACCGCCGTGTCATGTGTACCTCCACCTACCGCGTAGTCACTACTATTGGTTATCACATTTTCGAGTTTATCTCGATTATTTTTTTTGCAATAAAAATAAAAATGCTTACTTTTCCGAAACAGTGTAGGTAATTCGATAGTACTGCTGATACTGATTCACCCTGCTTAACATTGAAAACCATTAATTTTTCACCTTGTATACGAAATGGTCATTGAAAAAAAATTTTTTCATACAAAATTGTTCAGGAGAGGTGATCAATCAGTCAGTCAGTCAGTGAATCAGCACGAGTAGCTATATATATAGTAACTAGTAGGGCGCGTGAGGGCGCGGGCCACATGTGGCCCGCGTGCTGTCTTCCCCCCTATTTGCCATCCAACTTTTAGTCTCTTCAATATTCTCCATACCTTTTGTATGAAAAAAAATATTCCGCCATTTTGAATTTTTTTTCTATCCATCGAATAGACCTTCGGGTCCTGATTACTTCTTGTCAAGAAACCGTTCTTCCATCTTTTATACTTTCCGAGATATCGACGAAATTCGAATGGCGGCCATTTTGAATCCGCCATTTTGAATTTTTTTTCAGCTCACTGCCAATTGGACGACGTTTCAAATGACATTTGGTCGAACACCCCCCACCTATCTTCGATACCCTGG
This sequence comes from Coenonympha arcania, assembly GCA_036785405.1. Lineage (NCBI taxonomy): Eukaryota > Metazoa > Arthropoda > Insecta > Lepidoptera > Nymphalidae > Coenonympha > Coenonympha arcania. The sequence goes on along the minus strand of JAWDAA010000030.1, from coordinate 1,001,485 downwards.
CCGTGCTCTTCACCCGTCTCCCAAATCCTCAATCATCAGCTCTCTCCATATTTTTGTTCTTAATGAATTTTTCCCTTCTATACGACCCCATCCATGAAAAAAAAATTTTTCATACAAAAATGTTCAGGAGAGGTGATCAATGAGTCAGTCAGTCAATCAATCAGTGAATCAGCACGAGTAGCTATATATATAGTAATTAAAGATAAAAAAAGTCATAAAAAGGCTGGGAACAATATTCTAGGAAAATATTTATATCATATAATGATTGGAAACATTATATACGGAAGCGCTTCTGATCTTTGCTTGATTTGAAGATAATAATAATATATATTACCCAGTGGAACTAAAAACGTAGTAGGTATTAAAATTAAGCAGTAAAAAGTACGTAGTTATTAAAACATAAGTGATGAGAATTCAGAGAGATTTGATTATTTCGGACTCTCTGAATTGCCAATCTTTGGGATGTATGACATGATTAAATAAGACGTCATAACAAAGGCAAATGGCAATCATTCGTTTCCGCTACCGGTTTCCTGAATGACACCCTTTTCCATGAAAACAAAAATATGGCTTCTTTTATCAGTCATCCATCAGATTTGTGGCGAACCACGAAAAACGAAATGGTAATTTGAGATTGAATGTATAAAGGCACAAAATTTTATAACACTTATTTTTTTATTGACAATTTATGTAAAGACAAACCATTTTTTCAACAATGATCAATGAAAATAGAGATCTATCAAAGATTATTCTTCTATATAAATAATATCATAAAGTATGCTCTTAAGTATGCTCGATTTCTATGGTTTTGCATAAATACATATATTAAAAAAGCGAATACATAAAAGAAACTGCATGCTAGAATGATCCAAAATCTTTACGTAAATAAAATTATAAATCAACGAATTATCCGAATGCATTATATAAAATTGTTTAGTATAATGATGATGAATGATGAATGAATTGTAATAATATATTATGCGAATGAATGAATATAAAATATAAAATTAAATGCATAAAATATGTGAGTAGGTTTATAATGTTCATAAATATGTATCATATGCGAATGAAATGGTGAAAGATAAGATTTTAAATAAATAAACTAATATATCAATGAATGAATACGAAGATGCGAATGAATGACTGAATTCAAAATATATAATTACAATTATAAAATAATATGACGAGAAAATATAAACCAATATATTATCATTAAAATATTTGGAGTCTATATTAATATTTGTACCTAACGTTGTTGTTTTTATTCAAATAAATAAAATATAAAATAAATGTTAGAAAAAAACTAAGTATTTTTGCGTCGCTATATCATTACATACAATAAATATATACTTATCTTGTTTATTATTAAATATTTTCTCAATACAATAGTAATTTTTAATACTCAGGAACATAAAATAATATTGAATGGCAAGAAGTTATTATAAATAAATAAAAATATTAAAAATATAAGATAATTTATACGTAAAGGTAAAATAAGTTTAATACAGTTAACAATTTATTTCCTATGTTCAATACACAAGAAAATAATAAATATCTACACTACCCCTTATGTTCCATAATTAAATACGAAAACAAGTACAAAGGGACAAATTTCTAGTAAAAAATTGCTTCTATTAAAAGAACACTTTGGTTTTATTAGTAGAAAATTAACATTAATATCACCAATATTTGTTTTAAGATACTTTAATTTTAGTTATTTTTCGATAAAAAGCACTTTGGTATTGCATAAATATTAAAATGTCATAATCACTTTCTAAATCTACTAAAAATGTTAACCAGTCACTTCATTTTGTGACGTCAGTTTTGATAAGCCATTTCAAGAGCTGACAATAATTGTGACAGTGTAATCAACGAGCATGCTCGTATATGACATAAGCCTTTACTTTAAATAAATAGAGCATTCATGAATTTTATTGTAACTCAGACGTTACCTAAGTACATTAATAGACCAGGGTAGATCCCCTTTAAAATAATAAAAAACAAAAAAAATTACAGTAGGATGAAACCCATTAGAAAAGGAGGGGAATATGATGAAAATGAAAGGAAAAATAAATTACGGTCGATCCGAGTTCGGGAACAGGGGGGCTCTTAACGGTTTGGAATGACCATTCATTCCTTTTCGGAGCAGGTATTAATAAGTTGCTAATTAATGTTCTAATAACTAAATAAGCAACTGTTCGTTTAGAGTTGCCAAGATAGTGAAACAAGAAATGTATGTGTTTTATGAAATCACGAAGTGTCAAGTCAAACTCAGCCAGAAGTAGTTATAAGACACCCATCTCTTGTCGCAACATTTTATTATTCGATGACAAGTATAAAAATATAAGTATTATTTGTGACACTAAAAGTTTGTGAGACAAAAATTAACTTTCAAGTACCACATAAAGTTTAGAGATGGCGCTATAAAATAAAAAATTACTAAGCAATTGATATGACATCGGCCGCGGCCCAGCTGTAATACGATATTTGACGTGCTTCGGACGATTTGATAAAAGTTTCGTGCATAGCCCAAGGCTTTTTTACACTTACTTATAAATCCACGCCCATTGTTATATTAACGCTTACCATAATTTAAGTTTAATGTTTTATTTGTCATTTTCTCATTTTTCTATCATTATGATTGAATCTTATAGGAATCTATACCTACTTGATATTTTGGTTCTGCTTACCGTATCCTAAACTTCATATTCAAAAGGCTTCATAAGCTAATAACATTAGTTAATTAAAATTTAGGCAAACTCGGTAAATCTCAGCCTAACTCACTACGTTAACAAAAAGTCTTCTGGAATTTACTTTAGAGATATAAACATTATAATACACTGGGTAAGGACTGGTCCGTACATACAAAACAATAACGGATGTTTGGTGCAAAAAATGTCGAATTGTTTTTTAACATTGAGTTTGTGTTAAAACTTCATAACATTGAAACACTCAATAATTAAGTGGTATGCTCATTCTCTTCTATTTAATTTTTTCGGATTGTAATGCATTGCAAGTCTATATTGGCTACTAAGGAGTAGCTTTCTAAGCGACCAAGAAATCTCGGCCAAATATGCTCGAGCTAAATTAAGGCAAGCTCCTATACATGGATGACTTTTGGATGCACACTGCATAGGCATGGGTCTATTCGTCAAGGCCATACATACTCCGATATTGTAGCCTATACTTTTTTTAGACCATCCTTTACGCAGCTACATCTATGACATTACCCCAAACTATACTGCCCGAAGTACACAGGTCCGTGCGCGTATCCGTAAAGCCGTGGCGCCGGCACCAAATGGGCGGATTTAGCTGGACTGCCCTTGTGGTACACCCACTTTCTGCCGCCCTTCTTTCCGCCGTCCTCGTGGTGTTTGTCGCCGTGCTCGCCGTGGGAGTCGTGGCCCTGTGAGGATTTGTGACCCTGGAAGAAATTGTAACAATTTTTAGTATGTCTATAAACTCTTCATTTATAATTATTATATTCCCTGGAATGCCTACTGCCTGGTGGGTCTGTCAGGCCCGCAGTTCCAAATCGTAGCTTTTAACCGACTTCCAAAAATATTTGGAGGAGGAATTTATGAAAAAAATAAAACAATGTCGTCGCATTTTCATCAGTTTCGTCCATAACGAATTATTACCAATTTCAATGACGGCGTATAGTTGCTCCAATTACTTTTTACACTGTACAAGTTAGTACTTGACTGCGATCATACCTGAGAAGGTAAGTAATGATGCAGCGGAAGACGTTATCTTACTAACTTGGAAGGGGTAAGTAACTCACCCCTAACGGTTTCTACACATCATTGCAATGGAACGCTCGTAAAAGCCTTCCACCAGACAAATCCGGTGAATATTTTCGATTCTGGATGATAAAAAAACCTTGCCGTTTTTCTAAAACTTCGTTAATTCATATCCAGTTTTGATGATCCTTTTTCCGTTTGAAGCGTTGATCCCATTTCAATATGGTGAAGTTTATGATAAAAACCTTCGTGACAATGGAACTCCTTGGTGCCCATGTAAAACATCTTAAAATCATTCTTCAGATAATATTTCTGTCTCCATGAAATTTCAGAATCAGTGCATTAAGGGGATTTATTGAATTTATTTTTGTCTTCCTCACTGTCATGGGTACGTTGGTAGGTGCGACATGCAGCGTCGCAGAAGATTATAACAGAAAAACGACCTTTTACCTAATTACTCAAAAACTAAGCTAGTTATCAAAAATCTGTTTCTTAGCGTTTTTGGATTTTATGATAACCGACACTTTAAAACAAAAATTACAATTACATCCAATGTAGTGTCCGATAAAAACTAGAAAAACTGAGAGTTTGGAGCAACTTTTGGGAGAACTTTCTATCGAGAAAATTTTATCCAATCGTGTTTCTGCTTCTCAGCGATTTTAGATTAAAGACCCAAAATACATGACGTGTAAATTTGAAAGTAATTTTCTTTATAGTTTTTGCATAAAACTTCATTCAAAATCACCTAAATACGGCTTTTAGGCCGTTAAGAATTTATATCCTTACTAAAATCCGTAGGTACTCAATTGTTTTATACTGGTTATCATTTCTATTTATTTTTAAGCCACAAACGTTTATTTCCTATGTAGGACAAGTTTTGCATAATATTATAATATAATAGTAGGGGAATGTGCAGTACCCCAACAGGCAAGTCGCTTAGTATATTTTTTTTTATACTATATAGGCTAGCGCTTGACTGTGATCACACCTGATGGAAAGTGATGATACAGTCTAAGCTGGAACGCGCTTGCCTAGAAGATGCCTATTCACTCTTGATTTGAAGGCACCCGGGTTGCAAGTGGCAGGAAAGACACTGCCTGGGAGAGTATTCCAGGCCTTTGCAGTGCGTTTCAGGAACGAGGAATCAAACCACTTCGTTCGCGTCTTTGGTGCGTCAACTATGTATGGGTGGAAGCCTTTACGATGCCTTGCCGTTCTATGGTAGAAAGGTGACGGGGGAACCAAATTAAAAAGTATTAATAAATAAATATTTAGTAAAAATTACCTTATCATGATGACCATGTCCGCCCTTAGCGAAGTCTCCCTTTTCGCCCTTTGAGTGACCTCCGTGGCTGGAATGATGCTGACCCTTCTTGAAGTGGCCTCCCTGTTACACAATAACTGAGTGTAAACAAACAAGTAATAATAATATTAATATATTGTTTATTAGTTTACTGTACTTCCTCAGAGTGACTTGACGCTTGAAGCTATTTTTAAGAAAGAAAATAGAAAACGAATCTGTTCAAAAAAAACAATATAAAAAAGACGTGTGGCACTCGGAGACTGCCGCGGTAAAGCTATTGCAGAGTTGCTGAACTAAAGAGACAAGCGTGATATTTCAAAAAGTCATTAAAAGTTCTGCTATTCATCGATAGATGGCAAAACTAAAAAGTATCACCGCCGTGCCGGTCGGAGTGGGGGGTGTTAGGTCATTTTCGTTACGGAATTTCTGGATTCGGTCTCCACGCTCGAGGCCCGCGATAGAAGCTGTGCAGTACTTAAAAGGTAACATAAAAACCAAAAACCAGAAGACTTACAAGAGATAATAAAAAAACAAACATCAAAACACCAACTAAATAACAAAATGAGGATTTTAGATCTATAGAAATATAGATAGAGCTAGGGAAATGAGAAGATCCGTAGAGGAATTGACACTACCGGGCGTGCCTCAACGTGTCGCGACTCGCGAAGCTAAATTGATAAACTTGGAGTAGGCAGTCTCTTGAAGTCTGCAGTCCACTTGGACAAAGTAATATAATAAGATAAGACTCCAAGAGACAGTGGTAGACTTCTCTTCTATATTAGCTAATTCGTACGAAAGTCTTCTTGTTTGTTTCTATCTCTCTCTCTCTCTGACCGATTTGGATACCTTTCCAAATTCTATTGAAATCATCAGGGCGATCACGAAAATCATTAAACAACAGCTGTACAAAATATGGGTTTTGACCAATCAAAACACTTGAAAATTACGTTTAGACATTGATATAGTTCTATATTGGTTGAAAATTTTTAACGCGATCACCCTGAAGATAATATTATGCGATAATAATTTGCATAATAATTATAATTAATATTTTCTATTAGGTATTCAAGCAGGTACTTCTGACATAGTCCGGTGGGATGTCTCCAATATCTATAAAAATTGTAGTGAAAGTTTGTAAAGTATCATGAAAAAGAAAAGTAAAGCTGCAAATTAATTAAACTTTATATGGATATGATTAAAAAATATTTTATGAGACTTTATAAAATATTTTATTTACAAGCAAATTAAGTAGTGGTGTCTGTCCATAATTATAGGAATAAAATAGTAATGTTAATTATAAAATAATCTGATGAGCTAGTTTTTATTTTTTTTACTGTCTATTTATAATATCCTATCTCTAAAACGGCTGACCTGATTTTAACGGATTTTGTGAAGTGTTTATTTTTCTAGGCTACTTTTAATAGTTATTTGTTATGCAAGGCCGCAAAATGGATTTTTGGGCCGAGTGTCAAATTTGAATGCTGAGCGGCGAAGGATTCTAGGTTTGAACCCTGAGCGCAGCGAGGGGTTCAAAGAATAGAATCCTGAGCATAGCGAGGCATTCAAAGGACACGAGACCCAAAAATATTTGCGGCCGTACATAACACAAAATTTTTCATCTCACCACAGCGAGGAAAATTACTAGAAGAACACTGATCGGCATTGCGAGTGTGTTAGATGTTGTCTGTAGTAATACTCTGCAATAACTTCACTGACATAATTAAATCCATCTTAAATCATCACTCATCTAATATTACAAAACAGTAATAAATAAAAACAAGATATTATTAATATCATTTAGCACGATTAAAAAAAAATACCTATATGAATCTTTTTATTCTATTTTTTTATGCGTTCAGAAATATCAATTTCTAAGAACCAAAGATAATAGAAGATTAAAAAAAATAACAATAATTAGATAACCGTTAAGTAAATATCATGGATTTAATAAGGTTTCCTTATTAATTAATCAAACTAAATAGGATTTATTATTTTTATTGATATTCTAAGAAAATGTAAATACAAAAAGTAATGTACACCTACACAAACTCAAAGGTCGAACTTCGTTACTGACCGTATGCATTATTTAAAAAAAAAAAGAAGTCTTCAGTTTAATGGTGGCACCACACATGGCTATTTGTATTTGCCTATTTTTTATATTTGTCAAATAACTTCCATGTGTGGAGAGTATATTTGCCAAAATTATTGCCATATTTGCCTGTTTGGCAAATACAGCCAATAACATATTTGGCTCCATGAGGTCGAAAATTTTGGCAAACACGCGATCATCCAATCACAAATACAAATAGCCATGTGTGGTGCCACCATTAGAAATTATTATAGACGCAATACGAGATTACGTCATGTTCGAATTTAGAAATGCTTTGCGGCCCTAGGGCGGGAAAGGATTTTCATACTACTTTCTCGCCCTAGGGAGAAATGAAAATTCTTTTGGGCCCTAGGGAATAAAATAGCATTTCCCGCCCGCATTTTGGGCATTAAAAATCTCCTTTCCGAGCGGGTGAGATGAAAATAAATTGGCATTATTACGTTAAGATTTTTCCTAAAGACCCAGAAAGATTCAGTTTTTCAAAATTACCACTTTGTTTGAATTAGCAATCAAATTACGGCTTGAAAGGTTACAAATATTGCCAAATCAGAAATGCCATCACGAACTTAGATAATTGATTTTTTTTTCCGATTTGTTCCAACAACGGTTTTGGTAAACAACTATTGTAAACAGGTGAAATTTCGTGGAATCTTAGCCTTCAATTAAGAATTTGTGTTTCGTAAGGGAAAAGAATAATTTAATTTTACCGTTTTTTTTATCTTTTTCTTCCTCTTTTTAGTTACTCTAGCTAGAGAGAAAGCCAGTTTCCAGAGGATTTAAAAAACCTATGCAAAACACAGTGTTGTTTTTTAATAAATCTGTTTCTTCATAATCAAAGTTTTAAAAATAATATTGCACATAAATTCGTGAATTTGAGAGAGCATCTCGTTAAAGCAGGCAAAATTTTTGGCTAAAAAAGTAACTGATTCTAGACATTTCACAATCGTAATTTAAACTCTCAGTTTCTATTATTGTGCCATTTTAAATACGGATTGTTTTGTTTGATTGAAAAAAATGGTCAAGTGTGAGTCGGGCTCGCGCACTTAGGGTTCCGTACCTACAAACCAACCAAAACACCTCAAAAAAATAAATTGACCACAAATTCCCCTCCCTTCCCTTCCCCCTTAAATGTATGATTTTTAAACTTTAAAATGTAAATTTCGGGAATCCCGTTCTTAGTGCACCTTCATGACCTAATATCAATCTAGGTACCAAATTTCAGATTTCTTCGACTTTTAGTTTTTCCGGAATAGCTGGAACAATGAAAAAAATTCACTTTTGTATGGAAAAATCCCTTAAATGGTTAATAACAAAAAAAACTACTTACCTACTTGATCTCGTTCAAACTAATTTTCAATTTAAGTTTGCATGGTAATGTGCATCATATATATTTTTTAGTTTTATCATTCTCTTATTTTAGAAGTAAGAGGGGTAAGGGGACACAAATTTTGGAATTCACTTTGGAAGTGTCTCTCGCCCATAATATACAGTTTAGAAAAAAAATGTGGGAATGAAGACCTATCCATAGATACCCACCCCACACACAGGTTTTGATGAAAAGAAATTTTTGAGTTTCAGTTCTAAGTATGGGGAACCATAAAAATTTATTGTTTTTTTTCTATTTTTGGGTGAAAATCTTAAGGCGGTTCACGGAATATACCTACTTACCAAGTTTCAACATTATAGTACTTATATTTTCGGAAAAAAGTGGCTGTGACATACGGTCGGACAGACAGACAGATAGACAGAGACAGACATGACGAATCTATAAGGGTTCCGTTTTTGCCATTTGGCGACGGAACCCTAAAAATGCAACGATTTGATGATTTTGATGTTTTATCTAAAAGTTCCACTTGACAGAGAGGCACAGAAACGAATCTATTGTAAATTAAGACACTTTCTATGGACACAAATCACTCGTGCGTGACGCTTGTTAACCAAAGATATCTATTGTAATAAATGACGGATAGATGGAAAAAAACTCGGAAGTTGAATTTACTACCGGCATTAAACGACAAGTTTGATGACGACTATTAACTCTTTACCAAATTATTACTCTTATCTCATTCCAAATTTCAGCCAAATTCGGGTTTGTAGTTGCGGCGTAAATAGTACTAGTAATAGGCGTGAATTTCAATATAAGTGCGGAAAGTTTGTCATTTCTTTACGAGTCCCGGCTTGTTGGCCCAAGCCGAAGTCGCGGGTCAACTATAGGGACGAGTAGAAATGACAATTCCGCACGTGCATTGAACGACGTTTTTTAATACATTTGCGAAAAAAATTGTTTTTTTACGTATTTGCCTGCTACGTGTTTGCGTACCGTGCTCGTGTTCCTGCGCTCCTGGTGCGCTCGCTCCGGTGCCGCGCAGAAGGAAAACAAAAAAGCACTAGTGCGGAAAAGAATAACTTTCCGCACGCAAAACACACATGGAAATGTCTACTTTTTGAGCAAATGTATTAAAAAGAGCATTTTTCCACTCAAACTATGGACCTTCGTTTCACCCCCTTCACTCCAGGGGGTGATTCACCCGTTGAGTGCACCCCTAGCTCTCATAAGGAACCTATGTGCAATATTTGGAAATTCTTAGAGTCAGCGGTTGGGCTTGGATTTGGATTGATATATCAGTCAGTCAGTTTCTTCTTTCATGGGTATAATATTTAGATTTAGATCTTTTAAAATTTTCCAAAATCAGTTTATCATAATCATGCTGAGAGATACCTATCTAATACCAATTAAGGTTTTTTTTAATTGTTTGATTAACAACAAAAATTATAAATTACATTTTTCCCAAAAAAATCATCAGCGTCATGTTGAGAAAAAAAATTGTTTTCAAATGCCATTTTCCTCAATTTTGCAGGGATCCTTACCCTTTACTACTCGTATTTACGACACAAATATCCTGAATTAATAAACAACAATTTATTTTATTATACCCTTAACGAGGTTCTATTCTTAGCTGCGTCCCATTTGAACCGAGGTAAACAGTAAACACCCGTATCCCAAAAGTATCGTATACTTAACAAAATAGTTACTTTTACCTTCGGGATCGCCCTTTAAGAAAATTTAGTGCCACTATCAAACCCTTTTGCTATACACACTTTCTGCACCTGGATTTTTACGTTACCTGAAATGGTCTATCCATTAAAGTTGGTCCCTTACTAATATAAAAATCACGAGTGGTATTTTGTGGGTTGTGAGTGTGTTTTTTTCAACTATATCTCTTGTAACTAAGCGTGCTGTATGAAGTTTGTGTTAGGTTCGAGCTTAAGATCATTCGGATTTGATTCTTCACTCTTAACAATTGCGCAATGTGGGGTTTTTTTCTTATTAGAGCCGTCTTGTACTTTTAAGCTATCCATAGTGAGCTCTTAAAAGTATGTATTTTTGTTCATTATATTTCTCAGAGCCGAATTTCTATTTTCATTACATAATTATGTAGTTAGCATCATTAGGATTATGGAGTGTGTAGTGTACCTACACGTTAAAGATGTTTTAACTTTACTAATTTTTAGTTTGATACTTGTTGAAGTGTTTTGTCACGTGTTTTGAAGTCTGTTTTATTACATTGCTTCCAATTTACGAAGTTTTACTTATCTTGCGAAAATGTGCAACCTAAACTTGTCTGAAAAGGTAGTGACTACTTTTACTTAAAGTTTTCGTTTGCTTGGCACTTTTTACTGTACAATGCTATTGTTCACAAATTGGTGCAATCATGTTTCATATACTTACTGCTGTGTTTTTATTTCCTTACATTGTCTAGAGTTTTGACAAGAATAAAAAGATCTACATTGCTTGCAGCTGAAACTACTCAACCTTTTACATAATTGGTTTAACTCACTAAATAAATATCGTTTGATTCTCTAGAGATAGGCGACAAAATTCGTCCATACTTAACTGATTTTGATTTTTGTTTCCAATAAGTATGTTGTTTGACGTTGGTACTTTATTAATTATAAAATTAAGTATCGAAATCAGCGTGCTCATAAACATCCTTTAAGTTTTTCTTGTGTAAAAATATGAAAATATCTTTATAGTTGGGACTTCTACAGGTTGGGACGAACCTAAGCGATTGTGTTATTGTAGGTATATTACGTAAGATGTAGGCTGAATAGCTAAAAAGCTCGTAAATGGTACAATTTATAGTTTATATAAAAAATATTCTTTGCTACAACAGCATATTGGCATTATTTGAATCGTACATTTTTTTTAAATGCTTCATCACTTCAAAACCAAACCATGATTCATAACGGACGAATATTTTAACAACGCCTTTATTACATTTTCAATCCTTGGTTTGAAATCTCCATTCCAAACTGTATTTAGAGAAGTTTTCTCAATATTTTTCACAGTAATATCATAATCACTTACCTTCAAGTATAAGAACTTACCGAGGAGTGTTCCTTCTTGCTGCTATGCCCTCCATCGAATTCTTCATCGTCAGAATCTCCCTCTTCTTCAAAGAACTCTACTTTCTTCTCGTATTCTTCTTTCTTGTGAATGTCGTGACTGCCTTTCGTGCTATGTCCTTTCGAATGTTTGCCTGACTCTTCGTACTGTTGATTTTAATATCAAAAACTATTATGTTGGACGAACTAAGACGCCATTAAAAATATCAGATAAATGCGTATCCAATCCATTTAGGATTGCATCCAAACAGCTGATGCTAAGACGATGATTAATTACCAAACAATACATTATTATCATTCTTTCAATATCAGCAATATTCCTTAGGACTTTATTTAGTTATATCATCGCCCATTCTTAATGCAACTTTTGACGCAGGGTGGCTTCCGAAACTTGAAAAACGGCTTGTAGAGCATCCACCAAACCAAATCACCATACATCCAAAAAATTGTTTGAGGCCACTGGGAAAGACAGCTGAATATCAGAGGCCAGAGGTAGGTAAAAGATGACGCTATTTAAAAAATACCTATGTCTTACAGGACACCTAGCTTACAAATCGTTAGGTCGGATAAAATCGATGCATGGGAAGAAAAATTCTGCTTAAATAGTGCTTTAGTGAAAAACAGCTATGCTGGGTCAGCCACAGAAATGCGTCAGTGGTCAAAAATTTACGTCGTGAATACATACAAAAGGAGGTTTGTGTGACCATGTCAGAAAAACGTGTATACGTGAACTTTTGCGCTACAAAGAGCGGCAAGCTGTAGGTAAAATAAGGCTGAATCGCATTAGCATCGTATATTCTGGTAGTAACTATTGTGTCGTAGCTAGAGTCGTTCTTTACTTAAATAACTTTGCGGAGTGAATCTTCTGTACCTGCTACGTGCTAGGTACCATTTAACTAATTATCTTTTTGATTAGTGTTTAACACACTTAGGAAAATAATTCCTATAAATTTAAATACGAATCAAAATTTTTCACTCGCAGCGGGATTTGAACTCGCGTCGCCCAGCTTTCGCGGCTGGGTGCTCTGACCGCTGAGCTATACGAGCCATATCCCCCTGCGGGGAAATTTTCCATTCGTATTATTTGGTCCTCAGGCAGGACTAGCGCCATCTATTAGTGAAACGAGTCAAAAAATTTTGTATTATGTGAGCAGGGGCTGCTGATCTATGACGGTGATGGTGATGGTGCCACCTACCTTGGCGTGCTTCTTGCCGTGCTCCTCGTGGTGGTGAGAGCCGTAGTGGTTGTCCTCGTCGTGGTGGCTCTTGTCGATGCCGCCGTGGTCGTGGTACTTGTCCAGGTGGTTCGCTTTGTCGTGGTGGCCCTTGTTCGACTTCGTGTCCTTGTGGATGCCCTGCGATCATTTAATTGCATTATTTATATTGTTTGGGTATTGCCTGTCTCTCATAAGAAGGCTCAGGGTCACTCAGCGAGCGATGGAGAGAGCTCGGAGTATCTTTGCGCGATCGAATCAGAAATGAGGAGATCCGCAAAAAAACCAGAGTAACCGACATAGCTCAACGTGTCGCAAAGCTGAAATGGCAATGGGCGGAGCACATAGCTCGCAGGACCGATGCACGTTGGAGACCCAAGGTGCTGGAATGGCGGCCACGCACCGGGAAGCGCAGTGTCCCCACCAGGTGGACGGACGACATTAAGAGGGTCGCGGGGAGTCGCTGGCGCCAGGCGGCGCAAGATCGTGGTGTTTGGCGGTCATTTCAGGAGGCCTATGTCCAGCAGGGGACGTCCATTGGCTGAAACGACGACGGACGACGATTGCCTGTGTCTCTGCCAGGCTTTGGTGGGCCATGGCCCACGACCAATTGCCTGTGCCTCCAACGGGTCTTGGTGAGGATTCGGAGAGGACACCTGTGCCCATGAGAAGAACATAAACAAAGGAGTTGAGAACATTGGTAGGGTCATAAGTTTCTAAAGCGAGCTAAGACATGAAAAAATTTAACATTTCCAAACAAATCTGGTTAAATAAAGGGCTTCCTTTTCTGTACAGATTCCGTAACATTTTTAAGTCCTTAAGTAATGTTTTCATTCTCTGTTAAGTTTCTTATTATTTTGAAAAAATTACGAGCATATTTTAATTTAAGTTCCAATAGCGCTGTATTTTGAAAATTGCCTAAAACCTCTCTGACCATAAATATAAGAACTAATGGGCATTCACGGTTAAGCACCATTATCGCTATTGGTCCAGACTACAGATGCTCCATAGCTTTTATGTTATTGCTTTTTAGAATAGTAGTTTTTAAGTTCCACACGCTTTTTTTGGCTTCACGCGCTGCTGACCGAATCCTTTTAGCCAAAATTCCCAGAAGCAAACCTGGCAAAAGTGAAGCCATATATAATACACCTTTTATACCATCTTTCTGTTTTAAAAGCATACATAAAAATAAATAATTAAAAAATTAAAAAACACGACTGCCCTGTTTTAAAACGAACTAAAAAGTAAAAAACAAGTTATTTTAGTTCATCTGCATATTGACAAAGGGAAAAGTGGTCTTAATTAAAACAGATAAACTCATATTATGGCAGTCGGGTGACCTCTTAGAATAGAAGGTGTTCCTCAGAACGGTCCCCCGACTGCCATATTATGAGTTTATCTGTTTTAGTGATGGTCTACGGTGTTTGCGGGCATTTTAATTTTTTTTTTTAAATATATATATATTCGGTTACTACTCTCTAATACCTTCATTTTGATACCCATATTGTGATAATTGAAGAAAACATTTTGATTTCCACTTTTGAAATTGGCGCCTCACGGTCGCCATATTAACTTTTTCCAAAAAAAAATATAGCCTATGTTACCCGGAATAATGTAAGGATTCTAACGATACCCCATTGGTCCAAATCGGTTCAGCCATTCAAAAGTTATGGTGGAATAAAGAAACTCACATACATACATACATACATACATACATACATACATACATACATACATACATACATACATACATGAACCCTAAAAACATTACACTCCTTTTTTTTGGGCAGTCGTGTAAAAATACAGGCAAGTTAGGTAAGTTCGTACTTTATTATGCTGATTGCCCACAAAAACTGATAAACTAAACTCTGAAACATATTATAAGTGAGTATTGATAGATTGTTCTGTAATGATTGATTGTAGGACTCTAAGGCCAGCTATAGACCATCCGTTCTATTGTCCAATCTGCATGATTCTGCAGGTTTGATCCATTCACACATCTACACATCCGTCTATTCACACCTATACATGATCAGCTAAAACTGTCCAATCGTCAGCACGTTCAGTTGAATCCTGACGTATCGGACGACGATTTTTTCATCCAATCAGGATTATCAAGAAAGAATAACTGGAATTCGATTTTGCCGTCAAGTGGAACGGAACTGTCATGCTTATCCACACTCACAGACGGTCATTTCTAACTGTCCCAGTTATTGGAACTTGTCTTATTGTTGACTTATTGTCGTAGAGTCCGACTGGTTTAAGAGGATTTACTGAATTTATTTTTCTCAACAAAGACTTATTTTATTCTTTTTTTTTATTCTATACAAGTTAGTACTTGACTGCGATCTCACCTGATGGTAAGTAATGATGCAGTCTAAGATGTTATCGTACTAACTTGGAAGGGTAAGTAAATTTACCCCAACGGTTTCTACAAGCATCGCACTGGAACGCTAAATCGCTTGGCGGTGCGTCTTTGCTGGTAGGGTGGTAACTAGCCACGGCCGAAGCCTCCCACTAGACCAGACGTGATTCAATTTAAAAATTATAAAATTCTAAAGTGGCCCGTGGCGGGAATCGAACCAGCGACCTCCCACTCGAATCCGAGCGCGCCGCCACTGCGCCAGGGAGGTCGTCAGAACAACAGACACATTTTTGAACAACAGACAAACACATTTTTAACACCAATAAACTGGCGAAGGTTTTTCGCATGGTCCTGAGTATATGTCTATTATACTATGTTAATTGTTATCTCGCACGTTAATCTTAATTAAAAATTCGACATCGTTACCACAGATATATATCGTCAATATAAATTATTTTTCACTTTGGTGCATACATCTGCTATGGGTTCAATTTATCATATTGGTAATGCATAACCGCAGAAAGCAATCGTTTAATTAAACCCGATATGAACTACAACTAATAAATTTGTGTATTAAGAAATCGAAAACATTGGAAAACACCAAAACATGACCAAGATAACTCAGAATCGTCTGATAAGCACAGACTTTATGTAGTAGAGCTGATAACTGATAGTCGAGAGCCTAGGCTTTGTTTGTGGCACTAGTGTCAACGCGAAGCTGCTTTCGGATCAAAATATTAATTATTTTGGCTGTCCACGCTACGCTATCGTTTGCTCCAACACCACATCTAGAAGGCCTTAATCCTCTATCAGCTGCTCTGAATATCTATGCCGAGCCATAGAGATGAAAAAAAACTTGAGAGCTGTCAAGGGACACCCGGATGGAACGAAGTATATGGCTTGCTTTCTATAAGAGAGAGACAGACAGAGAAACAAGCGCACGCCGCACGACTTACAATAGCTTAACTATAGCAAAAAGTGTCGTTACAACTTTTCGTCTTAATTTTTTCCGTCTAGCATCCTTTCGCAACACGCGATAAGGAACTTCGTTCCAACTAAGGTTTTGTCAAGTCTTTTCTTGGTGTTGTTAGCACCGATATGAGGATGACCCTTCCTATAGGAAAAACTAGCGCATTCGTCAATATTTCCGCCAAAACGCCGCAACATGGCGGAAATCGTGGAAACTCTTTTCTGGAAACTGTTGGTGTCAAAACAAACATTGACACCAGAAAACTGGCGAAATTTTTTCGCGCAGTCCGCCGCTTCGATGTGTATACGTCTATCGTTGTTAAAGACCTTTCTGTTCTGCTAGCATTTTATCGGCTTGAATCATTGCATCTTTAGATATCTCAAGTACTCGTAATGTAGGTATTATAGAATAGATTTCAAACTTTTAATGTAGTCAGGTGGGAGTCAGCATCGAGTTAAGGTGAGTTGACACGCATTGTTGGCCTCGCGTTAATTAACTCGGCTGCCGACTACTATAATTGACTTGCGAACTTTGACAACGAGCCCCTACCATCAACTTTAAATATAAAGACAATTTTTGTTAAGGAAGAAGGATGCGAGCAAGACGCTAAAACACGAGGCCTGATGTTAAATGATATCCTTGCCCATGTCAGATACAGTGCGTCTTATGACTTTGCATTTATATTTCATACGTCAAGGGTCAATTTACACCGCGGCGGAATGGAATGGAAGCGTTTTTTTTACATACATATCTAGCATTATGAACTTTATAGCAATTTAAATATTCAATATACTTAATATGGAAAATAAATTCTTGAGAATATGCGAGTAATATTTAGTTTATATCTTATGCAATTGACATAAAGTCCATTATGTACGCTATGTAAAAAAATGCTTCCATTCCATTCCGCCGCGATGTAAATTGACCCTTAAAGATGTTGCATTGCACTGCACTGGTTATACTACGTCAGTTTTTAAGTCTCAATATGCACCGTAATTTCATCGCGTTTTTTTCAAATAGAAATAGAAATGTCCTTCTTGCAAGTTACACTTGAAGAATGTTGGTACATGAGCTTTTAAGTCACACACATATCAAAACAGTTTCCAGTGCCTGTTCAACCGAAGCTCATAGCTCAGTAATACCATCGATGATTTTATAATATTACCGACTGTATTTTTACAGCCAACAAACATTTACAGCTTTTTCAAGGTCACATTTTGGCGATTATGGGCACAAAGTGTATAGGTAAGTATGTAATTGGTTATCCAAATAATATTGCCTACCGTATAATATAATCTGCTGAGAAAAATCTTAGCGAACTGTAACCATAATAGATTGTGCAATGCTTATAATCATAACACAGACATTTTAAAACATCCTATTGTATGATTGTTCTTTAGTAGCTAGCATTGATGTAATATGATGTTTTAGTTTCACTCCAGTCAAACACACAACACAACAATATTGAATAGACGAAGCGTTTAGTGTTTACTAAAACAAAACTCTAATTTTATCATTACTTATCATAAATATAGCGACATTCTCTATATATTCTCCATAGACTTAAAAAAAAATCATCAAGACCAAATCGAACACCTCAACTTTTACTCTTTGGGTAAGGAACCCTAAAAACGGGACCCTATTACTAAGATTTCGACGTCCGTCTGTCCCCATGCTGTATCTCTTGAACCATGATACTTATAAACTTTAAATTTTCACCTGTATTCCGTTCCTTTCCGATGTATTTCCGTTGCCGCTGTTACAACAAATACTAAAAATTAGAATAAAATAAAAATTAAAGAGGGCTCCCATACAACAAACGTGATTTTTGCTCGTCTTTAGTCGATGATCCAGAACACCCAATATTACTTAGTCTACTTAAATATTCTAAGAAAGCAAACATGGAGCAAACCCGCTTTTTTCTAAATTGTTTGTATTACTGATGTTTGTATATATTTAAATTAATTTTAATTATATAGATTTATCTGTACCTATTATTTTCCTACTCCCTATCCATGCGCACTATACCCTAATACTGTCTCAATCTAAAGCCGTGCTGGAAGAAAATCCATTTGGATTAAGCGCTGCTATTGTACGGTGTTTTATTGTGTGCAATAAAAATTAAATAAATAAATAATAATTTGACGACCGAATGGCGTAGTGGTAGCGAACCTGCCGTCTGCGCCGGAGGTCGTGGGTTCGATTCCTACTACTGGTAAATGTTTGTGTGATGAGCATGAATGTTTTCCAGTGTCTGGGTGTTTTTCAATACATTATATTTATGTATATTAGTATGTATTTATATTTATCAGTTATCTAGTACCCATAACACAAGCTATCGCTTACTTTGGGGCTAGATTGCAATGTGTAAAAATGTCCCGTATATATTTACATTTATGTTATTTATAGTATAGAAGTAGGGTAAAATCGAGCCTTCTGGCTTCTGCATCGTCATCTCGCTACTTAGTTAATGTATATTATATTATATCCACAAAGGGTAAATTTTCAAAAAATAATCGTAGGTAAACAACTTCTGGAATCCAGATTTTAGATCGAATGATTTTTGTTAGGTGTTCTCCGGTAGTCAGGCCCGGTCCGAAAATACCTAGGGGGTATTCTGTGGAAAATACCTAACGCATACCCCTCCGAAAGGGGAAACGAAGGGGCTATGTGGAGCTCGCACCTAATAGAACTGTTTGTTCCTTCAACGAACCCGCTGGCGGGAGTACGGGATTCACTATCGTATTCATCGCGCTCTCACCAAACCAAACCCCGGACCAAATATGAGGCCGAAGATTTAACTGACTGTCGGTATAAATAGTCCCACCTACAAGTAGACCTATATATAAACTAGTAGGGCGCGTGAGGGCGCGGGCCACATGTGGCCCGCGTGCTGTCTCCCCCACTTTTGCCTTACAACTTTAGTCTCAACATTCCCCATACAATTTCTAAGAAAAAATAAATTCCGCCATTTTGATTTTTTTTTCTATCCATCGAATAGACCTTCGGGTCCTGATCACTTCTTGTCAAGAAACCGTTCTTCCATCTTTTATAGTTTCCGAGATATCGACGAAATTCGTTTGTCGGCCATTTTGAATCCGCCATTTTGAAATTTTTTTCAGCTCGCTGCCAATTGGATGACGTTCCGAATGACATTTGGTCGAGCACCCCCCACCTATCTTCAATACCCTGGCCGTGCTCTTCACCCGTCTTCGAAATCCTCACTCATCAGCTCTCTCCGTATTTTTCCTCCGAATGAATTTTTTTCTTTTATACGACCCCATCCTTGAAAAAAATTTTTTTCATACAAAATTGTTCAGGAGAGGTGATCAATGAGTGAGTCAGTGAATCAGCACGAGTAGCTATATATATAGTAACTAGTAGGGCGCGTGGGTGCGCGGGCCACATGTGGCCCGCGGGCTGTCTTCCCCCTATTTGCCTTCCAACTTTTAGTCTCTTCGATATTCCCCATACATTTTCTATGAAAAAATAAATTCCGCCATTTTGAATTTTTTTTCTAGCCATCGAATAGACCTTTGACTTCTGATCACCTCTTGTCAGGAAACCATTCTTCCATCTTTTATACTTTCCGAGATATCGACGAAACTCTTTTGGCGGCCATTTTGAATCCGCCATTTTGAATTTTTTTCAGCTCACTGCCAATTGGATGACGTTACAAATGACATTTGGTCGAGCACCCCCCACTTATCTTCGATACCCTGGCCGTGCTCTTCACCCGTCTCCGAAATCCTCAATCATCAGCTCTCTCCGTATTTTTCCTCCGAATGAATTTTTCCCTTTTATACGAAACTATTAGTAAAAAAAAAAATTTTCATACAAAATTGTTCAGGAGAGGTGATCAATCAGTGAGTCAGTGAATCAGCACGAGTAGCTATATATATAGTAACTAGTAGGGCGCGTGGAGGCGCGGGCCACATGTGGCCCGCGTGCTGTCTTCCCGCCTTTAAAAAAATCCCTTTAAAATTCCCCTTACATTTTGTATGGAAAAAAATAAATTCCGCCATTTTGATTTTTTTTTCTATCCATCGAGTAGACCTTCGAATCTTGATCACTTCTTGTCAAGAAACCGTTCTTCCATCTTTTATACTCTCCGAGATACAGACGAAATTCTTTTGGCGGCCATTTTGAATCCGCCATTTTGAATTTTTTTTCAGCTCACTGCCATTTGCATGACGTTTAAAATGACATTTGGTCGAGCACCCCCCACCTATCTTCGATACCCTACCCGTGCTCTTCACCCGTCTCCGAAATCCTCAATCATCAGCTCTCTCCGTATTTTTGTTCCTAATGATTTTTTCCCCTCTATATGACAGTATACGTCAAAAAAATTTTTTTCATACAAAATTGTTTAGGAGAGGTGATCAATGAGTGAGTGAATCAGCACGAGTAGCTATATATATATTAATTAACTATAGTACTCGTATGTAATTACACCCTATATCCGCACAAACGTGTTTCTGATTACGCGTTTAGGTAGAACATGATATTATTGCTAACAGATAATGTTTTGTAACAGGCACCACCTTTATTAATACTGTATATTAATATTATAATATTGTACATTAATATAGGGCTTCCCACAACTAGGGTTACCATAACTCAGGATTCTTAGAATCAAAGGAACCAAAGGAAGATAAATTATAAAGAAAATAATCTTCCTTTGGTTGATTATTGCACAATTCAAATCAATAATAATTTTATTTATGTATATTTATTAATCAGTACGCTTTTATGCAATGCATGCGAGATCCGCAGTGTGTAAAAATTATAATATTTCGACTTTTTTACATTGTTAAATACGTTTGAAAGAAAAATACTTACTCAGACTGTAAAAATATCACGAATTTTCAATGGAAATTAAGCCTCTTCCGGGGACTGTAACATGGTCTTTTACTATGGACCTCATACGAAGGCTCAGAGACACTAAGCGGGCATTGGCACAAAACACTAAATAGTACGCGTTGGTGAGAGCTATGTTCGGAGTAACTATACGTGATCAAATCAGGAATGAGGAGATCCATAGACGATCCAGAGTCAGGCCAGTCTCACTTATCACGTGACCGTCCCAGCCACAAGTAGGGTTTCGGACCTCAATATTTCAGATGATTGCCGCTCGCGGGCCGAGTTGTACGCACTAGTTCTGTACGGTCTATTTTACGCGCCGTCTGACTACGGCAGCCCTAGTACGTCGTAAGAGATAAAGTTAGGCGATAGAAAAAGACCACAACATTGCGTTTGTTGCGTGTCGATTTTGAGGGCGGGGCCAGGCGCTATTGCGAACTGAATTGCACTTTTTGTGTCAGCGCTAGAGTCGCTATTTCTTTAAATCATCGTGCGGAGTGGACCTTCTGTACGTGAACTATCTAGTATTCTGTGCCAGAGTCACCGACATAGCTCAACGTATCGCGAAGATGAAGTGGCAGTGGGCGTTGGGGACCCAAAGTGCACCCAAAAGTGCGGGCCAAAAGTCCCGGCGAATAGCAACCCTCCACGGTAAAGCGTACTGTTGCCTGACTTTGGACCATATGGATAGAGGACATTAAATGACACCGGGAAGGCGCTGGATACAAGTGGCGTAGGACAGGTGGAAATCATTGCAGGAGCCTTTTGTCCAGCGACCCAGCAGTGGACGACCGTGGGGTAAAACGAACAAGCCCCTTCTCCGGACTTTTAATTTTTGCATCTGGTGACCCTACCCGCGACCCCGTCGTTATATTGAATTCGGAATTCACTGAATATCGGCGGGGAAGCAAACAAAATAACGATTTGAATGGCCTCTGATTGCACGCCGTATGAATGCAGTGAGTTTCGCTCTGAGGTATCGGAGCTATTTTTAATACCGTAAAGCATAAAGGACTGAATTTAAGTGGGTTTTAAATATTAATAAATCATCCAAAAGTGAACTGACTCGCGTATAAGGGGTTCCGCATCACCGCCGAACAATCACGGTTTTTAGGGTTCCTCACCCAAAGGATAAAACGAGATCCTATTACTTACTTCGTTACCCGTCTGTCACTAGGCTATATCTCTTGAACCGCGATAGTTAGACAGTTTATACTTATAGTACTTTATAGTAGTTTATAGTACTTTCACAAATGATGTATTTCAGTTGCGGCTTTAACAATAATTTATATTTACTAAGAGACAGAATAAAATAAAAAGTTGAAGGAGCTGCCCTAAAATAAATGCGATTTTTTGCTCGATATTGATAGTGCCAACAGGTTGATGCTTGAATTATACACGGAATATTTGGTTATCAAATATTCACTATAATTATTTTTGACGTGACAACGTCTTATAAATCGATAGAGCCGGCTGCACGCACAAAAAACATGACTCATCCGGCGTTACCAGCGTTACCTCGCTCGCGTTACCTCGCTCTGAGGCGTTCCATGTAAGGCTTGAAGTGCAAGCGAGAGTTGTCACGTTCAACTATCGTCAGTAAACCGACTTTACAGATAACCAATTTTTTCACATAAGTAATTCTCATTGGTTTTGTTCCGATTCATGTTTCGCATCATATTCCAGGGCGTAAAGTGAGCCGCGGCGGGGACTGATCGTAAGGGCGTCGATAAACACGTTTTACGACGCATCAAACGCGCGCGTGACGATTCTGTCACGCCATTTAATATTGAGTCATACGGTGTTCTTATCCGGTTGTTTACGTGTATTGTTTTAAAGACGCGACTTCTAGTAGTTGGGTGGCGGTAGTTCAAGAAATCATAGAGATTAGCAGGACAGACGCCATTTAATATTGAGTTATTCGCTGGGTGCGTGACCCCAGCGCCATCTAACATTTAATGTAGTCTGAGCATCTAACGATACAACTTACGGTGGCTCTTTTGATAAAATAAACATATTGTATTGGATGTCAAATAGTTATTGAAAAAATAAAATCAAATTAAAAAAAAAATTTTTCTATGTGAAATGTGGTATATTACACAGAGCGAAAATTAAGACATCTTTCAAGATGTTTATTGTAAAATTAATATAGAATAAAAAACATTAACTATATCAAATAATATGTCTAAATTTTTTAGTCGATTATTTCTATTAATCTAAATATTTTAATCAAAACTTAATTTTTTTACGTACCTACTCAAAACTGCGGATTCGTTGACTTTACGTCTTCTATAAACTGATGGAAAAATAGTTGGAACGTTATTAGGACTTGATTCAATATCTGATTTTTCACCGCCAATAAAGTGTTCACTGCATATAACATCCATAGGTTTTGGAGACCATAACGATCCATCAATAATTTACAAAAAAATATTAATTAAATTATTAGGTACTCCGTTTTCTTACACGCCATACACATGTATATGACATTATTCTATAGAATACGGTTGTAGGTTATAGTAATACTTACCTTTGCCTTCTAACAGTAGTTATCCATTTTTTTCGCTGATTTAATTTCCACTTGGCAACCGGAAACTTATAAAATTTACAATTACTATTCCTACTAGTATTTTTGCAATCGACTACACAACGACTTTGATGACCCATTTTATTTTATTTATTTAATTAAACTGACACACGTGTTATTGTAATGTCATAGATAATAAAGAGCCACCCGTAATTCTGTATTGTCCGCAGCGAGTGCTGACATCACTTTTGTGTCACCCACTATGCCTTACGCACCCAGCGAATACGGTGTTCTTATCCGGTTGTTTACGCGTAGTAAGACGTTGTTGAGTCGTGGTAGTTCAGAAAGCGATACAATTGCTAAAAGGATTTTTTTAGCCAGAGCCGCGGAGGGAGTGCAGCCCCCCCCGCCCACTGTGCACTGTGACATTCCCACACTCATAACATCACGTGAACGTTAGGTTACGTGATGAGTGTTTGGGCATAACTTGACGGTCACGACGACGCTGAGCGATGACGTAAATAACGTAGGTGTGTCCCGACATTCAGTCTAACAATTCATTCATTCATTCATTCCAATTTTGTCGAACAAAGCCAGGAAGCCGCCCGCTGTATCGGCTTATTTCGCAGTTAGCGGAACAAAAAGTTACGTTACCTATCACAGTTTTTCACAATTTTAACACAACGTAACCTGTTTTACGAAATTCGTTCTGTGCCAGAGGTTATCAAATAATCATTATATTAATGGTCGCGACCTCCGCAACTCTAAAGAGTATTTATTACAAGCTTGTTTGGCTAAAAGTTATGTCACGAACTTGGCGAAACCTCAAATAGTTATACCTGATTGTTTTGTTACTGCTATTTAATCTACAACAAGACTATCATGTTATACATCTTCAGTTATTAATTTAATAATAGCTTTAAAAGCCAAATTGCTTGAGGGAGGCTTTGACCGCGGGTGGAAGACACACCGCCTAGCGATTTAGTGTTCCGGTAATAGACGTATACCTACACAGGACCTGGCGGACTGCGCGAAAATGTAGCCAGTTTACTGGTGTCAAAAATATTTGTGTTGACACCAACAGCGTCACTTGTAAGCCGACCGCGTTGTTGTCTATGGACCACGCCACAGATCACTATACTTGTTATTAGTCCGCACGCGAGTTTCCACGATGATGGATGAAAAAATATCACAAAAAATCTAGTTTATATCCTGAGGGAACTACTTATAGGGAGTTCAATAATGTACCATAAATTTTAAGTGACATCCCTAAAAACAGCTCATTCTATCAGTATGAACTGAGAATAATATGTGTATTACGTTTTATTGACATCACAGCCAGGGTTGCTAAAGATATTTTTTTCTAAATTAAATAATAAGTTTTGTAATGAGAATAAGACAAAATAGGTCTTCTTATCTCCATTAATGTGTTTCTAGGACCAATTAAAAAGGTTAGCTACCGGCACACTATACGAATAAACCCACACCTTGTATATAAAAAAAAAGACGTGTGGCACTCGGAGACTGCCTCGGTAAAGCTATTGCATAGCTGTTTTTATCAACTTATGCAATTATAACTATACAACCAATGCCACTTAAAGACGAGTTGCTGAACTAAAGAGACAAGCGTGATATTTCAAAAAGTCATTAAAAGTTCTGCTATTCATCGATAGATGGCAAAACTGAAAAGTGTTAGGTTATTTTCGTTACGGAATTTCTGGATTCGGTCTCCACGATCAAGGCCCGCGATAGAAGCTATGCAATAGCTTAAAAATCACTTACCTCATACGCCTTCTTGCCATGTTCGTCGTGGATCTCGTCGTGCTCGGAGCTGTGGTCCTTGCCGCTGCCTGCAAGCATACCGAATCATCAGCTGTGTCTTATTAAAAAAAAATTAAACCAGAGAATAACGACGTAGACGTAGGCGCGCGTAGAGATGTGTCTATTTCGCTCTCTTTTCATTACAAAGAAATGAGAGCGACAAAAGTAAAGAGACATATCTCTTCGTGCGTATGCTGCATGGGCTGATGTGGCGCGACCTCTGACCTCTATAATACAAGTACGCTGGACTAAACATTCTATACATTTAACAGTTCCCTTTCTGCGTCGATTTGAAGCACCCCCATCGAAGGTACATGGCACTAAAATTGGCATTTGTAATTGAAATTTGCAAATGACCGTAGTTTTGAATGATATTTTATTTTAGTTTCATGGACGCTCACGCCAGCTTACGCAACAATTAGCGCCAAAATGGCGAAAATCAATTTTAGGGTTCCGTACCAAAATGGTAAAATGGAACCCTTATGGTGCGACTTTCTCTGTCTGTCTGTCCGTCTGTCTGTCCGTCTGTCTGTCTGTCTGTCCGTCACACTCGATTATTTCAGTAACTACCGGAGCTATCGATATGAAATTTGGAATACTTGTGTATATTAGTGGCCCAATGACACTGGAATAAAAAAAAAATTGAAATTATTTTTGTTCTTATTTAAAAAGGGGGGAAAATCGGAGGGTTGAAATTTAAAAGTGAGATAACTGTACTGTGTGGGGTATCATATGAAAGGGTTTACTTTGTACATTCTTAACCGATTTTTAATTATTTTTAGTCATGATAGTTTTTGATTTATCGGGGAAAATGTCTAAAAAAAATACCGTTCCCCCCCCTTATCCCCGGAGTTTACCAATCGAAAAATCTCAAATAATTATGGTCAATAGGAATTTACGTATATTTTACAGGAAAACTATAGCCAATGCTCTAACTAGCATAGTTTTTTTGATATTAACAATAAACCTCTACAAACAAAGTTAGTTTTGCGGTTCATTAACAAAGGTAATTAAAACGCAAGTTCTTCTAAGTACTCGTCGTCAAATAAACATATTGGTTTTTGCCTGATTGTTTTGCTTCAGTACTTCTTGAGTACGGAACCCTCGGTGCGCGAGTCCGACTCGCACTTGGCCGGTTTTTTTAATTTATACGTTAAGTAATAGTTTGAAGTCCAGCGTACTTGTATTATAGAGGTCAGTGAACGCGTTAGTTTATGAATTATGGTCATGGACTCATATCAAGGAGCTTTATAGAAAGCTTAAAGTCCTTCAGAAATCGTCCTTCAAAAACAAAACAAGCACATTACGCGAAGCAAACAGTTTTTTGACGTGATAACGTTTAATAAATTGATGAACACCAGCAACGCACATGAAAAATAGTAACGTTCCGCATAACGTTCCACCTGAGCCTGTGCGTGCAAGCGAGAGCGCGCAACAAGCGATAGAGAGGCACGATAAAACAAACGATAGAGAGGCCAATTATGACGTTATCACGTAAATCTATCGTCCGTAAACCGACTTTACAGATAACCAATTTTTTTATGGTGATAATGGCGCCCCCTGCTATGCGATCACCGTAATAACTATCAAAAAACTATTATCAATGAGTCACGAATATTGTACACAAAACTGTAACTAAATAGATAAAAATATTTGTTTGCAATAATAATGTTTATTATGGGTGCCCCCTACTGTGCGATCGCCGTTACAGCTATCAATAAACTATTACAAATAGATCACTAATTATACTCATAAGTCGTAATACACAAAACTGAAAGTCATTTGAGATATTCCAGGATCGTCTTTTCTACTCCTGTGAGCCGAGCACTTAAGAGGATCGTCTAGCTCTAAGATTTCATACAAAAGCGATCACGTTTTCCTACTCTTAAATTTAGTCTGATTTTTATAATATTTAGAAATGTTGCAGATTCAATGAAGAACTATGCCCATAAGATTTAGTTTTTGAGAAATATTGCTTGAGTTAAAAGTTATTAGCGCCTAAATATCCATATTTTTTAACCCCCGACGCAAAAGGGGTTTTATAAGTATAACGTGTCTGTGTATCTGTGTATCTGTGTTTCTGTCTATGGTATCGTAGCTCCCAAACGGATGGACCGATTTTCATGAAGTTTATTTTGTGTCATAGATAATTTTATCCCGAGTGTTCTTAGCCATGTTTCATGAAAATCTGTTCAGCCGTTTGAAGATTATCAGCTATTTTCTAGTTGATGAGGGGATCTGACTAACTTCTTTATGTCCGATCGATTCAAAATTTGGTACCGTGTAGCTTAAATGACATTGAAAGTATATGGTAAGGTAACGATGACCTGATTTGCCGTTTGAAGATCATCAGCTCTTTTATAGTTGATGAGGGGATCTGACTACCTTCCATATATCCTATCGATTCGAAATTTGCTACCGTGTTACTTCAATGATATTGAAAGTATACGGTAAGGTAACCTGCATGTCCTGATTTGCCGTTTGAAGATCATCAGCTCTTTAATAGTTGATGAGGGTATCTGACTACCTTCCATATGTCCCATCGTTTCGAAACTTGGTACCGTGTTATTTCAATGATATTTAATGCGTATGGTAAGGTAATCATGACCTGAGGGCCTACCATCAACTCTAATCGCGACTCAACAATAGACCTAAACTGAATTGCATCGCTAATTCGTGACATAAATTCTTTTAATTTGACAAAAAGATGACATGAAAATAACCTTAACTTACGAGTAGGAAGGTAAAACTTAATCTAGTAAATGAAAACTAATATTATAATAGGTTTAAAATATTATTTGTTACTTTTTATATTTTATTTTTTGTGTCGGGGGTTTTTAAAATTTGTTATTTTACTTTTATTAACTATGAACTTGCTCGATTATTGTTATTTTCTTTAATTAAATAAACTAAAAATTAAAACGTACGAAGAATAAGGCGTACTGAATCTAATGAGACATAAATTATCCAATTTGGTAACCGTTTAGGTGGGTACGTTATCACCGGAAGCAATACTTCAAGAATAGGATGTAGGCCTCGCTCTGGACTTATACGAGCATAAATGACATTTTTGAAAACACCTAATCACGTCACGCTTAAGGGGATTGATTGAATTTTTTTTTGTCTTTCTCACTCTCACGGAGATTTGGTAGGTGCGACATGCAGCGTCGCGGAAGAATATAACAGATAAACGACCTTTTACCTAATTACTCAAAAACTAAGCTGGTTATCAAAAATCTGTTTCTTAGCGTTTTTGGATATTATTATTACCGACACTTTAAAACAAAAATTACATATACATCCAATGTAGTTTCCGATAAAAACTCGAAAAACTGAGATTTTGGAGCAACTTTTGGGAGAACTTTCTATCGAGAAAATTTTATCCAATCGTGTTTCTGCTTCTTAGCGATTTTAGATTAAAGACCCAAATACATGACGTGTAAATTTGAAAGTAATTGTCTTTACAAATCAAAATCGCTTAAATACGGCTTCTACACCGTTAATCACTAGACGATACTCTGAATGGTCAGCGTTAATCCATCAAGAAATTAAAATGCTTAGAACATAAAAATGTCGCCATCCGGCCACCGCCAATCTAAACTGATTTATTCCATTTCATTAATTAACTCTTCCGAAGACGATTGATTACCTTCTGAATATTTATTTTATTGATATGTGAGAATAGCATTTCTCGTTTCTGAGTTTATTGCGTGAAGTTATTAAACGAAGCTAGCCTAAACTCTACAAATTTTAGTAAAAACTTTAAAATCTTCAAAGTCAAAATATATTTATTTCACATAGGCCTAACTTACAAGGCACTTGAAGAACGTCAACAATATTTGTTGCATAATATTATGTACGATGATAACTACACGTCGACTTAAAACTATGTTTACGAGGCTTCCAACGCGCCCTGCACTGAGAAGAAGCCCACAAAAAACTCGCCCGGGTTTTGTTTTCGGTTATCACCACTTCACAAATGCTCTTAAAAACTAGTTGAGCTAGTAATTATAATACAGCAGTTAATTCACTCCCAAGGATTTGATTCATGTAAATAATCCTTAATACTATAGTAAGGAGCTTTCGTTTTTTTAATAATTAATATCGTTGTAGTAAATATTTTCTCAATTGTAAATTAGTATTAGCATTATATTATTATCTATTTAGTAAGTAAAATAACCCGTACATGAGATCAAACTTGGGACGTACCACCATATCTTAAAGCAGTAATGTTGCAGTATTGTTTTGAAATTTTCATACTATGTTTGTATGAAAATTTCAAAACAATATTGCAGCATTTGGTGCGGCCCCGGGTGACCCAGGTCAGTGTGTCGGGTTATTATGTGAAAAAGTAATATCGTGGCATTAACCAAAAAAAGAAGGCCAAAAATTAATTATTTATACATTTTTATGCTCCAATTAGATCCGGAATCGATTATTGAAGCTATTGCTCGAGGCATCGCAAAAAGCACACGGCGTCGAGTACTCAAGACAACATTGATTCGTCTCAGAACAGAGGATTTCTTCATCACGCATAAAAAATTTGGTCCACTGGAATACTATCATAATTACTATTTTGTTAAGTATTAAGATATATGTCAATGGAATAATTTGAAGATCTGCATTCAAGGTTACTTTTTGTGACCGAGATAATATAACGGCGAAGCAAAAAATAGTAATTAAAAATAATTAATAATCCTTTGAAAGAACGTAGGAATTAATAGACGTGTTACATATAAACTAATGGGTCGTCCTGAACTTGAGATCTAGAATTTTCATCATTATTTCTAGCGTTATAGCTTTTTGCGGCCTTGAGCCTGCTGCAAAACATTATCTATTGCGATCGCTTCCCGATGCGTTTATTCCTTTAGTCTCTGCATCCTGTTTCACATAATCTAGCCAACGAAGCTTTGGCCGACCAACATGCCTAAAATTAACTGGGTGCTACGTAGGTTTTTTGGCTAAAATCTCAGTATCTTTATGTGATGGACAATGTTTGTTTGGATCTAAAATTCTACTCGGGACAATATATGTGAATTAAGAAGCTCCCGAAATAGTCAATTTTCGAAATGAAAAATATCAATCCTTAATATTTGCTTGTAGGAACGTAAACTAATATTTACTAATATAATATATTATTTACTACCATAATTATAGTGATAATATTCTGTGGCTCCATACATCCAGATAAACAGACAGATTGATGGATAAGATAAATTTTATTTGCGAAGGATTTTTTTTTAGTTTATGAACATGTCCGTGGATTTATGGGATGCACCCAACGACATCGTTTTTGAATCTTGCACGCAGGGTGCTGCGGGGGGTTGCGCTTGACGACAATCATGTCTGATGGAAAGCAATTATGAGGTCTAGGATGGAGCGCGCTTGCCTAGAAAATGCCTATTCACTCTTCTCTTGAAGGCACCTAGATTGTACTTGGCTGGAAACACGGAGGTTGGAAGGGCGTTCCACACCTTAGCGGTTCGTATCAGAAACGTGGAGGAAAAACGTTTCGTGCGAGTTTGTTGTTCTCGATATTCTCGATAATAAATAATTTTTTATTCAAAAAACAACACTGGAAGCTTAGTTAATAAATTTTTCAAGAAATCTAGATTTCAATTCTTTATTTTTTCTTGGAAAATATTTTAATGCTCTTCACTGATGCCCTAAATAGCGATGTAAAGATATCAACAGATAGGAACTTAACCTCTGAACTTCAGAACAACTATACAGAATATTCTAATAAATCTTATTTATGTGTGAAATGTCAAGGATGATGCAGCAAAATTCAGCAGGTGTAGCCATATGGCATTTTGCGATATGTGAACAAAAAAAATGGAAACATTTTACTATAAATAATGACTGAACAAAATTTTCCAGGGAAGCAAATTATACTTACTAGTTATCTTTATTCTTCAGCGAATATTATATGAAAATCATTTGTTATAACAAGAATAGGTACCGTAAAAGCTATTGGTCAATTAAGCAATAGTTTTTTGCTAGACTTGCTAATACAATATTATTATTTACATGCAGATTTTCGGTTTGCTACCTCTCTGTACTTCTGATATAGGTTTCAAAATCGCAAGTATATTATTATTTGAGCTGAAATGTTTAGTTTGCTGAATGGGGGTGGATACAGCAAGGGCCCAAATATTTCATATCATAAATAGTTATTTGGAGGGTCAATGCAAATTGGGAAAGGTTCCCAAGTATTCGATCACGAGATGTATTTGTGTAGATAAAATAAATAGAAATAAGATAGGCAAATGAGAAGTACTGTTTTTCTTTATAAATAATTCATTTTCAGCAGTTTTGAAAATCATAACCGCAAATTGAAAACTATTTAATTAGTGAGTAGTATATGTAACTGGAATAATGTTCGTTATTTTATGTTATTTTGTGTTATATGATTCATGCTATTCCTTCCTGGGAGATGTTATTTATTTAGAAACGATGATTTATAACAAAAATATATTTTTGACAGTGATTTCAAATAATCTAGTTCATTTTGTATTACGTTTAAAATGTGAATAAAACCATGCGCATGATTTTTATTAAATGCTGTAATACGAAATATACCTACTATGTTTTTAATAATATTTTTTTACACTTTTCATACTATTTAAATCAA
Organism: Coenonympha arcania; assembly: GCA_036785405.1. Classification (NCBI taxonomy): domain Eukaryota; kingdom Metazoa; phylum Arthropoda; class Insecta; order Lepidoptera; family Nymphalidae; genus Coenonympha; species Coenonympha arcania. The sequence continues at coordinate 969,528 of JAWDAA010000030.1, read as the reverse complement.
ACTAAAGCATGCCTGCATTAGTTTGTATCATGGTAGAATACCACTGCAATAAATTACCATTGCTTATTTTTTTTCTATAAATGAGTAAATATTACTATGATCTATTCAAAACTCCAAACCAGTATCAAGTAAGGTGTAAAAACGAGTAAGGACGTAAATAATAAAATAAAACTAACCTGTCTCTCGATGGAAATCTTCGTTCTTCTTCTGTTCTTCCTTGTGCGTTCCCGCTTGTACAGAGTCTACCGGCAGGGGGGCAGCAGCAATTGCTAATGGATCAGCAATCGCTAAAGGAGCAGCAATCGCCGTTGGTGCTGACTGGGATTCTGTTATCGCGGTGTTTGATGCTGAGGAGAAAGCGTCGCTTGCTGACGGAGCGGTTATATCTGCTTGTGTGATATTTGCCGCTGCAGCATCTGAATCAGGTCCTGTAACTTCTGATGACTTGCCCTTATCCTCGCTAGACACTGCTGTGGAGTCCGGAACAGGTGTCGTGGCTTTATTTTTGTTTTTATTTTTACTCTTTTTCTTCTTTACTTTGGGGAAAAATAATTCTCCTTCCTTAGAATCGCTTGTGTCCTCAGGTACCAATGATATTCTCACATTATCTTCCTCTGGTTTAGTCGATTCGGAGAATCGGGAAGAAAACTTGTGAGGTTTTCTTGATCTAGTTGCTGTATGTTCAGTCGGTTTCTCCGTTGTTTTCGCAGTACTTGATGCATCTTCTTCCTCATTTACGATATATAACTGAGGATGTCTGAACACTGAAAGCTTGCCGCTTGCTACATTTTTGTTAGTTTTCTTTTGTTTACGTTTTTCTTTTGTCTTCGGAGATTTTGTGGATGTGGGTGTAGCACTTTCCGTTTTCAGAGGATTGATTTTGTATTTATCATGTATTTCGGGGTCTTGGTTTTCATATTCTTCATATTCGTGTGATACTTTCTTCCATCTTGTACCATCTTGTGCATATTTATCAGTACTTTCCCGGGGATTGATACTGTCTCTTTCTAGTTCTTCTTTATGAATCTCCTCCTCTTTCAATTTTTCGGATATGCTACGCTGTTCGGTCGCATGTCGTTCCTTCAAGGCATCAACACTCTCAAGAAGTTTCTTCTTCTTTTCCTCGCTTTGTTTTTGCTCTTCCTCTTTAGCTATTTCTTCATCTGTTTTCTTTTTCTCTGAACTTTCTTCTTCAGAATCCTCTTCCCCGGATTTCTTAGAATTTTTTTTGCTTTTATCATCTACTGTATTCTCTTTGCTCTCCTTAGATTCAGATTCCTTTTCTTGCTGAGAAGAATTTTCTTCAGAGCGTTCATCTGCATTTTGTCGCTTAGTAAGTTCTTTAGGCTTTACTTCTTCTTTAGATTTCCTGCTGCGGGCTTTAAGAACTCTCAACACTGGATCGTCTTTAGGTTTTGTGATAATATTTACAATGCCATCTATATCCGAAATGTTGGCGTTATTTATCGGTGCTTTGGGATCTAAATTTTTAGCGTCTCTATGTAGATCATTCCAATCTTTCTTTTCATAATAATCCTCATTATCACTATCGCCATTGCTTAAGTAATAATCGTCCTGAGGTTCAGCAACGGATTTGAGCACAAAATTCTTCGGATGCGCTAACCTCTTCTTCGGTTTTGACTTCTCAACGTTCACCAGCTCCTCTATTATCTCACCGTTGCCGTTTTTGAACGGCACCCAATCCGGAAAAAAGTTTCTAAGGTCTGTTTCACGTTTTTTCACATTCTGTTTGGCATTCCCTATGCTCAACGACTCACACGAGGCTACGACACAAACGAGAGCCCAGAGCAGCGGCGTCATTTTAATATGAGAGAATGTTCACAGTATCATAACTGAACGCGAGTTAGTAAACACGGGTGGAGGTGAGGTCTGCGCTGCGCCGAGGCACCGACTGTTGGCGTTGCTCAAGCCACTATTATTTATACTGTTTATAAAACGATTCTCTTCGGTCTCGATCGCCGACAGAATAAAGTGGATTGAATGTAATCACTAATTTAAAAGTAATCGACATCTGTTACCAAATTGACGCCTAATAAAAAGAGATCATATTAATGAATATAATGAAATTTGGAAGATTTGCGTAGCACTTTAATTTCATTTTATGGGAATTAATTATTTAAATTTTCAGCTTGAATGCGAGACGCTAAATTGGATTGAAAATGTTGCTGTATCCTAAGCTATTTAGATAATTGGGTGTGCTAAAGAATTGCACACCTAATTACTTATCTAAATAGGTTTGTTAAATTTTAAATGCTGCATGACCTAACTCGATTTTATAATAAGTAAGTTGAACATATAAATGTTCGTTGAAACACGTCTGTATACTTTTGTCACATAAGTTTTTCAGGTTTCTCAATGTAAATAATAGGTTTATATATATATATATATGTTTTTATATATTTGGCAGAAACAATACTATGAAAATCTTTAGGCATTTAATATTCTAATGCAAGTCTTCCGGCTCTCTATACAGTGAGTGAGAGTGCGAAAGTTTTTTTGCCGAATTATTAGTTCAAAGAATGGTAGGTATGCTGACTTCTCAATTTACCGGGCTGATTCAATTGATCAATTCATCAGTGCCAATAGTAACTGAGGTAAGGTCGATACTATTTATACGGAATGTTTCAATGGTTCTGAACATCCGCTAAAATTATGCCAATTACTTAATCGTTGTATCCATACAATTCTAGTGACTTGAAAGAATTCAAAAGAAGCTCTATTCTATCAACAGGTTGGGCAGCGCAGACCGGCGTGCAGGCGCCTTATATTTTAAAGTTTGTATATCCGATGTTTGTTACGCTGCAAGTACTGAACTGATTTGTCTGAATTTGTCATAGTGAGATGCCATTACTTCCCCGAGGAGGTGGCGTGCCCTGTTTAGGACGCGCCTCCCAGGAGGAGTCGGCGGCGGTCAGGCTGCTGGCAGCAGCGACGGGACCTGCCGCTCAGTTGGCGGGTCGGGGCCTGACGGGAGCGCGGTGAATACGCAAGTGAATCCCGTACTCCCGCCAACGAGGTTCGTCGTGGGAAGCGACAGGTTTTAGTGGGTGCAAGCCCCACATAACCCCTCCGTTTCCCCTGACGGAGGCGTATGGGGGCTTTTCCTGTCTTAAAAAAAACTAGTTGCTGCACGAGGCTGCTAGTTGAGTAGAGGTGCAAACCTGCTTTCGGAACCTGGCGGTAGAGTTTTGACTTTTCATAAGAGCCTGTTATTTAGGCCTATGTGAAAAATAAATATTTTCATTTTCATTTTCATTTTCAGTTGCTACGCGAATTTCCAGTTGTAACAGATCCTGTGGGAACCACGGATTAATCGTGGAAAAATGATATAATGATGAGTGAGATGAGATGTGTTCGCTCGGTTCAACAGTTGTGGCGGGAAGGAATAACAAACGTATGAACATTCGTCTTTATAAAATTAGTGTGATGTATGTGAGTATTTAATCTATACAAAACAATTGCCCCTTAAAAATTAACTTATAGTATAATATAGTAGTAATATAACTAGTACTGTAGGAAAGAGATTTTAGTTAAGCGTAAGTATTTCTAACAAATTATGCAAATAACTGATAAGAATATGTAAAACTATAACAACGGTGTACTTATATACTCTGTGATACGTAACAAGAAATTAATTTCAATTTTAAAGGTTTCTTTTATTAATGTACATTGTACATGTAAATTTACAGACTTTTAAGAAGCGAACCAAAAAAAAACAAGATGACTGAACGATAGCAAGCGTTTTAATACCGCGCATCTAATAACATTCAAGGCTAGAGTCATCGAAAGTGAATACCGTAGCATATTTATAAAATTCACTTGCTACCTAAAGTGCCGCGTAGTAAATGCAATCTCTCATCTCAGCAATCGCTGAAGATCGGTCAATGACCTCACGCAGACTCTGCGGAATATACCCATTTTGAGTGTTCCGATGTTCTGCTCTAGTTGTCGCCGAAGTAAACTCAAGCAATCATGCTTTATGTTGTCGTAGTCTTACGTAATAGTTTCGTATGTACGTTCATTTGTACTTAAGACGCTTATGAACTAAATAGGAAGAATTTAGTATTAACAGATATCTAAGATCTTCTATTACTTGCCCTAAGTATGTCTTGTACCTAAAAACATAATGCACACCATATTTTCTCCGGCAAACCCATGGAGAAAATCTGCTGATCCAATTTTGATGTTAAACGTGCTTACCTAACTAACCTATGTTATAATATTTCCAAAATTTTCCAAAAAAAATTGGTTGTCTGTAAAGTCGGTTTACGGACGATAGATTTACGTGATAACGTCATAATCTCTATCTCTCTATCGTTTGTTTTATCGCGCCTCTATCGCTTGTTGCGCGCTCTCGCTTGCACGCACAGGCTCAGGTGGAATGTTACGCGGAACGTTACAATTTTTCATGTGTGTTGCTGGTGTTCATCAATTTATAATACGTTATCACGTCAAAAAATCATGAGAAATTAAATAATAATATGTATATTGTATAATAATCCGTATATGTGCATTGAAATTCAATTTGGACCTCTACATTTTTGAAGACAAAATATAAACAAAATGAATTATTAAGTAGGCCTTATTTACCTATATAGGTGCTTTTGAAATGCTGTACCTACTTAACTAAAATGGTTCGTACGTCATAGTGCTTTTCAATTCTTCAATCTATTAACCTATAAATCTCACAAACATTGCAATCTCATTGTTCGCTAAAACCTCCGGTCAATTTAACCGTATTGGCTGTTACGGATTTGGATTATTAATAATATTACTTAACCAAAAGAAATTACGTAGGTTAACAACCTACCCCACTTCGTATCGCCCGTGACTTCCGGTAAAATTGTCAATTGCATTTTCAGTCAAGCTGTCAGCATGTAATTGGTTTAATACAAATTCAAAGTACTTAGGTAAATAGTTACTTTGTGATTTAATTTGTGCTTTTAAACTCAGGTCTGGAGTTTTAATAATCCTAAGCACGAATCTCTGACTTTTTGTTTGGATCTATGCGAGTTTCTCTAAATAACTATCGATCACATGCTATAAGGTGAAGAAAAGGGAGGTGTGAGGAAAGTAAGGGAAGTGTGAGGAAAGTCGGGAAGGTGTGAGGTATACCTGCATATCTACGTGTTTCTGCTTCAGAGCAAATTTAGATAAAAGTCCCAACATAATATGTGACGTCTAAATTTAACACTAATTTTCGTTATAGTTTTTAAACGGCTTTCAGGTCACTAAAAATCGCGTTAAAAGCCGCTTACGTCGTTAAGTCCAATGCAAAATCAGTCGCATACAATATTATGGGAAAGATGAAACCTATTCGATACAGTCATCATTAGCTTAAAATTAAAATGGTGTCAAGCTCAAAACCGTGGCCAGCAAAAACCTCTGTTGTGCAAGTATCTACGAGCAAGTACGATGAAGTTGAGACCTTGAAACATCTACGAGTATGTCCACCATTTTAACATCCCACTTCTTTTAATAAATTACAATACTGTACCTCATGGCTGATTGACTGCAAAATCGCCTGAGGGTAAATAAACAATAGGGGGTATATGATGACGATCGTATTAACTTTGTCGCGTGTTTATAGGATTCCATACCCAAAGGGTGGGTCCTCGGTGGGTCCCTATTACTAAGACTTCGTAATCCGTCCATTCGTCCGTGTGTGACCAGGCTATATAGACGCTAAGACCGTGATAGTTAGACACTTGAAATTTTCACAGACGATGGTATTTCTATTGCCACAACTATACCTAAATATAAATAAATATTTAAAGGGGCTCCCATACAACATTATTGATAACGGCAATAGGTAAACGTTTAAAATATTTACAGAATGGATTAGATCAATTCCCAGTTTTTATCATTTCCCTGTAACCTATACAACAAGCGATGATCGCAACAAACCTAATTCGTGTACAGACGTAACACAAAAGGTCATGGGTAATTAGTAATTACTAAGTAATGTGGTAATACAGCTTAACTCACGTGGAATTTTTCAGGTACCCTATGCTTGAATAGTTTCAGTTCATCCGGAATAAAGGATTGAGGAAGGTCAAGGAGCTCACTCCTTGACCTTCCTCACTCCTAAAGGTCATACCTGACGAATTCCGTGTTAGTAAAACGTATATTAAGATGTGTTCTGCTCATGATAGTACAAATTCTAAAATTACAAGACAGGTAGTATTTATTTAATCCGTCTTAAATTTCGTTGCTGCAACCCTACGCAACACTACGTTGCGTTTTGTAAATAGCTGATCATCAAAAATAAACAACCAACGGAATGATTTTCCACGGCTCTTTGCGATATTTACACAGGCTGTTTGAAAATCTTAACAATTTCTGTATTGATTAAATGAAAGTAAGTCTTGATTACGGGTAAAAAAATGTAGGGTTTCGTACCTTAAAAGAAAAAAAAGTTTACCAATCGAAAAAATGAAACAATGAATAATAGGAATTAATGTATATTTTACGGGTAAAGTAAAATAAACCCTGCATCTATTATATTTTTTGGTATTAACCTCGAAAAACAAAGTAAAGTTTGCGGTTTGGTAAGAGAAGTGATTCTTTTGGTTTCACTTTTTCTTTAGTAGTACGGAACCCCCGGTGAGCGAGTTTGACTCCCACTTGGCTACTTTCTTTCATCATCTTACGTATGACCATTTTTGTAAAATTCTTTTTTGTTTGAAAGGGTAACATCCAAGGTGGTCATATATGACGGCGTAACCTCAGATTACAGAGCTAAATCAAAAAGATTGAAATTAGATATTCCTTGTACTATTTAAAGTTTTAAAAAGTTTCTCAAACAAAAACAGATTTTTTCAAATAAGTTGGAAATTCGGAACAACTTTTAATTCGTAAAATATAAGCAAATTACTTAAATAAGATTCAATCAGTATTTAATTTGAGTTCAAAAATGCAAATTGGAAACTGAAAAAGTGAAGTAATCTTTTACCAATTAATTACTAGCTGACCGGCGAACGCCTTTTCTGATAATAAAGCTAAATGGCAACAAATTAGTGTATAATTCTCATCTGCATTTGCTGTTTCAAATCTACAAATTTGTCCTTAATTACAATTACATACATTGTAGTTTCCGATAAAAATTATAAAAATGATGATCTCGGAGCAGCTTTTGGAAAAACTTTCTATCGAGAAAATTTTATCCAATCCTGTTTTTGTTTCTGAGCCAATTTCGATTAAAGACCCAAAATACATGAAGTTTAAATTGGAAATTTATAGTTTTTAAAGTCTTTATAGTTTTTAAACAACGGCCGGTCACTAAACTTGCTTAAATACGCCGTCTACGCCGTTAATATAAGCGTGTCAAATATGAAAGGTACGGAATATTGTAGACATCTTTGCAACTCGAGTGGGTGGTTTCAAGAGGTCGGTCATAGGCAACCTCAAATTAAAAATAGATACTTCTTTATACTAAGTGATTTGCATTGCCCTCACCATGTGCATACGTTTCAGATAACCTGAGGACGACGGTGTGGGTCATGCACTGATTAGTTTGTAATTAGAGTTAGATATATAACTATATTGTATTTATTTATAACTTTTTTAAAGTATAATCCACAGCTATCATTCATAATAATATTGGTAACATTATATATGTATAAAACTTAAAATAAAATCTTAACTAATATATCCCAACAAAAACATTTTCATGTAAAATGTTGCCAGACGAGTATATGACTCACACTGTCAAAAAGTTATCAGATCTCATGTAGGGCAAGACTTCTGACTTAATACACCCTTAAATACAAGCTCTAACTTCACAAACCCTACACTTTAGCTACAATAATGTCTTGGCCGTTTGGCTACCGTCACATGGGCGTAAAGTGATAAACTTAATCCCACCAAAAACATTTTCCTAATTTCAAATTTTGATTTTACAGAACTTACAGAGTACTGAAAAGTGAATAATTTTTTTAATTTTACGCCCAATGTAAGGGTAGCCAAACGGCCAAGACATTATTGTAACTAAAGTGTAGAGTTTGTGAAGTTAGAGCTTGTATTTAAGGGTGTATAAAGTCAGAAGTCTTGCCCTACATGAGATCTGATAACTTTTTGACAGTGTGAGCCATATACTCGTCTGGCAACATTTTACATGAAAATGTTTTTGTTGGGATTTCATTTCTTTTTGTAAGTTGTTAATGTTTTTTATTTACTTAATTTTTCTTTTTTTTGTGTATTTCTTGCACTTCAGGTGCGCCTCTTTTCACAGCCCACTCTCTAATTTGTATTACGAGTAGATACGTACTTTGCTTAGAAGTATATTCTGAAAATTTAAAAAACTTACAGTGGATTTAAAGTTAGTAGTTTTGGCCTACCGAAAGTGAAACTAATTTTACATTTATCAAGATAAATTGATAATCAAACGTAACGTATAGATCCAAATTTCAAAGTTTATCTATTAAAACACAAAGTCAGATACAAATGAAAGTTTGGATGTTTGTTACTCAATCACAACACAACCACTGAACTGATTTGGCTGAAATTTAAAAATTTAGACTGATTATATCCTGGACTAACACAGACTACTTGTAATCCATTAAAAATCTACGGAAGGTATCGGTGAGATTTGTGTGTTTATTAGTTTTTTTAACTATTGTTTTATTTATAGTCTTTATTTTCGTTGGGCGCTGAGGCGCTCTTGAAATTCAAATTTGACGCTTGACACGCTTGACAACTCATTTTGGTCACAGAGCACTGGACTCTGGGCAATGAAAACGCGGAGCTCGGTACGGGAATTCGGGCTTGCCGCGTGCACTATGGTACTGGGCACATTGACGTTGGGGCGCTGTTAAAATCCATATAATTGACGCTTGGCATGCCCGACGGCTAACTGTGGGTACTGGGCACAGGGCCTTGGGCACTCATCTCACCCTGGGCACTGGGAACTGAGAGCTGGGCTCGTTGGACGGGGCCTGTATGTAACTTGGGCTTGACGAGTCCGTTTGGGCACTGAGCAGGTATTTAAGCGCTATAACGCTCTTCAAAATCAGAGAGATTTGACGCTTGGCACGTTCGACAGCTCAAGCTGGGCACTGGGCACTCGGCTTAATGTGGGTTCTTGTCATTGAGCGCTGGATCCTGGTCACTCGACATGCAGTGAAACTCGGCTTGTTAAACATGACATGCATGGAACTTGGGCTTGAAACGTGCGATATTACTGGGCACGGGGCACTGGGCACTTGGGCGCTTGGCCACTTGGGCACTGGAATCGCGCTTATAATTACCAAAAAAATACGTGTTTTTCCAGATGTTTACTAGCAGATATCTAACATGAAATTAAGTTTGTACCTATATACGTATGGGAAACCCCATACGAACTTCCAACTCCCTAATTTGATGGATGTGGGGTGATTTACTAAAAATCCTGAAACACGTATTTAATTGTTTATTACAAAGAGTCCTTATATCAATTTACAGACCTTTAGCATCAATATTTGCCGTAGTTTCATACAAACTTCCATCCCCCCATACGAACTTCCAACCCCCTAATTTGATGGATGTGGGGTGATTTACTAAAAATCCTGGAACACGTATTTAATTGTTTATTACAAAGAGTCCCTATATCAATTTTGAGACCTGTAGCATCAATATTTTCCATAGTTTCATACAAACTTCCATCCCCTATTTTAAGGGGTTGGGGGGTTAAATTTCCAACTTTTGGAATTTTTTTGTTGGTTGTGTACTAATTCTAGCTTGCATACCGAATTTCAGCTTTCTAGGACTTCAGGAAGTACCTAGGAGGTTTTGATGATCATCAGTGAGTCAGTGACGAAATCTGGGTTTTTCAGATGTCAATAAAATCTAAAGTATAAGACCTGTGATATTGAAACTTTACACGTTTAATAAGTTCACCGGCGACATCATTTCCCGAGAATTTCGATTATCTGGAATAATTCTGGCCTAAGTTATAAGGGTTTAAAAATACGGCGAAACATTTCGAGAAAAGGTAGGTAGTGCCCTCGCGCTTCGCTTGACTCGTCTGGCGGGGACACTACCGTGTCCCCAGATATAATCTAATTATAGAAAAGAGGTGACACAAAAAGAAGGAATTTTAAGCGTCAAAGTATTCCTCCGAATCGGTGTCAACTGGAAAATTGCCCAGAAGGCTGGCAGCATTGCCACGTTGGATGGCAATGCTTATCCTCTGACCTAAAAATAGGCCAGCCCTCTGGTCACGAGAGGCGTCGACTAAGCGCTTTGAAATTTCTCTGAAAAAGAAGCGTGTACTTGGACCCCACGGACCCAGCGTCTCGACCCCAAACGGCTCAAATACGTAATCTCCAACGAGATTACTGTATTTGCGCCGCTTGAGAGTCTCCACTGATGCAGCAGCGGCGCCCGCACAACCCATCGTGTTAGGAAGATGAGAAGGCGCAAGGGTGTCCACGCAAGTTGCGTCCCACACCAAAGGCCTACCCATCTTCCATGGCATCAATGACATGCCGTCCGGTCTCCTTCAATCGTCGCGCGCCAAGCCATTTGGTTCTAAAACGGCTGGCACGCCGGCGGTGGCAAGAGCGCGACGGATGATGCCATTGATGCTAGCGTGGCGCGGTATACGGCCGGCACTCCTACTGCAAGAAAGACCGTGGTGTCCAAGCTTATCGACTGCCTCTCCACACATACACCGATGCGGAGAAGCACAAGGAGCGCCCAAGCGAAGGCAGGTGGCAATGCGGAATGTGATGTCGTCAAACAAGGTACCAAGGCTAGACGAAGGAATGGCTTGAAGCCAAAGGCCGGATACCCATTCTCCCACAGCCAGCAAACGGGCGCGCTCAGCAGCGTTGGCGGAGGTACTAATTAGTTCCTCTCTAACCAGACTACAGAGCGGCTCGTCCCACTGTCTCTGGGAAAATAAATTTTTTGGGAAGTCTGTACTCGGACAAGCTATTCTCCAAGCATTCAAAGCCTCGGTCTTATATGACACTTCAAAATTAACCAGTGTAGAAGCTAAAATTTTCCTGGTTAATTCTTCCGTGGCATGGACCGAGGATAAGAACGCTGGTAAACTAACATCAGAAATTTTGCGAATACCGAGGCCGCCCAGACGAACTGGTAAAGTTGCCTGTAGCCACACTCGGTCACTCAAAGCCACATTTAAAATTTTACACACTGAATTTTGCATAATTTTATCCATACGCTCTAAAACTGGGAGGTTTTTCCAAAAATGTGATGATCATAAGCAATGAGTAAACTTAGGAACAAACAGACAGTATCGGAGAATGGTGAAAGCCGATTGTATATTAATTTCAAATATTCTGTCCGAAACGTCACTGAAATTTTGAATCTTTTCTTCTATGAAGGAATCGAAACCATTTTCATAAATAGGGGACCCAAAGAGACGCAGAGACGACTTATTTAAAATTTTGATGTTAGGTGCCAAAGTGTTTAAGTCTTATATTTAAGTCAATTTTGTAGTGCATGGTTGTTTGTTTGTCCCTTAATTTAAATAAATAAATAAAAGATGTTTCGATACCGATTACATTTTATTGATTTACAATTTAGTAGGCGCATGGATTACGATTACTTTTTTAGGGTTCCATACCAAACTAACCAGTCAGTCTTGCTGTTACGTATTAGTTACTCGGATCTTGATCAAATAAAAAATAATAAAACCAGCCAAGTCTGAGAATATGTAGAGAGAATAAACCAGTAGACCAACGATTCAATTTTTCAATTTCAATTTAACTTAAATAGTACCTAAACCAAGTTATTAATAGTTACGACAAGTTAGGTAACAAGTTATTGTATTTATAGTATTTTAGGAAATAGGTACAGCTAGGTATTTATAAACTGAAATCAGTGCTTGTTTATTTGCGGCGAAAACGTCCGTGGCCCGAATTTCAGCGAGATGAATATTAAACCGAGTTTTTTGTTGGACTCCAAACAAAAAATGTGGAGATTTAATGTAATTATATTGAAAAGCGAGCGACCATCTTTCGCAAATGTATTACTTTTTAGTTTTTGGTTACGTGAAAATATTGGTAAAACCCGTGGAATCTTTTGTTTGAAGCGCTGAGCAGTCTTGCCGATGGACAGTAATGGTTTGACGGGTAAAATCTCTATAGGTTTTAAAACGTTTGTCGGAGTCCGCGGACTTTTTAAAGGTTTGATAATCTTTTAACAGATTTCTAATCAAAAATATTTTGACGATCACTCGAAACATTTTGATTTGATTTAGATAAAGTATGATAAATTTTGAAGAGTTCCCTCGATTTCTCCAGGATCCCATAATCAGATCCTGACTTGATGACTATGGGACCATCTGTGAACTATAACCTTTTCAAACAAAAAAAGAACCACGTATCTTCGAGTAATCGAGGAACACACATAGAAAAAAAAAGATTCCGACGAATTGAGAACCTCCTCCTTTTTTTGAAGTCGGTTAAAAGTGAACTCAGGAATGTTCAAAGGAGAATGACCGAAGGTGGTATCAAGTTTTCTCATGAACCAAAAACAAAATAGTCTAGGAAAATAAAATAGTGTATTTGAAGAACCATATGCACTAGGAATTGGTTTTTCATATCCGGAATTTAATTTGGCATACAAAAGGTTACTTTCTTAACGATGCACATTTTGTGTCGTACTGATTTTACTAAGAAGCGTGTTTAGTAATTATTATCGTGGTTTTTCTACAGTCATTTGTTTTGTCCATACATTTTTGTCGACTTGCGTTAACGCCAAACGCTTGTGACTTTGTATAGGCCCGCTGAGGAGGCAATTAGTGCGAAGATAACGAATTACATAAGGATGCATGAAGGAGGCGAAATGAAAAGTTAAACTTGTTTACATCAAACGATTATTGTCAGATCGTAATAAAATCAAAGTTTCTATAATTTAGACGACTTTTTGATCCGCACGATTGAAATCCGACTATGATAATTTGCTTTTTTATATATAAGCGTTTTAAGAACCTTGGGCTCATTTTGAAGTCTAGCTTGTTTTTAACCGACTTCAAAAAAAAGGAGGAGGTTCTCAATTCGTCGGAATCTTTTTTTTTTTTATTTTTTTTATTTTTTTTTATGTATGTTCCCCGATTACTCGAAGATGCGTGGACCACTTTCGAAAATTTTTTTTTTGTTTGATAGGGTATAGTTCACAGATGGTCCCATAGTCATCAAATCAGGATCTGATGATGGGATCCTGGAGAAATCGAGGGAACTCTTCAAATTTTATAAGCACACTTGAAGTGATTTGGGTATTGTTTGAAAGAGTAATTTTTTCCAGGTAGTCTTATGGTCATCAGGTCGGGATCTGATGATGGGATCTTGGTAAAATCGAGGGAACTCTTCAAATTTTGCTAGTATACTTAAAGCGATTTAGGTATTTTTTATAGTTACTATTGCATTTCCTTGCAGTCATCAAGTAATGACTGTATTCATTAAGTCAGAATCTGATGATGGGATCTTGGAGAAATTGAGGGAACTCTTCAGATTTTAGAAGCATACTTCAAGCGATGTGGGCATTTTTTCCAATGCCTGGTGCATTAGTTGTGTTTCACTAAAAAGTATAAAATAAAATGGAAAATTCTTTCCAAAAAACCAACTTCAAATGCCACTACAAAGAATGAAATAATTTTTAATGTACACCAATTCGAAGTCGGGCAATGTTTCGTTCATTCAATAATAGTCCTTCGTATTGTCGATAATTTTGTCGTTTCTTTGCACATCAAGTTTTATAATAAGAAGGACTATTAATGATTGAGCAAAACATTGCCCGACTTCGAATTGGTGTACATTAAAAATTATTTCATTCTTTGTAGTGGCATTTGAAGTTGGTTTTTTGGAAAGAATTTTCCATTTTTTTATATATTTTTTCACACTTTAGCTGAAAATAATTTGATACTTACCTAGACGATCTAGACGTAGGTTCACTTGCTCCTTTTATTTATGCAAGATTTGCACAAAACTAAGTTGCAAACGCACTTCTTGATTTGAAAAGAAATCAGTGTTTCTTAATACGAATAGGCCTATCCACTCATCTAGATATTTTTTGTATCAGTTCTTCGCAATGTTACGTTGTGTCAAATCGTTTATTGCAGATTAAGGTTGGCAAAGATGGTAACCGAAGACAGATTTATAACAAAAAATTGAGGTATTAAAATACCTATCTACTGAGATCAAAGTACATCTAAGTTCTATGGCAGGCAAACGGCAATTAACCCTTCTACCTCTGAAAGACGACTTGTGCCCAGTTATAAAAGGGTATAAAATGAAGTTGAGACGATTTGGGGAGAGTTTTTTTTTAAAAACTCCAAGTAAATATCTACTTGACTGCGACAATTGACGACCTCCCTGGCGCAGTGGCGGCGCACTCGGATTCGAGTGGGAGGTCGCGGGTTCGATTCCCGCCACGGGCCACTTTGTAATTTTATAATTTCTAAAATTGGCTCCCGTCTGGTCTGGTAGGAGGCTTTGGCCGTGGCTAGTTACCACCCTACAAGCAAAGACGCACCGCCAAGCGATTTAGCGTTCCGGTGCGATGCTTGTAGAAACCGTTGGGGTAAATTTACTTACCCTTCCAAGTTAGTATACGATAACATCTTAGGCTGCATCATCACTTACCATCAGGTGAGATCGCATTCAAGTACCTACTAACTTGTAAAGAGTAAAAAAAAAATCTCACCTGTTGGTAATGTGATGATGCATTCTAAGATGTTATCGTATTGACTTGGCAAGGGGTCAGCAACCTTGGCAAGAGGTCAGGACCCAAAGTCTAACGCTTTCAGCATCGCTCCGTAACGCTGAATCGCTTGGCGGTGCGTCTTTTCTTTAGGGGTGTTATATCCACTGCCGAAACCAGACCATACCAGACCTGAATCTATTTGGAAATTATAAAATTCTATAGTGGCCCTGGCGCTAATCGAATCCGCGACCTCGCGCGAAGATAAATGAACTTTCCAACGCAAGAATAATTTATCAATTAGGACCAGTAGTTTCTGAGTTCTTCAATTTTTACCCACGACGGAACGGAGTACGGGTATATGCGTTTAGGGTGAGAGACCGTTTGTACATTACTTTATTATTGAGATGTTATGTTTGTTTGTATGTTAAATTGTTCACAAAAACCAATAATGCAAAAATATTTTTGTTTGTTTGTTTGTGCACATCAATGTTCCCATTTATTTCAAATACGGCTTGACCGATTTAGATGCGGTTTTCTGTATAATGTTTGGTGTTCAGCGGCAATGGTTCTTAGATAGTTGTTACGAACATCGATCACCAGGGGGCGCCATAAAATACATTTATATTGCAAACGAATGTTCCCATTTATTTCAAAAACGACTGAACCGATTTGGATACAGTTTTGTATAAACTATTAGTGAGTCATTGGCAATGGTTCGTAGATAATTGTTCTTGTGATTGAACAGCAGGGGGCGCCACAATAAACGTCTCTTTATGACTTGGAAGGGATGATGCCTTCAAACGCTGCTAGAGGAGCTAATGGCTAGTTTGAAGATTAATTTTCATTTTTTAATAATAATATAATTTAAGTTACTTTAATAGATTAATCGAAAAACTATAAAACAAGTGGAAAATTAAAAAAATTTAAAACACCCACGACTTTTGCAGACTTGTAATTGAAAAAGGATTAAATAATTTATTTGAAACTCCCCGACTAAAGGAAAGTAAGAACTAAGAACCTATCAGTATAATTACAAATCCAAGAAAATCCGCCAGAGCTGCTGTGTTTTGCCTATGACGGTTTTGCCTATGGTGGTGTAAAATTTTTTAATTTTCCACTTGTATAATATTAGTATACATACGAGTAAGTACCTGCGGGGCTAGACAATGTAACAGTCGTTTAGCGTTCACGACAGTAGATAACAATGTATGGACAAAACAAGTGACTGTAGAAAAGCCACGTGACCGTATAGAGGAAAACACGCCTTTTTGAAAATCGACTACGACAATTTGAACGCTCCCTGGCGTTCTCGCAGACATTGTAAATAACTTTAGCGTACTTCGCATGACAATTGACAGCCGACAGTGAACAAAGCTAAGCATAAAGTAGATTCTGCTTTCATTTGTTTTCATTAGTCACGTGGTTTGTCCATACATTTTTATCTACTGCCGTGAACGCTAAACGACTGTTACTTTGTCTAGCCCCGCTGAGAAGCAAAGCAAAAATCCGAGCAATGGTAAACTCTGCTATATAAAATCGGGAAAATTTTCTTGACATTGAAATATACTGGGTCTCGTCTGCGCCGCGGGTATGCTCGCATTTCACTGAACAGCTTAAAAGCATAGCTAGTATTTCCTGAGGGTGCAGCACTTTGTACTGGTAAATAGACGTCGTATGGATTTTTATGATATTTTCCTCTTTTATCTTGGATATGAGTGTCAAGTGAACAAAACGACACGAGCGTAGGTTAAATAAGGTAGGTTTTTTATTAATATAAGTATATATTATATATTTTTTAATATAAGTTATTTGTACTATTATATAGTAATATAATAATAGTACAAATAACTTATATAAAATACCGGTCAAGTGTGAGCGAGACTCGCGCACCGTGGGTTCCATACTATTTAAGTATCATAGGTACTATACAAAAGTAACTTAAAACTTTAAGTATCACTTTATAAACGAACCTCAAACCTAACTTTGATTTTTGAGGTGTATTGTTAACATCAAACAAAATTATATAAACTAGATGTGTTGATTATTATATTGCTGCCGTAAAACTTACATTAACTCTCTAAACGCGCTGCAACTCCCAATCGTTTGCCGCGTAACCAGCCGCGGCCGAAGTCTCTACTAAACCTGATCAACTTGGATATTACGAAATTCCAAAGTGGCCCGTCCCCGGAATCGAATTGGAGACTTTCTCTTAAACGCCTCCTTTCCTCAATCCCTCTTGAAGGATATTTCCGCTTGCGTGAATTTGAACCCTTGTTACCCACTTAAGAAGCTGACTTCCGAACTACTGAGTCTATTATGAGCCTTTTCTAGAAAAATACGGATGATGCTAATTATTTGTTAGCGTTTTCCGTTAAATTAGTTTTGCTTGTCTCTTTAATACTCCGTAGCATTGACAGATCAATCAATTCCATCATTTAACGCCAATAATAAGTACACTTAGGTCCGGTTGCTTGACTTGACTTTAACCGAAACGTTATAGTTAAATATGGCGGCCTGACTCTAATGTCTTTCGAAATAAGGGTCAGACCGCCATATTTAACTATAACGTTTCCGTTAAAGTCAAGTCAAGCAACCCAGCCTTAGGTTCTATAGACAGGGTGATAAAAAGTTTCATGCTATTAAACGATCCTAAACAAATCCGTCTGAGACATTTCATAAGTACTTAAATATTTTATTGGAATCAAAAAACGTAAGTTATAATGATGTCAAAAATAAACAATTTAGAAAATATCGTCACAAAAATAAGTCAACAGTTTGAATACCACAATAGAAATAATTAAAGATAGGACGTGTAGGATTTCAGTGGTTTTACACTCCACGATAAAATGTCTTTACAAGAATACAACGTTGAAGAAAAATACTTTATTATTAGTATTATTTTTTACAATGTTAAAAAACACATATCTGATGATGAACGATGATAAATATCACTACATAGTATAAAACAAAGTCGCCTTTTCTGTCCCTATATCCCTATGTGCGCTTAAATCTTTAAAACTACGCAACGGATTTTGATGCGGTTTTTTCCAATAGATAGAGTGATTCAAGAGGAAGGTTTATATGTATAATACATGCATCATATACTAAGGCAACATTGCTAATTTTAGAGGTTTCTAACGTGATGTCGTAAATTAACCTAATTTTTTTGGGCTTATTTAGCAATTTAGCAAAAACGCTGCCTAAACCCTACGAGTTAGATCAAATTAATGTACTACAGTATTGTACACCATAAAAAGGTCTACAAAAAAGTCCGCGATGGTATATGTTTATATTTTAGGGATAACCCACATTAACCATTTTTATTGTTTACTTTTTACGTGAAAAAATGGCTTATTTACGAAGCTATTTTAAGCATTACGGCATTAATCCTTATCGAATTAAGTACCTTAAATACAGTGTGCAATTAATATAGATTAATATGGTTCCTTACAGCATGTAAATTAAACAAATATTTTCGGAGATATTACAAATTTAAAATTTGCGTTTGCGGGCGGGCGGTACCGGTCGGACGGACGTTGCAGGCTATTTGAGCGTTGACTGTTTTTCACATGGCCAACTGTATATGTCGCTCTTTCAAGAGTAACCTCAAGAGAAAACATGTTTGTATTGTCTAATGACAAGAAAGCTGTGAACGTTGTGTATAGAGACATCCTGTAATATATTAAATGTTGTAAAAATAAAATAAATACCTAGGTAAAAATGTAAAAAGTAAATAAGTAAAAATGTGTAATGTAATAAAAATTGTATGAATTTAGATATTCCAAAGATAGCAGGAAATCTTCATAGTAAGTATAGGGAAAGAGGAATTGTTTTACTCCAAATTTAATGCGTGCAGGCCAAGGGCAGTAATGAATGAATCAAAAATACTGGATCGATTTTAATCATGTTTTCATTGAGTGACATAGGCATATATTATATTTTATGCCCGTGCAAAGTCGGAGCGGGCCGCTATGTTTTTATATACAACGTTCATAGTTTTTCTGTAGTGTATTTAATTTAGTATCAGCATTGCACCCGTGCGAAGCCGGGGCGGGTCGCTAGTAATCTATAATATATAAGAAAATTTTCCCACAGAAGTCTAAGCTTTTTAAATCCTCAAGCCACTAGTGGTCACGCCACCATTTTGAGGAACTTCCGCACAATTCAAATTATCTTTATTTTACATAGGCCTAACGTAAAGGCTCTTGTAAAACGTCAATATGATATTTGTCGCATATGTCGCATATAACTACAAGTTACGAGGGTTCAAACGCGCCCTGCACTGAGAAAAAGCCCAAGACAAACTCAACCGGGTTTTGTTCAATAGATCCCATTTCTAGGACTACCGCCTGTTGTACCTATCTAAACTCTATGAAAGAATCTTAAGATATTAATCGGTCTAAACTTTTCGCTATAAGATCGTTGGCTATAAGAAAAAAATTTTAGACAACATTTTACATGGTGATATTCTTGTATAAGGAAGTCATTTGATGCTAAATACTCGTGTTTGATGTTGTGTGAATGAGGTTGTTTAGTGGGGAACGCTTTGAGGAGGGGTTTGGATTGATTCCGCCATCTACTCTTACATTTACTCTTACAGTCATCTTAATTTTTGTCTTCTTGCGCTCATGTAAACTATGAAGCTAGCTACTAGCAGCAATGTTCCTTCAAAACTATAACATTCATTAATAGCCTAGCCTAGCCTTGCGTGACATGCGGCGCCATTATGTGTGCCAAGATTTCCATCAACATTGACGCCATCTTATGCACCACTTGACAGATTAAAAAAAGTCACGGTAATTTTGTAGACAGGGCCTGTCCATATTTGTTTTCTAGGTCTGCATAACGTGGGGTTACGCAGGGGACGGATAAACAAACTCTTTAGGTACGTGTTAGGTACCGGCATCGTATCTGCAGTCTGTGATGCTTCTAATGTCCATAGGCGGCGTTTATTAATTACCTGCTTATTTGATTTTGACTACTGCATGAAAAAAAATGCAAATTAAAATCGCGTCGCCGCCGTATCGTGAAGTAAAATAAATCGCTAATCATTTCTCAATATTTTTTCCCCAGGACAGGACTGTGGATCGCTTAAGAAATATTTATTTGTCTTCGTCAACAGCTGACAGACAAGGGCTGGACGAATGTTTTGGCAGTTTTAATCATTTACTTGTTTCTAAAACTGTTTTCACTTCCATAAAACTGTTTTGTTTATCTAGAAAAAGGCGTGGGTGAAAATAAGTGGGTGATCTCCTGGCTACAAGGGTCTTCAGGTCGTTGTACCTAGATACTCTTAAATAAGAATATACCTAGATAAAAATCTATTTTCTCGTTTAGATTTTGCAGCATAAAATAATAAACACCTTGGAAAAACAGCCAAGCAAATGCAATGCTGACTTTCAAACACCTATAAAGCATCAACCGCCCTCGCGATCTTGCATATTTATGAGAAAAACTTTGATTGGTAAAGTATTGGCTGAAAACTACCTTCACTTGCATTTATTAATTTAAATATTTATGCACAACATGCAAATTATAGTAAAACAACTTTCCAAATAAAATATGAGATGTAATAGAATTGGAAGTCAGGCGCAATTCTATATAAAAAAGAAAATTAAAAATTGGTTGCCTGTAAAGTCGGTTTACTGACGATTGTTGAACGTGACAACGTCTTCATTGTCGCTAGTTCCGCGCTCGCGAGGTAACGCCGGTAACGCCGCATGAGCGAGGTAACGCCGGATGAGTCATGTTTTTTCGTGCGTGCAACCGGGTCTATCGATTTATAAGACGTTGTCACGTCAAAAATTGGTTGCCTGTAAAGTCGGTTTACTGACGATAGTTGAACGTGACAACGTCTTCATTGTCGCTCGTTCCGCGCTCGCGAGGTAACGCCGGTAACGCCGCATGAGCGATGTAACGCCGGATGAGTCATGTTTTTTCGTGCGTGCAACCGGCTCTATCGATTTATAAGACGTTGTCACGTCAAAAAAAAGTTTGTTGAGTTCTTTGTCACTAAACATGTAAACTTCGTAATCGAGTTTTTTGACGTGACAACGTCTTATAAATCGATAGAGCCGGTTGCACTCACGAAAAAACATGACTCATCCGGCGTTACCTCGCTCATGCGGCGTTACCGGCGTTACCTCGCGAGCGCGGAACGAGCGACAATGAAGACGTTGTCACGTTCAACTATCGTCAGTAAACCGACTTTACAGGCAACCAATTTTTGACGTGACAACGTCTTATAAATCGATAGAGCCGGTTGCACGCACGAAAAAACATGACTCATCCGGCGTTACCTCGCTCATGCGGCGTTACCGGCGTTACCTCGCGAGCGCGGAACGAGCGACAATGAAGACGTTGTCACGTTCAACTATCGTCAGTAAACCGACTTTACAGGCAACCAATTTTTTTTATGTATTTTCGGTAGGCTGAGAATAGGATGAAAACTTTTTCTCATTCCTAAAACGTGAGAAATAATTAATACGGCAAAACAATGTTTGCCGGGTCAAAGTAGTACCTAATGTTATAAATGCAAAAGCTAATAATAGGATTGTTAAAGTAGTGTTATTATCTCGCTGCAGACTCGGTCATAAATCATTCGAGTGTTTCGCTTTTGTTGTTCTTTGTTGAGTTGTGCATTACTGCAGAACAACAAAAGCGAAACACTCGAACGATTTATGACCGAGTCTGCAGTGAGATAACAACACTACTATAGTCCTTTACGCCTCAACTTTAATACCAATTTGGCTACAGATTAGAGATTGATAGATGCGTATACTATAGATCAATAGATGGGCTACTTTTAGTTTTGTTCCCTATTAATACAATTCTAAAGCCTATTTCGATCTTCAAATTACGCGGGTCAAGGAGCCACGACAAAAAATGGGTCTAAGTATAGTAACAAAGCAATAAAACTACAACGTTTACGAGTGTCTGTACTACCTATCAGACCTCCTAATTAAGTAATGCTCAATTGTCCGACTTAATACCTATTAAATAAGAACCTAATTGGCCAACCGGATTAGGTGAAGATTTGTGAAGGAATGAGAGGAAAACGAGTATTAATTAGGATCTTTTATTGGCTCCTTAAGCTCTAACACGTACGCACATTTTCCCTATATCAGGGGAAAATGGGGGGAAAATTAACCAGGCTTTTATGGTAGTTATATTTCCTTATTTATATAATATTAATAACAGTTATATGCTATTATTATAAGAATATTTGCCGGTTGTTAGGGCAATAGGGAAATTTCCCTCCAGGCAGATGTTATGCCTGGGGACCGCTTGTGATTCGAGCGTGTGACGTCAGAACTTCTATATATAGCACGCTCGTTGAAAGCTCCGTCAGCGTATGCTAGGGTACTGGTTACGCCATCTATCGTCAGCTATCGAAGACCGCTACAAATACTAGCTGACCCAGCAAACCTTGTTTTGCCATATATATACTTATATATTATTTTTCACCATTTCATACCCCTCTAAGTGTGAAAAGTTTACGTCCGATTCTCAGAATTGTCGACTGTACACAAAAAAAAAATCCACCATCGCGCCGTAGTGGCAAATATTCTGCCATATTTCAAATAATACTGAAAATACTGGGCCATAATAATCACCGAAATTACAGGGCCTAAAAAAAGGCGTAGTGCAGTGCATCTTATGACATTGCAATGCAAAATCTTGGGGTACATTGTATTTGACATGGTCAAGCGTCTTAGGGTGATACCTCATAAATGTGTTGCATAGCGTCGTCGCAACGGATGAGCGCAACGTATGCCACACCTGCGTTTCGATAATGCACCTCAGTCATTTTCCAATCACCACAACGAATCGAAGCAGTGGAACACTGTCCGTCATCGCACTGGAGTCGTCACGTTCCCCGCTTCATCTCTCGTCTGTCGATCAGTTGAAACATCGCATCACGTACGGGCGAGGCCCCATAATAAGCCGCGCTGCATAGCGTCGCATTGCCACAGCGGAAAAACGCATTGTATGCCATACCTACATTGCGTTGAGGGTATGCATATCGTCGCAGTTGCGTCTGCGTTAAACCTAGCAGTGGTTCCACTGCCCGTCGTCGTAACGAAGCCCTGACAACGCAGCGCATCACCATCCCTCCCGCGTCTTCGATCCGTTGAAACGGTTTAATGGGATATGTCATATATGTGAAAAAACGCAGCGACAACGCACCTCAGCGCATCGCACTAATGGGGCCTCGCTCTAAGACGACGCATTGTTTAAATCTGGCATGTCACTGAAATAATTATGAATGAGGCAACTTCGACGCTGCGACGACGCAACGTTACTAATGAGGCATTACCTTAAATATAGTGAACGATTAAAGGAACGCTCGTCCCTTCATTCTTTACAAAAGATATAAGTGCGATATTATTTCTGCCTGATATACGGGGTTAGACAAAGTCACAGTCGTTTGGCGTTAACGCTAGTCGACAAAAATGTATGGACAAAATAAATGACTGTAGAAAAACCACGATAATAAAATTACTAAACACGCTGTGTTTGAATAATTAACTACGACAACTTGAACGCTCGCTGGCGTTCTCGCGGACCTTGTAGATAACTTTAGCGTACTTCGCTTGACAATTGACAGCCGACAGTATCAAACACAGCGTGTTTAGTAATTATTATCGTGGTTTTCAGTCATTTGTTTTGTCCCATACATTTTTGTCGAATAGCGTTAACGCCAAACGACTGTGACTTTGTGTAGCCCCGATAATCAGTTACCATTGAAAAACGTAACAAATTCTAAACCGAACACACGAAATAAATTGAATAATTAAAGGACCTGTACGTACAGACGTTTCAACGAAAACCATTCCAATATTTCTCATTTGCGTACACAAAGACACGGGTCGTCTGGGTTCTCGAGGAGTCGAAGAT
The DNA here is from genome assembly GCA_036785405.1 of Coenonympha arcania. Classification (NCBI taxonomy): domain Eukaryota; kingdom Metazoa; phylum Arthropoda; class Insecta; order Lepidoptera; family Nymphalidae; genus Coenonympha; species Coenonympha arcania. The sequence goes on along the minus strand of JAWDAA010000030.1, from coordinate 945,954 downwards.
TTAAGACAAAGGGCTCGATATCACAGTAATACAGGAGGACATTTCCCTGAAGGCGATTTCCTCTTTCAGGAATCAAATTAATTTGCTCCAACACACGTTGAAGAAACCCTTTTGTGCGTAAAAAATAATTTTCAAGTACAAAATTGCGTACAAATAAGTTTTTAACCTACTGCGGTAAAGCGAAGGGTTATGCATGTTCATCTGTTTCCATATAATTTCTAAATTACTTATAATGGCGGACGATTGGGATAGAAGATTATGCAATGGATTCGTGGCAGAACACCCACTAGGTGGATGAATGACATCAAAAGAGTCGACGACTTCAGGCAACACAAAATCGGGCTTCTTTAGCTATCATTACAAGAGGCCTTTGTCCATTGTTCAGTGATGTACGTCAATCGGCTGAGACGAAAAGATTGCCCCATACGGGTATCGAACGGGGAGCCTTCCATATATCCCTTATATTTCAATTATTATTGTTTACTAGCTGACCCGGCAAACGTTGAAAAAAATTTTCTCGCTTGGGGACATAAAAAATAGATAACCCGCTCCCGGACCCAGAGATCATAATATATAAATAAATCATTTATATAAATGTTACTAACATACCTACTAAAAACAATGGATGGAAACGTCTGAATTTAACGTTTATTTATTTATTTATTTATACCCTGAAAATTTCATAACGATCGGTCCAGCCGTCTCGGAGGAGTTTGGTTACAAAGAAAATCGAGAGAATTTTATATATTAGAAGAAGACTAGCTGACCCGGCAAACGTTATTTTGCCATTAGGGATATTTAAAATACATAACCTGCTCCCAAGCTCAGTGACCTTGAAATTTTCATAACAATCGGTCCAGCCGTTTCGGAGGAGTTTGGTAACAAGGAATGGTGAGAGAATTTTATATATTAGATATATACAAAATATATATGAGTATGGCGCACGCGTGATGTTAAGTGATACACGGCTGCGGTTGCACTGCATTCATCATCCCGAAACGTTTCAGTATACAGTTCCTTTCAAACCGAAACACAACAATACATCGCTGCTTCACTATAGAATAACTGATACCGCGGTAATAAGTATAAAGTAGTATTGCATATCAATAACTCCATATAACTTTTTTAAATCTTCCAATCCTCTTATACAACCTTTGAGGCTTATGCAGATGTTTGTATCGTATAAACGGAGCCTGTACAAACTTTATACAGCCTTCGCTTTATACAGAGCGACCTTTTTGCTCCGACAGTACCCGATGTACAATCGGGGAACAAACATAATATTGCGATACTTTGGGACACACGGATCTACCGTTAGACCAATAGAGGTCAATCCAACGCCTGTTGCAACTTACCTACTACATGGATAGAAGGAAAATTCTAATCTAGAGGTTGAAAAGAACACTTTGAATAGTACAAAACTGTTTGTTGACAATTTAAGTGCCAAACTGTTTTTTTTTTCAGCAGTAGTCATGTACTTATAAGATTGAAATCAAGAGTGAATAGGCATCTCCTAGGCAAGCCTATATTTGACGACCTCCCTGGCGCAGTGGCGGCGCGCTCGGATTCGAGTGGGAGGTCGCGGGTTCGATTCCCGCCACGGGCCACTTAGGAATTTTATAATTTCTAAATTGGCTCAGGTCTGGTCTGGTGGGAGGCTTCGGCCGTGGTTACCACCCTAACAGCAAAGACGCACCGCCAAGCGATTTAGCGTTCCAGTGCGATGCTAGGTAGAAACCGTAGGGGTAAATTTACTTACCTTTCCAAGTTAATACGATAACATCTTAGGCTGCATCGGGGTAATCTGTGCTGCATCATCACTCACCATCAGGTAAGATCACAGTCAATTACTAACATGAAAAGAGTAAATAAAAAACGGAAAAATCTTTCCAAAAACCAACTTCAAATGCCACTACAAAGAATGAAATAATTTTTAATGTACACCAATTCGAAGTCGGGCAATGTTTCGTTCAATCACTAATAGTCCTTCGTAATATACAACTTGATGTGCGAAGACAATTATCGACAATACGAAGAACAATTAGTGATTGAACGAAACATTGCCCGACTTCGAATTGGTGTACATTAAAAATTATTTCATTCTTTGTAGTGGCATTTGAAGTTGGTTTTTGGAAAGATTTTTCCGTTTTTTATTTGAAGTCGGTTTTTATTTTTGTTAAACTTTTATTTTATTTTTTGATTTTTAGTGGTCTGAAGTTCACTATTTTTTTAATATGGGTAGACCTACTGCTGCTCATGTGAGACAGGGCCGTTTTATTGAAACGCACAAAGTCAGGGACAAACTCTACCTTCTTACGTGGTAACTGGTATAAATCGCACCTACATATTGATGAGTAGGAATAGTAAGTTGATTTTAAAGTTGTAGAAGAATATTTTTTGTTAATTTTTTATTTTTATTTTAAGTGGTCTGAAGTTCACTATTTTTTTCAATATGGGTAGACCTACTAAAGGGGCTGCTCTACCAAATCAACGCAGTGGATGAGTCTCGTAAAGTAGCGACATATAGTAGAACACCACCAGAGAACGTAATTCCCAAAGACGTCAATAGCTGTGGTGGTTTTCTGCCATTGATAAAAATTGGCGTCGAATCCCGCGTGATATTAAGACGCAACATCGTTATTTCAGAACGACTAGTGAATGGATGTTATGGGTATAATAAAAAAAATCAAATGGCCAGCTTTGAGGAGAGATCAATTAGAGGATGGAGAGCTACCAGAAGCCGTGTATGTCAAATTTGATGATGAATCTATTGGGCATAAGCTAAAAGATAGTGATGGTTGCATACCCATACCTCCATCTAGTACTACTTACAATTCAGGCATTAAGAGGCTACGGAGATGTGCAGCGCCGAATGCTGCCTCTAATATTAAGCTAGGCGGTTACAGTCCATAAACTACAAGGCACCACCGTTGAGAGGGCTGTAATCGACCTTGGCAAAAAACTTTACTAAGGGCCAAATATATGTTGCCCTTAGTAGCGTTAAAAGTTTGGAAGGCATAGTCTTATCAGATTTGGACGCCAACAAATTATTAAATAGACCACATGACGAAAGATCATAACTAGACTTTGAAATCTGTCTTCCGGCAATGAAGGTCACATGTAATTATTGATTAAACATATAACGGTTTAGCATTTAGTGACGTCACGCATGTTACACTCATGTTGCAATGCAACAACGAACGTAAGCGCATTGAAATTTGATTACAGATACCTAGTTAGAATTTCTGCCACAGGTCGCATCCTTACTGTAAGCCGTTAAGGAGGCCCGTTCCATTGATCATCATCATATTTGGTTACGGCAGTTACTTGACCACTTGACCATAACGACGTTATGGTAGGGAAATATCTGGATAGCCTATAAAAGATTCAGCTGAATATCGTTAATTTGCTCCTAAGAATTGAAGAGTTCCGTTATTTTGTCATATATCCCATCATCAGAACCTAATCAAGTTTTCACCAAACCACCCTTGAAGTACATTCTTCCAAATAAAGCAATAATCATTGAAATCGGTTGGCGTGTTATAGAGTTATTCATCTATACAAGCGCAAGTACTTAATGAAAATTTAATACTTTATGGTTTTCTCATGGATACCATTATCAGAACTGGATAAAATTTAAATGGGACCACATGGGAAGCGTCAGCTTTCTAATAAAAAAAGAATCATCAAAATCGATTCGCCCCGTCAAAAGTTATGAGGTAACAAACATAAAAAAAAAAACATACGCGTCGAATTGAGAACCTCCTCCTTTTTTTGAAGTCGGTTAAAAAAAGCGCGTCCCACCTAAGACTGTATCATCACTTTCCACCAGCACAGCCAAGCGCTAGCCTATATAGTTAAAAGTTAAAAGAAAGTTTATTCGGATGAAAAGTCGTTAAAATTCACAATATTAGTAGAAAGAAAAGAAAAACTTTATTCCGAAAATGCCACACGTAACACAACAATACGCCTTACGTACTAAAACGACGTACTAGTACTTAGTAGTAATTAATGCAGCAGTTAGAAATATTGTCCGACCGTGGCGACGGTGTGTACAACACGCAAAGCCGCCTATAGTGGTTCATTATTGTTTAATGTCGAACGAATCCACCTACTGAAACAAAAGCAGAGTCCGTAGTTATTCGCGAACTAAGCGTTTTTGCTGACGCTATAACCTGCGGGGCTAGACAAAGTAACAGTCGTTTGGCGTTAACGCTAGTAGACAAAAACCTGTCAAGTGCGAGTCGGACTCGCGCACTGAGGGTTCCGTACTACAACCGGAGGAATAAAACCATAAAACCACTATTCTTAACGAACCGCAAAACTAACTTTGTTTTTAGAGGTTTATTGTAAATATCAAAAAAACTACTTATTAGATCTCGTTCAAACCAATTTTAGGTGAAAGTTTGCGTAGTAATGTACATCATATATTTTTTTTAGTTTTATCATACTCTTATTTTAGAAGTTACAGGGGGGGGGACACACATTTTACCACTTTGGAAGTGTCTCTCGCGCAAGCTATTCATTTTAGAAAAAAATGATATTAGAAACCTTAGTATCATTTTTGAAGACCTATCCATAGATACCCCACACATGTGGGTTTGATAAAAAAAAAATTTTTTGAGTTTCAGTTCTAAGTATGGGGCACCCCCAAAATTTATTACTTTTTTTAAAATTTTGTGTGAAAACCTTAATGCGGTTCATAGAATACATCTACTTACCAAGTTTCAACAGTATAGCTCTTATAGTTTCGGAAAAAAGTGGCTGTGACATACGGACGGACAGACGGACAGACGGACAGACGGACAGACGGACAGACGGACAGACGGACAGACGGACAGACGGACAGACGGACAGACAGACATGACGAATTTATAAGGGTTCCGTTTTTTTACCATTCGGCTACGGAACCCTAAAAATGTATGGGACAAACCACGTGACTGTAGAATGGTACTAAACCAATGAAATGGAATGAAATGAATTGGAATGGTGTTTGATACCGTCGGCTGTCAATTGTCACGCGACGTACGCTAAAGTTATCTACAAGATCTGCGAGATCGCAAGGGAGCGTTCTTGTCGTAGTCGATTATCAAACACAGCGTGTTTAGTACCATTCTCTCGTGGTTTTTCTACAGTCACATGGTTTGTCCCATACATTTTTGTCTATTAGCGTTAACGCCAAACGACTGTTACTTTGTCTAGCCCCGCTGGAATACCCACTTCTATGCCACGAGTTTCAGAGAGTTTATAACACTCTAATGAAAAAGAACGTATATAACGTACGAGTTTATGAATGAATCTAAAAGCGGGTTCAAAGTTCAAACAATGGAAATATTATAACTCAAGAGGATACAATGATTTCATTTTTAACCGGCTTCAAAAAAGGAGGAGGTTCTCAGTTCATCGAAATCTTTTTTGTCCTTCTCACTATTATGAATACGTTGTACACGAGTTTCAGGTAGTTTATAATAGTTTAATGACAAAGAGCGTGTACAAGAGGTTATGAATGAATCATCTAAAGGCACAGAACACTAAATAGTACAACAGAGGGTCCACTACGCACGATGATTTAAAGTAATAGCGACTCTAGCGCTGACACTAAAAGTGCAATTCAGTTCGCAATAGCACTTGGCCCCGCCCTCAAAATTGACACGCAACAAACGCAATGTTGTGGTCTCTTTCTATCGCCTAACTTTATCTCTTACGACGTACTAGGGCTGCCGTAGTCAGACGGCGCGTAAAATAGACCGTACAGAACTAGCGCGTACAACTCGGCCCGCGAGCGGCAACCATCTGAAATATTGAGGTCCGGACCCCTACTTGTAGCCGGGTTAATTATTTTTCTTTTTTCTCATCACTCAGTGTGTGAAAACGTTACGAGAATGTCATAGCAGAGCGAATTTAGATTAAAGACCCAAGATATATGAAGCCTTCACGGTTTTTAAACTGCAGGTCACTAAAAATCACTTGAATAGCCGTTTACGCTGTTAACATTGAAAAACACTTTTTAAACAAGCATAGACTTTTCTTGGATATTTTCAGAGGTGTATGAAGTCTGCCTACCCACACTCAGCCAAGATAGGTAATGTATTAGTTCTCAAAGATATCCATAGTATTTTCAATATTGATAGTAAAGTGATTGATTTAATTTGAAACACAACCTACGCTTACCAAACTTAGACGATTAAGTTACCACAAGCAATAACGTGCTTACCTAAGTTATAGGTGGATGTAATTTTTAAACTTACCAAGTTCATACGACTAGGCTACCTGCGGAATCCAATAAAACAATAAATTGTGGCAACAACTAGTGCTTGAATTCAAGGAAACAATATTTCTAGCTGCTACAAATTGAAACTACGCGATTCTACGGATGTTTGGCGCCTTGTGGTTAAACTATCCTCTATAGTAGTGTTATTATCTCGCTGCGGACTCGGTCATAAATCGTTCGAGTGTTTCACTATAGTTGTTCTTTGTTGAGTTGTGCATTACTGCAGAACATCATGTATTTTTTTTAGTTTTATCATACTCTTATTTTAGAAGTTACAGGGGGGGGGACACACATCTTACCACTTTGGAAGTGTCTCTCGCGCAAGCTATTCATTTTAGAAAAAAATGATATTAGAAACCTTAGTATCATTTTTGAAGACCTATCCATAGATACCCCACACATATGGGTTTGATGAAAAAAAATTTTTGAGTTTCAGTTCTAAGTATGGGGCACCCCCAAAATTTATTACTTTTTTTTTAATTTTGTGTGAAAACCTTAATGCGGTTCACAGAATACATCTACTTACCAAGTTTCAACAGTATAGCTCTTATAGTTTCGGAAAAAGTGGCTGTGACATACGGACGGACAGACGGACAGACGGACAGACGGACAGACGGACAGACGGACAGACGGACAGACGGACAGACGGACAGACGGACAGACAGACATGACGAATCTATAAGGGTTCCGTTTTTTGCCATTCGGCTACGGAACCCTAACAAGCAATTATTTTGCTAAGATCTTCTACCAGGGGCCCGTTTTACACACTGGTCACTGAGTGTCAATGAGAATCAAACAATAAAATAACAAATTAACACTGAAAAATTAATTTTACGACTATTAGTAAAATATTAATGTTATTGTGTTTAAGTAGTAAAAAAATTTCACTTGTTGTGTTTCGAACTATATTTAATTTTCAATGTAGGCAAAAAAATGTTTGATTTCAATATCGTTTGCTTAGCCGAAAGGATGTATAGATGCATGAAAAAATTTCACAAAAAGTCTAGCTTATATCCTGAGGGAACTATAGGGAGTTCAAAAATATACCATAAATTTTAAGTGACACCCCTAAAAACAGCTCATTCAATATGAATGAACTGGGACAAATGAAAATTGACGCTCGTATAGATAGTCCAAGTTATCACCATACATATGCGACAAATATCATATTGACGTTTTACAAGAGCATGCTTATGTGAAATAAAGATATTTTGAATTTGGAACGAGAAATTGTATAGACCTACATAATATATATAAATGTATACAACCACCTAGTTTTATATTGTTGTATTTTTGTATAGAATATTTTGAATGGGAGTTTTCAAGTTGCGTGGGGTGCGTGTAAAGCGTAGGACGGTCGACACTACGCACTGTTACATAATGTAGACTGTAGAGGAATGTGAATGAAGAGATAGTAAAGGCCTAAAATAGGTCCATTGGTAGGTATATTATGAACAGTAAATAACCGCAATATGTAATAATGCCGCATTTTTATGCCATTTATTATTTGTATACAAGAATACACCTTTGTATTTTGTAGATGAAGAGTCCTAAGTTTCACCAGTAAAAGTAAAGCCAAAACTTAATTGATTATTGAATCATGAATGAAAGCAGGCGTTATTTTGCGGAAATCCATAGTTAGCATCATCATCATCAACGGCGCTACAGCCCTTTGTGGGCCCGGGCCTGCTCCAAAAGATTCCTCCATCGGTCGCTGTCCATTGCATTCGTTTCCCATCTTTTTATTCCTACGGCTTTTACATCTTGCTTCACTCCGTCCAGCCAACGAAACTTTGGCCGACCAACATTTCGACGGCCGTCTGGGTGTGAGATCAGTAGTTTTTTTGGTGGCCTCTGGTCACTCATGCGTTGTACATGTCCAGCCCACTGCAATCTTGCGATCTTTATGTGCTGGACGATGTTTGGTTCACCAAAGATATCATACAATTCGTGGTTGTAACGGTACGCCACAGACCGTCCACCTCTACCGCACCAAATATGGTCCGCAATACCTTCCTTTCGAATATTGCGAGGGCTTCTTCGTCTTTTTTACTTATGGTCCAGCACTCACTACCATAAGCTAATATTGGTCTTATAAGTGTTTTGTATAGTGCCACTTTGATATTTCTAGTCAGGAGTTGTGATCTCAGGTGTTTCTTCAGCCCATAGAACGTTCTGCTTGCAGTTGCAATTCGTCTCTTGATTTCTACTGACATATCATTTTTGTTGGTTATCAAGGACCCTAAGTAGACGAATTCAGAACACTGGTTTAAAGTTACGTCACCCACTTTGACTTTATCATTCTGTTGCAGGTTCGATTTACTTGAAAGCATATACATCGTCTTTTGCTGGTTTATGCTGAGACCCATTTTTTCGGCGCTCTTTCTGATTCGCGTATACTCGTCTTGTAGTACACCGAAGTTCCTCGCTATTATATCGAGGTCATCCGCATATCCCAGAAGTTGAGAAGACTTGTAAAAAATAGTGCCAGTCGTTTGCGTCTGGGAATCCCTGATACATTTTTCCAGAGCGATGTTAAAAAGAAGGCACGATAATGCATCTCCTTGTCTAAGACCGTTAATGGTTTCAAACGTGTTGCCTACATCGTTCTGTATCTTCACGCTATTGAGGGTGTGGCTTAATGTCATTTTTACTAGTTTTATGAGTTTTGCAGGGATTTTGAATTCATGCATTGCCTCATACAGTTTCGCTCTTGAAATACTATCATAGGCAGCCTTAAAAGTTAGCAGTACAGATTAATTTGTTTTGCTATAATCCACTACTTGAAAAAATTCTGTATGGTACAATATGCCGGAACACTGCCCACATGAAACAACACACACAATTTTCCAACAATTTCTTCGACGCACGTTTCGTCCCGACACCGGGACATCCTCAGGAGATGTTGACTTCACAATGCGAAATCGTAGAACTCAACGTAGGAAAATTGTGTGTGGTGTTACATGTGGGCAGTGTTCCTGCATATTGTACCATACAGATTTTTTCAAGTACCTAGCGGATTATAGCAAAACAAATTAATCTGTCCTGCTACTTATTTGATTATTTCAGTTAGTTGTAAGAATTTTATTGTTAAAACTGTAGGTGCATTGCTATTAGTAATACCTATTATTATTACCACTACTATTGCTATAAGTATTATTAGTGTTAGAGAGAATGGAATAGAAGTAATGGCAACGTCGTATCGATATCATAACCATTAAACATTGATTCCACTTTGTTAAACACCGCCCCATGGGGTTGAATTCTCGATGGCAGTGAAATGTCCGCCATCGCATATAGCTTATGATTTTATGGTCATTTTATGGCTTAAGAATGTTTTAAACTAAGTTGTTAAAGTTGTATGACTTAAATCTGAAATAAGTTACATTTTGTGAACCATCGTTCCCCACGCAAAGGCGCAAATAAAACGCGGAAGAATATGAAATAACTCTACCTATATAAATACTAATGGTAGCCACAGACAGACAGATAAACATATAGACAGACATATGGACAACAAAGTGATCCTTTAGTTTTTTTTACCTTTTGAGGTATAGCCTAAGAAAAGGGCCCTAACTCTTTATTCAATGACTTATCGTCTCCGAAACCTTGGAGTTACACAAGGGGTTTTTTAACTCTCACGGAAATTTGCATTGGTAGTTCATCTTGTCTTAATGTTAAGTAATCAAAGCAGGCTTTAGTGAGGTACGTATTTGATTCATTAAAACAAACCAAATGGGCCGAAACTTTAAGAGTTATTGGCTACTATTGATGAGTTCAACGATCTACGCCTATAGATCCTCGTCACCAAAAGTAATATATTGGAATCGTTACAACAAACCAAAAGTAAATAAAAATAAAAGTAAAAGTATAAGTTTTATTGTTAAAAAAAAAAAACAAAAAAAAATGAGCCCAAGTTTTCCATTTATGAGTTCTGGCTCGATACAACCAAATTATTAGATTTTAATCCGTATTAAAAACTCGTTCATTTGTATGAAATTCTGATTCCGAAAGTTTACGTAGGTAACTATAATAATCATTTTACTTCTCCTCCCACTCCCAGCGAGGACGACCTCCCTGGCGTAGTGGCGGCGCGCTCGGATTTGAGTGAGAGGTCGTGGGTTCGATTCCCGCCACGGGAATTTTATAATTTCTAAATTGGCTCAGGTCTGGTCTGGTGGGAGGCTTCGGCCATGCTAGTTACCACCCTACCAGCACAGACGCACCGTCAAACGATTTAGCGTTCAGGGCGATGCTTGTAGAAACCGTTGGGGTAAATTTACTTACCATTCAAAGTTAGTACGATAACATCTTAGGCTGCATCATGAATCATCACTTACCATCAAGTGAGATCGCAGTCAAGTACTAACTTGTATAGAGTAAAAAAAACTTTTTATTTTTAGTTCGCCAAGTATTGTTTTGAGACGCTTTTATAACGAAAAGCAAAGGTCTACAAAAAATTTGTGTCTTTTCAATGGCTTACATGTTGCTTTTAATGTGAACAGATTTATCCTGTTCAACGTGCCTAATAAAAGACCATCCTTCTAGTTGTAAAGGTTTTTATTTATAGAGCTTAAAAAGCTTTTATATAATTTAAAAGAAAGGGTAACAAGTTAGATTTTCGGTTAGTTGGTTAGTACAGGTTTTTTTACGAATTTCGAGCCGACTCGCATGAGGCATCGCACAAACGAATCGAATGCCCCATTCATTTACAGCTAGCGCCATCTGTTGACAGCCGCATGTCAGTGACTGTCCATAGATGGCGCTGGCTGTAAATGTATGGAAAAATGCCATTCGTTTGTGCGATGCGAGTTGACTCGAAATTCGTACATTAAACTAACCTCAGCTTCACGTTGCATCGTAGAGGCGTGTAGTCGACGCCTACGCGCGCCTGCCTACTACGCACGAGTTTATTCGTCACATAAACCTCTGTTACAGAGTTACAGTCGTACTGAGTCACCAAGGTATTTTTTCATAATACCCACACTTATTAAGTGACAATGAACTTACGGTGTAACCCACTCAGGACTATTCTGCCTACTACCGAGTTGACAATATCATTATGGTTATACAAAATACATTCATCCTATACCTCTATACGAGCAATTCTTGTATATATGTATATATATTAATCTGAATCTCGGAAACGGCTCGAACGATTTTCATGAAATTTACTATACAAGATCTAGCTAAGATTCATTTTTAGAAAATGTGTATTTACCAAAAAAAATATACAGTGTGAGTCTTCATAATGTGCACATATTGAAATGAGGGAAACTATGCTTAATTTTATCGACGGAAAACGTATTAAAAAAAATCTAAAATTTTTTTTTATATTTTTTTTGGATTTTTTAAAATTGTTGTTCGCTACTATGACCCTTGTGTAAACAAAACGGTGTAACTTTTAAACTAAATGATCTATCACGATGAATCAAACTTATTAATGATTGGAATTAATGGTCCGTCCTCATGAAATGCAAATTGTGGATAAAAATTACCCTTAATGGAAAATACACGTGTTTTAAATAAAATTTCTGGTTTTTTTTTCACTAATTTTTACAATAATCGTAAAATTTCTCAATAAAATGCCCCCATTGTATGCCTTTTTTATTACTTTAAATTATTCCTCATCGTATTAGCTACCTAATCGTAAAAATTGCATGCTTATAACTCAATTCTAACATTTCTTATCAAGTGTTAAAGAAAGGCCTAGGACACGGCTACGCACTAATTATTGAGATTGTAGATATCACGTAGAACCCCTCCTAAGGAAAACAATAACTTGCGCGTTTGGAGTGCTATTTTTGAACAGTTAAAAAGAGATGTTAGAATTAAGTTATAAACATGCAATTTTTACCATTAGGTAGCTAATACGATGAGGAATAATTTAAAGTAATAAAAAAGGCACACAATGGGGGCATTTTATTGAGAAATTTTACGATTATTGTAAAAATTAGTGAAAAAAAAAACAGAAATTTTATTAAAAACACGTGTGTTTTCCATTGAGGGTAATTTTTTTCCACAATTTTCATTTCATGAGGACGGACCATTACTTCCAATCATTAATAAGTTTGATTCATCGTGATAGATCATTTAGTTTAAAAGTTACACCGTTTTGTTTACACAAGGGTCATAGTAGCGAACAACAATTTTCAAAAATCCAAAAAAAATATTTAAAAAATTTTTAGATTTTTTTTAATACGTTTTCCGTCGATAAAATTAAGCATAGTTTCCCTCATTTCAATATGTGCACATTATGAAGACTCACACTGTATATAAATCTATACCTGACATCTATTGGCGATAAAATAAAACTATTACAGTAAAGTCCTGGTGCCATCTATTGGTGAGTAGCTGTAAGACTACCGAGCAAAGCTCGGTCACCCAGATATTAACAACTTATTATAGATATTTCAATACACGAAGACGCGCCCCATTCTGTCAAAATCGTTTCAATTGATTCTTATGGAGTTGGACAGAGTTGGGCGCGCCATCGTGGATTGAAATATGTGTAATGTAAAACTTTTATTGAGTCGTCCCAAGATAAAGCTATTCCTGTGGTCACATCTGTGGTCATATCTGTGGGCCCAAGCATGTCGACGTATTACAGACCTTAAAGGACTGGTATCCCAGGGCCGTAAAATAAATTAAAAAAAAAAACGACGCATTACAGCCGGGTCGGGGCCGGATGTCATGTCAATTCGTAGTAATTTTATAGCGCCATCTCTACATTTGATGTGGTAAGTACTTGAATGTCAACTCTTGTCTTACAGATGGTGCTGTTATAACTATTAGAAGTTACTTCCATCTAAGTTTTTCTTGCATCGCGTCTCGTGGTTTCATAAAACCACACAGTATTTTTTTAAACAAAGCTCTATTATAACTTCCAATTGCGTAAAGTGGAAGCCAGTAGACCAAATTGTCTTTACCCACTTTTAATACTACAGTCCTAAAAAGTTAATTCTGACCATTAAGAAATTGTCTAGTTATAATTAAAGAAATACTGCGAGGAATTCTTGTTTCCCGCATTATCTGTAACATAACAACTGCTTAATAATTCCTACACACGGAGGCACACAAACAGGAAACAAAGCCAAAAACCTGTCAAGTGCGAGTCGGACTCGCGCACTGAGGGTTCCGTACTACAACCGGAGGAATAAAACCATAAAAACCACTTTTCTTATCGAACCGCAAAACTAACTTTGTTTTTAGAGGTTTATTGTAAATATAAAAAAAACTACTTATTAGATCTCGTTCAAACCAATTATCGGTGGAAGTTTGCATAGTAATGTACATCATATATTTTTTTTAGTTTTATCATACTCTTATTTTAGAAGTTACAGGGGGGGGGGGACACACATTTTACCATTTTGGAAGTGTCTCTCGCGCAAGCTATTCATTTTAGAAAAAAATGATATTAGAAACCTTAATATCATTTTTGAAGACCTATCCATAGATACCCCACACATATGGGTTTGATGAAAAAAAAATTTTGAGTTTCAGTTCTAAGTATGGGGCACCCCCAAAATTTATTACTTTTTTTTAAATTTTGTGTGAAAACCTTAATGCGGTTCACAGAATACATCTACTTACCAAGTTTCAACAGTATAGCTCTTATAGTTTCGGTAAAAAGTGGCTGTGACATACGGACGGACAGACGGACAGACGGACAGACGGACAGACGGACAGACGGACAGACGGACAGACAGACATGACGAATTTATAAGGGTTCCGTTTTTTTGCCATTCGGCTACGGAACCCTAAAAACGTGACAGAACATTGCGTGGTCGCTAATGGAAATACATGGACGGAGTTCATTCATTGCTGCCTCCGCCCTGACCTATCTTAATACAATTACGTTACCTGATTGATGTCGAAAGAACCGACGGTAAACTTAGCCTAACTTAACTTAACTGTGAATTCAAAGTTTAACTAGCACCTGGAATAAAGTTGTACCTAGGTTTTTTTTTTATTTATTTCAATAGATGCACAATTGTTTCTTAAAAACTAATATCCCGCCAAACTGATTAACAGTTTGTTGGCGAGTTAGCGCTCTTATTCCTAATTTTATCGAACTACGCATCTACTTCTTAGCTAACTAACTACTTTTACAATTTAACTTATAATATATATACACTTATGATTATTTAAATGGACAATGACTCGTTGGAGTATAAAAAGTTATAAGCATTGTTCATCAAAATAATATAGGATTGAACTGTTGCTTTATTTTACGCAAACTTTGTCAAGTCAACATCTTCTAATGATGCTCCAGTGTCAAACGTCCAGGGTGAACGTGCTTTGAGGAACGTTTTGGAAGTATTGTATTTTCCGATATTACGGATTAGAGCAAATACGTATTATTTTCTGGTTCATCGAATTAACATTGCAATGGTCGTACTATGCAAACGTTATTAAGAGGGAGATGGAAACAAACCCAGAACCAGTAAAACGTAATACGTGTAAAAACTATAATAAGATGAGTCCCCACACACATTTTTCTCGAATTGTTATCTTATTCTCACCTCATTATTTTTCCTCAGAATCTATATGAAAAGTAGTAGATTTGTATCGGGTAAGCTAACCATTTCCAAACTCAAACTCTAATATTATCTCGAATGGCAATGGTATGCTATTTTTTTTAAATTAATAAATATAAATCAGGCCATTACACACATCGCAATCTAGCCTCAAAGTATGCGATTAGTTTGAAATATGTTTCGTTCCAATAGTGTTGGGCTAGGCCACTATTATATATTATGTACCACCGTTACCATGTAGTTACTGAAATTATCGACTGTTACAGACGGACGGATGAAATCCCATTTTTATCATTTTGGTACAGAACCCCAAAAATACATATGAACCACTATCACTGTGCATATTAGCCGTAAAAAGTATTAATTGTAACACACCCTATATTATCATATATCAGTTATAATTTCCCCACAAGTCTGTAATAGATGCCGTGTTTGTCGAAAACGCCATAAATCGAGATAGCGTTAATATATGGGAGCGCCAAATTAATTTTGCAGTTTAATAATCGGTAATACTATGATTGTCATATTTATTATATGTACGTTGATAACGTATTTTAGGGTAGCTTAATTTAATAAATTGACATCAGAAACGTTACTACAAATTTTACTGTATGGTATGAGGGTAGATATTATGTGTTATAGTAGTGTTATTATCTCGCTGCAGACTCGGTCATAAATCATTCGAGTGTTTCGCTTTTGTTATTTTGCAGTAATGCACAACTCAACAAAGAACAACAAAAGCGAAACACTCGAATGATATATGACCGAGTCTGCAGCGAGATAATAACACTTATAGATGTATCGATAGTGAGACGATAAAATTGATTTTTCGCAGCCTTAGCCATATCTATTCTATTTCTAAGATTGCTTTTGATACGAACGAGAAGAAAATAAAACATGTTGTAATTAAAAAAATACTTTTAAAAACAAGCTTTTATAGGTTGCATCTCGCTCAAACTCGGTTACCGTCTACCACCAAAGAACTTGTCAAGACAAATCAGACGAGCCCAAACTCAATGGGGTTTTTTTATTATTATTATAGCTTTATTTTCCACATAACAAAAAATATATAACAGAGTATATAACTATTAGCCCATTCTCCACTATTATATAAAAATATATAATAGTGGAGAATGGGCCGTGCGCTGGTATGGGATGCTACGTGTGCCGATACATTGGCGGCATCCTATATACAATCGACCAGCGGACGAGCCGGGGCTGCGGCGGACGCGCGAGAGCGCCAAAAATTAAATAAATACAGTTGTCTC
Organism: Coenonympha arcania; assembly: GCA_036785405.1. Taxonomy (NCBI): domain Eukaryota; kingdom Metazoa; phylum Arthropoda; class Insecta; order Lepidoptera; family Nymphalidae; genus Coenonympha; species Coenonympha arcania. The sequence continues at coordinate 929,875 of JAWDAA010000030.1, read as the reverse complement.
GGCGCCCAGTACGAATTTGTCCCGTTTGGCGTCGAGACACTGGGACCGTGGGGCAAGGGTGCCCGGGGGCTCCACAAGGACCTCAGCAAACGCCTTAGGGAGGCAACAGGCGACCCTCGCGCGGGCAGCTTTCTCGCGCAACGACTTTCCATAGCTATTCAGCGCGGGAATGCTGCCTGCATAATGGGCACCCTACCTAGGGCTCAAAATTTTGATTAGTATTTTACTTCTTAATTTTAGTTATTTTAATTTAATGATATTTCTAGGTGTAGTTTTACATTAAGTTAGTAATTTTCATGTTTTTTTTTGTACATATTCTTAGTATCCTTTATATTATATTACATTATTCATCGTGATTAATGCAATTTACTTATAAATAAAACGAACCTATAACAGAGTTAATTAAATGAAATATTTCTTTTATTTTTCCTTGTTATGAAGCCCCTTCTCGGGTAAAAGCCTCCTCCATCCTTTTCCACCTTTCTCTGTTCTTGGCCAAATGCATCCAACTTGTTCCTGCTATTTTTATTATATCATCGGCCCATCTTTTCTTCTGTCTTCCCACACTTCTTTTGCCTTTTGGGCCCAACCATTTAGTAGTTCGGTAAGTCCATCTCTCATCCTTATATCTGGACAAATGTCCTGCCCAATTCCACTTCTGTTTCAAACTAAAAAGAAGGGCGTCAGTTAGTTTAGTTTTCATGCGGATGACTGAGTTCCTTGTTTTTTGTATTTTTCGTAGTTTAAGTATACTACGTTCCATTGCATGTTGACATGGTGCAATTTTGTTCTTTACTTTTTCAGTAAAGACCCAAGTCTGGCTAGCGTAGGTTAGGCTCGGGAGAACACAAGAATCCATTATAGTCTTTTTTATACTGGGGCTATAATTCCCTTTTAGGATTTCTTTTTGGGCCCAGTATTTCTTCCAAGCGGTACTTATTCGCCTATCTATTTCGTTTTCGTTGCTGTTTGCATTGAAGGACACCAATTTACCTAGGTATATATATTCATCTGTATAGTCTATCGGGTTCTCATCCACATTGATTGTTTTCTTTAGACTGTTAGTGAGTATTTTTGTTTTGGATGCGTTCATACACAAGCCGACTTTTTTGCTTTCAGAGTCAAGTTTTCTTAGCATTGACTCTAAGCCTGCAGCAGATTCACTGAAAAGAACAATATCATCTGCAAACCTTAGGTGTGTTAGTTTATTATTTTGAATCCATATGCCTTCGTTTTTCCAATTGATATTTTTGAAAATGTTCTCAAGCACAGCTATGAATAGTTTTGGGGACAACGGGTCTCCCTGTCGCACCCCTCTTTCAATTTTGAATTCTTCTCCTTGTTTTTCCAGTTTAACTCTACTTGTACTTGTAGAATATATATTTTTTATGACATTTACATATGTTTTATTTACGTTATTCTTCCTAAGAGCAGTCCATATTGATGGGTGTACTATGCTGTCGAACGCTTTGGAGTAGTCCACAAAGGCTATGTAGAGCGGTTTGTTGAATTCTTTGAACTTCTCTATAACTTGTTCTACAGTGTGAATATGGTCTATCGTTGAGTAGTGAGCTCGGAAACCTGCTTGTTCTATTGGTTGGTTCCTGTCAATATTAGGTGTTATTCTTCTCAAGATGATTGATGAAAAGAGTTTGTATATTGTCGATAGCAAGCTAATAGGCCGGTAGTTGCCAATGTCGAGCGGGTCTCCCTTTTTATATAATAATATTATGTTTGACTTACTCCATTGTGATGGCACTTGCTCATTTTTCAGTACTAAGTTGAAGAGTTCCGCTAAATATGGAGTCAGAACTGGTGCTCCGATTTTCAAGGCTTCATTTGTGATGTTATCCTCGCCTGGGCTCTTTTCGGGCTTAAGCTGGTTGATTTGGGCCATGATTTCACCTTCCGTTATTGGGTCTATAAATGTTTCATCTATATTTTCACCAGTTCCGTTGTTAATATCCTCTTTAACAAGTTGTGTCCCGTCATGTGGTAGTTTTGTATAAAGGGAAGTAAAGAAGGCCGTTGCACATTTAATTATACTTTCTCTATCCCGGTTTTCACCCCTGTCATTTTTCAAACCTTGTATCCAGTTCTTATGTGTGGATAATTCTTTATAGGCTCTCTTTGAGCTTCGGAATCTAAACATGTTTTTCTCTATGATTTTCCTTCTGTGGTCGGCATAATCTTGTTTAATGGATCTGTTGCTTAGTTTAAACAGTTCCTTCAGTTCCTCTCGCATTTCTTTAGACTTATTCTTTGTGAACATAAGTTCAGTTCTTCTACGGATTAAATTTTGTGTGTGTTCGCTAATAATCTTTTCTTTTTGTTTGTTGTTTGCTTTGGTATCCTGTTCCAGGCTTTTTGTTATTGCTTCTTCCAGTTTGTCACTTAGGGACTGTATATTTTTATTTTTCTTTATAAATTCTTGGGATTTATCTAAGTTCTTTTTCAGGTTTTGTATGTAGTTGATTTTGTCCTTGCTAGACTTCAATTTGTTCGATACAGATGTAAATGTCCTTCGGCTCAGTTTAGGGTTTTGGTTGTTGAAGGTGCATCTTATCATCCTGTGATCAGACGGGAAGCTTATTTTGTTTAGAACTTCTACATTTGTTACTAATTTTGGGTTGGAGCTTAGTATAAAGTCAATTTCATTTGTTGTTTTATGATCTGGTGATATCCATGTCCACTTTCTGGAACTTTTCTTCTTGAAGTATGTATTCATCACTGCCAGCTTGTTCTCCTGTGCATATTGTATTAGGCGTTCGCCTCTGGCGTTCCGTATGCCATACCCATATTTTCCCATTACAAGGTTTTCATGTGAGTTTGGTTGACCAATTTTGGCATTGAAATCACCGATGATTAGCCTATTTCTATCAGCCAGTTCTTGTGCCCTTGATAAATCATTATAAAATTTTGTGATTTCTTCTTCACTTGAACTTTCTGTGGGAGAATATACTTGTATCAGTGACAATGGTCCCTGCTTGAAACTCAATTTTAGGAGGGCCACTCTTTCAGAAATTCCCAGAAAGCTTGATATATTGCCCATCAGTGATTTCTTTATTAAAAAGCCTACTCAATGGGGTTATAACGTTTAATTACTGAGTTCCTGTTATGGCCATCTTCAAGCTCCATCATCAGACCCTGGTTACCATCTAGCACCAAAGTACTCGTCAAGACAAATCAGACGAGCCCAAACTCAATGGGGTTATAACGTTTAATTACTGAGTTCCTGTTATGGCCATCTTCAAGCTCCATCATCAGACCCTGGTTACCATCTAGCACCAAAGTACTCGACAAGACAAATCAGACGAGCCCAAACTCAATGGGGTTATAACGTTTAATTACTGAGTTCCTGTTATGGCCATCTTCAAGCTCCATCATCAGACCCTGGTTACCATCTAGCACCAAAGTACTCGTCAAGACAAATCAGACGAGCCCAAACTCAATGGGGTTATAACGTTTAATTACTGAGTTCCTGTTATGGCCATCTTCAAGCTCCATCATCAGACCCTGGTTACCATCTAGCACCAAAGTACTCGTCAAGACAAATCAGACGAGCCCAAACTCGGTGGGGTTATCACATTTAATTACTGAGTTCCTGTTATGGACATCCTCAAGCTTTATCATCAGACCGTGGTTACCATCTAGCACCAAAGTACTCGTCAAGACAAATCAGACGAGCCCAAACACGATGGAGTTATAACGTTTAATTACTGAGTTCCTGTTATGGCCATCTTCAAGCGCCATCATCAGATCCTGGTTACCATCTAGCACCAAAGTACTCGTCAAGACGGATCGCACAAGTTGAAACCTGATGAGTTTGTGTCGTTTAACTACCGAGTTCTTATGGCCACCTTCCGATTCCATGATCAGATCAGCTCCATGTCATAATAATTTTGCATTGTCATGTGACTTACACATGCACGCAAAATTTCAGCTCGATCGGTTTCCAGGAAGTGGGTCAAATTTAACTAGCAAGATTTGATTACAGACAAACAAACAAACAAAACATCGGGATAGGTGAAATTAAATAAAATCTTGTAAAAAAAAGTGATGAGACCAGTGCCAAGCTGTGGGATATTAATATACGTTAATTAATTAACAAATAAACCGACTTCATCTTTCATGAAACTACTGTTAAATACATCCTTTCCAAAAATTTTAGACTTATATAGTTTTCCCATGGATACCATTATCAGAACTGGAATAAATTGAAATAGGACTACTCGGTAAGCGTCAGCTTTCTAATAAAAAAAGAATCATCAAAATCGATTCACCCAGCCTATCTCTAGTTATAAAAAACATACAGTCGAATTGAGAACCTCCTCCTTTATTGAAGTCGGTTGAAAAGAGTTTAATGATCATGAAGAATAGAAGACCCAACTTCAACTTGCACAATTCACATCCCAAATTTTAGTCTACAAGTGTAGTCGAAAACGCCTGCCTCTTGACTTTGGGAGACAAAACCGCAATTTCCAGGTAACTGCGGTTAAGTCAAAGGCTTTGCATTGTGTGTCTCTGCCCTTACAAGTAGATCAAGATAGGTGCTTGTCCTAATTAGAACTAGGAACCTAACTACTTGCCATGGAAACACCTTTGCAAAAAGTTACGCAAGGATTTTATTTATTCACATTTTTTTTAGATATGTGTTTTATGAAATATCATGAGGAAACCAGTACCTCTGACAGTCCTCAATATTGTATGTACTGTACTGTATGTGTATGAAGCCTGGCAAGTGGCAACCCGCACTTTGCCAGCATAATCGATTACAACTAATCCTCCCTTACCTTAGAAACTTTTCCGAGTGGGTCATAAAAAACGGTTGACACAAGAAAAATAAGTGGCAACCCGCACTTTGCCAGCATAATCGATTACAACTAATCCTCCCTTACCTTAGAAACTTTTCCGAGTGGGTCATAAAAAACGGTTGACACAAGAAAAATATTAAAATAAATTATTATTTATGTCACAAAAATTAAGAGGGACATACAGCTGCATCTTGTACACCTACTGACACTTTAGCGCCAGAATTTAACGGTCTAAGTGGTATTTACACAAATTTTAGTGGTTAATAAAAACTATGACGACAGATAAATAAAAGACATGGCCGAAACTTGTATGGAGCTGTGCCCTAGAAAAAAAATATTCATGGCCATCGATAAACAGTACGTCATATTAAAGCTTATAATTATGTCTTTACAATAGTTTAAGTTTTATGATCAGAAAACATGCGAAAGACATGCTAAAAATCGTTGACATTCAGGCGCATTTTTTTGCAAATTGTTTTGCTGATATTGTGTCTCTCGCATGTTTTCTGATCATAAAACTTAAACGATTATAAAGACGTCATTATAAGCTTTAATGTGACGTACTGTTTGTCGATGGCTGTGAATATTTTTTTCCGAGGGCAGAATCCGGCCATGTCATTTTAAGTCTTAAGAGCCTTTATACGTTTACGCGTGAATCGCATGTCGCTCCATACAAAAAAAGAATTCCGTTCCCGCTGACGCAATTTTGCGCGGAAAATGGTATTACAAAAAAAATTATAATAAAATAAATATACAACTTATTAAAATTATGAAATGCCAAATAATATGAATTCAATTATCTAATCTATAATTGAACACGTCATAACTATTTTATGTTCCTTCGGAAATCGTAAATTTTGACTCAAGCATAATACTAACGCATGAAGCGCCTTTGCAAAATGCTCAGATTTTTTTTAATAACTGGCTTAGGTTTTAGGGTTCCGTACCGTTAAGGAAAAAAACGGAACCCTTATAATATCACTTTGTTTTCCATGTCTGTTTGTCTGTCTGTCACGACTCTTTATTTTTAACCGACTTCAAAAAAAGGAGGAGGTTCTCAATTCGTCGGAATCTTTTTTTAGTAACAATTTTTTTATTATATTTTTAAGATATCGAAATGAAATTTTGAATAGTTGTAAATAATATTAATAGCCCGACGTCATTGCAATCATTAAAATTAAAAATCATTTTTATTTTTATTTAAAAAGGGTCGAATTTTCAAAATGAGATCTTTATTAAGTAGGGTATCATAAGAAAGGACGCTACATGTGTATTCTAAAAACGTTTATTTTTACTTTATGCCTGATATTTTTTGTTTTATTGGGCAAAATGTCGAAAAAATACCGTTCCCCTCACCGTTATCTTCGAAGTCTATCAATCGAAAAATCGAGCATAACTATAATATATACATTAATCTCTATAAATCGAAAATGTTTTATAGGTTAATGTATATTTTACGGGAAAAATAAAATGTACTCTTTATCTATTATACTGTTTGGTAGTAACAATTAACTTCAAAAATCAAAGTTAAAATTGCAGTTCGGTAAGAAAAGTGGTTCTTATGGTTTTACTTTTTCTATAGCAGTACGGAACCCTCGGTGAGCGAGACCGACTCTCACTTGGGCTTTTTTTTAGTAATGAGGTAAAACGCCATTTTATTCTCCCGCAATGCTGCCTGTCGCACTCACCAAATAGTTTGCTACTTGCTAAGAACCATCTACGGCATTAAGGGGATTTATTGAATTTATTTTTGTCTTTCTCACTCTCACGGAGATTTGGTAGATGCGACATGCAGCGTCGCGGAAGAATATAGCAGAAAAACGACGTTTTACCTAATTACTCAAAAACTAAGCCAGTTATCAAAAATCGGATTCTAAGCGTTTTTAGATATTATTATTACCGATACATTAAAACAAAAATTACAATTACATCCATTGTAGTTTCGGATAAAACATAGAAAAACTGAGATTTTGGAGCAACTATTGGGACAATTTTCTATCGAGAAAATTTTATCCAATCGTGTTTCTGCTTCTAAGGGATTTTAGGTTAAAGACCCAAAATACATGACGTTTAAAGGACATTGAACAGCTCCCATACAAAGTTCGCCTAAGAAACTATAAATATAAATGGTATACTTCGGTAAAATAACTATAAATATAAATGGTTTAGGTAAGTAGATAGGTAATCATTTTACCTATTTGGTACCTACTCAGATATTCGTTCAGAGAGATCCATGCCCAGTTGTGGGCTGCCATGAACACTATGAGTTCATAGACAACTAAATAGATCTATCTACAAAAGACAATTGCACAGAGTACCTACAACGACTTTATGAAAACAAATACGATGATGTTCCATCTCACTCGAACGCTAAGACAAGCTGTATTTGTTTCTCGCTCGCAATGTTGTGTTTGTTCTACTCTGTTTTTTTTAATCTAAGCTCCTGACCAGCGCTTTAACGTGTTGTACTTAGCGCTTTAAGCTACTTGAGCTGTTATTACATCCTTGGGATCAAGCGCTGAAAGCGATTATTGGATTTTGTTCGATAAACGGAAATGCGCCAGTGACGACGTAAATCTATGCGGAAAAGTACAGAAATCAATGAAGCATCTTATTAATTATTTTTAATTATTCTGAAGTGTCCGTGAAATTCTAGTATTTGGAGTAAATAATTAAAAATATGATAAGAATTACTATATATGTCAAACGAATGTTGATTCGTAGGCGAATTATGACAATGTCCTTTGAAAGTAATTGTCTTCATAGTTTTTACGTATATCTTCATTCACAATCACTTAAATACGGCTTGTACGCCGTTAAGGTCGCATAGAGCGTCACGAAGCACGTCGCTTGCTATGAAGTGTGGGTTAACGACTTTGTATTGAGTGGAACTTTCGTAAGTTTTTGTTACCTCACAATATAGGCGTAGATTATAATTATGACGTACTGTTATTTTCCAATATTCTCCAGTGGGTGTCGCTTAGAAGTGAGAAAAACAATTCACGTTATTGAATGCTATTGACGTGTTTAAATCTAAAATTGGAATCACACAATCATTTACATAAGAAATAAAAATTTTAGTTCAGATTTCAGAGAGATTTCAGAGTTTAGTTCAGATTTTAGTTCAGATTCAGAGACGTCCACTGCTGGACATAGGCCTCCTGAAATGACCGCCAAACGCCACGATCTTGCGCCGCCTGGCGCCAGCGACTCCCCGCGACCCTCTTAATGTCGTCCGTCCACCTGGTGGGGGGGTCGACCGACACTGCGCTTCCCGGTGCGTGGCCGGCATTCCAGGACCTTGGGTCCCCAACGTCCATCGGTCCTGCGAGCTATGTGCCCCGCCCGTTGCCACTTCAGCTTTGCGACACGTTGAGCTATGTCGGTTACTTTGGTTCTTTTGCGGATCTCCTCATTTCTGAATTGATTGCGCAAAGATACTCCGAGCATAGCTCTCTCCATCGCTCGCTGAGTGACCCTGAGCCTTCTTATTAGGCCCATAGTTAGCCACCATGTCTCTGCTCCATAGGTTATCACCGGCAACACGCACTGTTCGAAGACTTTAGTCTTCAGGCACTGAGGGATGTTGGACGAGAAGACATCGCGGAGTTTCCCGAACGCTGCCCAGCCGAGTTGGATTCGGCGGTTCACATCTTTCTGGAAATTGGACCTACCTAGTTTGTGGGGTCGCGTCGAAGAAAAAAAATCCATTCGAAGGAAAATATGGAAAGAGCTGATGATTAAGGATTTCGGAGACGAGTGAAGAGCACAGGGAGGGTATTGAAGATAGGTGTGGGGTGCTCGACCAAATGTCACTCGAGACGTCATCCAATGGGCAGTGAGCTAAAAAAAATTCAAAATGGATTCTAAATCGACGGGGAGGTTCTTTTAGTCCGTTCGAGTCGGACATACCCTGCCGAGAGGCAGAAGTCCGTGAGGGATTTTTTCCTCCCCGAAAAAAAGGTAGGTATAGAGGATTTTTATTAAAATTATTTGGGAATATTATTATTGAAAAAAAAAACTTTCTTTTTCAAAATTCTAAATGTTCTTGTACCTACACAGAGTTATTTAATCGTTAAAATCATATACGAAATACTTTTATAGGTATATTATTGTAGGTGAATTTAAAATTCAATTATTCAAAAGTTTTTAGACTATAGCAGACGGACACTAAAGCTGTATGATGTATCAAACAAATGCTACCCGTGGGTCAATAAAACGTGGAGACAGAACGACGTTTGTTGCCTGGCCTGCCGTAAAGCCCGTAAGTGTGAAAGAGAACGCAACAGGTGGTCAGTCTTCCCATTTTATTGCCCCACGCTTATATCAAAATGTTCATAAAGCCTATACATTTAAATACGAATCAAAATTTCAAATCACTCGCAGCGGGATTTGAACCCGCGTCCCCCAGCTTTCGCGGCTGGGTGCTCTGACCACTGAGATATACGAGCCATATCCCTCTGCGTTGAAATTTAGATTCGTATAATATTAGGTCCTTAGGCAGGACTAAAGCCACTTCAACTGTTCATAAAGCCTTGATTAGTACCAGGAATCGAATCCAGGAACATCGCTCACCTTTGCTCCGGAAGGTCGTAGGGGTTGCTTCAACAAGTGAAGTCTCCTCCCACAGGCCTATATAAGCGCGCCGTAGCCCGCTACGCGTCCAGTGTCCCGCGCCTCTAGCTACGTATGTCTCGTAGACCCCGCTACGGTTACACGTAAGTCGAACTTTTGTTACTTAAACTCGTAGCCTGCAGGAGTGAAAACTGTTTTAACACACGTACAAATTAACGTAAATATATACAAATACGGTCTGATTAATTAAAAATCGATTTTACTACGGTTACGCGTAAGTATTACTTTACACTTGCATGAGAAACTAATCACTGTTTAAATATTTTATTATAATAAATACAATAAATAAAGAGAAATAGAATATAATTGATTAAAATGTAGAGTGTGCTGAGTTTACGTCTATGTCGATCTTTTTACATTTACGTGAAGTTCTTAGAAGAAAGAACTGTGTTTAAAAGTATAACAACGATTAGAAGTTATCTACGATGATTAAATTATTATTAATTAAAAAATGCGAAACAGTCAAACTTTTCTACACTTACAAACATAGTTATCTAATAGTAAATGCTAAAAAGATTTTATTAATATTTCAGCTTTACTAATTAATTATATAAACACTAATAAAGTTTTAAAATCAATTTTTTTTCCTACTGCATCTTCACTTACACTATTATAACTCAAATCAGGTGAAATCACAGTCCACTACATTTTGTATTGAATAAAAACCCCTAAAGAAAATATACTATATTATACTAAATAAATTACTATTATTTTAATGATAAAACTTTAGGCATTGCTATATTTATAATTTTAACCAAAAGTTTAGCAGAAGCTTATTCAAAGTAGATCGTGTAATTATTATTATTTTACGAATAAAAAAACATTCGTATATTTTTATAGTGCTTTTATGTCTTATATCCACTCTATGGTTACGAATGTTAATTGTTACGCTGTTTTGTTATTACCTTGTTTTAATAAATAAAACGGATCGAGTGTAAAATTAAATAATACGAGGATAATCCTGTAAGTTATAAAAATAAATATTATCATTGTTGCATAATATATTAGTCAACTAAATACTAAAACATGCGTTCACAAACTGTATTGAGAATTGAGAACAGCGTTGTACGATTTCATTTTTATCCAAAAGTAAAAGTTATTGAAAACGGTCATGAAACGGTTTAAAAAAGTTTCCGACGGACTTTGAAACAGAAGCTTGTTTTCCATGTATTTTATTTAATTCCCTAGAAAACTACTAAAAGTTAAAATGCTACGTTATCTCTAAAGCAGTTTTCCATGTTTTTAGTATTTTTTTAAATAAAATTTTAATAGTAATATTAACATAAAAATTGAATAAAAATAATAAAAGTTGAATATACGTTTGGATAAATAATCATAAATTGTCTCTAATTATTATTTAAAACTAGCTTTTGCCCGCGGCTTCGCCCGCGTGCGGTTTTATAATGATTAGTGAAAAATATCAAATAATTCGATTTAAAATAGGCATCGATTACTTCTATGAGTACAACCCGTGCGGAGCTAGTAATTAATTTTACGTACATGCATAACTTAATGCACATTATGAATTTCAGATTTAATTAGCTAAATCCGTCTCTCGGTAATACAGTGTTTTTTAACCGACAATATGGAGAAATCTCCATAGGACATACGGAGAAACTCTCTCACCCAAGGGGACTTTCAGTGAAAACATTTTTTGGCATATTGATTTTTTTTTTAATAGTTTCCCCATATAGTTTATAACTTCCCCATACTACATGTACCAGTTAAAAACCATAACATTACATAAAACGCGTTTTCATATTCTGAGATATTGAATGAAACTTTTTTATTACTTTATAGTTTCATCACGTTTAAAGATATTCTATCTGTGGTTTTGTTAAGTAAGTGTTACAAGCACATTATTACTGCTTCTACTAGAGTTACAATTTAATTTTAAAATTGGATAGGTACTTAATGATTTATTCTCATCGTAGTGTTTTATGTGGGAACACGGTTCCAGAACTTTTGATTAAGAGATACTCATTTAAGTGCTAAACATGATCCTGTCATATTTATTAGATTTCTCTCGCGTACCTACTGAAAATTAATTCGCGAAATTGAATACGCGGAAAACTCTGTGGCGAACTTTTCACGGTAATGACAAATGAAATAAATTTTTAATCAGATAATTTTCTCGTCTTTTCGTGAGATGTATGTTTGCTCAAATTTTAATAGATACTAGCTAACCTGTTTATTTGCCGTTTCAATTATTTCTCAACTAAATGATACAGTCCTATTCACGGATCTGTCTATAATACACAAAAAAATCGAAGGAGTTATTTAAAACACTGTGACACGAGAACTTTAAATATTAGACTAGCTTGCCGGGGCAAACGTTTTGTCATATGAGATAAGAGAAAGATGAGGAAATGACTGAGAAGTTCGCCTGATGTTAAGTGGTACGCCTGCTCATTCTACGATGAGTTTATCGGACAGCATGGTTAAACATTGTTTGGTCCATTTTATTGCAAGTACGGCAGTTCTAGATGTTAGTACCCGTTAAAGGAAAGACCCTGCTTTCCAAGGTACAGGTAACAACTAGATTTGGAAGCAGAGGACCCCACACGATTTTTTTTGCTGTTTTTAACCGACTTCAAAAAAAGGAGGAGGTTCTCAATTCGTCGGAATCTTTTTTTTCTATGTATGTTCCCCGATTACTCGAAGGTGCGCAGACCAATTTAGAAAATTATTTTTTTGTTTGAAAGGGTATAGTTCACAGATGGTCCCATAGTCATCAAATCAGGATCTGATGATGGGATCCTGGAGAAATCGAGGGAACTCTTCAAATTTTATAAGCACACTTGAAGTGACTTGGGTATTGTTTGAAAGAGTATTTCTTTCTAGGTTGTTTTATGGCCATCAGGAACGAAACGTTGCCCGACTTCGAATTGATGTAAAAATTATTTCACTCTTTGTAGTGGCATTTGAAGTTGGTTTTTGGAAAGAATTTTCCATTTTATTAACAATTAGTCTAATGCAGTACGTTATCAGATTAAGTTATGCCATTTTTGTATGCTTTAAAACAAAAACAAGTTTCGTATTGATTTTATTTTCCAAACATAAGACGATTAAAACATAATATTGTTGTCTACATCTAGACAAGAACGGATGTTTTTATAGGATAAACAACTTAGTTAAACGGCTTATTGTAGTCTTCTTTTAGAAGCTAAGAAAGCTGTAGGATGCTATTATTTTAAGATTGCATGTAGCATCAAAGAAAACTTTATAAGTGAAAGATATAAGGAAATACATATTTATAATCACTTACTTAGATGCCTTTGTATTTTTAGTTAAATAGTTGAAATTTTCTCAGATTATATTTATGTATTTCTGCTGCCGCTTTAATAAGAAATACTAAAAAACAACAAATTAAATATTGAAGGAGGATTTTTAAGGTCTGGTGACGAGTGTGTCCGCCAAGTGATTAGGCATCCCGGAGCGATGCTGTGTAGCATCCGTTGGGGCTAATTAACCCTTCGATGTTCGTACGATAATATCTTCGGCTGCATCGTCACTTATCATCAGGTAAGATATTTGCAGTTAAGTAGTAATAACTTGTAGTGTGTAGAAAAATAGGCAATCTATACTTTGAACTAATCGCGACCCTCCGGCCTTATCTCATAAAAATCGGCCAAGTGCGAGTCGGACTCGCACACGAAGGGTTCTATATGATGATGCAGAAACCAGATGACCCATTTACCTATTACATATACAAGTAGAGTAATATTGGGTCTACTGGATTAACGACAAAAACCAGCAAAAATTACGTTTTTTGTTAAGGAAGCCGCCTTTAATCTTCATTTTATTATATTTTTTACTATTTGTTGTTATAGCGGCAACGGAAATGCATCATCTGTGAATATTTCAAGTGTGTAACTACCACGATTCAAGAGATAAGTACAGCCTGATGAAAGTCAGACGAACGGACGGATGGAGAGGTCTTAGTAATACGATCCTAATTTTTACCTTTGGGTACGGAATCCTGAAAATGTAATAAATAATCAAAATCGTAATCACACTTCGGAAAACGTATAACGGTGCTTCAATCACTCGATAATATGCTGTGGATATTAGATCTTCGTCGTGATATTTGATTTTTTAATTCATCACACTCGAGATACACCTACCTAATAATATGAGATATCACCTCTTTTTGCTTAGAATATTTAGAAAAGAATGCGTAGAATATACGTTAAAAATGGTACACAGGTGTATTGACAATACACCTCATTAAATTACTAATGTAAAAGTCTTATGCCGAGTTGCACGGAACATATTCAATTTAATTGGTACTTTAAAAAAAAGTCAAATAATGTAAGAAAATTTGACATTTCTCGCGGATAAATTAATTTAAGTAGCACTATATTTTTTTATTTAATGGTTAATAGGTTAATTCATAATTTGTTTTTCTCTCTGGAAATTTACATCTAGATTGATCGACTTACCAGACGCTATCATTGATTTGTTTTAGATGATAATGACAAGATGCTTCATGAGAGTTTTCTCTTTTTTTCATTCTATGACAAGTTAGTACTTGACTGCGATCTCACCTGATGGAAAGTGATGATGCAGCCTAAGATGTTATCGTACTAACTTGTAGGGGTAAGTCAATCTACCCCAACGGTTTCTACAAGCATCGCACCGGAACGCTAAATCGCTTGGCGGTGCATCTTTGCTAGTGGGTTGGTAACTAGCCACGGCCAAAACCTTCCACCAGACCAGACCTGAGCCAAAGTGGCCCGTGGCGAGAATCGAACCCGCGAACTCCCACTCGAATCCGAGCGCGCCGCCTCTGCGTCAGGGAGGTCGTCTCTCTCTTATACGAGTATCTCTCGTGTGTAACATAATAGTGAAATGATCTGTGGCGTGGACAGCGGTCCATAAACGATACTGCGGTTGGCTTACTTCTAACGCCGTTGGTGTTAAAATAAACTTTTTGACACTAGTAAACTGGCGACAATTTTGTCGCGTGGTCCGCTGGTTTATTCAATTCAAAACCTGCTTGCACTTTGTTTCTGTTGAACAGCTTCTGAATATTCATTGTCAGGCACTTTGTGAAACAAAACTATAAATTTTAAGCGCGTCACTCTTTAATGCATAGAGTTTAAAAAGTTAGCCGGTTTTCAAACAACTCTGCGTGCTTGGTGTTTAACGCGAAGCATTTTGTGTTTTTATAAGTATAAACAAATATTTCGTGTGTTTTCGGTGAGCTTACAAAGCGGACTCGGACTAGGTTGATTGTTGAGGTTAAAAAAATATTCTTTGTACAAAAATAGCGAATTCGATTATGCTGTACAAAATGATCCTTTTCAGTTTTGCAGCATTTTTTCACTACCTACGTGGTCTTTTCTTGAATTTCTTCGCGTAGGTACCAGTGGTCTTAAAAAATATAATAATTCTACGTTAGACACCGAATTCCATAATAGTACCTTCGTTACTAAAAAAAAAGGTTCGTTTTTATATAGGTTTTGACGTGACAACGTCTTATAATTCGATAGAGCCGGCTGCACGCACAAAAAAACATGACTCATTTACCGTTACCTCGCTCTGAGGCGTTCCATGTAAGGCTTGAAGTGCAAGCGAGAGTTGTCACGTTCAACTATCGTCAGTAAACCGACTTTACAGACAACCAATTTTTTTATATGACATAGAATGGTGAGACGAGCAAGTCGTGCACCTGATGTTAAGTGATACACATGCCGATGTTAGATGCAGTGCGTCTCACAATTTTGCATTGCAATATTATAGGACACAATGCGAGGCGCTAATAATTTTGAGAAATCAGTATTCTTCAAATCGAAACAGTACCCATACATTACTGATTCACGGTAAAATAACTGATACTGTAGTGCTACCAACCCAAATGAACTCGTGAAATAGTTATCACTAAGTAGATATTATTAAAACAGTGTTAAAAGTAGGACAGAATATCTTTGAACTATGGAATTAAGTACCATATTTTACGGACTATTCATAAGAGCCTATAATGTTAGACCTAAATGAAATAAATGATTTGATTCTATGACTATATTACCAATGGTAAAAATATAATAATTATACCGCTTTTTATCAAAAAATTGGTTGTCTGTAAAGTCGGTTTACTGACGATAGTTGAACGTGACAACTCTCGCTTGCACTTCAAGCCTTACATGGAACGCCTCAGAGCGAGGTAACGCCAGTAACGCCGGATGATTCATGTTTTTTTGTGGCTATATCGATTTATAAGACGTTGTCACGTCATTAAAACAACACTTCTCAGTTCAGGTGTTGACCCATCGTAAACTTATAGTTTTGAGGCACAAAATAGTTGTGACTAATAATATAAGCATAATCATATTGTACTGACTATTCATAAGAGCCAAAGAGTAGGTAAGGCCTATATGAAATAAATAAATCATTGGAATATTTAATTGTTTCCGGAGGCAATTATTTTGATCTGCCGTTGCGTAAATTTCGAGTGTGTTAAACGACATCATCTGGTCGCTATGTCCCGCCGCCTGGCTTCACTCTCGTTTGTGAAACAGGGTAATTATGTAATGAATACATAGCCTGGGATATGACATTTAAAGTTCAAATTCATTATTTTGAATAAAGATCGCTTGAATAGGAACTTTGATCTTCAGCGTTGATATAGCACAAAATATAGCCTAATCATTACGAAATAACCGAAAGCTGTCTGGCGAATATTATTATCATGATCCATGAAAAATGAAAATTAATCGTAGTATTTCCAATTTCCAAAAAGCTGCAATTTATTTCACTAACTATAAGTTAGTAGGTACTTGACTGCAATCTCACCTTATGGTTAAGACTACTTATTGGCAACAAGACACTGGTCAACAAAAAACTTCAAAGCCTCGAACAACGTCGTAATTTGAATATATTTCGGAGAGTGTGCTCAGGAACCATTTAATTTGGTTCCCCCGTCACTTTTTACCATAGACCGGCAAGGCATCGAAAAGGCTTCCACCACTACATAGACACGCACGAAGCGGTTTGATTTTTCGTTCTTGATACGCACTGCAAAGGTCTGGAATCCCCTCTCGCCTTCAAATCACGAGTGAATAGGTATTTCCTAGGCAAGCGCGTTCCATCTTAGACTGTATCATCACTCTCCATCAGGTGTGATCACAGTCAAGCGCTAGCATATAATATTGTTTAAAAAAAGTTAATGACGATGCAGCCGAATATATTATCGTATACTAACATGTAGGTGTAAGTAGCCCTTATCGGTTTCTACACTGTATCGTACCGGATCGCAAAGCGCTTGGCGTTTTTTTGCCAGTACCTCCCACCAGACCAGATCTGAGCTAGTTTAGAAACTTTGTAAATTATATAATTTCAAAGTGGTACTTAAAAAACCCTTAAAAAAAACTCAGTTAATAATTTCGTAAAATTAGAAATTCACCGTGAAGAATAAACAGTTTACAGGTGTAACCAACCTAAGTGAAATTATTTCAGAAATTTTAATCAGCTAATTCAAAGCTTCGCCCATAGAGAGATTCTGAATTCCGCGCGGTTTACTGTGACTAACATTGTGCGGTCCAACGCTTCAGCGGATCAAAATTAATAGTCATTAATAATGTAAATAAACAACACGTAGAGACATTTCAAAATAATATCACCATCATCACTCAACTCAACGGCGCTCCAAAAGATTTCTCCATCGGTCTCTGTCCATTGCATTCGTTTCCCATTTTCATATTCCTACGGCTTTTACATCCTGCTTCACTCCGTCCAGCCAACGAAGCTTTGGCCGACCAACATTTCTACGGCCATCTGGGTGTGAGATCAGTAGTTTTTTGGTGGGCTCTGCGGGGCTAGACAAAGTCACAAGCGTTTGGCGTTAACGCTAGTCGACAAAAATGTATGGACAAAACAAATGACTGTAGAAAAACCACGATACTAATTACTAAACACGCTGTGTTTGAATAATTAACTACGACAACTTGAACGCTCGCTGGCGTTCTCGCGGACCTTGTAGATAACTTTAGCGTACTTCGCTTGACAATTGACAGCCGACAGTATCAAACACAGCGTGTTTAGTAATTATTATCGTGGTTTTTCTACAGTCATTTGTTTTGTATTGACCAATTATGAAATAGTACTCAAAGTATATAATGCTCTTTGTAGATCAATTTTGACGTACTGCATTACAAGTTGGGGTGGCGCAGGTATAACTCACATGCTAG
This sequence comes from Coenonympha arcania, assembly GCA_036785405.1. NCBI lineage: Eukaryota > Metazoa > Arthropoda > Insecta > Lepidoptera > Nymphalidae > Coenonympha > Coenonympha arcania. Next base: position 912,234 of record JAWDAA010000030.1, on the reverse strand, counting down.
CTTTGGAGCGTGCGCAACGTGCTGTCTTAAAAGTTGCCACGTTTAAGCCCTTTAGATACCCAACTGCTGATCTATATAGAGAATGTAAGGTACTAACTGTACGACAGCTATTTATTCTGAACTCAATCTTGGCTCAACACGCAAAAGTATCCCAATTAGTTGAATCTAACCTAAAAAACAAAGCGAAGACAAGATAAATGTTTTGACATACCTATGGTAAAAACTAGATTAGCTCAACATCAATCAAAGTATCTATGTCCGTTTATTTACAACAAAGTCAGTAAGTATGTCAAAAACCTAAAATCACTTACAAATAGGGATTTCAAAATTGCTGTTACGGATTTCCTAAAATCATTGAACTATGACGAAACTTAAAAAATACTTAAAACTTACAAACATGCTCATACTCAGTCACACTCACACATACTCACAAACACACACACTTACACACATACGCACACACACACACGCGCACACACACACACACACACACACACACACACACACACACACACACACACACACACACACACACAAACACACACACACAGACACACACACACACACACAGACACACACACACACACACACAGACACACATACACATGCACACATATACATCTATGGTAAAAGTGGAACCCTTACTTTCTCCGTCCGTCCGTCCGTTCGTCTGTCACACTCGATTATATCAGTAACTACCTATTGAAGCTATCGACTTGAAATTTAGATTACTTTTGGGTAATATTGACCCAACGTCATTGCAATCATAAAAATTTGAAAATAGAAACTATTTAAAAGCGTTGAAATTTCAAAATCAAATAACAATATTGAGTGAATACCTACCTAATAGCATTTTGCACACTTTATCATAACAGTACTATAAAATACAATATACTTTTAAAAGGGATACAAACTTCGCTTACAAACAAAACACCAGGAACAATTATAATTATTAAATGTTCGGGTATTTTCGCGATTTTCGAAATTCCATACCCTTTGAATTAAGTTTATTGCTTTCAACTATGTCTACCCCTCGAGAATGTTATTTATACCTGCCTCGTTAGTATTTTGAGATGAAAGGTATCACGAAGTTTTACTTTTTCAACTATTATTAATAGCTATATTAAATCCTCTTTGGTCCTTTTACGTATAGAAAACCAGCGTGCGGTTAAGTTTTCAAACTATGATAATAATCTATCATTCGATCTCTCATTAACTCTCATTATGATCGGCCTATCACTTAGACGCAAAAAAATTAACTCAAACTTTTATTAATTAACTCACTTAAGGAATGAATTGAGAAATATCTCAAAACGAACTACACACATCGCAATCTAGCCTCAAAGTAAGCGTTAGCTTGTGCTATGGGTACCTACTAGATAACTGATAAATATACATAGGGGGAAGTCCCGTAACGCCGGACGGCACCTAGCGCCGGACAGTGGTACTATCCAAGAAATTATAAACCTGTTCGATTCGAATTACTAGTGAAAGGGGTGCGGGGGGTACATAGCTACAGTGTGCTGATTCCGAGTTTTTTAAAATATGTTTACTTACTCGATCGTGAGAGAGTTAACGCCGATTTGTATGGGATTGGAGTAGTTTACAAAGTGTGTCAATAGATGTCGCTACAACAATCCTATACAAATTCGCGCTTACGCTCTCACTGTCGAATAAGTAAAAAACTCGGAATCAGCACACTGGATCACGCGTCGCAGCTCGCCAGGGTCGCGCAAGGCCGCAGCGGGAGAGGATGAATGTAGTTCTTGGCGGGAACGCGCGGCGTCACGTAATATCGACGTAAGTAGTTCTGGCACATTTATGCATTTATATTTTAATGGTAGTCGATAATTGAAGTAGCATTTGATTGTTATCGGTAAACCGACAGAATTTTATTTGATTTTTGAAACCATTTCGGTAGGTACTACCTAATGTACGATATTGTCTGTCCCTTAGTACCGGACACTAAGCCGTCCCCTAGCACCGGACAATGTTTTTTTTTTAATTTCTTGTAACAATCTACGTTATTTAATTAATTAATTTAATTTTCTTGTAAGGTATAGACAAAAGAAGAGAAACGAAATGGAAGACAAGAAAAAGAAAGCATCGTTGGAGACACAGAGCTTGCAAACAGCTATTTGTCCAAGGAAATTAGTGTAAGATAAGCCGCAATGGTTCATCAAGTTCTTAAAAGCACTTTAAATGCTTACTGCAGCTCGAAAAAGGAAATGTGACCGAAGTGAGATTTTAACGTCATCACCATACAAAAAAGTAGTAGAAGAAAAAGAAAACGAAAAAGAAAATATCGTAAAAAAGAGGGAAATAAGATCTAAGTTTAAATTAGCGGTTGAAAGCAATGTAAAACAAACCAAAGGAAAGAGCTCAGAGAAAAGAAAACAATCTAAAGTCGTGAAGTCTAAAAGAGAAAATAGAGATAAAGCTTAAAAGTAGAACTACAAGAACAAACATCTGTAACACAGACACAACAATTTGTGTAGTTTACTTAAAAACTATATCGAAGACTAGATCCAATGCTCATCGTGTCTTGGGTGTGCACATGAAGCATGTGCAGACGTTCCAGAGTACGGAGATGGCTTCATATGCGATCGATGCAGACTTTTCTGAACACAAACACCCGTCCGGTACTAGGTGCCACATTTTAAAATTATATTTTTTGTTACCCAAGTTTAAATCGTGGTATTAATTATGTTTTTAGCATAGGTTGCTTTTTTTTAGTTTGGTGTGATTTCTATCTTTGTTACCTACTGTAAGTCATAAATAAATATACATTACTGAAAATATTTTTTATTTTATTTATAAAAAACCTTAGGTGTCCGCCACTAGGGGACTTCCCCCTACATATCAATATACATAAATATAATATATTGAAAAACACCCAGACACTTATGTATTGGGAAGACAGGAATATACCTGCTGGTCTAAGCATACGGTAGGCTAGGATATTAACTAAGTACCTATATTCATACTAAGTAAGAAATCATTTACAAGGCAAAACCACGTTTGCCGGGTCAATTAGTATTATGTTTACATCGTTTAATAAAACTTGAATCTCAGTGTTTTTTCATTATAAGGTTTGTGCAGAAAATGCATATAAAATCTACCTACGATTACATTCTATTAATTTCAATAGCTCTTGCGACTGGGGATTTATTATATAATTTAACTTAATTAATTAACAAAAAACTACTTCAACTCTCGTCAAATTACTGTTGAATACATCTTTCCAATTAAACATTTAAGACATTATGTTTTTTTCATGGATACCATTATCTTAACAGTACTAAATTTCTAATATAAAAAAAATTGCTTTCTAATAAAAAAAAGAATCAGCAAAATCCATTCACCCACACAAAAGTTATGAAGTAATAAACATAAAAAACACATATAGTCGAATTGAGAACCTCCTCCTTTTTTTAAGGTCGGTTAAAAATCCCTTAGGTTAATAAATTTATAGAATTACTTGAAAGGTAACTATTTAGTCAAAAAACAAAATGACATAATTAAGCAAGTCAAAGCTTCCCACATTATCTGACATTATGTTTTAATTAAATTCCGGTTAAATACTTGCGGTAAAGGTAAGCGGGTGACAGAGGTAACCTTGGAATTCGGTTATACAACTACTTAGTTAAACTTTACACTGCATGGACTTGCTAGTGCTGTTTCACGGAAGTTCACTCGTATCATTTTAAGGCCTGGTTATTTCAACTAACTTTAACGGACAGTTTAACCGCGGTCTGATCATTTTCTCTAGAGACATAAGGAACAGACCGCCATATTTAACGGTTACGTATGTGTTAAAGTTAGTTAAACTGCACCTAAGTATGAGAAGGGTGACCATAACTTTCAACGCTGCGTAATGGCCGGCTTCACACACTTTTTAGGATATAATGGAAAACTGTTTGAGACTGAATCGGTACTTTTTAACACTACAATTTGCACATCTGTGGCATGTTTAAAAATCCGTCAAAAGTCACAAAGAGCCTATAGTTGCAATCGTACCTGAGTCGTTACGGAGTACCCAAGTAACCCAGTATAATGTACTACGTAACTCGTGGTTAATCACGCTAGCCCAGGTTGACTCAAGTGGACCTAAGCTGTCAATATACTCTACGTGATTTACTCGTATATACCATTTTATATCTCATACCCCCTTTTTAACCGAATACGAAAAACAAAAGAAGCACGTGGTCTTTCGTTAAAATGATCGCGTAAAAAAGACTTCAATAAAGAAGTGCCCAGGACATAAGTTTGAAGCCATAAAAGGCAGTTTATTGATCTAAAGCTTAGCTAGACTTACCCGTAGGCTTACTGCACTACTTCGTTATCTTTATGCAAAGAAGACTTATTTTATACTTTCTAGATACCCAGCACGTACTCAAGAATTTATATAGCTACTAGCTGACCCGGCGAACGTTGTTTTGCCATATCTATAAATTACTAGCGGACGCCCGCTATTGGTCACTTTATATCCCCTAAAGAAACCATGGATGATTTCGAGATAAAAGTAGCCTATATTTTAATCTAATAATGGCTGAAATTTGCAGAAATTTTCAGCCAAATCGGTTCAGTAGTTGCGTTATGAAGGAGTAACAAATATACACACATCAACTTTTGTTTCCTCACTCAGGGGTATTAAAATACTAGCTGATGCCCGCGACTTCGTCCACGTGGGATAAAAACTATTCTATCTTTTAAGTTGGACCAAATGACAGATATTCACGAAGTTTGCACTAAAGTAGTTTAGGAGTCCATCGCGGACAAACAACGTGACACGTGATTTATATATATTAAGAAGATGTATCATGTCATATTCTCAGACCTACCTATTATAGTCGTAAGAAATTTCATAGAAATTGGTCAAGTCGTTTCGGAGGAGTTTTGTTACAAACACTGTAACACGAGAATTTTTTTATTTTAGACAAGATAATTATCTATTCACTTTTTACCCGTAATAACTTTAAACAACATATTACATACATATTGATACAATGAGTCCCTTACCATAAAATGTGATATTGGAGGTACTTGCTTATTTGAAGCAGGAATAATATGTATTTGTAACAGAATATCAAAATAGAAAATAATACTTTTGGAGCAAATAATATGTTTAATCAATCCATCGAAAAAAATCGTCGTACAAAATACACAAAGAAGAAGAAATAATGACAAATATTTAGAATATCTAAAACAAATAAGTAAGAACAATATTATTTATTGTGAAGATAACAAAGGTATATTTATTTCAAGAGCTAAATGTTTTGGCTTGGTTCTGAATATAAGACTGTTTACGAACAAATATTTTCTTTACCGAAAGCATGGAAAAATTATTACCTAAACACTGATAGAAATGAAAATCTTTGTTATTTCACTTAGACCTAAATCTTACAAAAAAGTCCAAACTTAGACACATATTAGACTGGAGCTTAGAAAAGAACATGCTACTTTTTATCTCGGAAAAATCTAAAAAAAAAATCTCGGAAAATAGTTCCCGTGGGATATTTAAAACAACCTGAATTTTCAACAGTAATTCATATTATACACTAATAACTATAGGTTGATCGCTTTAGCAATACTTCAAAGTAGATATAAAAGTTGTAATAAGGAACGGGAACGGCAAAATTCATATTTCCAACGGGATTTGTGAAATACCCCATTTCATGCAAGCGGATTTGTGAGAAAAAGCTAGTATCATATTTCCGCACTTAGCTAGCGGGAGATTGACTCAGTTTTCCTACTCATATTAGGTAAATCACATTTTTCGTTGAATTTGACTATAAATAAGTCTTCGTCGCTATACAAACCTTCGCCGTTACATATTCAACCGAGGTAATGATAATCGTATTTCTAAAAAAAATATGATAACCAGAATAAACGAAAACCCTTTTATTTTAATATTGTAATCCGATCCCAAGAGAAGCCATATTTCGCGGAATCTCAAAATACCCTCAAGTAAAAGCTCTGTGACGACTAATCGAATCTACACCGAAGATAAAGGTTAGGTTAGCAGACGATTCGATTGGAGGTACTTCAAATTGTGGTCTCTTTTCAGGGAACCCACGCATTTTTATTTTTGATTGTAACGCCATGATTTAAAAAGGTCACATGATTTTACAAGAGATTTGAAATTGGAAATTTTTTTTGGTAAGGTCGTGAATGGTACCAACGCAAAGAAATTCGTAAAGTACCTAATTGCAAGACATTACTGGATGGCATGAGACTTTCAGAGGATGCAAAGTATTCTACACATTGCAATGCAAAGTCCTGGAACGCACTGTATTTACAATAGAACAGGTGTATACCACTGAAGAGTGTTATTCTTTAAAAAAATTAATATAGTTCCTCAGCTAGATACCTACTTCGATTACAAGAAGTGATCAGATTAATAAATTGCAACAAACATATTGTAAGTATTCCTTACAAAAAAATTATATGTCAAGGCTATAGGTGTTGACCAGCAAAGTTGGACCAATATGTAGAGACCTATCAAGGATTAAAAATACTGGTACCTGGAACAGGAATGTTGTTTATAACTACAGAATACTTTTAATACAGTTTTGTGCAGTTGATGCGTAGTATAAAAATCAATTTTAGGAGCGCATGAGAAGATAAAATATTTATAGCGGAGCATTTTATATGCATGTGTACCGTGTCACAAATCAAATCAAATCAAAATATCTTTATTTCATATAGGCCTAACGTACAGGCTCTTGTAAAATGTCAATATGACACCAAAAACATTTTCATGTAAAATGTTGCAAAGACGAAAGGATATGGCTCACTAACAAAAAGTTTTTAGATCTCATGTAGAGCAGGACTCTACACGCCCTAACTCTACAAGCACACCTAACTTGAACACCTAACTCTTGAAGGTGCATGTCTATTCCCTTTACTCACATTATATTTTTGTTTATAGGCTCTTGATAAATTACTATCGAAACTAATACTACTAAGAGCAACTTAAAAATTAAACACATGTAATATGCTGATAGATTCACCGAGTCAGGGTTATAACATTGAAAACTAGATACTAATAACACAGTGTTAGAAAGGAAACAAGGCGAGACGGATATCGGAGTATGGGAAAATGTAGCTGCAGAAGTTATTGCATCCGCCGTCATTCCTACTGCGAACTTTGTAGGTCATGCTCCAAGGATTTATTGCTTACTCTTTCATACTACTTATGTCTGCGGTATTGAAAGTAATGCAGAGTTAAATTAAGTGCTAAACGACCTCGTTTGTAAAGGCAACATTTGTTCCAACAATTTTTGCAAATAGCAGCTGTCCATTTCTGCAAGTTTTTTTAGTTTAATTTCAATTAAAGTTGCTGTTAACATGTTAAGAGTACCAGGCTAGCAGAGGTTCTGGTGGTACTGGTAGTACAGCAACAGTGAATGCAACTCTAAACTTTTTTACTTTACTTTATAGAATTCAGGCGCAAGTGTCACTTCAAAGAAGTAACCGGAACGCAGCTTTGCTTAGTAGGGCGATCGGCTAAAAATAGTATATCAATCATTAAAGAACTGTATCAGTGTCAAAACATGGGTTTCGACCAGTCACAACACATGAAAATCATGTTTTGACATTGATGCAGTTCTTTAATGATTGATACATTTTTACGCAATCGCCCTGCTGGTTTAAAGTAACTGTCAATAAACATGTACCTAACTAAACAGATTACTATACCATTGAAACATTTCAATGAACACTTGAACAGTATTCTTGGAATTAAAGGCATAGGTATGCTTCCAGACACGAGAAATCATAAAAATTATGTAATCAACTTGTGACGGTTTATGCACAGCATCTCATCGCAAATTGCAACGCTAAATCGCTTGGAAATAGGTATATTGGAGAGTTATTCCAATATATTGGAAATTTAGCAACTAGCTACATTGACATGATACCATACTAACCTAGGTTAGTAGCGTGTGCAAAAATAATAAAAAAATAGGATTCTTGCTGACGTTTTCTTAGTTAATAATCCAGTGCGAGTTTCTAACTAACGATACAGAATTAGCCCACAGGAAGGAGAAATCAGAAAACGAAACCCGGCTGAGTTTGTTTAGGACTTCTTCTCAGTGCAGGGTGCGTTGAAACCCTCGTAAACTTAGTTTTAATTCGATTTGTAGTCATCACCATACATATGCGACAATTATCATATTGAAGTTTTACAAAGCCTGCACGTTAGGCCTATGTGAAATAAAGATATTTTGACTTTGACTTTGGATTTAAACTCGGGACCTCCATTTGAAATCCTAGAGCGCGGCAACCGCTCAAAACATTTCATACCTTCGTTGATTGCTACCACCACTAGATAATTAATTTCAGTTCAAAATACACAATACCATTCCGATAACCGGTGGGTGTTTTCTTTCAATATAACTGTTACGTCATTTCATCAGAAGTGGGATTGTGAAATTTCACGATATTTCCATTCGCATTGAAACTTGAGTTTCTTTTGACGTAAGAAATTACGAGAGTATGGAAAGGGTGTGGAATAACATTGATTTATCGATTTTATTTGTTCTACGTAAATCGCTTCTTTTGTTTATTGTACTGTATAAAATTGACATTTATTTTAAACAGTTTCATTGGGTTAGTCGTGGTATAAGCAACACCACTAAGAGACGTCTGGTCCGTGCTTTAATATTTCCAATATTTATGTACGGAGTGGAGACATGGACCATAAAGGCAAGAGAAAGGCAAAGGGTAGACGCGTTCGAAATTTGGTGCTGGAGGCGCATGTTAAGAATTCCTTGGACAGCCAAGCGCACAAACACGTCTATCCTGTCACAGCTAGGGGTAAAAACACGACTTTCCTCCATATGTTACCAACGCCTGCTCTCCTATTTTGGACACATTATGCGACGTGGGAACGATAGCTTGGAAAAGCTTATTGTGACGGGCAACACCGAGGGCAAAAGACCGAGAGGCCGCTCACCAACCAGATGGTCAGACCAGTTGAGGGACTCCAAGTGCAAATTTCACACTATTGCAAGACTGGCCTCCGATAGAACCCGGTGGAAGAATTTAATCCGCTCGAGGTTGCAAAATCCCCAGGATCTTCAGTAATGAAGGAACGACTGGAGAGAGAGAGAGAGACATTGGGTTAGTCACTTGAATTTATAGCATACTTTTGTTACACTCTTTGTTTCTTCGATTATTAATTGGGTTCCTTCGCCAATAGTAGTTTATGTAACGGTTACATAATGGGGGTATTAAAACACGAGTGTGAGTTTAAAAAACGAGCCGCAGACGAGTTTTTTAATAGTATCACACGAGTGTTTTAATACCTAATTATGCACAGATTTGGCACACAGGTTCGTTATGAGGTCTAGGAGAGCACTAAAAAAGGATTTTTCAAAATTGGGGTGAATTTTGAAAAATCCTTTCTTCTAAGGCGGTGAAACCAGGGTCCGAAGTTTGCATTTTACCAAGTTTAAATACTCCTTCACGCCGTAACTATTGAACCGATTTGTCTGAAATTTGGAATGCAGATAGATTTTATCCTGAAACTATACCCCGCCTTCTTTTCATCCCGGGAAAATCAATGGTTTCCGCAGGTATACTGAAAAATGGATTTTCAGGCTGGAGAAAATATACTCCTTCACGTCGCAACTTTGATTGATTGATCAAAAAATTTTTGACTGAAAGTTGGAATGCAAATAGATTTCGTCCTAAATTAACCCAAAAGCTATTTATTATTCCGGAAAAGTCGATGGTTCCCGTGGGAAAAACTAAAATTTACGCGTACGTCGAGATATTGATGCTTCTATTTTGAAATCCATTTATCATTAAGGTGTTTACATGTTTATTTATCGAAGGGCCTCAATCAAAAAACTCGTACAATAGCAACAAAGGTTCCATTCAGACGTTCAAAACAACATTCGGAGTCATTATTTTATTACCTAACGTTCGTCATCTCCACACCTTTTGTTGTTTATTTGGAAATAGACCAAACATCAAATCATTTCGAATTGGCATTGTTCGATTAAGAACGAGCCACCAAAAGCATTGTTATTGTCAATTATATTTATTGTTGAGGAACTGTGGGCTATACTTCATTATGTTTGACGCATCAGGCAATAAGAATACTTGTATTTATTCCTAGGTTCATTTTCATTATTATAACAACCCAGTTGATTAGCCCGTATAATCTCTTTTTTTTAACACGCTTTTATTAGCTTCACCTGTATGTTTGTATGTTTGTAACCGACTCCTTTGAGCTCGATTTTGTCCTACTTTGAACGATCAGATTTAATTCAAACTTTGCACACCTGTCAAAGACCGATGACAATGCAATAATTTGATTAAAATATCCAATTATCTTAATTAGATTTGCCAGGATTCATTAATTTCTTTCCGCATCCTTTGAATGCGAGTAAGAGAGATAGAGCTAGTGCGCGAACTGCGCATGCGTGCAGCTCCACACTTACTCTTTGGTACTACAAAGCGTGTTTTTTTTTAGTTTTTTAAACTATTATTTATTATATTATGTTTAATAGATATACATTAAATTAATATAAAAGCACCAGACACTAGAAAACATTCATGTTTTGATTCCTCGTTCCTGATACGCACTGCAAAGGCCTGGAATACCCTCCCAGGCAGTGTCTTTCCTGCCACTTACAACTTGGGCGCCTTCAAATCAAGAGTGCATCTCTTAGCACGTTCCACCTTTGACTGTATCATCACTTTCCATCAGGTGCGATTATAGTCAAGCGTGATACCTATATATACCTATTACCTTGTTCTACTGCATAAGACAGGGAACAGAGACGATATAAGCACCTATAGACCTATCAGCTTAATCACTATCACTACATAGTATAAAACAAAGTCGCCTTTTCTGTCCCTATATCCCTATGTGCGCTTAAATCTTTAAAACTACGCAACGGATTTTGATGCGGTTTTTTCCAATAGATAGAGTGATTCAAGAGGAAGGTTTATATGTATAATACATGCATCATATACTAAGGCAACATTGCTTATTTTAGAGGTTTCTAACGTGATGTCGTAAATTAACCTATTTTTTTGGGCTTATTTAGCAATTAAGCAAAAACGCTGCCTAAACCCTACGAGTTAGATCAAATTAATGTACTACAGTATTGTACACCATAAAAAGGTCTACAAAAAAGTCCGCGATGGTATATGTTTATATTTTAGGGATAACCCACATTAACCATTTTTATTGTTTACTTTTTACGTGAAAAAATGGCTTATTTACGAAGCTATTTTAAGCAATACGGCATTAATCCTTATCGAATTAACTACCTTAAATACAGTGTGCAATTAACATAGATCAATATGGTTCCTTACAGCATGTAAATTAAACAAATATTTTCGGAGATATTACAAATTTAAAATTTGCGTTTGCGGCGGGCGGTACCGGTCGGACGGGGCAGTGCGGGGAGGCATGCCTATACAACATCCAAGAGTTAGTCAACAAAGTCTATCCTGACATTGATGACATAAGTTACAAGACAATATCTTGGTTTAAAGAAAGAGCGATTCTGTCACCAACTAATGAACAAGTAGATAAGGTAAATAACTTGATTCTTTCAAAGATTGATGCGCCGACGAAAATATACTACTCGGTGGATACTGTTCTCGATTTGGAAGAAGCTGTTCATTTTCCTACAGAGTTTCTAAACTCTTTGAACCCGTCTGGACTCCCTCCTCACAAATGGTGTTGAAAGGGGTTGTCCTGTTATTTTATTAAGAAACCTGAATCCACCTAAACTTTGCAATGGCACGCGATTGCTGATAAAATCACTGAAAACTTTCATAATAGAGTACACAATACTCACAGGATGTGGTACCTACCGGAGAAGATGTATTGATTCCCCGAATCCCTCTGATACCATCGGATTTACCCTTCATAAACGTTTACATTTCGTTCGTTCGTTCGGATTTAAACGTTTACAGTTTCCGGTAAAGACATCTTTTGCAATGACCATTAATAAATCGGAAGGTCAAACCGTTCAACGTTTCAGGCTTAGATTTGAGCGTTAACTGTTTTTCACATGGCCAACTGTATGTCGCTCTTTCAATAGTAACCTCAAGAGAAAACATGTTTGTATTGTCTAATGACAAGAAAGCTGTGAACGTTGTGTATAAAAACATCCTGTAATATATTAATTGTTGTAAAAATAAAATAAATACCTAGGTAAAAATGTAAAAAGTAAATAAGTAAAAATGTGTAATGTAATAAAAATTGTATGAATTTAGATATTCCAAAGATAGCAGGAAATCTTCATAGTAAGTATAGGGAAAGAAGAATTGTTTTACTCCAAATTTAATGCGTGCAGGCCAAGGGCAGTAATGAATGAATCAAAAATACTGGATCGATTTTAATCATGTTTTCATTGAGTGACATAGGCATATATATATTTTATGCCCGTGCAAAGTCGGAGCGGGCCGCTATGTTTTTATATACAACGTTCATAGTTTTTCTGTACTGTATTTAATTTAGTATCAGCATTGCACCCGTGCGAAGCCGGGGCGGGTCGCTAGTATACCTATATAAATAGATTAAAAAAAATGCTCATCACACAAACATTTTCCAGTTGTGGCATCTAATCCAGCGGATAGCGGTTCCGTTTTTTGTACAACTCCCTTAAAAGTCACATTAGTGTGTCATTAATGTCCCAAATCCAAGGTTTAAGGGCGAAAACGTCCCCGGTAATGGCCGTCTTGTGTCCTCCGTGACGAAGGAGGCACGTGGCTGTCAAAATTACGGATATCAGCATTAACGCAGCGCGTGATGCGATAAAACAAATACACAACCACATCACTTAGTGTCCATTTCTGTCCCTTTTCCCCTAATCCCTGGCAGATTATGGAGTAATAAAGATTGAGAATCTCTGACACAGGTGGGAGATGTCTGTAATATTTTTATTCTGCTTTTAAACTTACAACAGTCATATTTTGTAGTGTGAAAAACATAAGTTTGTCAAATTTGACCAAAAAAAATCTAAGAATAAGTCAAAATAGTAGGACAGCCCTATAACGTACAACTGTTCCAAACATGTTCCAAATAACATGTCGGTAGCTATATGTAATTACCTACTGAAATAGTCGACGGTGACAGACAGATAGACGGACAGATGAAGTTACACCATTTATATTATTTTGGTATGGAACGCTAAAAATGGAAACACAGCTGAGTTTGTTGTGGGCTTCTTCTCAGTGCAGGGCGCTTTTGAACCCTCGTAACTTAGTTTTAAGTCGACTTGTAATTATCACCATATACATCACAAATATCATATTGACCTTTTACAAGAGCCTGTTATGTCTATGTGTAATATATTTTGAAATTGAATTTGGAATAACATGCGGGCGGGACTGCGGGAAGAAGGCAGTTATACTATAAAATATATAATTCTATCTTGCATCAAAGGCGAAACTATAAGATATTATGGAAGTCTCTCGAGAAATCTAGTAAAGGGAAGGCGTGAAATGTGCATCCCAAGCATGCTATTCAATGCCATAACTTCAACTTGAGAACACAAGTAATGGTGTTAAAGTACGCCTATTCGTATAAGTGCATTGGACTTATCTTTTGCACGGGTCTAAAGTAACTGTCAAAAATATCTAGTGCCTTTAATTAAGGCCTATGTTACAAAACACTTATTTTGGTTTTTGATTTTTTGAGCGTTCCGAACCTCAAAAAACAAAAAAAACAAAACGGAACCATAAAATAAAAATATTTAAAACGGGGGAAAACCGGAAATGAGATAAAAATATTGAGTACGAAAGGGCGTTACTTGTGTATTCTGAAAGCGATTTTTTATTAATTATTTTTATGTACCGAGTTTATAGCTAGTTCTTCTCGATGCAAACCTGCGTTCCTAACTTGGCTGAAGTTTTTACTTTACGTTACCTACTATTAGGTATTTATAGAGCCCTTCATTTTCATATAGATAAAGTTCGAGAACGTAACACTGTGATCTAAGTTAATACTTAAGTCACGAGTTACGATACAAGTTATAGATCACGATAAAAGTTACGAATATGTAGTAACTTTATTTTTCACTTGTCAGTAAATGAAAATAGCGCCTCGGCCGCCCAGTCTGACGAGAATTTATATCGAAGATTTGTGCATGTAGGTATTTCTTGCATAAATTTATTAAATAAATCGAATTTTCGTGACGCACACAATTTGACGCCTAGGCCCCCTACGCGATACCTAGTGCAATAAAGTGCAATACAGTTCTTCACAGCGCCTTATACTTACGTCGTTATTAGCCTAAACGTTGTGCTCTATTTCTGTCGCGTTACTTTATCTTCGCTCTATCTCTTTTCGTCTCGCTACAGGGTCCTGATAAAACCGCTGAGCGGTCGATGTGTACTTGTAGCCTTTCTACCTACATACCGTTAGGTACTATCAAATCAAAAATTTATTCAGTTTTCAAAACTCTGTAAGTTCTGTAAAATCAAAATTTGAAATCAGGAAAATGTTTTTGGTTGGATAAATTTTTCACTTTACCCCCATGTGACGGTAGCGAAACGGCCAAGACATTATTGTAACTAAAGTGTAGAGTTTGTGAATTTAGAGCTTGTATTTAAGGGTGTATAAAGTCAGAAGTCTTGCCCTACACGAGATCTGATAACTTTTTGACAGTGTGAGCCATATGCTCGTCTGGCAACATTTTACATGAAAATGTTTTTGTTGGGATTATGTATTTCGTGCTACAGTGCGAGTAAAACCCCTGGTATAGGTACTAAAGAGTATCGTTATTAGTGTCATTTTTTATAAAACATTTTCGAATCTCCATAACTGCCGCCAGTCGCCGCGGCGTCCCGATAACAGCTCGTGAGTCGTAAATCGGGACATAAACCGCGCCAGTAAAATCTTTTCATCGCGGGACACTTAATAAATTATCTACGAAACCTTACTCTTGGTGTCATCATGTTCTTATTTCGATTTAAGCACCCTACGTCATCCGATCCTGGGGACAGCTTTTATTGTTTGGGAGTGGGAGGTATGTTCGTAACTTCGTATAATAAAGGATGTAGGAAGAATGCTGCGCATAAGCCGAAAGGCCAAGGTTTCTAACGCTGAGGATGAGGTGACTAAACAAAGAGGTCGCATAGGCACATTTGACGCTGGCTTCAACTGCCTATTTCGGCATGTTATTTTTTTTTATTCCATACAAGTTAATACTTGATTGCGATCTCAACTTATGGTAAGTGATGATGTAACATAAGTTATCGTACTAACTTGGAAGGGTAAGTAAATTTTCCCCAACGGTTTCTACAAGTATCGCACCAGAATGCTAAATCGCTTGGCGGTGCGGTGCGTCTTTGCTGGTAGGGTGGTACACGGCCAAAGCCAGACCTGTAAAATTCCAAAGTGGCCCGTAGCGGGAATCGAACCCGCGACCTCCCACTCAAATCCGAGCGCGTTAAATGTTATCGTGTGCCAATTAATATTGCGAACCGAGGGATCAAGGAAATACATATAAACATCAATTGTAGTTTTCGATAAAAATTAAAGCAACGGAGATTTTGGAGCAACATTTGTGAAAATTTCCATCGAGAAAGGACATCATCCACGTTTCATACATTTTTGGTCCAAAAGTGAAAGTGCCGGCCAAAAAAAATTTTTGCTGTATTTTGTTAGAACTTGTCCACCTAAACATTTCTTATTATGACAACAAAGCTGTAGAACTAATAACCTTGGTTTTATTTGAGTTAAAAAATCTGCATTTTTTCGATTATGTTAAATGTTTCTTAGACATTTTTTTTTACTTTTTTGTGTTTTTTTAGTGTTAAAGAAAGTATAACAAATACATAATGCTAATAATTGTTAAAATGACTGCGTATTTTTCTGGAATTATCTTTAATAATAATAATTATTATTATTATTATCACGACGAAAGACTCAACAAAGCAGGTAGAAGTTGTGCGCCGCCACATGCCATAAAATGCGGTGTTTATTACTATCCCTAGTAATAATAATAATTATTACTATTATCACGACGACAGACTCAACAAAGCAGGTACAAGTCGTCCGCCGCTTCATGCCATAAAATGCGGTGTTTATTAGTATCCCTAATAATAATAATAATTATTATTATTATCACGACGACAGACTCAACAAAGCAGGTAGAAGTCGTCCGCCGGCACATGCCATAAAATGCGGTGTTTATTATTATCCCTAATAATAATAATTATTATTATTATTATTATCACGACGACAGACTCAACAAAGCAGGTATTTTTACACCAGGTAACCACCGTAACACCGCATTTTATGCCATGTGGCGGCGGACGACTTCTACCTGCTTTGTTGAGTCTTTCATCGTGATAATAATAATAATAATGTTATTTATAATAATTATTATTATTAGGGATAATAATAAACACTGCATTTTATGGCATGCGCCGGCGGACGACTTGTATCTGCTTTGTTGAGTCTGTCGTCGTGAAAATAATAATATTTAGTATTATTATTAGGGATAATAATAAACACCGCATTTTATGGCATGTGCCGGCGGACGACTTCTACCTGCTTTGTTGAGTCTGTCGTCGTGATAATAATAATAATAATTATTATTATTAGGGATAATAATAAACACCGCATTTTATGGCATGTGCCGGCGGACGACTTCTACCTAAAAAAGGCAGGTAACACCGCATTTTATGCCATGTGGCGGCAGATGACTTCTACCTGCTTTGTTGAGTCTTTCATCGAGATAATAATAATAATATTTATTATTATTAGGGATAATAATAAACACCGCATTTTATGGCATGTGCCGGCGGACGACTTCTACCTAAAAAAGGCAGGTAACACCGCATTTTATGCCATGTGGCGGCGGATGACTT
Organism: Coenonympha arcania; assembly: GCA_036785405.1. Lineage (NCBI taxonomy): Eukaryota > Metazoa > Arthropoda > Insecta > Lepidoptera > Nymphalidae > Coenonympha > Coenonympha arcania. Next base: position 895,377 of record JAWDAA010000030.1, on the reverse strand, counting down.
CTACCTGCTTTGTTGAGTCTTTCATCGAGATAATAATAATAATATTTATTATTATTAGGGATAATAATAAACACCGCATGTTATGGCATGTGCCGGCGGACGACTTCTACCTGCTTTGTTGAGTCTGTCGTCGTGATAGTAATAATAATTATTATTCTTTACATTCATATGCATTCATATTTTCTACATTTTTAAATATTTTATTATAAAACTTAAACATTTAAAAATATAAAAAATAGCGGTCCATCGGTCTCGGGAACAGGGTCCAAGCAACCGGTGGTTAGGGCCCCAGAGAGAGGAACCTCCTGACGATGCGAGCCATGTCTAGGAGTACAGCCTACTGGATCTGGCCCTTGACCCAGCTACCCAACGAGAGCCTCGAAAGATGTTGGTCGAGGCTCTTGGCTATAAGACCATTAGCAGAAATGACTATCGGTACAATGATTACTGAGTCTACATTCCACATAGCGACAACCTCGTGCGCCAAGTCAAGATACTTGGTGAGTTTCTCTTTCTCAGCTTTCACGAGGTTCTCGTCATGCGGAACAGCAACATCAACAATCATTGCACGGCGCTCTGATCGATCTATCACCACTATATCAGGCTTACTGGCTACAATAGTCCTGTCTGTAATAATAGATCGATCCCAGTACAGTGTGATATGACCATTTTCAAGAACTGGGTCGGGCACATACCTGTAGTACGGTACCTCCGATTCCACAAGATTGTATTTCAAGGCAAGTTGTTGGTGGATATATATATATATATATATATATATATATATATATATATATATATATATATATAATTATTATTATTATTAGGGATAATAATAAACACCGCATTTTATGGCATGTGGCGGCGGACGACTTCTACCTGCTTTGTTGAGTCTTTCGTCGTGATAATAATAATAATAATTATTATTATTTTTATTAGGGATAGTAATAAACACCGCATTTTATGGCATGTGGCGGCGGCGGACGACTTCTACTTGCTTTGTTGAGTCTGTCGTCGTGATAATAATAATAATTATTATTATTATTAGGGATAGTAATAAACACCGCATTTTATGCCATGTGGCGGCGGACGACTTCTACCTGCTTTGTTGAGTCTTTCGTCGTGATAATAATAATAATTATTATTATTATAAGGGATAATAATAAACACCGCATTTTATGGCATGTGGCGGCGGCGGACGACTTCTACCTGCTTTGTTGAGTCTGTCGTCGTGATAATAATAGTAATAATTATTATTATTAAATATAATTCCAGAAAAATACGCAGTCTTTTTAACAATTATTAGCATTAGGTATTTGTTATACTTTCTTTAACACTAAAAAAACTAAAAAAAATGTGTTAGAAACTTTTAACAAAATCAAAAAAATGCAGATTTTTAAACTCAAATAAAACCAAGGTTATTAGTTCTACAGCTTCGGTGGCATAATAAGAAATGTTTAAGTGGACAAGTTCTATCGAAATACTGTAAAAAAAAATTCTGGCCGGCACTTTTCAATTTTGGTCCAAAATGGATGATGTCCTTTCTTTCAATCATGTTACTGCTTCTGAGAGAATTTAAATTATATAGGTAGACCCTAAATACATGACATTTAATTTTAAAGTATGTAATTGTCTTTATAGTTTTTAACATGCTGGTCACTACAAATCGTTCAATAACCCGTTCAGCTCGTTGACTCAGAGTCATATTATAAGACACTTTGCTATTATTTTTAAATTTTAAATAGATACTCATCTATAGTAATAATTCTTTTCAAAAAACCGACTTCTAATGCCACTAAAAAGAATAATTTTTAATGTACACTCCTTCAAAGTCGGATGATTGTCAATAATATCGTCGTATCTTCGCACAGCGAGTAGGTATTACGAAGGACTATGATTGTATCAAACATCATCAGACTTCACTTAGGATAACCTCTTCCTTCTTTTGTTTGTTTCAAAGTCGATTAAAAATAAATCGTACTTGGCGGAAATGTCGCTGAACTCCCTGGAGCGTTTACCAATTAAACCACGAGTATACCTCAAAGCCCCAAATACGCCAAAATTTCCCCCAAATAGGTATCCGTGCGTATCGCGGCATCGGCGCAGTTAATATCAATAAACGGTTATCCGGCTGCCTAAACACGGGTGAGCTTATAACTCCTAATATATCTGTTACCAAGTTAGGCAACTTTCATTTGCGGTGCCGGGAATTTTGTGGGTCTTTTCCTGTGTGTGTGTTGTATATACTAGATACTACTTTATTCGTTCGTTTCAGCTGACGGACGTCCAGTGTCCACAGCTGGACTAAGACCTTCTGCAATGATTTCCAACCTATACGGTCCTGCGCCACTTGTATCCAGTCACTTCCCGCAACTCTCTTTAATGTCGTAAGTCCATCGGGTCGGAAGTCTGCCAAAACTGCGCTTTCCCGTGCGGGGTCACCATTCCAACACTTTGGGTTACCAACGTCCGTTGGTCCTACGAGAAATGTGCCCGCAATTGACATTTACCTTGGACAGGGAGGAGAGTGCGAAAAAATTTCGTCAGTTTATCGGTGCCAAAAATGCTTGTTTTGCCACCAATAGTAAGTATTACTAACACTATTGAGTTTTGACAGATGGCGCTACTGTTTGCTTGTACGAAAACGTTTACGTAAATTGTTCGGATGCCCATTTCCTGAGGGTTCTTATCGGTGGTGTCCGCCCACTACCACTTCAGCAATTCGCGATATTGAGCTGTGGCTCTGGTTCTTCTACGGTTCTCCTCATTCCTGGTTTAATTTTGAAATAGATAGAGATATTCCGAACATAGCTCTTTCCATTGCCCGCTGAGTTACTCTAAGCCTTATTAGCCCAAAGGACTAAGTACTAAGTAGGTAGGTACTATGTAAGTTGCAAAAAGTCTTTGATAAGCAACTCTAAGTAATTTTGCAAAGAGGTATTTAAATCAAGAGCTCACCACAATATCTCAAAGCTGTGCAAAGCTCGCTTTTGAAGCGGGTGACAAAACAATTATTAATTTTGAGGTTTTTCACACAAAAATAGTCGCGTATTTAAAATATAGTAAAACAATAAAAGCAAATTTTAAATTAAGTCGATATTTTATTTAGAGGTACTTATTTACAAAAAATTATATCAGCCCTTTCCAATTTTTTAATTCAGTCTATTTTGACACACGCACTCTAATGGAATATGAACAGAGCATTCTCGACTCCACCATTATTCAATATCTTTTGTACTACAATGTAAAAGATATTAAATAAGTATGATTCTTCAATCTATTCACGCTAATCTATTAGACAAACCGATTGCGATTTTATTACAATGAAAAATTCAATCGATGGACATTAGACATGCTAACATTAAAATAAAATCGACTTATCTACCTTTAACTCTCTTTAGGTCCCATCTGAATTTGGTACAATTCTAACAATGGCATCCATGAGAAAACTCTGTGTTTAATGGACGAATAACTCAATATCACGCCAACCGATTTCGAAGATTCTTTATGTACTTTGATGAGAGTTGAAGTCGGTATTTTTGTTAATTAATCAACGTATTTTAGTCGTGCTGTGAGTTGTGGGTTTAGCTATGGTGTGTGTTTCTGGTCAGAGGTGTTGGCCTAGTATAATATTTCAGTATTGTGTAAACAGTAGGTATTCGGTTGTATAGCCATTATTGTATTCACTCAACGGTATTTCGACAGTTGGTAGATATATTTTTACAATAACTAGCTGACCCCGCAAATGTTGTTTTGCTATTAGGGATATAATAAAAAAATAGATAACAACCTGCTCTCAGACTTAGTGATCATACACTGAAAATTTCATAACAAGCGGTCGGGCCGTTTCGGAGGAGTTTTGTAACAATGAATGGCAAGTGATTTTTATATATTAGAGATACCACGCCTATTCACCGCCTATTAATTTAAATTACTCGAGTACTTTACACATTCACAGGGGCAACTTAAATAAAGCGGTGAAATTTCGTCAAAAGTTAAATTCAACATGAAAAATTAATTAGATGATTTTTAAGTGATGTAATTAAGCTCGGTTGACCACTGGGAAGGTTTTAGATCCAACCGCCCTTAAAATTGCTCCCTTGGCATTTCATGGAATATTGAATGAGCATAATCTAGGGGCAGAATGTATTAATTGAGTCGTCGGCTGTCAGCGCGCGTGAACGGTCAGAGGTCGTTGACCTCTGACAGTATACGTTAGGAAATGTCGTCGAAATCGACATTGAAATGCAATACTTGCAATATTGTTGTGAACGAGGTGTTAAGTTTTGTGCAAAACAAAGTGGATGTGATGAATAATGTTAGTCTGGCGTTAATATGCAGGCAATCGTTCACGGAAGAAGAAATATGGGAGGCGAAATGCTTGCTGTTTGACTCCGTACCTCAGAAACGGATTCAAAGAAGAGGCGAGGATAAGGGTAAAAAGAATATTGAGGATATAATTGGGCTACTGAGGTGTGCTGAGCAGGATGAGGTACCTGTTTTTGTTGCTAAAGAATTACACAGGTTGCCCCCGGTTACTTTTGATCATGTTGACGTCACTCGTCTCCTAAAAGACCTGATGCTCATGCAAAAGGAACTTAATACGTTTAAGGAACAGTGGAACTCAGCAAAAGATCATTTTATAACCAAGGAAGATCTGCAGCAAGAGATTTGTAAAATCAATCATAATCGTTATTATGAAAATGATGCAATACAGAATAGTGTGCAATGCGAAACTGAACCCTGTGTTAATACCAAGAGGGGCGGGTGTATTGTGCGCGATAGTTTTGACTGCAGTAGTGGGCCGATGGGTTTGATTGCGTGCGACGAGAGCGAGATATCACCTACTGCGAGTAATAAGCCGGTGGGCACGTCGTCCCTGTCGTATGCGAGCGCCACTGCACTAGGAAAGGATAAGTCTGTCTCGCTCCAGCCGGCACCGCGGGAAACCAATAGCCAGCCGCAGACATTTGCTAATAAAATACCGCACGCCAACTTGCACTTGAAATCTATGCACCCAAACAATGCGTTCACGCCGCTCGTATCACGTGAGGTATGTGACAAATCGTCGTCAGGTGATAATAGCGCGGTCGGATCGGACGGAGCGGTATTGACAAATGAAAATAAGAATGAATGGATTCGTGTAGAAAGGCGCATGCGTTTTAAGGGTACGAGGGGTACCGCCGTGGTTGATTCGGCGGGAAAATTTAAAGCAGCGGACGTGCAAATTCCGTTATTTATTTATAATGTCGACAAGGAAACGACAGAACGGGATGTCGCGGAGTACATTTATGAGAAAACAGGTGTGAATATAATGCCGGAAAAAGTCAAAAACATTAACTCAGAAAAAAGGTATAATTCATATAAGTTTTCCATACCTAGATCTAAGTTACCTTTATTCGAGAACAATGAGCTATGGCCGGAAGGTATCTTCTTCAGAAGATATATTTTGTTTAAAAAAGGAAGGAAGGCTACTGGTACCGAGAAAAGAGATAAGTAGTTAATGGGTCAAGAGACGCTTAGGGATACAAAACTTAAGCTAGTCAGCTTTAATTGTAAGTCGTTGAAGCGTTGTGCAGACAGTGTGAGGATTTTGTGCGAAAGATCGGATATAGTGGCGTTACAAGAGACCTGGTTGCTCCCACATGATCTTAGCTCCTTAGGCTCGGTACATGAAGATTTCGCAGGCACGGGCACGTCGGCGGTTGATACGGAAGCAGGTATTTTGCGCGGTCGTCCGTATGGAGGTGTGGCCATATTGTGGCGTAAAAGTGTATTTAGGTCGGTGTGTGTGGTTAAGTGTAACAACGTGAGGCTGTGTGCAATCAAGTGCCAGGTACGTGAGCTTACAATGCTAATTTTTTCAGTGTACATGCCCACCGATTGTTGTGATAATCTCTCAGAGTTTACTGACTGCCTGAGTGAAATAAATGCTATTATTGAAGAATGCGGTATTAGTATTGTATGTATGGTAGGAGATTTCAATGCCCACCCTGGGCAACTGTTTTGCAATGAAATGTTACAATTTTGTGAAGAGCAGCAATGGCACTGTGCTGACATGGAATTATTGCCTAATACTAGAGAGGTATTTACCTATGTAAGCGACTGCCACGGCTGCTCTCGCTGGTTAGATCACTGCCTTACGACCAATATGGGAAGGAGGTATATCGAAAGTATAAATATCCTAAATGATGTAAGCTGGTCTGATCACTACCCCTTACAAATACATTTTAACATTAGCGTCATACAAAAGCAATTTCATTTTGAGCCGGATGTTAATAACATAGCATGGGGTCATAGGGACGCTGAACAGATCAGCTTGTATAGGGAGATCTGTAATAAGAGGCTAAGTAAAATTGACTTTCCCGAAGAGTTGGCGGTGTGCTGTGATAAACGATGTAACAAGACAGATCACAAAATTGTAATAAATAAACTGTACTCGGATGTTATAAGTATATTACAGGACGCCGCTAAGTTGAGCTATAAATCGACTAGGCGCAGAAAAAGATGTATAACGGGTTGGAATAGACATATAAGACCGTTACATGTTAAGGCGCGCCAGTGCTTTCAGCTGTGGGTATTGGCGGGCAGGCCGCGCTGTGGAGCCTCGTACGATGCCATGTGTGAATCGCGGAAGCTGTTTAAGAAAAAACTTAAGTGGTGCCAGGACAACGAAGACCAAATAAAAATGGATATCCTGGCCACGTCGTGCGAGGCTAAACAATTCGGCAGTTTCTGGCGTCATACAAACAGGCTGAATGCTCGCGCGAGCCTCCCAGCAGAGGTAGATGGCGTAAGCGGCTGTCGAAATATAGCCAACATGTTTAAGACCCAGTTTATGTCAGAGCCCCCTACAACTACAAGCGGGAGCGGGTGCTCTGCTCAGAACAGCGTGGGTGCTGGCGCTGACCCGATACGCTTCACACTTAGTGAGGTTAACGCTGCGCTCAGGAGTATGAAGCGTGGGAAATCGCCCGGACACGATGGACTGAGTATAGAGCACCTGCGCCATGCTGGTGTGCACGTGTCAAGAGTTCTCAAACTACTCTTCAACCTGTGTATTAGCCACAGTTACCTGCCAGATGCTATGATGATGACAGTAGTTGTGCCCTTAGTCAAAAATAGGACTGGTGATGCGGCAGACAGATCCAATTATCGCCCAATATCTCTTGCGACGATTATCGCCAAGGTGTTAGACGGTTTGCTTGACGTTCACCTTTGCAAATCTTTTAAGGTGCAAGAAGCGCAGTTTGGATTCAGACCCGAACTATCGACTGAAAGCGCTATAATGTGTCTCAAGCAAACCGTCAGATACTATACGGACAGAAACACGCAGGTTTACGCGTGTTTCTTGGATCTGTCTAAAGCTTTTGACCGAGTCTCATATAACGTCCTATGGCATAAGCTCAAATATGAGACGACCTTAAGGCCTGAACTGGTGTCGTTGTTAGGGTACTGGTATGGTAACCAATCGAATGTGGTTAGGTGGGGTAATGGTTACAGTGACCCATACAGGCTGGAGAGTGGAGTGAGACAGGGAGGGCTGACGTCACCGAGGCTGTTCAATTTATATGTAAACCAACTGATTGGGAGGCTCGGCAGTGCAGGTGTTGGCTGCTCGATAGATGGAGTGAGCATTAACAATATCAGCTATGCAGACGACATGGTACTGCTGAGCCCTTCGGTTAGTGGCCTTAATAAGTTGCTACGTCTCTGCGAAGAATATGCCGGGGAACATGGACTCAGTTACAACACAAAGAAAAGTGAGTTTCTTGTTTTCAGGGGGAGAAACAAAATGGACAAATTCTGCCCTAATATACGACTGTGTGGGGCCCCCCTGAAGCAGGTGACTGAGTTCAAGTACCTCGGACACGTAGTAACGGAGCGCCTCGATGACGACAGCGACATGGAACGGGAGCGTAGGGCGCTGTCAGTTCGCGGCAATATGTTGGCTCGCAGATTTGCACGTTGTACTACACAGGTAAAACTTACCTTGTTTAGGGCATACTGCCAGTCCTTTTACACGTGCAGTCTGTGGACGGACTATACGCGGCGGAGCTACAGCGCCTTGCGCGTTCAGTACAACAATGTGCTGAGGGCGGTTTTGGGGATGCCGCGGCGCTGCAGCGCGTCAGCGATGTTTGCGGATGCTCGCGTAGACGACTTTTATGCGATCATGCGCAAACGCGCTGCGTCCATGATGAGCAGACTGGTGAGTAGTACCAACACCCTCCTCGGCACATTGGCTTGTAGACTGGACAGCCCGTTCTGGGGGTCCTGGGACGGTGCACATGCCAGGGGTGGGGGGCGAAGATAGGTAGGAATAAGAATAAGTACTAACATAGGTTTAAGTGCATGTGTATACTAACAATTATAGTTTAGTTTTTATCATTAGGAACTAACATAGGTCTAAGAGCATGTGTATACTAACAATAGAGTTTAGTTTTTTAAGATTAGGAACTAACATAGGTTTAAGATTACTGTTACTAACAAAATTTTATGGAGTTTTACTCTGAAATAAAATTTTTATTTATTTATTTATTATTTATTTTATTAATAAATTAATATTGTTGTAATTTAGGAAGGAGCAAAGCAAGTCATAGAAATGTCAGAATATTTTGACTTTTGACATCATATTTATACAAAAATATCATGTACGTGGTACGGCATATCGTATTTGGCACAAAGCTGGTAGTATTGCCAATATTATGTTACCCTTTTCATTGTTTTGTTGGTTTTTCCTGGATACCTGGAAGATTGCCTGGAAGAAATTTCTTGCTTTGTGGTGTTTACTTCACCATACTTTAATTTATATGTATAGTTTTGAAGTAGGTACTACGACTTTCTTAATCGGCTTGTCCGATTGCTACGATTTTTTTGACGTGACAACGTCTTATAATTCGATAGAGCCGGCTGCACGCACAAAAAAACATGACTCATGCGGCGTTACCTCGCTCGCATTACCTCGCTCTGAGGCGTTCCATGTAAGGCTTTAAGTGCAAGCGAGAGTTGTCACGTTCAACTATCGTCAGTAAACCGACTTTACAGACAACCAATTTTTTGGTATTAGATTCGGTAAACTATATTTCATGCAACTAAATAAGAAAAATTGGCGAAACAACGTTTGCTGGGTCAGCTAGTTACGTACGTGTAGCTAGTTTTCCATTATTGTTTTACTAGCACTTTTTTTTAATATAAATAAATAAATAATCAGGACTTTATACACATCGCAAACTAGCCCCAAAGTAAGCGATAGCTTATTGTATTATGGGTAGGTACTAGATAACTGATAAATAAACATACATATTAACATACATAAATATAATATATTGTAAAACACCCAGACACTGGAAAACATTCATGCTCATCACACAAACATTTACCAGTAGTGGGAATCGAACCCACGACCTTCGACGTAGGTTCGCTGCCGCTACGCCATTCGGTCGTCCAATAATCAATTACAAATACATATTAATTATTTGTCTTTCGACTTTATGCCAATACGAGATTAGATTTCTAATTTTCCACCGAGAAATTGCTGTCGAAGGAATTTAAAAGTCCGAACTCGTCCAAAAGATTTCCCCCGCGTGTACAACTTTGTAGTTTTGTTTAATTAATTTTGTTAACTTCTTAAGTGCTCTGTTGATTTCTCCTCTGTGTTTGTGTAAAAACTTCTGTTAGGTAGGTGCTCTGTGATAAGTTTTCTGTAAACAATATTAGAACTTTGTTATTTGTACTTGCTTTGTCAATTGTTGTAAATTGCAACTATAAAGTAATAGATAGGTACGGCATCAAATTAAAGGTAAGTTAAGTGATTGACTGACTGGCAAAGGTATAAGTGACTGACTGACTATGATCTACTATCGCAACACTGGAAAGAAGGGCTGAAATTTGGCATATAACAGTTCTAGCCATATTATCTAATCGACATATAAATCTGTCCAACGATCATTTCATAATTATAATTTCAATATAATTAAAAAATTACATTTGCCTTCGATAGGTCACGTGATCAATATGTGGATGGGATCAATATGGGATGGATGTGTTCTTCCCATACATTTTAATTAATTGATCGAAGTTCAATCAGCAATTAGTAGAAACGAAATTGATAGAGTAGCAACAGCAGCAGAGGGTTTCAATTAAATCCGCGAGAATATAGGTTAATGGGATTGATTGAATTTATTTTTGTCTTTCTCACTCTCACGGATACGTAGGTAGGTGCGACATGCAGCGTCGCGGAAGAATATAACAGGAAAACGACGTTTTACCTAATTACTCAAAAACTAAGCCAGTTATCAAAAATCTGTTTCTAAGCGTTTTTCGATATTATTATTACGGACACATTTAAACTAAAATTACAATTACATCCATTGTAGTTTCCGATAAAAATTAGAAACACTGAGATTTTGAAGCAACTTTTGGGAGAACTTTCTTTTGAGTTTAATATCCGATCGTGTTTCTGCTTCTAAGTGATTTTAGACCCAAAATACGTGACGTTTAAATTTGCAAGTTATTGTCTTTGTAGTTTTTAAATAAAACTTCATTCAAAATCGCTTAAATACGGCTTCTACGCCGTTCATGTTTGGTTCACATAATATATTAGGCCTAGCTTACATAAACTTTTTGCAAGTTTCTGTGTCAGGCTCTAGTCTCTACCACCACGTTCGGAAAGAATTTTTTGCTCCGAGAAGAACTGGTAAGAAACTAGACACTCGCTTTTGGATGGAACTAAAGAACATTTATAGTACTGTTTGGTACTTCTGATAGTACCTACTTCAACCGCAAATCGTTGAAATGTATTTCAGGTTTAGGAATTTGAGTGTATGCTACATGCCTATGCTGTTACAGAAACAATGAAAATATACTATGGTTTCTGCCCAGGCTTTGTGAATTGTGGTAGCTTTATGGGGCCGGTGCGATGTTGTGTTGCAACTGATGTGGGTTATAGATACCTACCTACAATTCCCAAATGAAAAGATATTTTATTTCTTGTGTTTAAGTTTTTACGGTATATCGGTTCTACTTTATATTATTAAATAGTTATAAGCCGTGTAATAATGGAATATATGACATTAAAGATTATTATGATAGGAAATTGATACGACATTTTATTAATTACTAGCTGACCCGGCCACGCGTTGCTGTGGCTAAAGTTTTTGTTATATTAATAAATTAAAATTGCGACTATAATTTGAGATTACCTATCCTATCTCTCAAGTTGGACCAAATGACAGATATTCACGAAGTTTGAACTAAATCGGTTCAGTAGTTTAGGAGTCCATCCCGGACAAACATCGTGACACGAGATTTTTATATATATTAAAGATAAAGATAAAGATTATTTTAGAACGATTATGTAAAATTTACACGCCTTTATAAGGCAAACACACTGCTGCCTTTAGTTTAATAAGATCTCAATATAAAGTGTATTTTAAGCAAATAAAGAATTTATTTATTTATAATTCTTCTTACTTTTACGTATGCATTTTTTTTTTTTTTTTACCCACAGGAAGTGCCTGACGCATACCCCTCCGTCAGGGGACACGGAGGGGTTATGTGGGGCTTGCACCCACTAAAACCTGTGCTTTGCCACGACGGACCTCGTTGGCGGAAGTACGGGATTCACTTGCGTATTCACCGCGCTCCCGCCAGGCCTCGACCCGCCACCGAAGCGGCAGGTCCCGCCGCTGCTGCCGGCAGCCTGGCCGCTGCCGACCCTCCTGGGAGGCGCGTCCCGAACAGGTCGCGCCACCACCTCGGCCTGTCGGTGGAATTCGGGTGACGGACGCCAGAACCCCTTGCGTACGTCACCCGCAGGCCGGCACCGGTCGCCGAAGGAAGGTGTTGGCATCCCAGCAACCGGCGCGTCTCCTGCGAGAGGGATGTGCCGCCGTAAATATCCCTCTCGACGAGCGTTCCCGTCCACTTCGGTGATTTTTTTACGAGGTTGTCTTCCTCGTAGTGCCCCGAAGGGACTTGTGGGCGTTTCCGCCCCCGCCTGTAATTTTTTAATGAGGTTTTCTTCCTCCTCCGGGGTTGGTGTAGACGTTTCGACACTGTGCCCTCTGCTGGGACTCAGAGGGACACGCGAAGAAACGTCACCTATCCACCGGGCCAAGCTATTCGCCGTCGGTTATCAACCGACGTTACCAGGGAGCACCGGCCCGTGCGCTACAGAGGGGCACCGTAGCACTCGGGCACTCGTGGAGGTTGCTTGGCGGAGCCCCCCTTACGTATGCATCGAGTTTCGCAATGAATAAAGACTATTGTTTTGGATTATCTTTTTTATTTTCAATTGAATTTAATTTAATCTTTTTTATTCTCAATTGAATTTAATTTAATGTGTCAAAATGTAACTTTTTTAACTAACAATTATATACAGAGTTTTTTTTTTTAATTGAAGATAGGCTTGCGCTTGACGACAATCATGCCTGATGGAAAGCAATGATGAGGTCTAGGTTGGAGCGCGCTTGCCTAGAAAATGCCTATTCACTCTTCTCTTGAAGGCACCCAGATAATAATGATGAGTGAAAAAATTAATGAATGAGCTAAGCTTTTCTTTTATATGTATCTATGCTACGCTTTTCTATGATATAGAAAAGGTTATGGTTTTCTCTATCCATGTCATAATAATTACAGCACATCGCTAATGGAGCCGTCAGGCGGTGTCAGGGTTCCCCATTAGTATGCAAATTCTAACGTATTTGACCCGTCAGTCAACGTTACATTATAGCGTGACAATTTATTATTAGAAAAGTACCTACCGACTGCGCTCTTACCAATTTGGGACGCGTCTTGAAACTTTAAAAAAAAAATAAACTGTTATTATCTCGCTGCAGACTCGGTCATAAATCATTCGAGTGTTTCGCTTTTGTTGTTCTTTGTTGAGTTGTGCATTACTGCAGAACAACAAAAGCGAAACACTCGAATGATTTATGACCGAGTCTGCAGCGAGATAATAACACTACTTATAGCTGACCCGGCCTGTTCTAAGACATAAATACGACATTAAAAAAATCATAATTTGTCAGTCCGTTCCGGAGCAGTTTAGTTGCAAACACTGTGCCATAAGAATTTAATAAATTAGAACGACAGTGTTAGAAAAATATTTAAATCACTAGTAAATTAAAAGTTACATTACTGGTGCTCCAATGGTTTATAAGTTGGGTCGATGTGTAATTAATAATTTTAGAATTTGTAAAATTCGAATCGAAGTTCCTTTCATTTATTTGTATAGCATTTCAAGCATGATTAAAATACAATGATGAAAAAAACAAAAACTGAGCACAGGAGCTTTTCGGTTCAAAACTGTCGGTGAACATTGGGGCGAATATTCTCAGGCAAACAAATTCTATGAAGCGTTAGTTCCCAATAACACACGTCTTTTCACCGCGAAGTCATACTCATGGGTGTCATCCAGGAATTCGGATTAAATGTTATAGGCTTGCGCTTGTCTGATGGAAAGCAATTACGAGATCTAGGTTTGACCGCGCTTACCTAGACAAAACCTTCTCTTGAAGGCACCTAAATTGTACTTGGCTGTAAACACGAAGGCTGGAAGGGCGTGTTTCCACTCCTTAGCCATTCATATTAGAAACACGAAAAGCTATCCTAGACTGTAACGAGAGGCAGTGGTCTGAACTATTATCTATAGCTATCACTGTTTCAAACTGCTTTACTGCAACTGTTTGCAACTGTTTGACGACTGAATGGCATAGTGGTAGCGAACCTGCTGTCTGCGCCGGAGGTCGTGGGTTCGATTCCCACAACTGGTAAATGTTTGTGTGATGAGCATGAATGTTTTCCAGTGTCTGGGTATTTTTCAATATATTATATTTATGTATATTAGTATGTATGAATCAGTTATCTAGTACACCCATAACACAAGCTATCGCTTACTTTGGGGCTAGATTGCGATGTGTAAAATGTCCCGTATATATTTATTTATATGAAAAAAAATTTGGATCGTAGGCAGTTATGGCTGTACGAGTTCTCACAACGTCATGAGTAAGCGATCCCTTAATCCTGTTCAAAGATAAGGCACGCTCCCAATCACGTACGAAAGGATTCTTTACCCTCAGGTAATTGAAATTAAAAGAAATAACTAATTAGGTTTCATGTAAACCGCGATCCCAATGAAAAAATTATAACAGGATAAAAGGATTAATTAAACATTTTTGTGTACAATTAATTATTTTTCATTGAAAAGTTTATAATTTATTGAGGTTTTCTGGGTGAATTATTTTCCAAACAACGTCTTCGTAAAAATATTTATAAAGGAGACCCATCCTGCCTAAAAGTTATTGTTTACAAAAAACACCTTTAAAATTAGAATATCTTTAAAACAATTTAAGGATATCTTAACAGTCTTTTGTCTTTGTAAAGTGAAGTCCTAGCACGAATTTTGCGTCTCTGAAATCTAAACTATCCCCATTAAGTTCAGTTTATATCTCTCTTTAAATTACGTATGTAGACAAGTTATTTTTAATTTTTCTAAATAACAATACACTAAACCTTAATAAAAAAAAAAACAAAGTTTGTAATATTCCTCGCAAGTGTGATGAAAAACGTCGTATGAAACGCGTATGCAATGTATATTATTACCTCTCTTGCCTTGATAATGAATAACACTAAGTTCAAAGTGGCTGTAAAACGAAAGCTCATGAATAAAGCATTATTAACATGAAGCAAATCCTTGGGAGTGAATGAACTGCTGTAATTATACTAGCTCATGTAGTTTTAAAGAGCCTTTGTGAAGTGGTGATAACAGAAAACAAAAACCGGCAGTTTGTTGTGGGCTTCTTCTCAATGCAGGGCGCGTTCGAACCCTCGTAAACTTAGTTTTAAGTCGACTTTTAGTTATCACCATACGTACTTATGCGACATATACGACGCAACGTTAGACGACGTTTTACAAGGGCCTGTACGTTAGGCCTATATGAAATAAAGATATTTTGAGTTTGAGTTTGAATATGTTTGGTGTAACCCCCCATAAGCGCAAATAGAGGTTTCACATCAAAAACTTGGATCAACGAACCCCGTTAAAGAACAATTAGGTTCTCGTCGAAACGCTTACCGCACTCTCAAATTACCGCCAAATATTAAATGCGGTTAATATCGCAGAGTCATGCATCTCATCACTCTTGTGTAGGCTGTAGCTGGTGCGAAGGTCGATGGTGATTAAAATATAAGAGTTCATTGATCCCAAATTACCCCTAAACTATTCGCGTATTTACCAAAGGAATTCGACCTTCAGCAATAAATAATGTCACAAAAATTCAAGAGATCTTTACAGCTTTTACTTTTTTACCTGTAGGTTGAACCAACTGGCTTAACGACTTAGCGATGTAAAAGAATTACATATATTTTTTAACAATAATATATGTAGGTGAGCGCTTGACTATGATCACACCTGATGGCAAGTGAATGCCACCATGTGAGTGACAGAATGACCACCCTACCACCAAAAACGCAGCGCCAAGCGATTTAGCGTTCCGGTGCGATGATTGTAGAAACCGTTGGGGTAAATTAACTTACCCTTCCAAGTTAGTACGATAACATCTTAGGCTGCATCATCACTCACCATCAGGTGAGATCGCAGTCAAGTACTAACTTGTATAAAAAGTAAAAAAAAATGCCTGTTCACTCTTGATTTGAAGGCGCCCAGGTTGTAGGAGTTGGGAAAGACAGTGCCTGGGCGAGTATTCCAGAACATTGCAGTGCGTATCAGGAACGAGGAATCAAACCGCTTCCGGCTTCGTACGTGTTTGGGTACGTCGACTATATTGTAGGGGTGAAAGATTTTACGTATCCGATTGATAAAGATCACGTCACCTCATGTAATTCTTATACATTTTTTTTTATTTTCTTCCATTTCAGCTATCGACAGATTTCTGCAACGATCACAAATATGTCATAAAGATGGCTGTATTGAAGTAATAATTAATCTCAGCACCAGGCCCTGGTTACCATTTACCACCAAAGTATTCGTCAAGACGGATCAAACGAATCCAACTAAACCAAAGGGGTTGTGTCGTTTAACTACCGAGTTCTTATGACCACTTTCTGCTTCCATCATTATATCAGCTCCTTGTCACAAATTCACAATATTTTTGCATTGTCGTCAGTAGGGCGATCGGCTAAAAATGTAGAGCTGTAACAATGTCAAAACCACTTGTGAAAACTTGTCATTAGCTATAAGATAATTAGATGTAAGACTATTCTGTAAAATTTAGCTGTAAGTTTACCAAATAAAATAAAATAAAAACATGAGCTTTGACCAATCACAGCACTTGAAAATCACGTCATTGATACAGCTTTATAATGATTGATACAGGGAAGTGTATCAAAGTTAACTGAAAGGTTTGATTACAATCAAACATCGGGACAGGTGAAACTAAACAAAAGCTTGTATTAAAATAAAAAAAAATAAAAAAAATCAAAATTCAAAATATCTTTATTTCACATAGGCCTAACGTACAGGCTCTTGTAAAACGTCAATATGATATTTGTCGCATATGTATGATGATAACTACAAGTCGACTTAAAACTAACTTACGAGGGTTCAAACATGAAAAAATACCTAATATATCGTAATCGTAATCAGCAGAAACTTCCACCCATTGATTGGCTTAATTGGTCCTCTGATATCATTAAGTAACTATGTATTAACGTGTCTGATATGCTGTATTTGCTGGTTTTACGCTTACACGAGCACATTCTTATGCAAACAGCGCAATTGTGGGATTCCTGTGCAAATATCGACTTGTGTTTCCTGCGGATATATTATTATAGTTTAGGATCCCGCTATACCTACAGGCTACATACCATTGATTAAATATATAAAAGATCAGGATTAAATATTTTTAGGCCCTGTCCTGAAGCATCATTTTTAATTTGTCAAAACTGTAAAATGGCGCTAATGTAAGTGACTTACAGCGCTATGTGATGTCAGCGGTACCGAAATGTTGCGGGCGGTAACGACGCGCGACGCCATATTTGAGACATTTTTGGCTTCAACATAGGTACATCACATATTTCCCGTCCTCTTAGCTTAGCGTATTTCGTCATATTTAGTTACATACCCACTTGCAATATCCATTGACATATTTAATTGAATATGTACCTAATAGTTTTCATCCATTAATCAGCTCGGTGAAGATCGATGTATGACGGGATCTTAGACTAATAGCAGTGAAGTTGAAACTCATTTTTTTTGGACAGGATGAAACTTTTTTTGCAAAAATTACGTATCGAATAGTTTATTAAAATAAAGAAGGGAAAAGTTTAGATCATGTTCAGATAGTATCACAATAACGATGACATGCCTGTCTTATTAGTTTGAGGAAAACCACAAATAATAACTATCTCATTATTTTTGATGAAAATATTACTATCCACTCGAAAATAACGCAAAAAAATGCAGCAAAACGTCGAACGTGAGTCGAAATAAAATATTAATAGGGCTTTCTTACTTTACCCTAAGTTCGTACGATAATATTTTTAGCTGCATCATCATTCATTCAAAAATCAAAATCAAAATGTGTATTTCTTCACATAGGCCTAACTTACAGGCACTTATACTTTAATATGTCAGACTCTATTGACACGTTCGAAAAGAAGTTTAGCGCCGAGAAGAACGGGCAAAAAAACTCGGCACTTGCTCTTTTCAAAAATAATAATTGTCTACTGTTTTACATAATATATCAAATTAGGTATATAAGCATGGCAGATGGAATATACACTTACCATCAGATGAGATTGCAGTCAAGTTGTAACTTACAAGTTGTAAAAAAATAACAACATATCTACTGAAGAGTACCTATCAGGATCAAAATTAATCAATCAATGTTGACATTCAACATAATGAAGGTAATTTTGGCGTCAGAATAAAAATGTCTGCAAAATCGACGGAAAGGAGGGATTTCAGGGGGGAAGGGATCTCGAGATGGCAGATACGGCAGGTCTACGGGCAGATAACAATTACCCGGATCATGTCCCAGCTCTTCAGTTTTGATTAAGTAGCTAATTTACTGTAAATTGACAGCTTACTAAATGTAGGGTTTTTAATCAAATTTAACAACTTTTCATTTTCATAATTATAAGCATTAGCCACCGGAGCACGGCACAAGAGCTACTGGAAAACATTCATACTGATCACACAAACATTTCCTAGTTGTGGGAATCGAACCCACGACCTTCGATGCAGACGGCAGGATCGCTACTGCTACGCCATTCGGTCGTCGAATGCGGCAGCCCACCAACGGCCAAGTGCGGGCTGGCAGGCTTCGCACACCTTTAAAAAAATAAAATAAAATTTATTTGCATGAATGTAGGTTACAACAAGATGACATAAAGATACAATTATCCCTCACAACCCACTGCTAACAACAGTGCAAATATTTTAAAATCAGAGGCATACAATTATCATTTAAATTATTGATAGCAGACTGCAGAAATAGTTTATCCCAAAAAAAAACATTTTCATGTAAAATGTTGCCAGAAGAGCTTAATATGGCTCACACTGTCAAAAAGTTATCAGATCTCATGTAGGGCAAGACTTCTGACTTTATACACCCTTAAATACAAGCTCTAACTTCACAAACTCTACACTTTAGTTACAATAATGTCTTGGCCGTTTCGCTACCGTCACATGGGCCAAACATGGGCAAAACAAACAAAATTTATACCATCAAAAACATTTTCCTGATTCCAAATTTTGATTTTACACTTACAGAGTAGGTACTGAAAAA
This sequence comes from Coenonympha arcania, assembly GCA_036785405.1. Lineage (NCBI taxonomy): Eukaryota > Metazoa > Arthropoda > Insecta > Lepidoptera > Nymphalidae > Coenonympha > Coenonympha arcania. The sequence goes on along the minus strand of JAWDAA010000030.1, from coordinate 876,625 downwards.
TGAATAAATTTTTGATCTTACTAATAAACACCCACAAACACATGATGAAACTGATTTCACTTTAAATCTTTTCCCACAAACACCATAATTAAATATTTTCCTAGAACGCTCTCCCGTCTCCTTCATCGCGCAAGGGCCCTTATTTCCGCCATTTTACCTCTTTTATGCTTATTTTATTCATCGTGCAGTGGAAGCACATCGGACGAGTAATCTGGAGGGAACTTCTTTTGTGTTCGAGCTCGGACTTAATTTTTAATTTTCTTCCTAAAATATGATAAAAGCTAAGTAAATACCACACTAACATGTTTGTGACAGAGTTGTTAAAGCTATTCTAGATTAAAAATAAAACCCTTGGATGTAGAAAGCTGAAATTATGCACAGTAGGTCGTTTTAGAATGGAATTTTAAGAAAATTATTTATGCTTTCACCTTAACTAATTTTATAAAGGCGAAAGTAAGTCGGTGTGTGTTTTATGCTTTTTATGTATATGACATACTCAAACTAAAATAACTAAAACTAAGAATTTAAATACGTATCAAAAATGTGTATGTTTGTTATACTTCTTTACGGTCCAAACTAGGTACCAAACCGATTTCCTTGCTCGTCTAATTTTTAACCCGGAAAATCCAAAGTTTCGGTGATATTTTTAAAAAGCAGGAGAAAATGCAGGCAAAAGCTTTCTATAATTATAAGCTTTATATTATTTTAGTATAATAGATAAGCCTTTTTCTCTTTCATTCTATTTTTAGGGTTCCGTAGCCGAATGGCAAAAAACGGAACCCTTAAAAATTCGTCATGTCTGTCTGTCCGTCTGTCCGTCTGTCCGTCTGTCCGTCCGTATGTCACAGCCACTTTTTTCCGAAACTATAAGAGCTATACTGTTGAAACTTGGTAAGTAGATGTATTCTGTGAACCGCATTAAGATTTTCACACAAAATTTAAAAAAAGTAATAAATTTTGGGGGTGCCCCATACTTAGAACTGAAACTCAAAAATTTTTTTTTTATCAAACCCATATGTGTGGGGTATCTATGGATAGGTTTTCAAAAATGATACTAAGGTTTCTAATATCATTTTTTTCTAAAATGAATAGCTTGCGCGAGAGACACTTCCAAAGTGGTAAAATGTGTGTCCCCCCCTGTAACTTCTAAAATAAGAGTATGATAAAACTAAAAAAAATATATGATGTACATTACCATGCAAACTTCAACCGAAAATTGGTTTGAACGAGATCTAATAAGTAGTTTTTTAATATTTACAATAAAACCTCTAAAAACAAAGTTAGTTTTGCGGTTCGATAAGAAAAGTGGTTTTTATGGTTTTATTCCTCCGGTTGTAGTACGGAACCCTCAGTGCGCGAATCCGACTCGCACTTGACAGGTTATTTATGAACTAATAGATTATTAAAAGACGATAATACCGAATTGAAGTTTTCCACGGGAAAAACATTGTTTCAGTTTTGTTTCACTGCTTCACGCAGACACAGTTTTTTCTGTTGCAATAGTTTTGCATTTTGGGGACGGACAACAAAGGTCTGTTGAATTTATTGAAATATTTCGATCCTTGATGTTATAACTTACCGTTTGATGTAGAGTCCCTAGGGCTACTGAGTTCTTCTACAATGCCACAAATTATAATAGAAGGGTTGTTTCTTTTTTTTACAACGATTCATCCTTGCTATTTAGCATGAAAGTTGTAGACTCTACTATTTATGTAAGCTTTGGAACAAAATTCCAAAAATTATGGGACCAAGAAGACAGATTAATTTGTTCTGCTGTAATCCGCTACTTGAAAAAAATCTGGATGGTCCAATATGGAAGAAAACACACAATTCTTCCAACAATTTCTTCGATGCAGGTTTCGACGCACCCTCAGGGGATGCCCAGTGTTGGGACGAAATAACTTAAAATATGGATTTCCGCAAAATAACGCCTGCTTCTGACAAACCGGGCAAGTGACTTATCGCTCATAACTGTTATTCTCAAAATTTTTGAAGTCAAAGCTTATTTAGGTTTCGCATTTTTTAATATGGGAATTAGCCATTGAACTCGCGACAATATCGACAATATTACCGTAACCGACACCTTTGTATATAAGTACGTGCAGTGTGGTTTTCTCTTCAGTGGGATATACCCAGAGAGTTTTAATTTCATTCCAAAAGCGAACTAAAAGCAATTATTGAAGTGGTATAGTAAGTCTGACTACGGCTTAAAGCTCGCATATCAGTCAAATAATAATTATAGGAAATTCAAAATATACTCTTATCATATTCCAAATTTAACAGTCGTTTAAAAACACGGGTGTTTAATAGCCCTACAGTGTTCACTCAAAGTTATCTCAGATTAGATATCAACAGGCTCGGTGACAGAGCGGCTTATCGCGGGGTAACTAGACCGGAACAAGCGGGAACAAGCTGTGATTTATGGATTTCTGATACACTACTGCTATACTAGCGTTTCCCGCCTACTACTAGGCACTATACTTGCGTTTTCACTTTTCCCGCAGCTTCGCCCACGTGAAATTCGTTTTTACCTTGAGTTTTGTACCTCAAGAGAAAAAATTGGTTGTCTGTAAAGTCGGTTTACGGACGATAGATACTACGTGATAACGTCATAATTGGCCTCTCTATCGTTTGTTTTATCGTGCCTCTCTATCGCTTGTTGCGCGCTCTCGCTTGCACGCACGGGCTCAGGTGGAACGTTACGCGGAACTACTACTATTTTTCATGTGCGTTGCTGGTGTTCATCAATTTATCGTTATCACGTCAAAAAGGAACCCTTTATAAGGTAACTTTGTTGTCAGTATGTATGTCTGTCTGTGTGTCACGACCCTTTATTTCAGTAAATAACTATTAAAAATATCGACGTGAAATTTGGAATATTTGCAGGTTATAAGGGCCCGACGTCATGCAATCATAAAAAATTAAAATCGTTTTATTTACATTTAAAAAGGGGGGAAAACCGGAAAAGTTTGCGGTTCGGTAAGAAAAGTAATTCTTTACTTTTACTTTTTCTATAGTACCGAACCTCGGTGCGTTCTTCTCGCACTTGACCGGATTTATTTAGCCAATCCCTCGGAAACCATGGACTCTACGCAGTGGACTGATCTAAAACTTTGAGAACAATGAATACAATAACATAGCAAAGCCTATTTGTAATGTCCGCGTATTTACTACGGACTTCAAATACTAGCACGCACTAAGCACTTACTACAAGACCGGTTGCGATGCGTCTCCACCAAGCCGGGATGGTCTGCAGGCTATAATTAGGTCTCTGCCTAACACAGCCCCTGGAATCGACGGAATCACCGCTCGCATCGCGAAACGTGTGTGGGTCATCGCTGCTGCGGAGTTTCACTGGGTCATCACGAAATGCGTCACGGAAGGGATTTTCCCCGACGTCTGGAAAAATGGTAGACTCATCGTTTTGCCAAAAGGCAATGATAAACCGTTGTCTGATCCGAAAGCTTATCGTCCAATTACGCTCCTACCTGTATTTGGCAAAATTTTAGAACGCGTATTATTATTATGTGCGCCCCAGATCTCAAGAGGGATCTCTTCCTGTCAGCATGGATTCACTCCAGGTAGATCAACCGTAACGGCGTTGGACGAGATTCTGAGCACAGTCAAAACTACTGAAGCGAAGTATGTACAAGCAATATTCTTGGATATCTCCGGCGCCTTCGACAACGCTTGGTGGCCGATGATCCTACTGAAGGCCAAACGGGGTGGTTGTCCGCCTAACATTTATCGAATGCTCGTTGACTACTTCTCTCGACGGCGCGTTGGTATGTTCGTCGGAGGCCAGGTGCAGTGGAAGGTGTCGACCATGGGGTGTCCGCAGGGTTCTGTGCTCGGTCCCACTTTGTGGAACGTCTTGCTCGACGACTTGCTTCGGTTGCCGCTTCCAATGGGGGTCAGGGTTGTAGCATACGCGGATGACGTCACGGTGCTCGTTGAGGGAAAGTCCCGACGGGCGATTGAGTTAGCGGCTGCTACCTCCATTAGCCTATTTGAAGACTGGGCTCAGAGGAACCGACTCACCTTTGCCCCTGCAAAGTCGCAAATGATGACGTTCAGAGGCACCGCCAGACGGCGACTCCAGCGCGGCCCAGTCATCAAACTCGGGAGTACATCGATCAGAACCGTACGCCAGGTCGTCGTGCTGGGCGTCACAATCGATGCAAGTCTGTCCTTCGCCGAGCATGCGAAATCGATCGGGGAAAGAGCCGCCAAGTGCTTTGGGAGGATGTCGCGTGTGTCGACCTCCACCTGGGGAATCCGATATCCGGCGCTGCGCATCTTATACTACGGTACCTTTGTAGCGACGGTTACGTATGCCGCGGCGTGCTGGGCCGAGAGGGCGTCGCTCTACGTCGTTCGGACTGCTCTGATAAGAACGCAGAGGCCCGCCTTGGTCCTTCTGACCAAGGCGTACAGATCAAATAGTGCTGCCTCTCTCGCCGTACTGGCGGGGGTGTTGCCGGCCGACCTGGAGGTAATCCGTGCTGCCAGGATTGATGCGGCGCGTAGGACCGCGGTCAAAGGTGAGTTGAGCAGACGCAAGCGTGAAATCGGGGCAGACATCGTCGCGGAATGGCAAGCGAGATGGGCCAGCGAAACGAAGGGCGGTGAGCTTCGTCGATTCTTTCCGGACGTGGCCGGGCGACTCGAGGCAACTTGGGTCTTCCCGGATTATCAGACCTCGCAGATGCTGACGGGGCACGGTCGCTTTCGGAAGCGCCTGCATGATATGTGTCTGGTCGAGAGTGGCGAGTGCTTCTGCGGACTGGCGGAGGAGAACCTCCACCATGTCTTGTGGGAGTGCTCCTTATACGAGGACCTCCGGTGCTTGCTGCTGGACGGGATCGTTCGCGAAGTTTCTGGCCCAGTTTATTATCAGGATCTCGTGGGTTCGGCGGCCAACTTCGGAAAGCTACGGGAGTTCGCGCACGCGTGGCATAAGAGGCGAAGCGGCTTGGAGTGACACTGAGAATTTATATGCTGCGGACAGCGACGGCGCGGCGAGTCCGTTATTTGTTGTGTCCTGCCCCACATAGGGACAAGGAGCAAGAGCAAACAACTTGTAGGGAGTCAAGAAGGCGCCCCGGGAACACGCCAAGAGCAAGTACCGAACGGGCGCCCTCCCGCGTTTCGGCCCCCATTACCGAGAGGTTGATTGGGCCATGGGTGGTGGAGGGTTGTCCCTACTACAAGACCGGTGTGGTCCCGTCGACGGTTGTGTAACGACTGACGCTACGCATCGAAGCTACCTTATATATATACTTGTTCTCCTGTTTTTCTATAACTACCCACAGACAGCACACTACACTATTTAAAGCCTGTCTAACTTTAGTGTTATAACTAAGTCTTTCTCAAACCTAATTTAGTAGTTAGCTTCTAAAAACAACAGCTTTACAGCTGACAAAGTGTCGTGAAACTAAATGGAAACTACCTAGTAAAGGCTCGGTAAAGGAGAGACCGCATCAAAGTCATGGCCGATAAAGGCTGTTAAAGGTTGTATAAAAGCCAGTGTGTTAGGCGAATTAATAAATATTGTAGTTACTTGTGCATTTGTTTGGGAACGGTTAATTGAGTTTATTAGGGGATTTATTAAATTTATTTTTGTCTTTCTCACTCTCTCGGATACGTTGGTAAGAGCGACATGCAGCGTCGCGGAAGAATATAACAGAAAAACGACCTTTTACCTAATTACTCAAAAACTAAGCTGGTTATCAAAAATCTGTTTCTCAGCGTTTTGGATATTATAATTACCGACACTTTAAAACAAAAATTACAATTACATCCAATGTAGTGTCCGATAAAAACTCGAAAATCTGAGATTTTGGAGCAACTTTTGGGAGAACTTCGAGAAAATTTTATCGAATCGTGTTTCTGCTTCTTAGTGATTTTAGATTAAAGACCCAAAATACATGACGTGTAATTTTGAAAGTAATTGTCTTTATAGTTTTTGCATAAAACTTCATTCAAAATCGCTTAAATACGGCTTCTACACCGTTAAAGGTTGTATAAAAGCCAGTGTGTTAGGCAAGGTAACAAATATTGTACCTGTTTGTGCAGTAAAGTAGCATTAGTTTGGGAACGGTTTGATTTTAGTAAAACAAGGAATAATTAGAGATCAACACGTTCATTTGATGTTAAGTGATACGCATGTAGAAGCATTGCGCAAATCATCCTGACACATATTACGTTTTTAATTCACATTTTCCCCAGTAAAGTTAAGTTGAAAGCCACAGACCTGTGTTTGAAGTTATCTGAGCCACAGACCAAGGAAACAAATACCTATGGACATGCCCCGTCTACAAAATTAGCGTGACTAATTTTAATTTGTCAAGCGGCGCATGATCATGAACATTTGACAACAAATCTTGGCAATCATCATGGCGCCGCATATCACGCAAGGCTTGTCTAGAAGGAGTGAATGGGGCATAGACCAGGGTCGATAATTTTTGAAACTAAAAAAAATTACAGTAGGATGAAACCCATTCGGAAAGGAGGGGAATATGATCAAAATGAAAGGAAAAATAAATTACGGTCGATCCGAGTTCGGGACTAGGTGGGGGGGGGGGGGGGGGGGGGTGATTAAAGTGTAAAAAATGGTTTTCCTTGATTTCCGGCAAAACTATAAGTCCTATGGAAAAAAGTTAAATGGCAAAGTTGTAGGTAATAAAAAGATCTACAACTTTTGTATTTGCAATTTTTTCACATAACCTCAAAATTTAGGTGAAAAATTCAAAAAACCAAGTTTTTGGTTTTTTATTTATATCTTTTTAAAAAAAATAATATATTATATTAATTAGGATGACTTTTTCACTGAGTATAGTAGCGAGTAGATACTAACAATACGCCCAATATTTTTTACATCTTGACACAATACCATGTAGGTACGTGACTTCCTTTGATCTATTGTATACCAGTTTCACACAATCTAACAACTCTGAGGTCAGTACGTGTTGAGATAACAAAATATACGAGTATTTGAGTTCTTTATAACAATCATAATATTGTTGATTCCATTCCCGTTGGTATTAGAAAATATTTCAGACTTTTTTATTAAAAAGGCAGTTTGCATAATTATAAGAAAGCAATCGCACTGAATATTATAAAGGCAACACGCTAAAATTACTGAACCAATTTGCGTGAAACCCGTTTTTTTATTGACATGTCACAATAAAACCTATTACTAGCTTATTCTAATTACTATACAAGTCTTGCCCGCGTGGAATGGTGCCAAGAATACTGGCTGCATTTCCGCGTTGAACAGCTAGGCTGATACGTTGCGCAAAAACTGAGCTAGCCCTTCTGTCACCAGTCGAGGCTATTAATCGCGGCGAAAGCTCTCGAAGGAATTTTTTGGCACTATGACTCCATGGCCCCAGGGTCTCCACGGCAAACGGGACAAATATGTAACTCTCTAATAGAGAGCCATATTTGCGACGCTTCAGCAGTTTCAGCTGCGGCTCCCGGCTTCGATTCTGTCTTTTGGGAGAACTTTCTATCAAGATTATTTAATCGCGTTTTTGCTTGTAAGCTGTTTGAATAAGTAAACATCGAAGCTAAGGTACATTATTTGTGTGGACATTTTCCACCATATTTTTTTTTTATTGAAGATAGGCTTGCGCTTGACGACAATCATGCCTGATGGAAAGCAATGATGAGGTCTAGGATGGAGCGCGCTTGCCTAGAAAATGCCTATTCACTCTTCTCTTGAAGGCATCTAGATTGTACTTGGCTGCAATACTATAGTGCTATAGGACGCAATAAACGATATAAAACGCGAAGAAGCAAGATTCCTATCTGGTAAGAATTCCTTCATGGCCGCAGCTTCAGTTACAAAACCATACGATTGAATTTTAAAACACCCTCCGCTTGAATTCCTATTCAACTTTACGAGAATACACGTTTCAAGGAAAATCGCTTTTAAAGCGTTTGAAATAAAATCTATTTTCAAGACCTCTGTGAACTAAAAGTTATTTAGGACTCTCGTCTCCAGATGCAACTATGCATAAGAATACTAGGCTTATTTTTGAAAAATATTTTTGAATGATAACTATTTCCTATTTTGAAAACTTTTACCAGCTGCCTAATAGGAATTTCATTTTCTGTTTGATTAAACAAAAAAACTACTTAGATATTTAATGGTTCTTCGTCGACTTGTAATATCTGATTTCCTGTGGGATTTTCACTTTTTTTTAACAAAGCATAATTATACTGTGCGCTTTCAGAATTCAGGAAAACTTATGTCTAGAACTTTATTTTCATGTGATTGTAAGACTACCACTAAGTAAAAGCACTGACGCATTTACATTGTTTTTAATGAGAATTAAAGGTACATGTACAAAGCATTTATCAGGATTTAATCAGAAGACCTTTTGTAAGCAAAATATAATCCGCCTAAAAGGCTTAGCAATCTTGTTTCATCTCAAAATTCAATGATTTTAACTTTGACGACCTCCTCTGCAATTCCAGCGATTAAGCAAACTGGCGCAAGCTCTGTAAACTTTTAAAAGTTTGTGCTGCAAATCGTCACCTACCATCAGGTGAGATCACAATCGAGTACCTACGTACTAACTTGTAATGTGTAAAAAATAAGCTTTCAAGATTTATTATTGTGATATTACAAGTGATTGGAAATGTGCAAGTAAAGAATTTACCAAGTAATATTTTTAGTTTTTTTTAAACTGAACACCTTAACACTCACAATGGTGAGTGATGATTGCTTATTCTCGCACTTGGGCAAACCTCCCAATTCTAAGACGAAACCGGATCTCAGTAGTGGGCCATAAATCGGGGTCAACTGTTAGAGAGAGGGTGGTTAAGGGACTTATTCCTCATCGCTTCTAAAGTTAACGTTAAAATTATCTAAATTACAGACCACGAAATTATGTAAATTAAATATAGTCGAGTTTGGGCTCGCCATGTAAATTTAAATGTGCTGTAGGAAGTTAACCAATTATCATGTTAGTAATTTATACTCGCAAATATCTACTATTTGCGAAGTATAAATTACTAACATGACAGTGCGCAAAACAGTACCTAAGTACCAAATAGTTTCAGTACTTAAGCACGAACCACACTGCGGTTGCAGTACTAACTAACTTCATAGTTTGAACATCTTTTCTTTCAAACAGTAGAAAGGTATACCTACTTATGTTTTTTAAAAAGTCAGTCGATATGATTTTAACGTTCCAAGCTTGAAAACTACTACGTTTTACGGTCTTAGTCAATGATTTCTATGTATAGAAGTCTTTGGTCTTAGTGGATGCCCGGTCATACGACAAATGCAGGGCACTATCGGAGTCTCAAATTTGTCGGATTATAAGAAAACAGTATAAGAATCTGTACTACGAAAATAGCCCAACGAGATTCTAATCTATGAATTTTTGGATTTCAGCGTGCCTCATAACCGTTGATCCGTCGAGGCTAAGTTTATTACTTTGATACATGATATAATAACCTTCAAAATATTTAATGCGTAGGCCGAGGCGGGGTATATTATACCCGTTGCGGGACCTCCCGGGGAGACCCTGATATTGCGAACCGAGGGGAGGGAAGTCGGGATAAGCTTATTAACTTAGGTTTACTTATGATCTAATGTAACTTGTTAATTAAGTAGGTATACTTAGCTCACACGAGCGGTTAAGACGAGTTTACCCTTCTGGACTTTGCCAGGTGGATATCAAAAAGCCAGAAACCATATTTTAAACTACGCAGTTTACACTAGCTAGCCACTAACATTAGGTACGGAATTTTATTGAATGAATAAACTGGCTAATCTTTTTTTTTTTTTTTTACTCTATACAAGTTAATACTTGACTGCGATCTCACCTGATGGTAACACCTGATGGTGGTCGTACTAACTTGGAAGGATAAGACAATTTGCCCCAACGGTTTCTACAAGCATCGCACCGGAACGCTTATGTTGCTTGGCGGTGAGTCTTTGCTAGCGGGGTGGTAACTAACAACGGCCGACGCCTCCCACCAGACTTAACCTGATCCAATTAAGAAATTATAAAATTCCAATGTGGCCCGTGGCGGGAATCGAACCCTCGACCTCCCACTCGAATCCGAGCGCGCCGCCACTGCACCAAACATCTCAATTGGGAGGTCGTCAAAAATCTCGGAAAAAAGACGATGCATAACCGAAAAGCTTTTCACATCAGCGTAGAAAAATGTTCCATCCCTAACACTTGGATGTCTGTCAATCCAAGACCACCCGGTGTGCCAGATCCAACGCAAACCAAAACCCAGATGCAAACTATGGAAACAGCTACCAGCAGCAGTGTTTCCTCATAGCTATAACATGTCTATATAACATAGCTGTCTTTCGGTACTCTATAGAATAAATTAGTGTGCTCAGGAACTATTTAATTTGGTTTCCCCGTCACCTTTTTACCTTAGAACGGCAAGGCATCGAAAAGTCTTCCACCAATACATAGTCGACGTACCAATAAAGACGCGTACGATGCGGTTTGATTCCTCGTTCCTGATACGCACTGAAAGGCCTGGAATACCCTCCCAGGCACTGTCTTTCCCACCACTTACAACCTGGGCGACTTCAAATCAAGAGTGAATATAGGCATCTCCTAGGCGCGTTCACCTTAGACTGTATCATCACTTTCGATCAGGTGTAATCACAGTCAAGCGCTAGCCTACCTATATAGTTAAAGAAAAATGTGGCTATTCAAGGGGCGGATAAACATGTATTTGCAATTCCTCTGGTGCTGCAAATGTCCATGGGCGGCGGTGATCGCATCTGCTCGTTTCTTCGCGTTCATTATAAAAATCAATGGACAAGCTTTTATTCAATAATTTCCGTGTTGTTCCAGAATGCTGTGCTCCCCTCTAGTCATCTTCCTCGTGATCGGCGCGGCGGTAGGCGTGCCCGAAGCCACCCGGAATGACCAGGTCACGCACGACCACCCGGACGAAATGGAAGAAACCATCCAAGATCCAGTTCCAGACCATGTGGTGCAGATGGAGAAGAGGTCCCCCCACTACGACTTTGGGCTGGGCAAGCGTGCTTACAGCTATGTGTCGGAGTATAAGCGACTGCCGGTCTATAACTTTGGACTGGGGAAGAGGTATTTACATATTATTCAGTGGAAATAATCTATACTACACGTAATATTATAATACTGAAGTGTTTGTTTGTTTGAATGCGCTAATCTTTGGAATTACTGGTCCGAATTGAAAAATTATTTACAAGGAACGCTAAGGAGGAAAGCTATATAACATCACGTTATGACGCATAAGAGCGGAGTATCAATGAAAAATGTTGGAAAAATGTAAAAAAAATATACCTCATAAAAAGCTTCCGTTGCGGACGCTGTGTAAACGGTTAAAATTACGCAAAAATCATATATAAGTAACGGAATTGTTCTCCTCTAAAAGTTGTCAAAAAAATCTGTAACACCACATCCCTATCTTTTAAGATTAACTCATTATAACGGAATGTTGAATGGAAGCAGGCGTTATTTTGCGGAAATCCATAATAAGCAGGACAGATTAATTTGTTTTGCTATAATCCGCTACTTGAAAAGATTCTGTATGGTGCAATATGCGGGAAAACTGCCCACATGAAACACCACACACAAATTTTCCAATACTTTCTTGGACGCACGTTTCGTCCCGACACCGGGACGAAACGTGGAAAATTTGTGTGTGGTGTTTCATGTGGGCAGTTTTCCTGCATATTGCACCATACAGAATCTTTTCAAGTAGCGGATTATAGCAAAACAAATTAATCTGTCCTGCAGCTAATAACGGAATGTGTAAATACCGAAGTCATGCGGGTGAAGCCGCGGGCAACAACTTAGTTATAGATACGATGCTTCAAGGGCAGATTATCACAATCCAGTCGCAATTCATTCAATAGATTTTTTACACTCGAACTTCGTACGTTATCGAAGCATTAATTAATGTGTAGTGATATAAAGGGCACTATTATAGCCGGAACAGGCACGATGAGACTTATCGACTGATTTCTCAGGATAAACGTAGTGCAGTGCGTCGTATGAAATTGTAGTGTTACATCATGGGCGTATCATGACACGTCTTGCATCGTCTTTTCATTATTTTCTATCTATCTAAGCTTCTAATGTTTTCGCAGGTCACGCCCGTACTCATTTGGCCTGGGAAAGCGTTCTGTGGACGAGGAACCAAATGACGACCTGCCTAATGAAGTAGACCAGGGCACCTTCGACGCATTTGACCAGTACGACGACTCAGCAGGTACTACTTATTATCCAGTCAATGGTACAGCTGCACGAGAGACAATAAAATGGGAAACGGGACGGCACCTGTTGCCTGCCAGGCCTACGTTACACCGTATAAGTGAAACAGAAAGTGCAACAGGTTGCTAGTATTCGCATTTTATTGCGCCACGTGCAGCGAGTAATACAGAATCTCTAGATAATACTAGTCTTAATTAATATAGCGTCGAATCTCAACATTATACTAGAAATAGAGTCTTTCAATCCCTTTCCACAGGTACCGTTGTGATTTTAGATGCGCTAAATTTAGTGTCTTTAAAAGCAAATCGCTACCATGAAGGACTGTCATTTTCGGTACAGGTACGAGAGGTTAAAACCTACATAGATGTAATAAAGTCAACAATTTACTCGTAATTAGGATCATCCCTAAGTGTTAGGGGTGATTTTTTAGGGTTCTTATTGAAAACTTGACCTATAGAATACAGATTTTGAAATGAGGTAAATTAAACATTAAACTATCGTAAAAATAACTGAATTTCAATGTTTTCTATTTAGATATCCAACATCGCGTCTGGTTGAGGGATTCATAATATGAGCGAGGAAAACCTAACCCAGATAGTTTTTTTCTATTTTAACAGCATTTGAAGAAAAACGAGCCCGCCCCTACAGTTTCGGCCTCGGTAAAAGGATGGCTGACGACGAAGTTACCGAAGACAAACGCGCGAGGACCTACGATTTCGGCCTCGGAAAACGACCGCATATGTACAACTTCGGCCTAGGCAAACGCGCAAAGAACTACAACTTCGGCCTCGGCAAACGTCTCGCGAGTAAATACAACTTCGGCTTAGGAAAACGGCAGAGGGACCTCCACAGGTTTAGCTTCGGCCTAGGCAAGAGATCTGCGGATGTGACATACGACGAAAATGACAACTATCTCGATGTTTAGATTTAATCCGAATTAGTTTCGGTGGGAACTTGTGTGGAATATGTCGAAAATGGAAAACTTTTAAACCGATTTTTAATTTTATTAAAATACACTTAAGTTTACTTGTAAAGTAAAAGACTAAAATTAAACTAAAATTTATTTTTAATTAGTATATTTATATTTATAATTTACTATGTTAATATTTACTATGTTATTAAAGAATGTAAAAATACTTTAATGACGTTTTAAGGGTGAAAAAGTAATTGAATTTATAATCATAAAAAATGTTATTTATTTGGAAATGATTCCACGTAAGTTTTCATTCTAGTCACTGTTTTTAGTCAGTACATGATATATAATATTTTTGACGTGACAACGTCTTATAAATTGGTTTGCCGGGTGACACTTCAAGAAACTGCGTTACGCTCCGCTCACGTTATGCGCTCACAATGAGAGCGAGTGAGAGGCACGCGTCCCTTCCACTCAGGCATGGTTAGCCCGCCTAAGAGCGAGAGAGACAGACATAAAAAGTGAAAGGCATTTCATCCTTCTTCCTATGCCGGCGCCAGACATAAGTTCACAGAAGTGATCAAGTATGTGCTCACATGTGTGGCACGGGTATTTGATACTATTGTCACATATTTGATCACTTATGTGCGCTTTGCCGGTCCGTGTCGGTTTTTTTAGCGCACATCAAAGAGATCAAAGTCCAAATATTTGTGTGCCTGCCACACTACGCGAAGTCCTGTTGCGCGAGCGTCGCCGTGGAGAGCTGTCGTGCGAAAAAATGGAGTGGAGTAACGAGAGCGTTTTCGAATTTATAGAATTGAGCCAGATATATGGGATCCGAAACGAAAAGGGCACAAAAATATATAAATAATTACACGCACATAAATAATATAAGCAAACAGTATCGACTAAATCGTCGTCCATGTTTTGCGAAGTCTATTTAAAAACTGTGAGCTCAAAGAAGTGAACAAATCTTTGAACACATATCTGGCAGATATAACAACATGTGAGCAAATGTGTGAGCAAAGTCTTCAAAGAAGTGATCACTTCTGTGAACTTATGTCTGGCGCCGGCATTACTATACGAATGAATATTCACATTAAAATTATTTTACCACTCAAAGTCGTTGTCACGTAAAACTTTCGCCCGTATACCGACTTTACAGGCAACCAATTTTTTGTGGTAATTATTTCATATTAAATTCTGATAAAAATTTTAGAACCATTAACACCAATTTCTGTGTCATAAATTGTGACAAAAATCGTGGTAATGTTTTTATTTCTAGGTATACTTATACTAATATCATTATATCTACTATAAATTCATATTGTAAGTTTAAAGTGCATTTTATTTAATTATGTAAATTATTGTTAATGTAGTTTTATGTATAGGTGATAAACATTGTAAGTTGATAAAATGCTTATTAATTCCTTGAAATAAACTAAGTCACAGAACTATGAAAATGAGTATTGATTAAAATTCAATTATACTTAAATATATATTTATCAGAACTAATTCGTGCCAAATCTATATCTTTTTGTCAGATAATGAAGTACTTCATTATTTATTTAAAATATTTCTAGTCAATTATATTAAAAACGTCTCCAAAGTTTTCGTAGTTCTATGAACCTTCTGTGAGTTTCTTGAAGACTTGACGTGTTATTTTGAATATAACCAAAAATAAATATACAAAAAAGAAAGAAAAATATACAAATCATAGAAATTGCATCATCTTTTTGTTTTTAATTCAGGCCCCTCTTAATTATCTTCAACTGTAGCTAGTTTCATATTGATAGCTTTAATATAGTTACAGAAATAAAGGGTCATGAGTCGTGACAGACAGACGGACTACAAAGTGATCTTATAAGGGTTCCTTATTTTCCTTTTGAGGTACGAAACCCTAAAAACATGTAGATGTTTGCGCTAAATACAAACAAAGCTATGCTAGTTATAGCATTGATTTAATTTTACACTATTTGCCACGTTAAATCAAAGCTGATCCTTAATTATCCTTAACAGCATCAGCTCTTCATTACTGAACGCGAAAGAGCGAAGGTCGCGTCTACTCAAGTTTATCATTACGGCAAACTAAATTTAATACGAGACACTTGTAGGTAGGTACTCAGTAACTACGGTATTAAAGTTCAAAAACAACCCTCATTAAATTTACCTCTCCTAACAGGTGACACAATCCTTTTTGCCTTGTTAGTGTAGCCATAGTGATCCCGAAGGATCTCGTTCATAATTTAATGTTATATACAAAGGAATAGGTTGAAAATAGTAAGAGTAAAGTGGCAAACCGGCCGAGTGTGTTTCTGTCGTACTCACACACTAAGTGCCCACCTAAAATAAGTCAAAGTCAAAGTCAAAAGTCAAAATATATTTATTTCACATAGGCCTAACTTACAAGGCACTTGTAAAACGTCAACAATATTTGTTACATAATATTATGTACGGTGATAACTACAAGTCGACTTAAAACTAAGTTTACGAGGGTTCCAACGCGCCCTGCACTGAGAAGAAGCCCACATCAAACTCAGCCGGGTTTTGTTTTCGGTTATCACCACAAATTTGCTGTTAAAAACTAGTTGAGCTAGTAATTATAATACAGCAGTTCATTCACTCCCAAGGATTTTTTGATAAAAATAAAAGTTTTGAATGGAAGCAGGCGTTATTTTGCAGACATCCAAAATTAGCAGGACACATTAATTTGTTTTGCTATAATCCGCTAATTGAAAATAACCTTCACACATACAAAAGGTGAAACGAATCCTAGAGCTCTACGATTTTGCATAGTAAAGTCGACATCTTTTGGGGATGTTCCGGTGTCGAGACGAAACGTGCGTCGAAGAAATTCTTGGAATTGGTTTGTGGTATTTCATGTGAGCGGTATTCCTGCATAATGGACCATACAGATTCTTTTCAAGTAGCGGGTTATAGCAAAACAAATTATTCTGTCCTGCTAAAACAAAAGTGTATCTACTTCCTATTAGGTATTTTTTGTTGTATAAGATATAGCTCTATACGAATATTCTGTAAAAATTCTTAAGATAACAGCAGACTTAGCAACAGAAACATAATACATATTCACAAAGTTCCGAGTTTTCCTTTTGTTTTTGTTTAATCAAAAACTGGTTTCGCCAGATCGCAGAAAATGTGGTGTAAAAAATAAATAATTAAAAAATTAAAAAACACGACTGCCCTGTTTTAAAGCGAACTAAAAAGTAAAAAACAAGTTATTTTAGTTCATCTGCATATTGTCAAAGGGAAAAGTGGTCAAATTTCTCAATAACCTCATATAATGGCAGTCGGGGGACCTCTTAGAATAGAAGGTGTTCCTCAGAACGGTCCCCCGACTGCCATAATATGAGTTTATTGAGAAATTTGACCACTTTTCCCTTTGACAATATGCAGATGAACTAAAATAACTTGTTTTTTACTTTTTAGTTCGTTTTAAAACAGGGCAGTCGTGTTTTTTAATTTTTTAATTATTTATTTTTATTTTATACTTTTTAGTTTAAATATATATATATATATATATATATATATATTCGGTTACTACTCTCTAATACCTTCATTTTGATACCCATATTGTGATAATTGAAGAAAACATTTTGATTTCCACTTTTGAAATTGGCGCCTCACGGTCGCCATATTAACTTTTTCCAAAAAAAATATAGCCTATGTTACCCGGAATAATGTAAGGATTCTAACGATACCCCACTTGTCCTAATCGGTTCAGCCATTCAAAAGTTATGGTGGAATAAAGAAACTCACATACATACATACATACATACATACATACATACATACATACATACATACATGAACCCTAAAAACATTACACTCCTTTTTTTGGGCAGTCGTGTAAAAATATGGGCCTCGTAAGAAGTTTCAGGATCTCAGCGTCATACAACGAAGAGAGCTATCTGTGTTCGGAGTATCTTTGTGCAATCTAATTAGGAATGATTATATCCACAAAAGTTTAAGTTGCGATAGACATAGCCTTAGTTCGGAGGACCGATGGACGTTGGGGACCCAAGATGCTGGAATGGCGGCCACGCACCGGAAAACATTGTGTTATGCAGACACCTCACTGGGTGAAGAGTCGACATCGAAAGAGTCGCTGGCTTTAAACTTCAAAAATTGCAGTATTAGGCGTTCTTTTCAGGAAGCCTAAGTTCAGAAATTGTAGTAGGTCGTCGTCGTCGTCGTCGTTTCAGCCGATGGACGTCCACTGCTGGACATAGGCCTCCTGAAATGACCGCCAAACACCACGATCTTGCGCCGCCTGGCGCCAGCGACGTAGGTAGCGTTGTAGTAGGTATTTTTATTTTTTATTTTTTTATAATTGATAGGCTTGCGCTTGACTACAACCAAGTCTGATGAACAGAAATGATGAGGTCTAGGATGGAGCGCGCTTGCCTAGAAAATGCCTATTCACTTTTCTTTTGAAGGCACTCAGATTGTATTTGGCTGGGAGCACGGAAGCTGGAAGGGTGTTCCACACCTTAGCGGTTCGTATCAGAAATAGTAGTAGGAGTATAATGCTTATTTCAGGAGGTCTATTCAGCATTGGATGCCTATGTTGTCTAAATGTCTAAATAGCTACTGATCAATATGAAAAACTATTTACAGACCACACGCAAAAGAATTAACCAAGTAATTTCTCACTACCTATACATTTATTTGATGCTTTAAGTAACTTTTCTTTCGAGAAGATCCGTGAAAGAACTAGAAACATCGATTATGTTCTATGAATTAGGTAGGCGAAAGTACATCAGGTGAAAAATCTGATAAATCAAATAAATCAGCTTACGCTTATCTGTAAACAAAGAGATAAGGCCTCGGAAGGTATCTCGGCGTGTACCTAAAAGATTATACTATAGAAAAACAACACGAAAATGTAAAAGTGGGGTCTTGACTTGAATAATTCTGAGCGCTTTTACTTGTGCCTACTCTAAACCAAGGAATATAGGTTATAAAAACTGTTTTTTATCGGATCATTTGATTTGAAGGTGAAATGGTAAGCCCCTTGTTGCGTTTACCATCCTATGTTAGAAGGATGGGCGTCCCAGATTGGTTAGGTTCGATTATTTAAATATGTCAGGGGCTGGGACACACGTAGATCCAGGATTCGATTTACAACAACATCAGTCCAGAAATTATCACCATAGATTTTGGATGTCTAAGAGGAAAACATGTCTACTGGATTCTTATTACTTACATTGGAAAGTTTTCTTTCATAGCTTTTATTTATCTAACTTCCAATGTAGGTATGTATACTTATAATCTGAAATTATGTATACGCGTTTAGCTTGGATAACAATGCACGGTTGGCCATACACAAGATGGCCATTTTTAGTGCCCACACACCTACTATGGGTATCAAATGAAAGGGTTTCCTGAGAGTAACTCGAAAAATAAAAGACGTCACTTTAAATTCAACATGGCGGGAGAACCATGATAGCGGACCAGTGCCATCATTTCATTCATTAGTGATATTGTACGCTTGACGACAATCATTTCTGATAGAAAGCAAAGATGAGGTCTAGGTTGGAGCACGCTTGCAACAATGCCTATATAGGTACTGAAAATGTAAACACGATATTTGCATATATATACAAGCTTTCAGCTTTCATATAGACATCTTCAAAATATAGTTTTTGATATGCTAAGAGCTATCAGAGTCAACCTTTACCTTTTACGTAAATGTAAGTCTTGAGATAACCTTTGTCAGTCTAGCTCAAGAATTTTGAAGTTGATGTTTTTATCTTAAATTATTATCACAGAAATACGCATACTATATTCGTTGAATATTATTCCAGTTGATTCGAGTAATCTCGCTCTCTTCGTTGCCGTCTGATTTAGCATGACAAGAATCACGAAATACTAGGTTCGATGCTCGGGTCGAGAAAAAAACTAGAAAAAACTCTAAGTATGTATCAACCTAAACTCTGAAGTTAAGAAACTGACTTGGCTGGTTTTTTTATCATATATTATAACTATAGAAGTGAAACAACCCTATCTAATACAGCGATAGAAAACAAACGGCCGGGAAAAATAGTGGTCCAAGGGAATTACTTTATTATTCATAGAAACGATTGTGCGCCCCTAGCTATAAACTCATAAAGTCGTATCGTAACATACACTCGATGAAACTCTACTTTACTTATTTTAAACGAAATATACTAGGATATTATTTATAATGACAGTGATTTTTTCACTATGAGTTTTCTTTGACATATTTTTTGCAATAAATTTTATTTTTGTATTGCTGACGTAGCCAAACGTCCAAATGACAAATCCATTCTATTTCTAACATTGCTTTTACGCTTATGGAACGAAATTCAAAAATGTATGATAAAACAGTAATTGTCTGCGCAGATATTATCACATGCAATTTTGCAATCGGATATTAACTCTTAATATATAATTCTCATTTAGTTTCAGTCTTAGAAATGGAAAAGAATAGTCATAGATATAGCACAGTACGCTACGCCAATTTTCTCCAAAAATAAACCGGCAAACCGTACCTACTTAAAACAGTCATGGCTAGGTGATAACGGAAAACATGGGTGCCAAAAAACAATTCATAGTGCCTCCATATCAACCAGTCAAAACAATTTATATTTACTGCCTCTATTCATCATAATACCACAATCGTACCGGCAAAATTTAATAGCACTTTGTTTTGCCGGCGGCGTCGCGTCGCTATAGCACGGAATACACAGCGGTCCTAATTAACTAATAGCTCTCAGGAAATTAACCAGCACACTATTATTGTGTGCATCCGTTATTTCACCAGGCCGTTTGTCCACTGTAAACAGACAACAGCTGTCGGTTTGTCGGCTGTCGGTAAGCGATGTCGACACAAGTCCACTATTGCCTATTAGTTATCTATTGGACCATAGTACTGTCCGTCAGACCAGTCATAATTATGTTAACAGAGATTTATTTGATTTTTTTGGGAATAAAAAAAAAAAAAAAAAACTAATAGCCTCAGGAAATTAGCCAGCACACACTATTGTTGTGTGCATCCGTAATTTCACCAGGCCGTTTTTCCACTGCAACAGACAACAGCTGTCGATTTGTCGCCTGTCGGTAAGCGGTGTCGCCACAAGTCCACTATAACTACTATCTATTGGATGAAAGTACTGTCCTGCATATTCGTCAGACCAGTCTGTGAGACCAGTCATTTAACCCGCAACACACTATAATTTCACCAGGCCGTTTGTCCACTGTAACTGGAAATCAACAATTTCCTCAGGAACCACGTGAAAATGGTTAATTATTATATTTTGTATGTTTTATACTACTTATATTTATCAGAATTGACAGACAGAGCTTTTGTTGACTCTTGAAAAATGAAAATCACATAAAATATTATAACAACCAAGTAGGTACCTATCCTAATTTATAAACCAATTGCAATGCACCATCCGCCGAGAATACAGAGAAAATCTTAAAATTAAGGTTGAGAGTTTCCAACGCATCCTGCAGTCTGCACTGAGAAGCACCTACAATAAATTCGGCCACGTATCTTTTTTTCGGGTTAATAAACATAATTATATCTTTTAACTTGGTATAAGGAGAGATGTTTTTGTGTACCGATAGCTTGAGTTTTCGGTTTTCGTTTCTCATCCATCATGCTCCTGAGAGCCGAAGGCCTTTGAGGCAAAAGTTGTGGAGTTTACTGTTTTTGTTAAGCGGAAATACTCTTTATTATTTTAGCTAAGTTTTTGCGATATTTACACACAAATAATGTGTTTCGGTTTGAAGAGCACACACACACCAAGTAGCCGCTTAAACTGGGCTTAATGAGCCTGTATCTGGATGACGAGTGCGTAGTATGGTATTGCAGTACAAAGCCCGAATACTGAAGTAATGATGCCCAATTTCTGGAATTTCTGGAATTTTCATATACAACGTGTAAAGAAAAGTTGAAACAATATTGATACATAAGTGTACTTGATAAAGAATCCCTATAAAAAATTAAATAGAAATATGCATAATTAGTAGGAAACATTAATTTGTTTTGCTTTAATCCGCTTCTTGAGAATATTCTGTTTGGTTCCTCCATGTTGGATTTATAGTGACGTCATTTTCTTTTCCGAGTTACTCTCAGCAAGCCTTTTCATTTGATACCCATATTGTAGTAGTGCATTAAAGATGCAAAACTAGTCCACCATATCGGACCGCTGTCTAGTCCATCGGACTAGTCCACCATATTGTGTTGTCCGCCATATCGGATTTAAAATGACGTCAGTTTGAATGACAATGCATGATTAGTGGTAATCATGCATTGTCATTCAAACTAAACGTGTATACAAAATTTCAGCTCAATCGGTTAAAGATTACTGCTTCAAAAATCAAGTTGCAAGATTCCACCAGAACAAATTACATACATACATTGCAAGCTAAATAAAAGCTTTTTATTAAAAATCTGAAATAATTATGACGCAAAAATTAACGAACTCTCTATCTAGCAGTATAGTTGTTTTTAGGGTTCCGTACCAAAATGGTAAAATGGAACCCTTATGGTGCGACTTTTTCCGTCTGTCTGTCCGTCTGTCTGTCTGTCTGTCCGTCACACTCGATTATTTCAGTTACTACCGGAGCTATCAATATGAAATTTGGAATAGTTGTGTATATTAGTGGCCCAATGACACTGGAATAAAAAAAAATGGAAATTATTTTTGTTCTTATTTAAAAAGGGGGGAAAATCGGAGGGTTGAAATTTAAAAGTGAGATAACTGTACTGTGTGGGGTATCATATGAAAGGGTTTACTTTGTACGTTCTAAAACCGATTTTTAATTATTTTTAATCATGATAGTTTTTGATTTATCGGGGAAAATGTCTAAAAAAATACCGTTCCCCTTATCTCCGGAGTTTAGAAATCGAAAAATCTCAAATAATTATGGTCAATAGGAATTTACGTATATTTTACAGGAAAACTATAGCCAATACTCTAACTAGCATAGTTTTTTTGATATTAATAATAAACCTCTACAAACAAAGTTAGTTTTGCGGTTCATTAACAAATGTAATTAAAACGCAAGTTCTTCTAAGTACTCGTCGTCAAATAAACATATTGGTTTTTGCCTGATTGTTTTGCTTCAGTACTTCTTGAGTACGGAACCATCGGTGCGCGAGTCCGACTCGCACTTGGCCGGTTTTTTTTTAAATATATTAACAATAAACCTCAAAAAACAAAGGTTCGTTACCAAAGTGAAACTTAACATTTTAAGTAAGTACCTAGGTACTTCCAATTATACCTACCTATGGTACTTAAGTAGGGACCCTCGTTACGCGAGCCTGACACGCACTTGACCGGTTTTTTTATTCTAGTACTACAATATCTCCTGATAGGTAAGTACTCTCTGCACGCACAAACTCTATGCTGCAGCTAATATTTTGTTTTTGAAAGTTTTTTAAAAGAGTAACCTAATTTGTCCGGCGCGCGTCGCTTCGCGGAGGGCGAAGCAACAAAAAATTGACGTTTTAAAATTTTTATTTCCGTCGTTTTGTAGTTTGTTGCCGTACCGTTTGCAAATATATTTATTTTAAATAGCATGCTGGGCTTTTTGAGTCATATCCTGTAGGCTGTTCTTAAATACGGTAAAGGAAAATATCGTGAGAAAACCCACATCCCTGCGTTTTCCTTAATGTTAAATAAAGGTGTGTGAATCCTACAAACCCACATTTTGGTCAACGTTGTAGATTATATTTATGAGAGGTAAATGAATATTCTTTTTCGTAAAATATTGTAAGTTTAAGATGGGATTTTAAGAAAAAACCTTTATGTAGGCTTTTAGTGCCTATTTTGCACTATAATAGTAGATAGTACATCATAAAAACAAGCAAACATGTAAATCACTGGGAAGTACCTATACATTACCATATGCCAAAAAAATAGGCGGACCGACTCGCGAAAAGTATTTTAGTGAAGCATCAAGAGCCTTTTACCTATTCTGTATTTTAATTTTTGTACCTGTAATTCTACTTGTTTTCTACGTGTGCGTTTTTTATATGCGTTATTTATTGACGAGGTGACTAGAGAACTGATGTCTCATTATGTTGAGTGCTCATACATACGCTCATAATGAAGGCACAGCTTATGTATAACGGTAACAATGGTTTAGTTAACGGCAATAGTGTAGCGAGTCTAATTAGTCCAGTCATTATAGTAAGTTCACCTCGGAATTCGAGATACCCTTAAGTCTGTAAATACTTGAATATTGACACCCTAAAAGTTGTCTCAAAACCTACATGAGAGAGGGAGTGAATGAACTGCTGTATTATAATTACTAGCTCAACTAGTTAGGGTTCCGTAGCCGAATGGCAAAAAACGGAACCCTTATAAATTCGTCATGTCTGTCTGTCCGTCTGTCCGTCTGTCCGTCCGTATGTCACAGCCACTTTTTTCCGAAACTATAAGAGCTATACTGTTGAAACTTGGTAAGTAGATGTATTCTGTGAACCGCATTAAGGTTTTCACACAAAATTTAAAAAAAAGTAATAAATTTTGGGGGTGCGCCATACTTAGAACTGAAACTCAAAAATTTTTTTTTCATAAACCTCATATGTGTGGGGTATCTATGGATAGGTCTTCAAAAATGATACTAAGGTTTTTAATATCATTTTTTTTCTAAAATGAATAGCTTGCGCGAAAGACACTTCCAAAGTGGTAAAATGTGTGTCCCCCCCCTGTAACTTCTAAAATAAGAGTATGATAAAACTAAAAAAATATATGATGTACATTACCATGCAAACTTCCACCGAAAATTGGTTTGAACGAGATCTAGTGAATAGTTTTTTTTAATACGTGTTGAATTGATATTCAACAAGTCTAATATTTTGTTTAACTTTGATGACGACAGATGGCGTTTCACGTCCGACTCGCACTTGTCCGGTTTTTAAATTCTATGGGCAGGGGTGTTTAGTTTAATTTATACGTACTATTGAGAATGAGTCTTGATAGTACGGAACCCTCAGTGCGCGAGCCCGACTCGCACTTGACCAATTTTTTTAAGAGCAAATTTGTGAAGTGGTGATAACCGAAAACAAAACCCGGCTGAGTTTGTTGTGGGCTTCTTCTCAGCGCAGGGCGCGTTGGAACCCTCGTAAACTTAGTTTTAAGTCGACTTGTAGTTATCACCGTACATAATAACAAATATTGTTGACGTTTTACAAGTGCCTTGTAAGTTAGGCCTATGTGAAATAAATATATTTTGACTTTGACTACATATTGTAGAGTGTACGTAACCATTAAATTTCAAGGTCAAAGGTCACAAAAATCGGTTTTTTGCGCTTTTTTTGTAAATATCTCATTTCCTATGGGGTTTTTGCTATTTGTATTTATTATCAATATTGTAGAATACAAAATTCGTATAAAATATATTTTTTTTTTTTAATTTTTAAAAAAAAATTTTTTATACTTACGGTGATTTTTTAGGGTGCCAATATACAAGTATTTACAGACTTACAGCTTGGTATCTCGAATTCCGAGATTCTTACCTAATTCAAGTTTAAATGACTGAACTAAATAGTATTTTCACATCTTAAAGAATGTTCAATGCACTTATATTCGCGGTAACTTAATAAAGTTTTCACTTCAGTTAATTACCCATCTCGAGAAATGCCCGACGTATTTTAGGAAGTTTCACTTCATAAATCGTACTGACTACTGAGACATTGACAATTTTGCTTGACATTGGCATTGGCATTGACATTTGGCAAATCTCATTTTGCCAAATAAATCTCCTGCGATGTCAATGAAAGAACACACCAATGCTCGTATTCCTGGCCGCCATATTAATTGTTTTTTTTTAGCGAAATTTTAGTTCGATATTTACATTGTCTATGAAAAAGACCTTTATGTAGTAAAAACACGTAGTACAGTGGCCCCAGAGGAAACCCATAGCGACATGAGTAATGTTCCACACAACACCCTCCCAGTGTGAACGCTACTTATGTTACCTGTCTGTCTATTAATGTGATATAATGGGAAACTTTCGCATATTTTTTTCCGAAGAATTTTCTCTAAAAGCAGTGTAGGCGACATCTCTCTTCCACAATGGATTAAACTGTAAGATGGAAGAAATAAGTCATACTAACCCAAATTTTTGATATCAATCCCTGATAAGTAAACTCAGGATTTACGCAGAAATTATTTTGAAGCAGAAACACGATTGGATAAAATTTTCTCCATAGAAATTTCTGCCAAAAGTTGATCCAAAATCTTGATTTTTCTAATTTTTATCGGAAATTGTAATGGATGTAATTGTAATTTTTGTTTTAATATGTCGGTAACAATAATATCCAAAAACGCTTTGAAACAGATTTTTGATAACTGGCTTAGTTTTTGAGTAATTAGGTAAAAGGTCGTACTTTTGTTATATTCTTACGCGACGCTGCATGTCGCACCCACCAACGTGTTTGTAAGAGTAGAAGGACAAAAACAAACTCAACCCTATAATATTATCCTCATTCTTTATTTTCTGGAAACCAACCCGATAGTTATACCTATTACCTAATGCTTTTTTTACACACTTCAGAATTTTTACGCTCGTTTTGCTTTGTAAGTAAATCTGTTTCACATTTTCACAATCTTTGAAAGAGAAATAATATCAGAACTAAACAAATAAAGTCTATTTTTCTTCTAATCAAAATTTCTCCTGAAATTAGGAAATCTGATTGAGCCAAAGTTTGGATTACTTTGTATGCCTTCGGTTGCTTCCTTTTTTAGCAGAACTCATTTCTGACAATCAAAAGTAATCAAGTGAAGCGGTACAAACTTACATGGCAATATAATCAGACCAAGGTAGAAAATTACTATTCTTAGCTAAAGCAATTAACCATATAGGTAGGTATATCAACTTTTTTTAAAACAAAAGTTTTCACTTCACGCGAATTTCCTGCCTCCATTTTATTGCACCTCGGGCAGCGACTGTACTGTACCATAAAATCAAGACAGATAACTTATAGATTGTGAAGAGCCAGATCTCTACCACCAAGTTTGAAAGCCAATGAGAACTTTACAAATACCATCGATTCATTGTAAAGTCAACTTCTGATTAGATAAGTTTTTAAATTAGGTATTTCCCGACTGTGCTGTAAATAAGGCCTACGTGAAATAAATGATTTGATTTTTTTTGGATGAGGATGTTCCGGTGTGGGAGCGAAACGTGAGTCGAGTGTAGGGTAAAAGCTTTGTGTAGCGTTGTGAGTTGCATTGCTTTGGGAGATTTGGCTTTCTTGCTTTGGTTGGGAACGTAAGCCCCGCTTAGTTTTTTATTGGATGTTTTAATACCTAAAGATTTTTTGTATTGGCGGATTATAGCGTAATAATTTTAACCTTTTCTTGCTAATTATAGACTTCTACCCAGAAATAAAATGCAGTTAAACGTTGCGCTTTTTCATGCCTTCTTCTGAACCGTTTCGAACAAGTGTTTATTCCTAGACCCATTATAGTTTTAATTGTCACCATTGTTTATTAATTGCCGCCAACTGTACGCCTTCGCGGGCTTTGTTTCCCGAATACTAATTAACTAACAATTAGAGAACATTAATTTGTGAGATTTTATCGCGTTTTATCGCTGAGGTTTCATGAGAGAAAATAAGATTTTTGGAGACTAAGTAGATTGTACCTACAACTAACTTTATAAGCCAATCCGCAAATAAGTGAATTAAATGAAATTTAATTAGCATAGTTTTATAAGTGGGTCACAGGTTCGATTTTACAGATATACCTACGCAAGTTTGGGATTTCATAATTTCTAACCTCACTTAGATTACCGCCGCTGCCGCCGCCGCCACTGCGATTTAGGATTCCGTCGCGATGCTGTGTTTTAACTGTTAAGTACAGTACGCGCGGCGAGAGTTTGGCTTTGACCTTCGGGTGGAGGGGATTACTGCGCATGGGTACCCAAATTCTGATGGGTTGATACCCAATTTCTGATTTCTGCGCAATAACGGTCAAAGCCAAACTTTCGCCGCGCGTACTGTAGGGGCTATTTAAACATCTTCGGCTGCATCTTCACTTATCATCAAGCGAGGTAGCTATCAGGTAGGTACAACGGCTCTGATTTAATAGATATTTTTTGTCAATTGATTTAAACCAAAGTTAAGTGCAAAGGTAAGTCCAATTAATAAGTATACGAGTCTGGTATATAAAATTCTCGTGCCAATTTTTGTTACCAAACTCCTTCGAAACGGCTCGACCGATGTATGTTCGGTAGGTCTGAGAATAGGTGTTAATTAAGCATTTTTTTATATCCCTAATGGCAAAACAAGGCTTGCCGAACAAGAGAAAAAAGAAACAATTAAATGAGCTGAAAGTACTATCTCGAGATGGTACTTACAGCTCATTTAATTGTTTCTTTTTTTATACCGATCGGTATAAGGTATGGTACATAGTTATTTTATATTCCCTCAAACAAGTTAAACCGAGTTAACAAGGCTGCTCCCTGCATTAAAAGCGCATTAAAGTTAGACGTTATTTTTATACAGGAAGGGAAAATAAGCTTGAAATACAATCTACGCTAGCATTATCTCCATAAAGCTGAGAACAAAATTACTCCTAGATAATAATAATCAGATATTTCTTTTAGCCTTTCATACAGTATGAGATTATAAAGAATTCAGACCTACATTTTGATCAGGAAAATAGTTACAAAATTGTTGCAATAAAATAATAAAAATACCCTTAGGTAGCCATAACATAAATACAGATATTTCAATCCACGAAGACGCGTCCCACTCTGTTAAAATCGCTTAAGTTTCATTCGATTCGTATGGAATTTGACAGAGTGGGGCGCATCATGGTGGATTGAAATATCTATAACCCATTTTACGCGACCCCCTAATATGATTTTCAAAATTTTTACTTATCCCGATTTACTTACTTACGCAAATGCAAGAGAATTCAGACAGTGACGTAAGATCAATAATATCGTATCAAAATTTTTCGATATAAGCAACGTGCAAGCAACACAAAACACTTTGCAACGAAAGAATGCAAAAATGCAAACAATATGCTACTCAAAAACATTAGCTAGTTAACTATTTCTCAGTGATTTATAATTCTTACGATTATAAGTACTACTATTAAATTAAAGCATTTGGAAGGTGTATGCTACGAAATTACATACTGTAAATATTAAATAACTATATTGTAAAAAATAATAATAAAATAAATATATTTTTATTTCAGGTAGTGTCACCCATATAAAAAGTTACAATAAAAAGTTACGAAAGAAAGGTTTCCCGAACAGCAACAACATCGGCAGTTTTACAAATAGTTCTTACACTATTACGAGTACAATTAAACGACACCATACGAATTATATTATTATCACTGTTAGGTTGAATATTGTGTTAGTAGCATGGCAATCGGCCTAGGCACAAGAATGACAGAAGTGTTACATATTATATTATGGCATGACCCAGCTATTGAAGGCACACCAAAGGCATTTTGTTGCCACAACAAAAGCCTTTTAGAACCTTTTTTAGGCGGTCAAAGAAGCGGCCCTCCACTACCTGTTTCGTAGTCCCGATCTAAATACCAAGCGTCTGTGACATTCCAAGGTATTTGTAGGTTTCACTAACACAGAGAGACTTGAGAATCAAAGTATCCGACAGAATATCTTCTAGTCTCAGAGCTCTTAGCCCCGCTCTACATTGACAATCGCATATTATTACTTGCTGACCCGGCAAACGATGTTTTGCCATTAGGGATTTAATAAAAAAAAAAAAAGGGCTCAGACCTACGACGTAGACGGCAGGTTCGCAACCGCTACGCCATTCGGTCTATATCAGACGACTAACACCCATAACTATGAATTTTAATAACAGTAAAACATTATTAGTATAGTAATTGAACGTTTAATAAAACACAATTGAGTAGAAACTGAACCAGCAATTTATTTATATGTCACTTATATTTAAATTTAGCATCACATCACATTAATGTCTTCATATTACTTGTCTGTTTTAGATCCTTGGAGATTTCACGCGAATCGATAACTGAAACAAAAACATTATTCTTTATACCGACACAACTTCGCTAACTCGTAACACACGCTTTGTGGGAATTCATTATTTTCTTACAGTAGTAATAATAAGGTATGTTTGGAAAACACAGACCTGGATACTTTATTTGGGTTCTGTACCCGTTTGTTAAAACGGGACCCTGTTACTGAGACTTCGTCGACCGTCCGTCCGTCTGTCACCAGGCTGTATCTCTTGAACCGTGATAGTTACTAACGTTACTACTACTATTGATACACACTTGAAATTTTCACAGACAATATATTTCCGTTGCCGCTATATCAATAAATTCTAAGAAATGGGATTAAATGAAGATTAAACGGGGCTCTTTTCCATTAAAATATGTCAATTTGCCCAGATGGACGCGAAGTCTTAGTTTTACGCTTTGGGTACGAAACCCTCAAATGTCATATTCGATCGCAAAATTTCCATAAGCGTGACAAAGGCAGTCTTAAAAATGGAAATCATATGGCACTCTGCCAGCGTCGTAAATTAAATGGGATGGGTTTGAGAGGCGAGTAAAGAACCGTGCCCAGCAGTGGGACGCCACTTGGGCAATTATTGGGTTTTGTTGTACGAGTGGGGGAAGCTTCAGGAATCGTTTTAGTACGTAAGTAGGTACGTATGTTTTGTTACGTGTAGCATAATTTTTGAAATAATTAATGTTTTTCTTTCTTTCTAAAAACGGTCAAGATAATGGTGATCAGATTCAAATGTTAATTTCTTTACGGGTCTTCAGCGTCAGTTGGTGTATAGTAAAGGGTCTCACTTCTTGATGCAGGGCCCGGGCTGCACCAGCTCGGCGTCCTTGCTGTACTCGCACTTGGTCTCCGGGAACCCGAACAGTTCCGCGATCAGGTTGATGTCTTTGTAAGATGGTCGTGCGCGCAGAATCTGTAATTAAATGTTATGTGATAGCTGATAGAATTAAGCCTAATATTAGGCTACTTGTGGCCCTTCGTCCAAAGAAAAAGTATTTCCCTTTTTCCACGCTTTGGTGGAGAAAATAAATAATTTTGTCAGAGAGCAGATTCAAACTCGATTGCTAGAGGATAAAATCGGGTGATAAAAATGTTATCCTCTGCCCATGCAAGGCACTGACAAGCAGGGCTGAGACTTAAGCGGTAGGGCGACAATTTAGAGGCATTGACAGAATATTTGTTTATAACACTCTACAGTTAGAAACAATAGTACTTGACGGCGATCTCACCTGATGCTAAGTGAGGACGTAGCCAAAGATGTTATCGTACTGACTTGGAAGGGGTAAGTAAACTTACCAACGCCAAATAGCTTGGCGGCGCGTCTTTGCTACTAGGGGGGGTTACAAGCCACGACAAACATTTCCCACCAGTTCAGACCGACTTGAGGCAATTTAGAAATTATAAAATTCTTAGGAGGCTCCTAGTAGGAATCAAACCTGCGACCTTTCACTCGAATCCGAACGCGCGCCTCTGCGTTAGGCTGTCCAGGATATTTGACGCGATTCCTCATTCTATTAGTGTTAAGTTTTTGGTACCTCCGTTGCCACTTCGTATCGGTCGTCAACTGGTGGAAGATTCCAAAACACGAAGCCAACAATGGTCTCGTCTCGCAAGTAGAACAGTAGACCGCGTTTGTATCTGTTCTTGTATTCATCCGCCCTGTTGGAAGAAACTGAAGGTTCAGGGTTTTGTACCCAAGACTTGCCTCTGAGCTATTGGAGTTGTGTGCGGTTTAGGCAATTCTTGCTGCCAAGGGGTATAAAGCTCTTAGGACCGATGGACGCTGGGGACCCAAGGTGCTGGAATGGCGGCCACGCACTGAGAAGCGCAGTGTCGGCAGACCCCCCTACCAGGTGGATGGACGACATTAAGAGGGTCGCGGGGAGTCGCTGGCGCCAGGCGGCGCAAGATCCTGGTGTTTGGCGGTCATTTCAGGAGGCCTATACCCAACATTGGACGTCCATTGTCAGAAACGATGATACACTACAAGTGACCGACGGGATATTTGTTTTGTACACTCTACAAGTTAGTACTTCACAGCGACCTAACCTGATGGTAAGTGACAATGAAGCCGAAGTTGTTATCGTACTAACTTGGAAATAGTAAGTAACCCCTAACGATTTCTACACAACATCGCACTGGAACGCTGAATCACTTGGCCTATCCTGGTAGGGTGGTAACTAGTCACTAGCCGAAGCCACCCATCGGGCCAGACCTAAGCCGGAGAGGGAATCAAACCCGCGACCTCTCAAATCCGAGAGAAGACTCGTAAACAATACTCGGCCTTATTTCTAGTAATTGATCTAACCACGTCTATAGGTAAGTGAAAAACTTTAGCATGAACCTTGCTAACAAGTCGTATACTCCCTCCTCAGTCGTCATAATTTAAAATTACAGTCATGCTCAAACTAATACTGATTTTACTTACTTCTTGAAGCATGGCCTGTCACCCTCGCCAGCATCAGGAGCTTGGGGCTTGCTGTCTTCGTTGCATGGCTTGAACAGAGCAACGATGGGCATGCAGGCACCCACCTCTCCAACACCCTTCAAAAAAACATTGAATTTTATCGTCAACTAACCTCATCTGTCATCACACAACTAAAGAACGGGTCAATTTATATCGCCGCGGAATGCAATGGAAGCGACTATTTGCAACGAAATTGCAGACCATTGCTTGAACTTTATGCCAATTGTAAGTATAAAATACAAATTAAATAAGAGCAAAAAAGGTCGTATCTTCCAGGGAATCCTCGAGCACTCTCGAGAATTTCCGTAGCTACTGTCGACGCCATCTGTGGAAACCGCGGAAAGAGGCGCGAACGGGAGTCGGTTGGGTTGGCAACATCTCCACGGGATAACACCATTACTCGAAAGACCACCTCAAGGGCGTCCGCTACCTCGCGAGCTCCTGCGGTCACCGTCCCCTGTGCGCTCGCATGCGGGAAGTGATGGAGACGACGAAGATGACGCGAGGTTCTTCACTGGACACAACCTTCACCTCCCTTTAGTAGAATTCAATAATGACGCTGGCAGGATACCTACAACACAACTCCACCCTCAGGCCACAAGCCACGATGGCGAGGCCTTAGCCCCCTAACTAGGAGGCTTAAAGATCAACACCGAGAGCGCCCATGTAGGGAGGTTTACCTCGCCGCCCGTACCCCCGGAGGAATATCACTCCCGATGGAGAAGACCACTCTGCTGCGGTTGGGTCGGCCACATGAGACGAAATTGACGCTTCCATTCCATTTCATTTCGCGGTGGTGTTTGACCCTAACACCGACATTACTTACCGACGTAACATTTTTGTTTTATAAAATCCGTACATTATGAGACACTTTCTTTGATGAAAAATGTTGCATCCGTAAAAGAAGTTGTCGTAACAAAACATTGGCTCGATTTTTTCTTTTGATAGAGAAGCCATTTCATGACCCGTCGATTGTATCGGGACCCCCATTTATCTCGTGAAATGGAAATCCGCTTGCAAATGTTATTCATCTAAACTTGACGAGTGTCGTACTTCCACCAGGGGGAGGGGTTCCAACATTGGGGAGTTCCACTGATACTATCTATAGGTAAAGATATTTCAATCCATGATGACGTGCCCCACTCTGTCAAACTAAGAATCGCATGAAACAGCCGAATTTGACAGAGTGGGGTGCGTCTTCGCGAGTTGAAATATCTGTATATATCCTACAAATATAGCGTCGACCACTCAGTGGTTTTTGTCACCGAGCTGGACCGAGCTGGAAAATGATAGAGAGTGATAAAGTAACGGGACAGAAAGAGAGCACAACGTTTAGGTTCATAACGACGTAGGTATAAGGCGCTGCTGCAAACTGATGTGCACTTTATTGTGTCAGTACTAGAGTCGATATTTATTTAACTCATGTTACGAAGTGAATCTTCTGTACGGTAAGATACTATTACGGTATTATCAGCTCACCTCCACGTCCAGTTCTTCGCCGAGTCGGAAGTAAAAGTGCGGCTCCATATTGCATGGGATCCAGTAGCCTGTCATGTTGGCTCCGGCGATATAACCCTGCTCTTGAGCATTGCCGTAGTGTTCCATACGCAGACGAGTGTTGTCTTTCCATTGGGAGTGCAAGCTTGCTGCATCCCCTGCCTGGAATGACACTAAAGAAGGTTTTCAAGGACCAAATCGCTTGGACTACTTATGCCATTCCAAAGGTCTATTTATTAAATGGACATATAACATCATTATCATCCTAGACTCGTATAGATTCTTGACCACCTTTTTACTGCATTATTGCTTTCAAAAGGACCAAGAAGAGTCGTCGTTTTGGCTTTAAATGGCCTAAAATCGTGGTATTCGGCGATCTCTTAAAAAGACCAGCGGTGCTTTGAAATCGATTGAATCTTTTAAAAGTTTTTGTACCTTTTCTGATTTAACAAAGAACCAATGACCAATTTTTAACTCTTCTTTTCGCGTGAATCATGCAGTTTCCACTAGGACTATTTATATAATGGAACGGTTGAATCCAAGGATTGAACGCGTCATGCGTTTTCTTATCGGAATCAATACCTTACCACATAAAGATGTGTCCTGGCTTCCAGTTCAGTGTTTACCAGGAAGCCGCCATTAACAGTGTCCAGCTCCAGGAACGAGGGTTCAGCCAATTCCTCGCGAGGCTCAGCGCCAATCGCCACAAGGACCTGAAGAAACCACATTGTGAATCACATGGTTAAAAAAGTCAAGGCTGTTCTTACCAACATAAAGAGTCCCTGTAAATAAAAACATTGACTATACAAAAAGATGGGCCTATATTTTCGGAAAAGTATCTGGATTGTAAGTGTGTAAGGATGAACGCCCTTTTGGGTGGTATGGTTTTTTGCCTTTCCATTGTTCAGCTGCAGCTGTAAGGCGCTTCCATTTTCGCAAAAGATAAAGATATACCTAGGTATTACATTTCATATTCAACTTAGCTCTACACTGTGGCGCTATCTGCGGGGCTAGACAAAGTAACAGTCGTTTAGCGTTCACGACAGTAGATAAAAATGTATGGACAAAACAATTAGTGACCTTAGAAAAACCACGTGACCGTATAGAGTAAAACACGCTTTTTTTTGAAAATCGACGTTTTAGATAACCTTTAGCGTACTTCGCATGACAATTGATAGCCGACAGTGAACAAAGCTAAGCATAAACTAGATTCTGCTTTCGTTTCTTTTCATTCGTCACGTGGTTTGTCCATACATTTTTATCTACTGTCGTGAACGCTAAACGACTGTTACTTTGTCTAGCCTCGCTGATCAGTTTACATCGTCCTTACCTACACGTACCGCCTTACTAAGCCTAACCACCTAACAACTGCACTTGAACGATGTAAATCAGAACTTAGACAACCCACTTACATAATCAGTGACCAGTGAAGAGCCGTCAGACAAGGTCAGCTCGAGACGACCGTCCTTAGATTTGTACGCATCATAGATTTGCGCTGCAAATTAAAATTAATATTAAAATTAGTATTACTTTGCATTTTTATAAAGACGGAAAGCTATTTAAAATGCACTGACCTCTCTAGAGATGTGATAAGCTATCTAAAATTAACTAACCTCTATTTACGAGCAGGGTTCCGAATTATAAAGATAATTACGCTTCAGATCCTTTGGAACCCTGTTTGGGAGTGATCTGAACGTGGTGTGATGAATAATTATTATCGACGACATGCTTACTCTTGGGCATGACGGTGACGCCTTCACACTTGATTTTCTCCGTCGCCCATTCGCCCAGGTATTCTGGTAGCACGCCCGCCAGGATGCCCTTGTCCTTCATCATGTGCACTAACTCGATTTCTGGCAACTCTTCCTTGTCTCCGTGATGTTCTACCTCTTTGTCTGTTTACAATAGCCGGCATTAACTTCATAGTTTTATAAGTAATTTTTTTATGACACTATAGCCAAATAGCAATAATTTCTAACTACTATCCATTGCATGCTGCCAGAGATAATATCGTCCAATAAAGTACGAGTAGGTAATTCCATAAAATCGACTGAATCGGCTAGTGATCGTGGTTAGTTACCACCCGACCAGTATAGACGCACCACCAAGCAATTTAGCGTGGCGTTTTAGCGGTGTGATGTTGTGTAGAAACAGTTACGGGTGAATTTACTCTTCCTAGTTAGTACGATAACATCTTTGGCTGCATCATCATTTACTATCAGCCATCTGGTGAGATCGCAGTTAAATATCTACTTGTATAGCGTAAAAAACATCTGTTCTTAAAGGTCAGAGCCACAATTGTCAATCTTACTCATCCTGGCCAAGTACCAGGCCAGCTCGCTGCCGAGGAACCCACCACCCAGGATGACCACGTGCCTGGCTTCCTTCACCTTGCGGTACGCGACCTCCAGGTCTCGCACGGTACGCAGCACCTGAGTACGCTCGCGAACAAACTTCGGCGCTGTTTTGAATATCTGGAGATTCTTCGCTTTTGATCCTATGTGAAATTAATAGTGGGACTTTAATAACAGGTTGTAGGACTTGCACAACTTGCTGAGTTAAAGGGGTGGGTATTTTCTGCCGTAAAGCAGCAGCGAGTTCAACCGGGTGGGTATTTTCTGCCGTAAAGCAGCAGCGAGTTCAACCGCGTGGGTATTTTCTGCCGTAAAGCAGCAGCGAGTTCAACCGGGTGGGTATTTTCTGCCGTAAAGCAGCAGCGAGTTCAACCGGGTGGGTATTTTCTGCCGTAAAGCAGCAGCGAGTTCAACCGGGTGGGTATTTTCTGCCGTAAATCAGCAGCGAGTTCAACCGGGTGGGTATTTTCTGCCGTAAAGCAGCAGCGATTTCAACCGGGTGGGTATTTTCTGCCGTAAAGCAGCAGCGAGTTCAACCGGGTGGGTATTTTCTGCCGTAAAGCAGCAGCGAGTTCAACCGGGTGGGTATTTTCTGCCGTAAAGCAGCAGCGAGTTCAACCGGGTGGGTATTTTCTGCCGTAAAGCAGCAGCGAGTTCAACCGGGTGGGTATTTTCTGCCGTAAAGCAGCAGCATTGCGAAACATTTGGCATGGTTAGAAGGGTACTCTAACCAATGGAATTACTGCGCATGATTGGACTTAAGATCTTTATCGGGATAACGAGCATAGAGCGGTGCGTTGTACACTGCAATGCAAAGTCCTGGTATTCGTGCTGCATTAGACATGGACACTGGACACTTTACCGGGAATATCACTTAACATCAGGTCAACAATACTTAGAGATAATAATAATATGTACTCTAAGTATCGGATACCAGCGCCAGCACTTATATCTTGAAAGTGCTTGTAAACGAACGCAAATCTTTCCATCAGGATTATTGCCACTGGCCACAGAATATGCCTCAACATAGCAGTTTCAATGTAAAAGATGCAGCAGGATTTCTTCAAAGAAAGTGTTGGAAAATTGTGTGTGGTGTTTCATGTGGGCAGTGTTCCTGAATATTGTACCATACAGAATCTTTTCAAGTAGCGGATTATAGCAAAACAAATTAATCTGTCCTGCTAATTATGGATTTCCGCAAAATAACGCCTGCTTCCATTCAATATGTAAAAGATGCAGCTTTCTGGTTTCTGGTCTATATGATTTGGGACAGCATGCTAGCTCCACTCTGCTGTGTGAGAGGAGGCTTTGTTACCAACTGCAGGATGGAACAGCTCACCAACAGCAAGGAGGCACCTCTCGTAGTACATGGGCTGTTCACCGCACAGGGTCTTGATCCACACCACGTGGTCGTCCGCGTCCACGCGCAGAACACACCAGCCGGTGGCGACCGACACCGCCGGTCCAGTCTTCTTGCGGTAGAAATTCACCGGGTCCATGAAATGATTGCAATCCGCGTAGTACATCCTGGAAGACTCCCCTAAATTAAGATCCTTCCAGGGTGTCTATGCAACCTCCATCTTTCTACTTCATAAGACGTCCTGAAGATGCCGGGATATAGATATTATTAAAGTGCCCAAGTGTGTGCGCAGACGCAGGTGCATTCCCTATTTCCTCTGTCTCATAATCCGATGAGACAATAGCTTTAATACGACCAGTGAGAGATCAGGCGTAGGGCCGACGGCTTAACGTGCTATCCGAGACACGGGGGTGAAGTGAAACACGGCCAATTTCCAAACTTCGGGTTATACTAAGAAGTTCCTGTTAGGAGAACCCAATACTAAATTTTATTGGCCCGACCTTCTCAGGAACTTGTGTTCCTCCGACCTCAAATTTTTGGGGGAAGCTTCCATGTAGCAACTAGTTAAGGATTAAAAAAATATTTAGTAATAGGTAGCTTTGGCCTGCGTGCAATTTGTTTGTCACTATAATCTCACGAAAACCATGGAAAATTTTGGGGATCAAAAGAAGCCTATATTTGGAACAGGATATCTCTACCAGTTGATTGTTCCAAATTATAGCCAAATCGGTCCAGTAGCTGCGGTCTGAAGGAGCAATTGTGTGATTCCATCAGACAGATAGACAAGCGTCGTCTGGTAGATGAATATAAAAATGTGAAAACCGCCAACTGCCTTTAAAACTTACGTCTTCCTCTTCCAGTTTTCTACGTAGTGCAATGTCTTCATTTCGGGCGGATCTTTGTTCCACCACATGTGTTTCGACATCGGCATCCGGTTGTACGGGAGACAGTCCTCTTTGGAGATCATAAACACCTAAAAGACGTACTATTTAATTGACCCACAGGTAAACTATTTCAGAGTGCACTACTCTAGTTAGAGTGCACCACGGATCAGTGTCTTCTCTTTTCTGTACCCGTATTATTCTTGACTAGTTGAGTGACCGAGCTTTGTACCGACCGGTAGTATTACAGCTACTTACCAATAGATGGCAGCAGGAGTTTACTGTAATAGGTTTACTTTAGCGCCAATAGATGTCAGGTATAGATTTATATATTTTTTCGGTAAATACGACATTTTCTAAAAATGAATCCTAGCTAGATCAATTTATCGCCCCCAAAACCCCTTGTATTCTACGTTTAACATGAAAATCGTTCGAGCCGTTTCCGAGATTCAGATTATATAGATTATAGAAATATATATACATATATATACAAGAATTGCTCGTTTAAAGGTATAGGATATTGATGAATAACCAATACAGAGTTTCCAAACGCTACCCTATTGAGCCGACTTCGATAGATCACGTCTTTCGCCTAATTGAATCGAGTGTCCCTAGTATTATGCCTTCCAGTGCTCATAAACCATGGGTCAAGGAGTGGGGCCCATCACCTTGGCCTTTTTGTCGTGCTCCATGATGGCTCGGTAGGCCGCCCAGCCCGCCGCGCCGCCGCCGATGATCAGATACTGCACGCAAGGGGGCAAGTCCTCGGCGTGGTACGGTCTCTTTAGTTTCCGACGAGGACGCCCTGGACACAAAAAAGTTACATTAGTAATGCCCTCCTGACAGATCCGGGCACGGCGATTAATCTCTACCACAGAACACTTAATAGTACCAGAAGGTACTCCGCACGATAATTTAAAGAAATCTCTAATCGACTCTAGCGCTGACACAAAAAGTGCAATTCAGTTCGCAATAGCGCCTAGCCCCGCTCTCAAAATCGACACGCATCAAAGGCAATGTTGTGGTCTCTTTCTATCGCCTAACTTTATCTCTTACGATGTACTAGGGCTGCCGTAGTGGTGGCTGAACAGACGGCGCGTAAAATAGACCGTACAGAACTAGCGCGTGCAACTCGGCCCGCGAGCGGCAACCATCTGAAATATCGTGGTCCGGACCCGTACTTGTAGCCGGGACGGTCATGTGATAAGTGAGACTGGCCTGTCTCTACAGACATATTCTATCGGCGTGGGAGATATTACAAAGCACAATGTGCGGAAACACTGGTGCAATCTTTATTCCATCACTCTCATAACTCGAGGCCTCTTCGAAACAACCGTAGAAAAACCAGGCACATGGCCGGAAATGTTAAAATGTTGTTTCGATGATTTAGGTACGTATGGAGTTCTAGGTTAGTTGAATCAGTTTTTACTTACATGCCTCAACAGGTGTGTTAAGTTTATCTTGATCTAGCTTCCACAGATATAACTGATACAACTGCAAGCAAATATAGAACAAATTGATTGGTTAATTAAGTTTCATGGAAAAGTACATAGGTATAAATCACTAGACACTAAGGCTAGGTTTCATCATTTAGAATATTCCATTCACACCGTTTCAGTACGAGCGTCAACCAAGCTCCGCTACGCTGTCGGCTTTCCTCAGCCTGAAACCTCTAAATTATAGGAACAGCTTTTCCAAGACACCTATAAATTTTAAAACCAAAATGAACTGAGGAAATTGTAGGCAATGCATCTGCATTATAAGTTTCAAACTATCTCCGTGCCTTTCAAAAATGGATTCGCTTAACCATTTTTTTAAAGATTCAAAGGTACTTTGTAAAAGATTCCGACGAATTGAGAACCTCCTCCTTTTTTTGAAGTCGGTTAAAAATACCTAAATCGCGTCAAGTATACTAGCAAATTTGAAGAGTTCCCTCGATTTTACCAAGATCCCATCATTAGATCCCGACCTGATGACCATAAGACAACCTGGAAAAAATTACTCTTTCAAACAATACCCAAATCACTTTAAGTGTGCTTATAAAATTTGAAGAGTTCCCTCGATTCCTCCAGGATCCCATCATCAGATCCTGACTTGGTGACTATGGGACCATCTGTGAACTATACCCTTTCAAACAAAAAAAGAATTTTCTAAATTGGTCCACGCATCTTCGAGTAATCGGGGAACATACATAAAAAAAAGATTCCGACGAATTGAGAACCTCCTCCTTTTTTTGAAGTCGGTTGAA
The DNA here is from genome assembly GCA_036785405.1 of Coenonympha arcania. Taxonomy (NCBI): domain Eukaryota; kingdom Metazoa; phylum Arthropoda; class Insecta; order Lepidoptera; family Nymphalidae; genus Coenonympha; species Coenonympha arcania. Next base: position 836,616 of record JAWDAA010000030.1, on the reverse strand, counting down.
AATTGGTCTTTATACGAAAATACTCTTGGAATAATATTTCGTCTTTGGAGATTACCTACGTCCCGTAAAATACAAACTTTATTTTTGGTATAGGAATAAATTATTGTTTCCTCTTAGTTGCTGGATATTGTTTGTGGGAGTGATTTTAGAAATGGAACGGAACAGGAAACTGGGGAAGCGCGCTCTATTTAATTTGACCAATGAACGCGCGCGGTGCCATTTTGCGGAAAGTTGGTACTACGACGTAAAGTCGGCCAACTTAGTGTACAGATTTTCCACATCATATCCTACTAATCTCTACTATATAAAAATAACCTGTCAAGTGCGAGTCGGACTCGCGCACTGAGGGTTCCGTACTACAACCGGAGGAATAAAACCATAAAAACCACTTTTCTTATCGAACCGCAAAACTAACTTTGTTTTTAGAGGTTTTATTGTAAATATCAAAAAACTACTTATTAGATCTCGTTCAAACCAATTTTCGGTGGAAGTTTGCATGGTAATGTACATCATGTATTTTTTTTAGTTTTATCATACTCTTATTTTAGAAGTTACAGGGGGGGGGGGGGGGGGACACACATTTTACCACTTTGGAAGTGTCTCTCGCGCAAGCTATTCATTTTAGAAAAAAATGATATTAGAAACCTTAGTATCATTTTTGAAGACCTATCCATAGATACCCCACACATATGGGTTTGATGAAAAAAAAATTTTTGAGTTTCAGTTCTAAGTATGGGGCACCCCCAAAATTTATTACTTTTTTTTTAATTTTGTGTGAAAACCTTAATGCGGTTCACAGAATACATCTACTTACCAAGTTTCAACAGTATAGCTCTTATAGTTTCGGAAAAAAGTGGCTGTGACATACGGACGGACAGACGGACAGACGGACAGACGGACAGACGGACAGACGGACAGACGGACAGACAGACATGACGAATCTATAAGGGTTCCGTTTTTTGCCATTCGGCTACGGAACCCTAATAAGTCGGGTTTTCCTTCCTGACGCTATAACTCCAGAACGCACGAACCGATTTCCACGGTTTTGCATCCGTTGGAAAGGTATTGGGCTCCGTGAGGTTTATAGCAAAGAAAATTCAGGAACAATTTCAACAGAAAAGCGGGAAAATCTTTTTAGCAGGAAAGCCATCTGGTGGCGAAACGGAGTTCGTCGGGTTTGCTAGTTATTATTATAAAAGCGTAGGTAAGTTTGTAAGTATGGATAGATGGATCTATGTTACTCTTTCACGCCGCAACTACAGAACCGATTTGACTGTGAAACATTATCTATAGCTTATAACCCGGACCACATGGGCTACTTTTTATCCCGGAAAAATCCATCGTTCCCACGGGATTAGCGAAAAACCGATACTATAGTCATAATATAGACTATTATGTATTCCGTGATATAGGTAAGTATGCTACTACTGCAATTGAAACATTATAATATAGCTTATAACCCGGATTACCACATAGGCTACTTTTTATCCCGGAAAAATCCATCGTTCCCACGGGATTAGCAAAAAACCGGTACTATAGTCATAATATAGACTAGTGTTCCGTGATATAGGTAAGTATGCTACTACTGCAAGACTCGATCTTTTTTTTGACTCACCAATCCCATAAGGCCGAAGAAGGACAACGCAGACCAGATGTATATCCATGGGAACGGCGGGCGCGGCGGTGGCGGGCACGGTGGGGGGTCGGGAACAGGCTTCAGGGAGCACGGGCCCTTCGTGCGCGCGCACTCCAGCATTGGCTGCGAGATGTCACCAAAATGTCCACCAATAATAGACATATAGGTACACTGGACAGGGCGGACGGCGTGATAAAATGTCGCTAGTATATCAGTGCCAAAAATCACCATCAGCACAGAACAATAGTACCAGAAGGTTCACTCCGCACGATTATTTAAAGAAATAGCGACTCTAGCGCTGACACAAAAAGTGCAATTCAGTTCGCAATAGCGCCTGGCCCCGCCCTCAAAATCGACACGCAACAAACCACAACAAACGCAATGTTGTGGTCTCTTTCTATCGCCTAACTTTATCTCTTAAGACGTACTAGGGCTGCCGTAGTCAGACGGCGCGTAAAATAGACCCTAGCGCGTGAAACTCGGCCCGCGAGCGGCAACCATGAGGTCCGGACCCGTACTTGTAGCCGGGACGGCCACGTGATAAGTGAGACTGGCCTGCCATCAGTGAGACCACGATGTAATTCGCCCAGCGGCCAACCATAGAATTTTGACAGATGGCGCTACTGTTTGCTTGTACGGAAAAGGTTTACGGAAATGAAATCGTTCGGATGCCCATATCCTGGATGTTTTCCTTAGCCATTTAAGGAAGTAGTTTCTTATAATGACATTCATCATCAATTCAACATTCGATCATAAATCAATAAAAAACAAAAATCTAAAACATTAACATACATGTATTTTAATGCAACATTTTTAGCAAAATAAGTTCTCAAGAATTTTAATATTTTCCTAAACACAAACCAGAGCCCGTAACATGAATACATTCTTTCAACACTTTTCTGTTACAGGAACTTCTGGATGGCTTAACTCTTCGTCTTGGCCCTCAAGTTCTTCCTTCTCTCCTTGCGACAGTAACGTAAGTCTATCTAAGGGCTTCCAAGGCTCATGGAAGGCGTATTTGTATTTGTTTTTGCCGTGATAACCAAGCCTTGGCAACGGTTCTTGCACATCGTACGTTTTGGACAGAAGTTTCTTAGTTTCTTTCCAATAATCGGGGTGTATTATAGGAGATTTGTTGAATAAATCGAAAGGATTTAGGGCACCCCCGAAATCCATACTCAATGATTTCAACATGTCTTTTGGATCGCCACTCTGCGTTTCCTGTCAAAGAATTGATAGCATTCAAGTGGATTACTAAAGGGAGTGATTTTAAAGTGCGTTTGACGAAACCTCCCTTAATCTTATTAAAGGTACTTTTATTTTATTCGACATTGTAATGTGCTTTTAATTTATATTGCGGAACCTCTTCTCTAGGACTTCTGGAGACTTCTGTGATCAGCTAAGAAATTCTTCTTACCAGAGCGTCAAGAAAAACGGTGGTCTGAATCGGTATTCTCCTTCCCCTTTCGGTTTCCCTCTACCTTTGAAGAGACCCTTTAAAAATCCGAAAAATCCCGTTCTGGGGGTTTCCTCTTCGGTCTGCTCTTCCTGGCCGTAGGGATTCTGCTGTCCGTAAGGGTTCTGGTGCCCATAAGGGTTCTGCCCTTGCTGATGACTCTGGTCCCCTGACTGGGACCGGGATGCCCACAGCAACGACGTGCGCTGATGAAGAAAGGACAAGCTGGATTTCATTAGATACTAGCTGAACCGCCCCTACTTTTCTCTGGTTATCACGTGATAGTTACGATTAATCCTTCAATTCTCCTTGTATTTGTAGGAAAGGGAACCTCCTTCCTCTTTCTTTATTATAAAAGGGATATTCGGGGTGGGAAATTACAGATTTCTAAGTTCTGACGAGAGTTTGGGACCTTACTTAGTCAGACTGACACTCATGTCAGATTGGAGCTGCAGCTAGGTCAGAAGTTAGTTTTTTTTATGTAACTTAAGTTTGTATTTCAAGTACGGGCTCTGATTTCGTCGAACGCACTTTTCAAAGAACCTATACTTAAACGATGTCGTAAGAGAAGCCTTTCAAACTTTAAAAGACAACGTTACAAAATTTGAACACTCAATTCGATATTTTAAGACTTGCAGAACTAAGTAATTTGAGCAACCGATTTCAATAATAGCTCAATGATCGTATGGTAAGAATCTAAAAAAGAAGTACCTAAAATAAGGTACTGAAAAGAAGTAATGCTTATTTTGAAGGTAGTTCTCTGCACCGGCTAGAATAACTGTCCCTTTTTTGGAAAACTTCAGTCCATCTAAGAACAACTGCTTCATCTTTACCTACAATCACAATGCTACTCTACAATTTGTCGTATTACGTACTCTATAATTTCTCGTACCTATATTTGGCATTTTTCCACACTTCTTCTCTCTACACTCCATAAGATTACAACCAAGCTTGTCTTAAATTGTCTTACCTTGGCATTGCTAGGAGGCAGTGGAGGAACGACTACGTCGGGAACTTTGATCCTGTAGGGGTCGTAATTAGGGGGTTGTGGCTCGTGCAGACATTCGTGGCGCCACGCCGGTGGTGGGGGGTCCGATTTGGGCCACGGTTCCACCTTCTTGCCACGGGATTGGACTATTTCTTTACAACAGCCACTGCTATCTTTGGAGTAGTTTCTTGAACTGCCTAAAATAAGACAGAAGACAATCATGACTGCAACTCACTTAGTGACGAGGACGACCGTCATTTACCTACGTATGTACTTATATTATTTATTAATACCTAACTGGTAGAATAACTGACACCACGGTAATACCCGGAAGGACTTCGCAAGAAGAGTCCATACCGCCAGTTATTCATATTATGACGTACTCGGCCTATATCGTCCTAACATAGATGAGTCCCATAAACAGTAGAAGAGAAGCAGGCCTTTTGCATCTACGTTTATCTACAGGGCTGTACTTACGTCAATGGCCCAAAACAATAACTGAAATAGATATCTAAATAACCTGAAATAATGAAGTAGGCAAACCTTACCAAAAGCAGCTATAGCTTCAGCAAATCCATTCCCGCTCAGAGAAATCACCGGGTTGAATCCACGAATGTAGCTGCAGTATCGGATGTATCCATTTAACATTTTGTTTTTTATCCAAAAAATCAACTAAAATTTTAAGTTTTCTACGAAATTATAACGGATTTACATTATTTTGGACGAGTTCGAAACTTTGTTAGATTTTAATTTGATGTTTTCTTGACGTCGTTTTTGGAAATTCGAATGCTAGTCTTCAGATGTCAGGATGCAGGATGCCTCTTCGCTCTTGCAAAGAGTTTGTAGTTACGCGGATCTGAAACTTAAAGTAGTCAAGTGCCAGTAATCACATTCATGCAAAGGGTTCTAAAAAGAAAAATCTAATCCGTTACCTCGAAAAATAAACACTCAATATCATATTTAGATTTTAGAATAATATTTTCAATAATGATTTTGAGAGAAGACCCGTGGCCAGTAGTGAATCATAAAAAGGGAGTTAAACGAAGATAAATAATTATTTATTTAAGGTTTTTGCCATTGGGCTTTTTAAGTCGGAACCTTAGAAATAACCTGTGGTTAGGTTTTAATTTGAGATTTTCCAAAAACATTACGCGTCCTTATTCAATTTTACTGGAGACTGGTAAAGAAAACGATACAAATATAACGAAAATATTGAATCAACTTTATTTTGTACAAAATACACATTATACAAATCGATCCAAACGTACAAACAAACACGCGACACTTACTTATTATCATTACTTATTACTTTACTTATTACTATTATCATAATAATAATTATTATTTTGTTTATACAATACTGTATAACTTAAACATAGGGCCATAATAATATAAAAAAATTAGGTTACATCAATGTTGACGACCGAATGGCGTAGTGGTAGCGAACCTGCTGTCTGCGCCGGAGGTCGTGTGTCGTGGGTTCGATTCCACTACTGGTAAATGTTTGTGTGATGAGCACGAATGTTTTCCAGTGTCTGGGTGTTTTTTAATTTATTATGTTTATGTATATTATAGTATGTATGTATATTTATCAGTTATGCAGTACCCATAACACAAGCTATACTTGGGCTAGATTCGCTTTGGGGCTAGATTGCGATGTGTAAAATGTCCCGTATATATTTATTAATCTAAAATAAAAAAATTTTATTATGACCACTACAACTGTTATCGTGGTAAATAGGAAAGAAAAGCTGTACTTTAATTTAAAAAAAAGGTAGGTACTAATCAACATCTTGTATGAGATAATATGAACATTTTCAATAAAAAAATCTATGACGTCATGTTCCATAGAATACCTTAAATATATCACTATTATAGAGATACTGAAAATGAAATGACTCATCATAAGTGTATGGTAGGGAATAGGGATATTATGTTAAGAAAAAATGTACTAAAGCCCATTCACACTTGACGAGCTCTAATTTTACTTAGCAGGGTTTAAACGCACTTCAGTGCACCGATTACTAATTAGTAATAGTAATTAGACAACGCATTTAAAATCTGAAAAATGATAAAAAATACAATAAAATAAAAAATAACTACAAAAATAATTAGGCATAAAATTTAAAACATTTTCGTATATTAATTAATAATAAAAATTCGTATGTATGGAACAGGGGGGCTATTCACATTACGTGTCGGCTACATTTCGTGATGTGATATTATGTTTAAAAAGGTAATGGTATTTACAAACAACACTGAAAAATTAATTTTAATACAATTGACATAGATAGTAAAATTGAATGTAGTTCAAAACGCCATATTGGTCGGCAGTTCCGAAATTGAAATTACTTAGGCGCGTCAAAGTCGAGCATTGTATTTCCTATGATGAAATACATTCAATTTTACACTGTAAGCCAATAGGTGTAAAGTTCATTTTTCAGTGTCAATATTTTTTTCTTTTTCTTGTATCACATCACTGAGTTTGTGAAAACGTTACGAGAATGTCATGCCTGTACCTTATTACTGGGAATAAAATGGAATTATCTAATTTGATTCTCAGTTTTTATATAATAATGATTGCATTATTAAATTATCAATTACTAAACACGCAATGTGCAAAAATTAGCTAACTCAGACATTATACTTATGGCGCAAAAATTAGTAGATAAAACTCAGGTGTTGTTTGGTATCTGGAATTTTATACACACATTCACATATTTAAAAGGAAGTAACAGACATTATAATATTAATTTATTTACAGCAATATTTGACGTCACATCAGAAATGCTTTTTTGACGTGACAACGTCTTATAAATTGGTTTGCCGGGTGACACTTCAAGAAACTGCGTTACGCTCCGCTCACGTTATGCGCTCACAATGAGAGCGAGTGAGAGGCACGCGTCCCTTCCACTCGGGCAAAGTCGTTGTCACGTAAAACTTTCGCCCGTATACCGACTTTACAGGCAACCAATTTTTTTTTCTATGGAAATTGAAATTGAAATTTATTTATTGATTAGAACCATTTTTTGCCAAAAACATATACTCTAAAAAATGGAAAATTTTATTGGATGGTATGGCAACCTTTTTTCTAAAAAAAATAAATTAACAGCGTGTATCTATAAGAACTTGTAGGTATACTTTTCTGATTTTATAAACAAGTTTATCTTGCGACTGTTATTAATTTTTTGTTCCTTTGTTATCACTTCTAACTCGAAATGCGATTTTTCGTTGTTTTCCAAATTTTATGTTGTACATACTAAAATTCTTAGTTTCTATTTTCTAACAAAATAGAAGTAGAGCTTTCAAAAGATTTTTACTTTGTAAGTTTCTTTTTCTCATTTTTTAATTTTCTTACATTGTTGAGATAGGTTGTGTTAATATTGCATTTCTGTATAGGATACTCATTTTATACTGTGCTTATACTTTATACTATACTATACTTTACAGCTATACTTTTAGGTTGTCAATGTGTGCGTAAGTTATGTAAGATGTGTTGAAGCGCGTATGAGTGAGTGTAATTTGTACATAATATTGATAAAGAAATCAATAAATGGTAATTATAAATAAATATTTATATTTTTTTCTTAGTAAATCTTATTATTTGTCACGACCTGCGGACGTTTCATTCGATATTTAATTGAATATGCAATTTCGAAAAAGGATCGCAATTTTGGCAAGTTACTTTTTTTTATAAGTAACGTAAGCAAACGAGAGCGCGGGTCACCTGATGGAAAGTGATCACCGCCGCTCATGGACATTTGCAGCAGCAAAGCAACTGCAAATGCGTTGCCGGATCTTAAGAAATTTGTCTATCCGCCCCTTGAATAACCCCATGTTATAGTTTTGAGGGAAAACTGTTGCTGGTAGCTGGTTCCATAGTTTGCATGTGCGTGGAAAGAAAGATCTGGCATACTGGGTGCTCGTGGATTGCCAGCCATCCAGGTGCAATGGATGGAACATGTTTCTACGCCGGAGTGTATGCGCAGAGAAAGTGGAAGAAGGAATCACTTTGTAGCGGTCTTCGATAGCTGACGATAGATGGCGTAACCAGTACCCTAGCACACGCTGAAGGAGCTTTCGACGAGCGTAGTATATATAGAAGTTCTGACGTCACACGCTCGGATCACAAGCGGTCCCCAGGCATAACATCTGCCTGGAGGGAAATTTCCCTATTGCCTCCAACTTCGGCAAAAACTTCAACCAGCTCTTCAGAACACTCCCCATTGAACAACCGATAGAACACACATAGAGAGCTGACGTCTCTATGGTGTTCTAACTGTAGGTACTAGTTAAATATCACGACTTAGCAAAGGAAATCTACATAAATAAATAAAAATACCTAGTTTATTTACAAAGATAGTCACGTCTCATCGAAAATTCTGACACAATCATAACTTTGCGGAGGAAAGGAATATGTACTTAAAAATTATAATTCCTAGTTTATTTACAGTGGCAAAATTAGTTGAACTTAAGTATAGTGATGTCCCACAGCCATATATCGAGTTCACTCGAGTCCAAATGCCCAGTTGATCCCTTGCGCCAGGAACAGCACTAGCGGTTGCCAGGCGACCAGCCATCTCACCCAGTCTAGAAGTTGCCCGTAGAGGATGTGTGGTCGATCCCAACTGAGCAGAGGGTTAAGGAATTAAGGTAATAGTTATGAACAGACTTTTGTTTAATCAATTATGGTGAAATGTTTGAAATTATGACGATCTTACAAAAAGGTCGCACATGGTTGACGCTGGCTTTAAATATCATTCTGGCGGATAAAATTGCGAACCTGGGGACCCTCTTATTGAACCATTTTATATCTAGAGTCCACACATTAGCATCAGCGGCCCGTACTGAGCTCTGCCTAATTTTATACCAGTTATTTTATTGTATTTACCTATTATATTAAAATTTGTACAACATTATCGCGTAACAGCCTTACACGAAGTTTCATTTAAATGGGCACCTTGATATCATCCACTTCATGGCCCGAAAACATGAAATTTTAGTACTTCTCTGCATTTTCATTTTTCAACCTCTCTGTAGAGTCGCTACAGTGTATTTTTAGGATACAATCTACTAAATAAAATAAAACTGATTCAATCATTGAATCACTGACTTATCTTAGCCCAGAGTAGCCCCTCGGTCCTAGCATGTTTAAACTTTGCACAGAGGTTTTCTCCTCGATGGAGATAAGTGATAAGAAAGTGCCACGATCTTACACGAAACGTTATACTGTAGCGTACGCAGTTTGTACATGAAGGCCACAGATAAGAAAACTCGGAATATGGGCATTCGAACGATTAACGTCAACCTCTTTCGTACAAGCAAACAGTAGCGCATTCTGACAAAACTTGCGCGATGGTCAGTAAAATGGAAAACTTTGGTGGAAACTAGGCCTCATGCAAATAGTTTTGTTTTTTTTAAAGGATACGGGTTGGTGAACATCTGCTTGAGGTCCACCTTCTCCTTGCAGTAGGGGCAGGTCTGGCGCTTGCCCACGATGCACCAGCCGCGGATGCAGAACTCGTGGAACACGTGCCCGCACGGCAGCTTGTACGTGTTCTCTGGAACAACCACCCTCCACTTACAACAAATACCTGCAGTCTACACTAATATACGACCGTCATTAAAATCTGCTAAAATGCCCATTCTATGACTGAAAATGTGTAACGAAATAAATTACCGACCGAAAGCTTCAGTTTCTGTTTCGGCCTTAGTTTCGGTTTCGCCCAAAAACGGCCGAAACTCAAGTGTTCAAGAATTATAGTGTCGTTCATTCGGCTAGCTCGAAACTGAGAGCAAAGCTGTAAGTTCGTTTTTTTTGTTACTCGCGTGTCGGCCATTTAACTTCAATAGGGTTGTCATAAGTAAACACCGATATTTTGATTAGTTTCTATCGAAAAATAAATATGATTATTTTTTTGCGATTCGTTATCAAGTGCACGTAAAAACTCTTCAGTTTAATTACCATTTTTTGATAATTAAACTGAAGAGTTTTTACGTGTACTTTTTTGATACACGTTGCCATATATAACAAAATTCAAAATATGTACACGAATGACAGTTGTCATCGGATATATCATTGCTACATTTCGTTTCATTTAGATTTGGAATGAGCGTTCGGCAGTTTTCTATGACGATCGTTGATCAGTCATATGACGAATGCCGCCAGTTTGGGTCAACTTATTTGCCTTTTACTATACTTAACTGCAATCTCATATTCAGGAAATGAGGATAATATTATAAAAAACAATTACCTAGTACTCCCTCTTCGTCCACGTCGACTAGAAGTTTGTTCCCGCACACCGCGCATACATTGCTCTCTAGGTGCCGCGTCGGCATGCCCTCTTTCGTATAATACTGCAATGAACAACGTACATTTTAATTACAATATTTGTTAAACAAACGGTTCAAGGAACAGAATGGGCAAATGATAGAGTCGAAAAGGCCATAAAGACCACATCAGTCTGAAGTGGTACCGAATCGTGCCGTTATCTTGATTCGCGATAACAATGTCTTTGATTGTAAGCTGTTTATATTATAGCCAAAAATAAACGTGGAACAAAGGTGGACTAGTTATATTCTATTTTGTCTTTTTCCTTCGAATGTTAAATTACTGATGACAGAGAAAGACAAAACAGAGTATAACTATTCCGTCGCTATTCCTAGTTTATTTTTTAAGCGGTATGAGTTCAAAAGCATGACGCTTGGACCAAAAATAAGCATAACAACAGCCTGGAGGAAAGTTCCGTATCGATGTCCCATCATTAGTACAACGTTAACACCACTTTGGCTTGGCTGGCGCACGCTCCGATCTGAGCAAGATTTGGTACTAAGCGATTTAGTAGTCTGGTTACTTACCCCTTCCAAGTTAGGATAAAATCATCAACTGCATCGTGAATTACCATCAGGTGAGATTGCAGTAAAGTACCCACTAATTTGTAGTTAAAAAAATGTAAACACTCACCCCTATAGAAGCGGCCATCTTGTCCGTGCAGTACTCCGCGACGTCCCTGCCTAGTACTCCGAAGTACACCCCGTAGAACATACACATCAGCGCCACGTCCATCCACGACTGCGGCCGGTGGTTGAACACCACGTTCAAGCTGAGGAACGTCAGGATCATCACCACGTAGCCGAACAGCATGAAGAAACAGCTCACTTTGTATATTAGGTAGAACCATTTGTACACCATTCTGAAATACAAAAGAAAGTTATTTCAATCATGAGTATAATACACATTGTGGCTCTGTAGTCATCGGGAAACGGTGGGATGCAGTGCCACATAGCACAAATGCATCTAATTGTAACAGAATTTGACTAAATATACTAAATGCGTTGATTCATGTCACTGACGACTCGCACTATGGTGTGGGAGCTGTTCTAAAACAATGTGGCATTGAGAGAATTTTGTACTACATATTACGGCGGATTAAACAATACCAGATATAGATTTCCTGTTTCGACTTAAGCAGCGTAGCTTTCAATTAAACAACAATAAACTTTCGCCACATTTTTGGATATTTGCAAGATTACATCGACATTTTGCAGAACACGAAGCCGCATCACAATATATTAATCTGCATTATTGTACAGCATCATAACTATTTTGTTATAATTATAGAGAGACAATTTCGTATTATGAGGTGAACTTAATGAATATAAAATATGAGGATTATTTATCATGTATAGTTGCATACAAGATTTTATCTATGACAAGGATAATAAAATTTTATTACAAAACTTACATCTTAAGTAAGTAGGTTTAAAACAATCAATTGACCCTTATTTAGACTTTGTTTTTACCTAGTTAAGGTACAAACCTCGGCGTAGTATTAGACATGGGTTTCTGGGAGGACTTCCATATCACCAGCGAGGTAAGCAGAGTGAAGATAGTCCACACCAAGACGAATCGATTTGAGTGGTTGTAGACGCTGATCATTAGTGGTATGGACCACATTGTCACCATTGTGAAGAACTGGATTCAAAAAAACATACGTCATGAACATTTATGATTGTTTGTTACTTACTGCCTTAAGGTTAGTTTTATTTATTTATTACACTAACAGATGCTTTTACAGTGGTGCCAATGCTGTTGTGCAAAATCTTAAAACTAATTTGATGCATCTAAAACTAGTGCTATCCTTTTTCATGAGGAGCATTTTGAAAGGATAGCACTATTTTATTTTTTTGACGTGATAACGTTTAATAAATTGATGAACACCAGCAACGCAAATGAAAAATAGTAACGTTCCGCGTAACGTTCAACCTGAGCCTGTGCGTGCAAGCGAGAGCGCGCAACAAGCGATAGAGAGGCACCATAAAACAAACGATAGAGAGGCCATATAAAAGTCATTCCTGGCTCTGTGGAGAGGCCAATTATGACGTTATTACGTAAATCTATCGTCCGTAAACCCGTAAACCGACTTTACAGACAAACAATTTTTTTTGTTTGTCAAATTAGTTGAAAGATTTTGTACAACAGAATTGGCACCATTATCTATGAATATGTATGTATGGCAACTCTCAAATTTGCTCATAGCCCTGGGGCTGACTGCAGATTACACGGACGAGAAAAAAAACCACTCTGTATGTTGCACCAATCAACAAAATCTTAAAAAAATATTTTCTCTGCATGATGCTCCTTACAACAAAACATCAGGGAACGTAAGGAACAGACTTAAACGAACGTAAGGGAATTTGTGAAGACACTTTATTGAGTTTGTGAAGGTTGGCTGTCTGATGTTACTTATCTTCAGAGTGCCTACAATGATTCTGAATGGAAGTTAACAGCCTGCCAAGCCTTTTCATCCTAGACAATTTAAGGGATCTCAAATGATATTTTAATAACCTATATTCCCACCTACTAAAGCTAGTACCTAATGAAAAAAGAACATCGAGCTTAACTCACAGCATAGGATCTATAATGTAGCTTCTTCCACTCCACCACAATGATCTGTGCAATCACCAGGGTGCCGATCAGCACCAGCACCATCTTCATGTGCATAGAGTCATGGCCTCGGTGCAGTTCGTGCATCTTCTGGTGGTCATACCTGAAAAGGGGGATATGACTCTACTAATTAAGGGACCTTCAATGTAATCAGCATGAAATTATAGCTTTGTAGTTTCTTGACAATTAGCATATTTTATTATTGAATGGAAGCCGGCGTTGTTTTGCGGAAATCCATTATAAGCAGGACAGATTAAATTGTTTTGCTATAATGTAACAAAATGTGCATCAAAGGAATTGTGTCATGTGGGCGGTGTTCCTGCATATTGGACCATACAGATTATTTTCAAGTAGCAGATCATAGCAAAACAATTTAATCTGTCCTGCAGGGCTAGACAATGTAACTTAAGCGTTTGGCGTTAACGCTAGTCGCTAGTCGACAAAAATGTATGGACAAAACAAATGACTGTAGAAAAACCAGGACATTAATTAACTAAACACGCTGTGTTTGAATAATTAACTACGCTAACTTCAACGCTCGCTGGCGTTCTCGCGAAGCTTGTAGATAACTTTAGCGTACTTCGCTTGACAATTGACAGCCGACAGTATCAAACACAGCGTGTTTAGTTAATTAATGTCGTGGTTTTTCTACAGTCATTTGTTTTGTCCATACATTTTTGTCGACTAGCGACTAGCGTTAACGCCAAACGCTTAAGTGACATTGTCTAGCCCTGCTGCTAGCTAATTATAGTAAAAAAATATGAATAAAAAAATTATACTGCTGTAGCTTAGATTTTATTTTCTGAAATAATAGTAACTAGGACTATTAGAAAGTTGATTGAAAAGAAAGAAAATAACTGGTTAACAATTTTGGGCATACCTGAGTTTTTCCTCTGCTGTCATCATGTCATATGACTGAAATAAAAATAAATCTTTAATAATTGAGTGTTTACTTGATGGCTGAAGTATTGGCATCAATATAAGAATTAATGGAATCAAGAAAAGAATCTTCTTCAAACAGTACCAAAATTAAACTTGAGGACAATGTTCAATGTGTGGAAATGAATATTTAAAATAAAGAACTATTAATATAATAAAGAACTAGCTATAGAAGAATTAAGGCAAACCTTTGCAACATATTTCTTTTATTTTGTTTTCTAATATAAAAAAATATTCTTCTTTATTTAGTACAAAAAAGATTTTATAAATCTACTATCTGACTCAAAAAATGTTATTTTGCATTAGGGATAAAAAATAGCTTATGACCTAATTTCAGAACAACCAAACTTACACAGAAAATTTTATAACAATTGTTTGAGTCGTTTCAGAGGTGTTTGTTAACAAACATTGCTAGTGAGAGCAAATGAAATGAAATGGCAGATTTGGTTATACTCTGACATGAGAATTTTTATGTTAGAAGTTGCTAAACCTCAGCTGTTTACCACAGGTGAAGAACCAAAATTTATTTTCACCTGTCCCATCAATAAAAAACTGCAAAATCATGTTACTCTAACATGACGATGAACTTCAAAATAAAATAATATTTCTTTAGCAACTTTTAAGTGTTCCAACAGCAATTTTGGTGATAAGACAGATAAGGAAGTATGGCAGTATGAAACGCCTGAATGGAATCCAACTTAAGGGGATTCATTGAATTTATTTTTGTCTTTCTCACTCTCATGGATACGTTGGTAGGTGCGACATGCAGCGTCGCGGAAGAATATAACAGAAAAACGACCTTTTACCTAATTACTCAAAAACTAAGCCAGTTATCAAAAATCGGTTCTCAGCGTTTTTGAACATTGTTATTACCGACACAATAAAACAAAAATTACAATTACAATTGCAGTTTCCGATATATAACAGGAATACTGAGATTTTAGAGCAACTTTTGGGAGAACTTTCTATCGAGAAAATTTTATCCAATCGTCTTTCTGCTTCTTAGCGATTTTAGACCCAAAATACATGACATTTAAATTTGAGAGTAATTGTCTTCTTAGTTTTTACGTAAAACTTCACTCAAAATGACCTAAATACGGCTTGTAGGCCGTTAACATCCCTACCGAAGGTACTGTAATGTGTAGGTACACAGTCCTGACTGTACCTAATTAATAATTTGAACATTGAACATACATTTACTATCGGCATAGATATTAAAATAAGCATTTTTCAGATAAAGTGTAGCTGTTTACGTACACAACAGACTGTTTGCTTCCCAAAAATCAACAGACACTATTTACTCAAATAGCGATACATAGTTAAATAATTTATACCTTATTGCCCTCCACGGGCCGGTGAAGATCCATTTTCGTAGATTAAGTAAATACCACTGGATAAATTTTACACAAACGGGCAACAATGGGTGGTAATGCTAATTAAATATTAATAACATACTAATTTTAAAATCATTTTATTTAGCTTTATCACTTAATTTTCAGAATTATTTGAGAAACGAGCAAAATCAATCACTGGCCATGTTTTGTCAAATGTCAAAGTCATAAATGACGTTGATGGAAACACAGAACGTCAGCTTCGACCACAGAGTATACTTACCACAGAACATGATACTTACCCATTATAATAGGTAGTGAGCTTAGACTAGGCAATGATGAATCTTACACTATAATAAAGTCTTTAATCAGTGAAGCTATTTATACCACAGTACACTGCTTTTAGGGGCTTTATATACTTTATCTAAGGGCTTTATAGTATTTTGGGGCTAGGTAGGTAATAACCTTTTGACTATCTCAGACTCAAAGTAAGAGTATCTCGTTGTTATCTATGAGATACAAAATCTATGGAGACAGCCCATTCATTCGCTCTAATATATAACCTAGCCTTGTGTGACATGCGGTGCCATTACGGTGCCATATTTGTTGTCAAAAGTTCATGTATTGAGTAACTAGCCTAAGTGATGCCATCTTACACTCGACTGATTAAAAATAATGACGCAAAATTTTTTAGACAGGGACTAGTCCATATTTTTCCTGCGTCTTTGTGTTGATATGTTGAATCTTGTTGTGGTCTGTGAAACTTGTGACAGGTGACATAATGCCTCAGTAATGTCTGCCTCAGTGCTCTGCTGTCTGTGTAGTCTGTGATAATGCTTATGACTTTGACTTTTGAAGGTTGACGTCATAGTAACGATAGTAACTAATATAGTGATCTGTGGTTGACGTTTACGTTTTGCCAAAAGTCAAAACAAAAATTTGGTCTTTTTGAATTTTTGCTACAAATTTTTATTTTTCCAACAGTAAAAGTAACAATTTAAGCTACTGTTCGTTTTGTTTGTTGTTTAATGAAAGCATGTGGCCGAGTACTTGCTAATAAGAAGGTAAGTCTTGAATTATGTTACATATACAGTGCAACTAAGAAAGAACTCCAATGTCTACTATGCCTATGTTTTGTAGTAATTTGACTGGTATAGGTGGTGAATTAACAACTTTAAGTTTCTGAAAGGCTGTAATGTCTAAACCTCTAAAACTCTAAAGCTCAGGAACATAGAGGTCCAAGAGGCCGCACGCGACTTCAAAAGTGCGGCAATAAATACTTTGTCAAAGTTTGCCTAACCGAGCCGTCGCTACCTACACAATATTTCACGCGCACTAGCATCCACACACCGTACAAATTTCAAATTGATACACTCACACTACAAAAAAAATTACCGCACTCATGGAGCTGTTGTTGTTAGGTTGGGCTCTATCTAGTCGGAGCGCGAGCGACGCGAGCGAATTTGTGCTCTATCGCTGCCAAGAAACAGCAGAGGTAAAGGCATGTAGCAAAGACTAGTATAGGTTGGAGAGGTGAAGAATTCTATTCCCTGATTTTGACCTCAAGATAACCCTTCGCGTTGCAAACTCCCGCTACGGGAATCAAAAAAATAACCATACAATGGCGGTTGTCATTTTTGAAATTAAAGTGAATGTGGCATCTCTCGTGGAGCGGGAGAGATGATTATTTGGCACATGTGGCAGTCGGCCCGCTCCGGGAGCTTAGCTCATACCTTTTTTCAAACGTGCCACAATTCGCCTAATAAAATTGTGCACTGGTTTAATTTATACTGAAGCATACATAGAGAACAAAGATAGACTACAGAGCAACAGAAATGTCAACAAGACGTTCAGTAAACTGACTGTTCATTGTTTCATGGGCGGGTGTGACGTAGTCTTTGATGACAACGAACTTCTGTTTAATATATTTAATTAACGTGTGTTTCTTATGTTGTTTTTATGACTGTATGTTTTAAATTAGGGTATAGTATTGTAAAGAAAACACAAATTTTGACGAGAAAATGTATAAATAAATTATTGTAGATTATTTATCGAAAACTGTAAAAAAAACCATGACCCTACCTTTACTTTACGATATTGTTTTATTTTCACACTTTATGCATGTTTACCGTTTGCAATATGATAGCGTGCTTAATAAAGAATCTAAAATGGTACATTTTATTAGTACAGACAAAATTGTAAAATTTAAGTTTTTCTAAACATCTAGACTGACTAGAAGACTAGTTTCCTAGGCATTTGCCACCTCAGGTAAGATTTTCAAAATGGCGGCCACCACACCTGGCCCATTACTTTCTCTCCCGCAGCGGGACACGTGCCATTTGCATCAAATGGACCAAAATGGCATTGCCACGCGAAGGGATAATATTATTATCATCAAGATTTCTTCACAAAGCACAGTGCCTATAAGAGGAATGGAGTATTTTATTCTTATTTGACTACGGTAACGAATGTAATACTTGTAATACTTAATCAATATATTTATGTAGGATATGTTACAAATGAAATAAGTACTTGACGGCAAGCTGTAACATTTCCTCTTCTATTGGTAATGAGTTTAGACAATGTTCAGATGAGCTGTTTCACTTTATCACTGTCATTGAACTGAAAACCTCGCTTCAGAGCTTGATTCAGACATTTTGTACATAGGGCTAATAGCAAGCAACCTAGGTGGGTACTGGAAAATAGACACTGATTAGTTAGGTAAGGTTATAGTTGTACTAATTTGAAAAGGGTAGAGAACTATCTTTTTTATTTTCTCTTTACAAGTTAGTACTTGACTGTGATCTCACCTGATGGTAAGTGATGATGCAGGCTAAGATGTTATCGTACTAACTTGGGAAGTTAAGTAAATTTATCCTAACAGTCTCTACAAGCATCGCACCAGAATCTAAAGCGCTTGGCGGTGTGTCTTTGCTGGTAGGGTGGTAACTGGCCACGGCCGCAGCCTCCGACCAGACCAGACCTGAGCCAATTATAAAGCAAATTATAAAATTCCAAAGTGGCCCATGGCAGGAATCAAACTGAAAACACTGTGCCAAGGAGGTCGTCAACTTCTCTGCTTCTATCTAATAAAACACATAAGTCATGAGGGTCCATATTTATTGAATAACATCTTGATGTAGCCTACAAGGGGCTTTGTCAGTAGCTCCCCAACGTCTTTGGCAAAAGCAAAGTCCAGGTGGTTGAATTTGGGCCAGTCGCACGCGGGCCGTACCTCCTCCAACATACCCGTTGAGTTAAGCTGCTCTGCTAATCGCATTATTTGCTGGAAATTAAACATTTTTCTTATTAGTTATTTGGTGATTAGCTTTGAAAGTGTTGAAGGCACTAGAGATTGTGGCAGATCGCCTGAGATAGATAGTCAAAGTCAAAAAATCTTTATTTCACATAGGCCTAACGTACAGGCTCTTGTAAAACGTCAATATGATATTTGTCGCATATGTATGGTGATATCTACAAGTCGACTTAAAGCAAAGTTTGTGGTCCAATGGTCCAAGTAAGACAGTCTAAGAGCCCTAGAATGAAATATTGGTGTTGTTGAGTTAGTGATAGCCTGTTATCTGATAAGTCTCCAGCCTTATGAACCATGAAGCTCATACTAAGAGCTCCAGGGTGCATACCCCAACTGTCAAGTGACTTTTTGACGTTATGTTAACAGTGATGAAAATCCATCATGAGAAAACCTGCATTGCTTAGAGTGCTTGCCTTATTATTTTTTTGTGAATATTCTCAAAAAATAACAAGACAAGCAAGTCATTCCCTTGATGTGATTTGATTCACCAGCCTTTATCCTGTGGTCCATCCAATGTAGTTCATCCCAGGAGTTTGCATTTCCAATGTCAAACAACACACAGCACTGTGCTCTTATTCATGAGACATCAAATTCCAAGTCTCATTATGTACAATAATCTTGCAGGCTACACATTCAAACCAAAACATTTTATTACTTAACCACCTATTTACCACCAGTAACTTAAACTGTGTGAAGCCTGCCAATCTAAAATTATAATTCTTAAAGAGGGGTAAACTGTCACCCAAAGTATAACATTATGTGTATTGTATGCTTACGCTTTTCTCTGTGAGCTGATCATTTTTCCCATAAAGCAGGGAGACTGGTACTCTCACATTGCTAAGGTTGTAGGGCTTCACTTCACCCCATAACCCATCCTCCCATGAAGTGAACACACCTGCAATTAGCATCATATTCATTTATTCAACCTGTTAAAGCAATTTTATCCTTAATGCCATTAAAAATAATTATGAGGAACTACCACGACTGCATCCGTGGCTGGAGATTTCGGGTTTTTTACAAATCACGCTGGAACCATGGATTTTTCCGGAATAAAAAGTATAGGCTATTTTTTTGTGTTTGTATGCGTAATCAAGGTTTTAAGCTAGCTAAATTACAGCCAATTGTTCCAGTATATTTTGCATGAAGAAGTAACAAACTTCCATTCATACACAACTAAGTAGGGAAGTAAAGATGATAGTTGAAATGAATTAAACTGAAAAGTATCAGGAAGCTATAAGCACTTAAATATTAGCACATCTAAAAAATAATCATTTAGGTACTGAAGAAGATGGAAGTGAATGGAATTTTGATTTTTGACTAACCTGTAATAGCGATTTTTCCAAAGTGTTCTAACTGCCGCCACGAGGCTGGCTGCGCTCTCGCCAAAAGTATAGGTGTTATTTCCTGAAATTAAGAAAAAGTCATTAGGCCAATGTTGCCTGTAGGCTGTAACAGATGCCTTAACGTGCAAAGATGTTCTATATCCGGTTTGGCAAAGACTCGCGATAGCCCAAGAAAGCGCGGGCTGGTCATATTATATGTGCAAATAAGAGAGCCAATGAAAGTAGGTCATTCATCAGCCTATAGTATAGACATACGCTACTGAACAATGGATATAGTCTTCCTGAGATGGCACCTCCACCACAAAGGTCCACCTTACTAAACCACCTGCTACAAGTAATATTCTTCAAATCCAGCAGGCAGGAGGTTGTCTTACGGTGTACTTACGAAGTCTCCACTCCAGAACCGGTCAAAGTCGTCTACGTCATTCTGGCAGTAGTGAGGTACTATCACCAAAGATAAGATTTTGTTTACTGTATTGGAATGTGTGACTCTTATATAAAGAGTACCTTGGAATATTGCTCGTGGTCCTCCCCAACGATCATGTACACCAGCCTCATGCATATGTCGTCCTCCGGCTTGCCCCGGAAGCATATGCCCTTGATCAGTAGGTCCAACATCTCACGGCGTAGAGTTAGCGCTATCATTCCTTGGGAGCGCATACTCTCCTAAAACGAAGAGGATATTCATTGTTATGAGGAAGGGGAAACATTGTCTAACCTTAAAATAATCAGATGGACTAAGGTGGAACTCTCTGTGAACAGGGATATGACTAGTCAGAAGTAGAGCTTTGCAGCAAGTCTCGTAAAAAAACTGCACTCGAGTTTTTAGTGACCCTCATTACTAGATTTGGCTCTTACTATTGTTGCTTTGTGGACTAAAATGGCCGAAGCCATAAGTTCGTTTGGGTGCATTTCAAGGTGAAAAGACTCAAGATTTTACAGTCCGTCCGGATGGGTACCACCGCAATATCAAATTTCGTAAAGCACGAATTGCGAAGCATCAACCAAACAGAAAGGTTTGAAGGGCTTACTGAATACTTGGCGTTACAGGTGACACATGAATTCCCGGGATGAAAAACGCAATACAATGCGTCATATTATGATATTGCAATGCAAATTCCTGGGACAATGCATCTGACACGGGCAAGCGTTGATACGCTCGGTACGCTCTTTCCTTAAAAAAAAAACTACTTGCCGGTAAATCCAAAGTTGTCAACGCAGTTGTGGCAAGGGATCTCATATTGTCCAGATATACGGCCGGCGCTAATGCAACGAAGCTGATGACTTTGTCATTATACTCCGGTTTCTCGGACATCATCACGAAGAAACTCGTGGTGCCCATGGAATAGCCGACGTACATTATTTTGGGTAGGCCAGTTATGTTGAGGACTTTGTCGATCATCGCTGGAACGTCATATTTGCCGTGCTCGTGAAAACTGGAATGACACGAAACCTTTACCCGCTTTATCCAATTGTAATGTGATCGAATAGTTTCTTTGTAATTCTATGGTGCAAGTGGTGGTGGAAGGTGGTTCTTTGTTTTGCAAGAACCACATAAGGCTTGAAAAGTTCATAATTAAGCAGGGGCACATGTCAATAATCATTACTCAATACTGAATGAGTGAATAAGCATCTTCTGGGTAAGCGCGCTCCATCTTTGACCACATCATCACTTTTCATCAGGTGATGTCAAGCGTAAGCCTGTATCGATTAAAAAAAATAAGAGCCACTGGACTCATTCGAAATTGGTCAAATTTTCCCGCAGTGCTGCTTGTCGCACCCACTTACGTATTCGTAAGAGTGAGGAGGAAAAACTTAAATCCTTCAATAACCTTAACTTAATTTTTTGAAAGTCACTGAATAAGGGGAAGGTTAGTGAAGTAATTTACCTGAATTCCCAAAACTTTTTGCTTTTCTTTGAGTATTTGAGATGGGAGGTGTAGATGTTGCCTCGAAGGTTGCCGAGCCATACATCGTAGCCTTCGTCTGCTAGGACATAAGCTGAAAAAAAAATGCATGGACTGCTCTACAACACTGGCAATACAGGGTCTGGGTATGTACCGAATGTAATGGGTATGTACACAACAATCGTGCCTGTCGGCGTATTCATTGGTTTTAAGTATCTGCGCTCCTTCTCGTAATACTAAGCTTTAACAATTCACGCAGTCCTTTCTTAATAAGGGTTAGTTACTTTTTTCCGGTTATCGGTTTTACGGCCCAAATCATAAGCTATTACTGATTTTTGTCCGCGGGCGATGAAGAGACGCTCGGAGTATCTTTACGTAATCCAATCAGAAACGAAGAGTTCCATAGACGATCAGACCAGGGTTACCGACATAGCTCAACGTATCGCGAAGCTGAAGTGGCAATGGACGGGGCATTGTGTGACGGACGTTGGGGATTCAAAGTTTTGGAATTTTGACTCCGCAAGGGAATGCGCAGTGTTGGCAGACCCTTGACCAGATAGACTGATGACGTTATGAGAGTCGCGAGAAGTCGCTGGATATAAGTGGCGCAGGATCGAGTGGGTTGGAAATCAATCATTGCTGCAGAAGGCATTTGTCCAGCGAAGGACGACTCTATAGATTAAGATTCTTACCCAGGCTTCTCTCTGGCCCCATTATAACGAAGTCACCACTGCTGCCCAGCATCCCATGGACGATCAGTATCGCCTTCTTTCCCTTGCTGCTAAAGCCAGCTCTCCTCGCGATGCGCCTCCCAGCCGGTATCCTGTGCATCTGGATGATATAGCCATCTTCCGTGATGACTCGATGCTTCTCAACCGGGTATCCCGATGAGGTTATAAGTTGAGGCTGGAAAGAAGAGGTCGTCTGTTATAACATCTTCGAGAAGGACAGGTTAATTTGTATTTCTTCGAAGAAAGTGTTGGAAAATTGTGTCTGGTATTTCATGTGGGCAGTGTTCCTGCATATTGGACCATATATAATCTTTTCAAGTAGCGGATTATAGCAAAACAAATTAACCTGTCCTACTAATTATGGATTTCCGAAAAATAACGCCTGCACCCATTTAACATCTTCCAGTCCTGCTTGTGGAGTCTTTAGATCAAAATTGACTCATTGAATCAACTTGTTCATTTGTTTGGGATAATCCCGTCTAAGGGCTCATTCTGTATCATTCAGTTTGTTATTTGGCAACCCTCAGTGGGTTGTTAACTAAGAAAAGGGAGGCAAATATCCTATTTTTACACGACTGCCCAAAAAAAGGAGTGTAATGTTTTATATTATTTTTGCACAAATTAGCAACTAATACGCTATATTGACATGAAACCATACTTTTACCTAGGTTAGCTTGGTAACTTTAGCAACAAGAATTCAGAAACAGGATTGGTTCCGTTTTCATAGTTAATAACCCAGTGAGGGTTGCTAACTACAAACTGAACGAGACAGAATCAGCCCACTTAGTCTGGTACCAGGGATGATTGATGCTGAGTTGACAGAAGTGTCAGGTTCTTTATTATGAAAACGTATGATTGATAAAATCTTTGATCAATTAACCTTTTTTTTTTATCCACAGGAAATGCGTGACGCATACCCCTCCGTCAGGGGACACGGAGGGGTTATGTGGCGCTTGCACCCACTAAAACCTGTGCTTTGACACGACGGACCTCGTTGGCGGGAGTACGGGATTCACTTGCGTATTCACCGCGCTCCCGCCAGGCCTCGACCCGCCACCGAAGCGGCAGGTCCCGCCGCTGCTGCCGGCAGCCTGGCCGCTGCCGACCCTCCTGGGAGGCGCGTCCCGAACAGGTCGCGCCACCACCTCGGCCTGTCGGTGGAATTCGGGTGACGGACGCCAGAACCCCTTACGTACGTCACCCGCAGGCCGGCGCCGGTCGCCGAAGGAAGGTGTTCGCACCCCAACAACCGGCGCGTCTCCTGCGAGAGGGATGTGCCGCCGTAAATATCCCTCTCGATGAGCGTTCCCGCCCACTTCGGTGATTTGTTTACGAGGTTGTCTTCCTCGTAGTGCCCCGAAGGGACTTGTGGGCGTTTCCGCCCCCGCCTGTAATTTTTTAATGAGGTTTTCTTCCTCCTCCGGGGTTGGTGCGTTTCGACACAGTGCCCTCTGCTGGGACTCAGAAGGACACGCGAAGAAACGTCACCTATCCGCCGGGCCAAGCTATTCGCCGTCGGTTATCAACCGACGTTACCAGGGAGCACCGGCCCGTGCGCTACAGAGGGAAACCGTAGCACTCGGGCACTCGTGGAGGTTGCTTGGCGAGCCCCCCATGATCAATTAACCTTACCCTAACGTGTTACAAGTTAACGCATCTTATATGACCGGTCAAACGCGTAAACTTATATTGCTTATGCTTACTTTATGGTTATTTTTATGTATCGTGACATGAATCTTCAATTAATAGATTAGCATCATGGTCACGACGTGTACCAGTACCTACTGCAGAGTATTTATGAATTTACAAATTCCTTAAGTTGCGCTTCCAGTAGTTTCGGCTGATGGGACATAGGGTTGAAAAACATTGCGAATGTATTAAGTTTAATTGTATAAAACATGAATACATATTACATACCATAGCTAGTACTTTGTTGTAACTTTCGCAAAAGTGTGTGAAACCGCTATGGGTAAAATCAGGTAAAATAATCATCCATAGAACTTCACTATACCCTGCATAATATTATTAATTTAACACTCAGATAGATCTGTTATGGTAAATATAGGTAGGGATTATTACATTATTGAATTCAAATCGTAATAAATAATAGTTTATATTCGACATTCGTATGCATTTATTCCTCAACACGTGAATTCCGCATATACTAGGTATTATATACCTGTTGGACACATAACAGTTACATCGTTTTGTCTCGACTACCTCTTGAATACTAATACCATTTGGAGGTTTTATTTATTGCTAAAGAAACTGAAGGTTGATATAGAGATTAGACATACTATACGCCGCGTCGTTTGAGAAGAACCCTAGAAACTTGGCATTTACAATAGACAGAGCAAAACTGTTGGAAATCGCTCAATCGTTTGTATGTAAATTTCTCTATTGCCTCGTATCTTCCAAACGGCTGGATGGATTTTAACCTAGATTTCTCACAAAAAGCCGAAAGATAGGTTTTTAACAAAAAGATTTTTGATGCTAAAATGTAAATCGGTAGTAAAAATGTTTTTATCAAACCTGTCGAGTTTGCTAACAAATGATGGAAATTAAAAGGAGATTACAAAAATATACATACTTATGTCATAATATTATGTTAGTAAGTTAAGCATAATAAATGCATTCAAATGACTTGTATTTGTACTAGTTGTATTTCGGCCTTTGATTAACCGTTATGATTTAACCGTTATGCAGCCGGGTTTTTTTAAGTTTTTAAATTATTCACTTGTTATTGATTTTTCTATGACGTGCGTGATTTGGGAAAGATCACGTCACGACTTTTTATTGCCCGTGCGGTTATCTACACCAGTGTTTCCCCCAGCGCATACAGCACCGCGTCACACGAAGCTCTCTATCGCCAGGTCATAGATATATAATAATAATAGCTTTTTCCCGCGAATCCACCCGCGTGAATTTAGGTTTTTTCACAAATTCCAAGCATTTCCTTTTCCTGTTTCGCACCGAACGCTGAATCTTTACCTACACCTCCTTTCAAGGAAATTTGCTTATTCTGTCTGCCTATAGCTAATATAAATAATAAATATATATCAAGACATTACATTACACACATCGCAATCAAGCCTCAAATTAAGCGATAGCTAGATAGGCGGATTTTCTTGGATTTTTAATTATACTGATAGGTTCTTAGTTCTTACTTTCCTTTAGTCGGGGAGTTTCAAAAAAATTATTTAATCCTTTTTCAATTACAAGTCTGCAAAAGTCGTGGGTGTTTTAAAATTTTTTAATTTTCCACTTGTGCCAATAGGCATTCAAACGTGTGGTCATAGAAATACTACGGCGCGCAATTTATTTCGTATTTCCGTACCTATAGGTTTCGAATGTCCATTGACCATTGGTAATCACAAAAACTTGAAATCTCTTGCCATGTCGTGACCTGCCCTTTGATTCTGCAAAAATATAACAGCGACGAGCTAACATCTATGCAGGTGATTAGCTAATGCTTGCATCAATTATGCAGCCAAGGCGCCAATTGGCCTGTGATGGCTGCGTTGCTATGGTTACCGGCGATGTTTGGCTGATGCACGATGTACAATTGTATATTTTCGAGAATTACACCACAGCGGTTCGATTCCTCGTTCCTGATACGCCACTGCAAAGGCCTGGAATACCCTCCCAGGCAGTGTCTTTCCTGCCACTTACAACCCGGGTGCCTTCAAATCAAGAGTGAATACGCATCTTCTAGGCAAGCGCGTTCCACCTTAGACTGTATCATCACTTTCCAATTCCATCAGGTGTGATCACAGTCAAGCGCTAGCCTAGTATAAAAAAAAGCTGCGGCAGCCTTTAACAAAATGTATTACTTTAAAATAATTTGCGATATGATGAGAGATGCAATCCAACCCGTCAGCCTGAATGGACAGTGTTTAAAAATACATTAATTTCCTATTACCTATTGAAGGACGTTTTATTCGATTGCGTGGATGGCTAAGCGCCTGATTTGCGATACCATCGCATAACTATGCAAATACCTACTATTTCCGTTATTCATTAATTAGATTGGAGGCTAAAACAAAAATATACCTAACAGAAAAATAACGTTTTATTTTGGCAGTACCTCCAGGCTCCAGCTACTTACTCCAAAATTTAATTACATGGTGAAGCCTACCTTTCTGTTCCGATTTTCGGTACCTCGGTTCGCTCTTCCAAAGCGATGGCAATATCAACCGAGATGTAAACAATAGAATGAATGCGGGATGCATGAAATGGCGACAGGTCTCAGGTGTCATATTATTATGTGATCCAGGAATGCCCCTTAAAATTAAGGGGAAAATTGATAAGACGGCCGTCAGACCTGTCGTGTTGTATGGATCAGAGTGTTGGGCGGTAAAAGGGAGAGATGAAAGAAGAGTGCATGCGACCGAAATGCGAATGTTGAGATCGCAACTAAGTTAATCATTAATTAACTTTTTACATTGTAAAAAGCCGGTTATTAGGCTAATTGCAGATTGCACTTCTGTATTATTAACACAAAGCGTAAACATTCAATACGCGTTCGTGACTACTCACAACAAAGATGTTACACAAGAACAATTACCTAAGATGAAAAAAATAAAAAAACGCTAATAACATATAATAATTAGTGTGATGATAAATAGGACGTGGCTAATATTTAGACTGGCTCAAGTTATAAAATAATCGATTGTGACAGACAGACGTATGGAGAAAGTCTCACTGCCATAAGTGTTCCTTTTTTACCAGTTTGGTATGGAACCTTAAATAACATTAAATACGTATATTTATGCAGAGGCAATGAACAATAAACAAACGTTATACAGAAATCTGTATCTAAATCGGTTTAGCCCTTATTGAAATAAACGGGAACATGGGTTTGATGCTCAAACAAACAAACAAACCCTAACTCTCTTGGGTCTCAAACTCAAAAAAATATTATGCATGGTGATAACTACAAGTCCACTTAAAACTAAGTTTACGAGGGTTCAAACGCGCCCTGCACTGAGAAGAAGCCCACAACAAACTCAGCCGGGTTTTGTTTTCTGTTATCACCGCTTCACAAAGGCTCTTAAAAACTAAATAAGCTAGTTCATTCACTCCCAAGGATTTAATTCATGTAAATAATCCTTAATACGTAAGCTCTCTCTCACCCTAAATGTATACCGTACCGTTTTGTCGTGGGTCAAAAATATACAAGAACATGCATATACTATGTTTGTATACAAATATATACGCACAGATCTTGCTTGAAATCTTCCCTCGTACAAAGAACGTGCGAATCATATCCGAATTTGAATAGACGTCACTCCGGCGTTTTACACTAGTTTCGCATTCAGAGCAGTCCGCATTTTTATTTCCTATATCATCTTCATTCAGCCGGCATAATGTGGGCATAATAGACAATGGCACAGAGACAATAACAATTATGTTGTCGAGGAATATTAAAAAAATATATATTTTCTGACTACACGTGCCTGATATCCATATTATTTTCTACGCTGTACAGCCTTATACAATTAGGTTCTCTTTAAAAACTACGTTTGTAATATTAAATGGTTATTGGTCTAATTGCGTAAGAAAACGTATTCAACGTAATCGTAATAGTTGGCAGATTCTGCCCTCCGATTTGCTGACGTAAAGCCGGGAACCAATCAGCGGGCAGAATTTGTAAACGATTACGATAGCGATGAATACGTTTCTCTTACACAATCCAGGGGCTGGTTAGTCAAAGTTTATATTTTTAATTTTATTAAACACGACCAAAATGATTATGTATATTAAAAGCTAAAACATTTTATTCGTTGTCAATTTTTTGACCAAAATAATTTTGTGTTGTTACCTATTTACTAGTATCTACTTCTAATATATAAAATTCTCATGTCACAGCGTTTGTAACCACCTTCTCCGAAACGGCTTGACCGATTTTAATTAAAATTTTTTCTACTTACATTCGGTTGGTCTGATAATACGTTGTAAATTATTTTTCATACCCCTGAATGGCAAAACAACATTTGCCCGGTCTGCTAGAATGTTATGTCCATAAAAGAATTATAATAGTTATCGGTTAATTATAATACAATACTAAAACAATAGCAATAGTACCCAAAAAAATATCAATTGTCAAGTTAACTTGTTACAAAAAAATGATTTAAATACATAGCTGCTGCATTTACCTACGTAAAATGGCATAACACATTTTATTTGCAGAGGTCACGGATGAAGTCGAAAAAACGCGGATAACTTTGAAGTTTCGATGCCCCAATTTTCCCCCTTTTATCGCAGTTAAAAAACGCGAATAACTTTAAAATTTCGATGCCCCTATTTCCCCCCTTTTTATCGCAGTTAAAAAAACGCGAGTAACTTTACGATGCCCCGATTTACCCCCTTTTTATCGCAGTAATAAAAACGCGAATGACTTTAAAACTTCGATGCCCCGATTTCCCTCCTTTTTATCGCAGTTAAAACAAACGCGAGTAACTTTAAAATTTCGATGCCCCGATTTTCCCCCTTTTTATCGCAGTAAAAAACGTGAATGACTTTAAAACTTCGATGTCCCAATTTCCCCCTTTTAATCGCAGTTGAAAAAACGCGGATATCTTTGAAGTGAAATTAAAAATTTAAAACCTCCTACACTTGTCATTAAACGATTATAATGAAGCATTTAATCGAGTCAAATGAGATGAATGAAATGAGTTGTAATGAGAAAAACCGCATAGAAATCGGTCCATCTGTTTGGGAGCTACGATACTATAGACTGACACACACACAGGCAGACCAGCAGCTATCGACTTAAAACTCATAACACCTCTCTTTTTGCGTCGGGGGTGTCAGGATGGTAATACTTCAGAAGTAACTTCGTCGTCCTTAAAAATGGACAAAGGTCCCTCATAACATGGCATCGAGCGTAAAATTACCATTACCAGTGTATAAAACGCCGAGGCGACCACGACGTGACCATAGGAATGACCAAGTGGCTTATTACAGCGAAATAATACTCCATTATTTGATACACCGCCTGCATATGTAATTTTATCCACAAAATCACCGTAACTAGGCAGTTTTCACGATAAGATGTACCCTTTGGACTGGTGACATGTGAACAGTATGTGGGGGTAGTAATGGGGTCTTTCGATCCTTTTAAAGCATTTTTAAACATGGTAGGTATACCTATTTAACGGACTATAAAGTAGCAATGAAATATAGCTTAAAAGTAGCAATAGTGGTTCGGTCAGTCGGACTACAAACCGAATAACTACGACTAGAAGAGAAGTAGAACCTCCCTTTTTGGCAGATTTTAAAGAGCAGAGCTAACAATAGAGAATGTTTTTATAAACCATGGTTAAGTTCTTGGTGGACTCTTATAATAACGTGTTAAAATTAATAACCAATTGGCCGTAGCCCATAAGGCTCCTAATTAGTTCAGTCTAGAAAAATCGTATGCACTTCAAGTGCAGCCGCTTTACCAGTTACTAGTATTATAAACAATTCCTGCTCTCCCATATACAGATAAAAAGGCGTGGAATTATCTTGATGCTTGGTCGATGACAGTCTGTTGAACTATGTCCGCTTCGTCACAGATTATTAGGGTTCCATACCTAAAGGGTAAAAACGGAACCCTATTACTGAGACTTCGCTGTCCGTCCGTCTGTCACCAGGCTGTATCTCTTGAACCGTGATAGATACACACTTGAGATTCTCACAGATTATTTCTTTTGCCGCTAAAACAACAAATAATATACTTCTAATCTTTAATAAAATTCTCTCGCTTTTCTTTGTTACCAAACTTCTCCGAAACGGCTGGACCGATCATTATGAAACTTTCAGGGTGTGGGTCCGGGAGTGGGTTGTTATCTATTTTTATGCCCTTAAGTGAGAAAAAAATTAATGGCAAAATAACATTTGCCGGGTCAGCTAGTTAATATATAAAATTCTCTCGCCATTCTTTGTTACGAAAATCCTCCTATTTTTTACATCCCTTACGGCAAAACGTTTGACGGGTCAGCTAGTTAAAAATAATAAAATGAAGATTAAGGGAGCCCCCATACAACAAACGTGATTTTTGCTCGTTCTTGGTCGATGGTCCAGAACTCGTAAAGTTTGGTCGATGGTAGAGTAGTATTGAAAGTTCTGGACCATAGCAGTAGTAGGGTTATCATCATCATCTCGCTCCGTTATATATAGGTAGATGAATGGTACGGAACCCTTTGTGCACGAGTCCGACTCGCACTTACCCAATCAAAGGCTCCCCCATACAGGCGCGTTATTATCGGTCGATAATATCGCAAGCGTTAATGCCATAATGCGTTCCGATTCCTTGCACACAGCTGAGTTTTTATCGTGCGATAATAACGCGCCTGTGTGGGACGACGGACGCAGCGTCCTACTTCCATTGCGGCGTTATTATCGCAGAAGTGTGTAACTACTTGATCATCCTAATGCAAAATGTACTGAAAACAGATATTGCAATAACGCTTGCGATATTATCGACCGATAATCACGCGCCTGTGTGGGGGAGCCTTTATTATAACTAGCGGTCAAGTTATGATCAAAGTTCGACCGTTTGTCAAAGTGTGTCAGGTTACATCTCCATAACTTTGCATATTTATGTATTTGATGACATTGCCATTGGTCTGTGTTCATGAACTATGACCGTAAACATTTTATTTATTTATATCGCATCTTTCTTTCTTCCTGGCCTTTTCCCACGTTATGTGGGGTCGGCACAACATGTCTTCTCCTTCCATTCGCTCCTATCAGCCGTCAACTCGCAAACCACTCCTTTCACACGCATATCTTCTTTCACGCAATCCATCCATCTCTTCTTCGGTCTTCCTCGACTTTTTCGTCCCTGCACATGCATGTAACTCATCGTTCTTTTACTGACATTTATTTCATTTCATTTATTTATTATTAGTTACATGTCCATTAAAATAACGGAACCCTGTAAGGGCGCTGTAACCAGGGAGGCTGACATGACTTTCATTCCATATCTGTGCTTTCATCCCTCCGCATAACATGTCCATACCACGCTAACCTTTTACTCCTCATCTTTTCTGTTATTGGCGCAACTTTCGAACTTCCCCTTATTTATATCACATAAATTAATTAAAACCTTTCTGCGCTCTTTCTCCTAACTTTTGAGCTGATGCACCGTTTTCGTCTTAACCCTTATTTATATACCTCTCAGAATGAGGGGTTTGATCAGAACTCAGAGCCCACCGTCCTGGCTAAGTGCGGCTTCGCAGGCTTCAAGAACATTGTGGTGAACCCTCGGGTTTCATCGTAATGTTTTCCTTCACCGTGAAAAGCAAGTTATATTTAATTATCTGCAACGGACAACTCCGGAAACTCAAAAATGGTGCCCGGAATTCGAACTCACGACCGCCCGATGCGAGGTAGGGGTATTAACCTTTTTAACCCCCGACGCAAAAGGGGTGTTATCTGTGTATCTGTCTGTGGTATCGTAGCTCCCAAACGGATGGACCGATTTTCATGAAGTTTATTTTGTGTCATAGATAATTTTTTCTCGAGTGTTCTTAGCCGTGTTTCATGAAAATCTGTTCAGCCGTTTGAAGATTATCAGCTATTTTTAGTTACTTATCTTTTTACAAGAATCAAAAGCAACCAAATCAAGATAACCGAAAACAAAACCCGGCTGAGTTTGTTGTGGGCTTCTTCTCAGTGCAGGGCTTGTTGGAACCCTCGTAAACTTAGTTTTAAGTCGACTTGTAGTTATCACCGTACATAATATTATGTAACAAATATTGTTGACGTTTTAAAAGTGCCTTGTAAGTTAGGCCTATGTGAAATAAATATATTTTGACTTGACTTGACTTGAAAAGATTAGTTTAGCAATTTCTCAGTTCATTGTGTTTACGACATTGCGTGTTCTTCCTTTGGCCCTGTGCCCTTCAGATTCGTATAATTAAACAGAACTCGATCTTGATCATTGATCAAGGATCATTGATCAATGACCAGCAATTAAATATATTTTTATACGGAATATTTTTATCGCATATTCATTATTCATGTTTCTAAATGAAAATAACCTTGATAGGTGCCGGTGGAATGGCACGAATATTCAGCGCTCACTAGTAGTATTCCAGCACTGATAAGAAAACTCTGGATATGGGCATTCTAACGATTTACGTAAACCTTTTTCGTACAAGCAAACAGTAGCGCCATCTGTCAAAATTCTATAAGTGGCCGTTGAGCAAACTACAGCATGGCCTTACTGTTCGTGGCAAAACAAACATTTTGGTACCGATAAACTGGAGACATTATTTCGCGTCGGCCGCCTTGTCCAGGATAATATGTCTATCCCTAAACTGCCACAAATATTTCAAGATCAAATAAAATGGAAAATTCTTTCCAAAAAACCAACTTCAAATGCCACTACAAAGAATGAAATAATTTTCAATGTA
Organism: Coenonympha arcania; assembly: GCA_036785405.1. NCBI lineage: Eukaryota > Metazoa > Arthropoda > Insecta > Lepidoptera > Nymphalidae > Coenonympha > Coenonympha arcania. The sequence goes on along the minus strand of JAWDAA010000030.1, from coordinate 803,616 downwards.
CACCAATTCGAAGTCGTGTGGTATAGGTAGTAGGTACATAGTAGTAGGTAGATAAATATTACTCATATTTCAAACGGACCACCCACGGATAGATTCCATTCCTTATATAGAATCATGTTATTTGAAGCCGTAACCCGAGAGCGACACACGAGCTCTCCACGGGTGGCCTATGATGTCATAAAGTATGTACCTACCGCCCCCCTCACTCCATTGTACCGCTATATATATACAGCTACCCATAATAAAGACTTCAGTTCAGTCAGATTCAGTTCAGAGTTTCGAACGAACGTGTTTTACTTCACAACCCTCGACCCTCATGGCGACCCTGCCAGTTGGGGTCTAGAAGCTGCCTCATTACATGGCGACCCTGCCAGTGCGGGTCTAAAAAGGGGTCCGCACTCTGCCAGCCGGCGCGCACTTCCAGAATGGCGTGCCGGCTGGACAGCAAAAAAAAAAAAAAGAGGAAAAAATGAAGAAATAAAAGAAAAGAAGAATAACTGGACAGCAAAAAGAAGAAATGAAGAAATAGTTAGAAGAAAATACCTAGTATATATAAAGTGAAGAAACACTTAAAATGGAGGAAAATTTTATAAGAAGAATATCATAAATTCATTAAGAAGAAAATATAAAGAAGATTATTTTGAATTTATTTAGAAGAATATTATGAAGATTTAAATTAAAAGAAGAATAACTGGCAGCAATAATATATTCACGGCAACAACAGACAGCAACAACAGTTCCAGAGGTGTCCAGGGTATTCCCGGCCCAGTTCCAGAGGAGTCCAGGGTAATCCCGGCCCAGTTCCAGAAACATCAAGAAAGAATACATCATATTAAGAAGATCAAGATCGACGGTCAACTATGAGTCACCGAAACAACCTTGAACCAGCACGCGCATAGCATCGTGAGCGCATCGCATCGTGACCACATCGCATCGTGACCGCATCGCTTCGTGACCTCATCGCATCGTGAACTATGTAAGTGCGAAGCATAGTTAATTTACATTGACATAAAATCTTCATAATATTACCTAATAATTATATAGTCTGCGTTTCCATTTAAGTATATTAAATAATATATATAAAAATATGTAACGTAAGGGTCCTTTTTTTTACCACAAAATATTTTTTGGGGATGCTTCCAATACAAAAAGCGTTTATAAACTAAATTAAACAAACAAATAAATAAACATTATTGATTTGAGTACGAATAGATATTTTAAAATAAATAGTCAAATTTAGGTACTTAAATAGTAACTAAACAAAACAAAATATATATATTAATTTAAACAGATACGAGCTTAAATACTTAATAAATTACAAACATATATATTATTTGCTACTTTTAGTATTAAATAATAAGGTAAGACAACTTGTTTATTCAAAGTAATTGAGTAAATGATTTTATGTATAGAAACCTCGATCATTATCTACTCGAGAAGTGATAGTGAGAGAAATAGCATTAAATCAGTATTCAAGTGTCGAACTTTATTTTTAAATTTATTAAAAATAAAATTATAAAAATTATAAAGGTCTAATCATAAATAAAGCGACAAGTATAAATTCTAAGATGCATTCTATCTATCAAGGACATTAGAAAACGGAGAGCCGACCGACCGCCGAACGCCTCCATATACGGCGCATGTTATTAAAGATCAAATAACCAATGTGGAATGCACTCAAATATCGCAACCATAAAAGGCACGACCTATATAAGGTGACCGGTATCAATATCAATTTAAGATCGGGAATCTATTTTACCAACTAGCCTTCAAAATTGATATATTTTGAGATACTTAGAATTTAAATTAAATATTTGATATTCGACTTTACTATCAAATAATGCCGCTGCAGACGCGTTATCTCGGATAGTAAAACACATAATAAAGACGCAAAAACACGCATGATGAAATGACGAATAATAAACACCCGGATAAGACTAAAGATATTTCTTCAGACAATTGGACTGGCCCCCCAAGAGTCGTTGAAATTCTTATAAAACACAGGACTTGACATTTAATTGGCTAATATGCCATAAATATATACACACCTTATAATTATAGTTACTATCCCAATGTTCAGATCATGATCGAAACGAGCTTTCATCGTGAGGAAATTGGTACAAAGTGGTAACAGTTAAATAAATAAATAAATGTGCACAAAAATATAAAAATATAAGCGCGTAAGTTACAGTGCATGCCAAATATCCAGATCATGATTGAAACGAGCTTTCATTGTGTTGGAATTGGCAAAATGTCGTAACAAAGGTAAAAATATATATATATATATATATATATATATATATATATATATATATATATAAATGTTATGCATAACACGCGAAATAAAAATAAATGCGCGCTAAAGGTGTGGGATCCAATAGTAAAAGGATCAAATATTTTGAATCCATAAATAGATGGATCAATGAAGTATGTACAATGAATTATATTGTACGATTTATTATTAAACAGATCAATGTGGTAAAACCACAAATGATGGACGAAATGGTATTTCCATAAATGATTATGACATACATTCCACAAGGAAAACGTGGTAAACCCATAAATAAATGGATATAAGGGTATAATTATAAATACAAATAAGAACAGTAGTAAACACATATATCAATTGGATAAGTGGAAAATCCACAAATAGATAAAAAAAAGAGAGTGGCAAATAAATAAATAAATAAATAAATAAATACATAAAAATAACTTAATAAATTATTTACAGACAATTTGTTTTAGATAGATCGATATATCACCTAATAATATATTATTTGTCAAAGAGATATTTTATTATAATATGGAAGCATACCCGATACCCAAAACCAGTTAACAATTACATTTTTTTTATAAAACTTTCAATGATTATTTTTTGAATAAAACTATTGAAATATTAAGGATAATAAAAACTTAAATTAAAAGTAAAAAATGACGCCTTACATAACACTACAAAAAGAACTTTGCTACAGATATAAATTTTAAACATATTGTCAAAAAAAAATTAAAATCAAATTGAAAGTGTTTCTTTAATAAAAAGAAAATAACATTATAAAAAAAGTTATTGTATTACAGAAAGATGAAATATTATAATCAAAACTTAGAATATTTCATAATATATCATTATTGTTTATTTTCTAACTATATAATCAATGTAATCATAGAATAAGAAGGTTATCATATCAACCAATGTAATCATAGAATAAGTTTTGTAATCATAGATTTAAGACCGATAAAATTATAAAGAAAACCAGAACTATGTAAAAGATATAAATATTTGTATGTAATCATCATGTATTAACTTTTATAATTAAACAAAATTGAATGACGGTTAATATTGTATTCAAAAAAAAAAAACGTATTTCATAATTTTTTTTTTTTAAAAAAGGGGTGAAGATGTGGTATAGGTAGTAGGTACATAGTAGTAGGTAGATAAATATTACTCATATTTCAAACGGACCACCCACGGATAGATTCCATTCCTTATATAGAATCATGTTATTTGAAGCCGTAACCCGAGAGCGACACACGAGCTCTCCACGGGTGGCCTATGATGTCATAAAGTATGTACCTACCGCCCCCCTCACTCCATTGTACCGCTATATATATACAGCTACCCATAATAAAGACTTCAGTTCAGTCAGATTCAGTTCAGAGTTTCGAACGAACGTGTTTTACTTCACAACCCTCGACCCTCATGGCGACCCTGCCAGTTGGGGTCTAGAAGCTGCCTCATTACATCGGGCAATGTTTCGTTCAATCATTAATAGTCCTTCTTATTATTAAACTTGATGTGCAAAGAAACGAATAAATTATCGACAATACGAAGGACTATTAGTGAATGAACGAAACATTGCCTGACTTCGAATTGGTGTACATTGAAAATTATTTCATTCTTTGTAGTGGCATTTGAAGTTGGTTTTTTGGAAAGAATTTTCCATTTTATTTTATACTTTTTAGTGGAAAACAACTAAACCAATTCGAAGTCAGGCAATGTTTCGTTCAATCACTAATAGTCCTTCGTATTGTCGATAATTTTGTCGTTTCTTTGCACATCAAGTTTTATAATACGAAGGATTATTAATGATTGAACGAAACATTGCCCGACTTCGGATTGGTGTACATTAAAAATTATTTCACTCTTTGAAGTGGCATTTGAAGTTGTTTTTTTGTAAAGAATTTTCCATTTTTAGGGAGACAAACGAACACTATCCTGTATCACTTGCCGCCCTGTCTAGCGGTGAAACTGAAAAGTCTTGACCCGGCGCTTGTACGTATTTTTTACACGGAACAATGTCACATTAAGAGACATTAATTATTAAAAAAAAATAGTTTTATGGTTTTAATGATAAACCCTGCTAAGCCCAAGAACAATCGGTAGGTACGTACAGATTTATCTTTCAAGACTACAGGACCTAACAATAAGGACTTAACTCTAGTTAATCCTAAAAAATCCAGGTATAACTGATATTGTAAAGCTTGTGAAGTCTTTCTAACTGATTACGCGAAATCTTCCTCCAAGGGTAAATTTGAATTTTAATGAAACTGCTCTTGAAAAAATCCTAGACTTAGTATAAGTTTTAAACACAAAACGCTATAGAAATTGACGATGGAATGTTCAAGTTATTTCAAACAATAACGTTTGAGGCATTTTCCCCAAAGATTTTCTTATCTTTGAACAAATCTGGTATCCGGGTCCTTACAGAGAGAAGTCTTTTTTTTGTATAAATTAAAAAAAATAACTCACCACAGTATCGTACGCTTCTTTTTTCAAAAAACTCGTGCGTTGACAGGCAACCAAACCGAAGCACAATACAAACAATCGCATGTAAAAACACACCATTTTCATCTTCAAATTGTATGCCGTTGTTGTATATTTGCACTATTTTTTTTTAATTGAACTATTTAACTAGGTATTATTTATTAATACTTTAAAAAAATGTATTTCTTCTAAAGTCTGTTTTCATTTAATTCAGTTACGCTTACTAGACGAAAGTTCGTATTCAATATATTATTTTTAGGAACTGCATGATCACGTTATTATATTTTAATATCTTATTGAAATTCGCCCTTTTTTTCACTCCCAGGCAAAAAGTCATGCGAGTTTTACGAATAGAAAGTTTTACTTTTTGTACGAGATCACTGTCAAAACTTCGTACGTAGTTTTCGCATCTAACTTTATTTATTTATTATCTGTACCGATTGACACATTTTTTAATTAAATAGGACACATTAGCTCGTCTCGCGTCGCAGTACAGATGTGGATCGCTTGTCCTCCTGCGGCGTGCCATTATATTTTATTCTGACCCATGTTTTACGCATTTGTTGTGACGTTTGTGTTTACGCCGCTTTCCGCATCTTAATTATTACGTGAACTGTTTAATGCCCTTATCGAATCCATCGCTCTAAGTATGTCAATGGTCGTAAATCTAATTTTTCAGTATTCGCAAAATAATGTTCAAAATCGTCTGCTTAAATATACGTAAGTGCCGTGAGTTTTTAAACATTTTATTTCACGAAATGTATCCAACGTGTTGCGTGAATCGTCTACCTGAAATAAAGGGTTTTTGTAATTACAACAACTTTTGTATAATAGAAAAGTTATACATTTTTTCACCTTATGTTCAGCGAAACGGCCATAAGACACATTTTTGACTAAGGTGTAGGTAGGGTTTGTGAATTTATGGCTTGAGGAGTTCGAAGCTTGAATGTACATGATAAATCTGCGAGCTAAATTGTGTGGTCTTAGCAATATTTTACAGGAAACGAACTGCCTAATTGACTGCTGACTTACTGGCTGATCTATTAACGCACAGCTAAAACTAGCTATGTATTATGACGCCTACATCCGCATAAGGGTTTTTGAAACATCAACCCCATAGGGCAGGGTTAATGAAAGTGGGGTTCGCAAACCACTTAGGGGTTCACCGTTCAACAGTAGCGGGTTCGCATAAAAATTTACGTATAGCGCCTGGATCACTAACAGGCGCGTGTGATGAATAATTTCCCCAAATTATTAGAACGTTGAAAAATACTAGATTCTCATACCTGCCAATGTACGTACAAAATTACATAAAAATCGGTCGAGTCGGTAGTGACAAGATTATTTCTTGAGTTACGTATTAAGATTATTATAGATCTTGTTTTGGGGGCGAGTGGGTTCACTGTCGACAAGAACCTTAAATGGGGGTGCGTAGAACGAAAAGTTTGAGAAAGCCTGCCTTATGGGGTGCAATAGTTGTCACATGAGCGAAGCCGCGAGCGCCCTCTAGCTAAGACTAAAATTTTAACGGCCTTCCTAACTTCCTTCCGAATTCCTCACTGAGTTATTCACCTAAGCTTAATCGTTCATAACATGTTTATCAATTTTATAATGTGACAATTATTGCCGTTGGTCATGTGCTAAAAACCTTTTATAATTGTAACACATTCTATAAAAGGAAAGGCTTGTGAGGAATTTTATTAGAAACTGCCTATCGAAATCGAATAGACGTAAGACGGAAGTAAACGTGTACCTAAGCTGCAAATTATGCATTTTTTCAATATATAGAAAACCGGTTTGCAAATGACCGGTAAGGCATCTAGTAACATCTAGTAATATATCCAGTGCTCTACCTAGAGGCATGCATTTTAATTATGTAACGCTTATTAAGGCCTTAACATTCACATTTCACATGATAATATGAAGTGATACGTGTGCCTGGGTATACAACTATAGATATTTCAATCGACGACGGCGCGCCCCACTCTGTCAAACTCCGTACGAATCGAAAGAAACAAGCGATTTTGTCAGAGTCGATATTTTAAATACTTACGGCCACACTCAGAGACGTTACTTAACTTTAATTATCATTAAGCCCATACGATTCCGTTGACAAATGTATGGAATTTAATGTTTATTTAGTTATGTGACGTCTCTGAGTGCGGCCGTTAGTTAATGAAATAATCGACTATGAAACGACAGACGCACGAAAGGGCGAAGAAAGGCTCTAAAAAGCTCTGCTCTAAAAGGGTTCCATTTTTACCAGTTCGGTTTTATCATTCGGAGCCCTGATAAAAAAGACTGCGTGAGTGGCGTGGAACATTCGGTTGGAAAGAAGTTTTTTAAAGTATACGCGGTTTGAAAAGTCTTTCGTTAGATACAGATTACAAAATTCGGAGCTTTCCAGTATATTGCATTGATATTTGGTGTAGCGGCTAGAACCGCTAGGTACTTGAATACTTAGTTGAAGGCTCACCGCGTGCAAAAGATCTTTAATCGTTTTTTTTATTGAGAAATAAATGTATTATTTGCAAATTAGTGCTGATTACAGAAAATAATAAAATGCATAAATGATGGAATTTTTGTGGATTTGCGTGATGGAAAATATTTTCTTTCTTTCGCCTAGCTCCCTCCGTGCCGACTGAAAAGGAACTTCGTTCAAAAATCACTGCAAGTGTGATCGATTTCAGCATGTTGTGTATTCGGAAAGGGCAGTACAACGTTGGTACGGCTTGTGACTGATAAAATAATAGGCCGTTTTATGTGTCACATCATGTCGCTAGATTACCTGCAACTAGGTTTTCATTTTCAGTCACAGGTTATTTAGATACCTAGATTATGATTATATAATCACACCGCATTACAATCCGATTGTTGCTATAATTTATTCGCATTATGATGCTGAATCAAATGTTGTGTAAGAGAGTTGAGAAATAATTGCTCTCTCTCTCTCTTCACTCGTTTTACAAGCACGTGTCAGTGCGGTAAAAAATTAGAGACATTATTGTTATTGAAAACTAAAAAAAACGGCCGAGTGCCAGTCAGACTTGCGATTGTTCGATGCCGAGAGGTTCGATACTAAATATATAAGAAATAAAACGTTAAGAAATTCAAAATATACCTACTTTACTTCATAAAAGCCTAGCATACAGGCACTTATGACGAGAGATTTTTCAATATCTCGGTGATAAATATAATCCCAACAAAAACATTTTCATGTAAAATGTTGCCAGACGAGCATATGGCTCACACTGTGAAAAAGTTATCAGATCTCATGTAGGGCAAGACTTCTGACTTTATACACCCTTAAATACAAGCTCTAACTTCACAAACTCTACAATTTAGTTACAATAATGTCTTGGCCGTTTGGCTACCGTCACATGGGCGTAAAGTGAAAAATTTATCCCACCAACATCATTTTTCTGATTTCAAATTTTGATTTAACAGAACTTACAGAGTACTGAAATGTGAATAAATTTTTGATTTTACGCCCAATGTAACGGTAGCCAAACGGTCAAGACATTATTGTAACTAAAGTGTAGAGTTTGTGAAGTTAGAGCTTGTATTTAAGGGTGTATAAAATCAGAAGTCTTGCCCTACATGAGATCTGATAACTTTTTCACAGTGTGAGCCATATGCTCGTCTGGCAACATTTTACATGAAAATGTTTTTGTTGGGATTTCATTTCTTTTTGTAAGTTTTTTAAAACAATGTTTTTTATTAACTTAATTTTTCTTTTTTTTTTTGTATTTCTTGCACTTCAGGTGCGCCTCTTTTCACAGCTCACTCTCTAATATGTTTGTATTACGAGTAGATACGTACTTTTCTTAGAAGTATATTCTGAAAATTTAAAAAAACTTATAGTGGATTTAAAGTTAGTAGTTTTGGCCTACCGAAAGTGAAACTAATTTTATATTTATCAAGATAAAATGATAATCAAACGTAATGTAATCCAAATTTCAATTTCTAACTTCAAATTTTACCTATTAAAACACAAAGTCAGATACAAATGAAAGTTTGGATGTTTGTTACTTAATCACAACACAACCACTGAACTGATTTGGCTGAAATTTAAAATGTAGACTGATTGTATCCTGGACCAACACAAACTACTTGTTATCCATTAAAAACCTACGGAAGGTATCGGTGAGATTTGTGTGTTTATTAGTTTTTTAACTATTGTTTTATTTATAGTCTTTATTTTCGTTGGGCGCTGAGGCGCTCTTGAAATTCAAATTTGACGCTTGACACGCTTGACAACTCATTTTGGTCACAGAGCACTGGACTCTGGGCAATGAACACGCGGAGCTCGGTACAGGAATTCGGGCTTGCTGCGTGCACTATGGTACTGGGCACACTGACGTTGGGGCGCTGTTAAAATCCATATTATTTACGCTTGGCATGCCCGACGGCTAACTGTGGGTACTGGGCCTTGGGCACTCATCTCACCCTGGGCACTGGGAACTGAGAGCTGGGCTCGTTGGACGGGGCCTGCATGTAACTTGGGCTTGACGCGTCCGTTTGGGCACTGAGCAGGTATTTACGCGCTATAACGCTCTTCAAAATCAGAGAGATTTGACGCTTGGCACGTTCGAAAGCTCAAGCTGGGCTCTGGGCACTCGGCTCAATGTGGGCTCTTGTCATTGAGCGCTGGATCCTGGTCACTCGACATGCAGTAAAACTCGGCTTGTTAAACATGACATGCATGGAACTTGGGCTTGAAACATGCGATATTACTGGGCACGGGGCACTGGGCACTTGGGCGCTCGGCCACTTGGGCACTGGAATCACGCTTATAATTACCAAAAAAAATTACGTGTTTTTCCAGATGTATACTAGCAGATATCTAACATGAAATTAAGTTTGTACCTATGTAGTATTTACGTATGGGAAACCCCTTAAACGAACTTCCAACCCCCTAATTTGATAGATGTGGGGTGATTTACTAAAAATCCTGAAACACGTATTTAATTGTTTATTACAAAGAGTCCCTGTATCAATTTTGAGACCTCTAGCATCAATATTTGCCGTAGTTTCATACAAACTTCCATCCCCCCATACGAACTTCCAACCCCTTAATTTGATGGATGTGGGGTGATTTACTAAAAATCCTGAAACACGTATTTAATTGTTTATTACGAAGAGTTCCTATATCAATTTTGAGACCTCTAGCATCAATATTTGCCGTAGTTTCATACAAACTTCCATCCCCTATTTTAAGGGGTTGAGGGGTTAAATTTCCAACTTTTGGAATTTTTTTGTTGGTTGTGTACTAATTCTAGCTTACATACCAAATTTCAGCTTTCTAGGACTTCAGGAAGTACCTAGGAATTTTGATGATCATCAGTGAGTCAGTGACGAAATCTGGGTTTTTCAGATGTCAATAAAATCTAAAGTATAAGACCTGTGATATTAAAATTTTATACTTTTAATAAATTCACCGGCTACATCATTTCCTGAGAATTTTGATTATCTGGAATAATTCTGGCCTAAGTTATGAGGGTTTAAAAATACGGCGAAACACTTCGAGAAAATATAGGTAGTGCCCTCGCGCTTCGCTTGACTCGTCTGGCGGGGACACTACCGTGTCCCCAGATAAACCACAGTTCAGAGATCTTACCACTGTGGCAAAACTAACTTTTTGACGACCGAATGGCGTTGCGGTAGTAATCCTGCTATCGGAGGTCGTGGCTTCGATTCCCAAAACTGGAAAATATTTGTGTGATTTGTCATTGAACTAATTTTCAATGGAATTATTTTGAAACTAGCTTTTGCCCGCGGCTCCACCCCCGTTAAATTCGATTTTTTACTAATCCCGAGAAAAAATAGAATTTCCTTTTCAATGACCTTTACCTTTCAGGAAAGATTGTCAAAGTAATCTACCTATAGCTGTAGCTATAGATTACTGTTGAAAATTAGGGTTTTTTAAATATCCCATGAGAACTATAGACTTTCCCGGGATAAAAAGTAGCCTATGTTTTAATCCGGGTTAAGCTATCTATGTTCCAAATTTCAGCCAAATCGGTTCAGTAGTTGTGGCGTGAAGGAGTAACAAACATACACACACACACACACACAAACTTTCGCCTTTATAATATGTGAATAGTGTGATATATTGACACTAGATACGAGGGTTGCCACGTATTTTTAACCCCCGACGCAAAAGGGGTGTTATAAGTTTAACGTGTCTGTGTATCTGTGTATCTGTGTATCTGTGTTTCTGTCTGTGGTATCGTAGCTCCCAAATGGATGGACCGATTTTCATGAAGTTTATTTTGTGTCATAGATAATTTTATCCCGAGTGTTCTTAGCCATGTTTCATGAAAATCTGTTCAGCCGTTTGAAGATTATCAGCTATTTTCTAGTTGATGAGGGGATCTGACTGACTTCTTAATGTCCGATCGATTCGAAATTTGGTACCGTGTAGCTTCAATGACATTGAAAGTATATATGGTAAGGTAACCAGGACCTGATTTGCCGTTTGAAGATCATCAGCTCTTTAATAGTTGATGAGGGGATCTGACTACCTTCCATATATCCTATCGATTCGAAATTTGGTACAGTGTTACTTCAATGATATTGAAAGTATATGGTAAGGTAATCATGACCTGATCAGCCGTTTGAAGAAGATCAGCTCTTTAATAGTTGATGAGGGGATCTGACTACCTTCCATATATCCTATCGATTCGAAATTTGGTACAGTGTTACTTCAATGATATTGAAAGTATATGGTAAGGTAATCATGACCTGATCAGCCGTTTGAAGAAGATCAGCTCTTTAATAGTTGATGAGGGGATCTGACTACCTTCCATATATCCTATCGATTCGAAATTTGGTACAGTGTTACTTCAATGATATTGAAAGTATATGGTAAGGTAATCATGACCTGATCAGCCGTTTGAAGAAGATCAGCTCTTTAATAGTTGATGAGGGGATCTGAATACCTTCCATATAGCCTATCGATTCGACATTTGGTACAGTACTGTTACTTCAATGATATTGAAAGTATATGGTAAGGTAACCATGTCCTGATTTGCCGTTTGAAGATCATCAGCTCTTTAATAGTTGATGAGGGGATCTGACTACCTTCCATATGTCCTATCGTTCCCATAGGCATACATAAATTGCTTAAACTAATGCAAAAAACAAATACCTACCTAATATTTAACTTAATCTTAAACCCGTAAAACTTAATCTTATAGTAAATGAAAACTATTAATATACTAAGTAACTAACTAAGTTACTTACTTATCACTATTAATACCTTCCCTATATTTATTACTTTAAAAAGGACAAAATAAAAGTAAAATTACAAATTTTAAAAACCCCCGACACAAAAAATAAAATATAAAAAGTAACAAATAATATTTTAAACCTATTATAATAATTATTATCGTCACAATATAATATTAAGTACGTTCAAATATTTTTTATTTCAAGCGTCGTCGCATCTTAGATTAGGGACCGTTAGAGAGACGCAAAAGGGGTGTTATAAGTTTGACGTGTCCATATGTCCCCCGACGATGCGACGACGCTTGAATTAAAAAATATTTGAACGTACTTAATATTATATTGTGACGATAATAATTATTATAATAGGTTTAAAATATTATTTGTTACTTTTTATATTTTATTTTTTGTGTCGGGGGTTTTTAAAATTTGTAATTTTACTTTTATATTAAATGCCATCAGTTAAGAAGTTAAATTTATTTTTTGTCTCTTTTATTCCAGATCGGAGTGAAGGAGCCAGCGATGTCCCCCGGGCAACCAATCGCCGACGAGGAGCGCACGGAACTGCTGGGGTCTCTGACCACCCAGCAGCAGCAGCGGACCAGCGCGAGAGTGATCAAGAAGTTGAGGCTCGAACCGCAAGCAGATAAAAGAGGTAGAGTTCACTCGCCATTTTTATAGCAAATCATTTGGTTCCCCCGTCACGTTTTTACCACAGTTACGGCAACATGTCGAAAAGGCTTTCACCCCGACCAGGCCAGTCTCACTTATCACGTGACCGTCTCGGCTACAAGTAGGGGTCCGGATCTCAATATTTCAGATGGTTGCCGCTCGCGGGCCGAGTTGCACGCGCTAGTTCTGTACGTTCTATTTTACGCGCCGTCTGACTACGGCAGCCCTAGTACGTCGTAAGAGATAAAGTTAGGCGATAGAGAGACCACAACATTGCGTTTGTTGCGTGTCGATTTTGAGGGCCAGGCGCTATTGCGAACTGAATTCCACTTTTTGTGTCAGCGCTAGAGTCGCTATTTCTTTAAATCATCGTGCGGAGTGGGCCTTCTGTACCTATTTTAGTGTTCTGTGCCCTGACATAGTTGACGTACCAAAGACACATACGAAACGGTTTGATTCCTCGTTCTTGATACGCACTCATGGCAGAGGTTATCTATGAGTTACGATGCTCTATGCAAATCTGTCACGGTTGCGTGAGGGTCGAGAGAGGAACTAGATTGAGCCCGAATAATATCAGCCCATCTTGTTGGGGATCGACCACGTGAACGCGTGCCTTCTCGTCCTCAAACTACCAGGCATTCGATGGTATCCTTCCTTCTTTTAGCGTGGCTAAGGATTCGTAGTTACGCAATGAAAGCCTCTGTGTTAAGTTCCTTGAGGATGGAGACGTTTACACGATTCGCTGTGCAACTTATATTCGTAAAAGATTTCCCCAGCTCCTCATTCTGGGGCAACTAAAAACAATATCATTCTCACAAATGTTAATTGCATTCCAGACATCCCAGAATGCGAAACCCCCAACAAAATAGACGACAAAGAACTTCTCAAGTTCCCCACAGTGAAACAGCGTATGCCCAAAGCCTTATGGTCGGCCGATGAGAAGAGGCTTTTCTTTGAAGCTCTGAACGAATACGGAAAGGACTTCGACGCAATCACCGCATACATCTGTGCTAAGATGAAGAAGAAAGGAATGCCCGATCTGAATCTAAAGACCAAGACGCAAGTCAGCCATTTCTATTACAGGACATGGCATAAACTGTCTAAACATGTGGATTTTGATGAAAGTGAGTGATTAAACCCTGCAGGTTTTAAGTAGTAACTTATGGATAAGACTTTTTACACACAACAATGGGTACTCGATTGCAATCTGATGGCAACCTGATGGTAAGTGATGATGCGGCCGAAAATGTTATCGGGTAACTTTTAAGGGATAGTAACGCTTATACGTAACAGTACTGTGTAGCAGTATCGCACCGGAACGCTAAATCGTTCGACAGTACGAAAAAGTTTTTTGCCGGGAGTATGGTAACTAGCTGAAGGCCGAAGTGTCCCACTAAAGCAGACCTAAGCCAATTATATATGTTACCTGAATAGACATACCCATGCTCAGGACCCGGCCGACTGCGAAAAAATGTCACCAGTTTACTAGTGTCAAAAAGTTTCTTTTTACACCAACGGCGTCAGTAGTAAATCGACCGCAGTATCGTTTATGAACTGCGATCTACGCTACAGATCCCTTCATTTGTTACTATTCCACATGCAGAGTGGTGGGTTTTAAGCCCTGATAAGAAATCTCAGGATATGGACGAAAGACAGAATGTGCTCGTACGAAACCTTTTTCGTACGAGCACCATCTATCGAAATTCTATAGGTGGCTGCTGGGCGAACTACAGAGTGGCCTTACTGATGGTAGTAAAACAAGCATTTAGCACCGATAAACTGGCGATATGTTTTCGCAGCGTCCACCTTGTACCTTGTACATGTTTAAGCCACAAAAAATTCTGAAAAGGGGGCAGTGCCTAGTAGTCAGCCCGTTATGAATCGAGGATGGTGGATCTTTACAGATGTAAAGAAGGTAGCCCAAGAGCTGTACGCGCTGATCAACTACGGGGAACTGCGTCGCAAGCTGGCGTCGGTGAACGAGAAGACGTGCGCGCGGCTCGGCGAGATGGTGCGCATGGGCAGCATCGCGGTGCGCGCGCGCGGGAAGACCGTCAAAGTGCGCACGCCCATGTGCAGGGCTCTCAAGAGGCTCAACCAGATCGCAGGCGAGTGTTTTGTGTGTAGTAACGTCGGTGAACGAGAAGACGTGCGCGCGGCTCGGCGAGATGGTGCGCATGGGCAGCATCGCGGTGCGCGCGCGCGGGAAGACCGTCAAAGTGCGCACGCCCATGTGCAGGGCTCTCAAGAGGCTCAACCAGATCGCAGGCGAGTGTTTTGTGTGTAGTAACGTCGGTGAACGAGAAGACGTGCGCGCGGCTCGGCGAGATGGTGCGCATGGGCAGCATCGCGGTGCGCGCGCGCGGGAAGACCGTCAAAGTGCGCACGCCCATGTGCAGGGCTCTCAAGAGGCTCAACCAGATCGCAGGCGAGTGTTTTGTGTGTAGTAACGTCGGTGAACGAGAAGACGTGCGCGCGGCTCGGCGAGATGGTGCGCATGGGCAGCATCGCGGTGCGCGCGCGCGGGAAGACCGTCAAAGTGCGCACGCCCATGTGCAGGGCTCTCAAGAGGCTCAACCAGATCGCAGGCGAGTGTTTTGTGTGTAGTAACGTCGGTGAACGAGAAGACGTGCGCGCGGCTCGGCGAGATGGTGCGCATGGGCAGCATCGCGGTGCGCGCGCGCGGGAAGACCGTCAAAGTGCGCACGCCCATGTGCAGGGCTCTCAAGAGGCTCAACCAGATCGCAGGCGAGTGTTTTGTGTGTAGTAACGTCGGTGAACGAGAAGACGTGCGCGCGGCTCGGCGAGATGGTGCGCATGGGCAGCATCGCGGTGCGCGCGCGCGGGAAGACCGTCAAAGTGCGCACGCCCATGTGCAGGGCTCTCAAGAGGCTCAACCAGATCGCAGGCGAGTGTTTTGTGTGTAGTAACGTCGGTGAACGAGAAGACGTGCGCGCGGCTCGGCGAGATGGTGCGCATGGGCAGCATCGCGGTGCGCGCGCGCGGGAAGACCGTCAAAGTGCGCACGCCCATGTGCAGGGCTCTCAAGAGGCTCAACCAGATCGCAGGCGAGTGTTTTGTGTGTAGTAACGTCGGTGAACGAGAAGACGTGCGCGCGGCTCGGCGAGATGGTGCGCATGGGCAGCATCGCGGTGCGCGCGCGCGGGAAGACCGTCAAAGTGCGCACGCCCATGTGCAGGGCTCTCAAGAGGCTCAACCAGATCGCAGGCGAGTGTTTTGTGTGTAGTAACGTCGGTGAACGAGAAGACGTGCGCGCGGCTCGGTGAGATGGTGCGCATGGGCAGCATCGCGGTGCGCGCGCGCGGGAAGACCGTCAAAGTGCGCACGCCCATGTGCAGGGCTCTCAAGAGGCTCAACCAGATCGCAGGCGAGTGTTTTGTGTGTAGTAACGTCGGTGAACGAGAAGACGTGCGCGCGGCTCGGCGAGATGGTGCGCATGGGCAGCATCGCGGTGCGCGCGCGCGGGAAGACCGTCAAAGTGCGCACGCCCATGTGCAGGGCTCTCAAGAGGCTCAACCAGATCGCAGGCGAGTGTTTTGTGTGTAGTAACGTCGGTGAACGAGAAGACGTGCGCGCGGCTCGGCGAGATGGTGCGCATGGGCAGCATCGCGGTGCGCGCGCGCGGGAAGACCGTCAAAGTGCGCACGCCCATGTGCAGGGCTCTCAAGAGGCTCAACCAGATCGCAGGCGAGTGTTTTGTGTGTAGTAACGTCGGTGAACGAGAAGACGTGCGCGCGGCTCGGCGAGATGGTGCGCATGGGCAGCATCGCGGTGCGCGCGCGCGGGAAGACCGTCAAAGTGCGCACGCCCATGTGCAGGGCTCTCAAGAGGCTCAACCAGATCGCAGGCGAGTGTTTTGTGTGTAGTAACGTCGGTGAACGAGAAGACGTGCGCGCGGCTCGGTGAGATGGTGCGCATGGGCAGCATCGCGGTGCGCGCGCGCGGGAAGACCGTCAAAGTGCGCACGCCCATGTGCAGGGCTCTCAAGAGGCTCAACCAGATCGCAGGCGAGTGTTTTGTGTGTCGGTGTTGGCCATTTTTGCTCAAGAAAAGCTTAAGCAGGACAGATGACTGAAAATTTGTTTAAACTTCGCCACGACGAAAGAGGTGAGACCACACTACAGGTAACCCCATATAAACTTTACCCTGCTGATGGTCTGCGGGACGCAGGGCGGGAGCCGCTCAACCAATCAGCTAGTCTGTCATTGTGCGTATCATTATAGCCAATCACATCACCCGCCCCGCGTCCCGCAGACCA
This sequence comes from Coenonympha arcania, assembly GCA_036785405.1. Taxonomy (NCBI): domain Eukaryota; kingdom Metazoa; phylum Arthropoda; class Insecta; order Lepidoptera; family Nymphalidae; genus Coenonympha; species Coenonympha arcania. The sequence goes on along the minus strand of JAWDAA010000030.1, from coordinate 786,673 downwards.
TCAGGAGGGTCAAGTTTATAGCGGTTTACCTATAGTTGAAGTTCGAAACTTATAATTATGTTGCGTATTACGTTCGATATAATTTTATTAGTTACTAAGTAGTGGAGGTGGTTCCGTGTAGGTTGCTTGATTGGATAGGTGACCGTAATCCCCGCGTTTGCTTTGATAGGTGACCGTAATCCTTGCGCTTGCTTCGATAGGTGACCGTAATCCCCGCGCTTGCTTCGATAGGTGACCGTAATCCCCGCGCTAGCTTCGATAGGTGACCGTAATCCCCGCGCTAGCTTCGATAGGTGACCGTAATCCCCGCGCTAGCTTCGATAGGTGACCGTAATCCCCGCGCTTGCTTCGATAGGTGACCGTAATCCCCGCGCTTGCTTCGATAGGTGACCGTAATCCCCGCGCTTGCTTCGATAGGTGACCGTAATCCCCGCGCTAGCTTCGATAGGTGACCGTAATCCCCGCGCTTGCTTCGATAGGTGACCGTAATCCCCGCGCTTGCTTCGATAGGTGACCGTAATCCCCGCGCTTGCTTCGATAGGTGACCGTAATCCCCGCGCTTGCTTCGATAGGTGACCGTAATCCCCGCGCTTGCTTCGATAGGTGACCGTAATCCCCGCGCTTGCTTCTTACCACTTGGTCGGGCGGTTGTTACCAAGTCGTCCCTGCCTTCGCTTTGTCCGAAGGGCCCTGTGACCCGAACTCTTGTGGGGACAATCTACGGCCGAAACAGCTGAAATCCGCTACTCGAAAAGAATCTGTATGGTCCAATATGCAGGAATACCGCCTACATGAAACACCACACACAATTGATCCTCAGGTGATCATCACATCCTCAGGTGATGTTGACTTCACAATGCAAAATCGTAGATTGCATTCGTAGATGCGACTCTATCGAATGCAATCTACGATTTCGCACTGCGTCGAAGTAAGTGTTGGAAGAATTGTGTCTCGTGTTTCATATGGACGCGGTGTTCCTGCATATTGGACCATACAGATTCTTTTCAAGTAGCGGAAACTAATTTAAAATAGTCCTATCCTTTTCCATAGGGAACAGTTTGAAAAGGATAACACTATTTTAAGGGAACAGTTTGAAAAGGATAACACTATTTTAAATTAGTTGAGTTTAGAGATTTTGTACAACAGAATTAGCACTATTGGTGCCAAACGCAACTTAAAATGGTGCTATCTTTTTCATTATGCTCTCCATGAAAAAGGATTGTTTTAAAACGCGTAAAATAAGTTTATTTTAAAAAATTTTCGCACTGGAATTAGCACCATTGATTTAGTTATCTAAACACGTGTCAAACAACGGTTAGTAAGACTTGGCGTCTAGCAAACATAATATTATGTTCGATGTTAATAATTATGTTCGATGGTAACAATAACATAACATTGTTATACATTTCGCGGAATAATTTTCGTAGCCTGAAGGCATACAACAACAATGTTTTAGTGTTTATAGGTAATTATTCTACGGTGCTCATGCAAGGATAATCTTTAATCATAGTCGTATAAGCAAATCGAGCCAACATTAAACTTACCTTGATTATCGTTAAATTATATTGCTGACAGCAGTTTAATTGATACTTTATCGCTTAACATTTTGTAAGGCTAAAGATAATGTATTAACGAAAACATAGAAACACAGAATAAATAAATAAATAATTTATTTATTGCTTTTAACAAATGGCATTATTACAAACATATGAATGCTCAGAAGACATTGATATTTATTTTTCTGTAAAAAATCATTGCTCCAAGTTCAAAAACCAGAAAGAAAACAGACGAGAACGTTTGTATGGAAAAAAGACCGCTATCGTTTCCTCTTAAGAATTGTAGAGCTGTTAATCGACATCGGTCATTAACAGCTCTACAATTCACAATCAAACGCACAACCCGCGCGCCGCCGCCGCCACGCCGCTAATCTATATCAGTCATGTGTTGCACGTGCAGAGCGCGCGGGCGGTGCGCGCGTGTGCTCGCGTGCGCAGGTGTTGCTGCGTGCGCGCACCGCGGCCGCGTGGAGCCGCGTGCAGGGCGCCGCGCACAACCCGCGCGCCTCCGCCGCCACGCCGCTAATCTATATCAGTCATGTGTTGCACGTGCAGAGCGCGCGGGCGGTGCGCGCGTGTGCTCGCGTGCGCAGGTGTTGCTGCGTGCGCGCACCGCGGCGGCGTGGTGCCGCGTGCAGGGCGCCGCACACAACCCGCGCGCCGCCGCCGCCACGCCGCTAATCTATATCAGTCATGTGTTGCACGTGCAGAGCGCGCGGGCGGTGCGCGCGTGTGCTCGCGTGCGCAGGTGTTGCTGCGTGCGCGCACCGCGGCCGCGTGGAGCCGCGTGCAGGGCGCCGCGCACAACCCGCGCGCCGCCGCCGCCACGCCGCTAATCTATATCAGTCATGTGTTGCACGTGCAGAGCGCGCGGGCGGTGCGCGCGTGTGCTCGCGTGCGCAGGTGCTGCTGCGTGCGCGCACCGCGGCCGCGTGGAGCCGCGTGCAGGGCGCCGCGCACAACCCGCGCGCCGCCGCCGCCACGCCGCTAATCTATATCAGTCATGTGTTGCACGTGCAGAGCGCGCGGGCGGTGCGCGCGTGTGCTCGCGTGCGCAGGTGCTGCTGCGTGCGCGCACCGCGGCCGCGTGGAGCCGCGTGCAGGGCGCCGCGCACAACCCGCGCGCCGCCGCCGCCACGCCGCTGCGCACGCGCCTCGACTCCTTCCTGCGCGCGTTGGAGAAGCGCTGGAAGACCGTATCCTTTTGATGCCGTGAAAGGTGACGTCCTGGATCCCTATGCCATGGAATATTTTTGACGTGACAACGTCTTATAAATCGATGGAGCCGGCTGCACGCACAAAAAAATTGGTTGCCTGTAAAGTCGGTTTACTGACGATAGTTGAACGTGACAACGTCTTCTTTGTCGCTCGTTTCGCGCTCGCGAGGTAACGCCGGTAACGCCGCATGAGCGAGGTAATGCCGGATGAGTCATGTTTTTGACGTGACAACGTCTTATAAATCGATAGAGCCGGTTGCACGCACGAAAAAACATGACTCATCCGGCGTTACCGGCGTTACCTCGCTCATGCGGCGTTACCTCGCGAGCGCGGAACGAGCGACAAAGAAGACGTTGTCACGTTCAACTATCGTCAGTAAACCGACTTTACAGGCAACCAATTTTTTTCGTGCGTGCAACCGGCTCTATCGATTTATAAGACGTTGTCACGTCAAAAAACATGACTCATGTGCCGTTACCTCGTTGCCGTTACCTCTTTGCCGTTACCTCGCTGCTGTTACCTACCTCGCTCTGAGGCGTTCCATGTAAGGCTTGAAGTGCAAGCGAGAGTTGTCACGTTCAACTATAGTCAGTAAACCGACTTTACAGACAACCAATTTTTTATGATTTATATTCACATACAACACACACATAACACACACATAGACACACACACACGCACACGCACACACATACACATTACACACGCACAACTACATCGTTTGCACAGGTGTATCCTTTATGTACAATGTTTGTAACTTATTAATCTAGTACTTAGTTATGGGCTTGTCAAATGTTACCAACAAATTTTAAATTCTTATAACCTTTTTTGATTATGTTACTCTTAGAATTATGTTTGTGTCATCTTTTTGGCCTTATTCTGCAACTACTTATAATTGTAAAAAAATCAATGTAACGCTGTTGATTACTTTTCAAATAAATAAATAAATATTTAATAAGTACCTAACGGTACAGAAGGTTCCCTCCGCAGGATGATTTAAAGAAATAGCGACTCTAGGTACAATTTCGTTTCAAAACGTCGCTTCCATTACATTCCGCGGCAGTGTAAATTGTTATTAGAGTACCATCTCCTTGTAAAGGTTGGCAATAACCATAGCGATTTGTGACTTGCACACCGATTAATCCACGGATGCTCTTCCCAAAGCGTTGGCGTAAGTTTCTAAGCCTAGATGCTCTATTGAGACGAGGCCTCTTCCTACCTGCTATCTGCCCTTGTATGACTGATTAAACAGGTCACACTTCTGGATATACCCGGAATACTCAAGTTTTCTCTTCCTTACGTTTAAGCACTTTCAGACTTCCTATTCCCTGGTTTAAACTTAAAATGGCACAGACCTGATTCAATCCAATGTCCTTAACGAGAATTAACCACAGTCCAACTACAAGAACTACAGGTTAGAAGAGAGTATAAGAGAGAAACCGATGGAAGAACTGACGAAGGATCCTGAAGAGGAACACGACTTGCGTTGTGAAAACCCCGACGACCTGGAGTCGCATCTCCACCTGGAAACTGACAGGACGATTCTCGAAGGTATAAAGTATAGACCCCTTTTCGATTCAAGTGTGGAAAGTATGTAATTTCTGCACGAGTCCCGGTTTATTGTCTCATGGCTTCCGCTGGGGTCAACAATGTTGTCTTGGAACGAGTGACAATGTTGTGTAATGAACGATCATTTATAACTAGTCTATGAACTAGTCATTTCATGCAAAAGTGTAGAAAATTTCAGGATTTTTGATTAAAAACCTTCTGTATGCATCTGGATGTAGGATGCATACCTTGCTAAGTTTACTGTAGGCTTCTTCTCAGTTCAAGAACCCAATAAACGTAGTTTTAAAACGTGAAATAGCTGTTATCACGGTTTGATAATTACTTACTGACCCTTCAAAATTATTGATAAGTTAGGCCTATATGAAATAAATAATTGTTTTTCTTCATTCGTTACAGAGCATCGTCTCCCCAGGAAACCAGCCCTACACTTGGGCCCTCGCCCAGGAGTACAGATCCACATTCCTGTGTTAAGCCCTAGCGAGCAGTTGTCAAGCCAGAAAATCTGCTTCTCTTCTTATCTGGAAAGGATGGGTTCGCAGAGGAGGGATAAGGACAGTGGAGGTAAGGTGCCTATGCTAGGTTTTTTATACAAAAATGCCATGAAACACTAGGTTCAAACGAAGTTCCACCGCTCGATAGATGGCGCTGTGTCAAGTTAGCTGACGCTAATGTTATAGTGTTAATATGACCATTTCAAAGCATTGTATTTTTCCGACACCATGAAACACTAGGTTCAAACGAAGTTCACACACCGCTCGATAGATGGTGCTGTGTCAAGTTAGCTGACGCTAATGTTATAGTGTTAATATGGCTATTTCAAAGTATTGCATTTTTCCGACAGTAAAAATTCGCACACCCAAACGACAAAGGAAAGACAGTGTAACTGACAAGGAACCCGAGAAAAAGATGAAAGTCGAGGACTTCGAACCCACAAAGCTGATGCACATTGACGAAACTGCCATAGACGGGATCGAACTTATGGCCCATTACAAGAACAATCAAGAAGATGAGGAAAAACCGAGCACTGAGGACGAAAAAGAAATAAAATCCGAAGAAACCGCCGAAGAAGAGACTGATAGAGATGTGCCAGAAAGAGACAAAGATATCCAAGACAAGTATATGTCAGAGAAGGAGAAAGACAGCTTCTCAGAAATGGAGGACGATGAGAAATTTAATAAGAGTGATACGGACAATGAGAGCGATGGGAAAGGCGACAAGAGTCAGAAAGAGAGGAAGTTCAAGAATTTAAAGGTGTGCTTTTAGATAAGTATATAGCTTTAAATTTAAATGTATAATAATGCTACTTCGTTCGCGTTGATTTTGAGTTTCTTAAATACCTAGGTAATCGTAAATTTATCTAGGTCAAAACGTAGCCTATAGTTAATCCAGAGCTTCAACTATTTCCAGTCCCATCGCAAAATCTTTGCAGTAGTTGTGGCATGAAGTAATAACCAAAATTCAAACATCCCCTTGTGTTTATCCCTAAGTGCTTTTTAGGAGGCCACCACGAACATTTTCTGCAGGCAAGTATGATAATAATGTCAGCAGCATTACCCCATAATAGGATACCATTTTAATCCCCAGGTAAAGTTCCGAATAGTTCGCCCACCTCAACGCGGCACGAGCGTCTTTAAAGTGGTTCTGGAAAAGGATTCAGACGAGGCCAAGACTGTAGATGTCAAAGTCGAAGACTCGAAGATCGAAGAGAACCAGGAAGAGGCCAAATGTGATGATAAGGAAGAAGCTAAAAGCGAGGACAAGGAAGAGGAGATTAAACCAGACTTCGATATGGATATGGCGATCCAGCAGATTAGGAAGGGATGGAGTATTCATGACGCCGGTGATTTGACTATCGGGGATCTTTATTTGATGGTGAGTACATTTTTCAATGATTTCCTAAGTTAAAGCAGCTCTTATACACCCCTTGCCATGTTTTTGGAGTTGGACAAATCTGCTTAGATGATATTGCATTTTCAAGGCAAAAAAGAAGTATACGTTTATAGGATACCCTCCACATTTTACAGCAAAATGTTAATTTGCAGAAATTCCGTCCGTGTAAACGTGATATAACTGACCGTAAAATAGATTCATGCAAGTGTCTCATTTGAAAATGAGGCACTTGCAATGAGTGCTGCTAACAGCAATAACTGAAAACTTAAAAATTCATATTCAAGTCAAGACTAGCCTGAAATGCACCTTCGGTTTATTTTTTTCACTCCATCATAGGTTCTTGTAGGCCCTATGAGTCCATACAGATCTCTACTCACTTAATAGACCACAAATTGTGTAAAAAACGTTGTTACTGCATATCTATAGTTCTTACTTTTTAGTTCGGTAACCGTTCGAAGCTAGAACTCGACTATTGGTGGGCAATACCGACCCCGCCTTTACCGCAACCGGCAAAAGCATTAAGACCAGAGACGTTAGATAAAGACAAACATATAGACAAGAGAGAGAAGGGAAACAAGACGCCAGATAAAGGCGACAGTTCGGTGGAAGATGAGCGGGAGAAAAGAGAGAGCGATATGGATATATTCTCTCCTAAGAACACGTTCAGTCAAGACAGCAACGATGGAATGTCTGGAGATGAACGGAAAAGTAAGTGTGTATAGTTTATTCGTTTGTTTTAGCCGTTGGACGTCCACTGCTTGTTATAGGCCTTTTTATAGCAAAGAATAACTTGACGATGCCCATGTCAGATGGGATATGCTGCATGCTTCTGTTATCACCTGATGATAAGTGACGAAGTAATGTTTTCGTACTAACTTAGAAGGAGTAAGTCACCCCTAACGGTCTCTACAGCATCGCGCTGGAACGCTAAATCGATTAGTGGTGCGTCTTTGGTTGTAGAACGGTAATTAAGCACGGCCGAAGCTTCTTACCAGACCAGACGTCAGCCGAATTATAAAATTAAGTTGCCCGTACTGTGAACCTCGAGTGGGAGACTCAAATCTGAGCTCGCGCCATTGCGCCAAGTAAGTTGTCAAGTGATATGCTTGCCCATGCCAGAAAATTAATGTCTGTCTTAACCGATGACCTAGGAAATAATATGGACTGGTCCCGTCTAATTTGGACAGTAAATCTTGGCGCTCATAATGGCGCCGCATGTCACGCAAGGCTAGGCAAGAATGGATCAATGTGGTGCCTCCATAGTTTTGTTATCTCATAGGTTTTAACACCATTTTGTGTGGCCAGGTGAACAACTGTCATCTCCCGACCACAAATCATCAGGGACCTTGAAGCTGGTGAACAAACTCATCAACAGACCCACTCCAGAACCAATGCCCAGTGGGTTTGCGTTGGTTAGCGATAGGTATGAATTTAGCAGACATCTTTTATATCTGTTTCTAGCCTTTGCTCCGGTTTTTCGAAGTCTTTTTGAAAGGTCAATACGATATTTGTGATATATTTATGTGGTTTGATAACTATCTAAGTTTACGAGGGTCACAACGAACTCACCCAGGTTTTCTTTTAATGTTTTCACTATTTCACAATGGCTCTTAACTATAATTGACCTAGTAATTAGTCTGTTAAATAAGTCAGTGTACTTTGATTATTTTGAGGAAATTCAAAAATCGCAATCGGGCAACATCTTCCTTCCATCAATTCCTGTTTCTGTAGAACGTTGAACCTTGTTTGATACTTGATTATTACTTCATTTCTGTTTTTGTCAGTACATATTTTTAATATTATGAATAGTAAGTTAAAAGTTAGAATAATTGAATTTAATGTATATAAATAAGTAAACAATAAAAATAAAACTAACATTGTGGTTTTATAAATTAACGAAACAAGAGAAACTTTGCGAATCACGGGCGCCATAAATCTAATTTGGAGTTAAAAGAAAAGGAAAACTTGCAGAAAATAATATACAGAGGGAAAAGTAAGAAATTAGAATTTTTTAATTTATTTTGTAAGAAAAAATTAGCTAGTAAATTTTTTATGCAAAGTATCAAAATTATTCGATCCATCGATAATTATTTTACAGTGTTGCTCTATACCACTTTTCAACTACCTTTTAATTTACCCAGGTACACTGACTTATTTAACAGGCTATACAGCAATTCACTATCACTCCCAAGGAAAATTTATTGATGTGCTTTAATTTGACAGCCACCTCTATATCACTCATAAAATTGTCTTTCATTGTTTTTAAACGATTTATTTATTTATTCCAGTTTCCTTTGTTGAAAACAAGCTTGTTCTTATTTCTAAGATAAATCTTTGTATCTATTTTCAGACTCAAACGGCTGCTGGCTCTAGCTGGCAACCCGCACGTTAACCCAAGTGCAGCGCCCAGCATCGCGCGATGCGACTGCGGGCACGTGTGCCCACAATCGCAGAAAAACAAACAGGTATACTGCCATCTAATATCTTGGCCCATAACCAAGTCAACTACTACTCTCTAATATCTTGGCCCATAACCTAGTCAACTACTACTCTCTAATATCTTGGCCCATAACCTAGTCAACTACTACTCTCTAATATCTTGGCCCATAACCTAGTCAACTACTACTCTCTAATATCTTGACCCATAACCTAGTCAACTATTACCCTCTAATATCTTGGCCCATAAGCTAGTCAACTATTACCCTCTAATATCTTGGCCCATAACCTAGTCAACTATTGATTTCCACAAAATAACGCCGGCTTCTGTTCAATAATCGCTATCTCTTTCAGAAACAACAGCCGAACATAAGTCAAGGCGCTGCGAACGTTTCCCCCAAGCCTTCTGAGAACGCCTCGGCGGTATTCAGGCATCCCACACCCATAGCGCCGAAGAGTGACGTCGACGCTCATCGCGCGATGTGTCTAGACGGGTTGCCGAAGTGGAGACGTGGTCGGCCGCGGATGTCTGACAGACGAGTGGTCGTACAGAGGTTGCTGCCGTTGCTGCCTAAACTACCGCCACCTAGCAGTAAGTCTCAGCACCTTTTATGGCCCACTGGTAGGTGATTCACGGTCACGGCATTTACGTATTGAAATCAAAATAATTTTATGAAAACACAAAAAAAAATTATGACTATTGATTCAAAACCCAAACATGTTCGACAATCGTGAAATTAAATCAAATTTGCGTGATAAAGTTGATAGATTGTATTTCCTATGTTGAAATACATCAATTTTACACTCTAATCCAATAGACTCACTCACTGAGAGATAAAGTTACGTGAATAGCCCCCAGCTCACTGATGCCATGTGTGGTTGCCCTTCCACGCTGGCAAATGCGGGTTACCGGGCTTCACACAAGAGGTGAACTCTCAGACAAACAAATTTTCTCACAATATTTTCCTTCACTGATAAGCAAGCATTTTTGACGTGACAACGTCTTATAAATCGATAGAGCCGGTTGCACGCACGAAAAAACATGACTCATCCGGCGTTACCTCGCTCATGCGGCGTTACCGGCGTTACCTCGCGAGCGCGGAACGAGCGACAAAGAAGACGTTGTCACGTTCAACTATCGTCAGTAAACCGACTTTACAGGCAACCAATTTTTTTAGTTTCCTAAAACGCACATAACTCCAAAGAGTCGTGTGCACTGGGACCTTCCCGATCCCCTGATGTGAGATAGATTTCTGGGCCAATGGGATGTCGTATTTAAGGGTAGTTCAATCCACGAAGATACGCCCCATTCCCAACCACTTTAAAACAGTACTGCTATCCCGCTTACTCCTGCAGAATAGCATGAAACATAAAACTATTTTCAACGAGTGGGGCACGTCTGTACTGCGTCACAAACTTAAGAGTTGTAAAGTTTAGGTATGTGACATGACTGTATTTTTATGACAGATTCAATGCCGGCAAAGAGCTCAAACGTGTCTCCAGTGTTGCCAAGACTCTTACCGAAGCCGTCTCCCACGTCAGTCTCAGAGTACGTATAATGCATATAAGGTTATCTACAAAACTGCCAAGCGTTCCCGTAGGCCGTATACATAAATAGAAGAACAAATAGACAGACAAAGAGACCTGGGTGACTGTTGCAAATAAAATATCTGCCACATGCTACCCAAAAATCTGCCGAATTCTTTTAAATACCATAAAAGAATAGAAAGAAAAAAAAGCAGATCATTTCGTAAAATTCAACAGTCAAATCTACCAAATTAGCAGAAAACTTCCACAGACGGCCACATTGAATCAGACACAAAAAGACAAAAACATGTCTTTGGTGCTCATGATACTATATGATTGAACGTTTTTAATTCAATATGGCGGACGGTCCAAGATGGCGGAATAGTTATTTTTCTGCATTTCATAGCTGTTAAATAATGCAAAAAGTAACTATTATTGTTACCCGTTTAAAATATTTTATATATTCCTTACCATTTAATTTAATAGATTCCTTACTAAAATAATTATAAGCTTAAAAATTTATCAATCGTCTGATTTTATTTGGATCCACGGAAACCCAGCGCTGTGTCCGTGGGTCAAATCTAGGCTCCACGGTCGTAGCAAACGCTGAGTGGACTCTATTTTGGAATCACAAAATTTCATACTTGTTATTTATACTGTTTTGTGGTTCTGAATAAACGTTTTTTGACGTGACAACGTCTTATAATTCGATAGAGCCGGCTGCACGCACAAAATAAAGAAAGAAAAACTTTATTTCGCAAAAAATTATGCCACATGTAACAAAGCAATACACCTACGTACTAAAACGATGCCTGAAAGATTCCCCCACTCGGGCAACAAATACCAATAATTGCCCAAGTGAGGGAAGCACCAGACACCCCCTGTCACATGTGGCACAACCCGGAAAAAGGCATGACTCATACGGCGTTACCTCGCTCATGCGGCGTTACCTCGCTCTGAGGCGTTTCATGTAAGGCTTGAAGTGCAAGCGAGAGTGCGGAACGAGCGACAAACAAGCACAATCGTAACGTTGTCACGTTCAACTATCGTCAGTAAACCGACTTTACAGACAACCAATTTTTTTTTTTCTTTCTTTTTCTTTATTGGTATCAAAAGAAAGGGCTTGTTGAGATCATGAATTAACTGACGTATAAAAACTTGTTTAAATAAAAGGGAACTTTTTTCTAGTTACTACTACGTACTGAGCGAGTCCAACGGACAGTTCTTCTACCACGACGGCAACCAGCGTATACCCATCAACCCGCCGACGCATGACAATGGCAACCATCACGAATCAGGTATCACAACACTTGAGATTTGACGTTATAGCTTCAGGGGGGCTATTCACGTTACGTGTCGGCTACATTTCGTGATGTGATATGTTTAAAAAGGTGATGGTATTTACAGATGGTTTCATAAGCAGACGATATTGAATTCAAAACGTTTTTGCGAACACTGACAAATTAATTTTAATACAATTGACATAGAGCGTAAAACTGAATATAGTTCAAACGCCATATTGGTCGACAGTTCCGAGATTGAAATTACATAAGCGCGTCAAAGTTGAGCATTGTATTTCCTATGATGAAATACATTCAATTTTACACTCTAAGTCAATAGATGTATAGTTCATTTTTCAGTGTTAATATTTTTTCTTTTTCTTGTATCACATCACTGAGTGTGTGAAAACGTTACGAGAATGTCATAGCAGTATGGTCTTGTAGCGGTCTTCAATAGATGCCGATAAATGGCGTAACCAGTGCACATTGACGAAGTTTTTAAGGAGCTTTATAGAAATACAATTTCTTACCAACTTCTTCTTAGTGCCAATTTTGCCACCATAATATCAGAGCTTTTTTACAAGTCAGACACAAGACTTATGTTTTTTCACTTTCTTACTAGGTATATACTCTTTCCATTCGCTCATTTTCTATTTAACACATGAAACAGATATACCAGGGCCAGAAAGAGACCACTTTACCTTTATCTCTCTCTGGTCCGTCGCTATTTCTATATCAGTTTATTATTTATGTCAAGCGACGAAGACAAGCTTCGTTATATTACTAAGTAAGAAAGTAATAAAACTTACGTTTCAGTGATTAGAAACCTATCAGAAAGTGGTGAAACAGGCCCTTAGAATACTAACGTATACATTCTTCTTTGATTTAGATGACGTGCAAGAGGAAGACGAGGATGCCAAAGAAAAAATCGTGAAAATTGAGACAGTGGAAGGACCCTCCGACCAGAAACCTGACGACAAGACCCAGCATCCCTCCAAAACTGAGCAAACTGACATCGCTAGTAAGGATTATTTATTTATCAAAATACAAGAACTATATTTCTCATAACTGACACCGATATTAACCTGATGAAGAGCCCCTCAAAACATTTTACGTCAAACTTCTTCATACAAAAAAAATAGCGCCATTTGTCAAAATTTCCGCTAATGCACTGTCCGCAACATTTCGGATCGTCCCTGTAGAAAATCGCTTGCGGACTAGTAACAAGTATTAGTCTATGGTATTTGTGATCTGTGGTGTGGATAGCGGTTCATAGACAATACTGCGGTCAGCTTACAACTGACGGTGTTGGTGCCAAAACAAAAAACTTTTAGTAAACTGGCGACATTTTTTTCTGTGTATACGTCTATTTTACGCTATTAAAGTCTTCAACGAATGAACCATTTTTTTTATACACTTACCGTGTCAAATACAAAGTCTGCACCCCAAAATTGCATTGAAAGTTAGGTAGTTTATCTCAAAACTGTGTATCAAGTATTAGTCTATGGTATTAGTGATCTGTGGTGTGGATAGCGGTTCATAGACAATATTGCGGTCAGCTTACAACTGACGGTGCTGGTGCCAAAACAAAAAAAAAATTGACACTAGTAAACTGGCTACATTTTTTCTGTGTATAAGTACATCTATTTTACGCTATTAAAGTCTTCAAAGAATGAACTGTTATTTTTCATACACTTACCGTGTCAAATCCAAAGTCTGCACCCCAAAATTGTATTGAAAGTTAGGTAGTTTATCTCAAAAATTGCATCTCTTTTCCTCTCAAGGTTTCCTCCCGTCGGAGTCGATGTCGCTGTCTCCCTCTCGCCTGCTGCGCGACGCGGAGTGCTGGCTGGAGGGTTCGGTGCAGGACTTCTCTCTCAGCTCCTTCCTGGGACATCTGGAGGGACGGCCTCCACCTGAACTAGGGGTAATACATTTTTAATGCTTCCGTACCCTAAGGTTAGAAACGGGACCCCATTACTAAGACTTCGCCGTCCGTCCGTCAGTCCGTCTGTCACCAGGCTGTACCTCTAGAACCGTGATGGTTATATATTATATTATAGTAGATGACTTGAAATATTCACAGTTGAAAATGTATTTCTGTTGCCGCTATAACAACAAATACTAATAAAAAAGACGTGTGGCACTCGGAGACTGCCGCGGTAAAGCTATTGCATAGCTGTTTTTATCAACTTATGCAAATATAATTACACAACCAATGCCACCTAGAGACGAGTTGCTGAACTAAAGAGACAAGCGTGATATTTCAAAAAGTCATTAAAAGTTCTGCTATTCATCGATAGATGGCAAAACTAAAAAATGTTAGGTTATTTTCGTTACGGAATTTCTGGTTTCGGTCTCCACGCTCAAAGCCCGCGATAGAAGCTATGCAATAGCTTAAAAATGAAATAAAATAAATATTTAACGTGATTTTTTGATCGGTTTTAAATTTAATTTGCACCCCTGCACTTTTAGTTTATTTTAATACTATTTAGAAGTCTGATAGTACGGAACCCTCAGTGCGTGAGCCCGACTCGCACTTGGCCGGCTTTTGTTTGTGCCAAAGCAGTACTGAGCATTATTCTCGTTGAAAAACAGTTTAGTCCTCTAACGTGAAGTATGTCGCAGGTGGATTCGCACCTTCAGTCGTTGATGGCGGAATCGAGCGTCGACTACGTCGCGAAGTTCGCCGACCTCGCCGCAGAGGTCACGGATGAACCCGACCTTGCCGACGACCTTACTTAAATTAGTCGCTATAAGATATTTTATAAGTATAATATAGACAATATTTTAACATTTCAAAAAAGAAAATTAAAATATGCCAAAAAAATTAAGTGCTTTTTATTTCGTTTAATTTTCGTGTATACCCCAGTGTAAAAATACACAACATTTTTAACATCACGGACAACATTTTTAACATTACGGATAAGAATGCAGAAATGAGTTCATAGGCTGTCATAACATGAAATCCAGCCCCCAAGGTGCAGATTTCTTTGAACTCACAGTTCACACCCCTATATCATCTACACTAATATTATAAAGAGGAAAGATTTGTATTTTTGTATTTTTGTATGTAACGAATAAACTCAAAAGGTACTGGACCGATTTTAATAATTCTTTTTTCATTAGAAAGCTACATTATCACTGAGTAACATAGGCTATATTTAGTACTAGATTACTATATAAATCTTTAGAAATTCCTATTAAAACCAACCGAAGGTGTAAAAAAATTACCCATAAAATGTCTTTCATCGCATACGCTGCGAAGAGTATTAATGATAGGACAAAAAAATGTTCGACAATATTATAGAATATATCAATATCTACAAAAAACTTCGCGAGACCATGTATCTAACTATTGTAGTTACGTCACTATAACTACTTTTTTACATTTAACAAATTGATAGAAATGCCGATCAAACTCAGACCGTGTTATCCATACCATTTATAAATTTTTATCCAAATAAATAATTCAATATTCAAGACTGTCTCAATACCTGATGATTACTTTTTGAATTATTGAAATCGGACATTCCATTCAAAAGTTATCATGAAATTAAAATAAAAATAGACAATATCTTGGAATTACCACATAGGCGCACCGCAAGGCTCCGACTGAAAATCAGCGCTGTGTGCTCCCATGCTTATATGGGGCACACAGCACCATGCTGAGTTGGGGCCTTTTTCCGGGCTATGCCACATGTGACAGGCGGTGTCTGGTGCTTCCGTCACTTGGGCAATTATTGGTTTTTGTTGCCCGAGTGGGGGAAGCTTCAGGCATCGTTTTAGTACGTAAGGTGCACGTAAGGTGTCACTAAGGTATATTGTTTTGTTACATGTGGCACTTTCTTATGGAATAAAGTTTTTCTTTCTTTCTTTCTTTCAACTGGTGAAACGATTTGGCTGAAATTTAGAATGTAGATAGACAATATCCTGGAATTACCAAACTACCACATTGGCACGTCGCAACTGCTGAAACGATTTGCATGTAATTTGGAACGGAGATAGATAATATTCTAGAATTATCAAATTACCATATCGGCCAGCCGCAACTGCTAAAACGATTTAGCTGAAGTTTTCAGGGGAATTCGACGATATCCTGGAATTACCACATAGGCTACTTTTATCTCGCGGAATTGTGAAAAACGAAATGCACGCGGGAGAAATACTCCTTCATTCCGCAAATACCCAAACGATTTGGTTGATATTTGGAAGGGAGATAGCCTATGTCCTGGATGTACACATAAGATACTTTTGTCTTAGAAAATTCACGTTCAACGCGGGATATGTGAAAAACTAAATTTCAGGAGGGGAACTACTTTCCTTAAAACATACATTTTGAATGAAGTCGGTTGAAAAACCCCAATTTTTCACATTCAGCTATAAAATACAGCTATAGGTAGATTGCTTCATAGATCGTAATATAAAGATCGTAATATAAAGTAGAGGATAGGAAACAAGAAATGTCAAGTGAAGCTTCCGTAGCCAAATAATGGCGAATGGGCGGAGCCTAAATGACATTTAAGGCTAGGGACTACCCCTACATCTGTGGGACTACCGATATCGATGTTTTTATATAGGTACTCGACAAAATTATCAGAAACATATTTAAATTATTATATTATAAACATAGGGTACTTTTTACTTACGTACGCAGGCAAAAGCTTGGGAATAAAGAAAATCGACTTATTTTAAAAATTATTTATTTCTTAACTCAGATTTATTTCTTAACTTAGATATTATATTTCTTAACTCAGATAACTTATGATAAAGTGAAAAAAGAAAAAAAAGTGAAGATATCATCTATATCACTAAACCGCCAGCGGCCAGATGCCGTGAGCAGTGGCGTCCTTTATTTTGCTCGACATCCATTTTTTGGGAATCTGAAATAAAAATAAAAGGTATAAGTAGGTAAATTTATATACAAACATACCTGAATGTATGCATACATGCATTCACGCATGCATGCATACGTGCACTCACGCATGCATGCATGGATATATTCATACATACACGCATGCATACATACATACATACTTTATTTTTCCCGGAGTTGCAAAATTATTTTTTTGTGAAATAAATAAATTTTCGTAAAAAAACTAAAAGTTTCGGTAATCCATATGACACCAGCTACTGACTGACGTAACCATGACGTATCAATAGATTAAACGGACGTATAATATACTTTATGCAAAAAAAAAATACAGGTATCCTCCACCATCGGTATTAAAACACACCTGTATTTTGAATATCACTTTTTTGCGCATTGTAAATTTTTTGTGAGAAACGTCCATCAATGCCTCTTTTGCGGGCCGCTGCAGTAATGTAGGTACTAGATATATATAGTAGTACGCTAAAAAAATAACGGATAGTCCGTGTACAATGGCTCTTGGCTTGAATTTTTGTCTTAGCTCCGTGTTTTTATTTTTTAATAACTTTAAACTATATAATTGTCTATTGTGTGTAAGTATTTTCTATGTATTTATAACAGTAATATTATTATAATATTTACGTTGAATGATGAAAATTTTATTAAAATCACAAAAGAATTAATTCGCATCTCCTGGAAAATATAAGTATGTGTGGTGCACCCTCTCGTCCTACTGAATATCTCTTAAGTCGTCGTAACTTCGAACTAGGGCAACCTGATTTAAACCAACAGCCCTTACTGTTTCTCTCTCTACCCCTCAACCACCTTCAATGTGACAAACAGTACGTATTATTTTTATCGATATTCAATTTGCTGATAAACAATACAATCCCAACACTACATTTACATTCAAACAAAAACTCGAGAAATAATCTAAGTTTTCCATTTTACCGCATAAATTTGAGTGTTTTTAATTAAATAAAGCAGAAGCTAAGCTAAACTTTACCGAAAAAAGGCAAAATACTCGTTACAAAAAGAGAAACTAGAAAAATGTATTGCTTACCTGTGAAATGAAATTCCTGGGATTCTTTCAGTGTTTTTGCTATTACAGCCTACAACTGAGACCTTTACCATTATTTATTGCTTATAACAACAACTTAAACATTAACTAATTTTAATAAAATACCAAACAAAATTTAAATCAACACCGGAAAAACAAATTACGCCATGTTTACGGTCCTGAAAAAAAGCTTCAACACACAGATCGTATGACGTCATTTGACATTTGCGTAACGCGTTTACGCAATAACATAATCCGCCTGTCTCGTTCTAATAACGTAGCTTTCCATGAATGAGAAAGGCATGGAAATAGTTTTATATGTTTCATTCAAAAATACGTCATATAACTATAGATAAGTAAAATGCAACAGATCCTCTTAGAATCTTTCATCATTGGATTGCTTTGACTAACTTTCTTTAAAGTAGGTGTAAAGGTCATTAAGGGAATTCAGGGTTTTCTCGGGATATGTGAAAAATGTAATTTAACGCGAGCGAAGCCGCGGGCAAAAGCTAGTGTATAGGGTTCGGGATATGAAATGAAATTTAGGCCGTGTTATTTGATACACTTGTTTTGTATTCGCGGTAATTGGTACATTATCGAACCGGGGGCTGGACGCAGCGAGCACCCACGGCGCGTGCGCTTAACAGTATAGCTCGGGTCTGACTGCTGCGCAGACTTTCGGCGCATAACGCGAGGCGCCTACGCCTCGCGCATGCGTGCAGGCAAGCGTTTGGTGCGAGAGGGACGTGGCATACTACAATTGCGAGGAAGAGAGCTAGTAGGCGCTATATCCTCCCCCTCCAAGCCAGTGGAAGGCAGTGGAGCTGGCTTGGGATCCTGAGTTTTCCGCGGTCTACCCCTCTTACGCCCGTGAATAATGACTTCCTGATCTCCTACATACGGCGTCAGATGGCTGACATGGTACTTCCCTCGAGGGACATTCTCTTTATCAGTCACTTCGTACGTAGTGGGGGAAATAACCTTGCTTATTTGGTATGGGCCTTCCCTTCGAGGTGCCAGTTTGGAGGTGAAACCTTTAGCCGCCTGACTCAGACGATGACTCTCCACCAGAATAAGATCGCCTTCTTGAAAAACAGGCCCTGGTCGGCGGTTTTTATCTGCAGCTCCCTTACGGAGGTCCTGTTGACGTTCAACTCGCCATTTTACTTCTTGCAGACGCTCAACGAAATCCCTCAGATAAGGAGTAATCTGTGGCACATAGTTTTCCTGCTCTACGACCATCCTCAGGTCGCAGGTTACATCCATTGGAGACCGAAACTCTCGCGCAAAGGTTAAATAAGCAGCTGAGTGGCCAGTGGCTTCGTTAAACGCCGTGTTTAGCGCAAAGCGCACTGAAGCCAGCACTTCAGGCCAACGGCGATGTTCGGGATCGACCAGAATCGCCAGCATCTGTTTCATTTCTCGATTCTTCCGCTCAGCGGGGTTTGCTTCAGGGTGATATACTGGGGTTAGGTTTTGTTTAATACCGAGGACCTGCATGACTTTTTGCATCACCGCTGACACGAACTGCTGGCCGTGATCTGAGATAACGCGGCGAGGAAACCCGTAACGGAGAAAGACGTCCTCAATTAGGATCTTGGCGCAAGCTTCTGAGGTTGCCTCTGCCAAAGGAAAAAGCTCCACCCACCTACTGGCGGTGTCTTCTACCAAGAAGATCCACTTCTCTCCCTTACTTCCTTCAGGAAGTGGCCCAAACAAATCCATTGCAATAACCTCAAAACGTTGACTTGGAGCAGGTGTTTGGAGTAGCCCCGCAGGTTTGAGATTTGTCGGTTTAAATTTTTGGCAGAGGTCGCATGTCTTTAGATATTTCGCGACATATTGGCGCATGTTGGGGAAAAAGTACCTCTCCTTGGCCTTCTTCAAGGTACGTTCTAAGCCCAAATGTCCTGCTGTAGGTGCGTCATGAACAGCTTTCATCAGTTCTTCTCGCATGGTCTCAGGTACCACTAGTTGTGGCTCTTCTGAATCACTAGCAGGATCGAAGCGGAAAAGGACTCCTTGGTTAAGGTAATAGCCCCGATCAGTCCATCGGGTTGCCGCTTCGTTCTTTTCATAATCGTCTAGTATTTTCTTGATTTCAGGATCCGCTAATTGAGCTGACCGAATCTCCTCGGAGCTCCGATGCGGCAAGTCCACGGAGATTGGACATACGTCGCAAGTGACTTCTGCAGCTTGGGACGGTTGACACACGGGACGACTCAATGTGTCTGCGACTACATTAGCTCTTCCGGGAGTATACTCAACATCTAGGTTGAAGGCTTGTATCTTTAAAGCCCAACGGGCCAAGCGTCCGCTTGGAGTCTTAAGCGAGAGCAGCCACTT
Source organism: Coenonympha arcania (assembly GCA_036785405.1). Taxonomy (NCBI): domain Eukaryota; kingdom Metazoa; phylum Arthropoda; class Insecta; order Lepidoptera; family Nymphalidae; genus Coenonympha; species Coenonympha arcania. The sequence goes on along the minus strand of JAWDAA010000030.1, from coordinate 766,921 downwards.
TAGGGGCTGATGGTCCGTTGCAACCCGTACTTCGGCTCCTTCGAGATATCCACGAAATTTATCCAGAGCCCACACAACAGCCAGCGCTTCTCTTTCGGTGGTACTGTAGTTACGCTCAGCTGACGTCAACAATCTACTAGCGTATTCTATCGGCAACTCCTCTTTAGGCTCTGGTCCCTGCAGAAGGACTGCACCTAAAGCGTAAGCACTAGCGTCGGTACGTAATACAAACGGCTGATCAAAAGACGGTTGACGCAGAATAGGGGCGGTGCACAGCTTACGCTTCAGTTCTTCAAAAGACTGAGCTTGCTCCTCCCCCCATTTCCAAGGTCTATCCTTCTTGGTTAGGTCGGTCAACGGGCGAGCAACTTCTGAGAAGTGTGGGATAAATTTTCGAAACCACGAGCAAGTTTGCAGAAAGCTTTTTAGTTCTTTTAGGTTCTGAGGAGGAAGCCTGTCCACAATCGCCTGTATTTTCGACGGATCAGGTTCTAGGCCTTGGGCGGTGATTACGTGCCCTAGATAAGTCACTCTTTCCCTGGCGAAAACACACTTCTCTCGATTTGCTCGGAGTTTAAACTGTCGTAATCGTTCAAACACCTGTTTCAGATCCTGCAGGTGTGTCTCCAGATTGTCAGAGATCACTAGAATATCATCTAAATATGCCACGACTGTCATATCTTTAAGGCCCGCACGAAATCGATCCATTAAGCGTTGAAACGTCGATGGCGAGTTCTTCAAGCCAAAAGGCATGCGCCGAAATTGAAACGTCCCAAACGGCGAAACGAATGCAGTTTTATGTCGGTCCTCAGGAGCCACTTCAACTTGCCAGTAGCCCGATTTAAGATCAATCGTGGACATCACGCAATTACTTTTAGCAGAAGCCAGGATATCGTCGATTAACGGCAGCGGGTACTTGTCCGTACGCGTCACGGCGTTTAATTTCCTATAATCGACGCAAAATCTGGTTTCTCCATTCTTCTTAGGAACCAGAACAACCGGCGAGGTCCATTCAGACTCTGCTTCTTCTATCACATTAAGTTCTAACATTTTGTCAATTTCTGCCCTTATTATCTCCTTTTTTGCGGGTGTTACCCGATAGGGCGGAGTAGAGATAGGCGCGGCGTCACCCGTATCGATTCTGTGTACGGCAAAGGGCGTTGGCTCTCCCCCTGCACTAAAAATATCTTCATTACTTTGTATCAGTGCGCCCAACTTCTCTTTCTCGTCCGGTGATAAGCGAACCCCCTCGCCCTCGCGGAGGCAAACGGCAGCACTAGCTGCGACGCGGTTGTCATCATTTTCGTATTGCAACTCGTTAAAGCCCGTTGAATGTAAAGAGAAACGATCGTTATCAAAGTCGAGTACCATGCCAGCATCCGCAATAAAATTCATCCCCAATAAAGAATCTTTTGCGCCAGGCAAGACCATGAAAAGTGTCTCCAACTCTTTTCCTAGCAACTTTACATTAACTAAGGCAGTTTCCACTACCTGAATTCGTTGACTACCGTCCGCGAAACGCAACTCAGTTTCTACACTATTAAACACTTGGCCATTTGCCCTTAAATGCCTCGTTAAGCTATCACTGGCCACTGATTGTCTCGCACCAGTATCGAGCAATGCTGTACCGACAGCACCGAACACTTCCACTTTGAAAATGGGACGCACACGCGGGTTAAGCACTGTTTTACCTACGGACACCGACTGGAACGCCGTCGTCGCCGTTGACGGGAGCGTGGTGTGTTTTTCCTTGCACACCTTGCAATTCGACCTTATCACCCCGGGCGCACCACATCCGAAACAAGTGAGGGATGGGCGCAGCTCCGGCTGTGCTGCGGCAGGTTCACCTTTTGTTGATTCCGTAGTAGGCTTATTCTTAAGCTTGCGGCAGTCTTCCTTGACATGGCCGAATAACTTACAAAATGCACATCGTGGTCTCGGCTTTCCTTGCGAGCTCTTCTCTGGTTTCACTACCGGAGGTGACGATGATGTCGAAGCATGAGCGGAAGTCGGCGACGGGTAGGCAGGTATACTTTTATATTCACCAGTGGGTGATGTAGCTTTTCCTTCCTCCAGGACATCCTCTACCACCCGTGCCTGTTGTAGCAGCTCAGCGAACGAATTAAAAGCAGTCCGTACTACCTTTTCACGGATCCTCTTATGGAGTAGGCCATACACCATATCAAGCTGTACGGGATTTTCTGACAATGTATTTGGAGGTAGCTGAGCGATGAGGGCCCTGACCCTACACACGAAGACATCAGTGCGTTCTTTGCCTTGCTCTTTACAAAATATTTCTCGATAGATTCTGTGCGGCGGGAGGCGTGGACCGAAAGTTTGCCGAAGTAAGTCAATCGCTTCCTGCCAACTCGTTACTGAATGCTTTACACCCTGCCACCACGTAGCCGCAAAGTCAGTGAACAACATCGGCAGGCCTCTCAAGGCAATATCGTCGTTAACGCCGACACAGTCTTTATAAATCTGCACAGAGTCTATAAAGGCCAGAACATCGCCTGCACCATTGTATCTCGACGTACATTTAGATAGGTTCGTACTTACAGTAGCCGATGGCGGCGGCGCGCCTTGTATAGGCATCTGCGACCGCAAAGATTGCAATAACAATACCAGCTGTTGGTCCGTCATCATGATCGGTGCAGCTGTAGACTGGGACTGGTGCGCAGTGACGGGCGGAGCCTGCCGCTCTTGTGCCGTCTCCGCGGAGGGAAGCGGCTCACGCCCGAGATGTGGCGGCGAAGTGGTGGAGGCGCCAGCGGACGGTGGTCCTGCCAGCGGCGGCGTCGACGCGCGCACGTCAACGAATAGTTCATCACCACTCGACGGCATCACACTACCAGGCTGCTGCATATTCCGCGAAGCACTATTAGCACGCGACCGAGTCAGCACCATATCCATAAAAGTCTATGTAACGCAGCCAACACAATTCCAAACAACTGTTCTTAAACACTGCGTAAGCACTACTTGTAAGTCTTAAGAAGTTTATACGTACTACGTTATACGTTTATACTAAAACAAGTCAATAGGTACACACTCTCGTGAGTCTAACACACTATTCGCGGTAATTGCGTAACTAAATCCGCCGTAAAACAGGCCCCGGGCGCTGGAATAACTGATGCCGGCCCTGGATTTCCGCGCAATGTTCGTAAACCACGTAGGTAGGTTCCAGCGCGCACGTCGCAACGTGAATGTTCTAGCACCGAAACTTATTGTCACTCGTCACTAGATAAACATCTACCTAGTACGGTCTTTAGTCACTTTTAGGTCTTTAGCTCACAGCAAAACACATTAGTCACTAAAGTTTTATACAAAATACCGTTCGTTGCGTTTAGGTACTCCTAGTATCCTAGTTTAAAACCTAAATTCGCACGAAGCGTCCTTACACGTTCACTTAAACTGTTTACAGTTTTAAAACAAATTGTTCTAACGTTCGATACGAGCTTTAGACAATCTAGGTATCCTAACTTAAGACCTAACAGACTTCACTCGCACGAAGCGTTGATTTACACACACTCACACACTTTTAGTTCTAAAACAGTTATTATAACGTCCGACTAGAGTCCCCAGATAACCTAGGAATCCTACTCGAATTACCTAAGCACTAGACTCATACGGAGCATTGTCAAACATGTTTCTCCACTAGATTACTTCTAGCACTCACTAGGTATACTAACTAACTAACTAACTAACTAACTAACTAACTAACTAACTAACTAACTAACGTTCGACGCAAGTTTTAGATATCCCACTACAATACCTAGACTCGCACGAAGCGCTTGTTTATAGCACTAGCGTTCACTGGTTCACGTTGTAACCCCACACTATCCTAGGAAACCTAAGCTAGGCACTAAGCACTAGGATGAAATGTGAGTACTTAATCAGCCGTAACCGTGAAGCACTAGGTACAAAGTTTCGGGAACGTTAATTATAAGTTCCACGGTTCGACACACACAACACGGGTTAGCAGTCAAATAAACCGGGCTGCCCTAGGAATAACACAAGCACTAGAACGCCTTTTGTATGGTCACCGACTGACTTTTGAGTACACTTCCGTTTAGCTACTGTTTTTTAAAAAACACTAGGTACGCAAGTTCGCGAAATAACACGGCCACACGTTGGGAGCGCCACATATAGGGTTCGGGATATGAAATGAAATTTAGGCCGTGTTATTTGATACACTTGTTTTGTATTCGCGGTAATTGGTACATTATCGAACCGGGGGCTGGACGCAGCGAGCACCCACGGCGCGTGCGCTTAACAGTATAGCTCGGGTCTGACTGCTGCGCAGACTTTCGGCGCATAACGCGAGGCGCCTACGCCTCGCGCATGCGTGCAGGCAAGCGTTTGGTGCGAGAGGGACGTGGCATACTACAATTGCGAGGAAGAGAGCTAGTAGGCGCTATAAGTGTTTAATAAATCAAAGTGTTCTTTTGTGAGTATTAGATGGTATTAGACAAGGATTAAAAGTACCGCGAACGGTACGCGTAGTCTTGCATAAATAGTGGGCATAGACAACTAAATACCTGACAGATCAATGCCAACTCGATGTCAGCTGTCAATCAATGTTGAAATGAGTAGGTATTTGACATTTGAATTGTAAGTTAGGCTATGTGTACATATATTAAACTTTATGTTTTTGCACTTAAAACTATGATGTGAATAATAATTGAAATTTAAAATTATACTATAAAAATTCCGATCTTATTCTGTACTTAACTATCATCCAAAGTGGCGTGTTTTTGTAATTTCTTCAATATGATTTTTGAACTTTTCACGTAAGTTTTTTTTGCTATTTTTTCAGTACAAATGCATTATCTTATTTAATTCAATCTTAATTCTGCCTATACATTAATTCCTAGTTTAATTTTTCATAACTTTCTCGATATCGGTCTATAATAAAAAAATAACAAGCAAGATAAAAGTTTAGGTATGTACCTACCTATTACATGATGTTTCTTTTCTACTTTACATTAAAATGATTGTGAGATAAGATAAAAAAGTAACGAAGGCTCAAAATTCGTTGCTCCTAACAGAGGCCTGTGTCTAGCCGTGGCAAGTTTATTGGGACACTACATCTAATATTTATAAAATTCTCTCGCTTTTATCTGTTATCAAACTCCTCCGAAACGGTTGGACCGATTGTTATGAAATTTTCAGTGTATATTCTCTGGGTCTGGGAGTAGCTTGTTATCTATTTTTATGTCCCTAAGTGGAAAAAAATTTATATGGCAAAACAACGTTTGCCGAGTCAGCTAGTCTAATATATAAAATTCTATCGCTTTTCTTTGTAACCAAACTCCTCCGAAACGGCTGGACCGATCTTTATGAAATTTTCAGTATGTGATCACTGGGTCTGGGAGCAGATTGTTACCTATTTTCTATGTGCCTAAGTGAGAAAAATTTATATGGCAAAACAACATTTGCCAGGTCAGTTATATGTATTATTACATTAAAGGTTTTTTTGATTATTTTATTGATAGGCTTGTGTTTGACTACAATCATGTCCGATGGAAAGCAATGGTCAGCTATAGCTTGTGTTATGGGTGGAGAGCGCTTGCCTACAAAATGGCTATTCACTTTATCTTGATTATACTTGGCTGGGGACAGGGAAGCTGGAAGGGTGTTCTACACCTCAGCATCTTGTAGTAGAACCTTTGTTGACTAACACACATACTGATCTACCTTTTAACACAACAGTCAGAAATATCCCCTGGTGTGTTAAGCCTGACTTTAGAAATACCTGAATCCTGTGAAAGCACCAAATGCCATATTAAGTCTTGCCTATGCTATATTATAAACATCTCTCTCTGTGTATCCATATAGGATTAGAAAGAAAAAAAATCGACAAAAGTAGACAATTACATCCCAGCCTCTCTGAAAAGGTAATAATAACACTTTTTGGTTACAGATTAATTATAATATTACCATTGATGTTGCTTGGAGTTCTACTATTCGGCGCATTCGTTATAGTTCCTTGTGCTTTTATCTTTGCATCATGGTACATGAGGATTAGAGAGAGAAAGCTGCAGAGGAGGAAAAGAGATGGGGCTAATATTGCCTTCTTCCACCCTTATTGTAATGCCGGTGGCGGAGGAGAGAGAGTTCTGTGGGTGGCCATAAAAGCTATATTGACCAGGTAATGGAATAAAATTAACAGATTTTGAACTCTATATTATTTTTCTTTACATTTAACATACTTTTAACTGCAGTACTGTGTTGGGCATACAGAAATCTTAGTGAATTAAAAAACTGTCTCGTTTTAAAATGATTTCTTTGTATTGCCTACTTGGTTTTAGATCAAACTCAAACTCAAAATATCTTTATTTCACAAAGGCCTAACATACAGGCTCTTGTAAAACGTCAATACGATATTTGTCGCTATGGTAGTAACTATAAGTTGACTTAAAACTAAGTTTACGAGAGTTTAAACGCACCCTGCACTGAGAAGAAGATCCATACTTATATTAACAAAAAAGAAATGTAAACAAATTCTTTGTATCTCCTACTTAGTTTTAGATCCCTTATAAACAAACCCCATTTAAAAAAATTAATATTTACGACCAAAAATAACTATACAATTATGAGAAATGACCTTTTGATGAATTTGTTTTACATATTTTGTAATGAATATTACTATCCTCTTTTGAATTGTACTTACTCAAAAAAAATTGAACAATATACCTTTGTCAGTGATATCTAAGTACAAATATTATTAACAGAAAAATCAACATTGTCTGTCTAAATTTCATGGCATAATAACACTAATTTTCCTTTTTATTTGAAATTCATAGGTATCCAGACTCACACATTTACATCTACACAGTAGAGACAGCAGAACCCACAACCATACTCAATAAGGCTCAAAACCAGTTCAACGTTAAAATATCTCCTGAGCGAATCAACTTTGTACGACTCCATCTGCAGAAGGCGATAGAGGCTCAAACATACCCGTACTTTACATTGCTGTTGCAAAGCTTAGGGACTATGATACTGGGGATGGAAGCTTTTATGAAGTTCAATCCAGGTATGAATCCTTATTATTGCAGGAGGAAGTTAATAACATTAATTGTAATGTTCTAGAAGGATCTTTATGGATGTTTTTAAATTTGTATAATGTGGAGTGTAGCATATCTTTGTGGCTTGAACACACTAATAAATATAAGGTAGAACAATCTAGGAAACAACATCAATTAGTATCCAATTTTTGCAAAAATGTCCTCTAATATTTGGAATTAGATAGATGAAAGTTTTATAACAAGCAATTCAAACTCATCTTAATCCCTTTTAAAGTGAAAACTGCTTTAGGTGGGTTTTTTTGAGATGGCGAAAAAACCATTGAACTCGCGACACTATTACCGTAAGCAACCTTACGTAATTGTTCAAGTTTTCACTTTTCTCGGTAGTGCCAGTGTCTCGTTTTTTTCAAAAGCAATTTTTTAGATCCAAGATGGTAGAAATATCTTCTGCCGTCTTGGATTACCGTAAAAAATTAACATTAATGTATAAGATGGCGCATCCCGCCACTTGTCACTAATCATAATCCCTCTTGTTTCTTAGATGTCTACATAGACACTATGGGGTGTGCGTTCACGTACCCCATATTCCGCTACCTGGCGCAGTGCCCCGTGGGCTGCTACACGCACTACCCCACCATCACGGCGGCCATGATGCGCCGCGTCAAGCACCGCCTCGTCAGCTACAACAACAGCAGCGTCATCGCGCGGAACCCGCTGCTGACGTGGTGCAAGCTGCTGTATTACAAGATGTTTGGATGGGTGAGTGAGTCGATGTAACCGGCGCAGTGCCCCGTGGGCTGCTACACGCACTACCCCACCATCACGGCGGCCATGATGCGCCGCGTCAAGCACCGCCTCGTCAGCTACAACAACAGCAGCGTCATCGCGCGGAACCCGCTGCTGACGTGGTGCAAGCTGCTGTATTACAAGATGTTTGGATGGGTGAGTGAGTCGATGTAACCGGCGCAGTGCCCCGTGGGCTGCTACACGCACTACCCCACCATCACGGCGGCCATGATGCGCCGCGTCAAGCACCGCCTCGTCAGCTACAACAACAGCAGCGTCATCGCGCGGAACCCGCTGCTGACGTGGTGCAAGCTGCTGTATTACAAGATGTTTGGATGGGTGAGTGAGTCGATGTAACCGGCGCAGTGCCCCGTGGGCTGCTACACGCACTACCCCACCATCACGGCGGCCATGATGCGCCGCGTCAAGCACCGCCTCGTCAGCTACAACAACAGCAGCGTCATCGCGCGGAACCCGCTGCTGACGTGGTGCAAGCTGCTGTATTACAAGATGTTTGGATGGGTGAGTGAGTCGATGTAACCGGCGCAGTGCCCCGTGGGCTGCTACACGCACTACCCCACCATCACGGCGGCCATGATGCGCCGCGTCAAGCACCGCCTCGTCAGCTACAACAACAGCAGCGTCATCGCGCGGAACCCGCTGCTGACGTGGTGCAAGCTGCTGTATTACAAGATGTTTGGATGGGTGAGTGAGTCGATGTAACCGGCGCAGTGCCCCGTGGGCTGCTACACGCACTACCCCACCATCACGGCGGCCATGATGCGCCGCGTCAAGCACCGCCTCGTCAGCTACAACAACAGCAGCGTCATCGCGCGGAACCCGCTGCTGACGTGGTGCAAGCTGCTGTATTACAAGATGTTTGGATGGGTGAGTGAGTCGATGTAACCGGCGCAGTGCCCCGTGGGCTGCTACACGCACTACCCCACCATCACGGCGGCCATGATGCGCCGCGTCAAGCACCGCCTCGTCAGCTACAACAACAGCAGCGTCATCGCGCGGAACCCGCTGCTGACGTGGTGCAAGCTGCTGTATTACAAGATGTTTGGATGGGTGAGTGAGTCGATGTAACCGGCGCAGTGCCCCGTGGGCTGCTACACGCACTACCCCACCATCACGGCGGCCATGATGCGCCGCGTCAAGCACCGCCTCGTCAGCTACAACAACAGCAGCGTCATCGCGCGGAACCCGCTGCTGACGTGGTGCAAGCTGCTGTATTACAAGATGTTTGGATGGGTGAGTGAGTCGATGTAACCGGCGCAGTGCCCCGTGGGCTGCTACACGCACTACCCCACCATCACGGCGGCCATGATGCGCCGCGTCAAGCACCGCCTCGTCAGCTACAACAACAGCAGCGTCATCGCGCGGAACCCGCTGCTGACGTGGTGCAAGCTGCTGTATTACAAGATGTTTGGATGGGTGAGTGAGTCGATGTAACCGGCGCAGTGCCCCGTGGGCTGCTACACGCACTACCCCACCATCACGGCGGCCATGATGCGCCGCGTCAAGCACCGCCTCGTCAGCTACAACAACAGCAGCGTCATCGCGCGGAACCCGCTGCTGACGTGGTGCAAGCTGCTGTATTACAAGATGTTTGGATGGGTGAGTGAGTCGATGTAACCGGCGCAGTGCCCCGTGGGCTGCTACACGCACTACCCCACCATCACGGCGGCCATGATGCGCCGCGTCAAGCACCGCCTCGTCAGCTACAACAACAGCAGCGTCATCGCGCGGAACCCGCTGCTGACGTGGTGCAAGCTGCTGTATTACAAGATGTTTGGATGGGTGAGTGAGTCGATGTAACCGGCGCAGTGCCCCGTGGGCTGCTACACGCACTACCCCACCATCACGGCGGCCATGATGCGCCGCGTCAAGCACCGCCTCGTCAGCTACAACAACAGCAGCGTCATCGCGCGGAACCCGCTGCTGACGTGGTGCAAGCTGCTGTATTACAAGATGTTTGGATGGGTGAGTGAGTCGATGTAACCGGCGCAGTGCCCCGTGGGCTGCTACACGCACTACCCCACCATCACGGCGGCCATGATGCGCCGCGTCAAGCACCGCCTCGTCAGCTACAACAACAGCAGCGTCATCGCGCGGAACCCGCTGCTGACGTGGTGCAAGCTGCTGTATTACAAGATGTTTGGATGGGTGAGTGAGTCGATGTAACCGGCGCAGTGCCCCGTGGGCTGCTACACGCACTACCCCACCATCACGGCGGCCATGATGCGCCGCGTCAAGCACCGCCTCGTCAGCTACAACAACAGCAGCGTCATCGCGCGGAACCCGCTGCTGACGTGGTGCAAGCTGCTGTATTACAAGATGTTTGGATGGGTGAGTGAGTCGATGTAACCGGCGCAGTGCCCCGTGGGCTGCTACACGCACTACCCCACCATCACGGCGGCCATGATGCGCCGCGTCAAGCACCGCCTCGTCAGCTACAACAACAGCAGCGTCATCGCGCGGAACCCGCTGCTGACGTGGTGCAAGCTGCTGTATTACAAGATGTTTGGATGGGTGAGTGAGTCGATGTAACCGGCGCAGTGCCCCGTGGGCTGCTACACGCACTACCCCACCATCACGGCGGCCATGATGCGCCGCGTCAAGCACCGCCTCGTCAGCTACAACAACAGCAGCGTCATCGCGCGGAACCCGCTGCTGACGTGGTGCAAGCTGCTGTATTACAAGATGTTTGGATGGGTGAGTGAGTCGATGTAACCGGCGCAGTGCCCCGTGGGCTGCTACACGCACTACCCCACCATCACGGCGGCCATGATGCGCCGCGTCAAGCACCGCCTCGTCAGCTACAACAACAGCAGCGTCATCGCGCGGAACCCGCTGCTGACGTGGTGCAAGCTGCTGTATTACAAGATGTTTGGATGGGTGAGTGAGTCGATGTAACCGGCGCAGTGCCCCGTGGGCTGCTACACGCACTACCCCACCATCACGGCGGCCATGATGCGCCGCGTCAAGCACCGCCTCGTCAGCTACAACAACAGCAGCGTCATCGCGCGGAACCCGCTGCTGACGTGGTGCAAGCTGCTGTATTACAAGATGTTTGGATGGGTGAGTGAGTCGATGTAACCGGCGCAGTGCCCCGTGGGCTGCTACACGCACTACCCCACCATCACGGCGGCCATGATGCGCCGCGTCAAGCACCGCCTCGTCAGCTACAACAACAGCAGCGTCATCGCGCGGAACCCGCTGCTGACGTGGTGCAAGCTGCTGTATTACAAGATGTTTGGATGGGTGAGTGAGTCGATGTAACCGGCGCAGTGCCCCGTGGGCTGCTACACGCACTACCCCACCATCACGGCGGCCATGATGCGCCGCGTCAAGCACCGCCTCGTCAGCTACAACAACAGCAGCGTCATCGCGCGGAACCCGCTGCTGACGTGGTGCAAGCTGCTGTATTACAAGATGTTTGGATGGGTGAGTGAGTCGATGTAACCGGCGCAGTGCCCCGTGGGCTGCTACACGCACTACCCCACCATCACGGCGGCCATGATGCGCCGCGTCAAGCACCGCCTCGTCAGCTACAACAACAGCAGCGTCATCGCGCGGAACCCGCTGCTGACGTGGTGCAAGCTGCTGTATTACAAGATGTTTGGATGGGTGAGTGAGTCGATGTAACCGGCGCAGTGCCCCGTGGGCTGCTACACGCACTACCCCACCATCACGGCGGCCATGATGCGCCGCGTCAAGCACCGCCTCGTCAGCTACAACAACAGCAGCGTCATCGCGCGGAACCCGCTGCTGACGTGGTGCAAGCTGCTGTATTACAAGATGTTTGGATGGGTGAGTGAGTCGATGTAACCGGCGCAGTGCCCCGTGGGCTGCTACACGCACTACCCCACCATCACGGCGGCCATGATGCGCCGCGTCAAGCACCGCCTCGTCAGCTACAACAACAGCAGCGTCATCGCGCGGAACCCGCTGCTGACGTGGTGCAAGCTGCTGTATTACAAGATGTTTGGATGGGTGAGTGAGTCGATGTAACCGGCGCAGTGCCCCGTGGGCTGCTACACGCACTACCCCACCATCACGGCGGCCATGATGCGCCGCGTCAAGCACCGCCTCGTCAGCTACAACAACAGCAGCGTCATCGCGCGGAACCCGCTGCTGACGTGGTGCAAGCTGCTGTATTACAAGATGTTTGGATGGGTGAGTGAGTCGATGTAACCGGCGCAGTGCCCCGTGGGCTGCTACACGCACTACCCCACCATCACGGCGGCCATGATGCGCCGCGTCAAGCACCGCCTCGTCAGCTACAACAACAGCAGCGTCATCGCGCGGAACCCGCTGCTGACGTGGTGCAAGCTGCTGTATTACAAGATGTTTGGATGGGTGAGTGAGTCGATGTAACCGGCGCAGTGCCCCGTGGGCTGCTACACGCACTACCCCACCATCACGGCGGCCATGATGCGCCGCGTCAAGCACCGCCTCGTCAGCTACAACAACAGCAGCGTCATCGCGCGGAACCCGCTGCTGACGTGGTGCAAGCTGCTGTATTACAAGATGTTTGGATGGGTGAGTGAGTCGATGTAACCGGCGCAGTGCCCCGTGGGCTGCTACACGCACTACCCCACCATCACGGCGGCCATGATGCGCCGCGTCAAGCACCGCCTCGTCAGCTACAACAACAGCAGCGTCATCGCGCGGAACCCGCTGCTGACGTGGTGCAAGCTGCTGTATTACAAGATGTTTGGATGGGTGAGTGAGTCGATGTAACCGGCGCAGTGCCCCGTGGGCTGCTACACGCACTACCCCACCATCACGGCGGCCATGATGCGCCGCGTCAAGCACCGCCTCGTCAGCTACAACAACAGCAGCGTCATCGCGCGGAACCCGCTGCTGACGTGGTGCAAGCTGCTGTATTACAAGATGTTTGGATGGGTGAGTGAGTCGATGTAACCGGCGCAGTGCCCCGTGGGCTGCTACACGCACTACCCCACCATCACGGCGGCCATGATGCGCCGCGTCAAGCACCGCCTCGTCAGCTACAACAACAGCAGCGTCATCGCGCGGAACCCGCTGCTGACGTGGTGCAAGCTGCTGTATTACAAGATGTTTGGATGGGTGAGTGAGTCGATGTAACCGGCGCAGTGCCCCGTGGGCTGCTACACGCACTACCCCACCATCACGGCGGCCATGATGCGCCGCGTCAAGCACCGCCTCGTCAGCTACAACAACAGCAGCGTCATCGCGCGGAACCCGCTGCTGACGTGGTGCAAGCTGCTGTATTACAAGATGTTTGGATGGGTGAGTGAGTCGATGTAACCGGCGCAGTGCCCCGTGGGCTGCTACACGCACTACCCCACCATCACGGCGGCCATGATGCGCCGCGTCAAGCACCGCCTCGTCAGCTACAACAACAGCAGCGTCATCGCGCGGAACCCGCTGCTGACGTGGTGCAAGCTGCTGTATTACAAGATGTTTGGATGGGTGAGTGAGTCGATGTAACCGGCGCAGTGCCCCGTGGGCTGCTACACGCACTACCCCACCATCACGGCGGCCATGATGCGCCGCGTCAAGCACCGCCTCGTCAGCTACAACAACAGCAGCGTCATCGCGCGGAACCCGCTGCTGACGTGGTGCAAGCTGCTGTATTACAAGATGTTTGGATGGGTGAGTGAGTCGATGTAACCGGCGCAGTGCCCCGTGGGCTGCTACACGCACTACCCCACCATCACGGCGGCCATGATGCGCCGCGTCAAGCACCGCCTCGTCAGCTACAACAACAGCAGCGTCATCGCGCGGAACCCGCTGCTGACGTGGTGCAAGCTGCTGTATTACAAGATGTTTGGATGGGTGAGTGAGTCGATGTAACCGGCGCAGTGCCCCGTGGGCTGCTACACGCACTACCCCACCATCACGGCGGCCATGATGCGCCGCGTCAAGCACCGCCTCGTCAGCTACAACAACAGCAGCGTCATCGCGCGGAACCCGCTGCTGACGTGGTGCAAGCTGCTGTATTACAAGATGTTTGGATGGGTGAGTGAGTCGATGTAACCGGCGCAGTGCCCCGTGGGCTGCTACACGCACTACCCCACCATCACGGCGGCCATGATGCGCCGCGTCAAGCACCGCCTCGTCAGCTACAACAACAGCAGCGTCATCGCGCGGAACCCGCTGCTGACGTGGTGCAAGCTGCTGTATTACAAGATGTTTGGATGGGTGAGTGAGTCGATGTAACCGGCGCAGTGCCCCGTGGGCTGCTACACGCACTACCCCACCATCACGGCGGCCATGATGCGCCGCGTCAAGCACCGCCTCGTCAGCTACAACAACAGCAGCGTCATCGCGCGGAACCCGCTGCTGACGTGGTGCAAGCTGCTGTATTACAAGATGTTTGGATGGGTGAGTGAGTCGATGTAACCGGCGCAGTGCCCCGTGGGCTGCTACACGCACTACCCCACCATCACGGCGGCCATGATGCGCCGCGTCAAGCACCGCCTCGTCAGCTACAACAACAGCAGCGTCATCGCGCGGAACCCGCTGCTGACGTGGTGCAAGCTGCTGTATTACAAGATGTTTGGATGGGTGAGTGAGTCGATGTAACCGGCGCAGTGCCCCGTGGGCTGCTACACGCACTACCCCACCATCACGGCGGCCATGATGCGCCGCGTCAAGCACCGCCTCGTCAGCTACAACAACAGCAGCGTCATCGCGCGGAACCCGCTGCTGACGTGGTGCAAGCTGCTGTATTACAAGATGTTTGGATGGGTGAGTGAGTCGATGTAACCGGCGCAGTGCCCCGTGGGCTGCTACACGCACTACCCCACCATCACGGCGGCCATGATGCGCCGCGTCAAGCACCGCCTCGTCAGCTACAACAACAGCAGCGTCATCGCGCGGAACCCGCTGCTGACGTGGTGCAAGCTGCTGTATTACAAGATGTTTGGATGGGTGAGTGAGTCGATGTAACCGGCGCAGTGCCCCGTGGGCTGCTACACGCACTACCCCACCATCACGGCGGCCATGATGCGCCGCGTCAAGCACCGCCTCGTCAGCTACAACAACAGCAGCGTCATCGCGCGGAACCCGCTGCTGACGTGGTGCAAGCTGCTGTATTACAAGATGTTTGGATGGGTGAGTGAGTCGATGTAACCGGCGCAGTGCCCCGTGGGCTGCTACACGCACTACCCCACCATCACGGCGGCCATGATGCGCCGCGTCAAGCACCGCCTCGTCAGCTACAACAACA
The DNA here is from genome assembly GCA_036785405.1 of Coenonympha arcania. Classification (NCBI taxonomy): domain Eukaryota; kingdom Metazoa; phylum Arthropoda; class Insecta; order Lepidoptera; family Nymphalidae; genus Coenonympha; species Coenonympha arcania. The sequence continues at coordinate 751,879 of JAWDAA010000030.1, read as the reverse complement.
GCAGCGTCATCGCGCGGAACCCGCTGCTGACGTGGTGCAAGCTGCTGTATTACAAGATGTTTGGATGGGTGAGTGAGTCGATGTAACCGGCGCAGTGCCCCGTGGGCTGCTACACGCACTACCCCACCATCACGGCGGCCATGATGCGCCGCGTCAAGCACCGCCTCGTCAGCTACAACAACAGCAGCGTCATCGCGCGGAACCCGCTGCTGACGTGGTGCAAGCTGCTGTATTACAAGATGTTTGGATGGGTGAGTGAGTCGATGTAACCGGCGCAGTGCCCCGTGGGCTGCTACACGCACTACCCCACCATCACGGCGGCCATGATGCGCCGCGTCAAGCACCGCCTCGTCAGCTACAACAACAGCAGCGTCATCGCGCGGAACCCGCTGCTGACGTGGTGCAAGCTGCTGTATTACAAGATGTTTGGATGGGTGAGTGAGTCGATGTAACCGGCGCAGTGCCCCGTGGGCTGCTACACGCACTACCCCACCATCACGGCGGCCATGATGCGCCGCGTCAAGCACCGCCTCGTCAGCTACAACAACAGCAGCGTCATCGCGCGGAACCCGCTGCTGACGTGGTGCAAGCTGCTGTATTACAAGATGTTTGGATGGGTGAGTGAGTCGATGTAACCGGCGCAGTGCCCCGTGGGCTGCTACACGCACTACCCCACCATCACGGCGGCCATGATGCGCCGCGTCAAGCACCGCCTCGTCAGCTACAACAACAGCAGCGTCATCGCGCGGAACCCGCTGCTGACGTGGTGCAAGCTGCTGTATTACAAGATGTTTGGATGGGTGAGTGAGTCGATGTAACCGGCGCAGTGCCCCGTGGGCTGCTACACGCACTACCCCACCATCACGGCGGCCATGATGCGCCGCGTCAAGCACCGCCTCGTCAGCTACAACAACAGCAGCGTCATCGCGCGGAACCCGCTGCTGACGTGGTGCAAGCTGCTGTATTACAAGATGTTTGGATGGGTGAGTGAGTCGATGTAACCGGCGCAGTGCCCCGTGGGCTGCTACACGCACTACCCCACCATCACGGCGGCCATGATGCGCCGCGTCAAGCACCGCCTCGTCAGCTACAACAACAGCAGCGTCATCGCGCGGAACCCGCTGCTGACGTGGTGCAAGCTGCTGTATTACAAGATGTTTGGATGGGTGAGTGAGTCGATGTAACCGGCGCAGTGCCCCGTGGGCTGCTACACGCACTACCCCACCATCACGGCGGCCATGATGCGCCGCGTCAAGCACCGCCTCGTCAGCTACAACAACAGCAGCGTCATCGCGCGGAACCCGCTGCTGACGTGGTGCAAGCTGCTGTATTACAAGATGTTTGGATGGGTGAGTGAGTCGATGTAACCGGCGCAGTGCCCCGTGGGCTGCTACACGCACTACCCCACCATCACGGCGGCCATGATGCGCCGCGTCAAGCACCGCCTCGTCAGCTACAACAACAGCAGCGTCATCGCGCGGAACCCGCTGCTGACGTGGTGCAAGCTGCTGTATTACAAGATGTTTGGATGGGTGAGTGAGTCGATGTAACCGGCGCAGTGCCCCGTGGGCTGCTACACGCACTACCCCACCATCACGGCGGCCATGATGCGCCGCGTCAAGCACCGCCTCGTCAGCTACAACAACAGCAGCGTCATCGCGCGGAACCCGCTGCTGACGTGGTGCAAGCTGCTGTATTACAAGATGTTTGGATGGGTGAGTGAGTCGATGTAACCGGCGCAGTGCCCCGTGGGCTGCTACACGCACTACCCCACCATCACGGCGGCCATGATGCGCCGCGTCAAGCACCGCCTCGTCAGCTACAACAACAGCAGCGTCATCGCGCGGAACCCGCTGCTGACGTGGTGCAAGCTGCTGTATTACAAGATGTTTGGATGGGTGAGTGAGTCGATGTAACCGGCGCAGTGCCCCGTGGGCTGCTACACGCACTACCCCACCATCACGGCGGCCATGATGCGCCGCGTCAAGCACCGCCTCGTCAGCTACAACAACAGCAGCGTCATCGCGCGGAACCCGCTGCTGACGTGGTGCAAGCTGCTGTATTACAAGATGTTTGGATGGGTGAGTGAGTCGATGTAACCGGCGCAGTGCCCCGTGGGCTGCTACACGCACTACCCCACCATCACGGCGGCCATGATGCGCCGCGTCAAGCACCGCCTCGTCAGCTACAACAACAGCAGCGTCATCGCGCGGAACCCGCTGCTGACGTGGTGCAAGCTGCTGTATTACAAGATGTTTGGATGGGTGAGTGAGTCGATGTAACCGGCGCAGTGCCCCGTGGGCTGCTACACGCACTACCCCACCATCACGGCGGCCATGATGCGCCGCGTCAAGCACCGCCTCGTCAGCTACAACAACAGCAGCGTCATCGCGCGGAACCCGCTGCTGACGTGGTGCAAGCTGCTGTATTACAAGATGTTTGGATGGGTGAGTGAGTCGATGTAACCGGCGCAGTGCCCCGTGGGCTGCTACACGCACTACCCCACCATCACGGCGGCCATGATGCGCCGCGTCAAGCACCGCCTCGTCAGCTACAACAACAGCAGCGTCATCGCGCGGAACCCGCTGCTGACGTGGTGCAAGCTGCTGTATTACAAGATGTTTGGATGGGTGAGTGAGTCGATGTAACCGGCGCAGTGCCCCGTGGGCTGCTACACGCACTACCCCACCATCACGGCGGCCATGATGCGCCGCGTCAAGCACCGCCTCGTCAGCTACAACAACAGCAGCGTCATCGCGCGGAACCCGCTGCTGACGTGGTGCAAGCTGCTGTATTACAAGATGTTTGGATGGGTGAGTGAGTCGATGTAACCGGCGCAGTGCCCCGTGGGCTGCTACACGCACTACCCCACCATCACGGCGGCCATGATGCGCCGCGTCAAGCACCGCCTCGTCAGCTACAACAACAGCAGCGTCATCGCGCGGAACCCGCTGCTGACGTGGTGCAAGCTGCTGTATTACAAGATGTTTGGATGGGTGAGTGAGTCGATGTAACCGGCGCAGTGCCCCGTGGGCTGCTACACGCACTACCCCACCATCACGGCGGCCATGATGCGCCGCGTCAAGCACCGCCTCGTCAGCTACAACAACAGCAGCGTCATCGCGCGGAACCCGCTGCTGACGTGGTGCAAGCTGCTGTATTACAAGATGTTTGGATGGGTGAGTGAGTCGATGTAACCGGCGCAGTGCCCCGTGGGCTGCTACACGCACTACCCCACCATCACGGCGGCCATGATGCGCCGCGTCAAGCACCGCCTCGTCAGCTACAACAACAGCAGCGTCATCGCGCGGAACCCGCTGCTGACGTGGTGCAAGCTGCTGTATTACAAGATGTTTGGATGGGTGAGTGAGTCGATGTAACCGGCGCAGTGCCCCGTGGGCTGCTACACGCACTACCCCACCATCACGGCGGCCATGATGCGCCGCGTCAAGCACCGCCTCGTCAGCTACAACAACAGCAGCGTCATCGCGCGGAACCCGCTGCTGACGTGGTGCAAGCTGCTGTATTACAAGATGTTTGGATGGGTGAGTGAGTCGATGTAACCGGCGCAGTGCCCCGTGGGCTGCTACACGCACTACCCCACCATCACGGCGGCCATGATGCGCCGCGTCAAGCACCGCCTCGTCAGCTACAACAACAGCAGCGTCATCGCGCGGAACCCGCTGCTGACGTGGTGCAAGCTGCTGTATTACAAGATGTTTGGATGGGTGAGTGAGTCGATGTAACCGGCGCAGTGCCCCGTGGGCTGCTACACGCACTACCCCACCATCACGGCGGCCATGATGCGCCGCGTCAAGCACCGCCTCGTCAGCTACAACAACAGCAGCGTCATCGCGCGGAACCCGCTGCTGACGTGGTGCAAGCTGCTGTATTACAAGATGTTTGGATGGGTGAGTGAGTCGATGTAACCGGCGCAGTGCCCCGTGGGCTGCTACACGCACTACCCCACCATCACGGCGGCCATGATGCACCGCGTCAAGCACCGCCTCGTCAGCTACAACAACAGCAGCGTCATCGCGCGGAACCCGCTGCTGACGTGGTGCAAGCTGCTGTATTACAAGATGTTTGGATGGGTGAGTGAGTCGATGTAACCGGCGCAGTGCCCCGTGGGCTGCTACACGCACTACCCCACCATCACGGCGGCCATGATGCGCCGCGTCAAGCACCGCCTCGTCAGCTACAACAACAGCAGCGTCATCGCGCGGAACCCGCTGCTGACGTGGTGCAAGCTGCTGTATTACAAGATGTTTGGATGGGTGAGTGAGTCGATGTAACCGGCGCAGTGCCCCGTGGGCTGCTACACGCACTACCCCACCATCACGGCGGCCATGATGCGCCGCGTCAAGCACCGCCTCGTCAGCTACAACAACAGCAGCGTCATCGCGCGGAACCCGCTGCTGACGTGGTGCAAGCTGCTGTATTACAAGATGTTTGGATGGGTGAGTGAGTCGATGTAACCGGCGCAGTGCCCCGTGGGCTGCTACACGCACTACCCCACCATCACGGCGGCCATGATGCGCCGCGTCAAGCACCGCCTCGTCAGCTACAACAACAGCAGCGTCATCGCGCGGAACCCGCTGCTGACGTAGTGCAAGCTGCTGTATTACAAGATGTTTGGATGGGTGAGTGAGTCGATGTAACCGGCGCAGTGCCCCGTGGGCTGCTACACGCACTACCCCACCATCACGGCGGCCATGATGCGCCGCGTCAAGCACCGCCTCGTCAGCTACAACAACAGCAGCGTCATCGCGCGGAACCCGCTGCTGACGTGGTGCAAGCTGCTGTATTACAAGATGTTTGGATGGGTGAGTGAGTCGATGTAACCGGCGCAGTGCCCCGTGGGCTGCTACACGCACTACCCCACCATCACGGCGGCCATGATGCGCCGCGTCAAGCACCGCCTCGTCAGCTACAACAACAGCAGCGTCATCGCGCGGAACCCGCTGCTGACGTGGTGCAAGCTGCTGTATTACAAGATGTTTGGATGGGTGAGTGAGTCGATGTAACCGGCGCAGTGCCCCGTGGGCTGCTACACGCACTACCCCACCATCACGGCGGCCATGATGCGCCGCGTCAAGCACCGCCTCGTCAGCTACAACAACAGCAGCGTCATCGCGCGGAACCCGCTGCTGACGTGGTGCAAGCTGCTGTATTACAAGATGTTTGGATGGGTGAGTGAGTCGATGTAACCGGCGCAGTGCCCCGTGGGCTGCTACACGCACTACCCCACCATCACGGCGGCCATGATGCGCCGCGTCAAGCACCGCCTCGTCAGCTACAACAACAGCAGCGTCATCGCGCGGAACCCGCTGCTGACGTGGTGCAAGCTGCTGTATTACAAGATGTTTGGATGGGTGAGTGAGTCGATGTAACCGGCGCAGTGCCCCGTGGGCTGCTACACGCACTACCCCACCATCACGGCGGCCATGATGCGCCGCGTCAAGCACCGCCTCGTCAGCTACAACAACAGCAGCGTCATCGCGCGGAACCCGCTGCTGACGTGGTGCAAGCTGCTGTATTACAAGATGTTTGGATGGGTGAGTGAGTCGATGTAACCGGCGCAGTGCCCCGTGGGCTGCTACACGCACTACCCCACCATCACGGCGGCCATGATGCGCCGCGTCAAGCACCGCCTCGTCAGCTACAACAACAGCAGCGTCATCGCGCGGAACCCGCTGCTGACGTGGTGCAAGCTGCTGTATTACAAGATGTTTGGATGGGTGAGTGAGTCGATGTAACCGGCGCAGTGCCCCGTGGGCTGCTACACGCACTACCCCACCATCACGGCGGCCATGATGCGCCGCGTCAAGCACCGCCTCGTCAGCTACAACAACAGCAGCGTCATCGCGCGGAACCCGCTGCTGACGTGGTGCAAGCTGCTGTATTACAAGATGTTTGGATGGGTGAGTGAGTCGATGTAACCGGCGCAGTGCCCCGTGGGCTGCTACACGCACTACCCCACCATCACGGCGGCCATGATGCGCCGCGTCAAGCACCGCCTCGTCAGCTACAACAACAGCAGCGTCATCGCGCGGAACCCGCTGCTGACGTGGTGCAAGCTGCTGTATTACAAGATGTTTGGATGGGTGAGTGAGTCGATGTAACCGGCGCAGTGCCCCGTGGGCTGCTACACGCACTACCCCACCATCACGGCGGCCATGATGCGCCGCGTCAAGCACCGCCTCGTCAGCTACAACAACAGCAGCGTCATCGCGCGGAACCCGCTGCTGACGTGGTGCAAGCTGCTGTATTACAAGATGTTTGGATGGGTGAGTGAGTCGATGTAACCGGCGCAGTGCCCCGTGGGCTGCTACACGCACTACCCATTCCCATTAGTAATGCCAGGCCAGCCTCACTTATCACGTGACCGTCCCGGCTACAAGTAGAGTTCTGTACGGTCTATTTTACGCGCCGTCTGACTACGGCAGCCCTAGTACGTCGCAATAGATAAAGTTAGGCGATAGAAAGAGACCACAACATTGCGTTTGTTGCGTGTCGATTTTGAGGGCGGGGCCAGGCGCTATTGCGAACTGAATTGCACTTTTTGGGTCAGCGCTAGAGTCGCTATTTCTTTAAATCATCGTGCGGAGTAAGCCTTCTGTACTTGTACTATTCAGTGTTCTGTGGTAATGCTAAAAACACTGTTGTAATCTAGAAATTCTGTGACAATTAGTGTATTGTGATTCGTACATACAGATTTGGCTAGTTCAGTGTAAACTACATAATTATCTTTTTCCCTTTGAAAATAACACTCATATATTTGTTTGTAGTTGTACGGAGTGGTTGGTCGGTGTGCAGACATCGTGATGGTGAACGGCACGTGGACCGAGGAGCATATTCACGACTTGTGGAAACGACCGCTCAACACACACCGAGTTTACCCTCCGTGTGAGGTAATGAGGTTTTTAATATCGTCCGCCATTTTGCCTTAAAGACAGCCAGGCTCTAATGGCATCTTTTTGAAGTAAATAAAAACTTATGGCATTAAATAATAATTAATTGTAATAATCTTGAAAACGGTGCGAACGGGATTCATTAAAATTTGATTTGTGTAAAGAGTGTTGTCTCTTATCTGATATGTAAATAATTTCATAATCATCATCCTAAAAATAGAAATAGATATGTTTTTATGCTGAGACGTGAACACTGACAAACGGCCTGATACACAAATTTAAAGTCGCCCAGCGTGCTATGGAGAGGGCTATGTTAGGAGTTTCCCTGAAGGATACAATGAAGAGATCCGCAGGAGAACCAAAGTCACCGACATAGCCCGAGCCATTAGCAAGCTGAAGTGGCAGTGGGCAGGTCACGCTTGTCGCAGGGGCGATGGCCGTTGGAGCCGCAAAGTCCCTGAGTGGAGACCGCGTACGAGCGTAGTGTAGGACGACCCCCAGCTCGTTGGACTGATGATATGGCGCGGGTGGCGGGAAGCGGCTGGATGAGGAAGGCGGAGGACAGGGTGTGGTGGCGCGCGCTTGGGAAGGCCTATGTCCAACAGTGGACGTCCGCAGGCTGAGATGATGATGATGTTTTTATGCTCAATAAATACTTTCAGGTTTCAGAGCTGAAAACCTTGCGGTCTCTCGTCAGAGATTCTGACCCGATCCGGATTCTGTCCGTGGCACAGTTCCGTCCGGAGAAAGACCATCCTCTGATGCTGCAAGCCATGTACGAGCTCAGGAACTTGCTGATCAAAAATGAGATCCTGTGGAACAAGGTGAGAATAAAGAACTGATATGACATATGGTTCACCAACATTGTTGTCAGCATTTTTGACTGCTTTCTATAAGTACGTTCTTAAGATTAATCAAATCAAAATGTTTATTATTTCTCACTTATGATATGTCTGCGACCTATGGGCAAGATTGGAAAGCCGTTTTTCACGAAAAGCACTTGCTCTTTTCAGAAAAAATCAATCACGTATTTGGTGATTTCACATTTTGAGCATCTTCATCTTGGGGATGCAGGCATCATGCAGCTGTGCAGGCCACCTTTTGTTCCCGGTAGCACTTTGACCGTCTATTGTGCTCGCCGCTGTCTATATTTCCACAACAACAGCACCTTCTAGGCAGGAGTAAACTTGACCTCCTGAGGGCAAAGAATTTTCTTTCCTAACAACACAGTCACACTTCACACTATTTCACACTAATATTATAAAGGCGAAAGTTTGTGTGTAAGTGCGTGTGTAAGTGTGTAGGTTTGTTACACCTTCACGCCGCAACTACTGAACCGATTTGGATGAAATTTGGAACATAGATAGCTTATAACCCGGATTAAAACATAGGCTACTTTTTATCCCGGGAAAATCCATAGTTCCCATGGGATATTTAAAAAAAACCCTAATTTTCAACAGTAATCTATAGCTACAGCTATAGGTAGATTACTTTGACAATCTTTCCTGAAAGTAGGTGTAAAGGTCACTGAAAAGGAAATTCAATTTTTTCTCGGGATAAGTAAAAAATCGAATTTAACGCGGGCGGAGCCGCGGGCAAAAGCTAGTAACTAATAGTTCCTTCCTCCTCGCTACAGAGTCTGCACATGCCTGTGTCCCGAAGCTTGAGGTTTTTTTTTTTTATGCTAATAGGCTAGCGCTTGACTGTGATCACACCTGATGGAAAGTGATGATACAGTCTAAGGTGGAACGCGCTTGCCTAGAAGATGCCTATTCACTCTTGATTTGAAGGCACCCGGGTTGTAAGTGGCAGGAAAGACACTGCCTGGGAGTGTATTCCAGGCCTTTGCAGTGCGTATCAGGAACGAGGAACCAAACCGCTTCGTACGCGTCGTTGGCACGTCAACTACATACTATAGGTTGAACATTTTCACAACTCCTATCCGTAATTCCAGATCAAGCTAGTCCTGGTGGGCTCATGCCGCAACGCGGAGGATGAAGAGCGCGTGAGGAACCTCCGAGACCTGGCCAAGCACCTGGCCATCGAGGACAACGTGCAGTTCGTAGTGAACGCGTCCTACTGCCAGCTGCTGCAGCTGTACCAGACCAGCTCGCTGGCGCTGCACGCCATGTGGAACGAGCACTTCGGCATCAGTGAGTATATCCTACCACTGATGGATGTAGTCCGTTGAAGGTGTCAGGTGGTTAGGACATGTAGAATCATCTACTGGAATGGATGGCATCACAGATATACTTTAAACTCAAACTGAAATCATACCTATATTTTATTTCATACAGGCCTAACACGCGATAACTACTGAACCAATTTGGCTAAAATTTAGAATTGAGATAAATTATACTCCGGATGACCCCACAGACTACTTTTATCTTGGAAAAATCTACGGTTCCAGCAGGATTGATAAAGTCAAATTTCAAAAAATATTTTTTGAAAGGAAGCTTTTCATTTCATTCAAATCCGAAAATTTTGTGAAATAGTTTACTGAGAAGTATTCTTCTCAGCATACTCTTTCTTTTCATACCCATATTGTAGGAGTGAATGAAAAATAACTAGTCTTGGGCAGAAGACCTAACCATACATTGTCATCTTGTGTCAACTAACCGTGCAAGATTTCAGCTCAATGTTTCAAAATAAAATCTGCTTGAAAACATTTCACCTGAACAAACATAGATTGCAAATTAAATATCTTCTCTAATGTACGTATCAAATTTTGTTACCAAACTCTTCCGAAGCGGCTCGACCGATTGTTATGAAGTTTTCTGTGTATGTTTGGTAGGTCTCTGAGTAGGTTTTAAGCTATTATTTATATCCCCAATAGCAATACAACGTTTGCCGGGTGAGCTAGTCATCATCATCATCATCATCATCATCAGCCCATTTTAGTCCACTGCTGGACTAAGGCCTCTCCATTTGCACGCCATCCGCTTCTGCTCTTTGTTTTCTGTAGCCACTGTCTTCCCGCTGCCCTAACGATCTCATCTCGCCATCGTGCAGGTGGTCGGCCGATGCTTCTTTATGAAGGTCGCGGTTGCCATTCCAGTATCGCCCTGCTCCAACGTCCGTCTTTCCTCCGATCCACGTGACCCGCCCAGTTCCATTTTAAAAGCGCCACCCTTTTTAACCGACTTTAAAAAAAGGAGGAGGTTCTCAATTCGACTGTATGTTTTTTTTTGTATGTTTGTTACGGGATTTCTCCGTCAATTCTAATCCGATTTTGATGATTCTTTTTTTGTTTGGTAAGGCATACTTCAGAGGTGGTCCCATTTCAATTTGGTAAAGATCTCATGAATATCTTCGGAGATACGGAACGGAACTCCTCATAAGAGTAAATCGCTTGCGATCAGTATAAAAGTTTACTAAACAGTAGACTTTTAATCGACTTTTAAAAAGGTTCTCAAGTTGACTACAACTAAAAAAAACGTCATCCGTATACCTAAATTTTGGCGCTTGGTCCCAATTCAATTTAGTCCAGTTCTGACAATGTTATCCATGAGAAAACCTTACAAGTTTTAAATGTTTACTTGGAAAGGATGTATTCAACAGTAGTTTGATGAGAGTTGAAGTCGGTTTTTTTTGTTAAGTAATTAACGTATTATTGCAATGTCAGTACGCCTGTTCTCTTCCTTATCTGCATGTGAGCTAGTAAATTTGTAAAAATTGAACATGTTTTAACCAGGTGTGGTGGAGTGCATGGCGGCGGGGCTGATAACGATCGCGCACCGCTCCGGGGGCCCCCTGGCGGACATCATCGAGACGGCGGACAGCTCCCGGACGGGGTTCCTGGCCGCCGAGCCGGACGAGTACGCGCGCGCCATCCTGGAGGTCATCGCGCTGCCCGCTGACCACAAGAAGCGGATCATAGAGGCTGCCAGGTGAGAACGACTTGTACTAAACTTCCCTTTGACCGGATCCAAAAGTTCGCAGTTCGACTTATTGATGACCCTCAGTTTTATCACAGAACCCTTAATAGTACCAGAAGGTTCACTCCGCACGATAATTTAAAGAAATAGCGACTCTAGCGCTGACACAAAAAGTGCAATTCAGTTCGCAATAGCGCCTGGCCCCGCCCTCAAAATCGACACGCAACAAACGCAATGTTGTGGTCTCTTTCTATCGCCTAACTTTATCTCTTACGACGTACTAGGGCTGCCGTAGTCAGACGGCGCGTAAATTAGACCGTACAGAACTAGCGCGTACAACTCGGCCCGCGAGCGGCAACCATCTGAAATATTGAGGTCCGGACCCCTACTTGTAGCCGGGACGGTCACGTGATAAGTGAGACTGGCCTGCTTCGTTTGACTTTTTTATAACAGTGATTACAATAATTAAGAATTTTCCCCTACACTCAATCCTAAAACAAAGTATAAAATAATATTGAATGGACGCAGGCGTTATTTGGCGGAAGTCCATAATATGTCTTGCGGGGCTAGACAAAGTAACAGTCGTTTGGCGTTAACGCCAGTAGACAAAAATGTATGGACAAACCATTTGACTAGAAAAACCATGACCGAATAGTACTAAACACGCTGTGTTTGATACTGTCGGCTGTCAATTGTCAAGCGAAGTACGCTAAGGTTATCTACAAGGTCTGCGAGAACGCCAGGGAGCGTTCACGTTGTCGTAGTCGATTATCAAACACAGCGATTTTAGTACCTACTATTCGGTCGTGGTTTTTCTACAGTCACGTGGTTTGTCCATATATTTTTGTCTATTAGCGTTAACGCCAAACGACTGTTACTTTGTCTAGCCCCGCTGCTGAGAAAGTATAAAGTTACACATTAAGGCGCGGGGAACAGTGGATTCGCGGTCACTGTCTAATTTAATACGAGAGACAAGGATGTCGCACCGCAGTTTTTGTTCGAAAAAACAAGAAAATGTGAAATTAATGACAATGCAGACGTAATATAAAAAATCTAAAATGGCCATTATATCTGTCACAATAAAACACACAACCTAATTTAATTTCACAAAAATTCATGTAACCATTTCTGAGAAAAATGTAGATTTATGTATTTGCCGAGGCAACTTTGGCATTTTTTTCTATCGAGTGAAGTTTGCGAAATCGTGTTTCGGCATCAGCCACCATGTCAGAAATACTTTCAATTGTATCCACATATTTTTTTTAACAGTATTAAGATCTGTAGATTTTACATAAAACGATGCTATACGAACGAAATTTGCCAAAGTTGACTGATCACAGCGCCTTAAACAAATACAATTATTTTGTTACAGAGCGTCAGTGGACCGGTTTTCTGAAAAAGAATTCGAGAAGTCATTCCTAAGAGCGGTTGAACCCTTGTTGAGGGTAGAATGAAGTAGACTAGAGACACCTTCACAGGCTAAAGGAAAAAGATATACATTTGACGATTATCTTGCGTCACTAAAATCTGACTTCGGCAATAAACCATGGTGGTTGGTTTGATTTGGGGCCCATTTCTGGGTTGTGTACATGATAAGTGTGTGACAAATGCTTGCTTCCATTGCTTAGGTAAAAATTGGTCTTTATTGCAAGTGGTGAAAACTTCAGGCATCTCTTTAGTACATAAATATGTACATGTCTTTGTTAAGTGCGGCATAGTATTTTTCTTTTTTGAAAATCGCACATTTGACCAAAAACACTAAAACAGACAGCATTATATCTCAATGACCACTGTTGTGGAAAAACGGTCTTGCAATGTTTATGTTTAAAAATGCTTGATGGACTGTTTGCTGATTGCTGCCAAAGTATATTTGTGTGTTGCGGTAAATTATATTGCACAGAAAACATCTTTTCTTAACGACATAGGCCATTAGGATAGTGTCATTTCTTATTTGGTCTTAAGTACATAAATAACGAAAAATCGGCTTCTTAAAAATTCTTCAATTTGTCGTCCATCTTTTCTGTTAGTCTGTGATTGTGTTGTTATCAAATTCCATTAGTATTAATAATGTAATAAAATTAATTTTAAGTTTTAATACGAATCGTAATAAATTTTACCAAAGTTACGTTTCTTTCATTTATTTATTTTACAAAAACATTTAATACAATCCACAACATACAATTAATGAAGTATCTATTTTAAAGATTCCATCCATATTATCTCAAAATCTTTTGTTGTAAAGTCTGTAATATGCAGTGTATGCAATACACTTAATTACACTAATTAAATACACTTAATACAATTTTTTTGTTATAATTATGCAGTTAAGGTTTTATTAACCTTAACTACATAATTATAACAAAAAAATCCTTAAATAATATTAACAAGCATATTGTGGGACTGAGTACTAAATTGCATTAATTGCATTGAGTAAGTTTTTCAGTAATTTTACATAAACCCATCGTTTTCCCATGTATTTTGGTAATTTTATTTAACCCTACATACTTTGTTACAGCCAAAATCAGAATTAAGAGTAGGTAGGTATATAATCAGTCCCACAACATTTGAGAAGTTTTTACATATATATGAGAGGAATGTTAGCTTTGCAATACAATAGAACCTACGTAGCCACCCTTCCTACTCGGTCTCTTGGGATGAGTCTGAGCTCCGAACCATGCTTCAGGAAGACATTGCCTGGAAACAAATAATTTCTATAAATTTTGAAAATTCCATGAACTGAACAGACAAAAAAAATCATCAAAATCGGTTCCGCGAGATAATCGCGGACAAACATATGGATCAAACTGAGATCCTCCTGCTTTTTTGAAGTCGCTTATAATACCAAAACCTGCTCCAGAATGTAACAAATACTTTTCTGGAGACCGCATTAAAGTCTGTTCAGCCAAACACGAGATTTTGCCGGTCGATAGGACAATAGGGAAATTTCCCTCCAGGAAGGTGCTATGCCTGGAGACCGCTTGTGATCCGAGCGTGTGACGTCAGAAGTTGTATTTAGAACGCTCGCAGAATGTTTCGTCAGCGTGTGCTAGGGGACTGGTTACGCCATCTATCGTCAGCTATCGAAGACCGCTACAAGATAATCGCGGCTAAAGGTACATACAATTTTATTGGTACCGCCGCGACGTTAGTTCTATACTCGACGCAGCGAACCGTGATCCCTATGACACTGACAGCTAATGTCACCATATAACATTGTAGTGGCGTCACCATTAAATCGGGATCATATTGGGGGCGTCTAAAAATGCCATTTATAAATTTTACGTAGCTTTATACCATTAGTAATGATATTCCGTTGATATTTTTAACAATTCTTAACATTTACAAGAAGTTATGTCAATCTGAATTTATGTTTACGTCCTGCAAAACTTAAGTCGTGTGACGTTTATCGACTAGGGCGGCAAGTATCGATAAAAAAAATGTCGGTAATGGAAACGAGTGCAAAATTTTTCAGACAAAATAAATAAATGGGGAGCATTCATTTTCATGATAAAATATATACATACTTATATAGCAAAAACGTGTTTATCGGGTTAAGCATTATTGGAAAATAACAAGGTTGGAAACTTTCGTTTTACTTACCTACTTAATCTATGCCAAAAATCTTAAATTAATACAACAACAACAAAATGGACATTAAAAATGCACATTGTAATATTTTTTAAAACATGTTTACCAACGTGGCTTAAGGCCACGCCTTTGTCTAAAATAAAATTATCGACACGACCAAAGACACGACCCATCACTAAACGAACTGTCATAAGGATCATGGTTCGCCGCGTGGAGAATAGTTTTGGCCATCGGACTAGAAAAGTTTATGGCACTAAGATACCTGAGCGGTGTGAGCGGTGGCATCCTTACGTGGTTGACGTCCAACAAACGCGCACGAAACGTTTTTCTTCAACGTTTCTGATACGAACCGCTAAGGTGTGGAACGCACTTCCAGCCTCCGTGTTTCCAGCCAAATACAATCTGGCTGCCTTCAAGAGAACAGTGAATAGGCATTTTCTAGGCTAGCGCGCTCCAACCTAGACCTCATCATTGCTTTCCATCAGGCATGATTGTCGTTCAAGCGCAAGCCTATCTTCAATAAAAAGTAAAATTACAAATTTTAAAAACCCCCGACACAAAAATTAAAATATAAAAAGTAACAAATAATATTTTAAACCTATTATAATTCTTTACATTTATTATGCATTCATATTTTTTAAATTTTTAAATATTTCATAAAAAAAAAAAAAACAAAAAACATTTAAAAATATAAAAAATAGCGGTCCACCGGCCTCGGGAACAGGGTCCAAGCAACCGGCGGTCAGGGCCCCAGAGAGAGGAACCTCCTGACGATGCGAGCCGTGTCCAGGAGTACAGCCTTCTGGATCTGGCCCTTGACCCAGCTACCCAACGAGAGCCTCGAAAGATGTTGGTCGAGGCTCTTGGCTATAAGACCATTAGCAGAAATTACTATCGGTACAATGATTGCTGAGTCTACATTCCACATAGCGACAACCTCGTGCGCCAAGTCGAGATACTTGGTGAGTTTCTCTTTCTCAGCTTTCACGAGGTTCTCGTCATGCGGAACAGCAACATCAACAATCATTGCACGGCGCTCTGATCGATCTATCACCACTATATCAGGCTTATTGGCTACAATAGTCCTGTCTGTAATGATAGACCGATCCCAGTACAGTGTGATATGACCATTTTCAAGAACTGGGTCGGGCACATACCTGTAGTACGGTACCTCCGATTCCACAAGATTGTATTTCAAGGCAAGTTGTTGGTGGATAATCCTGGCCACTTGGTTATGTCTGTGTAAGTATTCGCCGTTAGCTAGATGAGAACAACCAGAAACAATATGACGGATAGTTTCTCCAGGGCGGCGACATGCCCGACATATGTCTACCGTTCCATCCTTCACAATGTATTTTCTGTAATTGTTCGTCATCATGACCTCGTCCATAATTGCACATACAAGCCCTTCGGTTTCCCCAAAGAGGTCACCAAAGCGCAGCCAGGCCACGGACGCTTCAAAGTCAACATCAGGCCCGTGGAGGGCCCGATAAAAGCGTCCGTGAAGCTCCTTACCTTGCCATACAACCCTGCGGTCATTGGCACTGAGCACCACAGGTATGCGCCAGTTCTCATTAGCCAAGGAGAGCGGTGTCAGACCCCTGTCCACTGCGACCACATCGCGGTGCATCTCCGTCTCGGCGTGGAGAAAGTACTCCCTGAGACTGCACACCTCGCGGTTGTGGAGGGTTTTGGCATTCAAAAGGCCTCTTCCCCCACACTTCCGCGGAATGTACAGCCTCATCACCGAGGAGCGCGGGTGATGCATCCGATATGCGGTCAGCAGCGTACGAACTTGTCTGTCCAGGGCGTCAAGCTCAGTCTGAGTCCACCTGATTATGCCGAAGGAATACATTAAAACCGGCATGACCCAACCGTTGAAGGCGCGCACCTTATTACCGCCCGACAAAAGGCTTTTCAGTACTTTCTTCAGACGGCCAAGGAAACGCTCCCTCACCGATTGCCTCATGTCGGCCTCTCTGATACCTAACGCCTCCGCCATGCCCAGGTATTTGTAGGTTTCAGTTGAGGAGAGCGATCTAAGGTATATGGAATCCGAGAGCTCAACCCCCTCAGATTCCACAATCCTCCCTCGCTTTACATGCATGACCGCACATTTGTCCACACCAAATTCCATCCTAATGGAATCACTAAAGGCTTTAGTTACCTTTAGTAACTCTAGTAGATGTGATCTGCTGGTGGCAATGAGTTTTAGGTCATCCATGTAAAGGAGGTGTGATATAACCTGACCTCCTCTCCTCAACCGGTAACCTAGCCCTGAATTCTCCAAGAGAGTACTCAGAGGATTCAGAGTCAGGCAAAACCACAAAGGACTCAGACTATCGCCCTGGAATATGCCTCGCTGAATCCTTATAGGCTCCGCGCTCCCCAGGGTCTGGCGACATACTGGATAGTGAAGGACCGTCCTCCACTGTCCCATACACGTCTGTAGGAAGGCGCGTAGTACTGTGTTTATTTTGTACAGTTCCAGCACCTTCATGAGCCATGTATGGGGCACAGAGTCGTAAGCCTTCTTATAGTCTATCCAACATGTCGACAGATCCTTTCGGGAGCGCCGAACCTGCTGACAAATGGCCATATCAATGAGGAGAAGCTCCTTAGTACCACGGGAGCCATTCCTACATCCATTCTGAGAAATAGACATGATGGATTTTGTATTGATATGATCGTTAATTTTTGTTCTCAGAATGGATGTAAGAAGTTTATACAATGTTGGCAGGCACGTAATCGGCCTATAATTTTTGGGCTCCGTGGTACTACCTGACTTATGGAGCAGGAGGGTAATACCTGTTGTCAGAAACTGGGGTAGCGACTCTGACTCTAGAGATGATTGGAATTGGGATGCCAAACGGGCGTGCGAGCTGCGTAGCCACTTTATCCAAAAGTTGTGCAGCCCGTCCGGCCCAGGGGATTTCCAATTGGGCAGGAAACGCGCTGCAGTGGTCACGTCTTCAGGGGTGATAATAACTAGGTCCATTTCTGGAATTTGCTCGCAGGCTCTTTCTAAATCCCACGTCCAACCATCCTCAGTGTGAGCGACAGGCGTCGACCAGATGTTGCGCCAGAATGAGGTCATGGCTTCATCATCCGGTAGGCGCGCATCGTTGACACCTTGGTCAGGGTGTTCCCAACCTCGATATACCCGCCTCTGATCGCTTTGGAAAGTGCGATTCAGGGTATATCTCTCGACCCGGCTTTTGTATCTACGAATACGGCTAGCCCATGCTGAGACCTTCTGTTTCATGAAGTCAATGCGCTCAGTGACGCGCGCCATATAATCTTGAGGGCTGATATCAGCCCCTAAGAAAGCGCGCCTCACAAAGCGCATGACTCTAGGGCGAGTGTTGCCCTCCCTGAAGCAGAGTAGTTTGCCAATGAGTGTCCTAGCCCCATCAATACGACGTTCGATCCTGCACTGCCAGGCTGGTACAGCAGGCTTCGGTTGTGTTGCTGTATCATTATTAATAAACTTTACATTAGCAACACGACATGCCGCAACAGCCGCGCAGTACAGGATCGAATGTGTGTCGGAAAGGTCTTCGCTGCTGTCAAAATAACTCGGCAGCAGCGAATCCAGGGCACCCATTAGCGCTTTGTTCTTATTTTTCATGGGTAACCGTGGTATATATATATATATACCTATTATAATTATTATTATCGTCACAATATAATATTAAGTACGTTCAAATATTTTTTAATTCAAGCGTCGTCGCATCGTCGGGGGACATATGGACACGTTAAACTTATAACACCCCTTTTGCGTCTCTCTAACGGTCCCCCGTACCAAATTTCGAATCGATCGGACATAAAGAAGTTAGTTAGATCCCCTCATCAACTAGAAAATAGCTGATAATCTTCAAACGGCAGAACAGATTTTCATGAAACATGGCTAAGAACACTCGGGATGAAATTATCTATGACACAAAATAAACTTCATGAAAATCGGTCCATCCGTTTGGGAGCTACGATACCACAGACAGAAACACAGATACACAGACACGTTAAACTTTTAACACCCCTTTTGTGTCGGGGGTTAAAAAATAAAAAAACAAAAACCTGCGGTTTGCTGCGGGTTGATACCGATGCCATCGTCGGTGATGATGGCACTGGTGGCGGGCTCCACGCGGAACTCCTCCGCCGCGAATTTAAGCACTGCAGTGAACGGAGTCGCGTCTGGCACGCTCAGACTGAAATAATGTAGACATTTGTCTTTAATAAACAATAATGAAAACAAATGAGAAAAGCGTTCGCCTTTTAACGCCTGATGAGCACGCCTGCCCAGTGCCCATGCCTGATGCAGTGTATACAATGATGTCAAAATTTTCTTTTTTAAGTATATAAAATTCTCTCTTAATTATTTGTTACCAAGCTCCTCCAAAACGGCTCGACCGATTTTTATAAAATTTTCAGTGTATGGTCACTAGGTCTGAGAGCAGGTTGTATCTATTTTTTTTATTTCCCTAATGGAAAAACAACGTTCGCCGAGTCAGTTAGTTTTTTATATAAAATTCTTGTGCCAATTTTTGTTAACTACCAAACTCCTCCGAAACGGCTCGACCGATTGTTATGAAATTTTCAGTATATGATCACTGGGTCTGAGAGCAGGTTGTTGTCTATTTTTTATATCCCTAAAAGCAAAACAATGTTTGCTGGGTCAGCTAGTTTTTTGCTGCTGGTACTTAAGTAAGACTCCTCCGGGTAGGTACCACGCAGTATCGATTACTCAATGGGTATCATTTAAGCTATCACCAATTTAATTAGTTTTGTGTTTCTTAAATAATAGGGTTTGTCCTCAAAATAGTAGATCTGTCACCAAAATGTAGTCACCAAACAATGCAAAATCAGTTCCACAATAAATCACCTAAAATCCTGAGATATAAGGTCTAGTACCAAATAAATATTTTTGTATGTGTTATAATAGGTGTGTCCTAATAAGTATTTAAGCAAACTAATTTAAAGAGATCACCAATAAATCATATTATGTTTATAATTTTTTTTATTTTTTGAGCTTATGTGTTACCTAACTTTATATAAGAATTTACGACTATAGCCTAAGAAAAAGTGGGGGATCTAGGAAAACTCCTTAGCCGTCACCCTCTTCCCCTCCAAGAGCATGTCGACGGAGTCGCAGTCAGGGATCGATAATCGATTTATTTGGTGACAGATCTACCATTCTGAGCACAGAGCTATTATTTAAGTACAAAACTGTTATTATAAGAACGAAGTTTATATTCATGTAATGCAATATGATTTTATTGATTATCGATCTCTTATATTTTACACATATATTAACATTAATTTGATAATTCATACCTGGGAACAATTTTTGTTTATCTGAGAACGAAAATATTTCGTGGCGATAGATCTATTTATTAGTGATGACAAATATAAATTTTGGTGATAGGAAATATAGTTCCCTTACTCTATCATGAATAAGAGGGCACTGTAGCAGACAAGATACTTGGCAAAATGAGACTTAAGAACTGATGTCTTAGTACATGATGAGTAGGTACACTGCAGTGTGTCATATGATATTGCAATCCAAAGTATTGGAACTCACTGTACTAATATAAATAATATTACTTGACATCAGGTTATCACCATCATTCATTACACTTAAATACTTTCTCCAGACTTTCTCATATACGTTTCCATTTTGAATTCTTTCTCAGCAAATTAGAAAAACATTAATTACTGACTAAAACTAAATAAAATAACCAATTTTAGCAAAACATAAAAAATATATTATTTTGTCTATCAAAAAAATAAAATTCTTATACCTAGTTGTTTTAGGGCCAATTTTTCAATCGCCAGATAAACGTTAACTTTCTTTTTTTTTTCTTTTTTATAATTGATAGGCTTGCGCTTGACCACAATCATGTCTGATGAACAGAAATGATGAGGTCTAGGATGGAGCGCGCTTGCCTAGAAAATGCGTATTCACTCTTCTCTTGAAGGCACCCAGATTGTATTTGGCTGGGAACACGGAAGCTGGAAGGGTGTTCCACACCTTAGCGGTTCGTATCAGAAACGTAGAAGAAAAGCGTTTCGTCCGAGTACGCTGGACATCAACCACATAAGGATGCCAATTCTCTCGACGTCTCGCGGTTCTATGGTAGAAAGGTGAAGGAATAAATATGACGTTTTGACAGATTTTGTATGGCGTATGTTTCAAATTTATTCCAATAGTCTATCTGGCAATTAAAAAATCGGCCCTAAGTGTAAAATATTAGTAGCAATACAGTTTTAATAGTACAAATATTTCATAACAGAATAGAAAGAGCAAGCACTAGTCTTTAGAAATAGTGCTGACTGCTACACCTTTCCAAGTATGCGCGCACGCAAGTTTTTATGTAAATGATCATTTTTATGTATGAATAATGCAGTAATTCATTATTTCATAATACAGTTGTCACATGTCATACCTTAAGGCCTACTATACATCTTATCAAGAAAAATAACACATTTTACCTTCTAGTAAATAAAATATACATCATCAGTTTATAACATGATTGAATCATTGAATTTATACTACATATTTTAATGATTACATCATTGTTTTTTTTTTCTAATTAAATTAGTTACAAAGTTAGAAATAGGCCACAAAGTTAGGACAGTAGTTCTGTATAGAGAAGAACATAATATATATTAATATAATATAATATAATATTATAATATAATATATATTATAATATAATATAGTATAATATAATAAATATTATATTATATATAATATAATATTTCAGTACTCTTTCTAAGAACCTTAGTTTAACAATTTTTGTAATAAATAAAGACCTCCCTGGCACAGTGGCGCTCGCTCGGTATTGCATAAGATTTTTGATTTAGTTTTGTTAGTTAACAACCAAGTGAGCATTGTTAACTAACAGACTTGACAATACAGAAACAGCTCACTGATTTGTCTAGATTAGCTAGCTGACTAGCAGGGGCTAGACAAAGTCACAAGCGTTTGGCGTTAACGCTAGTCGACAAAAATGTATGGACAAAACAAATGACTGTAGAAAAACCACGATAATAACTTGAACGCTCGCTGGCGTTCTCGCGGACCTTGTAGATAACTTTAGCGTACTTTGCTTGACAATTGACAGCCGACAGTATCAAACAGCGTGTTTAGTAATTATTATTATCGTGGGTTTTCTACAGTCATTGTATGGACACATACATTTTTGTCGACTAGCGTTAACGCCAAACAACTGTGACTTTGCCTAGCCCCGCAGGTGAGTTTACTTAGCCCTTCCAAGTTAGTACAGTAACATCTTTGGCTGCATCATCACTTACCATCAGGTGAGATCGCAGTCAAGTATTGTGTAAAAAAAATTTAACATCTTAAGTCAGCATATCTAGACTATGAGATAACAATATGAATGAACAACTCAATTTTCAAAATTAACTGCTTGAAAATATTCAAACTGGATTACCCTTTCCCAATCCCTAAAGTATCACTAAAGTAAATAGTATAAATTTTCTCTTCATTTTAAAAATATTTGGCATTGATTTATGCTTACTAACATGACTGAATTTCTCTCTCCCAAAAGTCTAGACTGACATTACTTTGGTATATTAAATCTAGAAACACTAACTTTAAATGCCCATTTTTGCAAATCTTCTGAACATTTGTAGACAATTCAGAATACGTCAGGTCAACATAAAAATATTCTAACGACATACTCTGTTCAATTAATTTACCACAGTCAATCAAAGCTTTGCATATAAATGTAAAAATATCATTGTGAATAAGGCACATTTGTATAAATTTTTCCTCTGACGTCCGGAAAAGCTGTTTCCAAAACTTTTTGTACACAACACTATGTTTGGACATGACAGTTTTGAATCCATTAACTATAACAGTGACAGCATCTCGGTATTTAGGATTTTTATTGAGTAGACATATAATTAACATATCTATAACATCCTGTTTACAGTCCTTCAATAATTCATCAATAACTAAAACTGTTTCATCATGGCATCCCAGTATAGAAAGGAGCAGGTGACTTTTAAATTCTAACTGACTACTTTTCGGTAATTCTGACGAGATGTTTTTGAGCAGTACATCCTTCGATGCAACTTCTAGCATGATTTCCGATAAAGAATCTTCAAGTTTTTCTTCAGAAAATATATCAATAAATATAGTAAAACTTATATCCATTTTCTCGATACTGACTGGGGAAGTTATGATTTTCTTTAATAAGTATCTCGGAGGGTCAGCCACACAGTTTTTGATAAGTAACTTTGATATGTTCAATTTATTAATTAATGCAGACATAAATTCATTAATGATGTTCTTTTTTGTCAGCTTATCTCTACATTTTTCTATATGTTGACAGTAATTGAATGCATTTTTAATCTGTTCATCTGTTGTTTCATCGTTAGGCCAATTTTCCAGATGGCACAAGTTGATAAACCTTTGGAAATGGTCTAGAAACTGTTCCACGAACACTGTTTCCATTTCAAACTGCAGTAACTTCAACGCAGACCTTGAAAATCGTCAGCATCTGGCGAATAAGAAAAAACTTTTAAGCCATCATTTTGTAAATTACTCAATGAAATAAGTATTACTACAATGGACTACGTTGAAGTTACGCTCCATAATAATTTGTAGACAGTAAAAAAAATAAGAAAACTTACACTTTAAAGGGGAGTTTGGGATCCGAAGTAAGTGTGATCTTGAACGTAACTTTAGACCTATAACAAAATTTAGAGATGAGTATTTACTGTTTGTAAGGCTTTGCCTTAAATAAGATTTTTGTTTTTTAGCACTTACATATTGAAATATACAGCACCAAGTTACAAAAAACTCTTTCAGCTTAAATTCTTGTCTTGTTTAGATTGATTGCTGACATTTAAATATAACCTTGCTTTGTGACGTGTTAATGCTAAGGGACGTATCACTGACATTTATCCTTTATCCATTGATGGTTTGTTTTATACCTACCTCAGAGGCAATATTTCATAGATCGTAATAGATAGTAGAGGATAAGAAACAAGAAATGTCAAATGAAGCTTCCGTACCCAAATAATGGCGAATGGGCGGAGCCTTAATGACATTTAAGGCTAGGGACTTCCCCTATATCTGTGGGACTACCGATATCGATGTTTTTATATACTCGACATAAAATTATCAGAAACATTATTTAAATAATATTATATTTTAAACAAATGATTAATTAATATGTTCTAAATGTTACCAGGAATCTGTATAATCTGGTGTTGTATACAATACCTAGGTAAAGCATATAATGTCTAAAACGAATAGTCCGTGTACAATGGCCCTTGGCCTGAATTTTTGTCTTAGCTCCGTGTTTTTATTTTTTAATAACTTTAATCTATATTATTGTCTATTGTGTGTAAGTATTGTCTATGTAGTATGTATTATTTTATATCAGTAATATTATTTTAATATTTACGTTGAATGATGAAAATTTTATTTAAATATAAGTATGTGTGGTGCACCCTCTCGTTCTACTGAATATCTCTAAAGTCGTCGTAACTTCGAACTAGGGCAACCTGATTTAAACCAACAGCCCTTACTGTTTCTCTCTCTACCCCTCAACCACCCTCAACGTGACAAACTGTACGTTTTATTTTTATCGATATTCAATTTGTTGATAAACAATACAATCCCAACACTATATTTACATTCAAACAAAAACTCGAGAAATAATCTAAGTTTTTCATTTTACCGCATAAATATGAGTGTTTTTAATTAAATAAAGCAGAAGTTAAGCTAAACTTTATCGAAAAAAGGCAAAATACTCGTTACAAAAAGAGAAATTTGAAAAATTTATTACTTACCTGTGAAATGAAATTCCTGGGATTCTTTCAGTGCTTTTGCTATTACAGCCTACAACTGAGCATTTTACCATTATTTATTGCTTAAAACAACTACCTACTTAAACATAAACCACTTTTAATAAAATCCCAAACCAAATTTAAATCAACACCGGAAAAACAAAATACGCCATGTTTAGGGTACGGAAAAAAAGCTTCAACACACAGATCGTATGACGTCATTTGACATTTGCGTAACGCGTTTACGCAATAACATAATCCGTCTGTCTCGTTCTAATAATGTAGCTTTCCATAAGTGAGAAAGAATTGGAAATAGTTTTATTTGTTTCATTCAAAAATACGTCATATAACTATAGATAAGTAAAATGCAGCAGATCCTCTATAATACCTAATCAAAGCAATATTTTCTTAAAGCAGCAATATATTACAGTCAGTCGCGTGGAGTGGAGACGATCGGCCGTGTCGCAAATGCGGGTTAATAAATAATTACCTACCGCACG
Organism: Coenonympha arcania; assembly: GCA_036785405.1. Classification (NCBI taxonomy): domain Eukaryota; kingdom Metazoa; phylum Arthropoda; class Insecta; order Lepidoptera; family Nymphalidae; genus Coenonympha; species Coenonympha arcania. The sequence goes on along the minus strand of JAWDAA010000030.1, from coordinate 727,171 downwards.
GCTTAGCGCAAAAAACCCGTGCAGTGACGAACCTCAATTTTGACGTATGGCCCACTACATTAGTAATGGCGGGTCAGAATATTATAATAAATGAATTCCTGTGTTTCGTGCAGAACCAAATAGACGTTGTTGACGAATTAAGTATTGTTCAAATATGTTCCACGAACTTTACTGATGCAGAGGTGGAAACCGGGAAAAGTATAGTATACAAGATATGCAGTGACGGCCAACGCAACATCCAGCGAAAAGGGGATGACAAAAAGAAGAAGTGTATAAAAGATGTTATAAAACTTCTTAAGGAAGTGGACCCGAACTGCCTTCCGACCTTCGTGGCACGAGACCTAGGACGACTCCCTCCAGTATCTTTCGACCATGTCGACGTTACTCGATTATTGAAGGACATTACATGTATGAAAACTGAACTCGAGGAACTAAAGATGCAATTTTGCTCTGACCTGAAGGAAATTCGTCTTTCAGTCTCCCAATCACATAAAAACAGTTGCGAGAACTCGGTTACACCGAAGAAAACGAAAGGTCCGTCGACAAGTAAAACGCCTCCGCTCATAGCGGTACCACCACCACCACCTGCATGCACACAAGCGCGCGTGGCAAATAACGTGCATACACCGTCTTATCGAGACATTGTGTCGGACACAGCTCGTCCGCGTCAAGCGAGAAGCGCTCGCTTGCAACGAGGCGGTAAGGGTCACAGTGGTGTAGCAGCGGCGGCGGCCGCGACGACTGCGAATGAATCGCCGGCAGACACGCCGTTCACTCTTGTTGCTAACAAGAAACGCAAGATGAAAAATATGCGCGGCACATCGGACACGCAGTGCAAAATACAGGTGGCTGACTCCCACTGCTCAATCTACGTATCCCGAGCCAAAAAGTCAGTAAGCGTGGATGACATTTTGGGTCATATCGCCGACAGGGGCGAAGAATGCGTACGCGTCGAGCAGCTTAAGCAAAATAACGAGACATCTTTCAACTCATTTAAAATCACCATTCTTACTGCCAAGCTGGAAACCTTTTTGAACGGGCAGTTCTGGCCCTCAGGTCTGGTGTTTAGACGGTACAGAGAGCGACACACGAATACCGCCTTTAAAAACAATAAAGTATTGTTAGGGTCACGCACCGTTTACTTAACATGTTTGTGTTATGTCTGTGTAAAATGTAGTTTATCGATATACATTCTCTGATCTGTGACTTTTCTGTACGCTATTGGTTTATGTTCAAATTTTACCTGACAGATGACGTTTATGAGTTGAAAAAGGAAGAACAACGTCATCTGTCAACTAGAGGCGGCGATTCCCTGTATATTTAATTACTCTGCGGTGATGAGAAAAATTGGATAATAAAAAGATTGTGTTTTTAGTTAAAATATATAAAAGTTTTATTTACGCCAATAGTTCAGAAGAGGGACGGAAAAAGGCTATACAAAATTGCCTTTCACGCCTGCAAATCTATTTTCAGTGTCATGGATCATGATTATACGGGAGACCAAGGGCTTAGGATGACTAATAGCCAAGGTCAAGGAAATGAGATGGATAAACTATGCGAAAACCTAAGAAGCGAATGCCGAGGTCAAGGCATAAGAGCTGATAATGGTCGAGGTAAAGACCAAAGCAGTTGTAGGAGTCAAGGTAAATACCAGGGAATCCCTAAAGGTCGAGGTCAAGACCGAGGGATGCATGATGGTCGAGGTCAAGACCACGGGATGGATGATGGTCGAGGTCAAGACCACGGGATGGATGATGGTCGAGGTCAAGACCACGGGATGGATGATGGTCGAGGTCAAGACCACGGGATGGATGATGGTCGAGGTCAAGGCCAAAGTAGTGGAGGAGGTCGAGGTAAAGACCAGGAAAACCCTAAAGGTCGAGGTCAAGACCAAGGTATATTGGATGATGGTCGAGGTCAAGGCCACAGGAAAAGAAGATCAAGGGCAGACACATCAGGATCTGACGAAGGAAGTCATCGGAGAAGACGACGTAAAGGAAGTAGTGTACGACGCACAAGGTGTAGGAGTAGGAGGTATCGAAGCACATCTTCGGAGTCATCTGGTGAGTCAAACTCGATCATAGCTCATTCAAGGTCAAAACGCACTAGGGACTTAAATGCTAATGTAATTTTAGATAAAGTACTGTCTATTATCAAAGATGTGAGGGGCTCGGACAAAGCTAAACTGTCTTATAATAATGTGATCCCTGACTTCGATCCCATGACTAAAGAGCAAACTATGTTGACTTGGATCAATAAAGTTGAAGAGTGTGCAGAAATTTATAAATGGGATGAGAAAGAAACAATACACTATGCTCTTCCAAAATTGTGCGGTGTTGCTAAGTCTTGGTACCAAGGATTACCCACTGTCATGTACTCTTGGTCAGAATGGAAGAAGAAACTCTTAGAATCTTTTCCTAGTCGGGAAGACTATGCTGAGCTCCTTACAGAAATGCTGAATAAGCGGGCGCGCTTCGGTGATTCGTTGGAGCAGTATTATTATGCTAAAATCAATATTCTGAATCGTTGCAAAATTACTGGTAGGCGCGCTGTTGATTGTCTACTTCATGGTATAGATGACAGAGCCGTTAGGGTAGGAGCACAAGCAGCTCAATTTTCCGAGCCAGAATCAGTTTTAAAATATTTTAGAACTATAAAATCAGGTACTATACGGGAGAGTAGTGACACTATGAAAAAAAATAAAATAGAAAGAAATAACTCCACAAATAGACAGACGATGACGTCCAGATTTACAGGAAGCAACAATTCTATTAGGTGCTTCAACTGTAACCAGATTGGCCACCCTAGTTTCAAATGTGATAAGCCTTTAATTAAGTGTACTATCTGTGATAGAGTAGGACATCAGGCGTCAAATTGTTATAAGAATAAAGATAACAACAGCAAAAACCGTTTCTCTGAAGACAAAAAAGAAAAACAAGTATCAGAAGTAAGTGTTGATGACAAAACAAATAATAAATACATAATGGATGTAAGAGTTAATGAGATACTTTTCCAATGCCACCTAGATTTAGGTAGCCAATGCTCATTAATGAGGGAGAGCGATGCTAAGTTACTGAATGTAAATTTTAAAGCAGATGAAGATTTGCCTATACTAAGAGGTATTGGTGCTAATTTGATCAAACCATTAGGCATGATAGTTGCTACAGTAGACATTCAAAATATCAAAGAAGTTGTCAGTATATACGTGGTTGAGGACTATGTACTGAAATATCCAATACTAATAGGACACTCTTTTACTGAAAAACCGGACATAACAATAACAAAAACACCAGATAGTGTAATAGTTAGTAGAATTCAAAATACGGAAAAAGTACATCTCATTTCTACTAGTAAAGTCCAAATACCAGTTGATGGCCTGCGAGCGATTCCAGTTACTTGTACGAACTTAAGTAGTGGCAGGATCTATGTGAATGGAACCGTCAGGGGCAAAGATGATGAACAGTTCTATTTATTACCCGGTGAATATAGCATTAAAAATAATTGTTGTGCATTATTAGTACAGAATGTTTCCAACGTTAGTATCACTATAGAAAATAACTTTCTTGTAACTAGGGCGACACATATAAATAAAACACTAGATGTCAATGAAATTTCGATAAGCGCATCGGAAATTGACGACACTATAGTCTGTAATACAAATCTGACTACTGAGCAACGATTAGCACTTCAAGCCTTATTGGCAGAGTATAAAGAATGTTTCTCGAGCGGTCTTAAAGATTTAGGATATACAAATGCAACCGAAATGACAATCGAGCTTGAAGATTCTGAACCTGTCGTATATAGGCCTTATCGTATGTCGTACCCTGAAAGATGCCAAGTTCGGGATATGATAAAGGAAATGATTGAAAGCGGTATTGTTAGGGAATCGTCTTCGCCTTATGCGAGCCCCATTGTTCTTGTAAAGAAAAAAACCGGTGATAAGCGGTTATGTGTGGACTATAGGGCCTTGAACCGAAAGACTAAGAAATATCATTACCCTTTACCCCGTATTGAAGACCAGTTGGATTTGTTAGCAGGCAATAATATGTTTATATCACTAGACTTGGCATCCGGATACTATCAAATACCTATCAGTGAGGACTCACGTGACAAAACAGCGTTCGTAACTCCAGATGGTCAATTTGAGTATAATCGTATGCCATTTGGGCTTGTGAATGCACCATCCATCTTTCAAAGAACCATGAATAAAATTTTGGCCGATGCTAGAGTAAAGTACGCTCTTGTTTATATGGATGATATCTTAATACCATGTAAAAACTTTGAAGAAGGCATGGATCGGTTGAGAGAAGTATTGAGTTTATTAAAGGAGGGTGGTCTTACCTTGAAAATGAGTAAGTGTAATTTCTTTCTCGATAAAATAGATTTTCTTGGTTTTGAAGTTAGCTCGGACGGAATCCGGCCGGGTTCAAAAAAATGCGAAGCCGTTTCTAATTTTCCTATACCTTCTAACCAGCATGAACTGCGGCAGTTTTTGGGTTTGTCAGGATTCTTTAGGAGATTTATAAAAGATTACGCTATAGTTGCCTCTCCTTTGACAGAATTACTGAAGAAGGATCGGGTATGGACATGGGCTGAGTCCCAAGAAAAATCATTTAATCGCATTAAGCTCTTGCTCTCAGAAAGACCACTACTTGCTTTGTACGATCCGAAAGCCGAGACCCAACTTCATACCGATGCGAGCAAAAACGGTCTTGCTGGTATATTACTACAACGTAACACAAATGGTGCATTACAACCTGTAGCGTATTTTAGCCGGAAAACAACCGCAGAAGAGCAAAAGTATCATTCTTTTGATCTAGAAACGCTTGCCGTCGTCGCTTCGTTAAATCGCTTTAGGGTATACCTGATAGGAATATCATTTATTATACAAACTGATTGTAACGCCGTCAGGTCAACACTGAATAAAAGAGACTTGGTCCCAAGGATTGCTCGATGGTGGCTCCAACTGCAAGAATATGATTGCACTATTGAATATAGGCCGGGTGCGAAAATGGCACATGTAGACGCCCTTAGTCGAAATCCAATAGACATTCAAACAGACGGATTACATGTCTTGGATGTTCTATTAGTAGATTCGGAGCAAGATTGGATCACCACCGTGCAATCAGCGGATGATGAAATAGCTAGAATCAAAAATATTCTCAATGATCCAAACACAGAGAACGTACTTGATATTCACAAAAATTTTAAACTGAAGAACGGACGCGTTTATCGAATAGTAGGAGATGAGTTAAAATGGTTTGTACCAAGTGGCGCACGGTGGCAAATTGTCAAACGAAATCACGATGATGTAGGTCACTATGGTTATGAAAAAACGTTAGAACGAATTAAGAAACATTATTGGTTTGGACGAATGCGTCGATTCGTAAAAAAATACGTATCGGCTTGTCTAGAATGTGCTCATCACAAGGCTCCAGGTGGGAAGCCAGAAGGTGAGCTACATCCGATAGAGAAGAATAGTATACCGTTTCACACTATTCATGCCGACCATTTAGGCCCCTTCATCAAGAGTAGAACTGGCAATTGTTACTTATTGGTCATCATCGACGGTTTCACGAAATATATTAACATTACACCTGTTAAAAATACTAAATCGATTACGACGATAAAGGTCATAAAGGATCATATCAGTTTTTTTGGAGTACCGACCCGTCTTATTACTGACAGAGGCTCCAGCTTTACTAGCAAGTCATTCAAAAGCTTTACGGTTGAATACGGAATAAAACATGTTTTGAACGCCGTCGCAACTCCAAGGGCTAACGGCCAAGTGGAGCGGTTTAATAGAACTATTACGGAGGCGTTGGCGACATCGAATCACGGAAAGGACGAAAAACTTTGGGATGAGCATGTACGGGACATACAAATAGGTTTGAATACCACTATCAATAAAACCACACAAAAGTCACCATCGGAACTCTTGTTTGGGTTTGTTATCAATCATAAAACTCAAGGAATATTAGGTCCAGTAATCAATGATACAGTCAATGTAATACCACCTGATGAATTGGAATGCACTAGAAAAAAAGCTTCCAAACGTATACAAGAGCAACAGCAGAAAGACGCTTTGCGTTTTAACAAGCATAGAAAATTGAGTAAGAAATATAGGGTTGGAGATTTAGTTCGAATTCAAAGGCAAGTTCCGCATGATGGTCAGTCACAAAAATTGGTAGTTAAATACCAAGGCCCGTATCGTATAGTTAAGGCACTTGAACACGATAGGTATATAGTTGAAGACACACCATTGTCGCGCAAAAATGGTCGTAGGTATGAAGGTACAGTGGCAGTTGATAAAATTCAACCTTGGATGAGTTTTGACCGAAACTTCGATAGTGATTCTAATGGCGATAACAAAAACAGTAACGATGACTCAGATGATGAAGCTTTAGTGAATATAAATGAGTGTGTTAATGATAAAAATTTGGACAATTCTAGAAAAGACAATGAATAATGCAAATAAAACATTATGATATGTGCATGTGCATTCAATAATAATTATTTTTTCGCGTAATTTTAATTTCTTTTTTTTGTTGTCTGTGATCAAGATATCTTTGTTTTTTTTCCTAACGTTTCATGTTCGGGCTTGTGTTTTTTTTGTGTTTGTTTGCTAATATGTATCTGATTAGTATGTTATTGTATTATTTATGTCAATTGATGTTTTTACTTTTTAAATAATGACTAGCTGACCCGGCCACGCGTTGCTGTGGCTAAAGTTTTTGTTATTATATTAATAAATTAAAATTGCGACTATAATTTGAGATTTAAACTATCCTATCTCTCAAGTTGGACCAAATGACAGATATTCACGAAGTTTGAACTAAATCGGTTCAATAGTTTAGGAGTCCATCGCGGACAAACATCGTGACACGAGATTTATATATATTAAGATTTAGCTCTCATTTTGATCAAATCGCGTGGGACCCGCTCTTAACAGGAAGGCCGAGCTGTTAGGATATGTGCTGTTGACTTATTGTGTTAGGATTATGCAAAATTAATAACTTTTGTGTTTATCGTTACAAAGTTTTTGATTTCTGGAGTATCTGTATGTTATTTTATTTCTGATGTCACTTGATATTGTTATTTTGTTATATATAGGTATTAATTTTGATTTAATGTTGATTGGATCGCGATGGGACTCGCTTTTAACAGGAAGGCCGAGCTGTTAGGGTCACGCACCGTTTACTTAACATGTTTGTGTTATGTCTGTGTAAAATGTAGTTTATCGATATACATTCTCTGATCTGTGACTTTTCTGTACGCTATTGGTTTATGTTCAAATTTTACCTGACAGATGACGTTTATGAGTTGAAAAAGGAAGAACAACGTCATCTGTCAACTAGAGGCGGCGATTCCCTGTATATTTAATTACTCTGCGGTGATGAGAAAAATTGGATAATAAAAAGATTGTGTTTTTAGTTAAAATATATAAAAGTTTTATTTACGCCAATAGTATGACAGTACACCCTATAGGTAAGAACTCTAAAACAGCTAAAATTAAAATGGTATCGTTTAACTGTCGATCAATCAAAAGATCCGTAGAACGTGTTCGCTCCCTGTGCCAAGTGGCGGACATCGTGGCTCTCCAAGAGACGTGGCTCTGGCCTCATGACCTGGATTTTGTGCACAAAATTGATGACGAATTTAGCTGTTATGCTAAATCATCGGTAGACACATCGGTTGGCGTAGTGCGCGGGCGTCCCTACGGAGGCCTGGCCCTGTTGTGGCGAAAATCTATTTTTCCTAGTGCATCTATCGTCGAATGCCCAACAGACAGATTAGCAGCGGTGCGACTCGACCTCGGCGACCAGCGCCAGCTACTCGTGATCAACGTTTATATGCCAACGGACAAGGAAGAAAACCTGCTGGAGTTTACAAATAATCTTGCGCATATAACGGCTATTATCGACGATAGCGAAACGGAAATTGCCTTCGCTTTAGGTGACTTTAATGCCCACTGTAGTTCCAGATTTGGTGACGAGCTTACGTTGTTTTGTTCAGAAAATTCTTTAGAGTGTGCGGACTACGACATTTTGGGTAGGAGCTCGGCTACTTATACGTATGTCAGTGATTCCTGTGGCGTGACGCGATGGCTTGACCACTGTTTAGTGACGAGTGCGGCGCGAAAGACAGTCTCAGATGTGAGTGTAGATTATGACGTGGAGTGGTCTGACCATTGTCCGCTTCTAGTTACATGCGATTTTGACGTAGTTGTAAGTAGATTTAACAGCGACAATAGAAGCTTAGTGAATAAGGTTAAATGGGGTCAACGAAACCCAGAGCAGGTTAGCGTTTATAATAAACATTGCTGTGATAATCTTAAAAATGTAATTTTTTCTAGTCAATGTTTTAGCTGTGATAATTTTACATGCACTGAACATTTATTTTTAATAGATAATTATTATAATGAAATTGTGAATATTTTAAGAAAAGGTGCTGTTGTGAGTTTCGACTCGCACTGCGATGCCCATAGAAAACGGAAACGCGTAGTGGGTTGGAACTACCACGTTAGTCAGAGCCATACTAAGGCTAAGGTTTACTACTCGTGGTGGTTATCAGCGGGCAGGCCGTCATATGGCCCGGTCTATGATGATATGGCTAACAGTCGCAGAGAATTTAAAAATAAACTTAAATGGTGTCAGAATAATCAAGAAAAAATTGGAATGAACATTTTAGCCATGCACCGAGCGAACAAAAATTTTCCAAAGTTTTGGCAAGCCACTAAGAGGCTTCAAAATAGGCCTAGGTTGCCACAGAGTGTAGAAAATGTAGCCGAACAGAATGGAATAGCGGAATTATTCGCTAATCATTTTAAAGTGAAACCACTTACCGTCACAGGCGTTGAGGGAAATGTGCGCGACACTACGCCTTCGGACTCACATACTGAGGCCCTACAATTCTCACCACACGACGTTTTTACGGTAATAAGAAAGATGACACGTGGAAAGTCTCCGGGTCACGATGGCCTGAGTGTCGAGCACATTCTCTACGCTGGTGAAGAGATAAGCAGAGTCTTATGCACGCTCTTCAACCTATGCATTAAATTTAAGTATTTACCAAAGGAACTTATGAAAACCGTGGTGGTTCCAATTCCCAAAAACAGGACTGGGGATTTGTCAAAACTGAGTAATTATAGGCCCATTTCATTGGGTACTATAATTGGAAAAATCTTTGAAAAACTGTTACATCCGTTTCTTATGATGAATGTAAGTATCGATGATGCGCAGTTTGGTTTTCGTGCCAATGTCTCAACCGATTCTGCTATTTTCAGCTTGAAAAATACTGTAAAATATTATACGTCCAGGGATACCAACGTGTATGCCTGTTTCTTGGATCTAAGCCGAGCTTTTGATCTAGTAAATTATAATCTACTATGGTCAAAACTCAATGAACTAAAAGTACCGTCTGACGTTATTAATATGTTGAGATATTGGTACGAAAATCAAACTAACGCTGTGAAATGGGGCGACAAACTTTCTAGCGAATATAGGTTAGAATGTGGTGTGCGCCAAGGCGGACTGACATCGCCGGACCTTTTCAACATTTACGTCAATGGCCTGATAGAGGAGCTGAGAGGTAGCAAAATCGGATGTCATATCGGCAGAGTATGTGTTAACAATTTAAGTTACGCTGATGATATGGTGCTGCTCAGTCCCTCTATCAAGGCACTACGGAAATTGTTGAGTATTTGTGAAAAATACGCTTTAAGTCATGGACTTAAATATAACGTTTCCAAGACCGAAATGATGGTCTTTAAGTGTGGAAAAGGCCCGGACAACGTCCCTCCGGTATTCATGAATGGTGTGGAGATACGAAGGGTGGCGGCGTTCAAGTATCTCGGTCACATGTTGACGGAGGGTCTCAGAGACGACTGTGACATAGAGCGCGAGAGGCGGGCGCTTGCTGTCAGGTGCAACATGATAGCACGCAGATTCTTCCACTGCAACGAGCAGGTCAAGAACACCCTGTTTCGAGCGTTCTGTCAAAATTTGTACACTTGCCATCTATGGTTTGGGTACACCAGACGCTCGTATAGTGCCATCAGGGTGCAGTACAATGATGCCTACCGCATCCTGATGAAATTGCCACGATTTTGCAGTGCGTCGAACATGTTCGCCTCGGCAAGAATGCCCGACTTCTTCGCAATAATACGTTCGCGTATAGCAACCTTTTGGGAGCGAATTCGTTGCTCTCATAATGAGATCCTTCGTACAATGTGTGACCACTTGGATGCCGCAACCTTTCGGCATTGGTTGACACAGCATCGCAGTGCGAATCGAAAATAAGCACATAATATTTTATAATATTAATATAATATTTCTATTTCATTTATGTTAATATTCTCATATTATCATTATTGTTTTTATTTTTATTTGTATGTAATATTTTCATGTAAATTGCTTAACTGGGTTCATTGCCTTTCAATAAAGAACATTATTATTATTATTATTATTATTATTACGAACCATAGACAACAGCCTGTCAGGCGCACAGACCTAGGAAACAATTAGGTATGTGGACCAGTCCCGTCCACAAAATCAGCGTGACTATTATTAGTATTAGATGGCCTCATGGTAGTAACTTGGAACATGGAACATTTGACAACAAATCATGGTGAGGGCGCTCATCATGGTTCCGCATGTCACGCAAGTATAATAAAATGTATCCTCATTACAGTCATTCCGGGTAACTTTGGACCACTTTTGAGACAATTTACGGTAGTTAGTAAATAAAATGTATAGAACAACTATACAACAATTGTAATTTATGTGATCTTTTGATGTTTTCAACACCAATTGCAATAAAAAGTGGACAAATTATGTATCAATCCTGAGATATAGACGAAAATATACGTGGTCCAAAGTTATATTGATTTTGGGGTAACATTGGACACACAATTTTTCTCTCTTTAAAAACCGATTTTATCGTTCTTTTTTACTTTCTCGGTAACATTTGACCACGTTAAATGCTCTTTGGATCATCAAGTTGACATTTCGAACGAAGTTTTACTGCCACAGATGAAAAAAATCATACTAACGGGCTTGATTAAGCGAAAGGCCCCAAGTTATAGGAGATGGCTGATGAAGTTAATGCGCTGATTTTATAGTTTTGGGATAAAATAACCATGCCAGTGTATTTTTTAGAAAAATCTGTAATCTTTGGGCGTTATATAAACATAAGTTTCATTGCTTATACATTTATGTGGAACAGATTAATTGAGATCATTCAGAAAAGATACACACATATTCAACAGTCAGGATCAACAGTCTTATCTATTTTCTATCTATTTAAATAAAAGAGTGAGGCATTTTGGTTGTTCCACAGTTTTCGCCAAAAATATAGGTCGTAGAGATCTGAAATTTGGTACCTAGGTTGATATTAGGTCATGAATTAGTACTAAGACGGGGATTCCAGAAATTCCATGTTTAAGGGGTAGAAATCGTACATTTAAGGGATTTTCCCATACAAAAGTGTATTTTTTTCGTTGTTCCAGGAATTCCCGAAAAACTAAAAGTCGTAGAGATCTGAAATTTGGTCCCTTGGACCAGTCCAATGTTGCCCCAAATTCTGTGATATTGTGACTTCAACATTTAATTCCGTAATTATGGAATTAAAAAGCGTGGATGAGCTAAAAACGGACAACCAAATCAAACAACGATAGTTAAATGGCATAAAAAAGCAAAAACCTACGTATTTCTTTCTCAGAAACTCAAAATAATGATAATTGAAAACAGTAAATTTATTCTATCGTCTGCACGGCGCGAAAAGATTAGCTGTTTGTTGTGACACTTATCTTTTGTTTGCCTGTCAAATTCAATTTTTTATTGTCTGTGGATTGTATATTTCACATTCGGATACATGCATTTTACTGAAGCGAATTCGGAAACAGATAAAAATAATATAAAGTGTTTGTTTAGGGTGTGGTCTAATGTTGTACCGCAGGTCCAAAGTTACCCGGAATGACTGTATGTCATCCTCTCAGACCAAGGATAGTTTTGTTATCTCTGTGGGCCACTTCAGATTACTCTTCACTGGCGTTCAGTTCAGACCTCAGACCAATGTTCAGACTTCAGTCAAATATGACTTTACTTTAAGCATTCTGTGGTCAATACAGCTGTTTGATCTCTCATGTAAAAAAATAATACAAAATCCTTGTACCTACAGTTCACACATATTTTATTAAAGTTCTATTGCAAAATTGAAAGAATGTTGCTTAAAAGGAATCTGCTCGAAACTGTGACTATATTATCGTGTACTGGCACTGCGGTCTGCATATTTTTGAACTACGCGACTAACATATCGCCTTTAACAGGAATATGGTTCTTAGCTTACATTTCACTGTTATTCATAACTTCAATTGTCGCCAGCTTCAAGTTTATGCAATGGTTGCTGCATCTAAATAAGCCTATAAAGTATGATGTTGAAGGAATTTTAAAAAGGTATCCTTTCTTGGTTGGGGTTTTACCTCGAGTATGTAAAAAGGTTGAAAAAGAGCAAAGCAAAGAGTATGATACTAATGAGCTCAGTATCATCACTACGGTGTTGGAGAAAAGATTGGTGTCCTCTTGGTATGTCTCCTATATATCTGAGGAGATTGGTTTCCCATTCGCGTGCAAGCAAATGTTGGATCAAATGATTGCAAAAGCTTTCCAAGTGAGTTTACATTTGATATATTCATTTTTAAATAAAGAGGAATTTACTATCCGTTTGCAGAAGCTTTGCCGATGACTTCCCCTCCCACTTCATACTACTGCAACCCATGCTTGTCCATTTCCAGAGGAATGCGTGCCATGGTAGTATGAAGTGAGAAAGGAAGTCATCATTTTTGACGGTTCGATTCCCGCCACGGGCCACTTTGGATTTTATAATTTCCAAATTGGCTCAGGTCTGGTCTGGTGGGAGGTTTCGGCCGTAGCTAGTTACCACCCCACCAGCAAAGACGCACCGTCAAGCAATTTAGTGTTCTGGTGCGATGCTGTGTAGAAACCGTTGGGGTAAATTTACTTAGCCTGCCATGTTAGTACGATAACATCTTAGGCTGCATCATTACTTACCACCGGGTGAGATCGCAGTCAAGTACTAACTTGTATAGAATAAAAAAAAAACATTTTATACATTGATGATAAAGGTAACAAATATATATAATTGTAATATTCCATTCCACAGATATGTGACAAAATCGAAAGCAAAGATGTTTATGTCGACATTTGCGCAATACTTATAAGCCATCTGAAAGAGTACAAGAAAGCCATAAAGAGGCAAGAAACCACTCCAGATTCCACAGTAGAATCTCTTTACAAAAAAATACATCCTATATCAGAAAATGGTAACAAAAAGAACCAAGCAGCAGATCACTGTATAAACCTACTCCGTATTGTTCTGAAAGAGTTGGTTCCCTGGGAATTATGGGACACCCCATATTCTGAATTACTTGTGAGAATATTAGCTAAGAAGCTAAACATTTTCATTGAAAATACTATATCTAACCCTATATGGCTAAACGATAGACTGTTGACTATTTTGAATGTAGAAGAAAATGTAAGTAACAAAAATATCAAAGAACAAGGTATTGATGATAGATTGAAAGAGAAAAGTGGCAAGGTAGAACAAGAGATTGATAAACAAAAGAAAGAAACTAGAACTTTTGAGCAAGAAAAGGACACAGAAATACGAAGTGCAGTGGAAAAGAAAGAGACAGCAAATACTGAAACAACAGTGAAACCTCTGAAATCAATGAATCTTGAATCAATTACAGAAAGTCTAGTATGTATTAAATTTTTACCCTTTCCTAAATTATACTTCTATTGCTGATGACAGATATCTTTTATAGGAGAAATAAATCAAGAGATTTGCATCCTCCATAATTTTTCATGATCATATATATTATTTGTGATATCTCTCACAAAAGAATCATTGAAGATTTATATAGGGACTTTATTTAATGTAGAGTTTTGTGTATCAAAATGCATAGAAGTCATACATGTGATAATAGCACAGGGGGCCAATGGCTTTGTAATATGCTTCCTTTATCCTTAATTACAGATATGGTATAATATTTTGGGGTAAGAGCACTAATGGTAAAAACATTTTTCTGGCACAAAAAATATGTGTTAGGGTAGATGTAAATTATATCAGCCAGACAAGTTGCAAGCCATATTTTCAAAAACTTATATTACTACGGAACTTATTGACTTATTATTACTGCTGATAAAGGCGCATCAGTGAAAGCTGCTTAGGCTATTGCAAATAATAATAATATTTATTATTATTAAACATCACATACAATAATAAAATATGTGGGTGACCGAGCTTTGCTAGTTACAGCTACTCACCAATAGATGGCAGCAGGAGTTTACTGTAATAGTTTTACTTTATCGCCAATAGATGTCAGGTATAGATTTATATTTTTTTGGTAAATACGAAATTTTCTAAAAATTAATCCTAGCTTGATCAATTTATCGCCCCCAAAACCCCTTGTATACTAAATTTCATGAAAATCGTTCGAGCCCTTTCGGAGATTAAGATTATATAGAAATATATATGTATATGTAATATGAAATATACAAAACTTTTAAAAACTTTAAAGTATAGGATAAATTGATTGATTTCTATAAAGCAGGTGATTGAAGAATCAGAGGTCAAAAAGAGTGACTTTGAGGAGACATCACAAGGCACTGAGGCTGTTGAGATCAAGCCAATTCTGAGGAAGAACAGAGGAAGACAGGGGCGAAATGAAGTGAAGATATACGATAGAATTATTGAAGGCAGCGTTAAGACCTGGGAGACAGACATGGATCTCCAGTGCATCAGTGTGGGTCAGGACTTGCTGGCGAGCCTGGATGAGATGACCCTGAGCCGGCTGTGGGGCCACGAGGATGCAGAGCACAGCCCCAGTCTGCGAGGGACTTCCCCTCTACCACTGTGGTTCGGTAAGGATCTACCTTGAAAAAATTGAGAAATCTAATTATCAGTTTGAACTAAAAACAAAAATTTCAGTTCTGTTATTGCAGACACTCTTGGGAAGTGGGGACTTCCTAACTTTATTACAGAGATGTAATTTCATCCTTACTAGATGACCCAGTGACTTGACCAACTTTTTATGGTCCTACACAATATATTTGATGTTTCACAGATTGGAACAGTTTGTACTGGAAAAGTAAATTGTTTTTCTTTACTTATTATTTATGTTTCTTGCTGATTAAATCTTCCCTGAATTACCTCAAATCAAAAGACCACTAGCCACTAGATCAAAATTAGCCAAAATTATGGGAACCTCGGTGCACGAGTTACACCCGCAGTTGGCCGGTTTAAATTAAGGGGATTTATTGAATTTATTTTTGTCTTTCTCACTCTCACGGATACGTAGGTAGGTGCGACATGCAGCGTCGCGGAAGAATATATAACAGAAAAACGACCTTTTACCTAATTACTCAAAAAATAAGTCCGTTATTAGAATACTGTTTCTAAGCGTTTTACGATATTATTATTACCGACACATTGAAACAAAAATTACAGTTACATCCATTGTAGTTTCCGATAAAACAGGAAAAATGAGATTTTGGAGCAACTTTTAGGAGAACTTTCTATGGGGAAAATTGTATCCATTCATGTTTCTGCTTCTAAGCGATTTTAGATTAAAAACCCAAAATACATGACGTGTATATTTGAAAGTAATAATTGTCTTCATAGTTTTTAAATAAAACTTCATTCAAAATTGCTTAAATACGGCTTCTACGCCGTTAATATAGGTCTCTTTAGGAGCTTCAAGGGCAATCTAGCAACTCTTATAACTATGTATGCGTATATGTCTTTGTTGTTATTTTAGTAAGGTTTTTGTAAATCTAAACGAAATCCCTAAGGTGAAGAAGATGCAATAGACCTGGACAGCGAAGCCCTAAAAGAAGCAAAGAAGGAAACTTCCAAAGAGCACAGCCCCAAGCCGGGGGAGCTGCTCAAAGATCTGCAGACCACGGTGCATCAGGCCAAGGCAAAGATTGGCGACCTGCAGGTCTTACACATAGATGTGCCACCGACCAGTGTATGTCTATTGCACGACTATCCGCTTTGCATGGCCGATTTCCTTATTTTTTTACTAACTAAAAGGTGGTTGTACTGTAATATCATTTGATGGTAAGTGAGCATCATCGCTTGCTACCCAGAATTCAGTATGGTATAACATTAAATTGATTGAGGGTAAAATTTTAAAATTCTTTCATCTTATTATGGAGTTTAGAATTACGGAATCCCAAAGTTTCATGCCGCGAATTGAACCCAAGATACCTTTATGAAAGGAAAATACAGCTACCTCTATATGTTTACACTTTTTTGGTCAATTTATCTGCTTTGCATTGCTACTTTCAGAAAAAATATATTTTTTTAATTTCGATTTGCAAAAACTTACGAGAGGCCATTTTGGTCTGATTTTGAATGTTGACAGAGAAAAAAAATTCAGTGTTATCCCGGTTTTCTTCACCCCGTTCCTCGTTAAGCACGTTAATGTTAGAGCCTGTAGTGTTAGGCCTAAATGAAATCAATCAATTAATTCTTGATTCATTTCGGCAACAGAAAGTGTCTATGTTAGCACAGCACCTAATTCACCTTCAATGTGTAAGACCGTTTGTCCACTGCAACGGACTAAATGTCACATAGAACTTCATACTGGGCTATTCACATAACGTTTTCACACACTGAGTGTTGTGAATCAAGAAATAAAATAAAAAATTAACACTGAAATATTAACTTCGTCTATTGGTTTTGAGAGTAAAATTGAATGTATCCCAACATAGGAAATACAATCCTTCAACATTATCACGCAAAGTAAATTTCATTTCACTATTCTCGACCATGTAGCGTTTTGAACTTCATTCAATTTTTTTACACTCGATGTCAATTTGTAAAATACATTTTTCAGTGTTTGCAAAAATTGTATTGGTTTCACCTTTATCGTCTGCTTATATACGTAATTTCAGGGATTTATTGAATTTATTTTTGTCTTTCTCACTCTCACGGAGATTTGGTAGGTGCGACATGCAGCGTCGCGGAAGAATATAGCAGAAAAACGACGTTTTACCTAACTACTCAAAAACTAAGCCAGTTATCAAAAATCTGTTCTAAGCGTTTTAGGATATTATTATTACCGATACATTAAAACAAAAATTACAATTACATCCATTGTAGTTTCCGATAAAACATAGAAAAACTGAGATTTTGGAGCAACTTTTGGGAGAACTTTCTATCGAGAAAATTTTATTCAATCGTGTTTCTGCTTCTAAGCGATTTTAGATTAAAGACCCAAAATACATGACGTGTAAATTTGAAAGTAATTGTCTTTATAGTTTTGCATAAAACTTCATTCAAAATCACCTAAATACGGCTTGTAGGCCGTTAAACATTTCACTTCACGAAATGTAGCCGACGCGTTCCGTGAATAGCCTCCCTGATATCAGCCAGAAATGCAATGGACAAACGGCCTAAATTAGGCACGATTGTTTCGTAGTGTGTCAACTTTCATTGCATGTATGTACGCGTTGTTACGACACACCTTGCTGCGATCTAAACTAGTTTAGTTTGTACCAAATACTTTGCTATTTGTTTCAAAGTATCAGGGCTAGTATGTCTGTCGAGGAAAAAGAGGTCTTACATTCTTGGTGACAGAACTTAAATTAAAAAGAAATAAACCACCCGACAATTCTTCAACCGATTTGAAAAAAGAAGCAGGTTCTCAATTCGACTGTATTTTTTCGAATTAGTCCATTGAAAAGTAACATTTGGGGTTGCGTTTTTTAGAGGACGCAATTTTATTTTTTTGATGTGTAGGGGGGGTCAGTGTAAAGCTAGTAATTTTTTGTCGTAGAACTATAAATAAAAAAGTTATAAGTGAAAATTTTTAGAAATATGAGTAAAAAAATTATAATTTCTGATATAACTTTTTTTTTAATCATTTTACGAATAAATGATATCAGACTATTTTTGTAGATCGTATTTTGAGGAACAACTTTTATTCGGAACATTTTTTCACTTAGTCAATAGCTAAGGTTTTACAGCGCTCCGAAGTGAGTACTATTTTTAGTACTCTTAACTATACCTATATTATACGTGTGTACTAATAATGTGTCATCAGTTTTATTGACGCAATTTTATTTTTTTGATATGTAGGGGAGTCAGTGTAAAGCTAAAACCAAGTTTGTGGAGTCGCCACCCTTATCCCACGGCCGCCATCTTGAAAATAGGGGTTGAAATGGTTTTAACGATATATCTCTTAAATTATTTGTTTGATAAAAAAAAATTGGTAACATTTTTTGTTGCAAATTAAATTCTCTACAACTTTGGTGGTTTAATTTTTTGTCGTAGAACTATAAATAAAAAAGTTATAAGTGAAAATGTTCAGAAATTTGAGTAAAAAAATTATATTTTTTGTGAAAGATTTTAACACAAATTGAAGCCAAAATTAGACCATATCACTGAATCCGTCTATGTCACCTATGCCTATGATATGATATATCGTAAAGGGTATGTACAGAAAGAGGGGTGCAAGGTTAATATTATATTGACGACCGAATGGCGTAGTGGTAGCGAACCTGCTGTCTGCGCCGGAGGTCGTGGGTTCGATTCCCACTACTGGTAAATGTTTGTGTGATGAGCATGAATATTTTCCAGTGTCTGGGTGTTTTTCAATATATTGTAATTATGTATATATTAGTATGTATATATATTTATCAGTTATTTATTATTAATTTATATGAAATATGCATGCTAACGTGAATACAAAAGCTATAGTGCTTGCATCCAGGACGAGGCGGCGGGCATGATGGAAGGTCTCCTGGATAAAGGCATCGCGGGGTTTAAAAAGGGCCTTCGCTTTACCGGACTCAGTGATGACTCGCAGGTAATAAACTGATTTTTATTTAAATATATTAAAACTAGTATAATTTTTAGGGTTCCGTACCAAAATGGTAAAATGGAACCCTTATGGTGCGACTTTCTCCGTCTGTCTGACCGTCTGTCTGTCCGTCACACTCGATTATTTCAGTAACTACCGGAGCTATCGATATGAAATTTGGAATAGTTGTGTATATTAGTGGCCCAATGACACTGAAATAAAAAAAAGATGGAAATTATTTTTGTTCTTATTTAAAAAGGGGGGAAAATCGGTGAGATAACTGTACTGTGTGGGGTATCATATCAAAGGGTTTACTTTGTACATTCTAAAACCGATTTTTAATTATTTTTAGTCATGATAGTTTTTGATTTATCGAGGAAAATGTCTAAAAAAATACCGTTCCCCCCCCCTTATCTCCGAAATTTACCAATCGAAAAATCTCAAATAATTATGGTCAATAGGAATTTACGTATATTTTACAGGAAAACTATAGCCAATGCTCTAACTAGCATAGTTTTTTTGATATTAACAATAAACCTCTACAAACAAAGTTAGTTTTGCGGTTCATTAACAAAGGTAATTACTACCGTTTTAAATCTTTGGTCGTTACAGTTTTGGTCGTGTTACATCTACATTAGTATGCCTGATTGTTTTGCTTCAGTACTTCTTGAGTACGGAACCCTCGGTGCGCGAGTCCGACTCGCACTTGGCCGGTTTTTTTTTCTCAGGTTGTTATAACAACCTGAGACCAGACCTAGAGACATACACTGAAAATTTCATAACGATCGGTCCAGTCGTCTCGGAGAAGTTTGGTTACAAAGTTAATCGAGAGAATTTTATATATTAGAATAGATAATTTGTATTTAACAAATTCAGGTTTCCATAAGTGCTCTCATAGACTTTAAGATAAAATTTATTATTATTAATTATGTCTGATAAGATTTTAAAATTAAAATCGTAATACAGAACTCGACTTAAACAAAGTTTTGTAGGTACAATAAAACAATTATATTATAATTATTCCCTATACTCCCTAAACTCTTACGAATGTTCATTTAGAGTTGGCTATTTGGGTATTTACAACTTGTATGACGTCACAGCACATTATTGATCCCATCATGCCAACAGGATGTTTTGCCCGATTTTAAAATATATTATGTTTCAAAATAAATTGCGGCTTCCTATCAAAAAGTTATTATCAGTGATATTTTTTGATCTAATAGGACAACTGTTGAAAATTTGAAACCTACATAAAAATGTTAACTGGTCTTAAAAACTTATTCCTGTAAACTATATACTGGACTGTTTAATATCGACAGGAGAAATTACCCTTCAAAGAGCGAGCAGGAGAGAAGATATCGCCCTCTGAACTGCATCGAAGCAAACCCAGAGCAGAAGTAGACATGGAAGCGAAAGAAGCGTACACTTCGACCAGTCTACAAAAAAGTGAGATAGCATGTGCTTTTATAGTTCTATACTTGTAGAAAAAATTCGCTGCTCGTGGGGCAATAAAAAGGGGAAATAAATCGCCCGGTGCCATCTCTGTCGCACTTACGGGCCTTACGACAGGCCTGCTAGGCAAAAAGCGCAGTCCTGTTTCCGCATTTTCTGCCCTCCAAATTCCAAATTTCATCCAAATCGTTAAAGCCATTCCCGAGATCCGCGAAACAAATATTTTTACATACAAGAATTTCTCGTTTAAATAGATAATTGATAACATGATATAAGATTACAATTTAATTTTTTTTTCAGCAGACGCAAGTAATCCAATCTTGGTGAAACAACACAGAGTGAGCTCACAGGACAGCGTGGTTAGTTGTTACTAATAAAAACTTGAGAGGTGTCAAGGAACACCCGGATGGAACGAAGTTATGTGGCTTGCTTTCTATAAGAGAGAGAGAGAGAGACAGGCAGAGAAACATGTCCGCACGGCTTACAATAGCTTACTTTAGCAAAAATAAAATTGTTGTCTGTAAAGTCGGTTTACTGACGATAGTTGAACGTGACAACGTCTTCTTTGTCGCTCGTTCCGCGCTCGCGAGGCTCTGTCGCGAGGTAACGCCGGTAACGCCGCATGAGCGAGGTAACGCCGGATGAGTCACGTTTTTTCGTGCGTGCAACCGGCTCTATCGAATTATAAGACGTTGTCACGTCAAAAAATTGGTTGCCTGTAAAGTCGGTTTACTGACGATAGTTGAACGTGACAACGTCTTCTTTGTCGCTCGTTCCGCGCTCGCGAGGTAACGCCGCATGAGCGAGGTAACGCCGGTAACGCCGGATGTGTCATGTTTTTTCGTGCGTGCAACCGGCTCTATCGATTTATAAGACGTTGTCACGTCAAAAATGTCGTTACAACTTTTGGTATGATTTTTTTCCGTCTAGCCCCCTTTCACAATGCGCGATAAGGAACTTCGTTCCAATATATTATAGTCGTTTTCTAAATGACTTTCTGATATGGTTTTTCCTAGCTCAAAGTGTCGGTTACGGTAACGGTAACAGTGTCGCGAGTTAAATGAGTTTTGTTCCAAAAATATCCAACGCGCTTAAAGATTTCACTCAAAAAACTGTGAAGTGTCGGTTACGGTAACAGTGTGAGGTGTTGGTTACGGTAACAGTGTGAAGTGTTGGTTACGTTACAGTAGCGAGTTCAATGATTTTTATCCATCTCAAAAATGCCTAACGCGCGTAAAGAGCTGGCAAACTGGGTCTTTTTTACGATGTTTAAGGCATTTTGTTTAAAGAACTGGGGGCCTACCACCAACGCTTAAAGTAATATTATTGTAATATTGTTTTAAAATTTCCATACTGACATTGTATGAAAATGTCAAAACAATATTACAATAATATTACTTTAAGGGTGCGTTTACGGACATTGCAGTTTTCGTGGAGTTTTCGGTACATATTGTGACTAGAATAAACAAAATATAATGGAACTAAAAATAACAACACAAAGATTGGTCTTTTATCTACAATTCGTGGTAGAAAAATTGGTTAAAAATCTTTACTTTTAGTACTATAAAAATAGTTTAAATCATCTCTTCTCACAAAATTGGCGATTTAGGAGTGAGTTTCGGTACATTTTTCTGTAAAAACATACCGATTTTATGTCTTTTAAAAATATCAACTGACAGTAGATATGTTCATCTATACACGGTGGTAGAAAAAATAACAAAAAAAAGACAAACAGTAAATGAAAAAAAATTAAGTTCGCGTGCATTGTTTTCACATATTTTGCTTACAAGCGTAAATCTTAAAGAGGTTACAATAAGGGTTATTTTATTTTACTCGGTCACAGGTTTCTACTATTTCAAAATTCAAATATCAATCAGTCAGCCTTTGGCTGCCTTCGCGAGTGGGACTGCACGTCGTTTGCGAGCAGTTGCTGATTGAAAAACATCGCTGTACGTACACGGATATTTGGCAATAACTATCTTGATACTTTACGTAATACTGTCCTGACATATTTTTGAAAAGGTAAGCACCTACAGTACCTACAATATTATATTTTATTATAATTAGCTAGAATTGAGTTTATTTATTTTATTCCATTTATTTTATTTGTTCCCCAAGCGTACTAGTGACCTGGAGGTATACTTAGAAGACTACTACTGGTAACTGGATCTCCTAGACGTATAGAGCTAGCCGTCTCGAGTTTGGGCTCGTTTTGTTAGTTATGAAAAGACCTTTCCACTTGACTTGGTGGAGTGAGCTGAAGGTATACTTCGAAGACTACTACTGGATCTCCTAGACGTATAGAGCTAGCCGTGCCGAGTTTGGGCTCGTTTTGTTAGTTATGACAAGACCTTTCCACTTGACTTGGTTGAGTGACCTGAAGGTATACTTCGAAGACTACTACTGGATCTCCTAGACGTATAGAGCTAGCCGTGTCGAGTTTGGGCTCGTTTTGTTAGTTATGACAAGACCTTTCCACTTGACTTGGTTGAGTGACCTGAAGGTATACTTCGAAGACTACTACTGGATCTCCTAGACGTATAGAGCTAGCCGTGCCGAGTTTGGGCTCGTTTTGTTAGTTATGACAAGACCTTTCCACTTGACTTGGTTGAGTGACCTGAAGGTATACTTCGAAGACTACTACTGGATCTCCTAGACGTATAGAGCTAGCCGTGCCGAGTTTGGGCTCGTTTTGTTAGTTATGAAAAGACCTTTCCACTTGACTTGGTTGAGTGACCTGAAGGTATACTTCGAAGACTACTACTGGATCTCCTAAACGTATAGAGCTAGCCTCTAGCTAGCTGAATGATTAATGACCGAGTCTGCAGCGAGATAATTACACTACTATAGTAGTGCAGCCTCCGTGTGCAACATATGCGGGGAGGTGAGAGGCTGCCATTTGCCAACTATAGTAGTGCACCTATAGTACCGAGTCTGCAGCGAGATAATAACACTACTATAGTTGGCAGCCTCTCACCTCCCCGCATATGTTGCACACGCGGCTGCGCTCGTCGGCCGGCACGATCTCGGTGAGCGAGACACTCGAATGATTTATGACCGAGTCTGCAGCGAGATAATAACACAACTATAGTTGGCAGGCTCTCATCTCCCCGCATATGTTGCACACGCGGCTGCGCTCGTCGGCCGGCACGATGTCGGTGAGCGAGACACTCGAATGGTTTATGACCGAGTCTGCAGCGAGATAATTACACTTCTATAGTGGTGCAGCCTCTCACCTCCCCGCATATGTTGCACACGCGGCTGCGCTCGTCGGCCGGCACGATGTCGGTGAGTGAGACACTCGAATGATTTATGACCGAGTCTGCAGCGAGATAATTACACTTCTATAGTGGTGCAGCCTCTCACCTCCCCGCATATGTTGTACACGTGGCTGCGCTCGTCGGCCGGTACGATGTCGGTGAGCAAGACACTCGAATGATTTATGACCGAGTCTGCAGCGAGATAATAAATAAGCTTAGAACGAAGTTATTTCGTTATAATAAAATACCTAAATGACAAAATATAAAATTTTATCTCAAAGTATCAAAATCGCGTTGATTCACTCATTTCGAGGCACCTTTGTGTGAGTGTAGGCCGTGCGTATGTATTTAGTCCGATTTGATACCTATCTATTTTGGGAGCACGTCCTTAAGCGTTGGTGGTAGGCCCCCTGATCATCGAATCCTTAAAGAATAAAAAAAATTGGTTGTCTGTAAAGTCGGTTTACGGACGATAGATTTACGTGATAACGTCATAATCATTATCTTAATCGTAATCGTTATCATAATCGTAATCGTAAACATTATTTTATTATTGAGTAATTACGTAAAAGGTCGTTTTTCTGTTATATTCTTCCGCGACGCTGCATGTCGCAACTACCAAATCTCGGTGAGAGTGAGAAAGACAAAAATAAATTCAATAAATCCCCCTAAAGCCTTAAAACATTGTTGATATCACATTTGGGGGCAGATAAAACCGCGCGTAGAGTGGTCTCCGCCCGCCGAGGCCTTGAGTGAGTCCCCTGAACCGCAGTACGAGGAGGCTGCCGACCTCTCCGCCAGCATCGCCAAGCTGCGGACGCTGCTGCAGCACGTGGAGAGACCCAGGTATAGTCCATTCGCTTAGAATTTGTCGTTGCTGACGATAGATGGCGTAACCAGTACCCTAGCACACGCTGACGGAGCTTTCGACGAGCGTGCTATATATAGAAGTTCTGACGTCACACGCTCGGATCACAGGCGGTCCCCAGGCATAACGCCTGGAGGGCAATTTCCCTATTGCCTTATCAACCGGCAAAGTGGTGACCCCGACGTGATCTGAACACGCAACCTTCTGATTACCAACAACAAACAACAAGTACAAGCGGGACGGTCGGCGTCGCTTGATGTCATTTGAGAATTTCGACGCCGTTACTGGCCGCGCGAAGAAAAGAGAGCGAACAAACTACACTGCAGCACGGTCAGGCCAGTCTCACTCATCACGTGATCGTCCCGGCTATAAGTAGGGGTCCGGATGCCAATATTTCAGATGGTTGCCGCTCGCGGGCTGAGTTGCACGCGCTAGTTCTGTACGGTCTATTTTACGCGCCGTCTGACCACGGCAGCCCTAGTACGTCGTAAGAGATAAAGTTAGGCGATAGAAAGAGACCACAACATGCGTTTGTTGCGTGTCGATTTTGAGGGCGGGGCCAGGCGCTATTGCGAACTGAATTGCACTTTTTGTGTCAGCGCTAGAGTCGCTATTTCTTTAAATCATGCGGAGTAAGCCATGGCTGCGGACAGAACACGGTGGAAGGAAATCATACACCGCAGGATTATTCGCCGTATTTGATAGTCACGATCCTTAGTCTTCACTCTTCGGTTGGTCTCCCATGGACCTACCGAAGAGAGAGAGAGAGAGAGAGAAGGTCTTGACCAATTTATGCTGTTGCAGGGCGGAGGAAGTGTGGTGGGAGGGAGCGGAGGAGACCCGCGGTCGAGCGCAGAGGAGGCCTTCTTCCAAACCTGTGGACACGGCGGCGCTCGCTGGTAAACGACAAAGATACACTTAAAGTTACACTTAAAGTCACACATGATCACTCACGCAAACACACAAACGCACACACGCAAACGCACTCACACAAACGCACACACTCAAGTAATTTATAAGCTAAGCAAGTTTTTTTTAAATTGTAAGAGTAAGTGTAATTATTAGGTTTAAAATAGGAATAAACAATGTCTAAATATTAACATCCTGGAAGGATCTACCCTCTGCAACACAGGTTCTCCTTCCGCAGAGGGTAGAGCATTCATATGTTTGTAATAATGCCATGTGTTAAAAGCAGTAAATAAATTAAATTAAATTAAAGTAGTCATCCATTCTGTCGTCTAATCAGCATAACGCTACCAATTGAATCAGCTAATTGAATCTACCATGTTTTTGCGGAGTAAATTAAATATTATTTTATCATTTCAGATGAATACGACATGAGTTTGGAAAGAAATACATCGCCCGGGCAGACCACCAACAACATGCAGAGGCTTGACAAGTAAGAAACTAAAAAACCTGTCAAGTGCGAGTCGGACTCGCGCACTGAGGGTTCCGTACTACAACCGGAGGAATAAAACCATAAAAACCACCTTTCTTATCGAACCGCAAAACTAACTTTGTTTTTAGAGGTTTTATTGTAAATATCAAAAAACTACTTATTAGATCTCGTTCAAACCAATTTTCGGTGGAAGTTTGCATGGTAATGTACATCATATATTTTTTTTAGTTTTATCATACTCTTATATTGTGAAAACCTTAATGCGGTTCACAGAATACATCTACTTACCAAGTTTCAACAGTATAGCTCTTATAGTTTCGGAAAAAAGTGGCTGTGACATACGGACGGACAGACGGACAGACGGACAGACGGACAGACAGACATGACGAATCTATAAGGGTTCCGTTTTTTGCCATTCGGCTACGGAACCCTAACAAGTGTCCAGCTGTGTTTAACTACCCTGTCGTATTTTCACATTCCGCCATCTTGTTTTTACATGTCGCCATCTTGTGTTTTCACATTCTGCTATTTTGTATTTTCACGTACCGCCATCTTGTTGTTTTATCCGCCGTCTTGTTTTCACGTGCCGCCATCTTGTATTTTACACCGCGCCATCTTGTATTTAGTGCCACCATATTGTATTTTACGTGCCGCCATCTTGTATTTTCATGCCACCATATTGTATTTCACGTACCGCCATCTTGTTTTTACGTGCCGCCATCTTGTATTTTACACAGCGCCATCTTGTATTTTCATGCCACCATATTGTATTTCACGTACCGCCATCTTGTATTCGCCATCTTGTTTTTACGTGCCGCCATCTTGTATTTTCAGACCGCCATCTCGTTTTTTATCCGCCATCTTGCTTTTACGTGCCGCCATCTTGTATTTTACACAGCGCCATCTTGTTTTTTATTCGCCATCTTGCTTTTACGTGCCGCCATCTTGTATTTTACACAGCGCCATCTTGTTTTTTACCCGCCATTTTGTTTTTACATGCCGCCATCTTGTATTTTCAGACCGCCATCTTGTTTTTACATGCCGCCATATTGTATTTCCCGTACCGCCATCTTGTTTTTTATCCGCCTTCTTGTTTTCACATGCCGCCATCTTGTGTTTTCACCATTTCTGCCATTTTGTATTTTCACGTACCGCCATCTTGTTTTTTATCCGCCATCTTGTTTTAACGTGCCGCCATCTTGTATTTTCAGACCGCCATCTTGTTTTTACGTGCCGCCATCTTGTATTTTCAGACCGCCATCTTGTATTTTACACAGCGCCATCTTGTTTTTTATCCGCCATCTTGTTTTTACATGCCGCCATCTTGTATTTTACACAGCGCCATCTTGTTTTTTATCCGCCATCTTGTTTTTACATGCCGCCATCTTGTTTTCACATGCCGCCATCTTGTATTATCGTCCCGCCATGTTGTGTTTGCGCAGGTTGTTCACCCGCACGGTGACGGGCGTGTTCAACTCGATACGCACGGCGGTGGGCGCGGAGGGGCTGGAGGGCGACGACGCGGCGCCGCGACAGGTGTACGACTGGACGTTCGTGTGCACGTCGCCTGAACTCAGCGTGAGTCATTTCATTGAGGCTTGCGTTTGAGGTTTTTGAAGTTAAAACTTCTTTGATCATATTTAAATTAAAAGGAAATGAGTAACGGTTTTTTTACCTACTTTAACCTAGGCTTACGGATATATTGACATAATGTCATAGTCATTTTTAAATAGTCACTGCCGGATATAGACCTTTAAATTCGTTTTGCCTGCTATTTTCCTATTTATTCCCATCATGGTTGTAGGGGCACGCCACACATACAGGCGTTGTGTTATAAGATCAAACGGTACAGGATTTCAGTTAGTTACGCCAGATCCGCGCTACGCTATAGTCGTATTTCACAATAGAATCATATTTGGTATATTGTTTGTGCATTCACTAAATTGCTGAAACTTGTGTTCTTGAATTAGAATCTTGTTGGAGTCAATCGTGTTTTATTTAGCATATTCCCCAAGACAGCCTTGAACATAGCTACAGTACATATTAAGTACTTAAAATGGTGATTTGAGGTGTATTGAATGGAAGCAGGCGTTATTTTGGCGAAAATCATAATTAGTAGGAAATCTTTACGATTTCGCATTGTGAAGTCAGCATCTCCGACATGTCCCGGTGTCGGGACGAAACGTACGTCGGAGAAAGTGTTGGAAAGTTGTGTGTGGTGTTTCATGTGGGCAGTGTTCCTGCATATTGTATCGTACAGAATCTTTTCAAGAAGCGGATTATAGCAAAAGTCTTTCCTACTAATAATGGATTTCCGCAAAATAACGCCTGCTTCCATTCAATATTCTTTAGGAGCGTTGGGCATATTTCGAGATGGGAAAAGACCATTGAAATCGCGACTGCGTTACCACACATTCTGTTATGTTATGTTACCAAACACAATCACAGACAGTTACATGGAATAAAAGCTTCAGTTTTTTGAGTTGTCTGGACTGCCAAATGTTTTTTTCACACTACCTATATAAGTTAGTATTTGACTGCGATCTTACAGATGTAAAGTGACGATGCAGCCGATGATGTTATAGTATTAATATGGCGAACTGGAACGCTAATTCGCTTACCGGTCTTTGCCAGGAAAAATGCTAAAAAAAGTCCGTTTCAGTCCAGTCTTGTAATCGTATCAATTGCTCACCACTATTCTTGCTTTGAAATTTAGTTTCATTAATGCTCCCTATGGCTTAGTTTTTCATACTAAAGTTTGCGTTATAGTTCAATACCACAGAACACTAAATAGTACAGGTACAGAAGGTCCACTCCGCACGATAATTTAAAGAAATAGCGACTCTAGCGCTGACACAAAAAGTGCAATTCAGTTCGCAATAGCGCCTGGCCCCGCCCTTAAAATCGACACGCAACAAACGCAATGTTGTGGTCTCTTTCTATCGCCTAACTTTATCTCTTACGACGTATTAGGCCGTAGACAGACGGCGCGTAAAATAGACCGTACAGAACTAGCGCGTGCAACTCGGCCGCGAGCGGCAACCATCTGAAATATTGAGGTCCGGACCCCTACTTGTAGCCGGGACGGTCACGTGATAAGTGAGACTGGCCTGTCAGTATTGACAAATCGAATCGAAAGCTCAAATTATTAGTTCGTGATGGAGACAGTGAAGTAGCGGGTGTGTCTGTGTGCAGCTGGGCGCGGCGGTGGGGCGGCTGGTGGGCGCGCGGCGCGCTCTGTGGCACGTGGACGCCGCGCTCGACTCGCTGCGGGACCTGCCCGCGCCGCCGCCGCCGCCGCTCACGCCGCTCGACCTCGGTGCGTACACACGACGCGCACGCACGCACGCACGTATAGGGACAACCCTCCACCACCCATAGCCCAATCAACCTCGCGGTTATGGGGGCCGAAACGCGGGAGAGCGCCCGTTCGGTACTTGCTCTTGGCGTGTTCCCGGGGCGCCTTTTTGACTCCCTACAAGTTGTTTCCTCTCGCTCCTTGTCCCTATGAACTCACTCTCCCCATTCTGGGGCAGGACGATACAAAAGACGGACTCGCCGCGCCGTCGCTGTCCACAGCATAAATTCTCTGTGTAACTCCAAGCCGCTTCGCCTCTAGTGCCACGCGTGCGCGAACTCCCGTAGCTTTCCGAAGTTGGCCGCCGAACCCACGAGATCCTGATAATAAACTGGGCCAGAAACTTCGCGAACGATCCCATCCAGCAGCAAGCACCGGAGGTCCTCGTATAAGGAGCACTCCCACAAGACATGGTGGAGGTTCTCCTCCGCCAGTCCGCAGAAGCACTCGCCACACTCGACCAGACACATGTCATGCAGGCGCTTCCGAAAGCGACCGTGCCCCGTCAGCATCTGCGAGGTCTGATAATCCGGGACGACTCAAGTCGCCTCGAGTCGCCCGGCCACGTCTGGAAAGAATCGACGAAGCTCACCGCCCTTCGTTTCGCTGGCCTTTACGTGTAATGTAGTGTGTGACAGAGGAGTGGTGCAGCGGCTCGGACGCGCGCTGGTGCGTACACACGATGCGCACGCACGCACGTACGCACGCACGCACTTACGTATAATGTTGTTTGTGACAGAGGAGTGGTTGTGCGGCTCGGGCGCGCGCTGGTGCGGCAGCTGCGAGGTGGCGTGCGCGGCCGGGCTCGCGGCCTCGCACCTCGCCTTCCGCCTCGCCACCATACTCACTGCCGGTAACTTGTTACACCTAACTGTAGCTAGCGCTAACACAGAGGAGTGGTTGTGCGGCTCGGGCGCGCGCTGGTGCGGCAGCTGCGAGGTGGCGTGCGCGGCCGGGCTCGCGGCCTCGCACCTCGCCTTCCGCCTCGCCACCATACTCACTGCCGGTAACTTGTTACACCTAACTGTAGCTAGCGCTAACACAGAGGAGTGGTTGTGCGGCTCGGGCGCGCGCTGGTGCGGCAGCTGCGAGGTGGCGTGCGCGGCCGGGCTCGCGGCCTCGCACCTCGCCTTCCGCCTCGCCACCATACTCACTGCCGGTAACTTGTTACACCTAACTGTAGCTAGCGCTAACACAGAGGAGTGGTTGTGCGGCTCGGGCGCGCGCTGGTGCGGCAGCTGCGAGGTGGCGTGCGCGGCCGGGCTCGCGGCCTCGCACCTCGCCTTCCGCCTCGCCACCATACTCACTGCCGGTAACTTGTTACACCTAACTGTAGCTAGCGCTAACACAGAGGAGTGGTTGTGCGGCTCGGGCGCGCGCTGGTGCGGCAGCTGCGAGGTGGCGTGCGCGGCCGGGCTCGCGGCCTCGCACCTCGCCTTCCGCCTCGCCACCATACTCACTGCCGGTAACTTGTTACACCTAACTGTAGCTAGCGCTAACACAGAGGAGTGGTTGTGCGGCTCGGGCGCGCGCTGGTGCGGCAGCTGCGAGGTGGCGTGCGCGGCCGGGCTCGCGGCCTCGCACCTCGCCTTCCGCCTCGCCACCATACTCACTGCCGGTAACTTGTTACACCTAACTGTAGCTAGCGCTAACACAGAGGAGTGGTTGTGCGGCTCGGGCGCGCGCTGGTGCGGCAGCTGCGAGGTGGCGTGCGCGGCCGGGCTCGCGGCCTCGCACCTCGCCTTCCGCCTCGCCACCATACTCACTGCCGGTAACTTGTTACACCTAACTGTAGCTAGCGCTAACACAGAGGAGTGGTTGTGCGGCTCGGGCGCGCGCTGGTGCGGCAGCTGCGAGGTGGCGTGCGCGGCCGGGCTCGCGGCCTCGCACCTCGCCTTCCGCCTCGCCACCATACTCACTGCCGGTAACTTGTTACACCTAACTGTAGCTAGCGCTAACACAGAGGAGTGGTTGTGCGGCTCGGGCGCGCGCTGGTGCGGCAGCTGCGAGGTGGCGTGCGCGGCCGGGCTCGCGGCCTCGCACCTCGCCTTCCGCCTCGCCACCATACTCACTGCCGGTAACTTGTTTTACCTTCTTGATAGTACGCAAATAATCCGCAAGAAATCGTTAACACAAGCGAAATTCTTCAGTTTGCCTGGAGCGGTTTTTTACAGAGTGCACTTTGGTGAAAACTCCATAACCTTGGCCCAATCAACCTCGCGGTTATGGGGGCCGAAACGCGGGACGGCGCCCGTTCGGTACTTGCTCTTGGCATGTTCCCGGGGCGCCTTCTTAACTCCCTACAAGTTGGTTCCTCTCGCTCCTTGTCCCTGAACTCACTCTCCCCATTCTGGGGCAGGACAATACGATGACGGACTCGCCTCGCGCCGTCGCTGTCCGTAGCATAAATTCTCTGTGTCACTCGAAGCCGCTTCGCCTCTTATGCTATAATTGCAGATATAGCGGAGTCCCTCATCTGCAGCTGGCTTGAGGAGCTGACGGGCTGGCTCAGGAAGCAGGTGTTCGCGTACTTCCAGCAGCTCGCCGCGCCGCAGGCCGACACCGATAGACAGCTGCGGGAGTTTGACCTGGATCGAACGTGCCGCGTCGTGCTGGAAAAAATGCCAGGTGAGGCACCAAACATGGTAAATTATGCTCCAGCAAATGCCAGATGAAGTGATGAGACATTTCGAATCTTTCTGAAAAATCATCCGCATACCAGGCGTCACGAATGACGAAACATACTGAACTTTTTCTGGAAAAATTGCCACATTAATTGACGAATCTTTCTGGAGAAAATGCCAGACAGGGGTGCCAATTTTTTTCTGGCAAAGATGCCAAGCCTATGAGATGCCTATTCACTCTTGATTTCAAGGTACCCATGTGGTGGCAAAGATGTAGGCCGGGAGAGTATTCCAGACCCATTCGGTACGTATCTCAGGAAAGATACGTCAACTATATAGGGGTGAAATTTTACGATGCTTTTCCCACAACAGTCTAATATACTGTCACAACTAATAAACTGCTGCGTCAAGTGATGGCGCTGTTATATAGGTAAACCGCTATGAACTTGACCCTCCTTATTTACTTACTTGATAGTCTGCGGGACGCGGGGCGGGAGCGCTCAACCAACAGGGCTGCCAGATGTACGATTTTAATTGTACTCCTACGATTTTTTGACATTTTTACTCATGTACGATCGCTAGACCAAAAGCGTATGGAAAGTGTACGTAAAAACCTTAGCGGTTCGTATCAGAAACGTGGAAGAAAAAAGTTTCATGCGAGTTTGTTGGATGTCAACCACATAGGGATGCCACATTTTAAAATTAATCCAGTGTTCAATCCCCAGAGACGTACCTGTTCAGCGAGCAGACTCTCTCAGAGGCAGTGCGGCTGGTGGTCTCGAGCTTCAGCCACGAAGCTGTCAACAAGGACGTGGCGTTCCGAGCCCTGGACGTCTTGGTGGTGCACTTCAAGAAGTCCGCCGCCCTGGGGAACCCTTCCTTTGACACCAACTGAGGAAATTCTCACTGGGTTTCTTTTACTTTAGTTTACAGTCCCTTAATTTTGACGTGATAACGTCTTATAAATTGACGAACACCAGCAACACACATGAAAACTAGTAACGTTCCGCGTAACGTTCCACCTGAGCCTGTGCGTGCAAGCGAGAGCTCGCAACAAGCGATAGAGAGGCACGATAAAACAAACGATAGAGAGATAGAGATTATGACGTTATCACGTAAATCTATCGTCCGTAAACCGACTTTACAGACAACCAATTTTTTTCAAATGGTACTCAATCGGCGTTTTCTTCAAGTTTGATTATCATTTTAGATGCATCTTACATACAAAATATATTGACCTGCTATGACATTCTCGTAACGTTTTCACACACTCAGTGATGTGATACAAGAAAAAGAAAAAAATATTAACACTGAAAAATAAACTTTACACCTATTTGCTTAGAGTGTAAAATTGAATGTAACGTCATAGGAAATACAATGTTCAACTTTGACGAGCTTATTTCAATCACGGAGCTGTCGACCAATATAGCGTTTTGAACTACATTCAATTTTACGCTCTATGTCAATTGTATTAAAATCAATTTTTCAGTGTTCGCTTAAAATATTTTGAATTCAATATCGTCTGCTTATGTACGTAAATATCATCACCTTTTTAAACATATCACATCACAAAATGTAGCCGACACGTAACGTGAATAGCCCCCCTGAATGGTACAGAAGGTTCACCCCGCAAGATTTAAAGAAATAGCGACTCTAGCGCTGACACAAAAAAGTACAATTCATAATTCAAAATTCAAATTCAAAAGTACATTCAATACAATTCTAACGTTGTGGTTACGCGATAGAAATCGCGTAACTTTATCTCTTTCGACGTACTAAGGTTGCCTCGTAATCGGGCGCACGCAGCGCGTGAAATAGACCGTACAAGAACTAATGCGTGCAACCTAGCCGGCGCACGGCAGCCATCTGAAATCAGTACGTTGAGACGGCTACTTGTAGCTTCTTCGATCACGTGAATGGGCTGGTAACGTTTATATTCTAGCACTGCATTGCTTGGGCTAGTCTTAAATCATAATTCAATTTAGTGAACGTTTAGAAAAGCGGTCTTTGATACTTTCATCAAAATCCTGGCAAGGTAAGTATTGGTATTGAAAATTCTAAACTTTCAAGACCTGAGTATAATATTAAGTTTTTAATAACATTGAAGGACCTTTTAAAAAAATAAAGCTTTTTGATTTCTTATTATTAATTCGTCTCTCTATATAAGTTACCGATCTCAAATAGCTTTAATTTTATTTAATTGTTAACTCTGTATGTATAAGCTTCATACCAAAGGACGTATCTAACTTTATGATGTTTAATCCCATTTACTTATAAGGTATTAAAAGTATAAATAAAACACATTTTACCGTAAACCATTTGTCGTTTTTATTTATTCATTATACATGTAAAAGCAGAAACATACTTATAATACGCAATATAAATACTGTGAGCGACAAAATATTAGTATTACTAGTATGTTCCTAGCTTTATTTTTCCTCATAAAACATACGTTTAATATACTTTTATCACAGATTTCGTATGTTAAGTAGTGATTAATATTTATAAATTATTATAAAAAATATACCAACTCTTGAGTTCCTGGTAAATAAACATAAAACAATAGCTATTTTATTGTAATTTTAAGGGTCCATTCAAGAATGGTAAAACAAGGCCAATTTCTCTCGTGTCGCTGTTCGATCGTTAGTTGAACGTTCGAACCACCGATAAAAAACCTAAGGATATGGGCATCCGAACGATTTACGTAAACCTTTTATCATACAAGCAAACTGTCAAAAATCTATAGGTGGCGTGGGCCTTACTATTGATGACAAAACATTTTTTGGCACTGATAAACAGATAAACTGGTGACATTGTTTCGTGCCGTCCAGGTTTTAACTATGTCTATTGTGCAAGCACGAAACTCCGGCGTTTTAGTAACAATTTCTTGACTGAAAAATTAAAATCTGACTACCTCTTTTTGGTCCAAACCGGGAATAAAACCCGGATAAAAGTTTGTGAGTTGTGATGCGCACAGTCCACCACTCTACTACAGTACTTAGTCGTATAAACTGTCTTCTACCAGAAACTCAAGGTTAATTTAACTTAACCTATATTTAACATTGATTTTAAGCTTAACATTAAGTACAAAAATCTATTAACATTTGTCATTTTTGTCTCGGAAGTGGCGATGCAATTAAAAAAATATCCATACCAAAAACCAAGATGATGAAATTTAGCCTATGTAAATGAAATTAAAGGTAACTAGCCGCGGCCGATGCCAACTACATGAGAAAATTCAGTCAACTTTAGAAATGTATCTAAACATCACATTTATTGATTAGGTTATGGGCCTATTTTACAAGCCAATAAACTTTATCTGACGGAAAAATTTTAGAGTTCTGACTTGACTGAGAATATAAATCTTGAATTTACTCGTCAAAAAAGTTTACTTAGCGGTGGTTAAGAGTCCCATTTTCTCTCAATATTTTGGCTATAACATATCGAGTTGCATTTGGCTGAGCTGTTAATGATGCGGTTTCTACAGCGACGTTATGCTGTCGAGTTCGTCGCTGCACCGCCTCTCCAGGCGAGGGGACACGTGGAGATCATCCGAAGGGTCCAAAATACTGGTCCTCTCCGTGAAGTTTAGGAACATCTATAGAACCAAAAATATAATAGTAAATCATTAAGAAAACAAAGAGCTTCTCCTTATCATTGTGATGCTTGGGTAGTTTTTTTCGTATTTTTTCTAAGTAAACCTCATTATTTGATTCCCATATCATGTACACGAGTCACGAAATATAACTATAGCACGGTCGCGAACCACGAAGAATTTTGTACAATGACCTCTTTGCCTACTGACAGTGGTCACAAACATTTTTCTGTTAGTGCGGTTTAGATGAAATATTTGAAGGAGAAAAACAAGTTTTGCATGGAATTTGAAAAATCAATATTAATAACAAGGAATCATAGATAATAAAAAGAACTCAAAGCACAGATTAAATATAACAGCCGTAGCCACACATTTCCAAAAAAAAAATAGAAAACGAAAGGAAATCATTGTAATAAATTTATATTAAATTTAATTTACGTATTTATA
Source organism: Coenonympha arcania (assembly GCA_036785405.1). Lineage (NCBI taxonomy): Eukaryota > Metazoa > Arthropoda > Insecta > Lepidoptera > Nymphalidae > Coenonympha > Coenonympha arcania. The sequence goes on along the minus strand of JAWDAA010000030.1, from coordinate 691,273 downwards.
GTAGTTAGAAAGTAAAATAATTACATTACTGTTATTTTTTACAATAATTTTGTAGCGAAAACTTTTTACTTTATTTTTATTTATTTTATTTATTATAACATAAACAATACAATTGTCTTATAAGCTAAGTCTCAGCTAGTGCAGCAAAAACCACCGTCGGTTTTTCTGTGCACTGCCGTACACTTTATACTAGACGCGCGACAACGCTGCCAGCGAAACTAGTTTGATAAACAGATGTGAGCTGCCTGCTATACAGGCTGATCCAGAAAGTACTTTTTAAGCTTTTGCTTATAATTGTTTTTATTCATCTTTTCTTTCAATGTCCTGGGAAGGTTGTTGAGTAGAAATGGAACAATAAATTTAAGTGTTCGTTTACCGTAGTTATTTGTATATTTAGTAATTTTGAGTCTCGGATTTTTCCTTTTTCTTAGTTTTTCACAATAACTAACATTTATTTGCAGTTCGGATTTTAAATAATTTTCCTTTAACAATAAGTATTTTATTTGTACATCTACTGGCATTATATTGCAGTGCTTAAATAACAAGTGGTAATTGTTTCTGTATTTCTCTTTAACCTTCTTAGGTACAATATTTTTTAGAATACGTAGTTGAAGCTGGTATATTTGATTCATGTGAGTTTTGTATGCGAGGCCATAGCTACTAAGTCCATATGAAATGATGGATTCACCTAATGATTTGTACATCAACAGTAGTGTTGAGAATGGAGTTTTGTTTTTTACTAAATTCATCTTAGCCAGTAGGGCGCGTAGCTTGTCACACACGTAATTTATATGGTCTCTCCACTGAAGGCGGTTGAAAACCTCCTTCATAGATTCGGATCCATCATGCAGGGGGAAATCAAAAAGCTCTGGTGCGGAAAAGAATAACTTTGCGCACGCTCAAAATACCCGGAAATATCATATTTTTGAGCAAATGTATTAAAAACTAACAAACAAAACAATATAACAAAAACAAAAACAAACTTTACGTTCGCAGGTAAAAGGTTTAAAATCTCTGAGGACGGCGGTCATACGGGTCATTGCATCTGTGCGAGCGTGACGCATTATTTTGACGCGGGAGTGACAGAGACAGGTAGTAACAGGTCGATGTACGAAATTCTTCGTGGTTCGCGACCGTGCTATAGTCCGCCATCTTGCGTTGTCCGCCATATTGATTTTGAAGGACATCAAGCTATGACATCAATGACATCTAGACATAGATATAATAATACTAAGGATGACGGGTCAGCGCTAAAAAGTGTCCGAACCGAAAGAGAGATAACGCGAAAAGGGAGACAATCACACTGTAGGGGCACGCCCACACATACAGGCGCGCGAAGCGTATATTCATGTACTAAGATCGTTTATTATATAGTCATGTTTAGATGCAGCGTTCATGTAAAGCGTTACGTTATAAGAACAAACGCTGCAGGATTTTGGCAGTTACGCTAGATCCGCGCCACGCTATAGTCGTATTTCACAATAGAATCATATTTGGTATATTGTTTGTTCATTTACTAAATGGTTGATACTTGTGTACTTGAATTAGAATCTTGTTGGAGTCAATTGTGTTTTATTTAGCATATTCCCCAAGACAGCCTTGAACATAGCTACAGTACATATTAAGTACCTAAACACACTATAGCTAGTTGCAAATAAAAATTAGGCTGTATAATAATGTTTTAATACATAAATTACATTGTTTTAGTTTGTCTATAAAACTACACATGTACCCTCGTTTATATAGGTTTTCTCGGGACAATTTTTTCGTGAATTTTGTATTACACCCGCTTTCCTTAGATAGAAGGGTCAATGCATCTAGACATGAAAAATCGAAATAGGTTGTACACCAATTTTTCTAAATGGTCGGCTACATCATAAAAATAGGTTGTCTGTAAATTCGGTTTACGGACGATAGATTTACGTGATAACGTCATAATCATTATTTTATGTAATACAATTTGTTTTATCGTTCCTCTCTATCGCTTGTTGCGCGCTCTCGCTTGCACGCACAGGCTCAGGTGGAACGTTACGCAAAACGTTACTATTTTTCATGTGTGTTGCTGGTGTTCATCAATTTTATGTTTAAAACGTTATCACGTCAAAATTATCTACCGATTCTAAGATCTGGCTACAATATACAGACTACTTAGCGACTAGTTTGCTCGGGTCTCCAACCGATTACGCTGAATTGTATATACGTTTAGTTTGGTTAACAAAACACATCGATAGCTGTGTGATGTCATAATCTATCCAAAATGGCGGAAAACAAGATGGCGGACTACTTAGTTATTTTTATGAACTTCTGCAATGTGGGTATCAAATGAAAGGGTTTGCTGAGAATAATACGGATAAATTGCTGTATATTTTTTGAATGATAACTTATAATACTAGTGTAATACGGGTTGTTACGCACTTGGTCGAGCGAGCTCTGGTTGACGGTGTAGTCGTCGATGTCACAGCTCATCTGTAACGCCGCCATGAGCCGGAAGATGTCGCTCAGCTTCGTCACCGTCTCCTTGCCGTTCACTGAACAATATAAACTATGCATCAATGGACCAATTAGGTAGGTACACTTCGACAGCTCTATCAGAAAGGCTACACTAAAATCGCTTCGTTTGAAGTAGTTAGTAGCACGCAGTACATAAAAAAGAACGATCCCGACACATTTTTCTCTCAAACATTTTCCCTTTCCAAAATCACTTCTACTTACAAAAAATACACAGAAACCGCGAGGGTTCCATGTCGACATATTAATAATGTAAAATATAATGGAATATTTAAACCTTTTTTCACTGTATTCCTATGGCATCTCACTTCAGGCACGAAACACTAAATAGGTACAGAAGGCCCACTCCGCACGATGATTTTAAGAAATAGCGACTCTAGCGCCGACACAAAAAGTGCAATTCAGTTCGCAATAGTGCCCGGCCACGCCCTCAAAATCGATACGCAACAAACGCAATGTTCCTCTTTCTATCGCCTAACTTTATCTCTTACGACGTACTAGGGCTGCTGTAGTCAGACGGCGTGTAAAATAGACCGTACAGAACTAGCGCGTGCAACTCGGCCCGCGAGCGGCAACCATCTGAATTATTGAGGTCCGGACCCCTACTTGTAGCCGGGACGGTCACGTGATAAGTGAGACTGCTTCGGGGCAATGCTGCTGATGCAAACGATACATACCAGTAGCGTGCGTGGGCACGAGGAAGTGCAGCGCGGCGTGGTGCAGCACCCGAAGCTGCGCGTGCGGCGCTGCAGCGTGCACTGCGAGCCACACCGAGCGCACCGCGCCTCGCCGCACGCGCGCCGCCACCACGTAGCCGCCGCCGAAGCTGCACAAGTCATCAACCAATAAGAGCCACCGTGTATATATACCTATTAGACTTGCAGAGAGTACTACTGTACAGAGTAGGGAGTCAAAAAGGCGCTTCGGGAACACGCCAAGAGCAAGTACCGAACGGGCGCCCTCCCGCGTTTCGGCCCTCATAACCGTGAGGTTGATTGGGCCATGGGTGGTGGAGGGTTGTCCCTATACCTACTAGAACTATTATATATGATCATTGTTATCGTCAAAAAATTCGAAATCTGGAGTACTTACATGTTACGTGCCTATTGAAGTTAGAAAAAAATATCAGATCAAAATATAACGAAAACTTACAAGTCACTAACTACTATAATAATTCTGTAACCCACAAATACAGGTGGTAATGGTATAGACTCTAGACTCTAGAGTATCTAGGTACGTAGGTACTCGGCTGTATTCTTGCTTTGAAATATTAATTCCGTTAACGCTCACTGTGGCGCTGTGCTCAGTTTTGTTAAAAAAAATCCGACTCAAACACTCAAATATGATCGGGGTTCAGGTAGAGATGTAATTGTTTCTGCCCCAGCTTGTCCCCACAAAGGAGTTCGAGTCCTGCGGCCCATCAGGGAGACGCCACTCGGACAAGCCAAGGGCAGAGTCGACTTGACAGTAATGGTACGGGAGCTAGCAACGTTTGAAAAGTAAGAATTTTAGGTGAGCTGATTTTGTGATATGTCGTCCTTCTTGCACTTTCGGTTAGAGTCTGGGCTATCTGGCTGTTGGTAGCGGTTGCGTTCATCAGTGCGCATCCTACCTGTCCAGGTAATAATCCTGGATTTTAAAATCATTTTAGAAGGCGTAATTTTTATTTTTTTGTTTTTAAATAAGTCTACCTGACATACTTTTTTTATTGCCAGACATTTTCGACATTGCTAACTATGTGCCATACGCGATTTTTTATTTAATTTTTATAAAAATTTCAAAGTGTTTTAGAATGTCTGTAATTTTAATTTTATGTTATTTAAAGATAAGAAAAACTTAAAATAAATTTGCCAGACATTAATTCGATTGTTAAGTCTTAAATTAAAATGAAAAAGTCATGAAAAGTATTGCAGTATAATGCTATAATTAATTAATTCTATAGTTAATTACAGTATAATGTTTCAGCCTATAGTTACAGAAGAAGAAGAGGCATCGAAGAGCAGAGGAATAGAAGAGGCATCTTAATAATCATCATCATCATCGTCGCTGTCTTTTTCAGTGTCATTCATATCATCTTCTTGGGAACTTTCGTTATCTTCTAAAACTCTATCATCTGCAACAGAGAAAAAATAAACAGTGTAATTCTTCTTGTTCGTTATAAAACATTTTAGTTATTATTGATAAATATTCCATTTCACACTTACTTTGAACAATAATCTCTGCAACTGAGGATGGTAATTGATCTCCCAAAAACCAGACAAACTCATATTTGTCACCGTTAATGGTCCAACCGGAAGCTATTGGAGATAAAGATGTTGGATGTTTTGAGTGAGCATTTTTCCAAAATTCGTCACGTAACGAACCCTCAATAAATGCTGTTGCAATTCTGCTTTACAGGGTGGCAAACTGCATGAGTCAAAGTTTCGAAATTTTTTGTCGAAGTTCTCATCTGATTTTTTAGACTTAAACGTACTTGAAAATAAATGAAATCGAACATCATTAACATTGGAACAATTTTTAACTCCATACATTTGACAAATAAATTTCTCCAGGGTTACAAACGTAGTTTCAAGTACTTCTTCGTCATCCGTAATTATATTATCAAAAGCTAACTGGTATTCTTCAGAATTTTCTAATATTTTAAAAGGCTTAACTTTGCCTTTTCTAAAAAAAGCTGGCGTGTAATCACATCCAGTTATTGCGTGGAAGCATGGTAAAACTTTGCATAAAGAGTCACCAAGAATTCGGTGTAATTCATTGATGTTTATGTAACGCTGATGATTTCCAACACCCATATTTATCCAAATTTTCAAAGATGCTTTCAGGTGATCCATATTTCCCAGAAGTATAATTAAAATATCAGAATCAGAACAGCGTATAACAACGTCTGCGTCAAAATCGATTTGACAAATATGAAAAATAATCCTAGAATCAGCTTCTTCGTGTTCTTCACACGATAATGATTCTTCAATAGTTTTATTTACTTTGTTATTTATCACTTTGTATGAATAATATTTATTGAAACTTACGTAAATGTTTTTATTACCAATAAAAGGCAACATGTCTTCACTACCGCAGTGATCAATGAAAAAGTTAATCAAAGCTTCTTTAAATTGCACATTTTTAAGTTCAGCTGCGAAATGATGGGGCCGAATTTAAATCATACTGCAATACTCTTCATGACTTTTTCATTTTAATTTAAGACTTAACAATCGAATTAATGTCTGGCAAATTTATTTTAAGTTTACCTTATCTTTAAATAACATAATATTAAAATTACAGACATTCTAAAATACTTTGAAATTTTTATAAAAATTAAATAAAAAATCGCGTATGGCACATACTTAGTGTCGAAAATGTCTGGCAATAAAAAAAGTATGTCAGGTAGATTTATTTAAAAACAAAAAATTAAAAATTACGCCTCCTAAAATGATTTTAAAATCCAGATTTATTACCTGGACAGGTAGGATGCGCACTGATGAATGCAACCGCTACCGACAGCCAGATAGCCCAGACTCTAACCGAAAGTGCAAGAAGGACGACATATCACAAAATCAGCTCACCTAAAATTCTTTCTCGAAAACGTTGCTAGCTCCTATACCATAAGCTGCTCGACCTGCGGGGCTAGACAAAGTCACAAGCGTTTGGCGTTAACGCTAGTCGACAAAAATGTATGGACAAAACAAATGACTGTAGAAAAACCACGATAATAATTACTAAACACGCTGTGTTTGATACTGTCGGCTGTCAATTGTCAAGCGAAGTACACTAAAGTTATCTACAAGGTCCGCGAGAACGCCAGCGAGCATTCAAGTTGTCGTAGTTAATTTTTCAAACACAGCGTGTTTAGTAATTATTATCGTGGTTTTTCTACCGTCATTTGTTTTGTCCATAGGTACATTTTTGTCGACTAGCGTTAACGCCAAACGCTTATGACTTTGTCTAGCCCCGCAGGTGGAGTTAGCTAGCGTGGGGGTCACCTATTCATAGTAACCTACCGTCTAAGGCAATGGTCGAGCGGCGCGAGCGCGCGCAGGCGGCCATCTTTGAGCAGCGCGACGCGCGCGGCGAGGCGGCGCGCGTCGTCCAGCGCGTGCGTGGACAGCACCACGCCGCGCCCCGCCGCGCACGCGCCGCGCACCCCCACCGACACGCAGGCGCGCGACCGCGGGTCCATGCCACTGTAGCAGTAACCTACCGTCTAAGGCAAGGTCGAGCGGCGCTTGCGCGCGCAGGCGGCCATCTTTGAGCAGCGCGACGCGCGCGGCGAGGCGGCGCGCGTCGTCCAGCGCGTGCGTGGACAGCACCACGCCGCGCCCCGCCGCGCACGCGCCGCGCACCCCCACCGACACGCAGGCGCGCGACCGCGGGTCCATGCCACTGTTGCAGTAACCTACCGTCTAAGGCAATGGTCGAGCGGCGCGAGCGCGCGCAGGCGGCCATCTTTGAGCAGCGCGACGCGCGCGGCGAGGCGGCGCGCGTCGTCCAGTGCGTGCGTGGACAGCACCACGCCGCGCCCCGCCGCGCACGCGCCGCGCACCCCCACCGACACGCAGGCGCGCGACCGCGGGTCCATGCCACTGTTGCAGTAACCTACCGTCTAAGGCAATGGTCGAGCGGCGCGAGCGCGCGCAGGCGGCCATCTTTGAGCAGCGCGACGCGCGCGGCGAGGCGGCGCGCGTCGTCCAGCGCGTGCGTGGACAGCACCACGCCGCGCCCCGCCGCGCACGCGCCGCGCACCCCCACCGACACGCAGGCGCGCGACCGCGGGTCCATGCCACTGTTACACAATCAAACAGTTATTATTTTTTATTCTTTGCCGGTTGGTAGGGCAATAGGGAAATTTCCCTCCAGGCAGGTGTTATGCCCGGGGACCGCTTGTGATCCGAGCGTGTGACGTCAGAAGTTCTATATATACCACGCTCGTCGAAAGCTCCGTCAGCGTGTGCTAGGGTACTGGTTACGCCATCTATCGTCAGCTATCGAAGACCGCTACAATTCCATAGCGAATATAGACGATATTTATCGTCTTGATAACGCGGCTGTGTAAGGTTTCTCCGCTCTAAGTCCACGATCTATTGTGTTCGCCGTTTCCTAGATCTCTCCTCCAAGTGCAATTTCCGCCAGCAACAGCAGTATAGATAGTTCAACTCAGTTGTGCGCGCGGCCCTATGTGTGCGTGGGCTTGTAACTATACAACTTTCATTCGTGTGGCAGTGACGCGGCACGTCGTCCGAGCAATACATTAAAGAGTTGTATATTTACAAGCCCACGCACACATAGGGCCGCGCGCTCAACTGAGTTGAACTATCTATACGTCCTTTGAAGGGGCGGAGAAAGTGCAGTTCCAATGAGTCGGCTATAGGTATGGACCTGACCCAGGGAAATTATTTCCCCCTCCTCATTTCAGTGTCTGCATATGCCTGTGTTACGGAGCTTTAGGTTAAACAGCCCTGCTCTCTCAGGCAGTGTCTTTCCTGCCACTTACAACCCGGGTGCCTTCAAATCAAGGGTAAATAGGCATCTTCTAGGCAAGCGCGTTCCACCTTAGACTGTATCACCACTTTCCATCAGGTGTGATAACAGTCAAGCGCTAGCCTATTATAGTATATAAAAAAAAACATAAGTACCTAATATTATGTTTGTTCAGGCTCAAATATTCCATAAGTGCCCTGGCCAGGATTCTAACCTAAATTTTTCTACGTAGCGCTTCTGCCTCGGAGGCAGCCTTCTTACTGAAGTCTCTAATTAGCACTGTTGAATGATTTTGCCCTAGAGTATAATTGCTCCATATTTGTAGAAATGATGGTGTAGGGTTTACATATAAAACTCAGGACTTGGGTGACCGAGCATTGCTCCGTAGTATTACAGCTACTCACGAATAGATGGCAGCAGGAGTTTACTGTAATAGCTTTACTTTATCGCCAATACATGTCAGGTATTAGATTTTTATATATTTTTTTGGTAAATACGACATTTTCTAAAAATAAATCCTAGCTAGATCAATTTAGGTATCGCCCCCAAAACCCCTTGTATACTAAATTTCATGAAAATCGTTCCGAGCCGTTTCCGAGATTCAGATTATATAGAAATATATATACAAGAATTGCTCGTTTAAAGGTGTGGCGGATACCTATTGAAAATGAAAATGAAAATGAAAATATTTATTTTTCACATAGGCCTAAATAACAGGCTCTTATGAAAAGTCAAAACTCTACCGCCATATCTATCTCTATTACACTGGCAACTTTGCCATACGATCTACAAAACTTTCCCCACAACTTCCCTCACGCGGGAATTATAAATTTATGAGCTGGCGTCCCGCTAGGCGCTTGGCGTCTATTCCGGCGCCAACATTTTAGTACCATCTCACGTCTCGCACGAGACACACTAGCGCAACGCCTTAGCTCCCAATTCTGTAAGCTTTGTAACTCGTATTACAACATAACTGGGATTAAATATTCATTCGCGCTAAACAGTATTTTATTAGGATCAACCCAAACCAAATCCTAAACTGGTGAATCCTAAAAAGGTATAGGATAGGATATTTGTAGAAATGATGGTGTAGTGGGGTTTACATATAAAACTCATTCTCTGATCTGTGTGTGCCAGCGTGACAGCGTGTCAACGTAGTCGCTGATGGTGATGGTGATGAAGTACCTGGTGGGCTCGTCGAGCAACACGAGCGGCGCGCGGCCCATGAACGCGAGCGCGGCGCACAGCTTGCGCTTGTTGCCGCCGCTGAGGCAGCCGCTGCGCACCGAGCGGTACTTGCTGAGCTCGAACAGCTCCAGCGTGCGACGTATCACCTTGCACAATAACGACTCATTTATAACAGAGATTTATAACTTTATAACAGAGATTTATATAGATTACTAGCTGACCGGGCAAACTTCGTTTTCCGTTTAGGGACATAAAATATAGATAACAACCCGCTCCCGGACCCAGAGATCACACCCTGAAAGTTTCATAACGATCGGTCCTGCCGTTTCGGAGGAGTTTGGCTACAAAGAAAATCGAGATAATTTTATATATTGGAGAAGATGGATTCAAACAATGTAAATTTATTACATAAGTATTTAACAAAAATAAATAATCATTATATTATACAGGGTTATATAAAAAATACCAAAACGCTCTCGGCCTGTAGTTGTTTACATTAACACTAACAACTTTTGTTCTGCGACTTTTCAAAATTCAGTATTAATTTATATCATACAAAAAAATGTTATTTCTGTAAAGTGACATTACACTGTTGCGGTTTCGCGCCGCGAGCTCACGCACCGGCCGCCGCGCCGATGTTACATTACAGAGTAGGAACGAGTAGAGTATCTCTGTAAAATATTGAGTATTGGATATTTCTCTAAATATCGAGTAAAAAGAAAAGTCGTAGAACAAAAGTTGTTAGTTTTAATGTAAACAAATACAGGCCGAGAGCGTTTTGGTATTTTTTATATTATAACCCTGTATATACAAATAAATTACGATAAATAAAATATTAGATAACAAAGTTTTCGACTCCTTGGAACATGAATACATCTGGGAATCAATGCATCTCAAGAAATGGGTAGGTATTCAAGAAGAGTATGTACGAATACTGAAGGGTATCTATTCTTTAAGTGCTGCCCAATTCAGGCTGGAAATAATGGGAGAAGAGTTTCCTATACACAGAGGCGTCCAACAAGGTGACCCAATCCCACCCAAGTTATTTTCAGCAGCCCTAGAAATTATCGTTACGAACCTGGAATGGACTTAATGTAAACCGTGAAATCCTAACTCACTTACGCATCGCAGATGATCTCATTCTATTTTCAGAGTGTGCGAAAAAAATTAGAGGAAATGTTACAGCAATCATCAGACCATAGCGTGATAGCAGGATTGTGTTCCTAGATCAAGACACGCGGTTAGCGTGTCAAGCCAAGTACAAAGTTTACAGTACTGGCAAGCGCACCGTGTGTAATTTTACACGAACCATTTGGAGCCACTTTTGACACCCTCATATACAACTTACTTCATCTTGATTGGTGATTCCCCTCAGTCTGCAGTAGATCGTTAGAGTTTCCTTCACAGTTAAGAGCGGGTCTATAGCATCACTTTGAGGACAGTAGCCTGCAAGAAACAAAACCATAAGGCCTCTCCATCTTACTCAAGAAGATTTATTTTGTTAGTGACTTTACAATATGTACTTAATTGCACTGTCAAGTCATCTCCTGATGATGTTGCGGAGGTCTGTGCGCAGGTATATTACGTAGATTTTTTTAAACTATAAGTACGTGTGTAGTGATATCAGATGCAGCAGAGAATTGTCTAATATTACGGAGTAAGTTAGCAAAATAATTTTGTGGTTCGTAAATAACCAAGGACTTCCACAAAATCAGTGTCAGATTCTGCCGTAAAGCAGTAACTACGAAGGATAAAGTATCTACTGCATTTTGATTAGAAAGGCACTGCAGTCAGCTAGATTACTGATGTGATGTCTTAGGATGGAGAAGGCTATGCTGGGTGTTTCTCTGAAGGATAGAATCCGTAGGAGAACCAAGGTTATCGACATAGCCCAACAGATTAGCAAGCTGAAGTGGCAGTGGGCGGGCCATATCTGTCGCAGAACCGACGGCCGTTGGGGCAGACGTGTTCTGGAGTGGAGACCACGTACCGGTAAGCGCAGCGTAGAACGACCTCCTGCAAGCTAGACCGATGACCTAAAGAAGGTCGCTGGTAGCGGGTGGATGAGGAAGGCGGAGGACCGTGTGTGGTGGCGCGCTCTCGGAAAGAAGTTAAGTAAGTAAGTCTTAGGATGACTGACTGCTATGCAATGCTTAGTTATTAGTATGATATTATAATGCAAATTCCTGAGATTCACTGCACCTGAAATGGACATGGCATCACTGAACATTAAACGTCTTACTCGTCCCATTACTAAATGTAGGGGCACGCCACACATACAAGCGTGCACGTTATAAGATCAAACGTTGCAGGATTTGAGCCAGTTACGCCAGATCCGCGCTACGCTATAGTCGTATTTCACAATAGAATCATATTTGGTATATTGTTTGTGCATTTACTAAATTGTTGAAACTTGAATTAGAATCTTGTTGGAGTCAATCGTGTTTTATTTAGCATATTCCCCAAGACAGCTTTGAACATAGCTACGGTACATATTAAGTACCTAAACTAAACAAAAGGAAACTTACTGATGAGTCCCTGGCAGAGGTCCCGGGGCGACACCTTGCGAGTGTTGAGGTAGACCTGCCCACTGGTGGGCCGTAGTTGCCCCGTCAGCATTGAGAATGTCGTGGATTTGCCGGCTCCATTCTCACCCAGAAGTGCGGTGCACTGGAAATATGTTTACATAAATTTTTTTTGAAGATCTTTAATGATTGATAATAATTTAAAGATTTTTGAATTTAAATCCCTTTCTTGATCACGTCTATTACTGTACTACAGCAAGTGTCCACGGTACCTGTCCGGGCGGTATGCCGAGCGTCAGCGCGTGCACGGCGCACCGGTCGCCGTACTCCTTGCGCAGGCGCACGCACGCGGCCACGTCCTCCAGCGGGCTCAGCGACCGTTTGATGGATCCGTTCTTGATCACGTCTATTACTGTACTACAGCAAGTGTCCACGGTACCTGTCCGGGCGGTATGCCGAGCGTCAGCGCGTGCACGGCGCACCGGTCGCCGTACTCCTTGCGCAGGCGCACGCACGCGGCCACGTCCTCCAGCGGGCTCAGCGACCGTTTGATGGATCCGTTCTTGATCACGTCTATTACTGTACTACAGCAAGTGTCCACGGTACCTGTCCGGGCGGTATGCCGAGCGTCAGCGCGTGCACGGCGCACCGGTCGCCGTACTCCTTGCGCAGGCGCACGCACGCGGCCACGTCCTCCAGCGGGCTCAGCGACCGTTTGATGGATCCGTTCTTGATCACGTCTATTACTGTACTACAGCAAGTGTCCACGGTACCTGTCCGGGCGGTATGCCGAGCGTCAGCGCGTGCACGGCGCACCGGTCGCCGTACTCCTTGCGCAGGCGCACGCACGCGGCCACGTCCTCCAGCGGGCTCAGCGACCGTTTGATGGATCCGTTCTTGATCACGTCTCCCGTGTCCACGAATCCTGCAAGAGAAGGTTTTTGTTAGCCGTCTTCCACTTCAGACGACCGCAACTCGTGCTCGTCTTATCACAGACGAGTGGGTGTCGCAGTCGTACATAATAATCCACCCCTTCATATTGTGGTCTTACCAGCGTTGATGTTCCCGATGGTGCGCAGACGCAGCGGCTGCAGGGCGCCCTTCACGCGCGCCGCCTCCGCCGTAATCTCCGACACTTCTTGTTCTTCCTTGCTCACTTTGTCATTGGAGTAGCTATCCCGAGAACGCAGCCTGGCGAATAAAACATTCAAATTAATAAAATGATTTAAAGCACGGTAAATACAGGACGGGGTCATTGCATCTGTGCGAGCGTGACCGCATTATTTTGACGCGGGAGTGACAGGGACAGGTAGTAACAGTTTAATGTACGAAATTCTTCGTGCTCCGCGACCGGACTTTAGTATTTGACCAGTCTCGCCTGATGTTAATTGAAGATGCAGTCGAAGATATCATCATACTAAGGGGTAAGTTAAGCCCTAACGGTTTGCACACAGCATCGTGCCAGAATGCTGAATCGCTGAATTGCGGTGCGGTTTTGCTGATGAGGTGGTACCTAGCCACAGCCGAATCCTCCCGCTAGACCAGAGGCTATTTAGAAATTATATTTAAAATTAATTCTAAAGTAGCTCGTGGTGGAAATCGAACCCGCAACCTCCCACTGTACCTATACTGCTATCTGCACCAGGAAAGTTCTTGTGAAAGGGGGAGGGTGGTCATATTATTGCAACCAATTTCATGTACTTTTTCTGTAATAACTAGGAAAGTTTGCAAAGCCGACGTGCGTGATTTCGTTTCCTAAGCGACGATATGGCAGTTAGAAGTTGGGTATCGGGAGGATGATCCAAACCAGCTCACCCCGCGTGGATCCAGCGGAAGCAGTCGTACTCGATGGCGAGGTTGAGGAGCAGCAGCACAGTTCCCACCAGCATCAGGGCTAGGTAGTGGTACCCCACCACGTTAGACGACAGCGGGTCGCGGTATGTGTCCATGTTGAACTGACTTAGCACCTGGCAAGTGAAATCACAAAATATAGTCTCGTGTTCCCTAGTCGCCGCAAGACGCAAGACGCCGAGAGCGGTGGCATCCTTTTGTGGTTGACGTCCAACAAACGCGCACAAAACGTTTTTCTTCCACGTTTCTGATACGAACCGCTAAGGTGTGGAACGCACTTCCAGCCTCCGTGTTTCCAGCCAAATACAATCTGGGTGCCATCAAGAGAAGAGTGAATAGGCATTTTCTAGGCAAGCGCGCTCCAACCTAGACCTCATCATTGCTTTCCATCAGGCATGATTGTCGTCAAGCGCAAGCCTATCGAAAAAAAAAGTCTCAGTAAGAAACTGGAACCCTTAGAACACCGTAGAGACGTCAGCTCTCTAAGTGTGTTCTATCCGTTGTTCAATGGGGAGTGCTCTGAAGAGCTATTTGAAGTAATTCCTCCTTCCACTTTCTCTGTGCATACACTCCGGCGTAGAAACATGTTCCAGACACCTGGATGTCTGGCAATCCACGACCACCCGGTATGCCAGATCTTTCTTTCCACGCAAACGCAAACTATGGTACCAGCTACCATCAACAGTTTTCCCTCAAAACTATAACATGGCATTATTCAAGAGGCGGATAAACAAAAATGCGTTTGCAGTTCCTCTGTTGCTGTAATTTATGTCTATCTCGCCCGCTCGTTTGCTGGTGATGACTTAAAAAAAATTTTTATGCTAACTTAGGTATGCAACGAAAGTGTACTTGCCTCCGCTTGAATGGTATTCTTAGCGATTTCCAGTAAACCGTCTCCGAGCGTGAATTGTGGACTCAGCATCAGAATTTTGTGCAGCACCCAGCGCGCGTGGTCTGTGGCCTGACGAGAACATAACAAAGACATTGTTCATCATCGTTAACGATATATTTAAGATGTTCCAAAGCTGAATAGGGTGTTATAGGTATAAAGCTGATCTCGTATATTTAACGTAAATTGTCTAAAAGCCAGGAACTGAAAAGGCTCTGATGCGGTTCCTCGGTGAACGTCCAGACAAAAATATGGCAAAAGATGATGATTGAGGCCTTGAGGGTTCGGAAGACGGGTAAGGATTACAGGCTGGTTTTCAACCTCATTCAATCGGGAAGCTAAAAAAATTGCAGATTCTAGATGGCAGTCATAAGTACTCAAGAGCAAAAAGACGCAAGAGTGGTTTTTAGAACTCGGTTGATAAAGAAGCCAATAGAAGACTGCTTTCGCCCCCACACGTCTTACTAGTTATCGTTGGGTAGGTATACGGTAGTTATGTCACCTCACATTTACTACCTAAAACTCTCAAAAACTTTTTCTTTGGGCAAGTACCTACGTTTTGCTTGCCGGATGTATATATGTTGACACCGGAGCGTCGTCAAATGATGTTGGCACGACCAAATGTAGAGGAGACAATAAGAGAAGCAGTGGGACATGTACTCACATCGGACTCAGAGATGATGTCCAGTATGAGCAGCATGGCGATGCCCACGAGGCCGATGAAGGCGTTCCCGCAGAACAGCAGCATGGTGGCCAGGCTCGCCTCCGAGAACATCTTCTCCATCACGTGCACCACGCCCGCGCATGCGTACCTGCGGATTTTATAACAAGAGAATGACGAGACAGAGCAATATCAGATAGATTGCATCCAAGAACTTAGTATACGATACACTAAGCGCATCCTTGAGACATTAGTTCATAGGATCATAGGTCTCACTTGCCAAGTCACCACGTCAGCCACAGTGCCATTCAAACCGAGAGACAGTGATTTATGACTACTTTGCGGTAAAATAACTGCCACCGGGGCGTACTCCGCAAAAAGAGTCCTATCATAAGAAAATTTATCAATGAAGAAAAAATTGTGTCCGGCAAAAACGGCAAGACGCCGAGAGTTTCTCTGAAAGTGAGTATCTTTTTGTCATGAGAAAAACTCACAAGTCGCAAAATATTTTCTTCCACTTTTCTGACGTGCGTTCCATATCTTATAGACCAGGGTAGATCCCCTTTAAAATAATAAAAAACGAAAAAAAATTACAGTAGGATGAAACCCATTAGAAAAGGAGGGGAATATGATCAAAATGAAAGGAAAAATAAATTGCGGTCAATCCGATTTCGGGAACAGGGGGGGAGGGGGGGTTTAAGTGTAAAAAATGGTTTTCCTTGATTTCTGGCAAAACTACAAGTCCTATGGAAAAAAGTTAAATAGCAAAGTTGTAGGTAATAAAAAGATCTACAACTTTTGTATTGCATTTTCTGAGAAGATTTACTATAGTTACATATATATTTTTTTCACCATCGGAAAGTAGAGATTTCAACTAACAGAAAACATACCAACTTCTTGAAAAAAGCTGATATAATTTTTAGTAGGTCACTCAGGTATTTTTTTTTATCACTGTAACATGTAATCTTACGTTTCTCGAGTAACTAAAGTGTAAATTTTAATAAATAGCTCAAAATTGTATATAAAATTTAAAAAAAAAATTTCGAATTCGATTTTTTTTTTGCATTTTCTGAGAAGATTTACTATAGTTACATATTTTTTTTTTTCACTATTGGAAAGTAGAGATTTCAACGAACAGAAAACATACCAACTTTTTGAAAAAAGCTGATATTTTGACGTCAGAATTTTCGATTGAAAATTAGGGTGCTTTTTCGATATTAATTCAAAATAAGGTGAAAAAAATCAATATTTTAAATCAAATAAATTACAGTATATTTGGGACATAATAAGGTAAGTTTTCACCAAATTTCGTAGAAAATTTTTTTTTTTTGAAAAAGATATAAATAAAAAACCAAAAGCTTGGTTTTTTCAATTTTTCACCTAAATTTTGAGGTTATGTGAAAAAATTGCAAATACAAAAGTTGTAGATCTTTTTATAACCTACAACTTTGCCATTTAACTTTTTTCCATAGGATTTTTAGTTTTGGCGGAAATCAAGGAAAACCATTTTTTACACTGTGACGGGGCAGAGCCGCACGTCACCAGCAGCGGCCTACACGCCGCGCGGCGTGACGTCACCAGCCGCGACCGACGGCGCCTCACCCCGCACGCCGCCCGCCGCCGCCGCCGCTCCCCACGCCGCGACCGCGCAAGCAGTCGACCCCACCCGGCAGAGCGTATAAATACCGACGCGCGACCAGCGAAACGGCTTTTGCTCCAGTACGCCTTGCGGCGGTTTGATTTCCCTCGGATCGCTGCAGGCCCTGGACAAAAGACCCCCAGTCTCCAAGCCCATCAGGCGGAGGCTGGCTCGCGCCTTCCGCACCGATAAATGTAGCTTAGAAATTGTGAATGAACGGAGTCGCGAATCCCGATCACACTATTCTTAACGTTCAGTAGCTAGATCATGTCGCGTGAATAAAGTCCCCGTCCCGATGAAAATCCGTATTTAGTAAGAAAAGCGAAGTTCGTGCTATTGTGGATATTAAATGCGTCATATGAGCAAAGTGTAATAGATATATGTTGTAACGTGTAATGGAAATAACCTAACGAGTGCAATAAATCATATTTTGATGTCGATCGTGAGTTTTAATCATCACCATAAATCTATCAACTGGTGGTTTGTCCGAAACCACCACGTTATAGTGGCGCCTCAACGTTAAAAACCCACCGGCTAGCTAGAAATATTACCGCGAAAAAAAAATTGTGTCGTGAAAGACAAAAATAGAGTAATCGCGTCGCGCTCGAAAACTGAAAGTTCTCGAAACGCGGAACAAGTTCCGCGCCGTGCCGCGCTGCATCGATAAAACAAAACAAGTAAGTACGTAGGTACGACTCCGCGCAAATAAAGCGGGCGTACACTCACGCCGTGGACATTTTAGAAGCGTAATTTAGTATAAAAAGCCGAAGTACGCATTCTATAGGGCTTCATCGATATAAAACGAATTTTTAGCCAAAGTGTCGCGCGGGCGAAAAAGAATTATAAGCAACAAAGTATAAGTAAGAAATTAAACGATTTAAAGTATACAGAAACGCGGTAGGCGAAGAAAAAGTCGCATAGAAACAGTCAGACGAAACCGGATCGACAAACAATAGAACCATTGATATAAGAAATAATATATACCACGGAAAAAAAAACCGTAGATATACTAAACAACTGAGAAAGATAGGGAATCTTCTCTGTCGGTGTGATTACTCGCTGCTCGATTGAGAAGAATAGATAGAAGTAGACAAGGACTCTCTCGAGTCGGTGTGATTTCTCGCTGCTCGAATCGGGAGGTATAGAAAATAGGGAATCTTCTCTGTCGGTGCGATTACTCGCTGCTCGATCGAGAAGAGTAGATAAAAGTAGGCAGGGACCCTCTCGAGTCGGTGTGATTTCTCGCTGCTCGAATCGGGAGGTATAGAAAATAGGGAATCCTCTCTGTCGGTGTGATTACTCGCTGCTCGATTGAGAGGAATAAAAAGGAAAATAGGCAGGGACCCTTCCGAGTCGGTGTGATTGCTCGCTGCTCGAATCGGAAGGTATAGAAACTAGTTAGATCGTAAAACGTATAGAATTAGCAATCGTCTAGGTCAGGACGACCCATCGCAACGCGAATAGACAATCCTAATTAATAACGTCAAAAAAAAAAAAAAACACAAATAAACGAGAACAATAAGCAATAAAGTCTAAGTACGGTCAAGAGATAGTAATAACAGTAGTTAACCATAGTTAAAGATAACTAAAATCGTTCCAAAATCGAGCAGAATAAAGCGTAAAACCACTCCGTTATAGTAGCATTTATCGCTTTTCGTTAAAATCGCGCAGGAAGGTGCAAAACAAAAAAAATAAAAAAATAATAATAAAAAAAAAAAAAAAAAAATTTACAATAGATAAAGATAATAATAAAAAGATTAAATAAGGCACAAGCTTAATAAACTAAAAGATAGAAAAATACTTCAATGTCCACAAGCTGGATCTATACCCTAAATAAACAAGAATTAATACGAGAGCTCGAAAAACGAGAGCTAGCAACAACATCAACGAACACAGTTGACGAACTAAGGAAACAATTATCACAAGCGATCAAAGCAAAAGAAGACACAAGGCAAAAGAGCAAAATGAGTGAAGAAAACGAAATAAGAGAATTTGATAAAGCAATATCAAGATGGAAAATCCAATTCGACACCTGGGGAGACCCCGTCGAATTTTTGGAAAGATTGGAAGAATTAGCAGATACGTTAAATGTCAATAAAGACAAGGTCTTACACCTAGTACCAAGATGTTTAAGGGGAAGAGCATCCTTATGGTACCGGAACAACAGTCAAAGTTGGACCGCATGGGAAGACTTCATAAATAGTTTCAAACTATATTATTATCCTCGGAATTATGAGAAAAATCTATCCGAGAGAATAATAAACAGGAAGCAAGGATACAAGGAAAAGTTTATAAATTATCTGACTGATATACAAACACTAATGAGGAGATATGGAAAATTAAATCAGGAGGAACAGCTAGAAAGAATATACGACAACATTAAACCTAGTTACCAATTCTACATAAAAAGAAAAGATTTCAACTCCGTCGGAGAACTAATCAAGCTAGCAGGAGACTATGAAAAGATAAATATGGATCGCTACAAAGAAACTCAGAGAACCTCAGAGAATAAATACAGAGAACATCAAACAGAACGAAGAAGCAGCGGAGAACAAAGAACAGAGAAAAAACTAGTATGTGCAGACTACGACAAGAGAACATCCTGCTGGAAGTGCGGGAAAAGAAACCATTCAGCAAACGAATGTAGGGGGAAACAAGTCATTTTCTGCAACCAATGCGGCACACTAGGCAAACTCACCAAAAACTGCTGTACACCAACACCAGATAAACGAAACAACACATCCCAAAAAGCATATACAACAGAATCAGAGATGAAAAAAGACAAACGCATTTTCATACCAGTAAAAATAGAAGGGAAACAGTTCAACGGACTCGTTGACACCGGGTCAACCAGTTCTTACGTAAACAAAGAAGTTATGGAAGGAATCAAAGAAAAATCAGCAGAAATCATAAGAAAACCGAAAACAATCAAACTAGCAGACGGCTCAGTAATAACAACAGAAAAAGTAATCAATGCTGAAATAGAAATAAAAGGCTGCAAATTAAAACACCAAGTTATTTACTTACCTTCATCAACAACGATAATAATAGGCATGGACCTACTACACAGAATGGGAATAGGAATAAACTGGAACAAGAAAAAATCAGAAATAGAAAATAGATGCAGTTTCAAAACAGAAATAAAACCCGAGGTACATCAAACAAGTCAACAACAGAACATCCCAACCAGATTATTAGAAGAAGACTTTGAGAAAACAGAGAAAAGCCCAAAAGTAAATAAATGGGTCAAAAACGCCAGAAAACTAAAACACAATGAACCCAGCAAACAAAAATACTACCCTAGAAATCCGAAAATGCAAGAAAAAATAAACGAACAAATAGACAAGATACTGGAAGAAGGAATCATCGGAAAGTCAAGCAACCAACTATCACGAAATCCAATATGTGCAACAACAATAGAAGAAAAAGAATGGTACACAAAAAAATTGAAAACGATAACCGAGAACCCACAGCAAGATAGTCAATACGGCGTAAAGGAAGGGAAATTATATCGTAAAATAAGCAATCCACGTTACAATGGCAAACTAAACCCCGAGACAGAATGGAAACTATGTGTGGCAAACTCAGAAAAAGAAAAGATAATAAAGCAAAACCACGACGAACCCGACGCAGGTCACCTGGGAATATCAAAAACATTTAAGAAAATAGCACTTCGATACTACTGGCCAGGCATGTTTAGAGACATAGCCAAGTACGTAAGAAAATGCGATACCTGCCAGAAATACAAAACGCCGCAAGAGAAAACCCCCGGTTTTATGCACGTAACACATGCACATGCATTAAATACATCAGTCCAAAAAACAACGAAACGTACGCCAGCATTCGTACTATTCGGAAGAGAACCTAGACAGCTGCATGATACGAATCAATTTCCAACACCCGCCCTTAAAGAGAAACAAAAACTCAAAGAAATTTATGAAATAGTAAAAACGAATCAAAAACTCGCATCAGATAATCAAAAATACCACTATGACAGAACGAGGAGACAGTGGAACCCCACCTTAACAGAAATAGTTCTTAAACGTAGTTATCCACTATCAAACGCAGACAAACATTTTTGCGCGAAACTAGCTCCAAAATACTCAGGCCCGCATAAAATAATCGAACAAAAATCACCAGTAATATTTTTACTACAAGACTTACAAACAAACAGAATAAGTACAGCCCATATTAAAGACATGAAAAAATATATACAGTGAGCGTACACCCTTAGCAAAGAATACAAGAGAAAAATCAAACTACCCTCATAAAATGAATACGAAAGAAAAAACACACATAAATAGGAATAGAAGCGCGGAAACACTTCATTAACACACAGAAAACGGGTCAGCATGGAGGAAAAAGCGGAATACAGTAAGCAGAACGGACAAGAGGAGATAGAGGAATGTCTGGAAGTGGACACGCATATGAACGAATATGAAAGCTTCACGACAGACGGGACAGAGGGGAAAAAGAAGAAGAAAAGACGCAGAGGCAGGAAGAGGATGGGGAACCATCGGAAGGGCATAGTGAGGCTGCCCAAATATAAGAAAGATAATAAAAATAGCAACGAAAAGCCCGTAGAAAATAGAAACGAGGACACAAAAAGAAAATAAACAAAAACAAAAACATAGAGGAAAAGAAACCCAAGACGGTATATATATATAAAAAAAAAAGGCAGGTGATAACCTATGATTTTTTTTTACAGGTAAAAAAAAATCTTCCTGGGAAGGAGGGGAATGTGACGGGGCAGAGCCGCACGTCACCAGCAGCGGCCTACACGCCGCGCGGCGTGACGTCACCAGCCGCGACCGACGGCGCCTCACCCCGCACGCCGCCCGCCGCCGCCGCCGCTCCCCACGCCGCGACCGCGCAAGCAGTCGACCCCACCCGGCAGAGCGTATAAATACCGACGCGCGACCAGCGAAACGGCTTTTGCTCCAGTACGCCTTGCGGCGGTTTGATTTCCCTCGGATCGCTGCAGGCCCTGGACAAAAGACCCCCAGTCTCCAAGCCCATCAGGCGGAGGCTGGCTCGCGCCTTCCGCACCGATAAATGTAGCTTAGAAATTGTGAATGAACGGAGTCGCGAATCCCGATCACACTATTCTTAACGTTCAGTAGCTAGATCATGTCGCGTGAATAAAGTCCCCGTCCCGATGAAAATCCGTATTTAGTAAGAAAAGCGAAGTTTGTGCCATTGTAGATATTAAATGTGTCATATGAGCAAAGTGTAATAGATATATGTTGTAACGTGTAATGGAAATAACCTAACGAGTACAATAAATCATATTTTGATGTCGATCGTGAGTTTTAATCATCACCATAAATCTATCAACTGGTGGTTTGTCCGAAACCACCACGTTATAACACTTAAACCCCCCCCTCCCCCCCTGTTTCCGAACTCGGATCGTCCGTAATTTATTTTTCCTTTCATTTTGATCATATTCCCCTCCTTTTCTAATGGGTTTCATCCTACTGTAATTTTTATTTGTTTCAAAAATTATCGACCCTGGTCTATTAGTGGAGATCCAGAGTAAGGATGTGGAACGCGCTTCCTTCAAGAGAAGAGGGAATAGGCATTTTAAAGACAGACACGCTTCAACCTACAAACCTAATTTAATCATTGAGTCCTCATTTGCAAGAATATCGTCAAATGTGTTATCGTGAATCTCTTACCCATAAAGCAGTATCAGTATGCATATAGCCGGCAGATTATTTCGCGCCACGAACACGGGGAAATGGAATGCCTCGAGCACGATCGCTGTGATCACCATGTTCACTACTATTATCTGAAACAATGATTTTGTTGCTGTAAAACATCCCATGACTTTGTATTGAAATATCATACGACGCACCTAGTGCGTTGATCATTCTGAGAAATCAGCTCTTAGGTCTCATTTTGCCTAGTAATCTCTTTGGCTACAGTGCCCTTTAAACCGGAACCACCGAACACTAAATAGTACATGTATAGAAGGTCCACTCCGCACGATTATTTAAAGAAATAGCGACTCTAGCGCTGACACAAAAAGTGCAATTCAGTTCGCAGTAGCGCCTGGCCCCGCCCTCAAAATCGACACGCAACAAACGCAATGTTGTGGTCTCTTTCTATCGCCAAACTTTATCTCTTACGACGTATTAGGCCTGCCGTAAAATAGACCGTACAGAACTAGCGCGTGCAACTCGGCCCGCGAGCGGCAACCATCTGAAATATTGAGGTCCGGACCCCTACTTGTAGCCGGGACGGGCACGTGATAAGTGAAACTGGCCTGCCGGAACACAGTCATAAGAGTACATTGCTAGATGATAGTGAAATAACTGAAACTGCAATGCCACCTACCAGGATGGACTCCGCAAGAAGAGTCCTACCACCAGTCTTTCGAAATCACGGGTGGGAAATTACCCGAGTCAGAAATGGGTTAGCAAGTAATTGATATAAACTCGTAAATTACTGCCAAGCAGGGACGGCTACGCTGTGCTACTTACAGCCATATCCCACAAGAGTGCGGAGCCCCAGTACAGTGCAGGAGAGACTCCGCACAGCATCTGCAGATGTTTCTCCTGGCTGAGACGCGAAGTGACCAGGTACACCGCGGCGCCCGCGCTGACCAAGCTGTATGCAATCAGCAGCATGCCTGATATACCCGCGTCTGCTATGTGTTGGTACCTAGAAAAAAGTTAAAATAAGTAAACAAATCCCAGGTGATATATGCGTGTACTCTTAGTAAAGTTCCAACAAGTATTTTATAAGTACACATACATAAAGTAAGACCCTAGTCTAAGGTATATACAGGTAGTTAGGTTGTAGTTATAGATTAATCATAAATAGTAGACGGTCCTTAACGTTTTGAAAAATTGTGACCTGCATTCACCATATTTGAAACCTAAATTAATTTTTTATGGCAATCGATTTTATTTCTAACAAGGAAGACGAACGAAATTAAGATTATTAGCAAACCTCAGATCTAATTTGACCAGCTTAAAAATAAA
The DNA here is from genome assembly GCA_036785405.1 of Coenonympha arcania. NCBI lineage: Eukaryota > Metazoa > Arthropoda > Insecta > Lepidoptera > Nymphalidae > Coenonympha > Coenonympha arcania. The sequence continues at coordinate 667,548 of JAWDAA010000030.1, read as the reverse complement.
TAGTGCTAACTATAAACCTTTACCAAGGGGAGCATTTTAAAATGTATCAAATTAACTTCTTTGAGATGTTTTAAGACCCGAACAGGTACCATCACACTTATATTACAGATGGGAAAGTTCACGTTAAGCTATACTGAACCTCCAACGGGATTATATAAAAGCAGAAAATGGCTGGCGTAGCATCCGCTAATAGTCAGTATAACTCACACATTGTCCTTGTTAAGCTGTTCCTTGGAGATTTTCAGCGGATGTGTGTACACACTGATGCCAGCGCGCTCGGGTTGGGTGCTCACTGCGCGCAAGATGGCGCCGTTGAGCGCGTTAATGGCGGCCGGAAGTGCGTGGTGGCCCTTGTTGTTGTACCACACCACCAGGTGCGTCCGGTCGTCCTTGATCACTGAACTAAAGCCGGCGTAACTGTATAGGAAATATTAGTTATAGGTGTATTACTCCAGTAGCTCTAGTCATAACATGTCCCTTCCATGTGTTTTTAAGATTGCTATTGCACCGCTTTCGAATGAAAAAAAAACTTAGAATGTGATATGGTAGAGGTCGAGCTATTTAAGTCCACCGATGAAACCTCTCAGCAGCCGTAGCCATTTTATATTTCTTATGTAGTTATTCTATTTCTACGATTGCTATCGGATCGAAATGTTATGCGCGTGACATGACATGGATCAACCTGTCAACTGCATAATTATTTATCATCAAAAATTTACAACACAAAATAATTTGTTAATTGTAATTTAAAGAGGATTTTGTATCACTCAACTGCCCTAGTGTTAGAGATATTATTATTTGAACGTCGCTTACCGTTTCTCAATGTAGACCTGCTGCGAGTCTACCAGCCAGTGGTTGAGAGCGTCCACGTCTTGTAGCAACATCATGGGGGGTCGTTCCCACATCTGGGTACTGTTGATGCCGCAGTGCTGGATCGAGTCCACACATTCACAGGACGGCGAATCCTGGGAATTAAAAAAAAACTGAAATAGCAGCTTATGGTATACTTGCTGATTACTCTTGCTCCGGAAATTTTGTGGGATTTGGGATCTCCAAAAAATTCTTTTCTTTATCTTATTTGAGAATTCAAGGACCAAAAGAGTTTGGACTGGGCAATAAAGGGTCAGATATTTCTTTATACATAAACTAGCTGACCGGGCAAACTTCGTTTTGCCGTTTAGGGATATCAAATATAAGTAGATAGCAACCCGCTCTCCGACCCAGAAATCATTACAAAGAAAAGCGAGACAATTTTATATATTAGAAGAAGATAGATGATCAAATTGTGCAACTGCAGGTTATATGACAGACACAAAACACCTTCACTGATAAAATTGAATCGAGAGATCAGTCATATCATCATAGAAAATTAAGTCACAGGACACAGTAGCAAGGGAAGGTGACTATACAATCTCGTGTCCCGAATTCAACATCTCCTGAGGATGTCTCGGTGTCGGGACGAAACGTGCTTCGAGTGTCGTAAGAGTTGTGTAGTTTTGCTCATTAATAATTTGCTATATAATCATTGAAATCAAAGGAAATTCTTAAGATTTTAAGCAGGGTGTCTCTAATCACCAACTCGATACTTACTTCAGGAGTCCACATTCTCGAGTTTTCAAGTTCCAAATTGCTCAACACTCGGCGTGCAAATCTTGGGTCGGTGTTTTGTGAATAGACACTCGGTTGTGGCCTGAAATAAACTTTGTTTTAATACGTTTTTATTTTTTGCATTTGGAATCGGCGTTGGCTAAGTGCGGTTTGGCAAATTTTCAATAGCATTTAAAAAATTGCAGAGTATATTATTATCAACTATTATGAAGAATGGTTCTTTGGTTAACTCTTCATTCGATAATATTTAAGAAACAACGGTCATCATAGTAAAAATATAATACAGGGGATACGTAAAAAAATATTTATGATGGATGAAAGGGCAAAAGGTGTACCACAGGGAGGTTTACTCAGTCTGCTACTCTTGTTCATATGCGTTGACTTAACTTATAATAATTGAATAACTAAAATACGAAATAAATAATATTAACCAAGCTACCTTAAAAATGGTAATAGGTAATAATTTGATACTCACAACAGGAACTGTGTGGCATCTTCATACATGTCGACGAACAACTTTAACGACACCTCAGTGTCTGCGGGCGGCCTGATGGTGGAGAAAGCCATGGCTATCACGATGAAGAGGGAAGGCAACCCCAACAACAGGAAGAGAAGCCATCTGAAGAAGAAACGTAACAAATTATAAAAAAGTTTTAGGCCGTCCAATACTTAATTCTTTAACTTACTCATAGTTCTGTCTGAGATACTCAAAGTAAAGCTTCATTCATTATTTTCTTCAAATATTCCCCTTCGCCTGTCTATGTCCCAATTTTACCAAACCTTTTTTTTAACTCTCGTTTAGTTATTCATGATTGAAATACCATTCCTTTCTGGCTGATGACATAAGCGATTTTCAACACGGAATGATGCAAATTACACGTCTAAATATGACAAGTGCGCTGCAGTACGTGCATGACATTGCAATGCAAAACCCGATGATGCATTGCGTCGGAAATGGGCAGCTCAGGTGAATATGTCTGACTCACTTAAGATCAGGTGAATATGTCTGACTCGTAGTATGATTCTTAGGTTTTAAAAAATTACAGGAATCTTACATTCTTCTGTTATTTTTTAGACGTAAGAATGATGAAACGGGACACGCTTTTGTCAGATGTTGTGCGTCTTTGCATTGCAATAATAGGACGCATTGCACTGTACTTATCATCCTGAAACAGTTATCTCATCAGCTAACAGTGCCCTTTAAACCAAAACCCAACAATTCAATACTGCTTCACGGTGGAGTAACTCGCACTGGCGGTGGTACCCATACGTACTCTACACCAATTGGTGTTAGGGCTGGTAGGACTTTTTCCAAAAATGTTTTGTACTGACCTGTTCCTCAAGTAGTGCAAGTACCGCGCATACATGAGGGCCCGGAACTGCTGCCACGTGGAGCCCATTACGGGGCCCTCAGTTGACACTAGGGGGCTGTGGTCGGTCCTGATGCTGGAAGTGGATGCGCTCTTTGAGGAAGACTCTGGGACTGAGGTCATGTCTGAAATGATGAAGCAATGAAAGGGTATGAGCAGGAACCAGTTCTTCAAGAATTTGAAAAACTTGGACATCTTTTAAAATATCAAAATCTCCTAGTGACATACTAAAGCCGGGGCGAAATATATGTAGAGAAATAGATAAAAAAATGTGTGTACTAAAAACTGTTAACATTTAGGATGGCTTACAGATACAATATTATACGCCATTGTGGACTATACCAAGCCAGTCTCACTTATCACGTGACCGTCCCGGCTACAAGTAGGGGTCCGGACCTCAATATTTCAGATGGTTGCCGCTCGCGGGCCGAGTTGCACGCACTAGTTCTGTACGGTTTATTTTACGCGCCGTCTGGCTACGGCAGCCCTAGTACGTCGTAAGAGATAAAGTTGGGCGATAGAAAGAGACCACAACATTGCGTTTGTTGCGTGTCGATTTTGAGGGCAGGGCCAGGCGCTATTGCGAACTGAATTGCACTTTTTGTGTCAGTGCTAGAGTCGCTCTATATCTTTTAATCATTGTGCGGAGTAAACCTTCTGTACTTGTTCTATTTAGTGTTCTGTAACTATACCTGAAGGATAAAAAACTATCACTTCCATGTTGTTTTTGGCTAGCCCCATTCTCGTTTTCCCTCAATTAGTTTAGATCGCAGGCTGTTTTGTGTTAGTAAAGCCTCTACAGAAATTCATTTCAAACGAAAAGTAAAAAGTACCTAAGGTATTAAACAATACTCAGATATCTCTTCGCAGTCCGTAACTATTAATCCACAGTCAACCTTCCAGCTGGAGATTTTCCAATTATCTTATAAATGCACTTAGCTCTGAAAGGAAAAGAATGGTAGAAGTATCACTTACCGTATTCCTGACCGTTATGTGCCACATCTGCCTGCTGGCAAATGTTGAAGAACACCTGCTCTAAGCTACTGCAGTCCAGACTGAAGCTGTGGTACCTCAACTCGTCCTCGCGACGTTCCAACGCGTTGCACACTTCGAGGAAACTGCGAAAGAACGTTATATTCTGTACTAAACCCATCCAACCACCACTAATAACACATTACAAAGGAATTGCTAAAAAGAAATTGTTCTCACTTCAGGGGAACACAATAGTTGACAAGGTTGTGTATGCATGATCAATATGCATCATAATACCAAAAATACCTTTTGTTTTACTACGAAAACCAAAAAACTAAACTTACTCATTACTAACACCATCAGCATCAAAAAAAGGCAAGTTAATTTCAACTTCTAGACCATTGATGTCAACAAGATTAGCATTCTTGACCACACTTCTAGTAACTGCTAAAAGGTTCTTTGTCTTCTCTTCTATCATGGCCTCGTCGTTTTCTGCATCATCTTCTAGAAGATGAAGCTTCTTGTCTGGGTACATGACGGTGAGTTTGTAGCCACTTCCCAATGTCCTTTTTATGTCTATCGGTGAACCAGTTGTGTGTATTTGACCCTTGAAACAAATAATTGGAGCTTTGATAATTAAATGGACAGTGCAAGAAATATAATAAAAACTACTGGGGCTCATCAATAGCTAAATATACAACGATTCTGTGAGTTCGCTGACTTTTAGTGGGTATCCTGGGCTAACCAGCAATTTTCGCATATCTACTATAATGTCTACAATTGCAGGATAGGATACGTAAAGGATTTCGCGGCGGTAATTACTTAGTTACGCTGGTGAAATAGTTTCTTTACCTTGTGCATGATTATAATCTGATCACTCAGCAACTCCGCCTCATCCAGGTGGTGCGTCGTTAACAGGATCGTCCTGTTGGCACGCAGCTTCATGATCATGGACCAGATGTCTCTGTGGAATTACAAAAATAGATGCAGATTGTACAGCTAAAATTGTGTACTGTAATGGATCTGTAAACTACAATTAATATAAAATTGTTGTATTTCATTTGACTTCTGCGCAAAAATTCAGGATTGGTGCATATTATACGAGGTAGTGTCCTCCACAGTGGATCGGTATCATCGCAGTGCCAGATTTTCCTCCGTAACTTTACCTAGTATTCGATTTCTATTAGTGTTTCAATTTGAAGGGGTCTTCGGAGAAATGAGCTTACAACCTGGGTGCCTTCAAATCAAGAGTGAATAGGCATCTTCTAGGCAAGCGCGTTCCACCTTAGACTGTATCATCACTTTCAACTAGGTGTGATCACAGTCAAGCGCTAGCCTATATAGTATAAAAAAAGAAGCGTTTGTACTAATCTCGGGCGTAATGTATCTGCAATCTAAATTTCAGCCAAATCGCTTCAGTAATTTAAGCGTGAATCATTAAATAGGAAATATACACACCCCACACGCACGCACGTACTCATAAACGCGCGCACCATGCACGTACATCCCCACAATTATAATTTATTAGTGTGATAAAAAATACCTCCTGGCGGCAGGATCCACGCCAGCGGTGGGCTCGTCCAGCGACACGAGCGAGGGTCTGGCGACGAAGGCGAGCGCGACGCACAGCCGCCGCCGCGTGCCGCCCGACAGCTGCGCCACCGGCCGCTCGCTCACGCCGCCCAGGCACAGCACCTGCAGCATGCTGGGGACGCCGACAGTTGGCAAGTATAGTTCCTTCGTTATCATATTGTCGCGTGGCCGGATGCGGCGTCGGTATTCTCAAAGGATATCAAGTGACGCCAACCGTGTGCATGTACCTACTTGTAACGACAAATTCTAACTAACTAAGCCATTCTAACTAACTAATTATTCTAACTAAGCCAGTAAACACAGTGAGGAGATCCGTAGACGAACCAGAGTCACCGACATAGCTCAAAGTATCGCAAAGCCGAAGTGGCAATGGGCGGGGCAAAACCGAAGGATGTCGGAGACCAAAGTGAATGGCGACCCCGCACGGGAAAGCGCTGTATTGGCAGACCTTTAACCAGATGGACTGACGTTATGAGAGTTGCGGGAAGTCGTTGGATACAAGCAGCGCAGAACCCTGTCGGTTTGAAATTATTGCAGGAGGGCTTTGTCCAGCAGTGGACGTCCGTCCGAAACGATCGCCAATGACTAAGCCGATGTCCCTAATGTAAACCCACCAAATTTAGCTCCAAGTCCCTTTCCTAATTATTATATTATAGTTTAAATTTTTTTATTTTATCTCAGATTTTGTAAAAGTTACCTACTAGGTATCTAATAATTACTTACTGAGAAAATGATACTTTGAAATTCTTCTTGGATTATGTGTTTGAAAAACACGCTTCGCAAATTATTTCACAATTGTATTTACAATATTTCTGTTTGAAGTGACAATTTTCTCACCAAATAATATGTACTCAGAAGTCTATATTGATATATCATGCAACCATAACAACAACTTGCGAGATTATTGGGCAAAATGAGGCTTTGAACTGATGTTTCAGCAGAAAAGTTGTGGGACGCACTGCATCTGACATGGGCAGGCGTGAATGCTTCACTCGTCTCATTATATATTTTAACATGAGGGGAAAGTCTAACTTGTCTCATTATTCTTCGTTAAAAAAAACTCACCTGTTAACCTCTTTCTGGACTTCCTCGGGCCCCAGTCCACCCTTCAGCTGCGCGTACAGAGCGATGTGCTCTCGCGCCGTCATGTACTCGAACAACACATTCTTCTGAGGACACACGCCCAACCGTGCGCCAGACTCGTCATCCGATCTGACGATGACGTGCCCTTTCGTCAGCTTCAGCATTCCGGTCAGGATGTTTCTGTGTTACAAAAGGGTTGTGTTACAAAACAGAAGAAGGTTGAATGCTGTCTTTTATAAATACTGTGAGTAAATTACTGGGCTCCTGATTCCTTGTCAAGCCAATCCTGCCAAGCCCTTAACAATTGTTCTTTTTAGGATTCCGTACCCCAAGGGGTCCTATCTCGTTGGGACCCTCCCCTAGGGTCTCGTTGTACCCTAGAGGAGGGTATAACGAGACCCTATTAATAAGACTCCGCCGTCCGTCTATCTATCCGTCCATCCATCCGTTCATCGATTCGTCCATCCTTCACACTGTGCCAGTAGTCTGTTTTCGCCGGCCGAAACCATCTATGAGATCTGAGCCAATTTCGATTATGTATAAGAATTTAAAAACTCTAATGTAACCCGTCCAGAGAATTAAACTCACAAACTTCTTCTAATCTGTTATGCCTGTTCAAGATCAGTTCAATAGATGCAGAATTATCAAGTGCATTAATCATAGTCTAAGAACTCACATAAGAGTAGTCTTTCCAGCACCATTGTGGCCTAGAAGCGTTGTGATTTGCCCTTTGTGCAGTTCCATGGATACGTTATCCAGAGCCAATTTCGCCCTTCGAGACCCTTCGTCGTATATTTTTGTGACATTCACGATACTGACGCCGGCCTTTTCGCCGTTTGCCTTGCAGATTGTTATGTTGCTTTCGGTCTTGATTCCTGTGGATACAACTAAATATGTAATTTAACGCGACGAGCTGTTCCTTTTGAAGTTTTCTAGATAAGTGATTCAGTTTTAGTAGTAACAGTGATTGTTTATTTGTTCAAACCTCTGTCCCTCATCAAAGCGATGGGGTCTCAGAAAACACTTTAAGGAAATCTGCATGCTTGAAGGTGAAGGAAACCTGCAATTGGCCAGGTCAGTTGAGAGGAGACCCGTGCCAACAGTGGGACATATTAAACTGGTTGATACAAGAAAACTAATTCAAGCAAAATATCAAAAGAGCTGATTGGAAAGAAAGTGCACAATTACCTAACTGGTGAATTTGGAGTAAGAGTAGAAAGAAAAGCTTACCAAAAAATCTATCCAACAGTAGTCCAATCATCACATAGAGGAAGCTGTCGAAAAGGACCATGCCGACAGCGATGGCTATGTTCATATCACTGGTGTTATTAGGCGCCTCCCATATCTCCGACCAGCCCGCGCCGACGCCCATCGCTTCGTAGCGCGTGATGAAAAGGAACGCGTAGCAAACTGACGAGGACATTGACAGACTCTGGGGAGAAGTCAAGATAAACTTCAATCAATTGACACGGGCTTATTTTCCGACGCAATGTTTTCTGTCTATTGTTTTTCAGAGAGCTGTTCTCAGGAACTCCATGATCTTATACTTCCTTCACTTCATCATACAATGACAAGAGATACACAACGGTGACTTCGACCCAGATTCGGAGTACTCAGCCAAGTTTAATCTGGCCATAGAAGATTAAATAGGCATTTTCTAGGCAAGCGCGCTCCAACCTTCGTATCATCATAGCTTTCGGTAAGGCATGATGGTGTTCGAACGCAATATAATATATATACAATGATCAGGAACACTCACAACGAACAACTTCAGTGAACTTGTCATGGCAGCCTCCAAGGACAGGATTAGCACGAATGGCATAAAGGAGATCAAATAGGCGATGCCGGTGCACACGGCGGCTGAGCTTGCTGAGCGGAACATCTTCGACATCATGTAGCTGTTGGATAGAAATTGGCCAAATTATTTTGCGGATATCGAAAATTCGGAATTTCATTGGTGAGCTTTCTGTGAGTTGTCTAAGCCTTTTGATTGTGTTGGACACAAAACGTTGCTTTGAAAACTTTTAAAACTGGCTCTCAGTCTCAGAGGACGCGTTGGATTCCTCGTAGTTTTAAGTCGATTAACAAATCCAAATTTTTTCCGACTGCTCGTTGTTTGTAAATCAAACCTATGAAAATAAAAGAACTTAGGAATCATTAAAAGTGATATGACTCAAAATGTACGCATTAGTGCTTTAGTATAATATGGTCATCAGTATAATATGGTCTCAGAGCTCTATCGATCTTAGTGGGTGTTTTACAGGGTTCAACTTGAGGGCCGTTATTATTTACTATCACAATAAAAGTACCTACTTGTTAAGTAATACTGTTTATTGGTAATTGCACCAATTTCTGGGAATTATGGGAGAATAAGAGGAGTATCTTAATCGCTATTGTAAGTCACTTTTCACGATTGTGTAAACCCTGTCTCAGGTAATAAAACAGTTTTAATTAGATACTTACGTAAAACAAACAACGGAAAATCCATAAATAAGCATCACTGCGAATATTAGAGAGGGGTCCGATTTAGCCAGGATTCCTCCGAGAGTCATCACCGCCGTCATCCCCCCAACTGTCACGACCATCTCAATGAATGAGCATACGAACCAGGAGAAAGTATGGTGGCTAAGCTCTACCCCCATTACCGACATAAGCTGGAACAATGGAAACAGCTGTTAGTATTGGTAACAGATGAAAGGATAATGAAAACATTCGTTTTCTTCGTATTTTATGACAGTTGGTCATGACTTTCAATGTATTTTCACGAAAAAGACTCTTACCATAGTATTCCCAGACTCTTTGTCTGACACGATGAACCGAACAGCAGATGACACGGTAAACAGAAGTGAAAAGAAGAATGCCACCAACAGGGACTGTGATTCATACAATGATGTCTGGAAGCTGGAAACAACATTTAATTAAAGTTTTTTATAGTACAGTTTAGTCTACAGAGTTTAGTTTTCGAAAAAAAAACTAAAAGAATCTTTAAAATTATTTATGGAAAACCTGTATAAAATACTTCCAAAGGATCACACATTGGTGAAGAGGAAATCCTGAGTATTATAAAAATTATAAAAGAGCATACAAATTGCAACGATTTAATTTATGATTACTAGGTCGTCAAGTACGTAAAATTTTTGTTAATAAAACTGTTTAAAAATTGGTAATAAAATGGCGCTATCCTGCACCAGAAAGCGCAGTGTTAGTGGATTCCCAACCGAAGACAGGTGTAGATTTAAAAGAGTCGTGGGGAATCACTGAATCAAAGGAATAGAAGAAGAAAACTTACAAGTCTTTCCTATAACAAGGATAAGGCATTTGCTGGGTGTACACAGCCCAATCGGTTTTCTTGATCTCTTGAACGTCTCTCTTCTGGATTTTCCTAGAGTCCTCCATCGAGACCTGTATGATGGCTTTGTCGATGATGTCCTGGATTTCCACGAAGCCGCGGAAATAGCGCATGTTCTCTAAGAAACTTGATTCTGGGCCGGGTGTCCAAAGACTGTTCAAAAACAAAACATTTTGGAAAATTAATCTTTGACGCGATGTACTCGCTATTTGAGTAGCAGAAGTTATCACGTAAAGAATAAACGTGATACTGCCACTGTTCTACTAATTTGAAACTCAGAATATACGAAGAATTTATCTTCACTTGTAGTCGTTATAGTGTCACCATTCCGTTGAACAAATCCTTGAATTCTAAATCTGTATTGTAGTATCAAAAAGATTGTTTTAAAATTTCCATACTGACATTGTATGAAAATGTCAAAACAATATTACAATTATATTACTTTAAGCATTGGTGGTAGGCCCCCAGGAGGGCTATTCACGTTACGTGTCGGCTACATATCGTGATGTGATATGTTTAAAAAGGTATTTACGTACATAAGCAGACGATATTGAATCCAAAACATTTTTTTCGAACACTGAAAAAATAATTTTAATACAATTGACATAGAGCATAAAATTGAATGTAGTTCAAAACGGCATATTGGTCGACAGTTCGGAGATTGAAATTACTTAAGCGCATCAAATTTGAGCATTGTATTTCCATTTTCCTATGATGAAATACATTCAATTTTACACTAAGCCAATAGATGTAAAGTTCATTTTTCTGTGTTAATATTTTTTTCTTTTTCTTGTATCACATCACTGAGTGTGTGAAAACGTTATGAGAATGTCATAGCTGGTGGTTTTAACCTGATCGATGCAGCACAAGATGTTATCGTACTTACTTAGGAATTAATTAACCCCAAATTAAATTATCCCAAGCATCACACAACTTGGCTCCGGATATCTGCTACAACATTTGGTAGTACGGCCTTGCTGGTAGGTTCAGTTAAAAATAACCGTACAATGTTAAGTAACTGTTACTTACTGGCTACGCAGCCTTTTTGTGGTCGGCACGTTCTCAATGTCCATCCGAATTTTGTATTCAATGTTTGCTGGAAGCTCTGTTTGTGTTTCACTCATGTTCATGAAAACCAGACCTGGAGAAAACATTGAAGTGTTTAATCAATTACTAATTTAGGTGTCCACTTGATAGGAAACTAGCAATTATGTACACAATAATACACATTTTTTTTAGAGTTATGGAAAGTAAGAATGTTAATAAAAAACTAGATGTTTTTTAATCAATGTCATAGAGTGTGGATTCATCATCGCTATCAGTTTGACCTTTTCGCCCGCATTTCCGACCTTACCTTTCATAAGAAGTAGTAACGACGAAGCAAGCCACTTAATACGACAAAATGTTGACCTTTTCTTGAATAACAGACGGAAATAATTTAATTTCAATAAGAGGCTCAAGAGACAAAAGATCCCATTGGGGTGTGCCGTGTGGACCACAGGAATTTGCCGAAAATCGAACCTCACATAAAGGGGATCATAAAATAGGTGCTAGGTATAAGATAATTATCTTTTTGATTAGTGTTTTACTCTACACAGATATTTTGCTCTGACCGCTGAGCTATACGAGCCATATCCCTCTGCGATGAAATTTCGATTCGTATTATTAGGTCCTTAGGCAGGACTAGCGCCATCTATTTGTGAAACGTAACGGATATGGCTCGTATAGCTCAGCGGTCAGAGCACCCAGCCGCGAGAGATGGGAGACGCGGGTTCAAATCCCGCTGCGAGTGAAAATTTTTGATTCGTATTTAAATTTATAGGTATTAGATTTTACCAGCAGAGAACTCGTTGATCAAAGTCAGCCGTGCAGCCTCATGGGTAAGTTGGTGCTCGTCCGGCATCGGTTTGAAGCGGTTCAGGTTTATGCACCGCAGCAGGTCTGACGCCTTCTTCAGCAATCTGCCGATATCCTGGTGATTATAAAACGTTAATCTATTGTAATTTCATTCCATGTTATAGAAACAATTATCCATTAGGCCAACGAATTATAGGTGCCCTGCAAGTAACCGATTTTGTCGCAATTACCGGAGAATGAGTAGGCTAGACAAAGTCACAAGCGTTTGGCGTTAACGCTAGTCGACAAAAATGTATGGACAAAACAAATGTACTGTAGAAAAATCACGATAATAATTACTAAACACGCTGTGTTTGAATAATTAACTACGCTAACTTGAACGCTCGCTGGCGTTCTCGCGGACCTTGTAGATAACTTTAGCGTACTTCGCTTGACAATTGACAGCCGACAGTATCAAACACAGCGTGTTTAGTAATTATTATCGTGGTTTTTCTACAGTCATTTGTTTTGTCCATACATTTTTGTCGACTAGCGTTAACGCCAAACGCTTGTGACTTTGTCTAGCCCCGCTGATCTCCTTTAAGAATAAGAGGGGTACGTATGGTCATAACTCACTTTGAGATTAATTATGAAAATCTCTCAGGCATGCAGAATTCTTCAAGTTTTCTTTATCATTAAGTGAATTACGCTTTTTCATTTTCTACAAACGCATACCAATTCAAAAAGTCAGAGGTGCATGCCTAGGATTCAGATTGCTAGGCTACAAAGGTTAATTTGCTAACTAATAGTAATCTGATTTATCTACTCTAATCATCTCTCTCCATCGCACGTTTTAGGTATAACTTTGTGCCTCTGCTATTACAACTATGAGTCATATAAGCCCACAGTTTTAATGGCGGAGATTCTGGAAGACTTTTTTTTCAATCGTAGGCCTTAACATTAATATGGGTAATAAGAAGATTATGTCTAACGTTCCTATTTGACTGCACTCAGTAATTTTTGAAAACTTTGCACTTTTAACTTTTGAAAGACTACATACATGTAAATTTACCTCAGGATCCCCAAATTCTTCAAACAATCCATTCACATCAAAGCTCGGTACTTCCACGTCTCCGAGTAATGTTTTCTTTATCGCGCTGTACTGTGGGGATGCAATAAGGTTCTGTAACGCGGAGAGTCCTTCCAGATGCTCACGCAGCTTGTCGACGGAAGAAAACGAGTCGGCGAAAGAGTGGACGATGTTTACCAGCTTCACTATGGGCGCGAATGTTGAATTCGCCTGGAAGAGATGTTGTATATAAAGTGCATTTGATCTTAATAATTTTGGGAATACGTATTTATTGGTCTCAAATTGGGACCAATTTATTGGACCATAATCTTAGTAGCAAACCATTTTCAACTTTGCTGACATATAAATAGTCGTAGAAATCGTAACTCCACAGAAACTCAATAATATGTCAGTCGCGTCATGTTCTAACTTCAAATAGAATAAAAAAATGTTAGTTTCCTAGTTCAAAGTCTTAACAATTTAATTTAAATTTCCTGATATCCGATTCCAGCTTGTACGCGCCGCGCACTGCGAACCGAAGGGAGGCTCGTGGACCCGGGGCCCATCAGCGGGAACCAAGCGTCCCTCGCAGACCACGGGCGCGGGTGCCAATAGGGCGGCACCGATAAGAAATGGATGTTCGACACCTACCTTGAGGGCGGCCTTCCGCAGATTCTCGAAGCCAGGCGGTACCTCGTGACGCCGGGCAGCTTGCGTGTAATATGTAGTAGATGAATGCGGTGTGTAATGAAGTAAGTAGTGTGTAAATGTTGGGGGTGAATCCGGCGCAGCACCCAGGCGGCACGGGAGTCACAGGCACTAGTAGTTCGACAACGCGGTCCGCGAAACAATATGGCGACGGCGTTGGTCTCGCGACGGGCAGGCGACGGTCACTCAAACGGCCGAGTATCCGGTCGCGAATGGCTAGGCAAAGATGGCCATAGCACGCGAATTATTTCGCGACAGGGCAGTGCAGCTTTAACAGCGGCAGGCCCTCAAGAGCTCCAAGCGGCGGCGGTAGCGGCGGCGGCCGCTGGAAGTATAATCGGCACGACTGCGTTAAATTTAGACCACGCGATGCGATTTTTATGCGCCGGCGCAACGAGAAAGTGGCGCGGGCTATTCCTCCAAAGCGATTCGAGCAACTGACTGCACGGCGCGGCGCGGCGCCGATGCGGCCGGGCCCGCCGTCCCCCGCACCCCCCCGCGGACGGCCGCGGACGCGCGGGAGCAGCTCGCATTTCGCTTCAACAGTCCCCCGCCAGTGGACCCATGAATTTGGAGTCCACTAAACAAATAGGCAAGCGAAACTGGATTGAAACGGCTCGCTTCCCTCAACTACCTATCGGCACCCTTATAGTGGGTCTAACAGTCCGGTCGGACCAGGTGCGGATAACCTCGGCGTGAGACAAGCGGCCTAGCGTGGCTACAAAGCCTCAGCGTGGAGAGCGCTCACAAGCTCCCAAATGAACTGCTTTGGTAGCCAGGCAACACGTTGGAGAACCTACTCTGAGGCCAGACGGACTCATGTTGAGTCAGCCAGCTAGGGCCCCACCAAAGAGTGGTTGACAAGGTCAGAAGCTTCACATCTGTGGGAAGCGCCATCTGCAGGGTTCAGGTGCCCTGATCAACGGGGTTTCCGAAGTCTGAATTTGGGAAACCCGGTTGGCAACAAACTTCCAAGTTGTGGGGAGCGGCTCGCAGCCAACAAAGGACGACTTCACTGTCCGACCAGGCGTGAACGTCCGTCAGGTCTACCACCGACAGGAGGGACGAACAGGCATGGTCCAGTGGCGCATCAAAGAGCGGCTCCAGACAACTCTAACTGGGGTATTATCAACGTGACCTAATTGGGCCACATCAACTTTTATCAAGACAAGGTGGGTTGCGACCTCGCCGGTGTCACGAACAGTTCTCAGATCGGCCACGGCTGCGTACCCTTTCTCGGACGCATCACAAAAGCCGTGGCGACTGGCGTGGCACCTTTCCGGGGGAGGTGGCAACGCGGCATCGAAATCTGACTAACATGCGGATACGAGGCCACAATGGAGAGCCACTCCTGTAGCAATCTCCCTTGAAGCGGCCGGTGGGCCAGGGTACCCCGGCTGGGGCGCTGCTAGGAAGGGGGAGGGTCTCCAGTACGTTGACCATCCGCCTTCGTCAACCCGTGGCCTTACCATGCGGCTAGCGTCTGGGACGCTGTATGGAGCGCCTCGACCTGTCACGGGTGGATGACGCTCAAGTCGCGGCCCCACATAGAGCGGCGGCAAAAAACTTGGCGCACAGACGTTCGCCTGTGCAGCAGTCAGACCCCCGTCATAATACCGCGAGGGGGGTGTGACCCTCCCACGGGGGGGTGGAACCCCCCCTCGAGGGGGTGAACCCCTAACGGACCTAGAAGGTTGATGGTCCGCGGGGGATCGTCCAATTGGACTCGTAGGGTGGCCAGGACGAGCGCCCCCGCCCATGGGGGGGGTGCGCGACCCACCATCCTGGCGACCTGAGCCATTCCTATTGGCACACAAAAGGGCCATGTGGCTTCCTCCACAATGTGGGCAAGGCCGCGGCGGGTGCGGGCAATCTCGCGGGAGATGTCGGCCCAAACACGAAAAGCACCAGCGGCGTGCCGAAGCAAGGCCTCTCCTGGCCGCAACAGGCTTGGCCAGGAAGTGAGGACAAGAGGAGACCTGGTGGCCGGCGTGCCGACAATAAGCACAGGGGGTGGGCTCTGTGGCCTCAGACCCACGGTACTTTGGCACCCGGCGACCCTCGCTTAAGTCGTTACCTCGGGCCGGCCTGTTGGGGCCGCTCACCGACTGGGGGCCGGTCGGTGCCCCACCCCTATTCGGGTTCTCGGACCGTCCTAGGGCCTCTTTCGAGCCGGTAGCACCGGAGTTGTCGGCCTGGAGACACTCCTGCTCTAGAAATTTTAGGAGGTCGGAGAAGGGGGGCAGATGTGTTGCACCGTCTCCGCCAAACAGCTGCTCGAAGCGGCGCTTAAGCTCCAAGGGCAGGCGAGACAACACTAGGTGCAACAATAAAAAGGACCACTGGTCTACCGGGAGGTCCAACCGTCGCAGGGCATTGGTGGCCACAATGCAAGGGTTGAGCAATGCCTCCCGGAGCTCGGCCACCTCGGTGATCGTAGGCAAGTTCAATAATTGCGCTACGTGGGCGTCGGCTAACCGGCGCACATTAGCGTAGCGCCGCGCCAGCAATTCCCTGGCAGTGGTGTAGCTCTCCTCAGAAAGCTTTAGATGGCGGACCAAGTCCAGCGCCTCGCCTTGAAGCGAGGACAGGAGATAGGACTGCTTCTGGCAGGGGGACAGGTCCTTCCTGGCGTGGACCAGACTGTCAAAGAGGTCCAGGAAGCCCATCCACTCCTGCAGCTGCCCGTCAAACTTGGGCAGATCAATGGTGGGCAGTTTGCCCAGCAAGGCCGGCTGTGTGGGAGGTCGGCTGGGGGAGTCAAGCAACGCACTCTGTCGCCGCTTGTCCTCCGCGGCGGATCTGATTTTGTGGGCGGCCTCCACGATGGCATCCGTTAAATCAAAAAATTGATCATAATCCGCCTTCGCGGTCCCTAAGACCTCTGGGGTGCAATCAAGAATGTGCAGGTCCCGAAGGGCCTGCTCAACAGAGGCCTGCCGAGTCCGCACCTGTTCCGCGCGGTGTAATAAGGCAACCGACCTATCGTCGCGGCCTATCAAACCCGCAGCGGTCGTAGCCCAGCGGAGCTCCGACTGTAATTGAGTCACTAACACTTTTACGTTCGCGGGCATCATGAATCTAAATTAAGCGTAAAAACTAAAAACACGAAATAAATTAGGATCGGACGGCGTACTATACGTAAACGCGGTCGGATCGACGAAGCAGCGCGGCAGATGGCGCAGCGCACGGCGAGAACGGCGTGCGACAGCAGCGAACGCGGCGCACAGGCGTAAACAGTTAAGGTTTAGGCTCAGTCAAAATCACTATCGGAATGGCGGTCGATCGCGATCGGAATCGGACGACGATCGAGCGCGTTGGAATCGGACGGCAATCGGGATCGGAATCGGATGACAATCGAGCGCGACCGGAATCGAATGGCGATCGAGATCGGAATCGGATGGCGATCAATCGGGATCGGGATCGGAAGGCGATCGATCGCGATCGGAATCGGAAAATCACTCGCGATCGGACGGCGGTAACGAAATAATTGCAAGCGCGGTCGGATCTACAAGCGGCGCGTGGCGCAGATGACCCGCAGCGTCAACCAGCGCGGCGCGCGAATCAAACGAACGCGTCAGCGAATGCGGCGCGGCGGCGGCGAAGCGGCGGCGGCGGCGCTCGCGGAGCGATCGGCGAGCGCAAGCGCGGCGATACGCGATGACGCGGCGCGCGAGCGGGCGGAGAGCGTCAGCGAGGGCGCCGGCCGGCGCGGGCGGCGGCGCACGCGCAATGAGCGCGGCTGGCGAGCGAAATATAAACAATAACGCGGCCGAAAGGCGGCGATCAAGCGAGGTATCGAATGGCGTGAACAAACCGCGCTCTGTCTACCAAAAATGTACGCGCCGCGCACTGCGAGCCGAAGGGAGGCTCGTGGACCTGGGGCCCATCAGCGGGAACCGAGCGTCCCTCGCAGGCCACGGGCGCGGGTGCCACTAGGGCGGCACCGATAAGAAAATGGATGATCGACACCTACCTTGAAGGCGGCCTTCCGCAGATTCTCGAAGCCAGGCGGTACCTCGTGACGCCGGGCAGCTTGCGTGTAATAGGTAGTAGATGAAATGCGGTGTGTAATGGAGTAAGTATTGTGTAAAATGTTGAGTAGCGATGCAGCACTTTCCCAGGCGGCACGCGTAGATCGATATCTTCCCGGCGGGCGTGAAGCGACGCAATCCGATCAAATATGGCGGCGTGGCTTCCGCGGAGAAGGACAATCCGAGGGTCGGAGCCGACTTTGGGGCTCGGACAGACACCAAACACTAATAGCTCGGCAACTCAACGCGCGACTCACAACAACACCATAGATTCGACGACGCGGTACGCGGAAACAAAATGGCGACGGCGTCGGTCAAACGGCCGCGTAGCGGCGGCGGTCAGTGGCTAGGACAGAGACGTACGGTCACTAGCAAACAACGTCTGAGGCAGTTCACTCGGTAACTACCATGCGATTTGTATGGCCGGCGCGACAAAGGGTGGCGCGGGCTTCCCTTCCAAGCGGTCTGGGGCAACTGACTGCACGGCGCGGCGCGGCGCCGATGCGGCCGGGCCCGCCGTCCCCCGCACCCCCCCGCGGACGGCCGCGGACGCGCGGGAGCAGCTCGCATTTCGCTTCAACACAGCTATAAGTCAACACCGAGTCATTGTAGAATAATAGCTAGACAGACATACAAATACAAATAAATTATAAGGGTTTATTTAACGCCGTTTTCTTCCGGAATCATAATAAAAATGAAGGAAGTTCGAAAAGCTTACCTTTTCAATAACCTTGTGGACAGCCACATTAGGAGGTGTGTAGAGGATCTTTCCCACTATAAGTGGCTTCACGAAGCTCCACACTATCTTTCCACCCTCAATGCTTATGATTTCCTTGTACAGTGAGCGGCAGAAATCAGCTGCAAGCAATATTTACATTATCATACTGTGAAATTTCCTATTCCGATGTTCCAAATCTCGAGCACACATTTCTCTCTCATCTCATCTTTTAGGAACACACACTTCCCTTTCATCTCATCTTTTAGGAGTTTGTAACTGTATTTTGGTGGCCAGCCTTGTTTTAGTTCATGCATGAGCTAAAAACCATCGTCAATGGGGAAATTCTGTGTGCATTTAGATTTGCAAGTGTTCATGACGTTTTTTTATATAATTGATAGGCTTGCGCTTGACTACAATCAAGTCTGATGAACAGAAATGATGAGGTCTAGGATGGAGCGCGCTTGCCTGGAAAATGCCTATTCACTCTTCTCTTGAAGGCACCCAGATTGTATTTGGCTGGGAACACGGAAGCTGGAAGGGTGTTCCACACCTTAGCGGTTCGTATCAGAAACGTAGAAGAAAAGCGTTTCGTCCGAGTGCGCTGGACATCAACCACATAAGGATGCCACTTATCTCGACGTCTCGCGGTTCTAATGGTAGAAAGGTGAAGGAGGCAAAAAAAAAAGTCGGGAATAAGTTACAAGTGGTGGTACATACGGCCGTGTAACACAGAAATCACAAAGCTACGTCGGTAATAGATGCCATAAAATTCCAATGTCTGGAGAAAACATGGTGTAGGTTTGTGAGCTAATAGGGCCAAACTTCTAATTAGAAGCTCAAGATGAGCGTGCAAAGTAGGCAATACCCCTACTCAATAACGATAGCGCTGTTGCACTACATAGACTACTACTTCAAAAAGCATTCGTTCAAATCAAAGGAGTCATGTCATACTAGGCAGCGCGTCCAGTTGCGCCTGATCCGGTCCCGAGGCCAAGTCCTGCTGCTGGACTACAGTCTTGTACAGCCGGTTCAAGCTCGCGTAGAATGGCTTGCCGCACATCATTTTACCGGCGTCTGCCATGAAGCTTGAGGCTGTAAACACGACATTTCATTTGGAATTATCTATGACATGATATCACTTAATAGTTCTTAGTCAGCATTTTGACGTGATAACGTTTAATAAATTGATGAACATGAACGCGTAACGTTACCAAGCGATAGAGGCACAATAAAAATTACATAAAATAATGATTATGATTATGATTATGATTCTGATTATGATTACGGTTACAATTACGATGACGATTACGATTATGATTACGATAACGATTATAATTACGATTATGATTATGATAACGATTACGATTATGATTACGATTACGATTATGATTATGACGTTATCACGTAAATCTATCGTCCGTGAACCGACTTTACAGACAACCAATTTTTTTTAAAGACGAGACGAGGTGTGGTATGTGATGTACTACTATACAATACTTATAACAAGGTATTTCATTTTCGGGCTCTTTAATTTTTAACCTGAAGACAATATTTCGTATTCTGTGCTGGCGGTTCAACATAGGATTATTTAAAACCTGGTTGTTCAATTAAGGACTCTTTAATTTTTAACCTGACGTGTCGGTTAAATTTAAGTCCATAAATTTTATCGTAATTTCAGGCCTGCTAAAAAATCTTTAACTTCCACCTGAGGCGGCATTACTATTTTACCTTCAGGTTTTCCCTAGTGAAACAGAAGCACAACTTGTAGGTAATCCAATACAAAAGAATGAAAGACTGACTTTAAGAAAAGAGAAATTCCCATACTTACAACTTAAAATATCGCCGAAAGAAAAGCTCTTCCGCATTTTCAACAAGAGCGGTTCATTGGCCAGAACATTTGATACGTTGCCGAGTTTTTCTTGCAGCGAAGGCAGAAGAGCTGCCATTTGACCAAACTCAGACAGCACCGTGTCGCCAGCTTCTTGAGTCAGATTCGACGCCGTGAAGAGTTTCGAGAGCAGGACTGATTTTACCTGGTAGTGTGAAAAACCCACAATTGACAAATAGCAGCTACAAAATATAGGACTAACCAAATAAAAGACTGCCAGTAATGTAATAAGAATAGGCTGGACATAATTATGGGACATAAAAATTCATTAGGTTGCAAAAAAATGCTCCCAGCAGTTTTTTTTGAGATGTTTACTCGTTAACTTCCGTTACATTACAACTGTGGCGCTACCGTTGAGTTACGCAATTTTAAAGGTACAATTCCTATTTTCCTATAAATTTCAATTTCACCTTTTTTTGTACTTCTTAGTAGTTATGAGATAAAAACTAAAAAGAGGCCCAAAATTCTTGACTTTTCAAGCATCGCGCAATTAGCATAGGTCAAGTAGCTAACTTGGTTTTACACTGCTAGCATCTACAAATCTTCACAATAATCCGAAAAAATCCGTTGAAACTATTCTTATAATACTCCTTTCGATATCTTATTCAAGTCTAAAAGAAGCCTACCAAAACATACCTTGTCAAGAATGTAGTCAAAATTAATATTCTCCACCAGCACAGCCACGACTTCTTTGGCCAGGTCGTCGTCCATCCCGCAGAACTGCTCCACCACAGCGCCGTAGATGTCGTCCAGGGTCACCACGTCCACGCGCCCTGGCACCAGCACCCGCGACATGCTCTCCACTTGGCACACGAAGCTGCTGATCTGGTAGGAGCCTTGCTTCTGAGAGAGTAGCTGAAAATTGTTACATTATTGTATTTAGCAGAACAGATAAATTTGTTGTGCTATTATTCGCTACTTGAAAAGAATGTGAAGAAAATGAAGAATATGCAGGAACACCGCCCACATGACGATTCAGGATTAAGATAGTCCCGGTATCGGGACGAAACGTGCTTCGAAGAAAGTGTTGGAAGAATTGTGTCTAGTGTTTCATTTGGGTGTTCCTACATATTGGATCATACAGATTCTTTTCAAGTAGCGAATTGTAGCAAAACAATTTACTCTTTCCTGCAAGTTATGGATTTCCGCAAAATAATGATCTTGCATCTTCATCATTAATGATCTTTGCATGTTATGTTGTATGACGTGATTCTAAATTCAATATGACGGAACAACCAAATTAGCGGACTCGTTATTTTAAATGCTTTTTTGAGATATGGTTATCAAATGAAAGGGTTGCTAAGAAGAATACGGATAAATTAACGACCCTTGACGTCAAAGGAGTCTAAATCATTAAGGAAAAATTTGAATATCCTCAAGATATCGTAAAAAATATACAAATATTCTATAATAATATTAAATATGAAAAGCAAATTTCACTAAAATACCGGTTTTATTAGTATGTGTCCTGCGTGAATCCTGGGAGCAGCAATGGACCAGAAGTTAGTGTTGTTGATGCCCATACTGCTCAAGGCGGACTCTATTTGTTCAGACTGAGGGAATACTGCAGAAACGTTCACTGAAACGAAAAGAGGGCTTTCTTTACCTTTGCATGCACTTAAAGCAGAAAATATTACAAGTTCTTGAAAGCAATCAGATTCCTGCTCACAAGATTTATAATATCAGTGTATACTTATAAAAATAGTTAACCTACTAAGAAAAGAGGAGTTTTTGCCAGTTTTTCTCGGTACGACTGTAGTGAGTTTTTAATGAAAAAAATTAAATGTTTATGTTTTAAATTAGTTACCTCTTATGTCTTCCTCTATTAGGTAATTTTTGAACTGATGCAATATGTCCAATCCGCTGGCGAGAGCATTGAGATCAAATTCTAGCGGAGTACCACGCAATAGAGGTTGCAACTCGTCCAACAATCCAATGATACTGAAAGTGAGAAAAAATATAGGACTAAAAATCATTATCCCATTATCGATCGACTTGATACGAACTTCCATTCCTTCCAATAAATATTTAGAAAGAGGTTATATTAATTCCTCTTAATTATTACTGTCGAAAGTAATGGACAGTTAAAATCACGGCCCCCAGTCCCTGGCAGCCCCGCTAGTCCCAGCTCTTGCTACGAGTATGGGGAGAAGAAGGTGTGAAAAAGTTACATTGGGGTATCATGGGACTATATTGGATTATCCTGCAATCCATCAACATTATATATTCTACCGGGGGGCGATCAGCAGTCCTAAGGCGATGTCTAGTTAACATAATTAAATAGACTCACCTGTACAATATGCTTTCCACTGTATCGTCCATCAGTAGCTGCATCCCAGCATCTATCATAGAGGTTAGTTTTCCATCAATAACGCCATCTATATCTACTCTACTAGCTACTCCGAGAATTCTCGAAACATGCTCTACTAATACCTCTATACTATTCAGAATTTTAGACATAAAGGTGAAACGCCAAAACTCTTCATCCTGTAACTTTGGTAGCTGGAAATAAAAAAACATTGGAATATCTACATTTATAGGTGTAATAACTTTTATGACTCAGCGTGAGAATTTGTTAATTTCTTAAGGGACTCTCTAACGTGAAATAAAAGACCGTGTAACTTACATTCTCACCAACAGTAGTGATATTTAAGTGCTTGCTGACAACTGAAATAATTTCATTACAGTTATATTTTTGGCAAATCTCTTCCCATTTGTAATTCTTTATACCCAAGCAGTCGTCAGTAGGTTGTAGATCATTGACCTAAAAGAACAAAATAGGTTTAAAATGTAAACTACCAGTAGTTACTAGTCCATTGCTAAGTTTGAATTAATTTTTATTTAAAAACAGCTTGTAGCTACTAGCGAATTTTAACTTACTAAAAGTAAATCAATGTCTGCATCCTCAATATTACGTGCCAATCTCTGGTCATTAACTATTTTCTTTATATCATCTGAAAACTTCTTACGATTACTCAGATATGTACTCATAACATCTTTGACGTGTAAATTGTGTGCAATATCCGCATTTAATTTTTTGAAATATGGCCACTCGGTAATTCCATTAACTTCTTTCAAATGAGGCAGTTCGGCTTTGAGGAATTTCACTGTTCTTGATAACACTTTTGCAAATCTAAAAGGTGAAGTAAATTCATCAAGTAAATTTAATTTCCAAATTAAATTGAGACGAAGATAATTTTATTAGAAAAGCTTACAGAGTGGCATTTCCAAAAGCGTTAAGAGTGACGTTATTTGTTAGACATTCAGACAGCTTCGTAGTTCCGGAGTTCACATCCTCTAAGAGGTGAAGCTTGATTTGCTCCAAAAGTTCATTGAGTGACTTATTCAATTCGAACTTAGTGTAGTTTCGTGTGGATATTAGCTGCAACAAACCTATTTATTAGTACATTCTGTGCGTTAGCAGTAATAATGTATATAGGATCAAATTTAAAAAGACCGCTAATCTACAATGAGACACAGATCAACCTACAAGACAACAAATCTCATTATAATCAATAGCCGTAGCTATATGACTTCCAGAATTTGGTACAAATTCTTGTAAGCAGAAGACGTAACAGTTTATGAAAAAGTTAATACCTCACTGATAGCCATGTCCCAATGGAAGTCGTTCTTCAGAGTGCTGTACGTTTCTTCTAATGACATTTGATCGACGTTGCACAAGAGGTTGTCATATTCTTGCTTTTTGTACAGCTGAAGGTGGATCTGTTTGAACCAGCTTGTAAATTGAGAGCACAGAATGCATTGGCTGAAATAACAAAATAACGTTATTCAACGTTAACAAAATAACGCTATTCGGGAACACCATTTTGTTACTTAATAGCATCAGTGATAGTGATTCGGGTTCAGCGCGTTTTAAAATAGTACTGCTTTTTTAACAATGAAAATAACTATTCTTTAGTATATTATACTCCCTTTCGACTGGTATCGTTTCCATAATTTTGTGTTAAACCCTTCTCATGGATACTGCTGGGCAAAAAAAGGTGGTCTCAGGGGATTTGCCTTCCAGAACTTTATATAAATCCAGTAAAAATTTAAACACTTTCATTACCTGTTATTGAGATACAAGGTCCCAGCGTCCACAACATTGCTTAGAAGCCCAAACGATATCTTTATCAAGGACTCTTTCGACAATATATCCAAGGCTACTTCTCTAAACCGTTTCAATTTTTCTTCGGTGACCCATGGTGGTCTTTGCGGTGTTTTAGGACCATTTTTAATAGTCTCTAATCTTGATTCTGTACTATCAAGATCCCTGTTTAAAGCTTCATAGTCCACTTCTTTGGATATTTTTAAGGCGTGATCATAACCCTGTAATATATTTTTAATTATTGAAGAAAATAAATTTAATGTAAGTTGCTATTGGTACCAATTATGTTGTGTAAAATCTCTTAACTCAAGAAATTTGACGCCTCAAAAAATAGTGCAATTCTTTTCCCTGGAGAGCACTTAGAAAATGATTGGACTATTGACGGGTCAAAATAGTTTCGTTTAGAGATGGTGCACAACGAAATTGGCACCACAAACTCAGTTTTATAACATCACCCAATATTCAGTTAATTATTAGGAAACTTACATAAGAAGCGAAGAGCAGTGGCGGTAACTCTGTATAAAGTGCAGTAGTGTTGACGTCGCATATCTGCCGTTGCATGAAAGTCAGCATACCAGTGCTGTCTGGCACGTAGTCGGATAGAGTGATGTTCGGCTGACAGAACGTATCCGTACTGTTGGTGTTTACGTCCCGCAATAGCCGCACTAGCTGCAATGATCATAAGATTTACAAGACGTCTATAAACAAAATCAAAAATAGTCACTTTTCAATCAGTATTTGAATTTTTGGAAGACATATTTAGCGGAGATATCAAGAAATAAAAAATAAATGTGAATTTTCATCTCCTTCTAGGTAGCAATTATAACGACTGTTCAAAAGGGCCCACCTAGATTTTTTGAATTTTGTAGCCGTAACGTCGTATCCTTTCAAATATTATAATGATAGAGTAATTTAACTCTTTGTCTAAATTTTACTTAAAAAATGTATAGATACTTAAAAATAGATAACATTATTTTTATCAATGCTTCGTGTAAATAAACTCACATGTATTTTATCCAAATGCGTCAGAATATCCTCTACAATGTCAAATCCTTTTTCAACAGTGTTGAAAAAATTATTTGCGTAAGATCCGTTATAAAGTGTCCTTAGTTCCGTCCACCAGTCACCGTTAGACAGAAAACTAACCACTATATCATAATGTTTTAGGTTACTTTGTAGGTATTTCAAGTAAACCGGAATCCCAAGTTCGTAGGCGTATTTTGTAGATATCTTGAGACCGTTCACTAGTTGTTGTCTAAAAAATGAATTGACAAAGAAATGATTTAAAGTTTAGTGAGCTTCAGAGCGGAAGAGGAATAAGTATCAAAATCTTGAAGTCAGTCGATAAGTCGATAAACGATAGATAATAAACAATAAATATGAGATAGTTACCTTGTATTAAGAAAAACGAAAATATTAGTAGCGTTTTCCGATTCATCTCTGAGTGTATTCACAACATTTAATAAGCTCTTACGTGATTTAACGAAATCTTCATCAATACCATTCTGTACTGCACCATATATCATCTTGTATTTCTTTGCACATATCTGAGCTTTAACTCTGTCTAGCTCTACGAGGATATTTTTTGAATTATCTTTATTACTCAACCGATTACAGAAATCACTTAAAGCGTTACTAATTTTGTAATCACTATTGTTCGTCCATAATACATCTGTTATTATATCAAAATGCAATGCTATCGCTTCTGATGGCCTTCTTTTGAAAATTTTCTGTATTGTTGCTAGTTCTGTTTCTAAATTCATAATTTCTTCTTGTGAAGCGTTATTTACAAAGTCGGTAATCTTTAAATCATCGATAGCTTCGACGAGTTTGTTGATAATTTTAACGACTCTGGTCAAGTAAATTGAAATTACAAAATTTTCCTTATTTAATTCACTAAATAGTCTATACGATGGTTCAGTGTCTTTGATTTCATATGATACAATATAATCTACAGCACGTTTAAGCTTTTCCTTCAACGTTTCTAATTTAGTTTCATTTTCTATACTTTTGTGAGATATATTGTTTAAAAGAGTGGCTAGATTGTTTCCTGTCGTATAAAACTTTTCGTAGGTGCTGGTTAAATTAGATACTTCTAAGGTGAAAAAGAAATATTGCTGCAAAAAATCATATTAGATCAGATCATCGTGATTGAATAAGAAGAGTAATGAAAAACTCATGCTTGTTCGGAACATTTAACGTCATCTAAAAATTAGTGTTTATAAAAATTTTAATTTTCAAAGTAATATTATCCCAAGTTACATCTCATTTGAAACTTGGTGCATAAAAACTTACAGGTTTAGTAAAGACGTCAATAAGCTTGTTATCGCCTCTGGGCATGGAAAGCCAATGCAGCAGGGAGGGGCAGACGAATGTTTGTACTTTAGCGAGCATGGAGGCGTCTACTGGGCTGTTGGGGCCAGGATTTAAAGCCTGGAACACTTCTGCGCAATCCCAGAAATGCGTCTGTGCAGCACGCCGAACCTGTTAAAAATATAAAGCCATTTGACAAAGGAATACAAATAGAGCTATGTAAGAACTAAGACTATATCAACTCGACGAATTGTAAAAAAATACTACAAGAATTGTTTCCGAAAATGGCTTAATTAGAAATAACATGGCATGACCCAGTCATTAAAAATGGGAATGGCTTACATTCGGAAATGAGTAATCACCAGCAAGGTCCAGCGTGATACATTAGAAGGCAGTGTCTAATGCCTATAAAATTCAGCTAAGACTATAATATACGAGTAGTTACCTGCTTCATAAATCCTAGGTCCCAATAAGAGTTCACCAGAACCGCAACAAACTCTGGCATTTTGTCATACAGCAAGTACAGACCGGTGTCTTTAGTAAAGCCTAGAGCTTCCAACACCGTGGAGTTTGGTTCTGTAAAAATGTTAACGAATTATATAAAATAAGTAATTAAACTTTTGAATCACTGGAAAATAATTGTATAAGGTGATGTTTGTATTAAGGTTTGTCTACTTGAAACTAAGTTAAAGGGGTTTCTAGACCGTTAAATGTTTAAAGAACAAACTGAATATTTACTCCTTCTCTATGTTTTTATCTTATTTCTATCACTCTAGACACTCTTGTCCTTTTCCATAAAAAAATCGAATTTAATTTCGATTGAAACAAAATGGATTATGGTAAAGAAACAGTCATTTGTGTAAGCTTGTACCTTCGCTATTATTGCAACCATGGTAATCACAGTACTCACCATTACTTTCCTTGAAATACGTATACAGATCCTCAGTGATATTCCCGAAGGTGGTAGATATAAACTTTAGTGTGTGCTTCCAAGTAGCTCTACCAATAGTTCTGCAGTTATCATCTATGTACGCGGCTGAACAGTTGAGGTATTCTTTCCAGAGCGTGTTTAGAGGAACATCTTCATGGATTGACGTAGTGTTGATGGCGTTTAACACCGTATCTACTTTTGATAGGAATTTTCTGAAAATTTCAAAAACATGTCTTAGTATACTAAATCGTTCATCTCCTATGGCTATAGGAGATAGTTATAATGAAATCAAATAAAAATGTTTCATTTCATATAGTTAGGCCTTACTACAAGGCATTTATGAAGAGTCAGTAAATAATTCGACTTAGTTCATGGTGCTAATCATTTTAAGGCTTAAAACTAGGGTTCCATCTCGCCCTGTACTGAGAAGAAGCACACAACATACTCGCTGGGTTCTCGCCACGAATTTCTCACCACGCTGCTTCTATATCGACTTACTCTGCCAATTTTTCTTATTCCTAACTAGCAAAATAATCTTATTGTCGGTCTTGTTTAAAAAAAGATTTTTTTCTTCTTAATTTTATTGATATGTACCTTAATATGTTGTCCTTATCAGGAGTATCAAACGCCTGAGCAGTATATTGTAAGGCTGACAACAGCTTCACGCGTCCATCTGTTCGGTCCTCGAGAGCACTTTGGAGAATTTCTTTAATGGTATCAAAATCTCTTATTAAAGAATCGAAGGTTGATGAGAATTTGAGGAATATGTTGTCCGGGAATCTTGTAGTGTTCCACGATTGGGTTTTCTAAAATATTTAAAGAAAATGTTTTCTAAAATCTCTATTTTCGCATGCCATGTAATTTGCCGTATTGTGCCAGAGAATTAGGTGAAAAAATATAAATATTGAATAATCCTAAAAATACACATTATACATCTACTTATCAGCTTATATTTTTAAGGTTACAATTTCTTAAAAAAAAAAGAGAGAAAGTTTACTGATATTGCATCGACCAAAACTTTTCTTTAGAATTAACATGATGAAATGAAAAAACTTACAAAAACGGTTGCATTTCTCATAGCTAAGTAATCGATCCACTCTTGCTGAAAGTCAGCATCCAGGCACATGATGGTCTCCAATCCTTTGATTGCTCTCTGCGACTGATCGCTCAGCTTCATAAGCTGGGAGAGACTGCCGGCACATGGCCACGATGGTACGGCGTTCATGAGTGAAATTATCGGTAAAATCTGAAAAAATCAATGTGTTAAAAAAGTTAGGCTCATAAATCGAAGAGACGGTTCCGTACAAGTTACAACCAAGAAAGTATATGTAGCTTTATTTTCTTCTTTTTATTGGTGGTTAGCGAATTTATTGTGAAAATTTTAACTCAGAAACGAACATTTTTGTAGCTACTTGTGAAGTTGATTTTTTTTCTTAAATTGTGAAGAAGTTACTACTTGCCGAATTTCATGCCGAATTTTTGTACAACGAGAAGGATTTTGCCCATGGGTTTTTACTTTTTGGAAACGACACACCGTAACTATTGATTGGATTGACTTTCAGGCTTGACTTTTTTTTTTGAGAATAAATCTAGCTCTCCAGATAACCATTTAAATGCAGGAAGCGCCAAATAAGGCTGTCCTATATCTCTTTCATTACCATTTTGACACTAGACAACAAGCAAAATTATATCGCGCTTACAAAACCTAACGGATAGATGAGAACTGACTTCAATAAAATTACTTACATCTGTTTTATCAGCAATTATCACATCTGTAGAGTCCTTAATTAAAAACGGCACATTAGGAAGCATGTCTTGCAACGCAGTCGCAGTACTCGGAGGCACGGATGATGGTAATGTAGATGTTGCATTTCTCGTAATACCTGAAATTATATTAATTAGTATATTCGAGAATAAGCTAAATAAGTCGATTTTCATGCGGTTTAAGGTTTTCTCTTTTATTGAAGTTTGAAAATAAGCACTGCATACGTAATCAATTTTTTGTTAAACGATAGAAAGTTATTTCCAAGTCTAACGATTTTGAAGTATGACTTTCTGCAAATTGTAAAAGATAGTTTTATGTCTTTTATGTCTTACCTCCAATGAGCTGAACCAAATCATCTACAATAATAAGGGGCCCGGTAGCAGAGTACAGGCTGTATTTGAGTTTCAACCACCCTTCACTATTTATATCGAAGATGCCATGATCGAGAATATCCAAAAAGCGAAATCCAAATTTTACACTAAAAATAAAAAAATGTCAGTGTGAACTTGGGAGTAAAATTCTTTATTGGCTAAATTGTATCTTGTAGCTAAAGTTTATTCATACCTGATATGCAACATTCGATTTAAATTCTTCAAATCAAACCAGAATAGTTTAACTTCTTTCATCATTTCGGCAACATCATGTTGCTCCTTGTCATTCATATTAAAAGTTTTGTACTCAAACAGGTAAGTGTAATCATTATAAAGTTTTTCGTATAAATTGTTTAGACCATTTATCAGCCCTGTCCAGTTTATCTCTTCTAAGACACTGTGTTTCGAATCTTTTACACGTCTTATCTGAAAATATCATTAACTGATTACTTTTGAGTATATTCCTTAATTGTCTTTTATGCAATGAATTAATTTAAACTAATTGAAAATATTTAAATACTAATTTTCTACTAACTGAATTTGAAATTTCACTTACAGCTTTTCCAAGAATGGATTCGTTTTCTAATCCTTTTTCGATAGCATTAGTTATATTACACAGCGCTCTAAATAACTCAATTTCATCATCTACTTTTGGGAAATTTAAATAAATAGATGCTGTTTTTGGTCCATTACAAAACATCTCTTGACATGGCGTGGAAAGTGCTTTGTACATCTATAAAATTGTTAAATATTATTATTAAAAAAGAATATGCTTGAATAAGATACCTATTGTTATCTCTCATATTATTACGCTTTGTATTACCTTTTCTTCATCTAAAGCCGTCCCTAAAATCATTTTGATAGTAACATTATATATTTCTTTGGCTTTCATTTTTAAGTTTCGAGGCGCCGCATCTAGTTGTGCATTGATAGCTTCAACCATTGTAAAGGTGTCTTTTAAAAATGGCGATATTTTGAATTCTAATAGTGGATTTTGGCTGACCACCTCTTTAGCTAACGCACCATGTACGGTTATTCTGTAAAAGAATATATTTTTTAAATATAAACCCAAATTATGTATAGTTTTTAATAAATAATAATTTGTTTTGAAATTTAACCATTTAACTATGTTAATTTTAGCGTTTAGTATGTGTTTATCACCAGCAATACAAAGTAATATGATTAAATTTGTTACATGATTATTTATAATAGTTATTTAATTAGTCTTTGGTTAAACATCAACTGTTTCCAAAATTTTCCAAGTGAGTGCTACCCAAAAATTTCTTTGTCTTATATCTTCTAACTACTTTCCACCCCTCTTTACCTTTACATCATAAAATACTTTCCCTGCCTTAAAAATTAAGTGTTAAAACTCACAGTATGTGTTTACCCAAGTGAGCTTTTCTTTTAAAAGCTTTCAACACCTCTGATTCATCAGAAATATTAAACGCTAATGTCCAGTCCATGGCTTCTTTTTCTTGTGACATAAATCTTTCCATATCTTCAGTAAAGTTTCTAAGAATTTCAAAATCTTTATCTATACTATAAAGTTGGTTGCTGGTATCTCTACCTAAAGTTTCCAAGACAAATAGCGACGCCATGCTGTTAATCTGAAACAAATTTTTGCTGAAACATTAATCGGGACGACTTCGATGAAAAAAAAAGAAGAGAAATTGCGTGAAGCGAAAAAAGAAGATTTCTGGGGGGTCATGGAAAAATTCTTTAGGATCACTCAGATACCAATCAAGCAATAGTTCCTGTTCCTGCTGATATTTTTATCAGGACAAGGTGGTAAAAAAACTTACTAAAAGATTGATAAATTAACTTTCAAGAGTCATTTAAATTACTCACGTTATCTTTAACTTCGTAAATACCAAAACCGGTAACAAGATCATTGACGTAATGGCTCCAAGCTTCAGAACAAAGTCGTGATTTCAAACTCGAAGCCTCTTCTTTGGATACCATGAAAAAGTTCTTGATTCGGTTCGTGTCGCAAAACATTTGATTTGGATCATTTAGCTTTGCCGTCATTATCTGGAAAAAATGGAATTATGTATCGCATTTGTATAAAAGATTTTATTATTTGGCATATAGTTGAGGTGCAAGAATACAATATTTTGATCGCAATCCATAAGTCTAACCCAGGAAGTACTTGTCTTATTTATTCATTAGGTCAGAAGCAGTTAGAAAAAAAGAGGATTTACTAACACTTAAATAAGATTTTTTATTTTGACTAAAATAATATAAATCGATACCTGTATTCTTTCTGCATTTGCCAAAGCATCTAATCCTTTATTAATAACGTCAGGTGGTAATTCCAATAATATACGAACGCCTTTTGGGTTACGCAGGGAGATGTTATAAGCCAACTGCTCTATATGCATGTTAATGTTGACAACTTTTCGCGCGCCTTCAATTAGCTTTGCCAGCAGAGTTGAATAGAATAGAGCATCATGCTGTTGATTCTTCGGCATGAACTTAAGAATGAAATTCGTGATGCCAGAGAGACTGTAAAAAGTAGAGGATAAGATGCAAATTAAAAGTAAAAATTTGTCTTTTTTATGCTAAGATCTTTAAATTTTTTTGCTAGGATCTACGAAAAAAAATTGTCGGAAACTACTTACGCGTTAAATATGCTAAGCTTTGTACTATTAGCAGTAATTTCTGTGAGTGAATTAGTTACACTATTAAGAAGTTCTGAAGCTTTATGAAATCCTTCGCTTATCCCATACTTGTCACCAACATTTGTTAAAGCTAAGTCGGTAACTTCCTCCACAGTGTTAATTTCTTTCTTCTTTAGGAACTTGTGTAAGTATTCTACGGCTATAACTGAAGTATCAACGACTTCTTTGACAGTCTTAAATGATTCTGTTTCTCCAAAAGTTGATTGAAACAAATTGACAACTTTTTTTATCCTGCAATATAAAAATGGTGATATTATCGAAAAAAAATTATCGTATTTTAGGGTATACTGTATACTTACATGGTCAAATTAACATAACTAAAGTCGACCTCATTATCCAGAATTATGGCAGTCAATTCTGGAGGCAAGAAACTGCTCTTAGAAATCATCCTGAGCACCGCTACTACCATGTCACCGAGTCTTGTAATCCTTAGGTCCCCGGATAACTTGTAATACATATCGCCTATCTATGGAAAGCTTTACTGTAGATTAAAATGAAAACCAACAAGAGGTAGAAATAATTATTTTGACAAAAGGGAAAAGAAATATAGACAACTGACAAGGCATAGAAACTTATTTCTACAAGAAATCTCTTTCAGTCTTCAGACATATTTTTATTTTAGCTAAATCACGAGATGGTAAATGACGACGTGGGAAGTGCTAACGAACAAGAAACCTCTGACATGTTTAAGAATTTAGATCATAGCCCATTTTGATATTAAAACTGCCGCTCCTTCCTATTTTATTTGGGATAATCAAACGTCATCATGGCCAAGCATTTCTATATCTTCAGTTTCATCAGCCAATTCACATCTGCAACTAGCATAATATCTTCTAATATCTTCTTGCACACAATCTATTCTCATCATCATCTCTTTTTATTTGTTCCTCTATTTCCTTATTTCATCTATCTATCTCTGTATATTTATCTGATCATTTACATGAATATTTAACGTTCTTTTAGTTCGTATCAAAATAATCATAGAAATAACAAATCATACCATTGTAATATATTTTCTTATATCCACTTCCGCAACGAGCCCCATGACTAGATTTTGAGCTATTTTCTTTGGCAATGCACACAGTTTTTCTACGAAGATTTTTAAATGTTCACCGTCTTTCATTTTTATAGACTTGTTTACAGAATTTACGCTACACCTGTCCAAATTCCCTTGCATTATCTGAAAAATAATGTTAATAAATTGGAATTGTACAATCTGTTTAGTATTGTTTATATTTATTTATTTTAAATTACTTACACCTTCAAAACCAATTTCAGCTGTGATAATACTGTTAGAAACATCTTCGGACAGTCCAAGCTGATTAGCTAAATACCGTTTTGCCCTTTTCGGATTCCTAAATATGTCACCAACACGCAAGCCGTTTTCTGAAACCGAAAATTGGCTTTAATTCTTTTGAGGATTCTTTTTACTGTTGCTGTAATAATTATTATTTAGGCTAGCATTGATGAAACCTGACGCAGGAGCTACAATGCAGGTGAGTCTTCAGAAATCCTAGTCATACTCACTAGTGATGTTCAAGAATAGAGCATTATCAGCAATATCTGACAGGGTAGCGAGCAGTTTGAGTGCATCCGGCACATTGGCCGCCGTGTCGATCACCGTCTCATTGGTGATGATCGATGAGATCTGACGCTGGATCTGCGTGAACCTTTACAACAGAACATATTTATTTATCACCATCATTTATTTAACATTTGTAAATATTTGTCTCTTTGCTCTATTTAGTAGTTGAACTATATCGTCCTGGATTCGAAATCTTCAGTACGAACTCAAAGTTGGGACGTTGGTATTTTAGTATTTTCCCTGAAAAATCACTCTGTAATTGTTTTGATAATTTTTACAGAAAACCCTCACATTTTGATGCATCTATCAGTCATATTTTCGAGGGCGAATGCTTGGGAAACTTTTGAAAGATGTGTGTTTTAAAATACCAGAATACTCTTTTGGATCACAATTTTGAACGGCAAAATTAGTTATTTAAATATTTTAAGCTGCTTGGGTTTGGTTCGCTGTGAAATGTAAATATTTTCTTACGTAGTGTTCTCGTAGGAAGGTATTTCCTCAAACTCCTCCAGTGACGAGCATTCGTTATTGACATTGCACACGAAGGACTGCAGAAAGTTCATTACACCCGCACTGGGCAGTGCTCGAGCCGCGAACTGGCCTGGAAGAAATTATCGCAATTTAGAATTTTAATTTAATGATAGGACTTTTTAATTTGGTTCCCCCGTCACCTTTCTACCATAGAACGGCAAGGCATCGTAAAGGCTTCCACCCATACATAGTCGACGTACCAAAGGGGTACGAAGCGGTTTGATTCCTCGTTCCTGATACGCACTGCAAAGGCCTGGAATTCCCTCCAGGCAGCGTCTTTCTTCAAATCAAGAGTGAATAGGCATCTGCTAGGCAAGCGCATTCCACCTTAGACTGTATCATCACTTTCCATCAGGTGTGATCACAGTCAAGCGCTAGCCTATATAGTATAAAAAAGGCTCTTCTTGCGGAGTTCATCCAGGTATAGATATTTCAAGCCGCGAAGACGCGCCCCAATCAACATAAGCGTATGTTTCATTCGATTCGTTTGGAGTTTGACAGTCTTCTTGGATTTAAATATCTATAAGTAGATACTACCGCACTTTCAGTTATTCTACCGCGAAGTGGTAATGTTTTACTGTGTTTCGATTCGAAGGGTATAGTTTGCTGACGTAATGACGTAATAATGGGACAGACGTGTGCAGGGAGACTGCGTACTGATACGTTAGTGATATCATAATATCATGTATTCGGTGATGCCGGTAAACGCAGCGTAGGTCGACCTTCTTCCTGTTGGATCAACGACCTGAAGAAGGCGGCTGCGAGGCTAGTTAGACAAGATAGTAGGTCATATACGTGATGATGTGCCCTAGACCTTATGATCATTGTATAGTAATTTTAACTATTATGATATCTGAAGATTAAAATATATTCTGATAAATTTTACAACAGCGCCTATTTTATAAATATGGGGATCTACTTACATGTGGGGTAATCCGTGTTGTTTACATTTATTCTAACTATGTACAGGCTCAGGAGCACTAGCGCAGCCCAAAACACCCCGATCAATGTTATCTGTAACAGAATTAAGATCTTAGATTAACAACAAGCACTAAGGGTCTATTTCTTGAAGAAGACTGGAAAGGCATTTTCTACGCAAACACGCTACAATCAAGAACTCATCTTTGCTTTCCATCAGGCATCATTGTCATCTAGTGATTCCTGTTCCTCTTCTGTTTCTGGGAATTTTCCACCGTCTAGTGCTATAACTACTCGTCAGCTTTATAATAATTATTATTTAGCATTTCATTACATTAATAACCATTACATTACAATCATTACATTAGGTACATTAATTGCAGAAGAGCTGGCCAACTTTTAAGCAACGACTCAGCCAAGCTGTTCATCATTTAATTTTTGGCAAGATTCCTTCCTTATTTTTATTGCTGTACCTATGCAAGTAAACTTAAAAATAAATTTTCAAATAATGTACAAAACATGCTACGAAATCTTAAGGAATTTTCGTTTGGTTTTTATCTTAAAATCTTTCTAGGCTCTCTAGAGAAGAAAAATGTCTCTGTGAT
This sequence comes from Coenonympha arcania, assembly GCA_036785405.1. NCBI lineage: Eukaryota > Metazoa > Arthropoda > Insecta > Lepidoptera > Nymphalidae > Coenonympha > Coenonympha arcania. The sequence continues at coordinate 631,509 of JAWDAA010000030.1, read as the reverse complement.
AATTTATTTTGCAATTTAAGATTATTGCAGAGTTTTACCTCTATGACATCAAGGCAAGGAAAGAGCACAGACTTTATATAGTCTGAGGGCAACAGTTGTATCCAAGTGGTAAAGGTACTGACCGGTTTTCTCTTCCTGATGAGGTAGTCTTTCCACAGCAGCAGCCGCAGCTGCCGGCCCGAGGCCATGGCACCGCCGCGCCTTCACACGGCATTACTGGAAACAACGTCATAATGCTTAATCATAGGAGGAGGGTTGTAATTTAGTGGAGTCTCCGTGACACGGAGTCCTTTCGTCGTCGTCGTCGTTTCAGCCGATGGACGTCCACTGCGGGGCATAGGCCTCCTGAAATGACCGCCTGACACCAATCCACCAGCGACAGCCAGCGACTCCCCACGACCTTCTTTATGTCATCCGTCCACCTGGTGGGGGGTCGACCGACACTGCGCTTCCCGGTGCGTGGCTGCCATTCCAGCACCTTGGGTCCCCAACGTGCATCGGTCCTACGAGCTGTGTACCCCGCCCATTGCCACTTCAGTTTTGCGACACGTTGAGCTATGTAGGTTACTCTGGTTCTTTTGCGGATCTCCTCATTTCGGATTCGATCGCGCAAAGAAACTCCGAGCATAGCTCTCTCCATCGCTCGCTGAGTGACCCTGAGCCTTCTTATGAGGCCCATAGTTAGCGACCATATCTCTGATACGTAAGTTATCACTTGCAACACGCACTGTTCGACGACTTTGGTCTTCAGGCACTGAGGGATGTTGGACGAGAAGACATCGGGGTCCTTTCACCACCATGGAAAATGAAGAACTTGGTGGACGGAATTGGTCCCTAGTCCAAAATAAAGTTCTCCCAAAAGTTGCTCCAAAATCTTAATTTTTCAATTTTTTATCGGAAACAATAATTGGATGTTATTGTATGTTTTTTATGTGTCGGTAATAATAATATCCAAAACGTTCAGAAAGGATTTTTGATAACTGGCTAAGTTTTTAGTAATAAGGTAGTCATAACGTCGTTTTCTGATATATTTTTCGGCAACGCTGCATGTCATATTCACCCGTAAGAGTGAGAAAGACAAAATAAATTCAGTGTATCCTCTTAAAAGGGGGAAACCAAACTAGCGGCGAAATGGACGAATTTGGAAAAATCATAGTAATATGATGTAGACGATGTTATACGAGTAATTTAAAGTAAACGTTAAGTTTTAATAATAGAACCAGTTAATAAATCAAAATATACGACACATTGATTCAGCTGTGCCAATATTTGATATAGTTTTTACGTTAGTCCTCCTTGTGAGACGTGCCTACCTACTCGTAACTTGTATCTACAGGTGCTACTTTATTAATAACATATTCTGTATCATTTAAAAGTATGAGATTGAAAATTCTGTTCACTTGAGAAAAGAAAATTCACCGAGCATGATATTCAGTGATACGCTTGCCCATGTTAGATGCATTGCAGTGAATCCTGCAACATTTGCATTGCAATAATAATGCGCTACACTGGTGATTGCACTCACACCTTGAAATCTCATTTTGCTACAGTGTCCTTTGACCCGAAACAGCAATACAAATGACTGTTTTACGGTAGAATAACTAACACCGCGGTGGTACCTACCCGGACGGACTCCCCAAGAAGAGTCTGCCCCGCCCCACTCTGTCAAACTCCATATGAATAGAATGAAACATAAGCGATTTTGACAGATTGGGGCGCGTCTCATGGATTGAAATATCTATACCACCAGTGAAACGTACCACTAATAACCACGTAATTTCGTTGTTACGTCGCACTTATCTCTAACTTGGCAATGACACGTAGAATTTACATATTATAGTAGGTTTATAATCTCGCTGCAGACTTGGTCATAAATCACTCGAGTGTTTCGCTTTTGTTGTTCTTTATTGAGTTGTGCATTACTGCAGAACAACAAAAGCGAAACATTCGAATGATTTATGACCGAGTCTGCAGCGAGATAATGACACTACTATAGGCATAATATGAAGTCGCGAGTGATATTAAATAAGTAATAAATAATGTTTACAAGACCGATTTTGGTCACGGTGGCCACGTAAGTACTTGGTAGATTTCTGTGGAGACTATAACCCACAGAACCTCTCTACCAAGTACGCGGGAGACTATAGTGTGCTAAGTGTAAGCAAACAGGAGCACTCTCTATTGACTCAATCTCATATTATAATAGGACGACAACTTTGATACGATTTTTTATTCTATACAAGTTAGTACTTGACTGCGATCTCACCTGATGGTAAGTGATGATGCAGCCTAAGATGTTATCGTACTAACTTGGAAGGGTAAGTCAATTTAACCCAACGGTTTCTACACAGCATCGCACCGGGACGCTAAATCGCTTGGCGGTGCGTCTCTGCTGGTAGGATGGTAACTAGCCACGACCGAAGCCTCCAACTAGACACCCACCAGACGGTGGTGAATAAATAATTAACAATTTTCAACCTCGAAGTTCTCGAATAGAAAAACTCACTATAGATAGTAGGTATATTTATTGGTGATCGAACCCAGGTCCGCGCGATCTACAATTGAGCTTGCTTACCACTAAACCAACGATGCAATTGCAGAGGAGTTTCCGAGAGCCTATCCCTTAGACTAAGAGGTCTAAGGGATAGGTTCATATTATTATAAGATTTAAATCATTTTCAATACTAGGTATTATTTTAGTCCGCCAGTTTAGTTTTATCGCTTATCAAGCAGCTACTGCAAAAACATCACGTTTGAATGCATAATGGAGATATTCGTATTAACTGTCACGTACAACACAAATTACTATGGTTCCTCTATAGATACTAAAGCCTCTATCTTTTATAGAGATTTTGAGCAAACCACGTCTCCATCGCAGCACCATTTTGGAGTTTTAAAGCCATATTCTACTATTGGCTCCAAAATGAAATGTATGGAAGTATCAGTTGTCATCTATAAGTCACTTGATCAATATGGCGATCGGATATGTCAATCGCATTTTTGGAACGAAGTTCCTTATCGCGCGTTGCGAAAGGGGGCTAGACGGAAAAAATTAAGACGAAAAGTTGTAACGACACTTTTTAGGGTTCCGTAGCTGAATGGCAAAAAACGGAACCCTTATAAATTCGTCATGTCTGTCTGTCCGTCTGTCCGTCTGTCCGTCTGTCCGTCCGTATGTCACAGCCACTTTTTTCCGAAACTATAAGAGCTATACTGTTGAAACTTGGTAAGAAGATGTATTCCGTGAACCGCATTAAGGTTTTCACACAAAATTTAAAAAAAAGTAATAAATTTTGGGGGTGCCCCATACTTAGAACTGAAACTCAAAAATTTTTTTTTCATCAAACCCATATGTGTGGGGGTATCTATGGATAGGTCTTCCAAAATGATACTAAGGTTTCTAATATCATTTTTTTCTAAAATGAATAGCTTGCGCGAGAGACACTTCCAAAGTGGTAAAATGTGTGTCCCCCCCCCCCCCCTGTAACTTCTAAAATAAGAGTATGATAAAACTAAAAAAAATATATGATGTACATTACCATGCAAACTTCCACCGAAAATTGGTTTGAACGAGATCTAATAAGTAGTTTTTTTGTTATTAAAATAAAACCTCTAAAAACAAAGTTAGTTTTGCGGTTCGATAAGAAAAGTGGTTTTTATGGTTTTATTCCTCCGGTTGTAGTACGGAACCCTCAGTGCGCGAGTCCGACTCGCACTTGACAGGTTTTTTGCTTTAGTAAGCTATTGTAAGTCGTGCGGCGTGCGCATGTTTCTCTGTCTGTCTCTCTCTCTCTCTCTCTCTTATAGAAAGCAAGCCAGATATACTTCGTTCCATCCGGGTGTCCCTTGACACCTCTCAAGTTTTTTTTTCAAATTTCGATACCTAAGCAATCGTAGAAATAGAATAGAAAAGGCTCGTGGGTGCTGGTCTAGCGACTTCGGCCGCAGCTGGTTACCAGTTAGCGGCAGTTACCATCTACCGTCAAAGATGCACCGCCAAGCGATTTTGCGTTCCTGTGCGATGCTGTGTAACAAAACTAGGGGTAACTTCAACTTCTAGGTTAGTAGATAACATCCACACTATTCTGAGATTGTAGTAAGTTGGTAATAACTTGTTATGGTTTAAAAAAGATCTATACCTAATTCTAGTAATGTTCGAACAGGGATGTGTTTCAAATTGAAAACTATAATTACCAGCAATAAAACTGAAGTTTATTCCCTAGTTATCTGCATAATCACGTATAATGAGACCTCACAAGGTGTTGTTTAAACTCCTCAAACAATCTCGACAATTATTTACAAACTATGAGCGCCACTTCTAACTTCCTTATTATACCTAGTTACTATGTATAATGTATTTTTTTGAATTTTGATGCGCAAGGGCATTTGCAGGGTTGGCAAAAATCGTAATAAATTGTTAGGTACATTGCTATATGTAGTTCCGTACTTCAAAACGAAAAGTTGAACCCTTGCATGTTAGGTTTTTGATCCAAATTCGCTCAGAAGTAGGGACAATATTGGAAGAATTTCTCTTGATATACCTACCTACCTACTTAATAAAGTTTTCCTAAAAGATGCTCTAAAATCAATTTTATTTTATTTTATTGGAAACTAAAATGAACGGAAACATATTATGTATTGTATACATTATCTATGTATTTTTTTATGTGAGATGAAGTAATAAGTCCCAAAATTAAAACTGAAAAACCGGCCAATTGCATGTCGGATTAGATTCCAAAGAGTAACGTCGGTTAGTTAAATATAAATTGACTTACAAACATACAAACTTTTTTTTATTGAAATAAGTTTTTACCCACGACGGAACGGAGTACGGGTATATGCGTTTAGGGTGAGAGACCGTTTGTACATTACTCTGTTTAAAAGATTTTATGTTTGTTTGTATGTTAAATTGTTCACAAAAACCAATAATCCAAAAATATTTTTGTTTGTTTGTTTGTTTGTTGGTTTGTTGGTGTGTGCACATCGATGTTCCCATTTATTTCAAAAACGGCTTGACCGATTTAGATGCGGTTTTCTGTTTAATGTTTGGTGTTCAGCGGCAATGGTTCTTAGATAGTTGTTACGAACATCGATCACCAGGGGGCGCCATAAAGTACATTTATATTGCAAACGAATGTTCCCATTTATTTCAAAAACGGCTTGACCGATTAAGATGCAGTTTTCTGTATAATGTTTGGTATTCATTGGCAATGGTTCTTAGATAGTTGTTACGAACATCGATCACCAGGGAGCGCCATAAAAACATTTACAGTGCAAACGAATGTTCTCAATTATTACAAAAACGACTGAACCGATTTGGATACAGTTTTGTATAAAATATTAGTGAGTTATTGGCAATGGTTCGTAGATAATTGTTTTTGTGATTGAACAGCAGGGGGCGCCACAATAAACGTCTTTTTATGACTTTGGGATGATGCCTTCAAACGCTGCTATAGAGGAGCTAATGGCTAGTTTGAAGATTAATTTTCATTTTTTAATAATAACATAATTTAAATTACATTAATATATTAATCGAAAAACTATAAAACAAGTGGAAAATTAAAAAAAATTAAAACACCCACGACTTTTGCAGACTTGTAATTGAAAAAGGATTAAATAATTTTTTTAAACTCCCCGACTAAAGGAAAGTAAGAACTAAGAACCTATCAGTATAATTACAAATCCAAGAAAATCCGTCGGAGCTGCCATTGCTATTTTCGTTTCCAATATCAATTAATGTAATTAGTAAGTATTAAAAAACTGCCGGTATATGAGACGTATCAAGTAATTGAATTAGTCATCTGGTAAACAGGACCATCAACACAGTCATAGGCAAAACACAGCAGCTCCGGCGGATTTTCTTGGATTTGTAATTATACTGATAGGTTCTTAGTTCTTACTTTCCTTTAGTCGGGGAGTTTAAAAAAATTATTTAATCCTTTTTCAATTACAAGTCTGCAAAAGTCGTGGGTGTTTTAATTTTTTTTAATTTTCCACTTGTGATATCTCTCATATTCAAATATTTTGTTTCGTCCTAATGTGGTTCAGTAGGTATATTAACAGTTTCCAGTAGAGATTCTAAAGTTATGCTATTATTAAGAAATATGTACGTAACAAAAAGATCATCAAAGCATCTCACCACAAATTCTAGGAAGTGAAACGTATCTAGCAGTGCGGTTTCCCTATTGTTTCGTTTGGTATTCATTCAAGAGTAGTATGTGTTTCGCCGGTTCTGCCCCACTGGCCTGCCCTCCACCCCCCACCCGCCGGCGCTCCCCCCGCTTCGCGCTTCGCTAACTTGGCAAACCTAAAAAAAAAAAAAAAAAAAAAAAAAAAAAAAAAAAAAAAAAAAAAAAAAAAAAAGGTTTAGCCCCCCATTTGAATCGTTTGCGACCACTCCCAGACTCGTATCTGTCATAGTTTCCGAGATAGCTTTTTTGAAGCAAAAGTCCTAGTTCGTTAACTAATCGCTTAATTACTCCAACGCTAATCACCTCACCTCATGAACAATCGAAGTGAGCTCGAGGCTCGAACGCCGCTAATGACAGGCTCATTACTAATCACCTAAAATGATTGCAAGGTACGTTCAAGGGAAACATTTTTTTTATGGACTTCTTACCATTTATTTTTCTTTAAATATTGTTTTAAATAATCTATACACTAACATATCATTTTCTAACGTGTTGTTATTGAATACATTCAAAAAATTCCAAGTGTTATAACCCATGAACATGTAAAACAAGTATGTTATGCAATATTCACCACATACTGAAGTGAAATCGTTTTGTATTCTTCTCGTATTGTACTGCCACCTCCTGGAATTTCTTTTCAGAAACTGCAGATGATATTTTGTTGGTGATCGCCCATACGAATCAAAATATTGACCAACGCCATTCCTGTCTATATAGATGGCTATCCAGTGGGATCCTGGTTTATTATCAGTATCAAGATTGCTTATTATATAACTTGGTGTTGATACATAAATGGGCAATCTGTTCGCAGCATAAACGTTGTGTTCAAGACTTGGATGGATTTTGCTTAAATATGATTTTATCTGTAAGGTATTCATGTTGCCTACGTGACAGATCTTAACGTTGCAATGGATCATACATGAATGTGAATATAGAATGTACTTTAATCTTATAACTTAATAAAAGATATATTTATTTTACAAGTGTTTTATTTCATATAAATCTTATTATTAGTATACAAGTTTTGACTTAACCTATTTACAATATAGTGTTACTTAACTACTATAGTCTACGCTTACATTACGGTTTTTATCAATTTCAATAACATTATCAAACTCTGCATAGACGATACAGTTAATTGTTTCATGAATAGCTGTATCAAAGCGAACTTCTAGCCTCACACTACCGTGCTTTATAAGATTCCAATGACTAGAGTGAGCTGATAAATCAGGAGTTAAATCAAATGCTAAGAGACAATAGCCTTTTGCGTATTGTTCCCTAGATATTCCGTTCCCTTCATTAAAAAAATGGATTCCCGTCCCTGAGAATAACGTATGATAGGCTGAACTGAATGTATTATTATCGAACGATGGCTGCAAAGCTTTTGAAGGTATTTGTTGACCGTCAATATATAAACAAAATGTATTCATATGATAATTTTCAAAGTTGAATGGATTTTTCGTAAGACTTCCATTAAATGCTGCATTGTTAACAAATCCAACGATACATCTTTTAGGAACTTGACCAAGAAAAATATTATCGAGTGTTTTACCCTGAACCCCTGAAGGAATTGTTAAAACTTTAACTTCCGCTCGAGTTATTGGATACTTTGCTGTAGTAGAAGCCAAGACTTTTTGATGTGCTAGTAATACAGTCGGATTGATCCGCGCGCGCCGAACTATAAGAGTTGCATCTGTGATACACACTTTAAGTTTTAAATCAGTTGAAGAAGCCATAAGACTAAAAGTTTCCCGCGAGCGAACTAATTTTACACACATTTCAACACCATTAATCAAAAATTTTTCCTGGTTAAATATATCACCATGTAAGTGTCCAATCATTTCTATTTCCTTGCTTTCTGATGCAAGAGTCTGTCTTTTAATAAAACCTGTATTATTTTCATCTACCGAATCCATACTCCCCGCAGTATCTTCATACCAAAGACCACAAGTCAGGTGAGATTCTTTTGCTGCTGGCGCATAGTTTAGTAATGTCTCAATATAAGCACGGTAAGCGTATGTATTGTTTGGTGGTGAAATAAGTTTTTGATTCAAATATACATCCAGCTGACTAAAGACTGAATGTAACCAATTGTTAATTGGAGCTACAACAGTAGATGAATTTAGTTTTGATAAATCTTGATTCACTACCTTAGCTTTTAAATGAATCAATGTATGAGACAAATCTATGTAGTCATCGCTCGTTCCAGGTATTTGAAATTCTATGGGACCATCATCAGCAAGAGATGAAATGGGCTTGTAATGAATCCATAATCCATTTTCTATACTTGTTTGTGTCGATGGTAAAGCAAACAAATCTAACTCTGATTTAATACACTCACATGAATGATTATGTAAAAAAGACATAATTAATTAATCAGAAAATATATCTTTTATTTTATTTTGACTGAGTCTTGGTTTTTTAATAGCTTTCACTTTAGCTGTCAGCGGTTGAATGAATGAAGATTGGCGTTTTCTTTTAGTTATATATCCTGAGCCAGACATATTAATTCTGTCAATCTTGTCACGCACTTTTCTGTTTAAATTAGAACTAGCTTCCTTAAGACGGGTTTTGATTGAATCTTCCATAGGTCGGGCACTAACCATATCCGATAGAAGGCCAACACCTGTATTTAATGCCTCTTTTCCAATAGCTTTAGCACCATTAGAGAGTAGTGGTAAAATAGACCTAAACAATCCTCCAAGAAAACTGCCAATACCATGGCCACGTTGATATGGTACACCTTTATAAATTACTCCAATACCAGATCCAGCCTGATGTGAATAATATTGCTCATAAGGACATGTCATCTTGTTGTGATAAGGATCCATTATAATTTTCTAAAATGAAGTTTAATACACGCAGTTCCAAACTGGAATGGGATTTTATTACCTGTGCTTGACCTTATATCTATTTCAATAGTATCAAACTCCCGCCGCATAACAGGTAAGTAGTGAGGTGGTGAGAAAATATGCATTTTATTTGCTCCATATACATATGCTGCTGTATCTAATGGTACAATTCTGAGAAGTGGAGCCATTACATCCCCCACAATTTGTGGTTCTATTATATCACAATAAACAAATAGTTGAGATGGCAATCCCAATTTTAAATTCGAAGGATAAGTCCCAATTTTGTTTAGTACAAGATTTTTGTTTGGTTCAAACCCAAGTTGTAAACATAATTTTGTTGACAACGTAAGTGTATCAATGTAGTTATCTAAAATTGATACTGATACTTGTTTAGTTATTTCATCATACTTAAATATTATGTCATCAAAAGTATTTCTATTTAAAGTTGCTATCACATGTTGAATGCTGTCATAGTTCATGGCAGGAATATGTCCTCTATAGTGCACTAAAGAATGTTTTTCATCATCAGGCATCAAAACCCACTTAGAAGTTTTAATAACATTTTCATTTTCTTGAACAGTAAATATGGTACAAGGATATTGAATTTCTACAACTCCAACAAACCATTCACCTTCTAATACGAGAGATTTTGGTAACTTCGTTGAAAACATAGTTGTTTTGTTTTCTGGAAAGTATTCCATTGAACTATTGCTAAGTAATGTTAAATAAAAGCTTTCTTTTATCATATTTGATTTAAACTAGACTCTAAAATCCAGCTGTTAAATTTATCAGGATAACCTTTCCACTTCACTAACACTTCTTTTCTGTTGCCAGAGTATCGAGAACTAATGATTTTATCTATTTTATAATTTGAGGAGGGGTTATAAAATACTTTCTGTAATTCTTTTTCATAAAAAGTTCCAACGATTGGTTCGTTTTGTAAATCTTTCAATGTATAAACTACATGTGGGGATCTATCTATTATTGAAGATATAACAAATATTTCATCACTCCAGTTAGATTCATAACCCTTTTGAAAAATGTGTTTATATTTTGAAATTCTCACAGTATCACCAATATGAAATTTAGGTAGTGAGTATTGTGATGATGATTTATCAGTTACCTTTCTATCATATAAATTTCTCCAAACAGTCATTATATTGTTGGAACTAACATCGCAAGGACACATCTTGATACTAGAATGAAAACTATGGTTATATGAATATATCAAGTCTTGTAGAATATCTATGTATTTATATGTATTTTTAAAAGTAAAATAGCGCCACATTTTAGATTTCAGGGTTCTTTGAAACCTTTCTACAATACTTGCTTTTATATCAGGATTATTTGTAGTGTAATAATTAATATTTTTACTTTTAAAATATTTTTTAACATCTTTAGAAACAAACTCAGTACCTTTATCAGATTGAATGTGTGTAGGAGTTACATTAGATTCATTAAATATACTTTCAAAACATTCAATTATTGTTTCAGAATTTTTCTTTTTCATTGGCCTGGCATAAGCATATTTACTAAAGACATCAATAACACACAATATATAGTTAAAACCATTATTATATTTCGAATAAGTTCTCATGTCACTAAGATCAGCTTGCCATAATTCGTTTACATTTGATAATATGTATTTGTTTCGAGCAAACTTCCGCTGCACAGGTTTATGAAGTGTGTAAGTATCTTGTGACTGCAACCATTTCCTAACATCTTTTTTAGACATTTTACCTCTCATGGTATTTGATAATTTCTCTATACTACTAAATCCAGCAGGATGTTTTGGATCATAATATATATTATTTATTTCTAATAAGGGGTCCATTTTTCCCAATCAATTTTCTTCTTAATCTTTGTCATATGTCTATCACCTCTAGAATTAGGTGTGACTAGGGTTTCTTTATTTGAGTTACCTTCGAGCTTATTTAGTTGAAGTTGATGAATAAACTCAGATCTCTTAGGATTACCGATATAAGACAATGGTATTTTAATTGAACTTAAAGCTTCTGCAAATTTTTCCCAACCTATGGGATCACTTCTTTTAAGTGATCTCAGGGAGTCATTTATTAGATCAACAATATTGCTACCAGGTATTTTTTCATTATTTATTATAACTGTTCCTTCATTATCCCAGTCAATTGTATTTTTACTCAAAGAGATCAAGTTCAGTAACAACTCACCCTTTTTCAAATATGACTTAGGTATTAAACTTAATATTTCACTTGAAGTGTAACGTGTCTTATTATTCAATATATTTTGTTCTTTTACTTCATGTGGCGGTGTCTCAGTTGGAACTAAGTCTTTATTTTTCGTATCATTATTTTTATATTCCATATTATCAATTCTTTCAGTTACAATTGGTAATTCAATAGGTTGACGATCCTCCTGGGTAAAATGTAGGTATCTTTGTAAAATTTGTAAATATAAAATACACTTTTTAGTATCTTCCATGTTACTCTTTAAGATCTTTTGCATTTCTGCATCTAATCGAGACTTAGGATTTTCAACATTAGTATGTTGTTTAAATTTTTCTATAACACTTGGTTCAACTAACACCATTTTCTTAGCATTTTCCATCTTAAACTAAAGACGACACGAGTCCGCTTAAAATAGATCCCAATATCAAAGGTAAAAATGCTCCTCCCTTTTGTATTAGTATATTTTTTCTAATTTTATTTTTTCCTTTACGAACCAAGTTGCGTAGTATTTTTTTATATTTTTGTAACTTTTTCTTTTGTCTATCTTCTATTGGAACTTTGCCTTGTAAAACGTTATGTATACATTCACAAATGCAATTTATTTCTTCTTCGTCACAAGATTTTAATAAAGCTTTTCTATATTTAGGTTTAAGTGTATGTAATGCATTTAGCAGCTCTTTATGGGTCTTTAAACGTTGATGCATTATTTGTAACTGATAGAAATTTGATGATTCTTTAAATATTTATACTCTTTTACAGGGACATATACAACACAGTATTCATCGGGAGGAAATATTTTTGACTTAATTCGACACATATCGTTAGTATCCTGTTTAAGATCAACCATCAAATAGCCATGTGCTTCTTTTGTTGCATCTTTATAGGCATCTTCAATAAATTTTGAATTATCCGGTGAAACTTGTCGTGCCAAGTATCGTATTTGCGTTTTATCTCGCGGATTTTTAAAATAAATAATATAACTGGAATTCAAAGATATATCTCTCTGTCCTTTTCCCTGATGAAATAAGTTTTGAGTAATGTAAAAGACACTTAAGTTTCTATGATGGCTACCCTTGGTAAAAATATCAACAATACGACCATCAGATTCCCTCATGAGATCATCAATTATAACAAGTTGAGCATCTTTTCCATCAAACATAGACAGATCCGGAATCCCTTCATGATAGTTAACATTTGGTAAATTGTAAAGTGGCTGCATTTCATCATAACACCAAGTGATTTGTGCAAATTCTCTATTACAAATGTCTTTTAAATATTTTATGAAATTTGTAACAAAATTTGATTTTCCACAACCACTAGGCCCAGCTACAATTGCGGTAAAAGGATGAATAAAATAAAACATTGTGACGTGTATTTCCTAATATGTTTGTAACAAGAATGAATCATTCAGTAGTTATTTGTGGTAGATAAGTTATCGTTAAGAACAAGAATTTAATGAGTGTACTCATTAGATGTGAACTTTTTCCGATGTTGTAATTTCATAGAAATATTTAAAGTACCATCTACCAACTGGTTTCTTTTTATCACCATATCGTTAGTTAAAAATAGAATAAATAGGGTACTATATAAAGCACTAAAATAAAATACATTGACAATCTTACAAAAGAAACAAAAAAATTTATTGAAAAATAATTTAACAAAATACAAAGCAAATATTTTAATTCTTATTCTATATACATTAAAAACTTAAAAAAAAAATACAAAATATTTTTAAAATTTAAACAACTAAATTATGTACACGACAAAATAATTACAATAATATCTTAAACTAATATTTACAAAAAAGAAAACCTACTTATTCCTAATTTTATAATGACCCCAAGCCAATGTATCAACATTATTTTCTAAAATACAACGTTTTGTGTCATTATACGACAAACAAGTTTTGTTAATATTCTGTGTGAAAATCGTGTGTTTAATAGATCGAAATCTTAACATATTACAGTACTGATTTTTTTTCTCAAAAAGACATGATCTATAATCTTCCATTGTCATTCTTTTTGTGATACATTTATTTACTCCTTTTGCTTTTGCCACAGTTTTATTGTCTATATTTAATGCATACATTTTTGATCGTAATCCTACGAATTCTTTGAAAATTTTACCATTGTTTTCATCTTTAAAAAACCCTATTTTTTTCTTATTGACTCTTGGATATCCATATATATTATTATTTGGATAGTCAGATGTATCAAAATAATTTATGAGATCAGATTTTATATCTTCATAAAAATTTTCTGTAAAAATTTGATAAATTAAACTATCTGTATCCGTATACAATAGTTTAATATTGTTTTCAAACTTTTTTAACATGTAATGATAGTGAAAGTCATACATCAAAGTTTTAGATATGTCTAATATACAAAATCCTAAGTAAATAGGTTTATCATAAGTTAATTTTGTTTTACGTAACTGTATTGCAACTAAATTTTCAGAGAAAACAGCTAAGCTATGGAATTCAGGTTTAGCAATCAAGTCTTGTGCTCCTAAGACTTTACCACGATTTTCCCAATGCGTCAACATTTTTACATTGACTCTTTTTTCAATATTTTCCATAGTTTTACCAAAAACGGAATTGTTCATTAATTTATAAAAATCTTTTTCAAAGTCTGATGTAGCTAAAGTTCGTAAATTTGTATTTAAATCTATATATCTTTGCAGCCAAGGACTTTGATTGAATTTTAATATTCTATGAATTTTAGTTAACTTCATACCCATGTTAATGCATTGTTTCAAGTTTCTGTAATGAATTTTGTAATTATTTTTATTATTAAGATTGGGTACCAGCTTTACATCTTTAGAATTTCCAATTACAACATTTTCTGGACATAAAGGCAAATCTGAATGGGAGTCATGTAAATCATCAGGATACTCCAAATCAACTTCAAGAATAAATCCAATCTCTGATGTTTCTGATACTTCAAAATTTGTATCGGTTGTCACCCATTCGAATCCTCCTGTTGGTAAGTATTGAGACATTGCCCATCCGTACAAATTATTCGCGTCCAAATATGTCAAATAAGATTTGGGTATTTCTGTATCATAATCATCCATGAACTGATTATTTGCCTTTGCGTAACGATTGCTACATTGAGATATACCTCCTCTGATGCCTGATTTAATAAATGCAACTTTATCAAAGTCTGTTAACAATTCTAATTCTATTTTTGTATATTTAAGCATAGCATCCCAGCTTAATCCAGGAGCTGTGTAATAATGAGCTGGATCCAAACCATATGTTTTGAGACAAAGCTTGCGAAAATTTTCAAAAATATCTGTTAATAACATAACATCAGTTTTAAGATATAGATTAGAATAATCCAGCATATTATTACAGTCAAAATGTTTCCAGACATCTTTTGCACGATTATACTCCTCATCAGAAACATGGGTATTAGTTAGCGAACTGTAAAATTGTTGTTGAGATGGTAGTGATGATAATTTTAGACAATCATAAGAACTCATGAATTCATAAGGATAAATACCTTTTCTTCTTAAACGATTAAAATCATCAACATTTGGGAAACACTTCTTTAGAGATTCGAACTGGTTATCATTTAGATTTTTACTTAATTGATCGAGACTACATGACAAAAATTTGAAAGAATCTACAAATCTCAAACTTACTTGTTGATTATTAACATTTATTTTCTTTGAGAAAGAAATATATCTTTCTTTGTTTTGAGGAATTACTTCAATTTCACCCTCCACAAAATTCAAAGAATGAACAATGAAATGGGCGTCATAATTACTAAGATTATGTAACAACACGGGTATATAACGTGGAGCACGATATTTTTCAATACAAGCTTCATGAGCAATGCCTCTTAACTTTCCAGTATGCCAATCATAATCGAGAACGTATTCACTATTGAAACTTGTTTCACATATATGACATTTATTTGAAAATGCGATATGCGCTTCATCTTCCTTCGTCAGAGGGTTTGGGCGTGTATGAAAGCTATTCTTTTTACATATGAACTTTATATCCTCATAGAGTCGTTCCATGAATACTTTGGTACAATCTGGACCACTATAAGTCTCATATTTTGAAAGGCTATCGTCATAGGAACATTTTACGTAATAACCAAAACTATATACCTCATGTTTTTGAATATTTTCCGTAAACGGTTTGGAGGGATCATTTGAACATGAATTTAAAGGTTTTATAAATGCTTCGAAATCAGCATATATTACAAATGGTATTTTTAATTTTTTATTAAATTTATCAAACTTTATTTTATTGTTTGATGATGGATGCCCAAACCAATTCTTTTTTTTGAGTTCACTATTCGGTAACTCGGTAACGATATGAGAACAATCATTTTTTCGATGATTATCTAATCTCTCAAGTGTTGGAAAATGTAGTAAGCAACCATCACATATGTGAACAGCATGTTCTTGATTAGAAATTTGCTTACTGACTAGACGTGACATATTTTTAATATAGCAATAGTGTGAATTTGACTTATTTGATATCAGTAATAAATTCACATGAGTACTTTTACAAGATTTTGTAAAGTATAACGGACCTATGATACTGTGCTGTTTATTTTCTTTGTTATACTCTAAACCAAACACATTTATACTTATATTGTTTTGTTGTTCTACTTTAGGTATATCTGTTAATTTAACTGGAAAAGACACACCATCAAACCTAAGCTTATTTGTATGCATACTGTATGATGAGACTCTGTCAGTCTTATTATTAGTAGGAGGATATAAAGCCGAAAGTAATGCCCATTTAAAACACATATGATCTGCATTTTTTACGTTTATAATAGCCTTTTTAGTTTTGATATCTCGAGGTAAATCAATGTATGATGTACCACGGAGTGGATTAAATTTATTCACATTCATATCTAAACATTTTATGTTAGCAAGGCTCCAACCACTATCTTTTCTTTCAAAGGCACTTATTTTATTTGTTAATGTATCACATAAAGATGACATGAATATATTTAAATCATCTCCAGTAAAAACTACATAATTACTTGTTTGAAAATCAAAAGAATTAGATAGTTGTTTCGTTTCTTGAACAAAATCAGCATGTAAAATGAAGTTTATCTTTAAAACACTATGTTCTTTAATCGACTCTTGGATAAGGAGTAAGATATCATTTTTTATAGAGTTAAAAAATGATTCAGGTGTCTTAAAAATTAAATCAGACGTAATAGTAGCTTTACTGTTTATCTTATAGGTTTTTATTCTTTGTCCAAAAGCTGACTCTATAACTGACACATTAGGTAACGACGAATGTGATTTTAAGTGATTATTTTTATGAAAATTACTCTTTAAATGATTTGTATAATACTTTTTGCTTATATAAACTTGACAGATATCGCATTTAATTTTATTACCTACATGTTCAGCTGATGAATCCGAATATGCATTGTTCAGGCTTTCAATAGATGATGTAGATGCTCCTTCATTTACTTTAATCCTTTTCGCAGGGATATTTGTTGCTGAGGTATTCTGTCGTTTGAGAGCTCCTCCAGTTTGTAGCGTTTGCTCCGTTTGACTAGATATGAATAAAAAAAAACATGTTAAAATACAGGAAAATAGAGAAAATAATGCAAAAATAATTCTTAGAAAAAACAAAGTAAAACTACTTACATAATATTGTTTTTTTCCAGCTCCTCAAATATTTTATTGAGTTGATTATCATCTATTGAGTTACAAAAAGCTTTTTCATATTCTTCTCTTTCAATTCGCACACACAATTCATTCAGTTTATAGTCGTCTATAGAGTCACAAAATATATTTTCACGTTCTTCAGAGTTCGTTTTAAAATTCTCACATAATTCAAGGAGTTCTTCGTCCGTAGAGTTGAAAAAACTGCTAATAACCACTTCTCTTACACTTTCCATAACTTAATTTTGGTAAAAAAACTATTGAGAGAGATCGTTACTAGTAAAGCGTTAAGACACTTACTAATTCAACTTTCATAGCTTCAACGAGTTTTAATATAGTCAGGTAAGATAATCCATTAATTGATAGATACCTTGTTTACTAATTACATTTTCATTTTCATCAGAGAACATTTGGAAATATAATAGGTAGTTAAATAATTATGATTTTAACAAATTAACTATTAAAAGAGTATTTCTTACAGTCATCATTTTGTGCGATTTCTTTAGTAATATTATAAATAATATCATTAGTGTTCGCGAGAACTGTACTTGTTTTCTGAGTGTAATATTTTACTCTAACGTTAGCATGTTTCCAGTGTTGAGAAGGAGGTATTTTAGATATTTTTTTCAGATCATATAACTCAATTTTTATAAGATAGCTTGCCGTTGCTCCATCATCAGTGTTTGTGGAAATGTAAGATCTGCCATTTTCTTTATTTATTCTTGACACTGTAGAACAATTGAGCTTTCTTTTGTTTTTCGTTGGGGAATCAAAAAAATTGTCTAAGCTTTCTGATTTTCTCTTTTTTGATGGCATTTCCTGTTGTATATATAATTCTTGTGTTTCTTCTTCAGGGCAATCACTGGTAGGAAAATAATATTGTTTATAAGTATTATTTTCTTGACTACTAAGACTGTATAACTTATTCTGTAACAATATAAAATAAATATTAGAATGTTTTTTTTTTTTATTAAATAAAAGACAACGTATAAAAATAAGAATAAAAAAAAATACAAAATAAAAATAACTCACCTCCATTTCTGCAGTATATTACACAAACTTTCACACACTCACAAAACAATTCAGGTTATAAACCCAAAAATGGCACTTAATAGTTACAGCGAAGACGTGATAATATAACTGAATCAATACATTTTTGGCTTTATATAGAAGCCAATACAATCTAGTTTAACTAACGATGTGGTGATAAAGAAACCAGTCTATAGATTGTTGTTAGGTAGAAATTGCAACATCAGTAAAAGTTCATGTCTAATGAGTGCAGTAATTAACTTCCAGTTCCTAACGATAATTTATTTACCACGAATATCTACTTATTGATTGCTTCTAGTAAAAACATATTATGAAATTTATGTCACAATAAAAAAAAAATTGGTTACATTCAGTCTTTAGTCAGCTGGATGTATATTTGAATCAAAAACTTATTTCACCACCAAACAATACATACGCTTACCGTGCTTATATTGAGACATTACTAAACTATGCGCCAGCAGCAAAAGAATCTCACCTGACTTGTGGTCTTTGGTATGAAGATACTGCGGGGAGTATGGATTCGGTAGATGAAAATAATACAGGTTTTATTAAAAGACAGACTCTTGCATCAGAAAGCAAGGAAATAGAAATGATTGGACACTTACATGGTGATATATTTAACCAGGAAAAATTTTTGATTAATGGTGTTGAAATGTGTGTAAAATTAGTTCGCTCGCGGGAAACTTTTAGTCTTATGGCTTCTTCAACTGATTTAAAACTTAAAGTGTGTATCACAGATGCAACTCTTATAGTTCGGCGCGCGCGGATCAATCCGACTGTATTACTAGCACATCAAAAAGTCTTGGCTTCTACTACAGCAAAGTATCCAATAACTCGAGCGGAAGTTAAAGTTTTAACAATTCCTTCAGGGGTTCAGGGTAAAACACTCGATAATATTTTTCTTGGTCAAGTTCCTAAAAGATGTATCGTTGGATTTGTTAACAATGCAGCATTTAATGGAAGTCTTACGAAAAATCCATTCAACTTTGAAAATTATCATATGAATACATTTTGTTTATATATTGACGGTCAACAAATACCTTCAAAAGCTTTGCAGCCATCGTTCGATAATAATACATTCAGTTCAGCCTATCATACGTTATTCTCAGGGACGGGAATCCATTTTTTTAATGAAGGGAACGGAATATCTAGGGAACAATACGCAAAAGGCTATTGTCTCTTAGCATTTGATTTAACTCCTGATTTATCAGCTCACTCTAGTCATTGGAATCTTATAAAGCACGGTAGTGTGAGGCTAGAAGTTCGCTTTGATACAGCTATTCATGAAACAATTAACTGTATCGTCTATGCAGAGTTTGATAATGTTATTGAAATTGATAAAAACCGTAATGTAAGCGTAGACTATAGTAGTTAAGTAACACTATATTGTAAATAGGTTAAGTCAAAACTTGTATACTAATAATAAGATTTATATGAAATAAAACACTTGTAAAATAAATATATCTTTTATTAAGTTATAAGATTAAAGTACATTCTATATTCACATTCATGTATGATCCATTGCAACGTTAAGATCTGTCACGTAGGCAACATGAATACCTTACAGATAAAATCATATTTAAGCAAAATCCATCCAAGTCTTGAACACAACGTTTATGCTGCGAACAGATTGCCCATTTATGTATCAACACCAAGTTATATAATAAGCAATCTTGATACTGATAATAAACCAGGATCCCACTGGATAGCCATCTATATAGACAGGAATGGCGTTGGTCAATATTTTGATTCGTATGGGCGATCACCAACAAAATATCATCTGCAGTTTCTGAAAAGAAATTCCAGGAGGTGGCAGTACAATACGAGAAGAATACAAAACGATTTCACTTCAGTATGTGGTGAATATTGCATAACATACTTGTTTTACATGTTCATGGGTTATAACACTTGGAATTTTTTGAATGTATTCAATAACAACACGTTAGAAAATGATATGTTAGTGTATAGATTATTTAAAACAATATGTAAAGAAAAATAAATGGTAAGAAGTCCATAAAAAAAATGTTTCCCTTGAACGTACCTTGCAATCATTTTAGGTGATTAGTAATGAGCCTGTCATTAGCGGCGTTCGAGCCTCGAGCTCACTTCGATTGTTCATGAGGTGAGGTGATTAGCGTTGGAGTAATTAAGCGATTAGTTAACGAACTAGGACTTTTGCTTCAAAAAAGCTATCTCGGAAACTATGACAGATACGAGTCTGGGAGTGGTCGCAAACGATTCAAATGGGGGGCTAAACCTTTTTTTTTTTTTTTTTTTTTTTTTTTTTTTTTTTTTTTTTTTTTTTTTAGGTTTGCCAAGTTAGCGAAGCGCGAAGCGGGGGGAGCGCCGGCGGGTGGGGGGTGGAGGGCAGGCCAGTGGGGCAGAACCGGCGAAACACATACTACTTTCAAGAATTCAATTTATTAACATTGCCTGACATGCGCCCATTATGGCATTTTTGACGCAAGAAACTTCTACTGTAGCTGGTGTCTGTGACTTTGGCCGCATGGAATTATTTAAATCACAATATGGTAAAAGCCACTTCTTTATTATTTAATCCCTTTTCCCGTTATTTGGAGTCTTCTCAATTTTTGTCGATCTTGAATTGTCGGTTCTGGCGATTGGGTTTGCTTGATGTCTCTCTTAAGGTCACCGACATAACTCAACGTATCGCGAAGCTGAAGTGGCAATGGTCGGGGCATAGCTCGTAGAACCGACGGGCGTTGGGGACCCAAAGTAATGGCGAGTGGCGACCCCGCACGGGAAAGCGCAGTGTTGGCAGACCTCCGACCAGATAGACTGAGGGTCGCTGGAAGTCGCTGGATACAAGTAGTGCAGAACCGTGTCGGTTGGAAATCATTGCAGGAGGCCTTTGTCCAGCAGTGGACGTCGATCGGTTGAAACTAACGAACGAACAAACGAGGTCTCTCTTTAAATTCGACTACCATTTCGAAGACCTCTTCAGTTAGGTCAATATGGAAAAATGTTTAAGGTTGACCATGAGCCATGGTAATAGCTCAAAAGTGACTAACTCTGTGGAAACTGACAGTCGAAATTTTTAGGACCATCCTCGCTAACGTCCCTCCTATAAGTTTGCAAACGGGAAGGTGATACGCACTGCAAAAGCCTGGAATACCCTCCCAGGCAGTGTCTTTCCCGCCACTTACAATCCGGGCACCTTCAAATCAAGAGTGAATAGGCATCTTCTAGACACGCGCGTTCCACCTTAGACTGTATCATCACTTTCCATCAGGTGTGATCACAGTCAAGTGCTAGCCTATATAGGTTAAAAAAAGGTATGCATTCACAGATGAACTACTGGGCAAAGTGACTCAGGATGATCAGTACAGTGCAGTGCGTCGTATGATACTGCAATGCAAAGCCGTGGGACGGACTGCATCTGACATAGGCAGGCATATCACCACTGATAAGAAAAGTCAGGATATGGGCATCCGAACGATTTACGTAAACATTTTTCGTACCTACAAGCAAACAATAGTAGCTGAGCGAACTACGGCGTGACCTTACTATTGGTGGCAAAACAAGCATTTTTGACACCAATTAACATGACATTTTTTCGTGCTGTCCGCCCTGTCCAGGGTATATGTCTATGTATAATATATATTATAATTAGGTGAATTAAACTATGGTGTGCAAATCTTTTTATACAAAAAAATGATAAAACGTCATTCTTTTGGGAAAAAAATAACTTCTGGAATAAATAAAATATAGACACGTATACTATCATGCTAAAGTCTTTATGTTAAAACATTATGTCCCATACGTAAATACAAAATATAAATATATTAAGTAATGTTATTTACTTTATTTTTTTATTACTGGTCACTATTTATCGTAAAAAATAATAATCAGTTTTATTTACTCAAAACATATTTACCATTTTTCTTATAGGTATAAGTTCTTCCTAGTTCATGAATAATTCATGCTTTTGTTCAATGTTCAACACGTAAGTAGATAGGGTAGGAATAACATATTATCTATTTCAGCTATACTTATCGTTAGAAAATAATAATTTGTATTAAGAAGATGCCATACAAATTAATTACAGGTAAATATTAAATAATAAATAAAATAATACTAATTTATTCACAAGAATGCGTATCATTGAGATCAAGTAACATAGTCATAATGTAAATAAAGGTATGTATTTACTAATTGCTCATTCTAATCATAACACTGGTCCTTGGCCCCTAGACTCGCTCGCGTGGATTTTGGTCGTAGGAAGAGGAACTCTATTTCCCAAGTTTAAGTTTAAGGAACTTTTAAGCATTTTTCTCAGACTACATTCATAGTAGGTAGGTACCTACTACTTTACTGCTATCTCACTTAAGTAATGGCAAAGAAAGACAGTTAAAATATTATTTTTACTACGTAACATACTAAAGCGGCTAGAAGTTAGAACGTAGACATCCATGATGTAGATCACGTGACTTATCGATAGCAGCTGTCAAATACATCATTCCCGTATTTTTCTCAGTTTTCTAAAGCCTTAGCGATTGAAACATTAGTAGATTCTATAGTAAGTAACATAGCTACGTATTCTGGTATTTTATTTTACCGCTGCGTGCCAAATTGTTCGGCTCAAAAAATGGAAAATTCTTTCCAAAAAACCAACTTCAAATGCCACTACAAAGAATGAAATAATTTTTAATGTACACCAATTCGAAGTCGGGCAATGTTTTGCTCAATCATTAATAGTCCTTCTTATTATAAAACTTGATGTGCAAAGAAACGACAAAATTATCGACAATACGAAGGACTATTATTGAATGAACGAAACATTGCCCGACTTCGAATTGGTGTACATTAAAAATTATTTCATTCTTTGTAGTGGCATTTGAAGTTGGTTTTTTGGAAAGAATTTTCCATTTTATTTTATACTTTTTAGTGAAACACAACTAATGCGCAAGGCATTGGAAAAAGTGCCCACATCGCTTGAAGTATGCTTCTAAAATCTGAAGAGTTCCCTCAATTTCTCCAAGATCCCATCATCAGATTCTGACTTAATGAATACAGTCATTACTTGATGACTGCAAGGAAATGCAATAGTAACTATAAAAAATACCTAAATCGCTTTAAGTATACTAGCAAAATTTGAAGAGTTCCCTCGATTTTACCAAGATCCCATCATCAGATCCCGACCTGATGACCATAAGACTACCTGGAAAAAATTACTCTTTCAAACAATACCCAAATCACTTCAAGTGTGCTTATAAAATTTGAAGAGTTCCCTCGATTTCTCCAGGATCCCATCATCAGATCCTGATTTGATGACTATGGGACCATCTGTGAACTATACCCTATCAAACAAAAAAAAAATTTTCGAAATTGGTCCACGCATCTTCGAGTAATCGGGGAACATACATAAAAAAAAATAAAAAAAAAAAAAAAAAAAGATTCCGACGAATTGAGAACCTCCTCCTTTTTTTTGAAGTCGGTTAAAAACAGCTGGGAATAAAATAATAATAATTTATAGGTCAGCAACCCCAAGTGTTACAGATCTCCTTTTCTCAGAAACTTGTTATTTTGTTGACTCTTCTTTAGCGGTGACATCTGGTTAGTCTAATTAAATAATTACACATTGAAATTATCAAGTATCAACATAGCCAAGAGTCTAATTAAAATATGTTATTTAAATTATTATCTATAAATAATATCTAAATATAGGTATAGGTCACACAACGAAAGTTGAGGCGAACACGGCACTCACACTAACGTAATATTTGCATACAAGGTGTTTCATTTTTGTAAGATGTAAGACGGGACATCAGTTTATACAATTCAGTCATAATGACATTAGATCTGTCTTTTTTACGTTTTCTTTAAAATAATTGAACACATTAAATACAATTTCACGACTTTGTCGATGTTGTTTTTGCATCCTGTTGTAAAAGAAGATGTTATAGTAATACCGCCACAAAATATTGTTACGTGCTGGGGTTTGAAGATTGGAATGAAAACACTTGATGACCATTTTATTTTGCACTTCCTATCCGAAATGTATCTCTTGATCGCTTGTAGTTTGATTGACTGATTGACAGAATGACTTAGCGTAAGGTATAAAATGGTATTCTGTGTCAAAAGGTACAAATAACAAGTATTTAATAATAAGTAATATATAAATCTAACGTTGTATTGTTATAAAAGCAAAATCACAATCAAAACAAAATTATTACTCAATTTCTATTTAAAAAAGTGAACCGCCTTCAAAAAACATACCCTAAAAAAATTCTATATTTAAGCACAAAATAATTTTCTAATAATATGTGGAGTATCCGGTATTAAGTATACCCATTTTTTTCATAAAACACTCTGTATCATTCTCTGTCAAATGTCAGCGCATCGGCGTATACAGATACAAACTTTGCTTGTGTTGTTCGCCTCAACTCTCGCTGTGCGACCTTATACCTACCTAAGTACTTACACAAGAAGAAACTAACTGACTGACTGTTTCAACGCACATTCCAAGCCTACAATAGACATTCAAAATTTGGCACATAGGTACACCGCAACTATAGAACCACTTTGGCTGAATTTTGGATCGGAGATAGACTAGGTAAATCCATGGAGGATTTACAAAAATCCATGGACACGCGGGATTTATGAAAAATTAAATTTTCGCGAGTGGAACGGCGGGCATCCTCTAGTCTTAAAAACAAGTTATTTTATATAGGCTGATAAAGTGTAACAAAATGCCATAATTATTAAACCAATTAGCGACGTTCAACCATCGTGGAACGGAACGCAAAATAATCCTCCGTTTCCAGGAAGTGATGTGTGACGTCACACCATTGTGAATACGTCACACGGCGGTGCTCTGAATGCATTATTACCCATTATTGGGTATTTCAATTCAGAACACACAGGTCATGGCAAATTATAGCGTTAGCGATAAAGCCGCCTTGGTAGAGATATCATGTTTTATTTCTTTTTTTTGTTTCTGTATAGGTATAAACCTACTTATTTTATTTTTGTAAGTAAAGAAATTTTTTTAGACGCTTTGGGCATAATATTTGAGACACTTCACAAATTCACACTGTTACAGTAACCGACAACTCTCTATATCTTTTGACGTGACAACGTCTTATAAATCGATAGAGCCGGCTGCACGCACAAAAAAACATGACTCATCCGGCGTTACCTCGCTCATGCGGCGTTACCTCGCTCTGAGGCGTTAAATGTAAGGCTTGAAGTGCAAGCGAGAGTTGTCACGTTCAACTATCGTCAGTAAACCGACTTTACAGACAACCAATTTTTTTTGAGTTATCACACCCAGCGGCCACGTCTGTTTTAAGTGCAAAAAAGTGTTTCTGAATTATTACAGTTCTTCCTTTAGTTTCTGTGAAACGACAAAATTATTTTGCTTGAGGTACCTACCAGCCATTCTCTGTTTTGGGTAAATCTCTATGACCAATAACAGTCCTTACTTACCACAAAAATTCAAAAAAAATAATTTAAGTACGTTTCGCTCCAACACCGGAGCATCATCATTTTGACTCGACAAATAATATTGTAATAAAAATAAATCAGTGGAAAATTATTGTAGAGCGGGGTGCCACCGTGTCTTCAAGTACGGAAAATAATATAATTTTTCCTCAGGCTCCGATATTAATTGTCTTTATTTAAATCGAATTGTGTCAACTTATAGCGTTCAAATGCGTTCAATCTATTCTGACGGTCGTCCCAGCACGCGATGACTCGGTCACGGCTGAAGAAAACATTTAATTTGCTATCACTAAAACTACTCTAAGAAACAGGTGCCTATTTATATGAAGCTATTTATTTTCCGCTCGCAACTTAGTTTTGAATTATATAGTCTGCTCAAATAAGAGTTTTAAGGGGCCCGTACCCAAAGGTTAAGGCTACCAATAGGATTGCACAAAATCAGAGGAGCGGAGATTTTGTGCAATCCTATTGGTTAATCGCTGCTTCGTAATAATAAAGCACCGGGTGATGACGGTATTACAGCGGAGCTTCTGAAAGCAGGAGGAATACCAATCCTGAATGAACTGAAGTGTCTCTTTAATGCCGTCATCACGACCGAAATAACGCCAAAAGAATGGAGCAAAAGTGTTACCGTACTCTTCTTCAAAAAAGGCGACAAGAACTTGTTAAAGAATTAAAGGCCCATCTCACTGCTGAGCCATATTTACAAGCTGTTCTCCAGGGTTATTACGAACCGACTTGCCCGAAGACTTGACGAGTTCCAACCTCCGGAACAAGCCGGGTTTCGAAAAGGCTACAGCACCGTAGACCACATCCACACTTTGAGGCATATTATGCAGAAGACCCAGGAGTATAATCTGCCTCTGTGTCTTGCATTTGTGGACTACGAGAAAGCCTTCGACTCCATCGAAACCTGGGCGGTTTTGGACTCACTGCAGCGATGCCAAGTCGATTGGCGATACATCGAAGTGTTGAGATGTCTCTACGACGCCGCCACAATGACCGTTCAGGTGCAGAACCATGCAACACATCCGATACCAATTCGAAGGGGAGTAAGGCAGGGAGACGTCATTTCTCCGAAACTGTTTACTTCCGCTCTCGAGGATGTGTTCAAGGTTTTGGACTGGAAAGGTTTTGGCATAAACGTAAATGGCGAATACATCTCACACTTACGGTTTGCAGACGACATAGTAATATTGGCAGAAACGCCGCAGGATCTTGAGCAAGCCCGTTAACACGTTAGCTGCGGCACCAATTTTTGCATACTTTCCGTTCCTGCGGCACGAGGTATAATCGGCCCGTACCGTGACCAGACGTTAGGGCGAGACGCGGTCTATTAGACCCCACCTCCTTTTACAGACTAAAATCCATTTTCTGGCGCAAAATCATAGATAAATGAGAATTTTGGTCCTTATTGATATAGACAGTGAATTGATGAACCCTAATCCACCGTCGCCCCGGGATCTGATGGCTAGTTTAGGAATTATTAGCAAAACAAAATATGGGATCTTATACACAGTGGCGTAGCGTGTGATTTCGCCGCCCGGGGCCGAACCTAAATATGCCGCCCCCCTTGTTTTCAGGCTTCCGTACCTTAAGGGTAAAACGGGACAAAAAGAATTTTCTAAATTGGTCCACGCGTCTTCGAGTAATCGGGGAACATACATAAAAAAAAGATTCCGACGAAATGAAGAACCTCCTCCTTTTTTTTTGAGGTCGGTTAAAAAACAGAATAAAATAGGTATTTAATGGTGCTCCTGTCTAACAAACGTTACTTTTTTTGCTTGTGATATTGATAACGGTAACAGGTAGACGCTTCAAATGTTTAGGCTATATTTAATTATTATATTCACTTTAAAAATAAAAAATAATAATTTAAAAACACAACTACCCTGATATTAAACGAACTAAAAAGTAAGAAACAAGTTATTTTAGTTGATATGGCAGTCGGGGTACTTCTTAGAATAAAAGGTGTTCCACAAAACGGCCTCCCGACTGCCATGTCAACTAAAATAACTAATTGAATAACAAGGCAGTCGTGTTTTTTATTTTTTTATTAATTATTTTTCTTTTATACTTTTTTGTGATGATTTGCGGTATTTATGGACATGTCAAATAAATTTCTGGTTGTTCATTATTTGAAAAGATTTCTAAGTCGATCTAATTCTTCTAGAGAATTGTTGTCATGGAAACTCACGAAAAAAAGTTATTTTTGTATATACATCCAACCTATATAAATGTGTGTGAAGTATACATTGAACTGTGAACATATATTATATATTCGATTACTACTCTCTGATATCTTCATTTTGATACCCATATTTGTGTTCATTAAAGAAAATATTTTGTTTTCCACTTTTTAAAATGGCGCCTCACATTCGCCATATTGTTTTTTTTCTAAAAAACTATAGCCTTTGTTACTCGGGAGGATGTATGGATTCCAACAATACCCCATATGTCGAAATTTGTTCAGCCGTTCAGAAGTTATGGTGGAATAAAAAAACTCACAAACATACATACAAACGTACATGAACCCTAAAACATTACACTCCTGTTTTTGGGCAGTCGTGTAATAAATATTCATTAAACAGAAAAAGTACAAAAGCAAAGTGAGGTTTGATCTTGGTTGTCTAATAAATAATAACGACGGTCGCACCGCTGCGCTTTTCGAGCCCATTATTATAATAATAAAATAGCAACTAAACTCTAAAGTGCAAAATATTTACAAAAGTACACACTGTCCAAGTGCTCGCTTAATGGCATGGCGCCCAAAACACTGGCGCAATTGCCTAGCTTTATAGCCATACTTGGCCATGGGGCTAAATGTTTATTTAATGCCAGTTCTTTGGCCAAAGAGTTGGTTCACCTATCAGGTGAACATCAACATAATGAGAAACATGGGCGCCGCCAGGATTTCTTTGAGGGGGGTGCATATCTGGATCTACACTAATAATTCCGTTTCATTAGAATATTGTTTCACGGGCATTTAACTTTAAATTATGACGTAAATTTGTCAGCGTACTCATCATGGACGTACCAAACAACTTTTAAGGGTGGGGAAAAAGCATGGAGTACTTTTTACAGGCTGAACTTGCAATAGTTGAATTTTCAACGTCGCAGTAACCTTGAACCTAACTTATTGTTAAAATCGAGCAAAAAAACCTCGAAAATTTAACTTTTTTTACGTTTTAACTTAATTTTGTTTTGTTATTAATCTTTGTTGATTTGTTATCTACCTATAGCATATTTTAAATTTTCAAGTATGGTTCATGAGATAGAGCTCAGTGACAAACAGAAATTTTGCCGAAAAGCAGATGTTAGAGCGGATGTTTATACTTGACAAAATATATCAACAAACGCGAGCGAAGCGAGCGAAAAATTTTTCAAGTTTTCTCAGAATAAGTCGCCCTTTCGTATGCCGTATGCCGCCCTTTCGTATCCCGTATGCCGCCCTTTCGTATTCGGCCGCCCGGGGCGGTCCGCCCCCCCCGCCCCCCCCATGCTACGCCACTGCTTATACACCTCGTAACGCACTGAAATAGGGCAAATTTTCGCTGCGATTAGTGATGGAAAAAATAATATCGACGTTTTTAAACTGTCTTAAGTTCTTAACTACGCAACGACTTGACCGATTTTGACCAATTATATCTCATTAGATCGTTTTAAGGGCAAAACCTGGCAAAACAACACAAAGCTATCAAAGGATACATTTTTTTTTTAATAATCTAAATTGTGCTTGAAGGCGCCATAAAGAAAAAAACCGGCCAAGTGCGAGTCGGACTCGCGCACGAAGCGTTCCATTCTATACCATTAGAGGCACCTATTACAGACTTATTATTGGAAAATAATGGATTACGGTTTATGCATAAGGTTTATCTTTCTATTTGTATATGAAAATCTTAATGCGGTTCACAGAATAGAAAAAAAAGGCAACCAGAAGTAGAAAAGAAACTGTCCTATTTATTCTGCTTCGGGCTTTAAAAATACAATTATTAGAACTTGAATTAACATTAAAAAATCAGTATCAATATACTTTTTTATAAAAATCTCAATATATATGTTGTACTTATTTATGAGTGTTTTTCATTGAAACAGGGTAGACAATAAGATTTTTTGCACTGAGTGCACTGAGTCAAAATCTTTTTGGATTTTTTATCAGCTTCACGAGATGGTAAAAATGTGCGTAGTTTTTGGTAACAACCAACACATCTTCTCCTTTTTTCACCCTTTTCGAGGCAATGACGTGCGCTTTCAGGTGCTGAAAAATAACAAAAATGTAAAGATAACGTAATAAAACTGACATTGTTACTTAGGTTAGATCGTAGATGAGAATAACAATGATAATGTAGGTATAACTAATAGGATTTGTTTAAGTAATAATATCTTACACTTACTTTAGGTATGTACATAGCTACCAAGATAAGAAAAAACTAGGTACTTACTGAAGATTTTTTCATTAAAAACTTACCTGTTTTGGCTCTGTTTCTGGGTTTTTTAAAATTAACTTCTTCCGACATCGTTTCGACATGTTCGGCGCTGTAAAAGGACGTGCTCTCCAATCGACGTGATGCACAACACTGGTCGCGGGAAGCTCGCGTTGAGTGCGGTACGAGGTCAGGGGGGATATGGGACGTTTTAGCCTCGTTCCGCACTGCATTAAAATTATATTAATTCAGTGCGGCACGAGGCCTAAGACATCCGGTACCAAGGTAGGTACACCACCGAGTCCGGAACCATTAGTAATCTCAAATATATATTTATCTCTTTCCTACACTGGACCAAACCAAAGCTATGCCATTCGCACGACAGAGAAATTCACTTTTTTGCTTGCCGCACCACAGGGAAGTTGCATCGGGGGTGATTTAGGCCTCGCTTCGCACTTAACGTGTTAAGGATAGCCCGTCATGTAAATGTGATCCAGAAATAGCAGAGGAAATTATACATTTACTAACCGAATGCCCAAGATTTGGAAGACAGAGATATGAAACCGAAATGGAAATGGGGAAAGTCATAAAATCTGATACACTAAATAAATTAATAACAAGTAATGAGACGAGAAATACTTTTATAAAGTACTGTGAGAAGGTAGCAAAAGTTATAATAAAAGAAAATAAAACAAAGTAGGTTCAAATAACAATATTAAAATATTTTCATGAATATCAATTTACTGCCACAATAATACATAGTTTAGATTAGGTTAGACTTAGAATTAGACTTAGAATAATATTGAGACTTAGAATAATATTGGTAGTTAGATCAAAAAAAAAAAAAAAAAAAAGCACAAAAGAAAGAAAAAGGGAAGAAAAAAAAAGGAAAACATGAAAAAAAAAAAGAAAATATATAATAATAATAAAAAAAAAGGAAAAAAAAAATTGTTATCCAATTTAGTAAAAAGGTATTAATATTATAACTAGTTTTAAGCATTAATTGTAATTGTATTAGGTTTAGCATATAATATGTCAATCTTATATAATTAAGAAGATGATACCTTAAATAAAGAGCAAACAGATGAACTGTAAATCTGAGTTCCGACCTAGAACAGGCTTGGAGAGCTATGTCCAAGGCTAAAGCGAGGAACACATTAAAAAAAAAAAAAAAAAAACTACCTAGGACAGACTATACAGTTAGGTGGAAACAACTTCGACAAGGAAGCTGACAGAAGAATTCAGCTGGGATGGGCAGCATTTGGAAAACTGCGTCAAGTCTTCAACTCGCCGATACCCCAATGCCTAAAGACAAAAGTCTTCAACGCCTGCGTCTTGCCGGTCATGACATACGGAGCAGAAACGTGGACACTCACAGTAGGCCTTGTCCACAAGTTCAAAGTCGCTCAGCGTGCTATGGAGAGGGCTATGCTGGGTGTTTCTCTGAAGGATAGAATCCGTAACGAGGACATCCGTAGGAGAACCAAGGTTACCGACATAGCCCAACGGATTAGCAAGCTGAAGTGGCAGTGGGCGGGCCATATCTGTCGCAGAACCGACGGCCGTTGGGGCAGACGTGTTCTGGAGTGGAGACCACGTACCGGCAAGCGCAGCGTAGGACGACCTCCTGCCCGCTGGACCGATGACCTAAAGAAGGTCGCTGGTAGCGGGTGGATGAGGAAGGCGGAGGACCGTGTGTGGTGGCGCGCTCTCGGAAAGGCCTATGTCCAGCAGTGGATATCTATAGGCTGATTAGTATTGGTTAATATTTCTCCGTTTTTCGGCTCCGCTGCCCCGCTCCGCTTCCGTGGACTGGCAGCCTAAAACGGGACCCTATTACTAAGACTCCACCGTCCGTCCGTCCATCCGTCTGTCACCATGCTCTTGAACCATGAAAGATAGACAGTTGAAATTTTCACAGGTGACGTATTTCTTTTGCCGATATAACAAAAAATAATAATATATAGCTTTATTGCCTCTTCTTATTGCTAGACATGCTTACAATTTGTACATTGACTAAATTAAAAAAAAATGCTTATACAATATAAATAAAATTAAAGGTTTTAATCCAGCAAAGGGCAACAGGTCGCACACTTAGCTGTGCTAAGCATTGGCACCAATGCTCAGCGCTGATTTTCAGTTTGCTTCGTTTCACAAATTGCATTGCATTGCAGATACTAAATAAACAAAACTTAAATAAAGACCCGAGAGAGACCCGTCCTGTTTTACCCGTGTATGAAACTTAGTTTACGACCCACCAACTGAATATGCACAAACAATTTCATAAGAATAGGTCGAGCCGTTTTGTAGGAATTTGATTAGAAACACACACACATACGAGAATTTTATATTATTAGATTTTTTTACTCTATACAAGTTAGTAGGTACTTGACTGCGATCTCACCTGATGCAGCCTAAGATTAGCTATAAGTACTAACTTGAAAGGATAAGTAAATTTACCCCAACAAGCATCTACAAGCTTCATTTCTACAAGCATCGCACCGGAACGCTTAATCGCTTGGCGGTGCGTCTTTGCTGGTAGGCTGGTAACTAGCCACGGCCGAAGCCTCCCACCAGGCCAGACCAGAGCCAATTTAGAAATTATAAAATTCCAAAGTGGTCCGTGGCGGGAATCGAACCCGCGACCTCCCACTCGAATCCGAGCGCGCCGCCACTGCGCCAGGGAGGAGGATGTGATTATTATCACATTTTATTCTACTTATTCGCATCTAAATCTAATATGAATTTATCCTACCAAAGATTTCGATTTTCAATTCTCAGCATTCCAACCATATTTCTTTTTTATGAAAATAAAATTAAAATGATATAGAATCTTGCTTCTCGGAAAGGAGAATTAATATACGAACAGAAGTTCTCGGAAACACTCAGGTATGACGAGGATGTGCTGTATGAAGTTATACATATTGTTAGAATGTAATTGGTACTTATGCGAAGGTGCGGGAACTCATGCATAGCTAATTATGGTCAAGTGCGAGCCATCGTTAGTTCACGCCTGCTCTACATTTCAAAGTGTACCAAAAATATAAAACAACACCAATTTCCAACGACAGTGTAATCAAAATGAATATTAGATCAAAGAAGGACAATCGTACGAAAAGGGGATTTTATTTGTTGTTGTAGGGAACCCTTGCACGAGCATGATTAGAACTTGGACGGTTTTTAATTTTGAGGTAAGTAAACTATGGGTAAACCCAAAATTATAAAGTCATTAAAACGAATGAATACCTAAAAGGCATTAAGTTGTATAGGTATTTGCCGAAGAAGTGGGAAGATTCATACATAAATTAATTTGCGGTTATAAAATAAAACTAATGGCTGTTTCATTTTTAATAATGACTGTTACAAAGGTTAGCGCACATTGTTCACTGTGTAATCCGATGTTATGCTATACGATATCGTAACTTCTAAATTCAACAGCCGTTGTACTTAGTTATGATAATATCTTGTCTATTTTCTTTCTGATTAAATTTTATTTCTGATTCTGGAAAAATATTTAAGTATAGCAATCACGAAGCTACATATTATTGGGTACCTATGTGTAGGTAATATTTGCATCGCCAACTAAGGCACCGAAAATAAAATTGTTCATCGTGCATCGGCCAACCATCGTCGGTAACACAACCATCACCAGCCAATTGGCAACTTGGCTGCGTAAGCGATCCTACGCGACTCGACCGATGCATTGTCCAATCAGCTGCATAGATGTAACTTCGTTGCTGCAATAAGTATTTTTGCATAATATTTATATTTATAATTGCTTACTCTTTGTACGTCAAAACATTAATAATTATAAGCAACGTATAGATGTAAGTAACCGTCCAATTAGAAATGGCGGACACAAGTTAGTTGTAGTACCACACCGTTTACGTAAAGTACAGAAGTCCTTTGTGGGGTTGAGTGTACGCTTCTACAATATGATCCCGAAGTCTGTTTTGGACCTTACCTTTACACAGGTTTAAAGTCACTGTCAAAAAACATCTAATAAGTCGGGGTTACTATACTATTGAAGAATTTTTCAATGACAAGACTTGTTGGAATGATAGGGATATATTTCCATCTCTTCACGAGATATCGTAAAAATTATGTATTAATTATTGATATTATTTAAGAAATTGTATATAATGAAATTTTTTTTGAAAAGAGCAAGTGCCGAGTTTCTTGCCAGTTCTTCTCGGTGCAAACCTGCTTTCCGAACCTGGCGGTAGACTTTTGACTTTTTATAAGAGCCTATTAATCCCCTCAGCTGCGCACCAGCCTTAATAAGGCGACTGCGCAGTCACGGCTAAAGTGCGCACCAGCCTTTTTAAGGCTCCTGCGCACTCACGGTCGGACCTTGAGCTTTGTAGCTTATTTAAAAATATCTATCTTTTACTAAGTCCTTGTGGTGGGTCATGTCCATACAGTTTATATATTCAAGGGACTGAACACAGAAGCTCTTTGTTCTCAATGCCAAGGACCAATTTAGAAAAAAATGTTTACATGAGGCCCCTCAGAGGCCCACTTGAAGTTGGTGGTTTTTGTACCTAGTCTAAAACAAGTATTGTGAG
This sequence comes from Coenonympha arcania, assembly GCA_036785405.1. Classification (NCBI taxonomy): domain Eukaryota; kingdom Metazoa; phylum Arthropoda; class Insecta; order Lepidoptera; family Nymphalidae; genus Coenonympha; species Coenonympha arcania. The sequence goes on along the minus strand of JAWDAA010000030.1, from coordinate 597,095 downwards.
AATATAATCTATGAAGACGTATTATGTTTCTTTGGTTTATTATTCATAATGTAACAGAGTATAAATAAAACAAAACAGTATGGTGTTCGGTGGTTTTATTAAGATGTAGTAAATAAAATAGTATCATAAATTATACATTTTTTTTTTTTTTTTTTAATTTTTCTTATTGTATTAATGAAGCTCAATTCACAGGAATAAAGGTCTATTTAATAAAGATTAAGAATTTGCTTAAACATATACAACAACCTGAATAGAAACTGTTTAATATGAAATATAAACGCGCGTGGCCTTGACAAAAACCCGTAAGTGCGCACTCGCCTTATTAAGGCTGCGCACTTAGCGGGGTATCTGTCAAATTGGCATGCGCACTTGAGTGGTTGGGCCTATGTGAAAATAAAGATTTTCATTTTCATTTTTCATTTTCATTTTCAATCAAAGCACTGATTGGTTAATATTTGCATCGGTTATGCAGCCAAGGCACCGATTAGCTGGTGATCGTTACAGGGGGGGGTCTTCTCCGACGACCGAAGTCAGTCGGCGGTACGGGCCTCGAGGCTTCTGGTGATATCGTTGCGTTGCTATTGTAGAGGTCTTCGATAGCTGACGATTGATGGCGTAACCAGTACCCTAGCACACGCTGACGGAGCTTTCGACGAGCGTGCTATATATAGAAGTTCTGACGTCACACGCTCGGATCACAAGCGGTCCCCAGGCACAACACCTGCCTGGAGGGAAAATTCCCTATTGCCATATCAACCGGCAAACTATGATTACAGACGAAATATGCAGGATGTACAGTTATTGAAACAGTTTCATTTCGGACGGTATCACGCAGGGGCTTAGTCGCGAGAAAAACATTTAATTACGTGACGATAATCTTGTCACGAAAAAGAAAATCTTCGAAAGTGTTGATAGTAGTTTTATGACGAACTCGTTAGCGCGAGCTAACTGAAGACAGCGCCATCTATCGAGCGATGGGTGAAATCACACATAAAAATATGCAATGGAGTTTTGTTTTGGAGTGTTATTCCAAACTTTGTTTCTACTGAGTGTTCCACGACACCTCTTTTTTCTATCTATCACCAGGCTGACATCAGATCCGATCTTTACGATGTACGCCATTACTCGTGTTGTACACGACTTTTTGCTCACGGCAGACTTTACCGAACACGTAGTTTGTTCATCGAATTATTATTATTATAGTTTAATTATTTAATTATTTAATTATTATTATTATAATTTAATATATTATATATAATTATTATTATTAGTCATCAGCTTACTTAGCTTAAAGGAGAAACCCAGAGAAGGCCCGAATTTAGATTTATTCCGGTATCCGTACCCATCGCATCAGCCTATAGCGATTCACAAGCCGCCATCTTAGTTATGTCGCCATAATAGGCATAAATAATAAAAATGCATTGGCCCCTCGCCTGGAGTGGAAAAAATGGCGACTGTCAAAAACGCTTCTTTTGACACCAGCCAGTACGGTCACGATATATTTCGCGCTGCTGCTGCTCTTGTAGAATTTTGACAATTCTTATTATAAAATTAATAATACTTGTATGTAAATGGTTTACGTAAAACGTTCAGATGGCCGCATCCTCCGGTTTTTATCGTTGATGGTCATCATACAGTTATCAGTTAGGCCTTTATGAAATAAAATAATTTTCTTTTCATTATAATTTCCATATCATATGCTGTCAAAAAACCCCAACAGTTAGCAGATCATACCTAAAGCTTCAGACCGGAAACTTTTTATCAATAAGTGAAACACTACTATAGGTACCAACTACCAACCGTTTAGGAATTGCCCGTAGCACCCAGACGAGGTTTTATAATAACATCGTAATATATTTAATTTGTTATACGTCTATATATAAGAACAATAAATGACGCACATCAAATATCTTGCGGTCATATATAAATAGATAGGTAGTAGATAGTAGGTACCTTCTAATAACGATCAGAATTTTCGCCCATATAGCTTGGTAGTTGGAAGAAAATAACATCACTTGCTACAACGGTGAAGGGAATCGTGAGAAAACCAGCACTGAGAATTTTCCATTTAGCACTCGCAGAGGTGTGTAAAGCCTGCAAACTTGTCGGACATAATGGTATAACGGTCTAAAGCTAAACCTTTCTCACTCTATGAATAAGACCTATTCTCCTGAATGTACCCATATCTGAAGTAAAAAAATACTTTAAAAAAACGACATCGAAAAAGCAAATGGAATAAGAAAATAAAGATTTACATTGAAACTTGCGAGTAGTGCAGATTTGGCACAAAACAAAATAAAAACCAGCCAAGTGCGACTTACACTCACATGCGGAACCCTTAAAATGCAATATTTTATCTGAAGTTTTTTTTATTATTGAATATAGGCTTGCGCTTGACGACAATCATGCCTGATGGAAAGCAATGATGAGGTCTAGGATGGAGCGCGCTTGCCTAGAAAATGCCTATTCACTCTTCTCTTGAAGGCACCTAGATTGTACCTACTTGGCTGGAAACACGGAGGCTGGAAGGGCGTTCCACACCTTAGCTGAGATTTTGGAGCAACTTTTGGGAGAATTTTCTATCGAGAAAATTTTATCCAATCGTGTTTCTGCTTCAAGCGATTTTAGATTAAAGTCCCAAAATACATGACGTATAAATTTGAAAGTAATTGTCTTTATAGTTTTTACGTAACACTTCATTCAAAATCACTTAAATACGGCTTGTACGCCGTTAACGAGATCTCGTTGGCACCATTTGCGTACGGAACCCTAAAAAGGCCCAGCGGGAGAGTCGGGCTCGGAAACACGTTTTTGTAACGGATCACGGACATGTTTGGATACATTTATTTGCGACAACAACTCGCCAAGGTTATTGTCACGGGTTGCATCGCAGTATAGTTTATTAAATAACATTTATTTTGAATAATTAAGTCTATATTTTTGTACACCTTCAAGGTTTGCTTCACCGCCGTTAAGCAAACCTTGAAGGTGAAGCCATATTTAAGCCGTATTTAAGCGAACCTAGGAGGCGTATTTAAGCGATGTTGAATGAAGTTTTATTCAAAAACTATAAAGAGAATTACATTAAAATTTAAACGTCATGTATTTTGGGTCTTTAATCTAAATCGCTTAGAAGCAGAAACACGATTGGATAAAATTTTCTCAATAGAAAGTTCTCCCAAAAAATGCTCCAAAATCTCAGTTTTTCTATTTTTTGTCGCGCGGGAAATTATCGCAGAAAAACTACGTTTTACTTATTTACTAAAAAAAAGAAGGTTATCAAAATAAAAATTCTGAGCGTTTTTAGAACTTATTATTGCCGACATAAAATAAACATAAATGATATTCATTGTAGTTTCAGATAAAAATTAAAAAAAACTGGAGATTTTGGGCAACTTTTGGGAACACTTTCTATCGAGAAAATTTATTCCAATTGTGTTTCTGCTTCTGAGCGAATTTAGATTAAAGACCCAAAATAGGACGTAACGTTTAAACTTGAAAGTAATTGTTTTTATGGTTTTTAACCTGCAGTTTTAAACGGTGTAGAAGCCGTATTTAAGCGATTTTGAATGAAGTTTTATGCAAAAACTATAAAGACAATTACTTTCAAATTTACACGTGATGTATTTTGGGTCTTTAATCTAAAATCGCTAAGAAGCAGAAACACGATTGGATAAAATTTTCTCGATAGAAAGTTCTCCCAAAAGTTGCTCCAAAATCTCAGTTTTTCTAGTTATTATCGGACACTACATTGGGTGTAATTGTAATTTTTGTTTTAAAGTGTCGGTAATAATAATATCCAAAAACGCTAAGAAACAGATTTTTGATAACCAGCTTAGTTTTTGAGTAATTAGGTAAAAGGTCGTTTTTCTGTTATATATTCTTCCGCGACGCTGCATGTCGCACCTACCAAATCTCCGTGAGAGTGAGAAAGACAAAAATAAATTCAATAAATCCCCTTATCCTGCAAAAATCGATTAAAACTTCCCGTTTAACAATACTCTCGGCTCCCTTATCGCGTTCGCCTGCGGCTCGCGCTCATAACACCGCATCAACTTTGCGTATTTTTTACATGATGTACTATTACTACACACCACAGACATAATATTTACACTAAATATCTGCATTACAAATAACATAACTTATCATATTACCTATTTGAATAATTACCTAATAATCTTTGAGTTTTGAGCTATTATTAATCTGCATCTTAATTCCTAAAATAGCCGCCAAATAGTCGAATCTACCCATTTACACGTGTTTATGGATATGGTCAAGGTGTTTTGTCTCAAAATCTGCAAGCGCTTGACCATGGCCCGATTTTAATGAAACTACAACTTATTTGTGCGAAAAATAACAGGTTTTGTTTTAAATAGCACGAGCTTGACGTAGGTATGTGGCCTCTATAGCGCTAAGGATGCAGGATTTGCATGCAGGTTTTCATAAAAACATTAAAAGCGAAGTTTTTTACAGACTTCTTCTCAGAGCGTAGGAAACTTTGGTTTAGTTTTAAGCTGTCACCACTGTTACTTAAGTTGGCTCAATATTAAGATGGGTATATACTATATAGTAAGCAACGATATTTATTAATTTTTGAACTCAAGCCACCGACATAGCTCAACGTATCGCGAAGCTGAAATGGCCGGGGCACATAGCTCGATGAACGTTGGGGAACCAAAGTCAAAGTGAAAGAAAATGACCCCGCACGGGAAATTGTTGTCAGACGACATTAAAAGGGTCGCGAGAAGTAGCTGAATACAAGAAGCGCAGAACCGTGTCGGTTGGAAATCATTGCAGGAGGCTTTTGTCCAGCAGTGGACGTCCGTCGGCTGAAATTAACGAACGAAATAGTAAAGGTACGTGGTTATTAGTTAAAACTTGCATGGAAAGGGTTGACATCTTCCGAGCGTGAGAACGGACCACTCACTAGTGTCCAAGGCCCTTGAGCAAAGTGATCAATGGAGAACGCTGATTTGAAGATATCTTTGTAAGTGCAAGGATATTTGGAGAGCGGTGATGAAGATGTATTTCTTTGTATGATCTATGTTTATGTATTATGGACTAATATAAGTAACGTATTAAATTGCAAAGCAATGTAATACGTTCGCAGGTTGCGGTTTTCTACCGACTTTAAAAATAATTAAGTTATCAATTTGATCCGCACGTACTTATTATTATGTATTATAACGACCCTCCTGGCGCAGTGGCGGCACGCTCGGATTCGAGTGGCAGGTCGCGGGTTCGATTCCCGCCACGGGCCACTTTGGAATTTTATAATTTCTAAATTGGCTCAGGTCTGGTCTGGTGGGAGGCTCCGGCCGTGGCTAGTTACCACCCTACCAGCAAAGACGCACCTCCAAACGATTTAGCGTTCCAGTGCGATGCTTATAAACCGTTGGGGTAAATTAATTTACCCTTCCAAGGTAGTACGATAACATCTTAGGCTGTATCATCACTTGCCATTAGGTGAGATCGAAGTCAAGTACTAACTTGTAAACAGTAAAAAAAACTACATCTCTTTCCGGGCGTGTCTGTCGTAACATCGTAGTATGAGAGGGCTGGAATAGAGACTGCATCTGTGTTGGCGTACACACTGACATTGATCTGGGGGACATTTTAAAATAAATATATATAGTAGGTAATAAGTATTATATAGTAGTTAAATGTTAATAAATATCATGTCATAATTATTGTCCAAGACACGAGGGCGGTGTTACGCGTCTTTTTTCACAATACATACCTATTGTTTGCGTTTGCCAGAAACAGATATGATGAGAAATAAAAACTTCCCATGCCTAAATTAAATGGCTAAGTAGTAGGTACCTATGGATATACGCTTCCTAAGCCTAGAAGCTTTGCATAAGACTTCCCCACTAAATAATGTCAGGTTTGAGGCCTCATATATTTTGAACTATACCCCCTTGGCACAATTCGTAAGCTTTGGTGACAGGTTCGATTTTTGAAAAGAACCAGAAGTTAGAACTAAAATCTTTTTGTTGTTCCAATCTTGCAATTCTTCACGCGTTATTAAGGTAAGTACTCATTATAATGTTTTATCAGTACAAATGCATAAAATTATGTAGGCTCCCTGCATATACGAAGCCCGCATAGTCAGTATCAGTTAGTATGTGAATGAATTTCTATTCCTGGCATTCGCGGAATCAGACATTTCTATCGTTTATCAGGTAACATTTTTGCGCAAGATTTAAAACCATAATATGTAGCTTAATTTTCAGTACAGAGATTCCAAATTTAAAAATAAATTGTAGTCAGAGAGCCCTGCGTGTATTTTCAAGGGGGTGTTTGTTCCAATCCATTTTCCCACGGCCACAAATATGAAGTCTCTTCATTATATGTCTAATGGTAATGAATTTACTACGCACGCTATAATTTTCGGTACATTTCTGATTCACCCATCTATGGAGTATGAATGCAGCAACAATACATTGAAGTCCGTTTGCATTTAAAGTATCTAATTATTTACACATTATGCACAATTACTTGCGTGGAACGTTATTATGGTGGATCCAGCAGCTTGTTATGTAAGATAATTCACCGCTTACTATAGCTATAGATCGCAAAATAAGCTGGTAGGTATGTTACTATGTTTACACACTCAAGAGTTGATTTAAGCTGAACTCGGAAAATATTAATAATGGTAATTAATCATCTATTTATTTATAATTTTGCCTTTAGGTCAAGAAAGAGGCACAAAATCCCCTCGGAATCACACAAATGACCCCAGAGCGGAGGTCTGTTACTTAAAATAGAATAGAACTATTAATGTTTACGATGGCTATTACATATTTTATTGTACCTACCTTTAGTTACATAAATGCAGAAATACTGAACTGATATCGTATTATAGCTCCAGTGTTCCTGCATAACTTTGCGTTTATAAGCAAATTACAAATTTTGTGTGTGTTAAAATGTGATTAAAACGTTAAAATGTAATTAATCGAAAGAGTGTACAAGTTCACAAGTGTATGCGCATACACAGGTGCACTCTCTATTCCTCTCTCTCATAACCCGATACGACAACAGCTCCGATACCGGAGAGAGATCGACGCAGGATTTCTCTCGGAGATTTCCAAACTTCAGTCTAGTACCAACTAAAAATTTCCTGGCAGAATAACTCAATACTGTTTATTGGTCCGATCCGGTATATTACATGTTGTGTCCGTTAAAGTGTGCAACTTGCGCGAGGCCAGATTTGAGCTTTTGTGTTAGTCCGACGAGTTAGTTAGTCTTGCTGTTACTTTAGAATGGACGTTTTTTTTGTGCGACAGGCAGCATTACGGGACAATTTCACAGAAAAACGACTTTTTAGAGAATAACTAAAAACCAAAAAATTCTAATCGTTTTTGGAACTTAGATTTTACAACCGACACAAATAAAAAAAAATTTACTTATATTCATTACAGTTTCTGATAAAATTATAAAAATGGAGATTATGGAGCAACTTTTGGGATAGTTTTCACTTCCAATCATGTGTCTGCTTCTGAGCGAATGCGAACGTTTGAAATTGAAAGTAATTGTCTTTTTTTACAGTTTGAACCTGCAGGCAACTAAAATCGCTTATATAACTTAAATAGAATCAATATCTACTTGTACGTACAGGATTATTTAAATTATATTAATCCTAGAGGGGGAAACTCAAATCAAAATGATAAGAATATGCGAGTTCATGGAAAAAAATACTTTTCTATTTTATTACTATTTATATAGCTACTCGTGCTGATTCACTGATTGATTGACTGACTGACTCATTGATCACCTCTCCTGAACATTTTTGTATGAAAAATTTTTTTTTCATGGATACGACCGTATAGAAGGACAAAAATTCATTAAGAACAAAAATATTGAGAGAGCTGATGATTGAGGATTTGGGAGACGGGTGAAGAGCACGGCCAGGGTATCGAAGATAGGTGGGGGGTACTCGACCAAATGTCATTTGAAACGTCATCCAATTGGCAGTGAGCTGAAAAAATTTCAAAATGGCAGATTCAAAATGGCCGCCAAACGAATTTCGTCGATATCTCGGAAAGTATAAAAGATGGAAAAACGGTTTCGTGACTAGAGGTGATCAGGACCCAAAGATCTATTCGATGGATAGAAAAAAATCAAAATGGCGGAATTTATTTTTTCCATACAAAATGTAAGGGGAATTTTAAAGGGTTTTTTAAAGGCGGGAAGACAGCACGCGGGCCACATGTGGCCCGCGCCCCATGCGCCCTACTATTCTCTATATAAAGGCAAAAACAAAGAAATGACAGCTACACAATAACATAATAAATTGGCCTCAAAAATCTGCATCGTGATTGTCACTTGTGAATTCGTAATCATAAACTAGCTAATATCTGGGTCAAGCGTACTAGGTGAGTTCGTTGATCTGATGTAATACCTCCTGGCCTAAGCCTGTCTCTGCCGGCATTTATAAAGTTGGCGTAATATCACACTCGGCATTCAATATTTTAGCTCATGCCTGCTACTTTGCAAATTTTATGGAGCACAGACCCACAAAACCACAATGTCTTTTAAAAATAATAAAATTCATTTTAACTGCTACTTAATTCGCGTATTTTTTTAACCTTACGTAATACGTATATGACAATACAACTAAGGTCAAGTGTATTTTTTAAATGCTAAAAATATAAAATTAAGCATTTAGGCCCAAGAGGTCTAAATGATTTTACCACGTTAGCTAAAATATTGAATTATTTTGTTAATAATAGTATTTTGTTGTTAATAGTATTTTATTCATAGTCTTTCAAGTGATATTTACTCGATGTTGTACAATTATACACCAAACGCATATTACTCCAAAACTCCTGCCTGAAATTCATCTGTTCGAATCAATGGGTTGTAGTAAAATTTTGTAACAATAATCACGATTGTCATGTCATTAGTGCTCAATTAATAATCTTAAATAATACACATAAATTAAACTTAACAACAGATGTCTTTAATTAATAATAATTATAGTTAATGTTGTGTATAGTACGATTCACGAAAGATGACCACAAATGGCGGGCCTATTATAGGCCTCTTTGGACTTATCTAACTAATATTATGGTCTTATTTAACTAATATAATATATGGTAATTATTTTGGCTTAAGTCTTTTCTTCATGAGTGTACATGAAGAAGAGACCCGCCATTTGTGGTCATCTTTCGTGAATCGTACTATACAAAACTATACAATAATTCCATATTACAAAAAGGAAATAATCCGCAACAGTCGAGTACAAACTCCAAAAGATCAATCGGCAAAACGGGTAAAGCGGAAATTAAATCATTATTAATTAGATACAAACTAATTAATTTCCAAACGAAGGTGAAATAACAAAATTTTCCATTCTATATCATTTAAAATCTTGCCATAATAACTTTGGACCTTGTATTAAATCAACAAAAGTAATAAAACGTTGATATTTTTAATACAAAGTCAACTTCTTCTAGGAAGTTCATAAGAAGCACCCCCTAAAAATTATTGATTCCCTCTTTGACTAAAATAAATATCACATAAGTGCAATGTTAAAATGTTCGTTTATTTACAAATCTAGTCCCATCTCCCTCCAGAATTTAATTAAAGCATAATCTAATAAATGTACTCAAAATTGGTTTACAAATCAACCGAAAGACGCACTTTGTCTTTACAAACAATATTGATAATGAAAATGTAAATAGTATAGTGGTATATTTTGTGGTTTGTTCTAAGCAATGAAAGTAAAATGAAATTCAATGTTATTCGATACTCAACACTCGCGATATATTTGATTTCTTCTTCATTTAATAAATAAGTATAGGACATAGGATATACGTCTACCTTATTCATTACCTCTACTAGCTAACGTGTTTGAAATATTTCGCAGTGATGGATTACAAGGGGCTGGCTCATATTTTGTGCAACGAATCAGCCTGGCCTGGATGATACCCACCTTAATTTAGCTACGACTTTAGCGAAACGATAAGAGTTCTTGATTTTACAACGAAACCCTAAAAATATTTAAATAGGTTCCTATGATATTATGAAACCACTTAGATGATTCGTCAATCGAATTGCATACCTAAACGCAAATAACTAGGCATCGTTGCACGACTGTATACCTACATAGATATTACTTACGGCCAGCGATGTACATGTATGTATAATTACATAGGAAAGCATGAAAAACTGGTTGTTAAAGACGAGTGACTGGTAGGTATAGGTGTATATAAATTGGCAAGGTCATGAAATGATTAAATCACGACACACTGCGTTTAAAGATACCACTTGCAATGGAAATATTCAATTTTTATTGAAAAAAATACTTTGTACTTCGCGAAGTTTATTAGAACCACCCCTTCGAAGTTATTGATTCCCTCTTTGACTATATACATTTTTTAAAATGAAAATTGATGATTTCCATTGAAATCTTCAATTTTCTCAACCCTTACGGTATCCACAGCAACGGCTTTGCTCTTAGGGTGGAAACTTGCATCGGCCGAAGCTTCTCACCAGACCAAACCTGAGTCAATTTAGATTTATTTTAATTTTAAGGCGCCCCAGGTGGTTAACGAACCCGCAACCTACCATTCTAATTCGACATGCGCCACTGCGCCAGGAAATCCATTCTTCGTCCGTGTCATCAATTTTATGAAGAAAATAAAAGAAAAATAATTATCATGAGTTATGACAGTCACAAGTTGGTTTTTGTATTCGTTCCAAGATTTGTATAGCTGCTAGTTACGGACTTATGAGTGCAGCTGACCAAATCGTTTTAATATTAAAATAACCAAGCTATCTTCCATAAAGTGTGATCACATTCAAGCGATAACCTATAATAGAGGTACAAAAAAATATTCAAAATGGCTTACCGTTTTCGCAGTAAAACTAGTTAAAAAAAAACTGAGTTAAAGTATCGTGTAGTGACGAAGCATTATTCGAAATCACATGAAAATATAAAGTTTTAGGTGATATACATACCAATCTTTGTTTCTTTAGAGTGTGCCAGGACGTTTTTTTTATCTTACAAATCGCGAAATATAAGTAGGTTTTTTTTTTGGCGGGCATAGCTGTTTAGTTCGTATGGGAGCGAGCGGCGTAATTTCAAACAATATGTCGATTGTCTCGCGGCGTTTTTGCATCATACTTCTTATAACTTAACATAATACATGAATTATGATTGCTCGTAAGATTCCACGATTATCATACTAAGTGGGATATTCCCTGGGTTTTTTATCAATAGTAGGCATTTAGTTGGTTAGGCAAAGCTCTTAAGGGTCAAATTATTTATTACAATAACAAATAAATAACCAGTTTTACCAGGATAAGAGGATTGTGGAGTCTCCTCGGATGGTACCATCTACCGCAGTAGGTTTTTTTTTATTCTGTACAAGTTAGTACTTGACTGCGATCTCACCTGATGATGCAGTCTAAGATGTTATCGTACTAACTTGGAAGGGTAAGTAAATTTACCCCAACGGTTTCTACACAGCATCGCACCGGAACGCTAAATCACTTGGCGGTGCGTCTTTGCTGGTAGGGTGGTAACTAGCCACGTCCGAAGCCTCCCACCAGACCAGACCTGAGCCAATTTAGAAATTATAAAATCCCAAAGTGGCCCGTGGCGGTAATCGAACCCGCGACCTCCCACTCGAATCCGAGCGCGTCGCCACTGCACCAGGGAGGTCGTCAGGGAGGTATCACATATTATGTCAAAAAGAACATAGAAAGGGAATCTAAAATCATTTTTCTTAAAAGTGGCCGCCATTTTGATTTTTTTGTTGGCCAAATGCTTTGAAAATCGATATCTGACAATCACAGCACTCAGCAGTCATAAAGAAGGAATATGTGGCAAAATTTAAAAAAAAGGTTCCGACGAATTGAGAACCTCCTCCTTTTTTGAAGTGGGTTAAAAAAATGGCCGCCATTTTGATCTTTTTTTGTAAACGGACCGAATTCTTTTAAATCGATATCTGACCATAGCAGCAAGCATATTACAGAGCAGGAACTATGTGGTCAAAATTTAAAGAATTGACCTTTCGAAAATATACGCAGAGAAAAAGAGTCTCAACTACGAGTATGGTGCAAAATCTCTAAATTAAACATTTATTAGATGGGTTCAAAAATAATGCTATATTTTCAAACGGCTCTACCTGCATTTTTCAATAAACGTCTATAGAAGTTAAGTGACCTTTACTATGTGCGGGTCTGAATCGTATTTAGTTAGTTTTTTTTTGTTAACATTGTTTAGTGGCGTTTGAAGTCGGAAGCTCAGAAAATTCGACCTTGCTGCTAAAACAAACGAGGCTTCCTAAAGATTCGCTCAATTTTAGCCGACGCTTATGTACAAAATATTATAATAAGTCGTAAAAACTAGCGTAAAAACTAAATACTTACTTAATATATTTACATCTTCTTATTAGGTATCAAGTAACTAATGGATAATTTTCCTACGACCTTTGTATTGTGACTAAGCTATACTTTACTTACATTCAAGTAACTTACTCAGACTGGTTAAGGAAATCGATTTTTAGTAAATCACAGGCTTATTCTATTTAGATATGAAAGTAATTGTCTTTATAGGTAAAAAACTAAAGACAAACTTGTAAACGTCATGTGTTTTGGGTTTTTAATTTTTTATTTCACTTAGAGGCAGAAACACGATTTGAAAAAAAATCTCCAAAGAAAGTTTTCCCAAAAGTTTCTCCATTTATTAATTTTATCGGAAATTATAATGAACTAATATGCATTCTTTTTAATTTGTGTTGTTAATAATAATAATTTCGAAAAAATGCTCAGAAATAAATTTTTGTTATGTGGCTTAGTTTTGTAGTAGGTAATTAGGTAAAACGCCGTTTTTTCTGTGATATTCCTCGACGGAAACGGAGTAAAATTTTTTGATGAAATTAATTATTTTTGTTTGAATTGAGTTTCTAGTAATCTCTTCTCAGCACTGACGGAAGTCAGACCTTCAAATTCTCATGAAAGTTTTAAAATACATATTAAAGTAGGTTAAGGATACCATCATGTCAGATAAGGTAGTCAAGTTTGCAGGTTTGCAGTTAATTCTTAATTTAGATTTCGTTCAACCTTCAATTTATCGGATATGTATGACAGTTTAAAATTGATAAACTGAATTAAAAGTAAAGTGTTTAAATGACGACCTCCATACTAGCACTTAGGAATCCAAAGGTTTAATTCACGAGCATCTAATGGCGGGAGCGCGCGGTGAACACGATAGTGAATCCCGTACTCCCGCCAGCGGGGTTTTTGAAGGAACAGACAGGATTTAACCCCACGTAACTCCTTCGTTCCCCCTGTCAGAGGGGTATGCGTTGGACATTTTCTATCTATAAAAAATGCAAAATAGCGCGTTAAGATACCTACTGACAAATCGGAGCAACAAATTACGAAATCTGCAATGTTATGGAGGATGTAGCAACTTATAAATAGCCGAACTTAGAATGTTAGTAACCATGACCTAAGACAGTAAATCAAGACAGTTATTACAATTAAAAAAAAATAGCTAACAGTCCAAAAAATAACAATTTAAAAAAATTTTGCTAACAGCCCGTCTTCACAGGCGTTAAGATAACATTATTATCACTATTTAAGTATTTTAAATTGTTACTAGCTGACCAGGCGAACGCTGTTTTGCCATTAAGGATATAAGAAATAGCTTACAACCTACTCTCAGACCTACCGAACACACACAGAAAATTTCATAACAATCGGTCGAGCCGTTTCGAAGGAGTTTGGTAACAAAAACTGATACAAGAAATTAATATATTAGAAATATATAATATTTATTTTCGTAGTTTATAGTTCGGTGGATTTTGACGTTCGAGGTTACAATAATTCGCACCTATAGCTAAAAATTGATACTATAGTTCAAAACACTATCATTATTAGTAAAAAAGTTGAGCAACTTATTGACACAGTCGTTCTGTGTTAATTAAATTGCTCAATTTTTCATTGTAAACATAGATTTTATAAACTTTATGGCAATAGTAATAAAATAGATCCAATAAAGTTTATTGCCTACCTATAGGCTATAAGTACGTTTGTTTACAAATCTTCGCTAAAAATCTTAGTTTAGGTAGGTACTACCCGCAATTTAGCAGATTAGACAACTTCTAACATTGTAGGTACAATTATTTACTATACTAATAATAATAGTTATACTAATTTGCATATACCACGTTACTAATATATTAATATTAGTAAGGTATAATAAATTAATATTAAGTAGTATAATTACTAATAATATATTAATATTATTATTTATTATACTAATATTAATATATTATTATGTAGATATATTAATTTATATTCATATATTAATAGTAAAAGCCATAAATCATAAAATTAGGTTTTTCCAAATTACTTACACAATCAAAATCCAGTGAATAAATCTTGTTTGCGTTAACAAACACTTCACTGCACAGAATTAAATTACGATGTATTAATAATGATGAATTAATTAAAGAATTGGATAAAGCGGTAATAATAACTATAGAATAAAACTCGCGTAATATTGTAGAAACAATAATAATCGACAGTACGGCCTTTCGCGTTGAATGTTGTAATAACACTGATGACTGAATGATCAAACAGACAGACGGGTTGTATCGAGAAAAGGCAGTCATGTCACAACCTCCGTAAATGCAGCTTCACACGACGTGCGATCTCGACGACCGAACGACGAACAAGAGAGATTAATTTGTTTTGCTTTTTGCTTGAAAAGATTATCTATGGTACGAATTGCAGGAGCACCCTCTACGATTTCGCATTGTGAAGTCAACATCTGAAAATGTCCTGCTGTCGGGACGAAACGTACCTACGTCGAAGAAAGTGTTGGAAGAATTGTGTGTGGTGTCCCATGTGGGCGGTGTTCCTGCATATTGGTTCATACAGAATCTTTTCAAGTAGCGGATTATAGCGCGCAGCGGCGTAAGCGCTCGGACTCGCTCGATACTATCGTATCGCCACCGTCCTATCGAGCGATTGCAACGCGACCGGTGAAGCAAAGCGCGACTATCGACCCTACGCATATCAGGGATACGAGCGACAAACACCAGGACGACGGATTCACACCTTACGTGAATAGAAAAAAGCGGCAGCTACGTAATATCAACAAATGTGGCACGGCGACCGATTCGAGTAACTTAAAAGTAGCACAATTGCCTGAATCTATATACTTGTCGAGGTTGGAGACTACGTGTACCATTGAACATGTCAAAGAGTACATAGAATCCAAAGGAGTACGAGCTATTGATGTTCAGTTACTTCCTCAAAGGAAAGAATTGGTTTTCAGGTCTTTTAAAATCACCGTACCAAAACAGAATCTAGATACATTTTTGAGCACGGATTTCTGGCCCGCAGACTTAGTATTCAGAAGGTTTATGGAGCGTTTTTCTCACGCAAACAAAACTAACTAATATGGACAGTACACCCAATAAAATAAAAATTATTACGTTTAATTGCAAGAACGTTAAGACGTCTATTCAACAAGTGCGGGATTTGTGCGGTGCGGCGGACGTTGTAGCCCTACAGGAGACCTGGCTGTTGCCGCACGACCTCGGCCTGCTTGACACTATCGATAAGGACTTCAGCTGCGTAGCCAAGTCCTCGGTGGATCTCTCGTCGGGCGTCCTTAGGGGCCGTCCATACGGCGGACTCGCGATTCTCTGGAGAAAATCTAAGTTTCCTAACGTTTCCATTGTCGACTGCTCTAGTGACAGGGTGATATGTATTCGAGTGGTTAATGGCTCTCAGTCATTTCTCGTGTTTAGTGTATACCTACCGACCGATAAGCAAGATAATATTCCCGAATTTACGGACTGTCTTGCCCGAGTGAGTGCTATAATTGAAGAAAATGACATTCCGCTCGTTTATGTTCTGGGTGATTATAATGCTCACCCCAACGCCGGCTTCGGAGATCAATTATTAAACTTTTGTGAAGAGCAGGAGTTAATATGCGCGGACATTGACGTGTTAGGGATCAACTCGGATACACACACGTTTGTTAGCGACGCGCATGGCTCTCGAAGGTGGTTGGATCACTGCGTGACGACCCAGGCAGCGCGCGAAACTATAGTATCGGTCAGTGTAATGTACGGTGTTTACACGTCCGATCATCTGCCATTGAGCGTAGAGTGCAACATCGACCTCAGCTCTGGTCCAGTCACCAGCGATAGCCGAACGATGTCAAATAGTGATAAGGTACGCTGGGGCAATAGGGATTCTAGTCAAATCGATATGTATTACGAGTACTGTATGCGTGAGCTTGAGAAAGTTATCATAACTGGATGTGTACAATGTAAGAATCAGTGCAAATGTAATTGTAGTTGTGGTGGCAGCGATAGCGACGACTGTTTTAAAATAATTGACGAATATTATAATAGGATTATTATTATTTTACAGATCGGTGCCATTAAATGTTCTAATACACGTCCTTCTAGGAATAAAAATCGTAAGCCTGTCACTGGATGGAACTTTCATGTCAGGAAGAGCCATCGAGCCGCCCGTCGCGATTATGAATGTTGGTTGGTGGCTGGCAGGCCGTCCACAGGCGACATACATGACAGAATGGTGTGCAGTAGAAAATTATTCAAAAATAAATTAAAATGGTGTATTCGTAATGAAGAAAGGATTAAAATGGACATACTAGCTACCTATAAAAGAGAGAAAAATTTCCCAAAATTTTGGAATGCAACAAAGAAATTTCAGTACAAACAAAGTCTGCCTGTCTCTGTGGACGGCTTGCAAGAGCCCAGAGAAATAGCCGAATCATTTGCCTCAAAGTTTAAAATAGACGCGATGCCAGCCCAAATCCCGAAAACTAGCCCTGTCTTTGCTGAGCAACCAGTGGTGCAGTTCACAGTCCAAGATGTAGCCAAGGCTGTGCGTGAAATGAAGCGAGGCAAGTCTCCCGGCCATGACGATCTAAGTATAGAGCACTTACTATACGCAGGTGAGGTCCTGTGGTTTAAGCTATGTACGCTTTACAATTTGTGTGTGAAGCATGCATACCTTCCTGAACCTCTTATGAAAACGATAGTTGTGCCCATCGTTAAGTGTAAAACCGGAGACTTGAGCTCATCTAAGAACTAAAGGCCTATTTCTCTGGGCACAGTAGTGGGCAAGGTATTTGAGCGGTTGTTGCAGCCCGAACTGCTCGACAATGTTTGCATAGATGAAGCGCAGTTTGGTTTCCGTGCTGGTGTCTCAACAGACTCGGCTATTGTCAGTCTGAAGTACGCGGTGGACTATTATGTCAGCCGTGACACTTCGGTTTATGCTTGTTTCTTAGATCTGAGCCGTGCATTTGATCTAGTGAATTATGAAATCCTCTGGAGCAAACTGCGCGGCTCAGGAGTCCCTGAATCGGTCATTGGGGTGTTGAGATACTGGTACGGGGGCCAAACGAATCATGTAAGGTGGGGTGACACAACCTCTGACGCGTATAGGTCAGAGTGTGGGGTTCGCCAGGGCGGGTTAACCTCTCCGGACCTTTTCAACGTATATGTCAACGACTTGATCTGTGGGTTGAGGAGCACTGGCATCGGCTGCCATATCGATGGTATTTGTTTTAACAACCTAAGCTACGCAGACGATATGGTGCTCCTTAGCCCATCGGTCAATGGCCTCAGGAAATTACTGTCAGTCTGTGAGAGTTATGCTAGCTCTCACGGGCTGAAGTACAACGTGTCGAAGACTGAGATGGTTGTCTTTAAAGCAGGAAAGGGTCCGGAGAGAGTCCCTGAAGTATATTTGGATGGAACAGTGGTTCGGATGGTGAGGCAGTTCAAATACCTTGGCCACATCGTCACGGACGATCGTAAGGACGACCTTGACATGGAACGTGAAAGGCGGGCATTGTCGGTTCGGTGCAACATGCTCGCGCGCAGATTTGCTAAATGCAGTAAAGAAGTCAAGGACACACTCTTTAGGGCCTACTGCCAGTGTTTTTATACCTGCCAGTTATGGTATCGGTACAAGAGGATGTCCTTCAGCACCATAAGGGTGCAGTATAATGACGCATACCGTATCCTTATGAAGTTCCCGAGATACTGCAGCGCGTCGGGCATGTTCGCCGAGGCGAGAATGCCCGATTTCTTTGCTGTTATCAGAGCACGTATAGCTTCCTTTTGGGAAAGACTGCGTAACTCTGGAAACAGCATCCTTCAAGTGATAGGGCAAGACTTACAAAGTCCTATGATGACGCATTGGATCTCGATACATCGAAATCCAAATAGAAAGTAGCTGGCACACAGTGATTATTTGAATTATAATTTTAATATTACATTATATTAAATACATTATATTTGTCCTTATTACTATTAATAACTTATTTTATATATTGTAATTTGTATTGTACTTTTGTACTTTTTGGGTCCATACCTTAATAAAGAAATTATTATTATTATTATTATAGCAAAAAAACGAGGAAGATAATATTACATATTATGATAGTGCAAACTATACTACTTAATCATTAGCGCAAGCACAGGTATACCTTCTCTCTATTCCCTCAATGGTGCCAATTCTGTTTTAAAATAGTGCTATCCTTTTCAAAAAGCTCCCCATGGAAAAGGATAGCACCGTTTACAGATGCGTCAAATTAGTTTAGTTTAGAGATTTTGCACAGCAGAATTAGCACCATTGTCATAATATGTGATGGCAGCTCCAAAAGGACCACAGAGGTCAGATGCAGACCTGACCATGGCTTGATTCACCCCCGTGCTTCGGAGAGCACGGGAACACCAATTTTTATACTCCGGGCTGTTACTAAGAATTTGTGTAGGTATAGAAAAATCTCAATATCACTTACTGGCCTGACTCGGGAATCGAACCCTAGTAACATGCATTCGAGCATGCTTCACTTTTTTTAGCCAATCAGGAGAAATTGCTGCCGATTACGAACATCATGATAATGTTTTCCCAGGCTCAGCCGCGATGATTTACTCGAATTTTTTCTGTGACGCTGTGAAACATACCTACGTGGTAGGTATGTTTCGATCGTATTGTCCAATCATCGGAAACCTAAGTACAAATAAAGTGCTACACTATAGTGTACACTACTTCCAACTTATCTACCTATAATTGCCAACCTCTACCAAACAGTTAATTGGAGTAGATATTTTAAGACGACGCAAGCTCGTGCTCAAAAAACGCCACGTTTCCTCATGGCCGTGTGAAGCAGTCTTAACATTACAGTTGGTATGGAGTATTTTTTTTTATTTTTTTTTACCCACAGGAAATGCCTGACGCATACCCCTCCGTCAGGGGACACGGAGGGGTTATGTGGGGCTTGCACCCACTAAAACCTGTGCTTTGCCACGACGGACCTCGTTGGCGGGAGTACGGGATTCACTTGCGTATTCACCGCGCTCCCGCCAGGCCTCGACCCGCCACCGAAGCGGCAGGTCCCGCCGCTGCTGCCGGCAGCCTTGCCGCTGCCGACCCTCCCGGGAGGCGCGTCCCGAACAGGTCGCGCCACCACCTCGGCCTGTCGGTGGAATTTGGGTGACGGACGCCAGAACCCCTTACGTACGTCACCCGCAGGCCGGCACCGGTCGCCGAAGGAAGGTGTTCGCACCCCAGCAACCGGCGTGTCTCCTGCGAGAGGGATGTGCCGCCGTAAATATCCCTCTCGACGAGCGTTCCCGCCCACTTCGGTGATTTTTTTACGAGGTTGTCTTCCTCGTAGTGCCCCGAAGGGACTTGTGGGCGTTTCCGCCCCCGCCTGTAATTTTTTAATGAGGTTTTCTTCCTCCTCCGGGGTTGGTGCGCTTCGACCCTGTGCCCTCTGCTGGACTCAGAGGGACACGCGAAGAAACGTCACCCATCCACCGGGCCAAGCTATTCGCCGTCGGTTATCAATCGACGTTAACAGGGAGCACCGGCCCGTGCGCTACCGAGGGGCACTGTAGCACTCGGGCACTCGTGGAGGTTGCTTGGCGGAGCCCCCCTGGTATGGAGTATGAATGCTTTTGCGTTGATTCAACCACCAGTAGATACTAAAGCACAGAATACCAAAATGACCACGCTGGCATCATCTTTTATTGAGGAACGGGATTGGACTTTGCTCTAATGCCCTTACTTCTGATGTTGTGAGTGACAGCTTAACGTACTCTTTGAGGCGCGCACTGATTTCCCTGATTCTATTCCCTGCAAGTACCATTTAAGGGTTTTATAATTACTATGATAAGTTGGCTAAACTCTGGTCTAGTCTTCGACAGCGGCTGGTTTCTTCAGAAATGACGTACAAGATTTAGTTTTCCGATAAGATGCTGTGTAGCTGCCGTTATGGGTTATTCGCCTCTTCCTCGTTAGTTTTACACACAACAAGTTCTTGGCTGCGATCTCACCTTATGGTAAGTGATAATAAATAAAATTAAAACCATGTTGAATACGTCCTTTTGGCCAAAAAAGTACATTCCACGTACACAACATAGTAAATATTTATTAAATATTAAAAATAGAAAGATACATTAATACGTAGTTTTTATGCTCTCTGAACTTGTCAGTTTTTATTTCAAAATATTAAAGATTACAAGATAAATTCGTCAACTTCCGCCATACTGTACCATAATGGACGTTCCTCACCATGCGTATTACCTATGTAGATACGTTATTTGGACGACAAATGCTTTTATTAGGAACATTTTATTCATATCGAAACTGTCTTTATTGATATTTTTGCATTTAACAACAACAATGTATGATAACAATATAACAATGTTATGTGTTAAATGAGTATTATTTAACACGTTAGCTGCGGCACCAATTTTTACATACTTTCCGTTCCTGCAGCACGAGGTATAATCGGCCCGTACCGTGACCAGACGTTAGGGCGACACGCGGTCTATTAGACCCCACCTCCTTTTACAGACTAAAATCCATTTTCTGGCGCGAAATCAAAGATAAATGAGAATTTTGGTCCTTATTGATATAGACAGTGAATTGATGAACCCTAATCCACCGTCGCCCCGGGATCTGATGGCTAGTTTAGGAATTATTAGCAAAACAAAATATGGGATCTTAAACACCTCGTAACGCACTGAAATAGGGCAAATTTTCGCTGCGATTAGTGATGGGAAAAATAATATCGACGTTTTTAAACTGTCTTAACTACTTGACCGATTTTGATCAATTATATCTCATTAGATCGTTTTAAGGGCAAAACCTGGCAAAACAACACAAAGCTATCAAAGGATACATTTTTTTTTTTAAAATCTAAATTGTGCTTGAAGGCGCCATAAAGAAAAAAAAACCGGCCAAGTGCGAGTCGGACTCGCGCACGAAGCGTTCCATTCTATACCATTAAGAGGCACCTATTACAGACTTATTATTGAAAAATAATGGATTACGGTTTATGCATAAGGTTTATCTTTCTATTTGTATATGAAAATCTTAATGCGGTTCACAGAATAGAAAAAAAAGGCAACCAGAAGTAGAAAAGAAACTGTCCTATTTATTCTGCCTCGGGCTTTAAAAATACAATTATTAGAACTTGAATTAACATTAAAAAATCAGTATCAATATAGTTTTTTATAAAAATCTCAATATATATGTTGTACTTATTTATGAGTGTTTTTCATTGAAACAGGGTAGACAATAAGATTTTTTGCACTGAGTGCACTGAGTCAAAATCTTTTTGGATTTTTTATCAGCTTCACGAGATGGTAAAAATGTGCGTAGTTTTTGGTAACAACCAACACATCTTCTCCTTTTTTCACCCTTTTCAAGGCAATGGCGTGCGCTTTCAGGTGCTGAAAAATAACAAAAATGTAAATATAACGTAATAAAACTGACATTGTTACTTAGGTTAGATCGTAGATGAGAATAACAATGATAATGTAGGTATAACTAATAGGATTTGTTTAAGTAATAATATCTTACACTTACTTTAGGTACATACCAAGATAAGAAAAAACTAGGTACTTACTGAAGATTTTTTCATTAAAAACTTACCTGTTTTGGCTCTGTTTCTGGGTTTTTTAAAATTAACTTCTTCCGACATCGTTTAGACATGTTCGGCGCTGTAAAAGGACATGCTCTCCAATCGACGTGATGCACAACACTGGTCGCGGGAAGCTCGCGTTGAGTGCGATACGAGGTCAGGGGGGATATGGGACGTTTTAGCCTCGTTCCGCACTGCATTAAAATTATATTAATTCAGTGCGGCACGAGGCCTAAGACATCCGGTACCAAGGTAGGTACACCACCGAGTCCGGAACCATTAGTGATCTCAAATATATATTTATCTCTTTCCTACACTGGACCAAACCAAAGCTATGCCATTCGCACGACAGAGAAATTCACTTTTTTGCTTGCCGCACCACAGGGAAGTTGTATCAGGGGTGATTTAGGCCTCGCTTCGCTCTTAACGTGTTAAGTCCATTCCCACATTCTGCAAAATAATACGTATATTGGAACGCGTTTTACGTGTTTGACAAGTGTCATAGTCTACGTCAAACGTCAATGTCATGCTTTTGCTATTTGATTGTTTGTTGTTGTCGTGCGCATATGTGTGAGTGTACCTACAGCGGGCCGCTTGTAGAAGCTTCCCCTCTGTACCTATCTACTCGTGTGCCTTTACCTTGTTTAAATGCCTATTTATTACTAAAACCATATCAGTTTACCGTAATAATTCGCAACTGTTCGCTATTTTAAAGCGCCTTAAGTTTTTTAATCGTAATCTGAATTCTTTGTCGTAATCTATACTCGTAGACGTTTACGTCTAGTCTGTTGTAATGACAAGTTCGGTGAGTTTTATATTTATAGCAATTTAATGTGCTTGTAATCACGAATTTATAACACCAAAAGTCATTGATGTACACTAAGTTCACACGCCCATACAGAAATTGGCCATGTCCTTTAAGACTTATATGGTTTTGGTATTTCTCATGGATACCATTATCAGAACTGGACTAAATTGAAAAATTCTTAGGTGCTTGAAGATTTAGGACACATGTGTTGATAGGATGTATAAATTAGGTATATTATATCTTGGGTATACCCAAGTAACGAGCTAAGTGTTTTTTGATGTAAATCAATTAGATGCCAACTAAGTATAAAAGATCAAGATGATTTATCTTAATTGATTTAACATTTTAGTATTATCAAATGTCGAGGACATGGACCTAAGTCACGTGACAAGTCACAGTATTTTTGTCGTCTGTCGGTGGGCTAGTTAGAGAAGGAGTGCAGAAAGGTAAAGCCTAAAGTGCATTATATGCATTATTAAACCAATGAGTGTGGAATATTTTTTGTTAATCAAAATCAGTATTAAGTGATACGCCTGCCTGTATCAGATTCATTTACATACGACCTAAAATAAAATTATATTATTTATGATATGATTTACTATGAGTAAGTAATATACCTACTTCGGTTAAGGCTAAGGTTAACAGGCACTTCCTATGTTACTAAAAAAATGGTTTTCCTCATTTTTTTTAATTATCTGGTCGTGGCTATTTACCACCATACCAGCAGATTTAGCGTTCCGGCGCGATGCTGCGTAGAAACCGTTAGGGGCTATTTACTCCTACAAATGTCAGTCCGATAACATCTTCGTCTGCATTGTCACTTACCATCAGATGAATACTCCTACAAATGTCAGTCCGATAACATCTTCGTCTGCACTATCACTTACCATCAGATGAAATTGCAGCCAAGTACTAACTTGTAGTGTGTAAAAAAAAGATTATAGTCCAAATTCCACCTTGACCTAAAAAGCAGAACAAAAGAACAACAATAGCTGTATATACATAGTATTGGGTTAGGTATGTTATCATTCTTATCAGTTATCACTGGCGGATATCATATCAGGTGTCATGGCGGATAACTGCCTGACTCATTAGCTAGTCGAGATGGGCGTATACCACATTGCTTTGTGGGTTACGGATAATGTCGTGTTTTAATGCGTAAAAAATAATAAAAAAATCTAGAGCAAAATTTCTAAAATAAACGTGTAAATTATGAAATTAGATGGACGTATATAACATCCAAATAAAGCGGAAATTTTAATGTGTGAAAGAAGTGGAATATTCTAGAGCTAAATTGACAGTGGAATGCCGAGTGACTATAGTGATAAAATAGGCGTAAATCAGTAAAGAACAAGCGAGTGAACGTGAAAAAAAAAATAACAGAAAAATCAACAGAATTATGAACAAAGGAAGACAAAAGTGTGAAATAAAAAAATATTAGTTACTTAGTACAGAATTTTAAAAAATTATAAGTGCATTGATAATGATGAAATGGGCGTAAAGCCACATTGTTACTGAAATGCGGAAAATCGTGATAGTTTTGAATGTGAAATGAGAAAATTCAATTAAGTACAAAAAAAGCGAAACCCTTCAATTAGAATTATATGTGTCACAGTTTTTAATACTAGGTTCACACACAAAAAACTGTTCATTGTTTAGATAGGTGCATGGTTTAAATAATATTGAGAAATTGGTCCAAATGTGTGGTGTTGTATCGTGAAAATTGGTGGCAAAATGAGCATAAAACGAGTAGAGGCCGACTCTGAGGATCTGAGGGCCAAGGAGAGCCCTTGCTACTTCTGCAACGACGCCTTCGAGATGGGAAAGTTACAGGTTAGTTGGTTTATTGATGTAACAAATAGGTATACGTTAATTAATTAATAAAAAAACGACTTCATCTCTCATCAAACTACTGTTGAATACATTCGTTCCAATTAAAAATTTAAGACTTAATGCTGGACTAAATTGAAATAGGACCACACGGGAAGCGTCAGCTTTCTAATAAAAAATAACCATCAAAATGGATTCACCCAGTCAAAAGTTATGAGATAACAAACATAAAAAAACATACAGTCGAATTGAGAACCTCCTCCTTATTTGATATCGGTTGAAAAGGGCGTATGAGCGTGTACGTCTGCTCATATGGACGTAAGATTATTTTTAATTAAAATGTAAAATATAAGCTGCCTGCAATTTGTACCTATATCATTCGTTAAAACTTGAGTTCAGTCACAGAATACCTTAAGGGTCAATTTACACCGCGACGGAATGGAATGGAAGGTACTTTTTTACATAGTATAATGAATTTTGTGTCATTTTTCTAAGATAGGTATATGACCTAAATAGGAGCCAATAAAGGTCGTGCTTCGCCCGGGGAATCCTCGCGCATTCTCAAGAATTATTTATTTTGTATGTTATACAATTGACATAAAGTTCATGCTATGCAAAAAAAGTCGCTTCCATTTCATTCCGCCGCTGTGTAAATTGACCCCAATAGTGCCTTGTATAGAACAAATAAGAGTTGACTGAAAAACTCAGTGCTTTAAATATTTTAATGGCCCGACAAAAAGATCAACCTCAACCAAGGTCGTCTGCATTGGCTTCTCTCCGGTAGTGTCAGAGCTGCCTTCCCACTGGCCTGTGGGAGTGAAGGAATAGAGAGAGCACCTGTGTATTGTGTAGACGCACACTCGTGCACTACTTCGGTGCACTGTCCGTTTATTAATATTATTTCGAGTACTATAGTATTATTTTCTAAAACAGAAAGATATTAGAATTAGGAGATGTTGTTTTTTTTGACGATATAAGCTAGCGCTTGACTGTGATCACATCTTATGGAAAGTGATGATACAGTCTAAGGCTTGCCTAGGAAATGCGTATTCACTCTTCATTTGAATGCGCCCAAGATACATAGAATTTGGGAAAGAGAGTGCCTAGGAGTGTATCTTTGCAGTGCGTATGTACCTTTGTAGTAGGTACCTTTAGTATGTACTAGATCGTTCAATAAGTCCCGAGACTAACCTGGAAATGGCGCATATATTAAAAACTCTTTTGATTTTTAAAAAGTCGTCGTCGTCGTCGTTTCAGCCGATGGACGTCCAAAGCTGGACATAGGCCTCCTGAAATGACCGCCAAACACCACGATCTTGCGCCGCCTGACGCCAGCGACTCCCCGCGACCCTCTTAATGTCGTCCGTCCACCTGGTGGGGGGTCGACCGACACTGCGCTTCCCGGTGCGTGGCCGCCATTCCAACACCTTGGGTCCCCAACGTCCATCGGTCCTGCGAGCTATGTGCCCCGCCCATTGCCACTTCAGCTTTGCGACACGTTGAAAACGTTGAACGTTGTTTTAAAAAGTACTGGCTATCAATACAAGAATGTGTCAAATTTTAAAAAAATGGAACAATAAAATTATTGATTTTGAAACATTTAAGTGGAGAGCGGCTGGTGAAAGCCGACCGAAGCGTCCAAAGACTCAGAAATCGGCCGGTAAGGTTATGGCGTCTATATTTTGGGATGCGCATGGAATACTTTTCATCGACTACCTTGAAAAGGGGCAAAATATAAATAGTGACTATTACATGTGCTTATTGGAGCGATTGAAGTACGAAATTGCGGATAAACGGCCTCACATGAACAAAAAGAAAGTGGTGTTTCACCAGGACAACGCGCCTTGTCACAAGTCCGTGAGAACGATGGCCAAAATTAACGAATTGGGCTTCGAATTGCTTCCTCATCCCCCTTATTCGCCAGACTTGGCCCCCAGCGATTACTGGCTGTTTGCAGACCTCAAAAAAATGCTTCAGGGTAAGAAATTTGACTCAAATAGTGAAGTTATCGCAGCAACGGAGGCTTATTTTGAAGCCAAAGACAAATCGTTCTACACACATGGGATAGAAAAGTTAGAAAAGCGTTGGAGGGACTGTATCGCTCTTGGAGGAGACTATGTTGATGAATAAAAATTAATTTTATAAAAAAGACCTTTTTTTAGTACTTAGTCTCGGGACTTATTGAACCACGGTTACCTTTGCAATACCTACATATTAGGAACGAGGAATCAAACCGCTTCGTACCTGTCTTTAATACGCCAACTAAGTATGTAGGGTAAAAGCCTTTTCGATGGCAAAAAATAAATGCAAAAAATAGTATGTTAAGGTAAACGGTAAAAATTGGTGAGGTACCTGATACAAATAAGGCCTATGCTCAATTAAGGCCTATAGTGTCGAAAATACGATTAAAATATATTTACATCAAAAATACTCCCCACACGCACAGACGACAGCTCCACGGATCGTCAGACAGTGAGCGATCAGTCCGCTTGCGTTTACAGCGACAGTGGACGCCGATCGTTTGTGGACGCCGGACGGCGGGCGTTAGCATGGTGTGTTATTAATTGATCGTAATTTTCTATAGAGTTTTAATACGTTGCATTTTGAAGTTTTGTTTCAAACAATAAATACGGATCACAAAATAGCTCATTAAAAGGTAACTATGACTCAAAATTGTTATTTTTAAAATATGTGAATTAAATAGAGAATAAAACATTTATGAACTATGGTGTACTTAATAAGGCCTAGGTTTCATAATAGGCCTTATTTGTGATCCTAGGCCTTAATAGAAGTCTATGTAATTTTAACGATACTATGTTTATTTCCAGATCGATTGTCTTATTATGTCTCCTCCACGACCAAAACGTGCTACGTGGTCCGAAGAAAGCTTGAGAGCGGCAATTAATGATGTAAGTTGTGGCCGACTATCGACTTACAAAGCTTCAGCGCAATATGGCGTTCCGAGAAGAACTATAAGAAATCATTTAAATAGTGGTGTATTAGAGAAAAATTTAGGGAGAAACCCTATATTCACGAAACAGCAAGAAAAAGATTTCGTTAACCGCATTATCAAATTTTCGGAAATCGGAATACCACTGACTCCAAAAATGATGCGAATACAAGCATTTGCTTTTTGTGATAAATTTAAAATTGCAAATAATTTCAATAAAGCAACTGGCCTAGCAGGGAAAGGCTGGTTAAGATTATTTTTAAAAAGAAACCCTGAGTTAGCCAAACGTAAAGCACAATTTCTAAACCCGGCTCGTGCCCAGAAATTAAATAAAGCTATTGTTGCTCATCATTTTGATGAAGTTCATAAGCTTTATGATGAATTAGAACTTCATTACCATCCTGAAAAAATTTACAACATGGATGAGAAAGGCTGTCGGCTTACATTACATCACCAACAAACAGTGATTGCTCAGAAAGGTGCTAAAAGGGTACATATGCAAGGCTCCGAGCACGGTGAGAACGTCACTATTGTTGGATGTGCTAACGCTATAGGAAACCCAATACCACCCATGATTCTTTTTAAAGGAAAAAGAAAGAAACCGGAGTATGATGATAATTTGCCTGCAGGATCAATTGTCCACATGGCACCCAAAGGGAGTATGACAACGGAATTGTTTATTGCTTTTATTGAACACTTAGCAAAGTATAAAACCCCTGGAAAATGCCTCCTTATCTTTGATGGTGCCAAATGTCATCTGGATTTTCGTATTGCTGAAACAGCTGAAAAACGTGATATTGTGCTTTATTGTCTTCCATCGAACACTACTCATGAACTACAGCCTCTTGACAAAGCTTGTTACAAACCTTTTGAAACTTAATCAAAATGGGATCAAGAAGTGCTGCAATATATCTACGAAACACGAGCCAAACAGATCAATAAAACACGATTTAATGTAATTTTTTCTAAAGTCTGGTCAAAGAGTATGACTTATGCTAATATAACTAGTGGTTTTAAAGCTACTGGACTCTATCCACTAAATTTTGATGCAATACCTGAAACTGCTTTTGCTCCTTCCATCTTGACAGAGCGCCGTATCAGTGAAAGTAATTCGAACAACTGTGGTGAATCTTCACAACTAATAAATACAAATATAACAAGACCTAACGCAAATTTGACAGGATCCGTTACAAACATTGAAACAAGCCCTGATTCCCGTCAGTCCTCACCAATCGCGAACCTACAAGATTTGCAAATTCTGATTGACTCTGAGCAAGTATTGCCATTATCTCCCGGTACACCTGATCTTCGAGTATTTTCATTTTGTTCTCCCGTAGAACACAGTACACCGCCTGATCAAAATCTTCCCGGGCCCAGCGGCTTACAGACTTCCAACCGACTTGTAGATTATAGTGACAGTACAGAAGAAAAGCAATACAGTACTGCGTCTGAAGAAGACAATATGTATGCAGTTATAAACAATCCACCTAAACGCTTAAGAATTTATTCTTCTTCAGACACAGTGTGACATCGAAAATGTAAATCCTCATAACATAACTTTAGACGATGACGAACCTTTGGCCAATATAGCTGAAAAGAAAAAGACTGATTTCCAAAAATTTATGCCTACACCTGATTACGGTGTTGTTAAGAACCGTCCTCGTAGAAAAGCTTTAAATTACAAAGGTCAGAGAGTTACCAAAGATTTATTTAATACAGAAAAAGAAACAAAAAAGAAGAATTTTAATAACCCAAAGAAAGGTAAGAAACCTATAAAGAAAACTACGAAAGAAACCTACAAACAAAAAAGGAAACTTTCTATTAAACCAAAATCAGCTGAAGATAAAGAACAGTGGTACTGCCTTGCATGTAAAGAGGATAGAATAGACGATATGAGACAATGTGTGGAGTGTCATCACTCATCAGTGGTACCACGAGGATTGCGTTGGCTTGACAAAGAGTGATCTAGACGCATTTGTATGTCCTAATTGTCAGAAAAATTAATTTTTTAGTTACTTCTACTAGTATTATCAGTACGGCTGATTAGTGTTCATGAGTAAATTGTGTTAATATATACCAAGGCCTTATTTAATTACCTTGTTTAATTATGGCCTGGTCAAAGTGTATAAAATTTCTAAATATTTTGCAATATTTTTGGGAAATTATGTTAATATGCTAATTTATGTTTGTAGAGATATGTTTTATTTCATATGATTCTTTTTTTTTTATTACTATGCGACTTCACGTCTGACTAGCAATTTAAGCAAAATATTTCGTATTACAACTAAAAAAATTATGCAAGGATCTCATGAAAACACTTGATCATAGGCTCAGAAATATATTTTTATATTAATTAATACTTAAATAACTAGATACCTATAATTTAAGTAAATAGGCTTTTTTAAATCACCATGTTTTAAAAAGGCCAAAGCCTAAGATTCCAGACATACATCTGATTATGTGGTTTTAGATAAAAGATTAGAGTATTTTTTAATATTTACGTAGAATATATAAACCAAAGAATAAAACCTTGCTTTTATTAATCACCTTTTTTAAATATTTATCAAGATATGAGTGTTTGAAATAAGGTAGGCCTTATTTGTATCACTTACCTAATAAATATGAGTACTTCATGAACTTTCGTATTTGCAATAATGGCATAGACTTTAGTCTGGGCTTAAGTGGCCTAATAAACTCTAGAAAACGATCGTAAATACTGAATACGTACCTACTTAAATCACGTTTCAACTTCAAAAATAG
Organism: Coenonympha arcania; assembly: GCA_036785405.1. NCBI lineage: Eukaryota > Metazoa > Arthropoda > Insecta > Lepidoptera > Nymphalidae > Coenonympha > Coenonympha arcania. The sequence continues at coordinate 566,789 of JAWDAA010000030.1, read as the reverse complement.
CCTACGTTGTAAAATTCCTTTCAAATTGGTTTAGGTACCTTGGTCAAGTAGTTTATTGGAGCAAATTAATGATGTAAAAAGAAGAAAACTTTATAAAATACTTACGATTAATATAGGATAAAACTACTTTTGTCGCAATTTTTTTAAATTATAATTTACGGAACCAATAAATAATTTTTGAATTAGCTTCTTGTCGGAAACTTCGGACGCTAGTTACCGCCCTCGGTAAAAGATGTACATAAAAGATACGTAGTAACTGCTGTTTGCCAGCATGGGAAAGGACAAAATTTTTATCCCCTACATTTTTACTTTTTTCTCCCATTTCAGTGGACGATTTTAACCCTGGCCATGCTATCTAGGTGTGCTGTTATTGATAACCTCTTGTAAGTGACTAGTGAGTCAATCGAGAAAGTATTGTACCCCAGTTTAAAGATATCCTACTAAAATATTTTCACACTGTGATTGTACTATTATGCTTTTGACGTGATAACGTTTAATAAATTGATGAACACCAGCAACGCACATGAAAAATAGTAAAGTTCCGCGTAACGTTCCACCTGAGCCTGTGCGTGCAAGCGAGAGCGCGCAACAAGCGATAGAGAGGCACTATAAAACAAACGATAGAGAGGCCAATTATGACGTTATCACGTAAATCTATCGACCGTAAACCGACTTTACAGACAACCAATTTTTTTTTTCGTAATATTTATTGGTCATAAGTTCTGAAATGGTATGTTGGTATGAAGTTAAAAAATTGTGGTATTAAATCACGTGATAACTGAAACAGAGGTGTCGGTTACGGAAGCAGTCTCCAGTTCAATGGTTTTTTCCCATCTCAGAATTACCCAGCGCGCCTGAAGAAGTTTTCGCTTCAAAAAATGTTTTTTTTCTCCAGAATCATCTGAAGCAATGCGGCAGCATCCTGGAGCAGTGCCCGCTGCGCTGCGGCGCCTGGATACAACGCAAGCACCGGGATACGCACGTGAAGGAGTGCCCGCAGATGGAGAAGGTTGTTCTCCGTGCATTTTACTGTAACACTTAAAAAATCCGTGGAAACATCCTTTTAAGCATCCACAGAATTTCAGCAAATATAACTTTTTTTTTATTCTATGCAAGTTAGTACTTGACTGCAATCTCGCCTGATGGTAAGTGATGATGCAGTCTAAGAGGTTATCGTACTAACTTGGAAGGGTAAGTAAATTTACCCCCAACGGTTTCTACACACAGCATCAGCATCAGGTTACACAGCATCGCACCGGAACGCTAAATCGCTGGAACGGCAACGGAAGACAGGGCTATCTATATAAAATGGGGTTTTGTTTTCGGTGCTTTTTCATCGAAACTTTGTTTCTACCGAGTGTTCTTGGGCACTCTCGTCTTTTTTATACCAAAAGAATAAAGAGACGACGACGATGTTTACCTTAAATATAGGCATATGCCTGGCGACGTCTGATGCAGTGCGTGTGGCTTTGCATTGCAATGTCATATGATGCACTGTGCAAATCCTGAGGATCCATCATTACTGTTACTGCAAATACGAAATTATTCTCTATGCGAAAATGTGCTAACAAGCGCATGCTTTGATTTACTAATACTTGATGACTTTCAAGTTGGAACTCTCAGTCTTCTTTCCAAAAATGCCGTTTTACTATTGATGCATGCGGTGTTAAGAATATACCCACGTCGGAGACTTTCATACCGTGTTGATGCCAAAAACGCTGATCTTACGAGTAAAATCAGTGCTGGGGAAGCAATCTTTCGCCGACTATTGAAGTAAGATAGAGACAGTTACACAGATACTGTAGGTTGAAAGTACAAAATATGGAATTTCAGAGCAGAGACGTGGCGTCACCAAGTCACGTGAGGCTCTCCGACCCCTCGCCTCCAGCTGTCCCCAACCACACGTGGAACCCTCGCGCCGTGCCGCTCGAGGACTGCGTCAGCTACCTGGAGAAAGAAGTCACTTCCATCAAGTGAGTGTGCGCTCTGGAACATTCACCAAGTCACGTGAGGCTCTCCGACCCCTCGCCTCCAGCTGTCCCCAACCACACGTGGAACCCTCGCGCCGTGCCGCTCGAGGACTGCGTCAGCTACCTGGAGAAAGAAGTCACTTCCATCAAGTGAGTGTGCGCTCTGGAACATTCACCAAGTCACGTGAGGCTCTCCGACCCCTCGCCTCCAGCTGTCCCCAACCACACGTGGAACCCTCGCGCCGTGCCGCTCGAGGACTGCGTCAGCTACCTGGAGAAAGAAGTCACTTCCATCAAGTGAGTGTGCGCTCTGGAACATTCACCAAGTCACGTGAGGCTCTCCGACCCCTCGCCTCCAGCTGTCCCCAACCACACGTGGAACCCTCGCGCCGTGCCGCTCGAGGACTGCGTCAGCTACCTGGAGAAAGAAGTCACTTCCATCAAGTGAGTGTGCGCTCTGGAACATTCACCAAGTCACGTGAGGCTCTCCGACCCCTCGCCTCCAGCTGTCCCCAACCACACGTGGAACCCTCGCGCCGTGCCGCTCGAGGACTGCGTCAGCTACCTGGAGAAAGAAGTCACTTCCATCAAGTGAGTGTGCGCTCTGGAACATTCACCAAGTCACGTGAGGCTCTCCGACCCCTCGCCTCCAGCTGTCCCCAACCACACGTGGAACCCTCGCGCCGTGCCGCTCGAGGACTGCGTCAGCTACCTGGAGAAAGAAGTCACTTCCATCAAGTGAGTGTGCGCTCTAGAATATGTTTAAAAACGTCACTCATAGAAGTTCTTGGTAAAATCCTAATAATATTGCAAATTCTCAAGTCTTCCACCAGGTAACTTCGAATATGACAATAACCACAGAAATCCATACTTAAACGTGGTTTACATTAGCAAGAAAACTTGCAGAAGTTGACTTTTAGATTTATTGCTTATCTCAACCTCGCTTTGGTACCCTATTATAAGCGAGTATCGACTGTAGCACTAGCACAATAAAGTGCAAGAATATTTTTAAACTGTGGTGTAATTAATTTCGCAACAGCGCTTTGTACCTGTAAACATTGTTCTCTTTCTGTCGCGTTATTTTATCTACCCCTATCCTTTTCCGACTAAGGTCCTGATAAAACATACAGTGCGAATGGAACCCCTTCTTGCTATAGCACCGATCATGGTCTTTTCTTTTCTTCTCTCCATGGAATTATTAGCATATTTTCTCCTATCCAGGCTATCCCTCGCCGAAGAATCCAGTCATCGCGACCTCCAGTCCACCGAGCTGGAGAATCTCCGCTCCAAACTGGTGTTGGTCGAGGAGAGAGCCCAGCATTTCCTGTCGACCCTGGTGTCTCTTCGCGCAGCGGTGGACGACGAGGCAGAGCGAGCGGCCAACTGGGCGGCGCAGTTCAAACATGATTTGTCTAATGTGCAGCTGGCTTTACAGGTAACGACGAATGGAGGACTTTCTGTATCCATTATTTTTACACGTTACAATGTTAGTACTTGACTGCGAAATTCGATCTCATCTGATGATAGTATGCAACCGAAGACATTATCGTACTAACTTGGAACGGGCAAGTAAACTCACCCCTAACGTTTTCACACAGCATCGCACCGAACGCTAAATCATTTGGTGGTGCGTCTTTGCTGGTAGTGTAGTACCTAAGCTTACCACCAGACCAGACCTGAGCTAACTAAGAAATAATAAAATCCCAAAAAGGCCCGTGGCGGGAATAGACCCCGCGACTTCCCACTCGAATATACGAGTCAGGGTATTGAAGCGCTTAGCGCACTTAACTCAAAGCTTAAACTCAAAATATCTTTATTTCACGTACAGGCTCTTGTAAAACGTCAATATGATATTTGTCACATCTACAAGTCGACTTAAAACTAAGTTTACGAGGGTTCAAACGCGCCCTGCACTGAGAAGGCACCAATACCAATACTAATGAAAGGCTCCCTTTGTCAGTACCTAATGTTTCATAAGGATAATGTTGTGTGTGCTGGCGTGTCGTCTCCTGCAGGAGCTGCAAAGCCAGCAGCTGTCGACGGTGATGCGGCTGGAGAGCGCCGTCAGCAGCCTGGTGCACGAACAGCACGAGCGGGAACTGCTGGAGCAAGCGCTGACGCAGCACGACAACAGGATACGGACGATCAAGAGCCTTGGTAAGTCATTTAAGGGGATTTATTGACTTTATTTTCGTCTTTCTCACTCTCATGGAGATTTGGTAGGTGCGACATGCAGCGTCGCGGAAGAATATAACAGAAAAACTACATTTTACCTATAATTACTCAAAAAGTAATCTGGTTAAGTATCAAAAATCTGTTCCATTATTATTACCGACACTTTAAAACAAAAATTACAATTAAGTACATCCAATGTAGTAAAAACTCCAAAAACTGAGATTTTGGAGCAACTTTTGGGAGAACTTTCTATCGAGAAAATTTTATCCAATCGTGTTTCTGCTTCTTAGCGATTTTACATTAAAGACCCAAAATACATGACGTGTAAATTTGAAAGTAATTGTCTTTATAGTTTTTGCATAAAACTTCATTCAAAATCGCTTAAATTTGGCTTCTACACCGTTAAGGGTAAACTTGACTGCAAGAACCTCATAGAAAGAAATGAAAATGAAGCCTGGTAAAAGGTGCTTGCTAGCCAAGTTCTTGCTATCTCGATTGGTAAACACGTTAACCAGAAGTACAGAACACTAAATAGTACAAGTACAGAAGGGTCCACTCCGGACGATAATTTAAAGAAATAGCGACTCTAGCGCTGACACAAAAAGTGCAATTCAGTTCGCAATAGCGCCTGGCCCCACCCTCAAAATCGACACGCAACAAACGCAATGTTGTGGTCTCTTTCTATCGCCTAACTTTATCTCTTACGACGTACTAGGGCTGCCGTAGTCAGACGGCGCGTAAAATAGACCGTAAAAAACTAGCGCGTACAACTCGGCCCGCGAGCGGCAACCATCTGAAATATTGAGGTCCGAAACCCTACTTGAAGCCGGGACGTCAAGTGATAAGTGAGACTGGCCTGCTAGAAGGGGCATTCTGGATATTCAGGGCACACAAAGTTGTTATCTGCAATACCCTGGATCACAGTGCGTATAGAATTCCTCAATCATCATCATCAGCTCATTCGTTACGTTCTTGTCAGAACGCTCGTGGTCATCATTTTTCAGTCACACGCTTAACAATTTGTCTCCATCCGACAATAAATAACCGTCTTTCTTGAAAATTCAGCTGCATCTTCGATTACAATAAATTCTTAGATGATAATCCTAGAGGATACACTTAGGTACCACTAATAATAAGTGCACGTTAGAACTTTGGGAGGACTTACTTAGTAGGTAAAATACGTGAGTCACAAGAAATATATAGAACTACTGCTTGAAATTATTCTGGACTACAAAAGTTAGGAAGCTCACCTTGTTTTCTTTTCAGAGGAAGTAATACAATACATAAAGCAAACAGTGGAAGAAGAAAGAGAAAGAAACGCAGAGAGTCGCGCGATGTTGGAGACCGAGCTGATGGAGTCACGCAGGTCTTCGGAACAGCTGGCTCAGCTGCAGGTGCTGAGAATGCAGATCCAGAACACCACTGCCGAACGACCTGTAAGTATAGATCCAAATCCACGTCAAAAATTTTACAACAGACTAAGTAATAGTACTTAGTAGTAAATAAAAGTGGTTCATCAGGTATCCAGATGGTTAGCTATGACCAATCCCAGGATAGCGGATTGGACATAGCTAGCTTATTTAAGCTGGCCAAGTGTGCAATGACGGGCTTAGAAGTGTACCTTAGAAATCATTATGGTGAATTTTCATGCATGTGAGTTTCCTCAGCCTGTTCCATTTACTGTAAAGCAAGTACCTAATACAAATCAGAGATGCGTGCCTTAATCCCATAATGCGAGTCAAAAGTCTGAAGTTTGAACCATTTGCTGCATGGATTGGCTATAAGTAGTACGTAATCGTAATCGTAGTGTTGAAAATTTAGGCACTATCCTGACTTGAAGTTTGAGGGTACAGATTAATAGGCGTTAGTAAATTAGGTACGCTCACTTTGCTAAAAGGCTAAGGAAACCTACACACCCGAGAAGTCTCCACAGAAATTCTGTAAAGTCTTTCGATCTACACTTAGCTAGTATAGCCAAAACTTTCTGACTAGAATATTCATGCGTACAGCCCAGTAGAAGGCCATAAAGGGATGTAACCATGATATTAGTAATGACCAATGCTTAATTTTCCAGTCAATAGATCGTCTAGCGGTTCTAGAAGTAGCGACGGCTGACGCTCGGGCAGAAACTGCTGAGCAAGCGTCAAGGATGGACAAAGTATCCCGTGACCTCAGGGCTTTGACCAAATCCTACCACAAGATGCGCAGTGAGCTGGCAGACTTCCAGGCTAAGATCAGTTTGGACAACCCTGATTTTGGTGGAGATAATGGTAAGTATATATCGTAGTTTCAGAACTTTGATTGGATTAGTTCCTGACTTCATGACTATGGGACCATCTGTGAGCCACGCATCTTCGAGTATTCGGGGAACATACATAAAAAAAGACTCCGACGAATTGAGAACCTTCCCTTTTTTTTTGAAGTCGGTTAAAAATCAAATAGCGCAAGTTACCTACGTACCTTGGCGCTTGGTATGATGATTATGTTAGGTAGTGTAACGCAAAGTAAATAGGTAAGTACAAAATTCAGATAATAGACATCAATGACCTTATGGTGGTAGTTGGTACATACAGTTAGCACTCGTTCTTACAAGCTTTTGTATGGTAATAAGGCTAAGCCCATTGATCACGGCTCACAAAGGAATAATCAAAACGTGTACCTACTCTATCCGGTTACCAATTCACCTTTTCAATCGACATTAAATAAAAGAATGATGTTGTCAAATTTATCTGTATCTATTCCTATAAGTATTGTGGCTGATGGCTCCACCATCATTTAAATAGAAAATTCTGTATCTACTGTTGGACTTTTCCACTAGTTGTATCTAAAAAGAGAATTTTCTCTCTCAACAGAAGTTACATGAAATATTAATATAGCCCAAAATGCGCCAAATAAGTATTTTTCCAAGTGAAGTCATAAGCACCCACTAAGTTGATCTGAAATTAAGAAATAGGCCACCCCTCTTTGCGAAGTTGCGGTCTCCTGAAGAATACAGGTCTCTGAAGAACTTTTGTCCATTCGTCTTCCAACAGACTTGCCTGGACATATAAGTCCTATAAGTACTTTGACGAGGACATACTTTAGGTCTAGTTGAATAACTTCTTTCTGAACTCAATTACTCAAAGTGACTACTCCATTGTAACAGGGCATCTAATATGGAGGATAGACAACTTCACCGCTCGCATGAAAGCCGCCAAAGACCACGATGCAGTTCTGAGCAGTCCTCTGTTCCGGACCAGTAGATACGGCTACACGTTAAAAGTAAGTTATAAATGAGCTGACCAAGTAAAACGGTTCTAGGTCCACTGTGATGAGGGTGGTTAGTGTGACACCTATGAAGAACCTGAGGATACGGTCATCAAAACATTTTACGCAAACCTTCTTCATACAAGAAAATGGTAGACTGTCAAAACTTTCCACAGACACACCACCAAATACCAAAATGGCGGAAACTGTCTCCATGGAACCGTGCGTGCCGACCGTTGACAAGGTGACCTGTGGTGAGGACCGCGGTCTAGAGACAATACTGCCGACGCTGACGGTTTCAAAACAAACATTTTTGGCACCGATAAACTGGCGACACTTTTACTTGCGGTGCGCCGCGTCCAGAGTATAGGTCTATTGATGTGAAATGAAATACATACTTGAGGCCCAATAGCTACTGGACCGACCTTGCTCCATGATAATCATTGAGATCATTGAGTCGGCTACAGACACCGAGAGCGGTCGTATCTTTATGTCACTAAGTATGTGGTTTACATCCAACAAACTTGCACGAAATGTTTTTCATCCACATTTCCAATGATACTAACCGCTAAGATGTAGAACGCCCTTCCAGCCTCCGTGTTCCCAGCTAAAAAAATCTGGGTGCCTTCAAAGGAAAAGTAAACAGGCGTTTTCTAGGCAAGCGCGCTTTAACCTAGACCTCATCATTGCTTTCCATCAGGCTTGATTGTCGTCAAGTGCAAGCCGATCAGCGCACAAAAACAGTCCTATTAAATGCACCTTTGCCTGTAGCTAGGGCAATAGGGTGATCCCTCCAGGCAGGTGTTATACCTGGGGACCGCTTATGATCCAAGTGTGTGACGTCAGAACTTGTATTTATACAACGCGTAGAATGCTTCGTCAGCGTGTGCTAGGGGACTGGTTACGCCATCTATCATCAGCTATCGAAGACCGCTACACACCTATTTAATGAAAGTACTTAATTACTTTCCAGGCTGAAGTTCACCTGAATGGAATAGGCAAGTGGAAGGGCCGCCACATCACCAGTACGGTGCGCCTGGTGGCGGGGCCCTACGACCCGCTGCTGGAGTGGCCCTGCGACTTCAGCGTCAGCATCATCCTGAGAGACCAGCCAGCCAATAAGAACCAGGTCAGATCTTGGATCATACGCAATGGAGATGGATTGGATTCACGGATTGAACAATTGGACAACCGTAACCAAAATAGTTCAACGACCTCCCTGGCGCAGTGGTGGCGCGGTGCGCTAGGATTCGAGTGGGAGGTCGCGGGTTCGATTCCCGCCACGGGCCTATTTGGTATTTTATAATTTCTAAATTGGCTCAGGTCTGGTCTGGTAGGAGGCTTCGGCCGTGGCTAGTTACCACCCTACCAGCAAAGACGCACCGCCAAGCGATTTAGCGTTCCGGTGCGATGCTTGTAGAAACCGTTGGGGTAAATTTACTTACCCTTCCAGGTTAATACGATAACATCTAAGGCTGCATCATCACTTACCATCAGGTGAGATCGCAGTCAAGTACTACTTAACTTGTATAGAGTAAAAAGAAAAAAAAAACGTGTTGCGAATAAAGAAGAAGAGATATATTTCTGAGCGTTTTTGGAAATTATCATTACCGATACAATTCATTGTAGTTTCCGATAAAATTAAAAAAACCGGTCAAGTGCGAGTCGGACTCGCGCACCGAGGGTTCCATACTAATAAATATATACGGGACATTTTTACACATCGCAATCTAGGCCCAAAGTAAGCGATAGCTTGTGTTATGGGTGCTAGATGCCTGATAAATATATATACATACTAATATACATGAATATAATATATTGAAAAACACCCAGACACTGGAAAACATTCATGCTCATCACACAAACATTTACCAGTAGTGGGAATCGAACCCACGACCTCCGGCGCAGACGGCAGGTTCGCTACCACTACGCCATTCGGTCGTCCATAAGGAAGTAAAACGTTAAAAGAATCCACTTTTGTTCATGAATATACGAGTATAATTTACACGCACGCAAAAATCTACTATCCCTTTCACTACGACACAGTTGGAAAGAGATGACTCTAATGTTTAGAAATAGCTCTATCCCTTTGACACTCACCAAAGTGCAAAGGACATTATATTTTTAGACACGCTTAATTTAAAAACTCTAAAACAGAATCGGTACCCATTGTCTTTCAGCTATGAGTTATGACATTCTCGTAACGTTTTGCACACACTCAGTGATGTGATACAAGAAAAAGAAAAAATATTAACACTGAAAAATGAACTTTACACTTTTTGGCTTAGAGTGTAAAATTTAATGTATTTCATCATAGGAAATACAATGCTCAACTTTGACGCGCTTAAGTAATTTCAATCTCGGAACTGTCGACCAATATGGCGTTTTGAACTACATTCAATTTTACGCTCTATGTCAATTGTATTAAAATTAATTTTTCAGTGTTCGAAAAAAATGTTTTGAATTCAATATCGTCTGCTTATAATTATGTACGTAAATACCACCATCTTTTTAACCCTTAACTGGTATCGTGGGGGCCGCGCGGCCCCCACGCATGACGTTTTCTTGGTTTTCTAATAAACTAAGCATCGTGAGCATCCGCCATTTTAAGTATTCTCATTACGTCGCTGTTCGCGGTGGATGTCGGAATTTCGGCGCTGTATCACTTACTGGGATCCAGGTACGCACGTGTTGGGGTCCGCGCGGCCCCCACGATACCAGTTACGTAAGTTTTTTTGCATAGGAATTTTGATATTTTGTGATAGAAAAAAGATGGAAAATTTGCGACGAAGTGCAATAATTGTTCGCAATTCATTTGCAAAGTCCATAGTAGCACAAAAACACTATAAATTGTAAAAAAAACAATTGTATAAAATTAACAAAGTTTCTTATTAGTATTTTTCAGCCTTGAGATTAGAAGAGATTTACTTCATGTTGATTTTTGTTAAATTTTGATTAGAGATTATAAAACTTAATTTGTGTTTTACTTTACGTGTCATATATTAAGTAAAATAATGTTATTTTTGATTTTAACTTTTTAAACTATAATTTTCATTGATATTTGTAAATTACAAAAAAATATTACCAAAATGTTGACACTATTTTTTGATCTCTTCTAGTATTGTACTAAGGAGATTTATATAATTAAAAACTATTTGATTACATAAAATAAGCCTATTATTTATTATTTCTAACCATGTATTCAAGTACATAGTTAAAACTTACTTGCTAGAAGCAAACATACTATGGGGGCCGCGCGGCCCCCACGATACCAGTTACGTATGTCAAATTTACGATACCAGTTAAGGGTTAAACATATCACGAATCATATCACATCACGAAATGTAGCCGACACGTAACGTGAATAGCCCCCAGGTCATTTAAAATCTCGGCTAGGTGATCGCTGCGTCTTTCTTCCTCCAGCTCGCCCATACTATGTACAAAACTCAAAAACGTCACTTTCCACAGGCAATGGACATAGTAAAGTCCCTCGACCTACGCCGCAAGTCTTCATCGCGGCGTCACGACTACGACACGAGCGACGACAAGACCAAGTCCACGGAGACCCTGGACAGCATGGGCGTCGTGCAGATGAAGAGGCAGTACATCTTCATCCCGCACACCAGTCTCGACAAGTTCGAATACGTTAAGAATGACGTCATGTTTTTGGAGTTTTTGGTCAATCAGTGATCAGCAGGGCATTATTGAAACTAAGTTTCTTTTCGGACGCTACGGCGGAACGGGCTAACATTCATTTGTAATTTTTTAGAAAAAAAATTTTGAAGAAAAATATTTTGTTCCGTGATGAGGTTTGAAGCAAAACTTCAAAGATTTAAGTATCGAACCGCCTACACTAGGTAGGTACAGTACTTATACTGTCATGTCCGAATTTTGCTATCTGTCCCTAGATTATGTAAGAGAAACGTATCGTATTCATCGTTATTGTATAATGGTTTACAAATTCTGCCTGCCGATTGGTTGCCTGATTTACGTCAGCCAATCGGAGAGCAGACTTTGCTTACAATTACGATTACGAATACGTTTTTCTTACGCAATCAGACCTGTCTGAATGAGTTTATAAATAGCGAGTCAATCCTATGCGAATTAATACAATGCGAAAGAAACTTCGTTCCAACAATGTATGTACTATGTAGTTAGTATGTATTAATGTATGTAAGTATGTCTGTTTATAGCTGTTTGCCAAAACTTGATAGTTGAAGAATAATAATTAAGTAAAGTGTATCTTTAGTACCTAATACATTACCCAGCATGTTTAGCTTATTCTAAAAATTTAAGTGGACAGAGACGCGGGACAAACCTAGTATATTTAGAAAAAGCTCGAACTTTATTACTATTTTATCTAGATTTTAATTTTTAATTATAAGATTATTTTTCTGTAAATAATTATTGTATCATGACAAGATAAGCAAATGCACCCTCTTCGAATTGCGATGGCAACATTTTGACATTATAAATTTTATAACAGAATTTACTACTTACTTACTTTTTTAGGTTAAAACTCTTCCTCTCCTTTAGCTTTAAGCTTATTTATGTTATTATCTTCATTATAATAAAACAATATTCACGGTAAATATAGTGTTTATTTATTAACATAAAAACAAGTAAATACAACATTTGGCCAGCAATATAGGTACATCGAATTAACACAACGGTTTTTTAACAACTCAGTATAGGAATATCTCTTTTACATAATTTCATACAAACGATCTTACTAGGTTATTAAATATAGTATCTTATCTTTATATGTATATATATATAAAAGAAAGTCGTGTTAGTTACACTATATGGCTAAAGATTGGTGAGGACGTAGTTTAGAGCCAGGAGACGGACATAGGATACTAGGTATTTATTCCGTTCGAGAGAAAAAAAAAATATGGCAAAACAACGTTTGCTGGGTCAGCTAGTAGTATTATATAATATAGTGCTACAAATTTATCGAGCCAGCGGGGCTAGACAAAGTAACAGTGTTTAGCGTTGACGACAGTAGATAAAAATGTATGGACAAAACAAGTGACTGTAGAAAAACCACGTGACCGTAAAGAGTATAGAGAGTTGATTTTATTTTTCCTGTAAAATATACGTTTATTCCTATTAACCGAAATTATTTCAGATTTTAGAAACGACAAACTTCGGAGATAAGGGGGGGAACGGTATTTTTTGACAGTTTGTCCAACAAATTAAAAACTATCAAGTACCAAAATAAATAAAAATCTGTTATAGAATATACAAGTAATGCCCTTTCTTACGAATTCTGATACCCCACTGAATATTTTGAAATTTCAACGCCCCGCTTTTCCCCCCCTTTTGAATAGCAATAAAAACGATTTTCAAATTGTTATGATTGCAACCGCGTTGGGTCACTATTTCCTAAAACTATTCCTAATTTCAACTCGATAGCTTTAATAGTTACCTACTGAAATAATCGAGTGTGACAGATGGACGGATGGAGAAAGTCTCACTATAAGAGCGTTTCCACATTATCCGATCCGATATCGGTATCGGACAACGATACGATATCGGGGTAAGTAAAATGTATGAAATATGTACCTGCCTTTCACATTGTCCGTTCCGATATCGGAGCCGACACCGATATGCTGGCGGCACCATCGGACGCCCGTGAGCCGTCGGACGATAATGTTTGTATGTGTGCTATACGTGTATCTAAATTGTCTCTGTGTGCGTAGAGCCCGATACGCGGCGGCCATTTTGAGCTTGTTTACTAGTTTGGTTGTCATCATGGCGTCGTCATCATTTAAATACAATATAATTACATTATTTGAACTGGTAGAATCTAAACCATGCTTGTGGGATAAAACTCAGGAGGAATATGAAAAAATAAAATGCTCCCTCTGAATATCTAGCTTCCACAATGGGATGTATCCATTACTGTCTGAGGACAGATCTTTTTTTGCGTCTCAATTATAATAGATACAGCAAATAAAGTTTTCTATTATAGTCTACCATGATGACCTGCCCGCGCTAAGCTATCTATATAGTCTATCTTATATAGTATATAAGTGAAAATAGCACATGGTGTCGGCTATCGGATGTCGGCTATCGTCGTCCGACACCGATATCGGATCGGATAATCTGAAAACGCTCTAAGGGTTCCATTTTTACCATTTTTGTATGGAACCCCAAAAACGAAAAAAAAACTTGAGAGGTGTCAAGGGACACTCGGATGTAACGAAGTATATCTGGCTTGCTTTCTATAAGAGAGAGAGACAGACAGACAAACAAGCGCACGCCGCACGACTTACAATAGATTACTATAGTAAAAAGTGTTTTAACAACTCTTCGTCTTAATTTTTTCCGTCTAGCACCCTTCCGCAACGCGCGATAAGGAATTTCGTTCCAACAATAACACAACTCACTGTAAACAACCAGTTTCATTTACAACCGTCGGCACAGAACACTAAATAGTAACAGAAGGTCAACTCCGCACAATTATTTAAAGAAATAGCGACTCTAGCGCTGACACAAAAAGTGTGATTCAGTTCGCAATAGCGCCTGGCTCCGCCCTCAAAATCGACACGCAACAAACGCTATGTTGTAGTCTCTTTCTATCGCCTAACTTTATCTCTTACGACGTACTCAGACTGCCGTAGTCAGACGGCGCGTAAAATAGACCGTACAGAACTAGCGCGTGCAACTCGACCCGCGAGCGGCAACCATCTGAAATATTGAGGTCCGGACCCCTACTTGCAGCCGGGACGGCCACGTGATAAGTGAGACTGGCCTGCTGTCGGCTCATAAAAGTTTGTGGCACTACAACAGACACCGATGAGAAACTTCAGGATATGGTCATCCGAACGATTTACGTAGCCCTTTTTTCGTACACGCAAACAGTAACGCCATCTGTCAAAATTCTGGCTACAGCGTGGCCTTACCGTTTGTGACAAAACATTTTTTGGCACCGATATACTGGCGTCGTTCGCCCTGTCAAGGATGTCAATGATGGATGTGTTATTATGATGGATGTATATTATCTTAGAGCAAGGTTTTGTACTGCTCCAGGAACTGCTCTTCCTCAGCCAGCGACGTGCTGAGGTAGTCGTCTTCCTCGGAGCGGATCGCTGACTGCAGCCGACGCAACGCCAGCTCGCGTTGCTTTTTCCTAAAAACAGAATAGACACACATACAGGACCTGGCGAAACGCGCGACAAAGTGTCGCTTATTTACTGGTGACAGAAATTGTTGTGTTGATAAATATAAATAAATAAATATATACGGGACATTTGAACCCATCGCAATCTAGCCCCAAAGTAAGCGATAGCTTGTGTTATGGGTACTAGATGACTGATAATATACATACATACTAATATACATAAATATAATATATTGAAAAACACCCAGACACTGGAAAATATTCATGCTCATCACACAAACATTTACCAGTAGTGGGAATCGAACCCACGACCTCCGGCGCAGACGGCAGGTTCGCTACCGCTACGCCATTCGGTCGCCAACGATAACGGTGTCAGTATAAAATACTTCAGTAAAAAGCCGAACGCAGTATTTTGTGAACCGCGTCCACGCCGCCTACTTTGTTATTTATTCCCAAGGGACGGTTGAGACTTTCTCCGTCCGTCCGTCTCACTTGATTATTCTTGTATGAAAAGGTTTTAAGTACGTAAAATGTTAAGATCTGATCCTCAGGTTCCTATCGGTGATCAACAAAGATTTATTATCCTTTACCTTTAAATCCCATACCTTTAAACGAGCAATTCTTGTATATATATTTCTATATAATCTGAATCTCGGAAACGGCTCCAACGATTTTCTAGGGGTTTTGGGGGCGATAAATTAATCTAGCTAGGATTCGTTTTTAGAAAATGTCGTATTTACCAAAAAAATATATATATAATGGCGATAAAGTAAAACTATTACAGTATGCTGCCATCTATTGGTCAGTAGCTGTAATACTACCGAACAAAGCTCGGTCACCCAGATATTCATTCATTAAACCAGCTATTTCATTTTGTTTTATTTTATTTAAATTAAGGGACAACAAACAGTCATGCACTACAAAATTAACTTTTTTTTTTGGTTTTGGGTACCTAACTTATATTTTAAATGTTATACAGTTTAATGTGGTCCCTGGTTACCTTTTTAGTCTGAGCACTTTCCTCTGTTGCCTGCTAGAAGCCCCGGCGCCGCTCGTCGAAGGATTTGAGGGATCACCTGGAATATAAGGTTTACCAAAATTCACACAAACTGTTGACGTCACTTTTTTTTAATTATTATTGACTAGCGGCCCGTCCCGGCTTCGCACAGGTAGACATAAATAGGTACAGATATTTAAGTTATAAGCATGCTAATTAAAACGACCATGAATCACTAAATTAGCATTACCATTACACATATTGGGAGGGCTTAAATTTCTTAAAAGCATAACAGGCGTACCTATTTTTAATTTTAGTATGGTGCACCCCCTTCTCCCGCACTGCCCCTCTCACCCCCTTCGCAGCGTATGCGATGAACGGCATTTTATGGCTAATTTTTTTACACCTTCGGTTGGTTTTAATAGGAATTTCTAAAGATTTCTACAGTAATCTAGTACTAAATATAGCCTATGTTACTCAGTGATAATGTAGCTTTCTAATGAAAAAAGAATTATTAAAATCGGTCCAGTACTTTTTGAGTTTATTCGTTACATACAAAAATACAAATCTTTCCTCTTTATAATATTAGTGTAGATAGTGTAGATTAGTGTAGATGTAGATAGGCTTGCGCTTGGCTACAATCATATCTGATGGACAGCAATGATGAGGTCTAGGTTAGAGCGCGCTTGCACAGAAAATGCCTTATCTCTCAAATCAAATCAAACAATTTATTTGCAGACATGTGTTAAGTATAAAGATTACATAGAAGTCAGGGTTTCAACATGTCTTGCCACATAGGCGTGCAAATACATTTAATTTAAAATTAATTAGAGAAGTCACAATATTGTAAACTAAATTAGTCAATATTTTCTATTATTCTAAGATTGCTCTTTCAATAAGGAACTCTTGAAGTTTGGTTTTTAACCCACCACAATCTCTTATCTCTTTTGGCAATTTATTGTATATTTTAACAGCGATCACGCAAACGCTTTTATTAAAGTATGAGGTATTATGAAGGGGATAACGGAATTTATCTTTACAGCGTTCTCGATTATGCCTTTCGAATAAGTATTCTCCGCTCTTTAAGGCACCCAGAATGTACTTAGTTGGTAACACCTCTGTGTTACCAACTAAGTACACTGGAAGCGCCGAGTATATAATATTACCAACGTACGGTTGGAACGCCTCTAGAAACGTGACAAAAAATGTTTCGACATATCAACCAATTTTTTTCTTCCAGATTTCAGCCTTTCAGCCTCCATGTTCCCAGCCAAGTACAATCTGAGTTCCTTCAGCAGAAGAGTGAATAGACATTTTCTAGGCAAGCGCGCTGCACCTCAGATCTCAGCGTTACTCGCAAGGTTATCTACAATAAAAAAAACTTGAGAGGTGTCAAGGGATCAGATATACATCGTTCATCCGGGTGGATAGAACGAAGTATATCTGGCTTGCTTTCTATAAGAGAGACAGACAGAGAAACATGCGCACGCCGCACGGCTTACAATAGCTTACTATAGCGAAAAGTGTCGTTACAACTTTTCGTATGAATTTTTACCGTCTAGCCCCCTTTCCAACGCGCGATAAGGAAGTTCGTTTCAAAAAAAAAAATTTTGGTTGTCTGTAAAGTCGGTTTACGGACGATAGATTTACGTGATAACGTCATAATTGGCCTCTATTATGACGTCATCACGTAAATCGATATCACAAATCGACGTTATCACAAACGATAGTCGTTTTATCGTGCCTCTCTATCGCTTGTTGCGCGCTCTCGCTTGCACGCACAGGCTCAGGTGGAACGTTACTATTTTTCATGTGCGTTGCTGGTGTTCATCAATTTATTAAACGTTATCACGTCAAAAACATAGGGATTCACATCTCTCGGCGACTTGCGGTTCTTGTTATATTTTTGTGCCTCTTTGGTTTAGTCCAATGGGGGTACTCACACAGCTGAAGGAAGCCCCCTACAAGGAGGTCCACAGCCCGGTCGATTTGGTTCCAAGACAGACGGAGCGCGCTGCGAGCTTCCGCTACCGGGTACCCCATCGCTTCCAGCTGCAAAATAAATAACAGAAATGAAATAAGTTATCTTCAAAAAACTATATGCGTGACGGTTTTTTTTGTTATTATTTATTCACTAGCTTTTGCCCGCGGCTCCGCCCGCATTAAATTCTATTTTTAACCGACTTCAAAAGAGGGAGGAGGTTCTCAATTTGTCGGTTTTTTTTTATGTATGTTCCCCGATTCCTCGAAGATGCGTGGACCAATTTAGA
Source organism: Coenonympha arcania (assembly GCA_036785405.1). Lineage (NCBI taxonomy): Eukaryota > Metazoa > Arthropoda > Insecta > Lepidoptera > Nymphalidae > Coenonympha > Coenonympha arcania. Next base: position 549,002 of record JAWDAA010000030.1, on the reverse strand, counting down.
AAATTCTTTTTTTGTTTGAAAGGGTATAGTTCACAGATGGTCCCATAGTCACCAAGTCAGGATCTGATGATGGGATCCTGGAGAAATCGAGGGAACTCTTCAAATTTTATAAGCACACTTGAAGTGATTTGGGTATTGTTTGAAAGAGTATTTTTTTCCAGGTTGTCTTATGGTCATCAGGTTGGGATATGATGATGGGATCTTGGTAAAATCGAGGGAACTCTTAAAAATTTTACTAGTATACTTTAAGCGATTTTACTATTTTTATAGTTACTATTGCATTTCCTAGCAGTCATCAAGTAATGACTGTATTCATCAAGTCAGAATCTGATGATGGGATCTTGTAGAAATTGAGGGAACTCTTCAGATTTTAGAAGCATATCATTCTAGCGATTTGAGCATTTTTTCCAATGCCTTGCGCATTACTTGTTTTCCACTAAAAAGTAAAAAAATAAAATGGAAAATTGTTTCCAAAAAAACAACTTCAAATGCCACTACAAAGAGTGAAATAATTTTTAATTTACACCAATTCGAAGTCGAGTCGAATAATAAGCTTTGTGAATTTGTCACCCATGTTGTAGGACAGCAATAAAAATAACTAGTCCGCCATCTTGGGTGATCCGCCATTTTGAATAAAGAATGACGTCACACAGCTAATCATGTATTGTCATCCAAACTAACCGTGTGTACACAAGATTTCAGCTTAACGGTGTAGAAGCCGTATTTAAGCGATGTTGAATGAAGTTTTATGCAAAAACTATAAAGACAATTACTTTCAAATTTACAAGAAGCAGAAACACGATTGGATAAATTTTTCTCGATAGAAAGTTCTCCCAAAAGTTGCTCCAAAATCTCAGTTTTTCGAGTTTTAATCGGACACTACATTGGATGTAATTGTAATTTTTGTTTTAAAGTGTCGGTAATAATAATATCCAAAAATGCTAAGAAACAGATTTTTGATAACCAGCTTAGTTTTTGAGTAATTAGGTAAAAGGTCGTTTTTCTGTTATATTTTTCCGCGACGATGTATGTCGCACCTACCAAATCTCCGTGAGAGTGAGAAAGATAAAAATAAATTCAATAAATCCCCTTAACAGGGCGAAGATGTTTGCATCATCATAAGTTAGGCCTATGTGAAATAAATATATTTTGACTTTGACATCAAAATTGAGTTGCAAATTCCAACCGAACATCGTTTTAAATAAAAGCTTGAAAAAAAAAGTTACCTCAGCAACGAGCTTCTTGTCGGGCTCAACCAGGGAGTCGTCCTCGCCCTCAGACTCGGAGCTGTCTACCAGCTGAAACATAACATTACCATATTCACTGTTTTGGATACACTATAGGGACAACTCTCCACCACCCATGGCCCAATCAACCACGCGGTTAAGGGGGCCGAAACGCGTGGGGCCCGTTCGGTACTTTTTTTTTTTTAATGACAGAAAATGCCTAACGCATACTCCTCCGTCAGGGGAAACGGATGGGTTATGTGAGGCTTGCACCACCTAAAAACTGTCTGTTTCCACGGCAGACCTGCTGGCGGGAGTACGGGATTCACTGTCGTATTCACCGCGCTCCCGCCAGGTCTCGACCAGCCACATCAGCAGCGGGTCCCTTCATGGCCTGTCTATGTTTTGGGCAACGGACGGCCCCTAACGTCCGTCGCCCGCCCGTTCGGTACTTGCTCTTGCACTGTTTTGAAAAGAATGGGTTACTTGTAGCGGTCTTCGATAGAAATTCCGATAAACGTCATAACTAGTCCATTAAAGTAGTGTTACTATCTAGCTGCAGACTCGGTCATAAATCATTCGAGTGTTTCGCTTTTATTATTCTGCAGTAATGCACAACTCAACAAACAACAACAAAAGCGAAACACTCCAATGACTTATGACCGGGTCTGCAGCGAGATAATAACACTACTATAGTGTGCAGTATGCAAGTTTTCAACGAGCGCTCTGTAAATACAACTTCTGATGTTATGCAGTCCCTGACTGGTTAGCGAGCAGGGCCGCAAGTCGCAGCAATCGCTTGCGCCATTGCCAGCGCGCCACGCTTCGTGCGGTGGATGTCAGGTCATCTGCAGCTGCCGGATGTCAAGAGACCTGACGTCATAAGACGCAATACCGCCTCCTCGCCGCTTGCCGATGGGCACCCGTCGGGACATCACTGGCGGGCACGTCTGCAGCGCCGAGGAGTCTTCAGACACAACGGATCAGGAATGATCCCAACCAGTGTCACGCCTTAAGTTGTAGGCGGCGTTGAGAACACTGAAAGGGGCCATCGCGCCGAGCAGGAGACCTCGTGACTTGCGGGTCCGCGTGGAAGACCCGAAGAGAAAGGGATTAGAGACATAATATCCTCGGACCGTCACCGCACCCCAGGTATAACAACTGTCGGGAAATTCCCCTATTGCCTCGGGTTCACCACACTGACTGACATGGTCCGTGTACTCACCAGCTCCGGCTGCTCTTGTATGAGTCTGACAGCGTCTGTCACGCTGTTGTTAGAGTTCCGCAGCGCCGTGGTCGCCAGCCGTCGAGTGTAGCCCATGCCTTGCAGAGCCTCCACCAGCCGAGGGTTCACCGGAGACCCGTCTTCGTGAGACATGGTCCGTGTACTCACCAGCTCCGGCTGCTCTTGTATGAGTCTGACAGCGTCTGTCACGCTGTTGTTAGAGTTCCGCAGCGCCGTGGTCGCCAGCCGTCGAGTGTAGCCCATGCCTTGCAGAGCCTCCACCAGCCGAGGGTTCACCGGAGACCCGTCTTCGTGAGACATGGTCCGTGTACTCACCAGCTCCGGCTGCTCTTGTATGAGTCTGACAGCGTCTGTCACGCTGTTGTTAGAGTTCCGCAGCGCCGTGGTCGCCAGCCGTCGAGTGTAGCCCATGCCTTGCAGAGCCTCCACCAGCCGAGGGTTCACCGGAGACCCGTCTTCGTGAGACATGGTCCGTGTACTCACCAGCTCCGGCTGCTCTTGTATGAGTCTGACAGCGTCTGTCACGCTGTTGTTAGAGTTCCGCAGCGCCGTGGTCGCCAGCCGTCGAGTGTAGCCCATGCCTTGCAGAGCCTCCACCAGCCGAGGGTTCACCGGAGACCCGTCTTCGTGAGACATGGTCCGTGTACTCACCAGCTCCGGCTGCTCTTGTATGAGTCTGACAGCGTCTGTCACGCTGTTGTTAGAGTTCCGCAGCGCCGTGGTCGCCAGCCGTCGAGTGTAGCCCATGCCTTGCAGAGCCTCCACCAGCCGAGGGTTCACCGGAGACCCGTCTTCGTGAGACATGGTCCGTGTACTCACCAGCTCCGGCTGCTCTTGTATGAGTCTGACAGCGTCTGTCACGCTGTTGTTAGAGTTCCGCAGCGCCGTGGTCGCCAGCCGTCGAGTGTAGCCCATGCCTTGCAGAGCCTCCACCAGCCGAGGGTTCACCGGAGACCCGTCTTCGTGAGACATGGTCCGTGTACTCACCAGCTCCGGCTGCTCTTGTATGAGTCTGACAGCGTCTGTCACGCTGTTGTTAGAGTTCCGCAGCGCCGTGGTCGCCAGCCGTCGAGTGTAGCCCATGCCTTGCAGAGCCTCCACCAGCCGAGGGTTCACCGGAGACCCGTCTTCGTGAGACATGGTCCGTGTACTCACCAGCTCCGGCTGCTCTTGTATGAGTCTGACAGCGTCTGTCACGCTGTTGTTAGAGTTCCGCAGCGCCGTGGTCGCCAGCCGTCGAGTGTAGCCCATGCCTTGCAGAGCCTCCACCAGCCGAGGGTTCACCGGAGACCCGTCTTCGTGAGACATGGTCCGTGTACTCACCAGCTCCGGCTGCTCTTGTATGAGTCTGACAGCGTCTGTCACGCTGTTGTTAGAGTTCCGCAGCGCCGTGGTCGCCAGCCGTCGAGTGTAGCCCATGCCTTGCAGAGCCTCCACCAGCCGAGGGTTCACCGGAGACCCGTCTTCGCATATACCGAGCTTGCGTTGTTCCCTGGAAAAAGGGCTTTTTAGTTCTTAAATTCGACTTATAGAAAATGTAATGTGTGCAGTGATCCAATCGGAATTGACGAAAACAAAAGCATAGAGCTTGGAAATTGGATATTATTAAGTTCAAAATCGTAATTAAGAACATAATATTATAAGAAAATTGTTTAAAGTAATACTTTCAAGTATCATTCATTAGTTTAAAAATGGTACAAAATATTTCATTTGGATGAACTGACTTCTCTTTGCGATGCTTCTCCCGGGCCTCTTCCCGTTCCCTCTTCCTGTCTTCTAGGTGGTGGTGCGCTCTGTCCAGGTCCCCACCAGTTGCCCTCAGCCCCGTCATGGCCTGTCCGCGTGACCAGCCCAGCTCCATCAGGGCTTGCACTGAAGTTTCATCCACCTGAATTCAATACTTTAACATAAGCTGTCAATATTTTTTGTCATGTTGTTGAAGTGGCAGTGGGCGGGCCATATCTGTCGCAGAACCGACGGCAGTTGGGGCAGATGTGTTCTGGAGGGGAGACCGCGTACCGGTAAGCGCAGCGTAGGACGACCTCCTGTCCGCTGAACCGATGACCTAAAGAAGGTCGCTGGTAGCGGGTGGATGAGGAAGGCGGAGAACCGTGTGTGGTGGCGCGCTCTCGGAAAGGCCTATGTCCAGCAGTGGATATCAATAGGCTGATAAAGTAAGTAAGTAAGTTTTTAGTATAAAAACTAGGCTGATAAAGTAAGTAAGTTAATTTTGCAGTGCTGATTACGAAATTATAGCGTCCATTTTCAAATCCAAGTGTGTCTAACGACAATCCCAAAAATATTATGCACGTTGCTTAAGCATCAATGAAAGTGTATTTTACTAAAATCAAGAAAAATAAATGATGATTTTACAAATTACCTCCTTTCTTTCTTGTCAGCTCCAAGACATTTCTGGAAAATAATACAGCAGTTTCCAGGACAGTAGGAGACAAAAAAACACAGGCACCAATTTTGAATGGAAGAAAGCGTTAATTAGCGGGAAAGATATAATCTGTTACTTGAAAATAATTTGTATGGTCCAATATGCAGGAACACCTCCCACATAAAACACCACATCCAAAATTTTCTTTGACACTGGAACATCCTTAGGAGATGTTGACTTCACAATGTGGTTTTGCATTGTGAATTTTCAATGTCTTGCTAATTACAGTCACCAATGTTTCAGAAGTTTTGTAAGGTACTATTGATAAATAGTGAGTACAGACAAAAAATATGGGGGTCACATGAATACCTGCCCTAATCTTCGTCCTAAATAAAAGAAGAATTAAAACCTTGAGATACTTCAGCTCGGCTTCTGCTTTCTCCAGCAGGGCCCTGGCTTCAGCGCGCTTGTTCTGGTGGTAGGCCACGATGCCTTGCAGCAGGTACAGTCGCATGAACAACACTCGCTCGTTGGCTGAAATACAGGTGATTGTGTCCAGATGGTGTTCCATGTTACGCAGCTTAGTATGAACTCTAGACGGCATGATATGCCGTGAAGTTTGTATTCAGCAATGTTGAGTCTATTACAAAATAGTATTACTTCTACAGTGAAAATCTTAAAATAAAAAAAAATAAAAAATAAAGGGTCTCGACTCTCGACAGACGAACAAACAACAAAGTGAACCTATAAGCAGGCCAGTCTCACTTATCACGTGACCGTCCCGGCTGCAAGTAGGGGCCCGGACCTCAATATTTCAGATGGTTGCCGCTCGCGAGCCGAGTTGCACGCGCTAGTTCTGTACGGTCTATTTTACGCGCCGTCTGACTACAGCCCTAGTACGTCGGAAGAGATAAAGTAAGGCGATAGAAAGAGACCACAACATTGCGTTTGCTGCGTGCCGATTTTGAGGACGGGGCCAGGCGCTATTGCGAACTGAATTGCACTTTTTTTGTCAGCGCTAGAGTCGCTATTTCTTTAAATTATCGTGCGGAGTAAACCTTCTAGGTACTATTCAGTGTTCTGTGCTATAAGGGTTTCCTTAAGGTTTGGAATCACGGGATTGCCCACAGAGGTGAACTCAAACAGGGGTATCGGTTATAAAAACAGTGTGAGGTGTCACGGTGTTGCAAATTCAATTGTTTCCCATCAATGAAATGCCCAAGGAACCAAAAGAGGTTTTTATTCCAAAAATCTTACTTTGCACAGACAATTACCCTTTGCCGGTGGTGTAGGCAATAGGGAAATTTCCCTCCAGGCAGGTGTTATGCCTGGGGACCGCTTGTGATCCGAGCGTGTGACGTCAGAACTTCTATATATAGCACGCTCGTTGAAAGCTCCGTCAGCGTGTGCTAGAGTACTGGTTACGCCATCTATCGTCAGCTATCGAAGATCGCTACAACCCTATACAGTGCCCGCCCCCCCATATATGCAGTGTTACTCTGGATGACTCACCGTTGGTCCCCTTCAGCGCGATGAGCCGCTGGTGTTGGTCGCCGTAGGTCGCGGTGAAGGCGTGCTCAGCGCGAGCCAGCCTGGCCGCCGCGTCGTTGGCGCTGGACAGGCTGCGCAGGCACAGGTAGCACCACGCTATGTCCAGCTGCAGAACCGCCACGTTGTCCACGGAGCTTAGGATGGAGGAACTGCATTCACTAGGGAGAAAAAAACATAAAGATGAACCAGAAGAAACAATAGAGTAATGTCGCAAGCTCAATAAAGCAACTGACACAAAATATCTGCTTTGTAGAGTTCTCGAAAGCCTTTGATTCTGTTACCCAGATGTTTTGGAAGACTTTACTAAATTGTGGTACATTACAACTTTTGCAGACTTGTCACCTTGTGTACAGATATGGTAGTGCATCAATTGTAAGACTGATAAAAAGCTGTAGACAATAGACAACATCACTCAAGTGCTGGTGTTCACCAAGGCTGTATCTTTTCTCCACTATTGCTCACCTTATACACTTTAGAAAACTGGGTGATTAGAATTGCATTTAGAGGCCATTCTATTAAACTATACTTCAAAATTAGACACACTAGACTTACTTTAACTGTCGATCTGCTTCCAATAGTAGTACAAGAGCCAACGAATAGTCTTTCTTCGCCGCAGCGGCGCGACCGCGTTCATGTAGGGCCAGTCCAACGAGTAAAGACCTTCTTTCTGCAGCAGGTAGCACTACTGCTTTGCCGGACTGATCTTCAAGCTGTAACAATGTATTTATACAATTGTGATTAAAGCTTTTTGCACGCTTGAAATAAGCCTGAACATGCTTAATAAAGGGGACTGTTCACTTTGTATGGGGGTTTTGGCCTGGAGTGGACAGTAACTGAGAGTAATAATTGTACATTAATTTAGTAGCTTTAACCAATAGGAATTAGAAAAATAATAAAGTTTTGTATCCAGGTGTTTCTAATTTTAGTAATTTGCACAGGTGTATAAGTAGGATTTTCAAATAAAAAAACATTATTTCTGGTATTTTTGTTTTATTAATCAGATTCATATGTTAATAGAATATTATCTAGGAACTGGGCAGGCCGATTAATGTGTTCCTGATACCTTGCCCAGCTCAAATACCATATTATAGTCATTACATGGGCACAGCAACCCACTGTTCGTCGACCCACCATGCAATTGCAGCAATATTGCTTTATACCTTCTCTCCCTGATTCATTATTATGATATAATATATAAACATAATATATTTTCCTGCTGATGTGCCTGCTTTGTATTTTTCCCCATAATAAAGTCAAATTCTCGGTCGACTGATAACCTTCCAGTAGGTTGCTGGCCATGTCTCTACAAACTTCAATAGTATAGGAACCATCTCCTCGTATGTGCTCCGCATAGTAAGACTGGGCTTGTTTTAATTGGTATGTCCCGCAAGCTATCAGGATTAATGCACTCAACTCAAGCCTGGGGAAGGGTACATTGTTAATGTTTACATTAATATTCACAAACTGTGCTCTTCTTCTATTCAAGTTATTTCTTGTCACAAAGTCCGCTAGGTCATTGTTGGTATTGAGTTTTTCATTTATTATTTCTAATAATAAATGGCGACGATGGTGACCACCACTAGTAGAAGGTTGATAATTAGTCCCAATGGATTGGTGTGACTGGTAAAGAGCTAGCGTCCAGCAAGTATGGCACACTACAGTGCTGTCAGTCACCTGTTAACAAAAAAAAACTTATGTCAAACTATAGAATTTAAAATGGAACAACCTAGAATCTTTATTATGATTAATTAATACTGACAATTACTTTTTTACTGCTCACATGCTGTATTTGTCTTGAATTAAAAATGTTACTTGTATTTTATCGTTTTGGCAAAGAGACTGCGACTTTACATTAGCGAGAAATAGCAAACAGTAGGTACTTACCACTTGGGGTGCAATCCATTGTCGTATAACGGACAAAACCTCTTCAAGTTCAAGGCTATGCCTTCTCCTGTGACTAACGTCGGTACCACAATTAATGCATCTCAATTCCATCGTGGGATTGAGTTCCATGTTCATGCCAAGGTCTATATTTGTAGGGCTTCTGACAGTACTGGTTGGGATGCCAGGGTCGTCGTTCAAAGCGTCATCGGAGTCCATGATCAAAGCAGAAGTCGGTAGGTATAGGAAAACAAAAACAAATAAATAACAAGTAACAAAAAATAACATTCACGGTTCACGAAGAGAAGATACGAATGCGAATGACTGTGACATTGAGTTGCCAAAATGACAGGTCAAAAAAAAGTCTATGGTTTAGGGTTGCCATATAACTCATTACGCAAAAACAAAATCGATTAAATCGATAACAATCGATAGTATAATAATTAATTAATTAAACTCCTTGTTTTTATTTATTTCATAACAATGTAATAATATAATTGTCATTTGTCAGTTCCTGTTTTTTACTCTTTTATGCTGACAAACGAATACTTTGGCATATTTTTAATAAATCGAGTAACAAACCATCGATTTAAATTATTTGAAATCGATTATTGGGAATATTTTTTAAGACTGGCAATGTCACGTAAATCAAATCAACACCGGAAATAAATGATTAGTGAATTAAGATACTTTTTAAATGAAGTTTTTATCAATTTATATTTACACAACTTTAAACCGCTAATAATCATGATTTAAAATAAGACATTTTTTGGCATAATTGCTTTTTTGTATAAATTCTGTCCACGCGAGGCCGAAAATGAACAATCCCCTTTGAGCCAAGCTCTTGAAACACATTCAAGCAGTTGAAATAATTATACCTCCATATATTCATCATCATCGCCCAAATCTTCAACATGTTCAGACAGTAACGTAGCATCGTCCAGCGTGGACTTCATTTCCATGTACATCTTGTCCTCTTTTTTCACTTGCTCCGGTGTTTCTGCAAATGGTAATAAATATCAACTGGGCAAGCACAAAAAAAAGTATACTTGTTTTCATGATTATCCTACTAATAATTCTACTCAGTGCAGGGCGCGTTTGAACCCTCGTAATCTAAGTTGTAAGTCTAGTTATAGTTATCAGCATACATATTATGCGACAAATATATTGACGTTTTACAAGAGCCTGTACGTTAGGCCTATGTGAAATTAAGATATTTTGAGTTTGAGTTGAGTTTAATATATATTTGATGCGTGATAAGTATATTTTTATTTCGATACAAAGAACAAACTTCCATTTGTGTGATTTTATTAAAGAAAATAATTTATGATGAAGATCTCCATTACACACCAAATCATTGTTAAGCTAAGATTTGGTACAACAATCAAATAACCTACCTTTTACACTCTTTCCATTTGTTTATTTTGTCTTTGACACATGAAATCACATGAAACAGATATAGCAATTGAGTGGGGCCGGAGAGCGATAAAGGTAAAGTGGTCTCTTTCTGGTCGCTCGCTATTGCTATATTTGTTTCATGTGTCAAGAGAAAATAAACGAATGGAAAGAGTATAGTATATTCTGTCCCTAAATTGAGGCTATTTAAATATTTGTAGCCAAACAAACTGCATGAAGCATTCTTACCAGCCATCACAAGAGCCATTAGTTGAGCACCGTTCTTGATACCTTGCTCCTCTAAGCTTGCATCAGGTTTTATCAGTTTTCCATTGTGGATCAGTTTGACCCTATAAACAAAAATTGTGATCCTCATTTCTGATACCAACTGCTAAGTTAATGAGTTTTAGCTTGTGTTCCCAGCTAAGTGTAATCTTTTCCTTCAAGCTAAGAATGAATTAATACTCCAAGCAATTAAGATTTTCATTGTAACCTATCTCTAATATTAAAAAGGTGAAGAGTTTGTTGTCTGTTTCAACACCCTTATCTCAGGAACTACCAAATTGGAAAATTCTGTTTATGCTGGGTAGTTCATTTATCAAGGAAGGCTATAAGCTATATAACATCACTCTATAACCTATAGGAACAGAGCATTTATAAAAAATGTTGCCAAAATGGGAAGAATGTTTCCGAAAGCTTCGATTTAGGCCTAACTATGCTCAAAATTGCAGTCAGGAAATCATCAAAGTAGCTAAGGGCAATATACCTATTTTTCATAACTCCAAGCAACTCTGCGAGTGATTCCACAAGCTCTTCGCCTCTTACAGTCAGTTGTTTGAGTATCTTCATAATGCGAGGCTTTTCTCCTGGCACTGTAGCCCGCACACGTAGAGTAGCACAGCCCGTCTCTTTGAACTCTTCGTTGGCTCTTAGCTTATCAATCGAGTGCAGTTGTAACTCGTGGAGAGCTTGGATTACTAGCTCTTGGTTTACATTTAATGATGAAGCATATTTGGTTGCTAGATCCTGAAATTGGTTAACAATGTTTACATTGAAATAAAGTGAATCAGTAAAAGATGATGGTAAGTGATTATGCAATTGTTTCAACGCTGCCTCCTCGTGCGTCCAACATCTACTGCTGCCTCGTGCAATAATTTCCAGCATGCAAAGTCCACACCATTAAGCGATGGAACATGTAATTTGGTAGGATGATAAACATAAAACGTAATTATTTGCTACACACAATTACATTGAAATTCAAAATGACTTGGTAGATGGTGGTACGTTTGTGACCAGTGTATGCAGCATACGCGTAGAAATAATTTTGTCTACATTTGTCAATCCCTTTTCTCTGTCTATCTGTATGGATTAGAAAGAGAAAAGAAATTATTTCCTATAAGTAGGTCCAGTCAAAACCAAAATAAATATTTAAAATGTGTTGTGTACAAGTGGAATACCTAACCTAACCTAAGGCATAAACTTTACGCGTTCATAGTTGAGTGTAGTATAGACCAGACTAGTCGCTGCCTGTGAAGAAATGAAATGAGGAAACTGGACATTGAGGATTGCCAAGTTTGTTTACCTCACAGAACACGTTTACCTTCAAGCTCTGTGATACTCCTCCATCGTCGCTGACGAAAGGAGGCTCCCACAGCTTTATCTTCTCTTCATTGAGCTTCGCCCTTAGTTTAATCAGCAAGTCCTCGTGCTCGAGACCCGTCTCCATGGCACTGGTACTCCGTGAAGTGAAACAAGTGGAATGATTTGCACAATCACGATGTTTTGGGCTAAAATTAGCCTGAGCCCGGAACAAAACAACCAGAAAACCACCACAAACAAAACAACATAGACATATAACACTATAGGGAGACAAAACAAAATTACGTCATTATTTTGCAGCGGACGCTGACAAGTGACATTGACATCGGCTCTCAGGAGCTCAGATGCATCGGGCATCGGCTCGGCATCGGCTTATGATCTGTCAATGTCAATTTACATGTTTGACACTGGCGGCTGTCAGATCTTTTTTTTTCTTAAATTAAAAACTTCAAATTCTAGGCTTTTATTATTATCAGTATTTTTTATCATAATAAATAAATCTGCTCAATAAAATTGCTACTAGAATTGCAAATGATTACTTATTAATTACACACTCAATAAAATTTCATAATCAAAAACAAAATCGAATTTTAAAGAACTTTTCATCAAGCGACGAGCAGTTATATTTTACGAAGCTTAACAAAATGAAGGTTTTACTAATATTCTTAGGTAAGAATCAATAGATCGCTAGACGGTACCTATCTATCACGATCTATGGACCGTACGATTTGGCAAGGTTTTGACCACATATTAAAGAGTTTACATGCTTTGGCGTTAGGTACATTATAGTCAAATACTCTATCAGCCACGTACATAATTTATACCACCGACGACCTGGGCCCTATTCATCAAACATTACAAGCGATTCGCTTGTAAATTTTTGCATTTTTACAAACGTGCATTCATCAAAACTACACGAGTAAATTACAAGCTACAAGTTATATCACTTGTAATACAATTGCTTTTTCACACGCATATTTGTAGTTTTGTTCATCAAAAATTGCTTGTAGCTTATAACTTGTGACAAAAAAGTTGAAGAGTCTTCGCGGACTCTTCACTTGTAGCCTACATAAGTAGACACTTAGTAGACATATGTAATATTTATATGTTATTAACATTTTCGCGGTTTCTTTCGGACTTTAAGTACTTAATCAACAAACTTAGTCAAATAAATAAGGCGGAAAAAACCGCCTTGTCATTGGCCAAAAACATTTTTTTTATTAAAAACAAGATGTAAAAAAACAATTAAGTACTTATATTTCACAGATTACTATTATATTTATGCATAGTCTGTGAAAAAAGACGTGAAACAAAAAAAGTGGAAATCAAAATAAAATAAAAACATTCTAATTAAATAAGTACTTATTCAAAATTATATCTTTGAAATATTCTGGGGAAAAATTATTACGTCCGAGAATTAATTTCAAGACTTTTTTGACGGACTATACGTCTCATTATTATAATAGGTAACTACGCACTTGTAAATAAATTACTTTCCTTTAGTCGGGGAGTTTCAAAAAAATTATTTAATCCTTTTTCAATCACAAGTCTGCAAAAGTCGTGGGTGTTTTAAAATTTTTTAATTTTCCACTTGTTTTATAGTTTTCGATTAATATATTAATGTAATTTAAATTATATTATTATTAAAAAATGAAAATTAATCTTCAAACTAGCCATTAGCTCCTCTAGCAGCGTTTGAAGGCATCATCCCTTCCAAGTCATAAAGAGACGTTTATTGTGGCGCCCCCTGCTGTTCAATCACAAGAACAATTATCTACGAACCATTGCCAATGACTCACTAATATTTTATACAAAACTGTATCCAAATCGGTTCAGTCGTTTTTGTAATAATTGAGAACATTCGTTTGCACTGTAAATGTTTTTTATGGCGCCCCCTGGTGATCGATGTTCGTAACAACTATCAAAGAACCATTGCCAATGAATACCAAACATTACACAGGAAACTGCATCTAAATCGGCCAAGCCGTTTTTGAAATAAATGGGAACATTCGTTTGCAATATAAATGTATTTTATGGCGCCCCCTGGTGATCGATGTTCGTAACAACTATCTCAGAACCATTGCCGCTGAACACCAAACATTATACAGAAAACTGCTTCTAAATCGGTCAAGCCGTTTTTGAAATAAATGGGAACATCGATGTGCACAAACGAACAAACAAACAAACAAACAAACAAACAAAAATATTTTTGCATTATTGGTTTTTGTGAACAATTTAACATACAAACAAACATAAAATCTTTTTAATAGAGTAATGTACAAACGGTCTCTCACCCTAAACGCATATACCCGTACTCCGTTCCGTCGTGGGTAAAAATACAAGTGTCTAAAATCTACAAATTACGTGAAATGATTTGATGAACGTAATTTACAAGAACTTGTGAATCTTGTAGCTTGTGAGCTTGAAAACTTGTAATGTTTGATGAATAGGGCCCTGCTTTAAAAAAAGGCTGTGACATACGGACGGACAGACAGACAGACAGACAGACATGACGAATCGATAAGGGTTCCATTTTTTGCCATTTAGCTACGAAACCCTAATAATTAATTTAGCTTTTTACTACAAGTAAATCACTTATTCCTAGTTAAAATGTTTAACTAGCCTTATTTTTCACAAGCAATATTCGTGATCCTGCACACCTGTAACTCCTACATCGTCATGTCTGCCAACATGGAGGATATCCATGCGTTGGCCAACCAGTTGGCCGCGTCTCCCGTGGTGGACCAAGTCAAGAAGATTGTGCGCCGTGCTTCTGTACAGTTCCAGAAGGAATTAAAGCATTTGCAGACTGCAAGGAGGCAAGGCCGGGAAAGCGTTGAAGGTAAATGAGTTCACAAGGATCCCTGGGAGATCTGGTTAGAGGATCCTGGTGGAAGAACTGATTTATTTTTATAGTCTTCTTACTTCTTTTCAATTGTTATGGCCTAGTACTGGATTCTCTTCCTAAACGAGACTTCAAAATCGGAAAGTTGTAATTTGGAACGGGATTTCCTCCGAGTTTTCAGAGCTATAGGCGACTATATCCCAGCACTTTAGGCATTTATCGCTCACTCAGACCCACGCTACGATACCTAGCGAACATCGCCGTGAGTCCCGCAGTTCAAATGAACTCCGTGACCCTATATCATAAATGTTTGCGTCACAGTTGAACTGTTACAGTTGGACTATTTACATTATAATTCGCTTCACGAAATATATGTTGGAAGTTGCGTTTTTACCTATATTTTGATTTTTTTATGGTAATCGATATCTCAACCGAGGTATTTGTAATATATCACACTTCACACTATAATATTATAAAGGCGAAAGTTTGTGTGTAAGTGTGTGTGTGTGTAAGTGTGTATGTTTGTTACTCCTTCACGCCGCAACTACTGAACCGATTTGGCTGACATTTGGAACATAGATAGCTTATAACCCGGATTAAAACATAGGCTACTTTTATCCCGGAAAAAATCCATACTTCCCATGGGATATTTAAAAAATCGATATCTCGGAAAGTAGAAAATAAAAGACGGAAGAACGGTTTCTTGACAAGAGGTGATCAGGATCTGAAGGTCTACGCGATGAATAGAAAAAAAATCCCATAAAGCGGAATTTTTTTACCATAGAAAATGTATGGCGAATGTTGAAGAGGCTAAAAGTTGGAAGACAAATAAGTGGGAAGACAGCACGCGGGCCACGTGTTGCCCGCGCCTCCACGCGCCCTACTAGTTAATATATATATAGCTGCTTGTGCTGATTGGCCACTGACTCACTGACTGATTGATCACATCTCCTGAACAATTTTGTAAAGCTACGTTTACACAATGGCGTATGCTGGCCCACTGCAGGCCATCGCACAACTGTAGGCCACGATCACTTGGTGTGTACACAATGGCGCATGGCTCATTGCTGCCCGGTGAGGCACTTGCGATGGACGTGGAAGTAGTTTAAGGCGAAATCAACGACTCTGCGCGCGAAATTCAAAATTTTCGTGGTTTTTTGCAATTTGTATGCTAGTTACAAGCAGAGATTTTTATATAAATAAACACGTGAAGACGACTGGAATTCCCGCAATTTGACTGCCATGAGCCTACTATGTCTTATTACCTTAAAAATTGCGAAAACCACAAAAAATTTGAATTTCGCGGGCACACCCGTGGCATGCTCCTTACGTACATGACTAAGTAATTTTTTATCATGTTTAGGCAAACCATAAACAATCTGCTGAGCGAAATGCTTGCAGAACCATCAGGAGAATTCGATAATTCGAATTTATCAATAATTTAATAATTATTAATTTGAATTTAGTAATTTAATTTTGTTGGAAGTAGTCGCAACAAAAGAATACACTGTTCAGCGGTCGGTGGCGAACTGAGCAATGGGCCATTGTGTGAACACTACAGACCACGCAACGCCACGATTCCTTTGAAGTGTGCGCCAAAAACCGACAACTTCCCGATCGCGCGCCATCGTCGACCATTGCCCGCCATTGCATACCATTTCCCCGTGTACACAATGGCGATGGCCTGCAGTGGGCCAGCATACGCCATTGTGTAAACGCTACTTAAGAAAAATTTTTTTTCACGGATGGGGTCGTATAGAAGAAAAAAATTCATGCGGAGGAAAAATACGGAGAGAGCCGATGATTGAGGATGCTCGACCAAATATCATTCGAAACTTCATCCAATTGGCAGTCAGCTGAAAAAAATTTCAAAATGGCGTATTCAAAATGGCCGCCAAACGAATTTCGTCGGTATCTCGGAAAGTATAAAAGATGGAAGAACGGTTTCTTGACAAGAGGTGATCAAGACCCGAAGGTCTATTCGATGGATAGAAAAAAATTCAAAATGGCGAATTTGTTTGGCCACATGTGGCCCGCGCATCCACGCGACCTACTAGTACATTTATATTATAGCTGGTCGTGCTGATTCACTGACTCATTGATAGCCTCTCCTGAACAATTTTGTATAAAACAAAATTTTTTGACGTATACTGTCATATATTTACAAGCCAAATGTCATTTGAAACGTTATCCAATTGGCAGCGAGATGAAAAATTTTCAAAATTGCGGATTCGAAATGGCCAATCTCGACGAACTCAACGAATCTCGCCAATATCTCGAAGAGTATAGTATGTAGATGAACGTTTTTTTTTTAATTATTACGTTTTTAATTATTATTTTGATAGTACACCTTGATAGTTACAGAGTCTCGTTGGTTTTATGGTAACATGATTTTGATAGTTACAGAGTCTCGTTGGTTTTATGGTAACTACTATCTTCGACTGCAGGTCTGGGCCGGGTTCCCCGGGCTTGTGCTATTTGTATTTTTCTAAAAAGTAATTAGTAGGTAGGTGAGGTATTTCTATTTAGTAGGAACCAATCTAGGGGTTGGAAGTTCAGAAATATCTCCCGCGCAGTTGGTAAATTTCTATTGACCGCCATGGCCAAAATAAAGTCGAGAGGATATTATTATATCATGTATTCATGAGAAACTCAGTATAGCCAAACAAAAAAAATCTCGTCTCCCTTACTGACTGTATATAGGTATAAACTGTGGTTACGCGTGATGGTATTTGCACGTGGTGGAATTTACTCTACCTACCTAATTTTCTTAGTTCGTATCAGATTTTCTTTGGAGCTTTTGAGGACTAGGTATTTTGAAAAACTCAAGAAACACTTACCATAATTTAATTTTATTACTAAATGTAGCAAGAGAATTTATTTACAAATAATTAAAAAATAAATAATTTTAGCGCGAAAGGAGCGTGAGTCGTGAAAACTTGCGCAGGTCCTTCTCGTATAGAGGCTCGTGAGCCACTGAAGTACATCGCTTATTCGATGCGTTAGATCATTTTATGACTTCTGTTAGGCGAAATTTTGCAGCAATTTTTTTATTTAAAATCTGTCTTTCCAATAAATAGGTAATACAATGAGCTTACTTTACGTATAATTTTTATGAAATTTAGTCTAAAGCTTTGGAAATGCCATTAGAAAAATCAACAAAAACGACCTGTTTTCAAAAATGTTTATGATCGAGGCAACTTTAACTTATCGTGTTTTCATGAGTACATTAAAGAGATAAGGCATGTATCTTTAATATTTATTTTTAACAGTGAAAAAAAAACTATTTTTTCATGACTTTGAATTGGTTTGAAAAGTGGCGTAGTCGCTAAAAACCGGGATAATGGGCCGTTAACATTTTCACCAAGTTTTACTTGCTTTAACATTGTGAGGAAACCTGCTCTAAAGTTCTATATGATGTTTGCAAGGTTTTGTGAAGCGTGACAACCCGCGCTGCTGCTAGCGTGGCGTAAGGAACTAAATTCAGTGGATCGACAAATGATCACGTGACCTATTGAAGACAACATTCTCATATAAGATCTTTTTAAATTACGTTCGGGAAGCATACCAAAATCAATCGTAGTAATAAAATAGTGGGTACCTAAGTCATGTAGGCCTGGGACTTAAAAATAGCTATTTTGCGGCAGAACCAAGCAATGACGCAAGTGATTAGAAGCATCAAAGAATCAGTGACTATGAGTGGATTAGAACATGGGAAGACCTTTTGATATACCTAGTAGCGCCTGCTGTTGGTGCATTTTTATGAAAACCATTCAGAAACCCGTCATCCAATACTATAATAATACGTCACTGTTCCAGAAGATACCGAGATCGGTCGTCGCTCGCGGCGGATCCTGAAGGATCTGATTGCACTGGGCAAAGACACGGGATACCTGGATCCTATCAAGGACGCTCTAAAGAAACTCTAATAAATTACACTGAATATGCAGTATCATTTATGCCTATCCTATTCATAAACTTAACTTGCAAGTTACAGGTAGTAATCTGTGGTTACAGGCATTTACGAATATGAAGAGTCAGTTAACAGAATGATTATTTATATAATTTTATTATGATAACTATTTCACGGCTTAACTAAGTTAACTAGGGTTCAAACGTGAGCATGTCCTCTTTCATCTAAGTATGTTTAAAGTTAGTAGGTTAGTAGGTTAGGTTACCTATAGGTAGCAGTAATTATTATAAATAATATCTGGGTGACGGAGCTTTGCTCGGTAGTATTACAGCTACTCACCAATAGAATAGATTTTTGGTAGGTAAATAAGTAAGGTACGACATTTTCTAAAAATGAATCCTAGCTAGATCAATTTATCGCCCCCAAAACCACTTGTATATTAAATTTCATGGAAATCGAGCAGTTTCCAAAATTCAGATTATATAGAAATAATATATTACACATAATACAAGAAATATATTACACATTATACAAGAATTGCTCTTTTAAAGGTATAGGATAATTGTCACTTGGTTATGTGCACACAAGTACACTGTACACAAAAACCTGTCAAGTGCGAGTCGGACTCGCGCACTGAGGGTTCCGTACTACAACCGGAGGAATAAAACCATAAAAACCACTTTTCTTATCGAACCGCAAAACTAACTTTGTTTTTAGAGGTTTAATGTAAATATCAAAAAAACTACTTATTAGATCTCGTTCAAACCAATTATCGGTGGAAGTTTGCATGGTAATCTACATCATATATTTTTTTTAGTTTTATCATACTCTTATTTTAGAAGTTACAGGGGGGGGGACACACATTTTACCACTTTGGAAGTGTCTCTCGCGCAAGCTATTCATTTTAGAAAAAAATGATATTAGAAACCTTAGTATCATTTTTGAAGACCTATCCATAGATACCCCACACATATGGGTTTGATGAAAAAAAAATTTTTGAGTTTCAGTTCTAAGTATGGGGCACCCCCAAAATTTATTACTTTTTTAAAAATTTTTATGAAAACCTTAATGCAGTTCACATAATACATCTACTTACCAAGTTTCAACAGTATAGCTCTTATAGTTTCGGAAAAAAGTGGCTGTGACATACGGACGGACAGACGGACAGACGGACAGACGGACAGACGGACAGACGGACAGACGGACAGACGGACAGACGGACAGACGGACAGACGGACAGACGGACAGACGGACAGACGGACAGACGGACAGACGGACAGACGGACAGACGGACAGACGGACAGACGGACAGACGGACAGACGGACAGACGGACAGACGGACAGACAGACATGACGAATTTATAAGGGTTCCGTTTTTTGCCATTCGGCTACGGAACCCTAAAAAGGGTGTTCCACATCTCAGTCGGTTTTTCGCAGAAACGGGGATGTTTTGTGAGATTAGATTGGATGTCAACTACATAAGGATGCCTCCGCTCTCAGCATCTCGCAGTTTTGGAAACTTGTAACTTTGTAATACTTCAGCAAGTTTAGTTTGTGAAGTTAAGTACATTTTCTAGTTATTGGCATTTTAGATGTAGGTAAGTACTAAGGGTTAATTTACACCGCAGCGGAATGGAATGGAAGCGACTTTTTTACATAGCATAATGAACTTTATGCCAATTGTATAACATACAATTGTTCATTCATTTTTGACGATCTCCCTGGCTCAGTGGCATGGCGACGCGCTCGGATTCGAGTGGGAGGTCGTGGGTTCGATTCCCGCCACGGGCAACTTTGGAATTTTATAATTTCTAAGTTGGCTCAGGTCTGGCCTGGTGGGAGGCTTCGGCCGTGGCTAGTTACCACCCTACCAGCAAAGACGCACCGCCAAGCGATTTAGCGTTCCGGTGCGATGCTTGTAGAAACCGTTGGGGTAAAATTACTTCCCTTACCAAGTTAGTACGCTAACATCTTAGGCTGCATCATCACTTACCATCAGGTGAGATCGCAGTCAAGTACTAACTTGTATGGAGTAAAAAAACATACCAAATATATAATTCTTGAGAATGCGCGAGGATTCCCCGGAAGACGCGCAACATTTTTTGGATCCTATTTAGTTTGTATCTTATAAAATTGATATAAAGTTCATTATGCTATGTAAATAAAATGGAAAATTCTTTCCAAAAAACCAACTTCAAATGCCACTACAAAGAATGAAATAATTTTTAATGTACACCAATTCGAAGTCGGGCAATGTTTTGTTCAATCATTAATAAATTATCGACAATACCAAGGACTATCATTGAATGAACGAAACATTGCCCGACTTCGAATTGGTGTACATTAAAAATTATTTCATTCTTTGTAGTGGCATTTGAAGTTGGTTTTTTGGAAAGAATTTTCCATTTTATTTTATACTTTTTAGTGGAAAACAACTAATGCGCAAGGCATTGGAAAAAATGCCCACATCGCTTGAAGTATGCTTCTTAAATCTGAAGAGTTCCCTCAATTTCTCCAAGATCCTATCATCAGATCCTGACTTGATGAATACAGTCATTACTTGATGACTGCAAGGAAATGCAATCGTAACTATAAAAAATACCTAAATCGCTTCAAGTATACTAGCAAAATTTGAAGAGTTCCCTCGATTTTACCAACATCCCATCATCAGATCCCGACGTGATGACCATAAGACTACCTGGAAAAAATTACTCTTTCAAACAATACCCAAATCACTTCAAGTGTGCCTATAAAATTTGAAGTTTCCCTCGATTCCTCCAGGATCCCATCATCAGATCCTGACTTGATGACAATGGGACCATCTGTGAACTACACCCTATCAAACAAAAAAAAAATTTTCGAAATTGGTCCACGCATCTTCGAGTAATCGGGGAACATACATAAAAAAAAAAAAAAATAAAAAAAAAAAAAAAGATTCCGACGAATTGAGAACCTCCTCCTTTTTTTGAAGTCGGTTAAAAAAAGTCGCTTCCATTCCATTTCGCCGCGCTGTAAAGACCCTAAGCCGTTGGTAAGGAATAAAGTTCATAGTTGTAAGAAATCGCTGTTTATTCTGGTAGAGGAGCGTGGAAACTCTTTATTTCAGTTTTTAGGGAACAGGAAAAAAAAGGACATGAAGTTAGTTCAAACTTCATTCCATTCATTTCATTCCACATTCAAGTTGTAAGATTAAATTAAGTATATAATTTCAAGCTGAGATTATTATAAACCGGGGATTCCCGCTATAATCCCACAGGCTCCAAACAGCGCCAGATGTCGTGTGTTGTAATAAAGCCGAATGCCGATGTACTGTCAATATGAACAATGCAAGATGTATTAAATTCCCTGAGCAGATTTTGCAGATTGGATCTAGCTAGGGTTGCCAGGTCGCCAAATCTGATAGCCGGACAGATCAGTCAGTTTGGCCGGACATTTCCGTAAAAAAGCCGGACACTCTAAATTATTGAGAATTTTGCGTACAAAAAATTGGTCAAGTGCGAGTCAGGTTCGTGCATTGAGGGTTCCATACTATCAAGACCTATTCCAATCAAAACCCACCACCAATTTCAAAACGAACAAAAAATCACGTTAGTTGTATAAAGTGTAGCAGTAAAATAAAAAAATTAAGGGGGCTCCCCCCTTAATTTTTTTATTTTTATTTTAACTTAACTACTTATTTTTTAAGTGAAAATAGTATATTACTAAATATTCTGTGAATATTTTAAGCGTCAACCGGTTGCCGTTATCAATATCGAGTAAAAACATGCAAAAAAATCACGTTTGTTGTATGGGAGCACCCTTAATGGTTTATTTAATTCTATTTTTATTAGGTATTTGTTGCTATATAGCGGCAACAGAAATAAGTAGGTATATCAGCTCTGAAAATTTTTAGTGTCTAGCGATAGCTAGACACGAAAAATTTTCAGAGCTGACAATCAGATTTACGGATCAAGAGATACAGCCTGGTGTCAGACGGACGGACAGACGGACAGCGAAGTCTTAGTAATAGGGTCCCGTTCTCACCCTTTGGGTACGGAACCCTAAACAATTGTCTGGAAAACTTTTTGCTTATCACGAATTTGTTTGATAATTGTAAAAAGCCTGACAAACCGGACACCGTTTGTTTTGACCGGACACGTAATCAAAAAGCCAAACTATGTCCGGCTTTATCCGGACGCCTGGCAACTCTAGATCTAGCCCGGCTATATTGAGTAGGTTGAGTTCCGACTGAATTTGAATCAAACCTTCGTGTGTATTCATTTGAAAAAGACTCTTAAGTCACTCGCGATAAGGGATATAGTGGATTGATTGATGAACTAGATATGGTATAACATGGTAATCAATGCATGGAATAAAATTACTTGACAACTCTATTACCATATATCCGTACTCATTAAGACGAACTCAAATGCTTGATTTGACTGATGATTCGTTCGCAAAGAAATTGAATAACAGATTTCTTCGGAAGCCTTTTTTAGGGTACCGTAGACAAAAGGTGCCAACGCAACCCAAAGCAGGCCAGTCTCACTTATCACGTGGCCGTCCCGTTTACAAGTACGGGTCCGGACCTCATGGTTGCCGCTCGCGGGCCGAGTTGCACGCGCTACTTCTGTACGGTCTATTTTACGCGCCGTCTGACTACGACAGCCCTAGTACGTCGTAAGAGATAAAGTTAGGCGATAGAAAGAGACCACAACATTGCGTTTGTTGCGTGTCGATTTTGAGGGCGGGGCCAGGCGCTATTGCGAACTGAATTGCACTTTTTGTGTCAGCGCTGGAGTCGCTATTTCTTTAAATAATCGTGCGGAGTGAACTTTCTGGTAGTATTTAGTGTTCTGTGCGCAAAGACTCCGTCAACATGCGTCCGTCTGTCTATCTGTCAGGGTAAAAGTGTACACAACAGTACAGTTCTGCCTAAGGACCAAATAATACGAATCGAAAATTTCATCGCAGGGGGATAAGGCTCGCATGGCTCAGCGGTCAGAGCACCTAGCCGCGAGAGATGGGAGACGTGGGTTCGAATCCCGCTGCGAGTGAAATGATTCGTATTTAAATTTATAGAAAAGTGTAGGTACACAACCTACAATTTTACAGTTTTTTAGTGTTCCGTACCCAACCCAAAGGTTAAAACGGAAAACGAAACAAGTACTTAAAGCTCACTCCTGTTTTGGAGGCACTCAAGTGGAGGCTGGAAGCTCCAGAACTTTGTGGTACGTATCAGAGATGCGGAACTTCGATTCTTGCTTTGCACGTCAAAGAAGAGTGTAAACAATAGACATATAGCATGAACAGGGCGGAAGGCATGAAAGAATGTCGACAGTTTATCGGTGCCAAAAATGCTTGTTTTACCACCAGCAGTAAGGCCACACTGTAGTTCGCTCAGCAGCCACCTATAGAATTTTGACAGATGGCGCTACTGTTTGCTTGTACGAAAAAGGTTTACGTAAATCGTTCGGATAAGGTTACTTATCGGTCGGTGGTGTAAACTGTAAACCTTTACGATGTCCGGCAGTTACGTGATATAAAGCTGATGGTATGAAGGTAGTGTTATGGGGGGTGATGTGTAGGTATTTCCTTTGCCGCTATAAGACCGAAGTTAATTAATAGAAATTAAATAATATTCGTCCATTGCCGCGGGGATTTATTGAATTTATTTTTGTCTTTCTCACTCTCACGGAGATTTGGTAGGTGCGACATGCAGCGTAGCGGAAGAATATAGCAGAAAAACGACGTTTTACCTAATTACTCAAAAACTAAGCCAGTTATCAATAATCTGTTCTAAGCGTTTTAGGATATTATTATTACCGATACATTAAAACAAAAATTACAATTACATCCATTGTAGTTTCCGATAAAATATAGAAAAACTGAGATTTTGGAGCAACTTTTGGGAGAACTTTCTATCGAGAAAATTTTATCCAATCGTGTTTCTGCTTCTTAGCGATTTTAGATTAAAGACCCAAAATACATGACGTGCAAATTTGAAAGTAATTGTCTTCATAGTTTTTGCATAAAACTTCATTCAAAATCACCTAAATACGGCTTGTAGGCCGTTAAGTATACTTTTAATTTCGCTACAATTATTACTAAAGTAGTGTCATTATCTCGCTGCAGACTCGGTCATAAATCATCCGAGTGGTTAGGTTTTGTTGTTCACTGCTGAGTTGTACATTACTGCAGTCGATGAATGATATCGATATTTGCTCTTTTTTGTACTTATATTTATAAACGGTTGACAGAATTATAAGGAATTTTTTTAGATTTTTTTTAATTACCAATAAAATTTCAACATAGTAATATTAAATGCATGAATGCAGTATGTTTACGTCGTCGTAACCTTGATGATTCCGTTATCGATAACGGCCTTGCGCGCGCGCACTAGCACTAGCGCACATCCCTAGTCCGATTATGATTTATGACAGAGTCTGCAACGAGATAATAACTCTACTATAGTAGCTCTAAGTGATTCGCAGTCGTTGTGGTGGATGCATGACCAATCATAACGCGGTATTGACAATCACACGGTCCACTGTTCAAATAGGTAATTACGGTTCAGGATAATGGGGATTTGATTTGATCGAATTAGCGTTGGAAATTGTTAGATACCATCATATATGTATAGATAAATATATATAATTATAGTGATAAGTATATACTACAATGTTAATTTGTCTGTGTTTTGTGAGTAAAGGAATGAAATAGAGTGAAATGTATGAACCACAGATTTATACTTCAATCTGTGGTGTAAGCAGTGAACGTAAGTTGTTTTAGTCTATGTTCATAACTATAGACTTCGCAATCTATGTCTAGGGTACGATACCTAATTGAAATCGATTCATTCCTTTACCGACCGTCGAAGTGTATACAAGTTTGATACTTAATAAAAATATTACAATCAACCAGACTGTAGCTTGGTTTTATTATCAGAAGTGTGGGATCCAGTGCCCATGGACCACATGGATGATTCGTAAGGTTATAATTTAGTTTCGAACTTCGAATGAAACAAACTGTGAATGCGGGTATAGTTTGACAAGTGCTGGCAAGTGTTCAGTTTCCTGGGACGAATCGCAGTGAATTGAAGAAGCTTTTGGTAACGTACGATCGATTCAATTTTACTAGTGTTAAAAAACAGTGTATTTAAAGTTTGGTTTTATGTTTCATGTGCAACTGCTACGCGTTTCCTTGTTTGCGCGTTCTTGAGCGTCGAGCCTGTCGTCACGCTGTGCTGTGATAGTAACGTAACGGTGCGCTACCTTCGTGCCACCACAAGCGTCGCACGTGTATGCGCGTGTCCAACACATGTGCACAGCGTCAGGGCAGTACCTGATGCCACATGTTGGACGTATGACGGCATCAATCTGATGGATGGCGTCCCGGTGAGCTGTATTTGTTCTAATTAATTTTTGAATTCCAAAGAGTGTAGACTTTAGACGTAGTAACCCAAAGCGTACACCGTCAGGCAGTGTGTTCAGTTTAAAAGGTTGTTTCTAAGAGCTATTGACTTCACAAATTCCGAAATTGTGTGGTCAGATAAAATTTTCACATAGCCAGAACACGTTTCTTACTGAGGGTACTTGGATTTATTTTTCAAATTTGGTTTCACGTTTGACCCATGTTAGTAAAATTGTGTCTGTTTTCCACTCGTGTTGTAGAAGTCATATCAGCGATTTAAATAGTGTCCACATAATAAATGGCGATGTATTTAACTAGCTTGAAGTTACAAGTTACATCCACTAGTTTTGTGATGTTATTCGCTTGATACGTTTTTTTTACTGAAAACATGTGGTGTCTTTGAAAGCTCCACTCTTTGTTTGCGTCGTATTCCTCATTACTGACTACTTTTCCGAAAGGATACTAAGAATGGTGGTAGCCTTTTCATTATTTTGAGAATATCTCAACATCGAAGCGTTGGATCTGTGCGCTGTCCGTAAATTCCATACCATCTTTCTCCAACATCACATGCGTAGCCAAACTCGTAGTAGAAGCCGTAGTTCAACGGCTTTAGCTGTACTATTTTACAACGGCAGAAAGAACTATCGAAAAGTTGATTAGTGTTCACTTAGTGTTGCCCGTTTGTGTGTATCCCTCCAAGTATCTCTAAGTTCGATATACCGATGTGCCTTGGAATTTCAACCTCACACGACCCCAGTGTTGCTAAAGTTTGAACGCAAGTAAATGAATTGCCCTTAAAATGAAGATAAAGAATAATTTGTAAGGCCACGCTGTAGTTTGCTCTGCGGCCACCTATAAAATTTTGACAGAGGGCGCTAGTGTTTGCTTGTACGAGAGGGTGGGTACATCGTTCGGATGCCCATATCCTGAGTTTTCTTATCAGTGTTTGTAATCAAAACGTTGTCCGTACTAACGACCAGATATATTTTGTTAAATGGATTTACGATAAAGTAAATCAAACTTATACCGCGTAGTGTACTCCAAAGAAAAAAAAAAGAAAACGTTTATTTAGTTGAAAAGAATTACGTAAGCTAGTTATCAAAATTGTAGTTGTTTCTCACAAATCATGTCATCGTGTTTTCGCGGGAATAAATCTTGCGCATCGATAGATTTTTGCAGGTAGTTGTTTGAAAGGTTAATCTGTTGTCAACACTCATCTCAATAGGTGTCGCTATTCGCGGTAATGGTTCATAAATATCTCCGACTATAAAAAGATACCTTACTAGGTGTATACGTAGGTAGTCTGATATTATCATTCACTCCTCAATGTGTCTAGTTTCTGAGTTTAAACTAGTAAGTTATTCGGTAACTGTTTCAAAATTTACTACGTACCTTGTGGCTACCAGTCGTAGTGAAAAGAGTACTGTAATTTGGAATAAGGTATTCGATTCCGCAAAAACGCTTATGGAAACGATGAGCTTACATCGATGCAGCCAAGATGCCAATTGACTGATGATGGTGGCGTTTCTATGGTTACTAGCGATGGTTGGCCGATGTACAGTTTAATTTTCAAGATTGACACCCTGGCTACAGTTGTTGTGAAAGTTTATTTTGTTACTCTTGGTTGTTTACTGTTTAAATTTAAATTTAAGAAAATTCTAATCAGCTGTTAAGTCCCTCATTGGTTAAGCTGTCTTGAAACGTTATAAGCTAGAAATAACATGAGATTAAAATCATTCACCTTGACCAAACTAGTAAACACGTAAAAAGTTTGGCTAAATAATTTTTGCTGTGTAAAACTAATTTGCGAATTGAGGGTTAACGTAGAATTATTCTCGGTTGACCTTAGATGTGAATTTTAATAATTACCACTGTTAACACATACAGTGTACAGTTCCCTTAAGATATCCCTGAGCAGACTCAGCATACTTTCAGACCTTTATGGCTGTGATGCCACGATTACATGTGCTTTAAATTTTCTTAATTTTTGCAGTTACTCTAAGGCGCGTGTGCATCTGCGTGCGAGTTCCTTTGCATCTGAGAGGTGTTATCAAGGAAGACTAGCGACTGAGGCGGTGATCCACCAGCAGCGACCGTGAGCAGTGGTCTACCACTGGGCCTGGTTTATGCATCTTTCGGTCGAGTGTCACCGGATCGGAGCGCTGGCGCGCGGCGGCTTAACTTGCGTTTCTACTGTTTAATTTGTTAACTTGTCGAACGAAATTTATTTCATTGCTTATCATTTTGTGGTCATAACCAATTTCTGGTTACAAGTATTGTGATGACTTGGGTCATGGCGGTTGCTAAAGTGAGCTTCGCAATGCATTGATTTTAAAGTTTTGAAGTTTTTAAAGAAACCTTTAAGTGTCGTTCGATGGGTTAACCTGAGTTTCGTAATCTAACATTGAGTTCTTACTTTGTGTAATTATTGTAAAAACTTTATTTTAAGTTTGCGCTAAATGTAAACAATAATAACAATTGGGGAAATCTGCACTTCTCCAATAAAGGGAGACAATGAGAGGAGTGCAGAATGCGAAAATAAATGAATTAGGGTAGGATTTGCTGGACAGCAAGTCCAAACGGCCTTTTCATGTGAGTTCTAACCTTGAGTCCTTGAGTTGAGTTGATTGAGTTTGAAACTTAAATTTCAGTTTTGAGATAGTATCAGTTGGAAGGCTACTTCCTCATTTTGTGATTTTAAAATTTAAAAGTTAGACGCCACCCAGTTTTCTTGCTGGTTCTTTCTGGCTAGGTTTTGTGGCAATTATGAACCAGTGTAGATTTAGCTAAATCAAATTGATCATTTGACTAAATTGAAATCAAATAATGATGAACCAAGATAAAATCGTTTTGTAAATAGTTTTTTGGTATTGTCAGGTGGGCCAAGGCGTTTTGTAAACTAAATCTAGATTTTTCTTACTGACCGATGACGAATAGCTTTAGCAAATTGATTACTTAGTAAATTCATTTGGATAGAAGTTAGGAAGATGCTTGAGTGCCAAGTACCTATTGAGATTTAAGATGATGAAGCAGCTTTAACAAGGGATTGAAATTATTTGTAATCGGATTCTGAGCAATAATATTAGATGTTTTAATGATTTGGTATATAATGATTATATTTCATGATAATGTATAAGAGGTTTTGATGTATTTTTTTTCTGTCTTTAGTCATTCAATGTTTGATATTGATGATAAACATTGTCTTGTTCTATTGTATGTCATTTGATTAATTTGATTATTGTAACGTTAATTGGAAATATTTTATTCGAAAAAACAAAAAAAAATATATATATATATATTTATATATAATCTGGAAGTCGTACACGGCCGTGAAGTCTTGTAGTAAGATGAGTGGCTCTTGACTTGGCGGTGAGGGGTGCGGTGCAGATGATTGGTTAGTATCTGGAAGTCGTACACGGCCGCGAAGTCTTGTAGTCAGATGAGTGGCTCTTGACTTGACGGTGAGGGGTGCGGTGCAGATGATTGGTTAGTATCTGGAAGTCGTACACGGCCGTGAAGTCTTGTAGTCAGATGAGTGGCTCTTGACTTGACGGTGAGGGGTGCGGTGCAGATGATTGGTTAGTATCTGGAAGTCGTACACGGCCGTGAAGTCTTGTAGTCAGATGAGTGGCTCTTGACTTGGCGGTGAGGGGTGCGGTGCAGATGATTGGTTAGTATCTGGAAGTCGTACACGGCCGTGAAGTCTTGTAGTCAGATGAGTGGCTCTTGACTTGACGGTGAGGGGTGCGGTGCAGATGATTGGTTAGTATCTGGAAGTCGTACACGGCCGTGAAGTCTTGTAGTCAGATGAGCTGCTCTTGACTGTACGGTGAGGGGTGCGGTGCAGATGATTGATTAGTATCTGGAAGTCGTACACGGCCGTAGAGTCTTGTAGTGGAATGAGCTGCTCTTGACTGTACGGTGAGGGGTGCGGTGCAGATGTGATTTCGAGATAAGTGAGTAATTGATTTGAGTTAGTATGTATTGTTGTTTTGTTGTTATTATATATGGAAATAGAGGTAGATTGTATTTGAGATAACCTTTAATTAAATATTTATATGACAAAATGCACTATTGAAGTTAGGTATGTGATTTTAAGAAAATAAAATAGTGTTATGTTTAATAAGTTTGAGGACAAACTTCATTTGGTCAGGATGGCCGACTGTTAGATACCATCATATATGTATAGATAAATATATATAATTATAGTGATAAGTATATACTACAATGTTAATTTGTCTGTGTTTTGTGAGTAAAGGAATGAAATAGAGTGAAATGTATGAACCACAGATTTATACTTCAATCTGTGGTGTAAGCAGTGAACGTAAGTTGTTTTAGTCTATGTTCATAACTATAGACTTCGCAATCTATGTCTAGGGTACGATACCTAATTGAAATCGATTCATTCCTTTACCGACCGTCGAAGTGTATACAAGTTTGATACTTAATAAAAATATTACAATCAACCAGACTGTAGCTTGGTTTTATTAAAATGAACGCAAACCGCTGTAAGGGCCGCGAGATTAATTAACTCCTCAAGGAATCGAAATTGTAGGTATTTTAGCTTATCGTTCCGCTACTACCCAGCTAAGTATATAGGTATTTTTTTAGGGTTCCGTACCAAAATGGTAAAATGGAACCCTTATGGTGCGACTTTCTCCGTCTGTCTGTCCGTCTGTCTGTCCGTCTGTCTGTCCGTCACACTTGATTATTTCAGTAACTACCGGAGCTATCGATATGAAATTTGGAATAGTTGTGTATATTAGTGGCCCAATGACACTGGAATAAAAAAAAAATGGAAATTATTTTTGTTCTTATTTAAAAAGGGGGGAAAATCGGAGGGTTGAAATTTAAAAGTGAGATAACTGTACTGTGTGGGGTATCATATAAAAGGGTTTACTTTGTACATTCTAAAACCGATTTTTAATTATTTTTAGTCATGATAGTTTTTGATTTATCGGGGAAAATGTCTAAAAAAATACCGTTCCCCCCCCCTTATCTCCGGAGTTTACCAATCGAAAAATCTCAAATAATTATGGTCAATAGGAATTTACGTATATTTTACAGGAAAACTATAGCCAATGCTCTAACTAGCATAGTTTTTTTGATATATTAACAATAAACCTCTACAAACAAAGTTAGTTTTGCGGTTCATTAACAAAGGTAATTATTACCGTTTTACATCTTTGGTCGATACAGTTTTGGTCGTGTTACATCTACATTAGTATGCCTGATTGTTTTGCTTCAGTACTTCTTGAGTACGGAACCCTCGGTGCTCGAGTCCGACTCGCACTTGGCCGGTTTTTTAATACTATATAGGCTAGCGCTTGACTGTGATCACACCTGATGGAATGTGATGATACAGTCTAAGGTGGAACGCGCTTGCCTAGAAGATGCCTATTCACTCTTTATTTGAAGGCACCCGGGTTGTAAGTGGCAGGAAAGACACTGCCTGGGAGTGTATTCTAGGCCTTTGCAGTGCGTATCAGGAACGAGGAACCAAACCGCTTCGTACGAGTCATTGGTACGTCAACTATGTATGGGTGGAAGCCTTTACGATGCCTTGCCGTTCTATGGTAGAAAGGTGACGGGGTGAAAGTTAATATACTTTACTTAAGTACTGCCTTTAACAACAAAAATCATGGATAAGTAGATAAAACAATGAATAAAGGAAGGTAAAATAAAGGTTATGGAAGCAAATCCATCTGTGCCTTCTAGTTTGATTGTAGCTACAATGCTACAAGTACTTACCTACTCAGTAAAAATGTTTGTTGACTCCTAATTTTCTAACTATCTCAGAAATATACAGAAACACGTTGTTTTGTGAAATTATAATTAAAACTTCAGAAGTATTGAATTTTTCTTTATTTGTGCCATATAACCTAGAATTGCTGTCACAATTCACGTTCTAAGTGTATTCGCGCAGACAAGTGGATTAACGGCTGTCTATAGAAAGTATCTCAAACTCAAACTATTTTCACATAGGCCTAACGTACAGGCTCTTGTAAAACGTCAATATGATATTTGTCGCATATGTATGGTGATACCTAAAAGTCGACTTAAAAGTAAGTTTACGAGGGTTCAAACGCGGCCTGCATTGAGAAGAAGCCCACAACAAACTCAGCCGGGTTTTGTTTTCTGTTATCACCACTTCACAAAGGCTCTTACAAACTAAATGAGCTAGTATAATTACAGCAGTTGATTCACTCCCAAGGATTTAATTAAGTACCATAAATAAATAAATAAATAAATATAAATAGGTAATTAAGTAGGTATAGGTACCTACCTTATTATTGGATGGATATAAGCTTAACCTAACATAATAGTACCTTAGTTTACGATAAAAATGGCCGTAACTTTTAATTGTGTTGACTTTGATATTTGACATTGTTCCACTTCCAAGAACCTATGAACTTTAAAAATTGGAATCAATTATACTTTGCTATTTATTTTTATTTTGTTCCAATTACAATAAGTCTTAATTTAATAGAGCGATGACGGCTGTGTTCCAGCCGTCACGCCCACCTCCGAAAACTTAGGTTAAATAAAACATAATTACTATGTTCCAAACTAGTTGTTATGTGCTTTGTGGTTCCAAAGTACCTATATATCGTGTCTACATATTTTGTCTGTTTAAGGATCGCATCAAGGTAAACACTAAAAGATGGGTACCGTTAAAGATTCTTCAAAAATTATCCATAGACGTTGAATAGCGGTGGAATAGTTATATATGTACCTAGTTTCTTTTGTCTTTGATTGTTAACAGTTTAAAAACCCCTACGCTGGCAAGCGTGAAGCACTTAATCCAAAATTATCTTACATCACTTTGGAAAAGAGCTGTTGCTCTTACACTGCTGGAAACTGGTTTTCAATAGAAAAATCCGCTTCGAAATCGGTCCATCCATTTAAGAGCTACGATGCCACACAAAGGTCGACTTCAAACGTAGGTATAACATCTTTCTTTTTGCGTCAGTGGTCAAAAAAGGTTAGCTAGCAAATGAATACTTTTCAAAAGGAACACTTTTCTTTTGAGTTACGGAACCCTAAAAACAGACAGCTCTCTCTAGAGCTTCCAAAATTAACTTCGCTCATCTATTTGATGAGGAAAATTTTTATCGGCGTTGAGGGATTAATAAACTCTTATACAATTACTAACCACAAAGTTGCTTGAGACGATTCAATTCAATTCAATTATCTTTATTTGCGAATTTGGGTACAATAATGATAATTGATGAATTTGGATACGATGATGTATGTTTAGTCTAAGTAATATCTCGCTGCACGTGGGGCAATATATGGAGAAACAGGAAATGCGACGGAAAGCTCAACAGGGAGTGTTATTATAAAAGTGCTTGAAGATCGTCTCAGAAATTCCACATCTAAATGGAAGGGAAATTCAAAAGGTGTGTGAGAGTGACAGTTGTCTTCGATAAGTCATGTGATCAATTTATCGATCGGATATGTCATTTCCATACATTTTTTTTTATTTTTTCCGTTTAGATATGAAATGAACGATCGATAAGTTTCTACAGCTATTGTAGATGGCTAAAGAACGCTGGCTACGAGCGGGGAGTGCCACAGAGCAGTGTAGCTCCCCGAAGCTATTTAATGTTTGTTACTTCAATTAAAGTTAAAATGAACTTTAAAACTATACTAAAAGGAGCTTTTTTATTCTCTACAAATCATTAGGTACTTCACTGCGATCTCACCTGGTGGTTAGTGATTATGAAGCCGCAGATGTTACTGTACTAAAAAGGAAGGGTTACGCAACTATAA
The DNA here is from genome assembly GCA_036785405.1 of Coenonympha arcania. Classification (NCBI taxonomy): domain Eukaryota; kingdom Metazoa; phylum Arthropoda; class Insecta; order Lepidoptera; family Nymphalidae; genus Coenonympha; species Coenonympha arcania. Next base: position 515,795 of record JAWDAA010000030.1, on the reverse strand, counting down.
ATAGTGTCTACACAGCATTGTGTCGGAAGGCTAAATAGATTGGCAGTGCGTCTTTTGTCGGTAGGTTGGTAACTAGCCGCAGCCGAAGCCTCCCACCAGACAGAAATATCATGTATTGTGTAATCTTACGTCAAATATTACTAGTCCAGTCTAGTCAAGATCTTTGAACTTCGAGAATTAATTAACACATTCAATTAGTATGTAATTCAATAACCTTATATCTCGCATCGCAGAAAATGCGATGATATTTTTGGATCTGCTATTCTTGTAATAAATTAATTACCTTATTGTTTCTAGAACAAAGCTCGCACCAACATCTTATGCCGACATAGTAGGTACATAACTATCATAATATATTACTTTCGAGGTTATTATTACTACTACCTACTAATGTAGCTCCCGTTTACATGGGAGCACGCAGGTTCGATTCCTGCCACGGACCTCTTTAGAATTTTATAATTTACTAGCTGTTCCAGCAAACATATTTTTGCCATTGGGGATATAAAAATAGCTGACTTAGGTACTCTCAGACCTACAGAACATACACAAAAAATTTCATAACAATCGGTTGAGCGTTTCGGAGGAGTTTGGTAACAAAAATATTCACTTCCGCAACATCTTCACTTACCATCAGGTGAAATTGCTGTCAAGTAAGTAGGTATAGTCATTTAAATCCACGATGACGCGCCCCACTTTATCAAACTCCATACGAATCAAATGAAACATAAGCGATTTTGACAGAGTGGGGTGCGTCTATGTGGATTGAAATATCCATACTGAGTACTGACCTATATATTGAGTAAAAAAATTGGTTGCCTGTAAAGTCGGATTACTGACGATAGTTGAACGTGACAACGTCTTCATTGTCGCTCGTTCCGCGCTCGCGAGGTAACGCCGGTAACGCCGCATGAGCGAGGTAACGCCGGATGAGTCATGTTTTTTCGTGCGTGCAACCGGCTCTATCGATTTATAAGACGTTGTCACGTCAAAAAATTGGTTGTCTGTAAAGTCGGTTTACTGACGATAGTTGAACGTGACAACGTCTTCTTTGTCGCTCGTTCCGCGCTCTCGCTTGCACTTCAAGCCTTACATGGAACGCCTCAGAGCGAGGTAACGCCGCGTGAGCGAGGTAACGCCGGTAACGCCGGATGAGTCATGTTTTTTCGTGCGAGCAACCAGCTCTATCGAATTATAAGACGTTGTCACGTCAAAAAAATTGGTTGTCTGTAAAGTCGGTTTACTGACGATAGTTGAACGTGACAACTCTCGCTTGCACTTCAAGCCTTACATGGAACGCCTCAGAGCGAGGTAACGCGAGCGAGGTAACGACGGTAACGCCGGATGAGTCATGTTTTTTTGTGCGTGCAGCCGGCTCTATCGATTTATAAGACGTTGTCACGTCAAAATATAAGAATAAATAAAATTCATTAATCCTAATTTTTCTTCAAATAACAAGAAGGCAACTTACTGAAGTTTGTCGCGAAAATACCTGAAAGGAAACTAAAACAAAGGCTAATCAACATCGTAACAAGAGAGACGGCTTTTTCTGGAAGAAAAGCCTTTTTTCTAAGTTCGTGTAAGTACCTACCTACCTTAATTGGCTTGTTTGCAAACAAAGGTTGCTTTGCACAATTTTGGTGAGGGCTTAAGTTCCTATGAAACTGTGAAAGTTACTGTGAATGCTATGGTCAAATTCTGTAATTTTTCTTATTTTTTTTAAATTATAGCTATAGTCTTGCGCTTGACAAAAATCATGCCTGCAGATGGAAAGCAATGATGAGATCTAGGTTGGAGCACGTTTGCCTAGAAAATGCCTATTCACTCTTCTCTTAAAGGCATTCAGATTGTATTTGGCTGAAAACACGTACAATCTCCACTTAAATTTTTTTGATATAATAGTAGTACCATAACTAATAAAACAGAAAAAACGTTTTTAATTTGGTACAATTGGGTTTTCACAATTTTCTAAATTGGTTTAAAATTATAGAAATTCATTTAAAATAGCAGTTAAGCTTGATGAGTTTCTGCGAGTCGCGATAAAAGCTGAAATCTCCGAAAGCGGCCTCTTTCGGTTATAAAACCAGATGCGGAAGCGAAATGAAACTCGTTAGCCTCTTTAGAGTTCCGCAACAAAAGAGCGTAACGGCTGTTCCTCTCCACGAATCTTCAATGTATATTAAACAAATACAAGTGGAAAATTAAAAAAAATTAAAACACCCACGACTTTTGCAGACTTGTAATTGAAAAAGGATTAAATAATTTTTTTGAAACTCCCCGACTAAAGAAAAGTAAGAACTAAGAACCTATCAGTATAATTACAAATCCAAGAAAATCCGTCGGAGCTGCTGTGTTTTGCCTATGACGGTGTTGATGGTGCTGTTTACCAGTTGATGACTAATTCAATTTCTTCATACTTCTCATATACCGGCAGTTTATCAATACTTACTAATTACATTAATTGATATTGGAAACGAAAATATATAAAATAGCAATGGCAGCTCCGACGGATTTTCTTGGATTTGTAATTATACTGATAGGTTCTTAGTTCTTACTTTTCTTTAGTCGGGGAGTTTCAAAAAAATTATTTAATCCTTTTTCAATTACAAGTCTGCAAAAGTCGTGGGTGTTTTAAATTTTTTTAATTTTCCACTTGTTTTATAGTTTTTCGATTACTATATTAATGTAATTTAAATTATATTATTATTAAAAAATGAAAATTAATCTTCAAACTAGCCATTAGCTCCTCTAGCAGCGTTTGAAGGCATCCTCCCTTCCAAGTCATAAAGAGACGTTTATTGTGGCGCCCCCTGCTGTTCAATCACAAGAACAATTATCTACGAACCACTGCCAATGACTCACTAATATTTTATACAAAACTGTATCCAAATCGGTTCAGTCGTTTTTGTAATAATTGAGAACATTCGTTTGCACTGTAAATGTTTTTATGGCGCCCCCTGGTGATCGATGTTCGTAACAACTATCTAAGAACCATCGCCAATAAATACCAAACATTATATAGAAAACTGCATCTAAATCGATCAAGCCGTTTTTGAAATAAATGGGAACATTCGTTTGCAATAAAAATGTATTTTATGGCGCCCCCTGGTGATCGATGTTCGTAACAACTATCTAAGAACCATTGCCGCTGAACACCAAACATTAAACAGAAAACCGCATCTAAATCGGTCAAGCCGTTTTTGAAATAAATGGGAACATTGATGTGCACACACAAACAAACAAACCAACAAACAAACAAACAAACAAACAAAAATATTTTTCCATTATTGGTTTTTGTGAACAATTTAACATACAAACAAACATAACATCTCAATAATAAAGTAATGTACAAACGGTCTCTCACCCTAAACGCATATACCCGTACTCCGTTCCGTCGTGGGTAAAAAATAAACTAAATGACATTTATTGAATGGAAGTAGATGTTATTTTGCGAAAATCCATAATTAGGGGATTGATTGAATTTATTTTTGTCTTTCTCACTCTCACGGAGATTTGGTAGGTGCGACATGCAGCGTCGCGGAAGAATATAGCAGAAAAACGACGTTTTACCTAATTACTCAAAAACTAAGCTGGTTATCAAAAATCCGTTCTAAGCGTTTTAGGATATTATTATTACCGATACATTAAAACAAAAATTACAATTACATCCATTGTAGTTTCCGATAAAATGTAGAAAAACTGAGATTTTGGAGCAACGTTTGGGAGAACTTTCTATCGAGAAAATTTTATCCAATCGTGTTTCTGCTTCTTAGCGATTTTAGATTAAAGACCCAAAATACATGACGTGTAAATTTGAAAGTAATTTTCTTTATAGTTTTTGCATAAAACTTCATTCAAAATCACCTAAATACGGCTTGTAGGCCGTTAAATTGTTTTGCTATAATTCGTTACTTGAAAAGAATTTGTATGGTCCAATATACAGGAACACCGCCCACATGAAACACATGTAAGATGCGAATATAGCTCTACGATTTCGTATTGTGAAGAAAGTGTTGGAAAATTATGTGTGGTGTTTCATGTGGGCAGTGTTCCTGCTTATTGTACCATACAGAATCTTTTCTAGTAGCGGATTATAGCAAAACAAATTAATCTTTCCACTATCGTACCAATACCAAGTACCAAGCGCTTAATAAACTTGCGTAATATTTGGAAAATTGGAAGTATAAAATCAGACATAAAGCTGTACCTACCCATACAAAACTTATTCTATTGTTAGAGGCTTAAATTAAAGTTTAATTTTTCAAATACGTACTTGTTATAATAAAATTTCATGAAAAGAGTGCTATTTAACATTGACGATCCGGTAATTTCATAACTTTTGTGAGCCAACCAGACGGTTGGAGCTCAAGTTTTTCATTTAATAAGCAGATCTAGAGCAGTATAGCCGATCAGTTCAGATGCTTGTCTCAAGTCTGGGGGGTCGGGAGTTCGAATCCCGGACACGTCTGATTATTCCGATAATGGTGCAAATTCTGGTGTGGTAAGTAATCACTAAACTATACTAAATTCACGCGTTTTATCCTTTTTAAAATGCTCCTCATTGAAAACAATAGCACTATTTTTAAAACGCCATTAATCAAACGATATAATTAAGAAACTTGTGTTAACATGTAAGTTTTTGAAAATAAAGTCCGGTCGCGGAATAGGAAGAATTTCGTAAATTAACCTGTTACTACCTGTCTCTGTCACACCCGCGTCAAAATAATGCGGTCAGCGACTTTAGCAAGTTCTTCTCTGCACCGAGAACCTGCCTTCAAAATCTGGTAGTAGAGTTTTGATTTTTCATAAGTGTGTCTAGAAAAACAAATATTTTCATTTAGGTCCTATACGCCGCCTACTAGGTATACCCAGGTGCACACATATTTCGAAACAGAAAAACCCCTTTAAAAGTCCCAATTGACAAATGTGGGAAATAAACCGTGATGCATACAAGATAAAGGACTTCAAAGGTAGCCAAATTTCCTTCATTGGACCCAACTTCCCAAGTCCCAATATTGGTTGATTTCACTTCATTAAGTTGGCTCCAAATCTTGAACACGAGAAATTGGAATGAATTGCTTTCGCCCTGGGGGATCCATTGGTAAATTAGATTTGACGAACAAACATTCAGTAGTCGACTTTACAGTTACAGGAGTGGATACTATCGTTCTAAAACTCTACTGCTTAGACTGCAGACTTACAATCCTGCTAGAAGGTAGAGATCTGAACTATCTCTTTTTCTATTCGTTTGTACCCTACAAATCCGTGGCCAAATGGCAAAAAACGTAACCCTTATGGATTCGTTACGTCTGTCTGTCCGTCTGCATGTCACAGACACTTTTTTCGAAACTATAAGAAAGTAACTATTCTTTTGAAACTTGCTAAGTATATGTACCTATATACCTATTCTGTGAACCGCATTAAGATTTTCACACAAAATTAGAAAAACAATTAATATATTTAGTGGGTTTCCTGTAATTAGAACTGAAACTCAAAAAAAATTTTTTTACACGGGTAGGTCTACAAAAATGATGTAGGTAGAGGTTTCTTATATCTTTTTTCTAAACTGAATAGTTTGTACGAGAGACATTTCCAAAGTGGTAAAACGTGTATCTCCCCCCTCTAACTTCTAAAATAAGAGAATGATAAAACTTAAAAACATATACATATAATATTATGTTGTAAATTACCATGCAAACTTCCAACAAGTAGTTTTCAATTAACCTCAAAAAGCAAAGTTGGATAAGAAAAGTGATTCTTATAGATTACTTTTTCTATACTTACCTACTATAGAAACCCTCGGTACGGAACCCTCGGTGCGCGAGTTCAGAATCGCACTTGACCAATATTTGATACACCTTCTCAATAATCTATAGGAATAACATTCTAAATTGTATAAAACACTACAGCAAAATGATAATTAATTAAGAAACAAAATAATTAAAACTCAGCGTAACAGTGAGTCGCAGGTAGTAGTTAGTACCTACAGCAAAGCTGGTATTGTTAGTTTTTAATTGTAGTAATTCAATTAGTCCCGTGTAAAACAGGAAGTTCTGAGTTAGGTCTAACTTGCTGACACGTGCCGAGTCCTTTGTGTTGCACTGAGCTTTGAGTATAGCGATCCAGTCTCTACCTACAACTCTATTGTTTGCTCTGAGTACATAATAAATACTGAAATCGAATAAAATTGTAACTGTAGTTCAGATATTATGTACACGTTTTACGGCGTAGACGGCATGTTTAAGCGTTTTATCTGCAGTTAAAAACTATAAAGACGTAATGTATTTTAGGTATTTAGTCTAAAATCTGAACGGATTTTTGATAACTGGATTTTTAGTATTTCTTTTAATAATTATTAATCAAGACATTACACAGATCGCAATCTAGCCCCAAAGTAAGCGATAGCTTATGTTATGGGTACTAGAGATAGGTAACTGATAAATATACAAACATATTACCTAATATAAACACTCAGACACTGGAAAACATTCAAGCTCATCACACAAACATTTACCAGAAGTACTTTTTAATTTGGTTCCCCCGGCACCTTTCTACCATAGAACGGCAAGGCATCGTAAAGGCTTCCACCCATACATAGTCGACGTACCAAAGACGCGTACGAAGCGGTTTGGTTCCTCGTTCCTGATACGCACTGCAAAGGCCTGGAATACACTCCCAGGCAGTGTCTTCCCTGCCACTTACAACCCGGGTGCCTTCAAATCAAGAGTGAATAGGCATCTTCTAGGCAAGCGCGTTCCACCTTAGACTGTATCATCACTTTCCATCAGGTGTGATCACGGTCAAGCGCTAGCCTATATAGTATAAAAAAGTGGGAATCGAACCCACGACATCCGACGCAGACGGCAGGTTCGCTACCGCTACGCCATTCGGTCGTCAAATTAGATAAAACGTCGTTTTTTTGTCATATTAATCCGCAACGCTGCCTGTCGCATCCACCAACGCATCCCTGAGAGTGAGATGGACAAAAATAAATTCAGTATATTATCCTCTTAAGGGGATTTATTGAATTTGTTTTAGTCTTTCTCACTCTCACAGAGATTTGGTAGGTGCGACATGCAGAGTCGCGGAAGAATATAACAGAAAAACGACCTTTTACCTAATTACTCAAAAACTAAGCTGGTTATCAAAAATCTGTTTCTTAGCGTTTTTGGATATTATTATTACCGACACTTTAAAACAAAAATTACAATTACATCCAATGTAGAGTCCGATAAAAACTCGAAAAACTGAGATTTTGGAGCAACTTTTGGGAGAACTTTCTGTCGAGAAAATTTTATCCAATCGTGTCTCTGCTTCTTAACGATTTTAGATTAAAGACCCAAAATACATGACGTGTAAATTTGAAAGTGATTGTCTTTATAGTTTTTGCATAAAACTTGATTCAAAATCGCTTAAATACGCCTTTTACACCGTTAAGCCCCAATCTCTGGTGATTGATGAACAGCCGTTCAATAAGGTCAGCGTCAAATCGCGCTCGATGCCATAATTCACCCGTGATATGGGCTTAAATAATTTGCCCAGCTGTGATTTTTTAACGTGACAACGTCTTATAATTCGATAGAGCCGGTTGCACGCACGAAAAAACATGACTCATCCGGCGTTACCTCGCTCATGCGGCGTTACCGGCGTTACCTCGCGAGCGCGGAACGAGCGACAAAGAAGACGTTGTCACGTTCAACTTTCGTCAGTAAACCGACTTTACAGACAACCAATTTTTTTTTAACTGATACCTCAGTGGTAAGATTTCTGCCTCGTAATACCTGGTCGGCCTGGTCCGAAGTTCGAATACCAGATATAAATAAATAAATATATACGGGACATGTTACACATCGCAATCTAGCCCCAAAGTAAGCGATAGCTTGTGTTATGGGTACTAGATATCTGATAAATATACATACATACTAAAATACATAAAATATATTATATTGAAAAACACCCAGACACTGGAAAACATTCATGCTCATCACACAAACATTTACCAGTAGTGGGAATCGAACCCACGACCTCCGGCGCAGACGGCAGGTTCGCTACCGCTAGATATACAATTGTTTAATTTTATTATTGTTGAACACAAGCTCTTGTTTATTTATTATTATCTGTGTTTTATGCAGTAATAATCTTAAGACAAAAACTTGTAATAAGTAAAACTAAAACATTGTAATTTATGTCTACAAATAAATTAAGACTAAAAATATTTACAAAATGTACACACCGTCCAAATGCTCGCTTAATGGCATGGTGCCCAAAACACTGGCGCTATTTGCCTCGCTGTATAGCTAGGCTTAGCCGTTGGGCTAAGTAACCGCCAGCTCTTTGGTCACCTGACGCGTGAACCAACTTTTTGGATAAAATATTCACAAAATTATCTGTGTTAATTTTCTATACTCCTTGTCACGACACTTCTATGTAGTCTATGTCATTACTCTTTGTAATATTGCACTGTCATTTTTCCCTCCGGTTTAATTATTAGTAGTTTAAAACATTAAGGGCTGATTTTTCAATCGCCAGATAAGCTATCTGATGAATTTTGAAACAAATGCCATACAAAATCTGTCAAAATGTCATATTTATTCCTTAGATAACGTTTATCTCGCGATTGAAAAGCGGCCCTAAATTAAATATCACACTTACAATGTTTTCCTTCATATGCGTATGAAGAAAAACTTTGTAAGTGTGATATTTCACGTACGTGAAAGGTCTCCACAATCTGAAATGTGTGTGAAGCTGCTGGCCCGCACTTGAGCAGTGGCTACGACCGCTTCTCAGTTTTCAGTTTTCCACAATTCCCACAGAAACCATAGTTTTTTTTGGGATAAAAAGTAGCCTTAGATGTTTTAATATGTCTCCATTCCTTCAGCCAAATGGGATCAGACTTCAGTAGTTGTGATGGAGTAACCTCCCACTTTTTCTGCTCGGGTTTAAAGTCACTGTGAAAAGCATCTAATAGGTAAATAAGGTTTATTACCTGTACCATTGAAGACTCTTTTAATTACAAGGATTCTTGGAATGATAGGAATATGCTTCCACCTAACGAAATATCATTAAATCATCTAATTCCTTCTATGTAAGTAGAGTTTTATATAATACCTACGAGTAAGGCATTTTTGAAAACAGGAAGTGCCAAATTTCTTGCCAGTTCTTCTCGGTGCAAACCTGCTTCCTGAACGTGGCGGTAGAGTTTTGGCTTTTCATAAAAGCCTATACAATATTAGGCCTATGTGAAAAATAAAGATTTTCAATTTCGTTCAGACCAGACTTAATACCTAAGATTCCCAAGTCAAACCCATTTTTAAACGTATTTACCTCAAAAACAAATGGACTTGTTTGAACTGGGCAAATATAATAAAACAATTCATCAACAAATCCATATTACCGTGAAAAGAAAAGAAAGGAAAGACTAATGAAATGCGAATAATTTCACTTCTCTCGAACATAACAAGAGCTTATTGCAAATAAAGGACCGCGTTTAAGGAAAGTTAGGGTTGTCACTTGTCAAAAACGTTTTTATTAAAAAAATATATATTTACGGGTGTAGCTTTAATGTATTAAAAGTTTAAAACCGACTAGGTTAATAGCTATAAAGTTGATAGTCAACAGTAAATTCTATTCAAAGAAATCGCTATTTACAGGTGAAAACAGACGGCCCGCACTGGAATTTGAACCGGGTCAGATTGTCAAATGTTTCTGTGTATGGTAATCAGAACCAATTTTTTTGGTGTCAACTGAGGTGCGGTATGAAGGGAGTGATTTATTTGGGCAAACCGCCGCCATTTTGGGTCAAGTTACCACATACACTACTTTGTATTGTATACCAATTATGCCATCTATTCCCTGTCTATCGGGGACATAATTATACAATAAATGCATTTTTAAATAAATGATAAGGACCCTCGAAGTGTAAATTCCGTCTGATCACAAGATGCAAGACACCTGATGTACAACTTATAACAAAATTAGAAACACAATTATTTTGAGTATGCGTGGGTATTATTTCGAAAGTACCCAGTTTCTTGCCCGTCCTTCTTGATGCAAACAGCTTTGCGAACGTAGTGGTAGAGTCTGACACTTCATACTGATTCCATTTAATTTGTTATTCAAAACTATTTAGAATGCTGTGTCATTTTATAGTTCAACATCACATATCGATAGACGTGACGTTTACAAGGCACAGCGAGAGCATTGCAAGCAGGTGAATGTGGCAGCCCTAGCTAAGAAAGAACTTATGTTGGTAAATTAAAACCTTTAAGTACCTAAATATAATGGGAACCTAATTAAAAGTTTTTTAACTATGATAAGTACCTACTTATGGAAAAAAATATGTATTAACAAAGCTCTTCATTTTTTTGACCCTATAGAGTATAGACGAACGATCGACTAAAAATTTACTAGGTTTAACCGACTTCAACAAAGGAGGAGGTTCTCAATTCGTCGGAATCTTTTTTTTTTTGAAATCGGTTAAAAATACGAATTTCGTGTAGCTAGTAAGCACACCTAATTTTTTCTCGTAGGTTGATAGGTACCTAGTGATGAGAATTAGAAGTGCCGAGTTTCTTGCCAGTTCTTCTCGGTGCAAACCTGCTTTCCGAACCTGGCGGTAGAGTTTTGACTTTTCATAAGAGCCTGTTATTTAGGCCTATGTGAAAATAAATATTTTCATTTTCATTTTCATTTTCAGTGTGTTTTGTTACTTGTGGCAAAAATATTGTTCTTAGGCGTTGTTCCCTCGTGGAACAAAGGTTTACTTTGGCTTCTTGTAACACACAAAACAGATGGCGTGCTCTCGGAGTCGAACGTGAAGTCCCGGGTTCAAATTCCCGAATCTAAGCCCGGGATTTCCCTGAATTGGCTTTCTGAAGTGGCATAGCTCTGGTTTTTTATTCTGATTCATTAAATTGTATAAGAATTAGGAACTTGGAGGCACTTATTTGAGGTTAGCTGGTTTTAGCTGGCTGGGCTCAGATTAGGACAAAGTTAGGGTAATACGGCTAGGGATGGATAAGGCCCTAAACCTTTACGCCGAGTGCGGTCTGTGCGGTCGACGCTAATACAGAATCCTTTACTTGTAGGCCGATACGGAGCTTTGTAATTTTATATTGCCTTCATCTAATTCTAAAGGTGAATAAAAGATTTCTGAAATTGAGTTGTTTGATGACCTCTATGACGTAGTGGACTCGGATTTATGCGCGACGTCCTGGGTTCGATTCGTATTAAGTACGGATTTCTTGGGAATTTTATTATTTCGAACTTGACTAAGAAGTTTTGTCACTACAACTACAGCACATTGAAATCAGTCCATCCGTTTCAGAGCTACGATGCCACAGACAGACACACACACAGACGTCGACGTCAAACTTATAACACACCACTTTTTGCGTCAGTGGTTAAAAATCGTAGCTGCAGTGCATATTCCCTGCGGTTACGATTTTACTTACTCACCGATAATAAACCTCAGGATATGGGCATCCGAACGATAAACGTAAACCATTTTTGTACAAGCAAACAGTAGCGCCATCTGTAAAAATTCTATAGGTGTCTGCTGAGTGAACTGCAGCGTGGCCTTATGTTGGTGGCAAAGCAAGCATTTTTGGCACCGATAAACTGGCGACATTTTTTGCGCCGTCTGCCCTTTCAAGGGTATCTATATTTCATATTTACTACATACTTACTTTGGTTACTTACTAAATAATTTAGTCACATACCAAGTTTTCCCTTGTCATCATCATATTCGTACTTGTCCGAGTACAGAGCATTAACAGCAAGTTTTAATTAGCTGCACTCCCGCGGTAATGTATTGTATTGAAGCGCTTCCGACGATGCACAATGGAGACTTGTATTGAGTACTCAGCCGACAGGAGAGGAATTAAGCTTATATAAATTCATATTTGTTTTACAAAAATATAGATCCTCAAGTTCCAAGGATGGTGGAACACTGGTTCCCTACTTATCATAAACATAAATTATGGCTAATTATAAGAAAGAATATATAAATTTTCTAGCAATGAGAAATTATTATTATTATTCAAAACTAAGCCGAAGCCAATGTCGACAAACTAGATACTTTAAAAATTGGTACAATCTTGCGTTACTTGTACCTCAAAAACAAATATTTAAAAGCGAACGCGGCAATATTCGAAAATTGTAGAGGTTGATCTGGACTGCCAATCTTATCTACTTTGATGATAATATCAATTCTTATTGTTTTCCCACTCATGTCAGCGTAGTATTTAATCTATACTTATAATAAATCTGTAACAGGTCAAATTCTGTACATTAAAGATATTTTGAAAATTTTTTTTCGAGGGCACTCTAAAATCGGTTCTGAACCCAAAACTGTATTTTTTTTCATTTTTGTCTGTCTGTCTGTCTGTCTGTCTGTCTGTCTTTCTGTATCACGGCCGCGCATCACGCCGAAACTACTGAATGAATTCCAATGAAACTTGGTATGACTTGAGTTCATACTACGAGGAAGGACATAGGATACTTTTATCCCGAAATTCAGTATGGTTCCCTTAGGAGAGGGGATAAAAGTTAATCTAATATATAAAATTCTCTTTGTAGCCAAACTCCTCCTAAACGGCTGGATCGATCGTTGTGAAACTTTCGGGGTGTGATCTCTGGGTCGGGGAGCGGGTTGTTATCTATATTTGATCTCCCAAAATGCTGAAGAACCCTGGCCCTGGCCGATTTAATTTTCCCATACAAAAACCAAGGGCGGTACCGGTGTATGGTGGAATCGAACGAATCGCACATCAAATGAAAGAGCGTAAAAAAATAATCGATCCGAGTCGAGGACTTATACGTGGAGACTTAGGATTATCGAGTATTTTCTAATTGAAAATAAAATTAATAAATTGATTTAATGGCGTTGCTATGTAAACATTTCATTGCTGTCACGTCAGCACCTCTGACAAGTTTGTTTCGAAATTTGTAGCCGGAGTATGATGTCCGACCTCTTTGGTCTATTTAATTTATTTGATATGCAAATAACGTTATAATACCAATTGTTAGTTTGGGAGAAAATCGTCGAATTACGTCGATGCCAAGTATTTGTTCAAGAAAGGATTAACGCTGAAACAGAATGACAAAGAAGTAGGATCTGCTATCGTATACAATCGTTAAAAAATGGTCAGAAGAATTGATGACCCACGAGCGGACGGACGCGATGGACGGCCATCAGCTTCGAGTACTGAGAATAACGTCGGAAATATTTGGGATTTCATACTCGGGGCCGTTGATCGAAAATCAGATAAATAGCTGAAATCATAGGTGTATCCTATGAACGAACTTGAAATATAATTCATAATGAATTGGGGCTTCGAAGCTTTCTGCGAGATGGGTACCGAGGCTTCTTTCAGCTGAACATAAATGCAACCGACTAACGATTTAGCGCAATTGTTTGGAGTTGTTTAAAGCCGATTCACCAAACTTCTTACAGATATTTGTTAGTACTGATGAAACTTGGTAAATCGCGGTTGGATTTACTTTCCTTTGGCAGGAGTTCGGGGGAGAAAGGTTTTGTATTTGGTAGAGGTTTGGTCCCTGATTACAACAATACTATTCGCATTACGAGATAACGCAGTGTTTTCGAGCTTTTCAAAAATCAATCTATATGGCGGTCACTATAAATCGGGAAGTCTTTTATCGGAGTAAGGATGACATTCGGGAGATACAGTACATTAAAGATATTTTGTTGTACCGACAAAAAAAATAGGCCACAGAACTTTTTAAATATGTTATTTGTAGTATTAAATTTTTGACACAAACCACTTAGGATATTGAGCGAGCGAAGCGAGCTCGGGACTTGGGGCACCCCGACTCGGATAACGGATAGGTGACGAAGAGGATGGCGGGGCCTGCAAGGCCCCACCATCCTTCTGAGTGGTTATTTTCTTTTATGACCACCCAGAAATAGACCGAGCCAAAAAAGGGTAAGGGAAAGACTGAAGGCTAAAAGAGTCTTAACCTCAAGATTTTAAAGCTCTGTCGACTGACCCTTAGGGGGGGTGAGGGGATGGTGATGGATAAAGGGTTTTCCTAGCTCCTTTACTTCTTCTTGAGGCTACAATTCCCATTTCAAAACATGTATTTCAGTAATTATAACAGCAAAATTGACTTCAAAACTTCATAATTAAAAAAAATATTTCTTAAAAACTACTACGTGTCGAAAGTTTTAGCTTGGGAGGGGGAAAAAATCCCATTTTTTTTTCTTCCCACCCCTTCCCCTTTCGCTTCTCTCCGCGACGAAGCGACTCCATCATCGTCATTTTAATTATTTTCATCTTTTTAAATTTGCTCAAAAATGGTGCAATACCTTTTCAGGGAGTGGTATCGGGGGTTAGGGGACACCCCCTCTCCCCCCCTTCCCCCTTCCCGTCCCCCTACTCCTGCCAAACGATTCTAAATTTTTACCATGGAGTCTTCTTCCATTCTCTTCTTCTGCTGTCAACATGCAATACTCTTCCATACGATCCATCCATTTCTTTTTTGGTCTTCATCTAAGTACTTACTAAACAAACCTCTCTTATTCTGAGAGGAAACCCTAACCCAGCTATTGTGGGGTTGAGATGAAATTCAATTAACTATATTTGATCCAGCGAGAGGCTTCGGCCGCGTTCAATTAAATGTTGACAGAAGTGAAAACCTCAGGTGCCATCTCGAAACAAATTGAGGCAACGATAGATAGATACACCATGACATAACTAAAATTCATAAAAAGAGAAAAAATTACTTTCAAGAAGGTACCACATTAATTTTAGAGATGGCGCTATAAGTAATATCGCGGCATACTTGACTTACACTGAGGGTTTGTATGTCTGTAATTTCTGAACTGCAAAACTGATAAACTTTAAATATTTCAGAGACAATCTATGAAGTACCTACTTTCGAACAAAAAAGAATGAATGAAATCTGACCGCGAGTTAATGAATTATAACTTAATACACATTTTGACTTTGATGTCGTCTTCCAGGGAAACCATGCTGAATTTCGGAATAAAAAGTATCCTATGTCCTACTTCCGTATATAAACTCACATCATGCCAAGTCTCATTTTAATCCATCCAGCGGATTAGCCGTGATGCGTGGCCGTGAAATAGAGAGACAGACAGACAAACAGACAAAAATTAAACAAATTACAGTTTTGGCTTCAGTATCGACTAAAGAGTGCTCTGCAACAAAAAAATTCGAAATATCTTCAATGTACGGAACGTGACCCGTTACAGTTGTACCTATTTATTTAGGTAGGTAGTAGAGCGGATATTAATATGACAAATATCTTATTGACCTTTTATAAGAGCCTGTACCTTTGAATTTAACTCATTCAGTAAATCTGAGAATAGGTCGTGACTCGTGAGCTATTTTTCATACCCATATGATGTGAAAAAAAATAACAGGCAAAACGAAGTTTGCCGGGTCAGCTAGTATATAATATAAAGTGGGTTCATGGAATTTACAACTTAGTATTTGAGTTTCCCTTCCTGAGTGGGTTTTTCTTGGAGTCCCTCTTGTATTTCGGGAACTTAAGTTCATTAAAAGAGAATGGATTATGTAAAAAGGTCAAGTTAGTTACAATGTTAACACAAAGCTGGTTAAAAATATTACGAGTAAGTTAGCACTAACTTTACAAAGGGTTAAGGATTTTTAAAGGAAGAATAACGAAAAGTGGTATAAAGTTTTCACATGAACCAAAACCTAAATATTCTAAGAAACTAAATAGTGTTGTTTAAGAAACATTGGCACTAGGAATTTGTTTTTCATATCCGGAATTTAATTTTGCATAAAAAAAAGTTACTTTTATTTTAAGTAGGTAATGCACATTTTCTGAGGGACAACAAAGTGATCTTCCAAGGGTTCCGTTTTTAGGGTTTCGTTCCCAAAGGGTAAAAAACGGTACCCTATTACTAAAACCTCGCCGTCCGTCTGTTCGTGTGTCTGTCACTGTATCTCTGGAACCGTGATAGTCAGAACCTAACGAACGGACGGCAAAGTCTCAGTAAAAGGGTTTCTAGCCTTTGGGTACGGAACCCTAAAAACACAGACGAAGGTACAAAGATCAAAGAGAAATGTTTTTCGATTAATTTATTTGCAACATTCTATGACGGTACAGTCGTTCAAAGCAGTAAGTACTGGGTACACCAGAAATATTTGCATTAGTTTTAAATTCAATTTCACGCCCGAAGAAACTTGTCTAACGTTAGCAAATTATTCCCTACTACTTCCACGTTCTTTTACGCGTATGAATGTGCTTTAAAAAGAGAAAATACCTACCTTACATGACATACTTAAGTTATATTTCGATATCACGTGGTCTTTTTCACAACAAGTTAGTACTTGGCTGCAATCTTACCTGATGGTAAGTGACGATACAGCCGAAGATGTTATCGTAATAACTTGGAGGGAGTAGGTAAGCAATCCCAAACGGTTTCTACATAGCATCAGAAATTCATAAATAGATACAATACCATCCCACCACCGAAAGCCTCCCCCTCTTTACCTTTGTAAGCGATCACCGTCGCTCATGGACATTTGCAGCATCAGAGGAACTGAAAATGCGTTACCGGCTCCTAAGAAATTTGTTTATCAGCCCCTTGAACAACCCCATGTTATAGTTTTGAGGGAACACTGTTGCTGGTAGCTGGTTCAAAATGGCGGCCAAAACAATGTGTGCGTGGAAAGAAAGCTCTGGCATACCGGGTGGTCGTGGATTGCCAGCCATCCAGGTGGAATGGATGGAACATGTTTCTACGCCGGAATGTATGCGCAGAGAAAGTGGAAGAAGGAACCACTTCAAACAACGTTATCTGTCCAGCAAACGTTGTTTTTTTACATATAAATTACAAGTATTTCTCATAGGATTGAAAAATAGTTTACGTTTTATTCTCAGACCTACCGAATTATACAAAAAAACTTGAGAGGTATCAAGGGACACCCTGATGGAATGAAGTATATCTGGCTTGCTTTCCATAAGAGAGAGCTGAGAGAGAGAGAGGCAGAAAAACATGCGCACGCCGCACTGCTAACAATAGCTTACTATAGCAAAAAGTGTCGTTACAACTTTTCGTACGAATTTTTTCCGTCTAGCCCTCTTTCACAACGCGCGATAAGGAACTTCGGTCCAAAAAAAAAAATTGGTTGTCTGTAAAGTCGGTTTACGGACGATAGATTTACGTGATAACGTCATAATTGGCCTCTCTATCGTTTGTTTTGTTGTGCCTCTCTATCGCTTGTTGCGCGCTCTCGCTTGCACGCACAGGCTCAGGTGGAACGTTACTTGGAACGTTACTATTTTTCATGTGCGTTGCTGGTGTTCATCAATTTATTAAACGTTATCACGTCAAAAAATTATAAAAATCGGTGGAGCGCTTTCGCAAGAGTTTTGTTACAAACTCTGCCACATGCGACACGAGAATTTTATATATTAGAAAGATATTGAGGGCATTCTAGCATACAACGGGATCGTTCAAGTATTAAATGTATTCTGTCATTTCGCACGCGCTAGGGATTAAAATGGAGCGTGCGAAAAATGTGAACTATTTTTCTGCTTGGGTCAGCACTCAGAATTCGCTTTGAAGTATTCCACCGGCACGGAGGTGGAAAGGTGTGTTGATCCCGCAACTCTGGCCATATCCACGCGTTTTCAGGGTTCCGTATTTAACGGTGTAGAAGCCGTATTTAAGCGATTTTGAATGAAGTTTTATGCAAAAACTATTAAGACAATTACTTTCAAATTTACACGTCATGTATTTTGCGTCTTTAATCTAAAATCGCTAAGAAGCAGAAACACGATTGGATAAAATTTTCTCGATAGAAAGTTTTCCCAAAAGTTGCTCCAAAATCTCAGTTTTTCTAGTTTTTATCGGACACTATATTGGATGTTATTGTAATTATTGTTTTAAAGTGTCGGTAATAATATTATCCAAAAACGCTAAGAAACAGATTTTTGAAAACCAGCTTAGTTTTTGAGTAATTAGGTAAAAGGTCGTTTTTCTGTTATATTCTTCCGCGACGCTGCATGTCGCACCTACCAAATCTCCGTGAGAGTGAGAAAGACAAAAATAAATTCAATAAATCCCCTGATTGCTATTGCATCGCTTTCAAACGAAATTAAAATAATCGGGCATGTGCTAGTCGGACTCTTTTTCCTTGAAATAACCTGTCAAGTGCGAGTCGGACTCGCGCACTGAGGGTTCCGTACTACAACCGGAGGAATAAAACCATAAAAACAACTTTTCTTATCGAACCGCAAAACTAACTTTGTTTTTAGAGGTTTTATTGTAAATATCAAAAAACTACTTATTAGATCTTGTTCAAACCAATTTTCGGTGGAAGTTTGCATGGTAATGTACATCATATATTTTTTTTAGTTTTATCATACTCTTATTTTAGAAGTTACAGGGGGGGGGACACACATTTTACCACTTTGGAAGTGTCTCTCGCGCAAGCTATTCAATTTAGAAAAACATGATATTAGAAACCTTAGTATCATTTTTGAAGACCTATCCATAGATACCCCACACATATGGGTTTGATGAAAAAAAAATTTGAGTTTCAGTTCTAAGTATGGGGCACCCCCAAAATTTATTACTTTTTTTTAAATTTTGTATGAAAACCTTAATGCGGTTCACAGAATACATCTACTTACCAAGTTTCAACAGTATAGCTCTTATAGTTTCGGAAAAAAGTGGCTGTGACATACGGACGGACAGACGGACAGACGGACAGACGGACAGACGGACCCTAAAAAGGAAGAGGTTCTCTTCGAATTCGACTGTAAGTTGTTTTATGTTTGTTACCTCGTAACTTTTGAGTGGGAGAATCGATTTTGATAATTCTTTTTTTTATTAGAAGTTTAAATAAATAAAAAATAATAAATAAATAAAAATTCTTTATTTCGACCAACAAAGGATCATATTATTGAGTTAGTAACATTATAACTTAAAAACTAGTGTTAGTATATCTTAAATCTAATGAAACCTACCTAACCTAGGACAAGATCGACTTGTCAGCACATGAATCCTACAGCAGTGGTTCAGGTACTGACAGTCGAACCTGTCCGACAATGCCCTCAGAATACCATTGGAGCTAGCCCGGACCCTACGCAACAGGGATGTGCACCGCTTACGCATAGTCGCGTAAAAACAATCTACGCGCGCCTCAGCGAACATCCCCGACGCGCTGCAGAATCTTGGCAGCCCCAACAACATTCTGAACGCATTGTTATACTGTACACGCAGGGCATTGTACTGCTTTTGCGTATAGTCGACCCACAGACTGCTCGTGTAAAATGAAGTGCAGTAAGCTTTAAAGAGTGTAATCTTTACTGGCACGGTACATCGAGCAAATCTGCGGATGATCATATTCGCCCTAACAGACAACGCCCTGCGCTCCCTCTCGATATCTGCATCATCCTTCAGGTCAAAGGTAACCACATGCCCTAGATATTTAAATTGATCCACTCTCTTCAGTGGGGTCTCATACAATTTGATTGTCGGAATAAGGGATGGGCGTGGCTTCCCTTTTGCCTGAAAGACCATGCACTCGCTCTTTTTGACGTTGTAGATCAGACCATGACTGCGGGCATAGTTTTCACATATGCCCAGCAGTTTCCTCAAACCACAGACAGACGCACTCAACAGCACCATGTCATCGGCGTAACTGATGTTATTTAGACAGGCTCCGTCAATATGACAACCGACACGTGTGCTGCTGAGCTCGTCTATCAGTCCATTGACGTAAAGGTTGAAGAGTTTAGGTGAGGTTAGGCCACCCTGCCTCACACCACACTCCAACCTATACGGTCTGGAGAAGCTTTCCGACCATCTTACGACATTGATCTGGTTCTGATACCAAAATGTGAAGATTTTTATGAGCTCTTGAGGCATACCCGTGTCTCTTAGTTTTTGCCACATGATATCATAATTGACCAGATCAAATGCCTTGGATAAGTCAAGAAAGCAGGCGAAGACTGGCGTTCTTCGCTCTGTATAATACCTGACAGTCTGCTTCAAACACAAAATGGCAGATTCCGTGGACAAACCGGGTCTAAAACCAAACTGATTGTCATGCAAGTTTACGTATCTGTCAAGTTGGGCATCCAGCAAACTGTCAAGTACTTTCGCAATAACAGTTGCAAGAGAAATCGGCCTGTAGTTGGATTTATCACTAATATCCCCGGTTTTGTTCTTAATGATAGGAACCACCACGGTTTTCATGAGTGCCGCAGGTAGGTATGAATGACTTATACATAAGTTAAAGAATACCGCAAGCACCCTAGGAAGATGAGGACCCGCATATTTCAGATGTTCTATGCTTAGTCCGTCGTGGCCAGGAGACTTGCCCCGCGACATAGAACAAATAGCCTTATTAACCTCACTGGCTGTAAATCGAACACCGGTCCCCTGGTCACACATTTCCCTATCTCCCTTCGAATGTGATGGCCCCAATGGCGATTTCACAGCAAAGTGATCTTTAAATACATCGGCTATGAGGCTGTGATCGCTAACACCGTCCACGCTCACCGGAAGGCCCGGCCTACAATTCGATTTATTTGTAGCCTTCCAAAATTCACGAAAATCATGCTTTGAGTGATGTGAAGCCAGAATGTCCATTCGGATCTGTTCGCTATTATTTTGGCACCACTTTAAGCGTGACTTAAAGACACTCCGACTTCTTTGCATGTCTTCATACACTTGACCTCCCATTGGTTTACCATACCATATCCATATCAAAAAAGCAGACCTGGCCTCCCGATGAGCGGCTTGAACATACCTATTCCATCCCACCACAGGCCGCTTCCTCCTACACCTAACAACGTCACTGGATTCAGAGGCAGCCTCTGTTAAAATAGTAACAATATTACCATACAATTGGTCGATAATATTTAAATTATGCATAATTTTACAACTACTATCACAGAGATTATCATTTAATGGTTGTAATACACTCAATCTCTCATCACATAGCTTACGATATAAACCCGTCTGTTCCGGGTTTCTATTTCCCCATAGTACGTTATTAAATTTACTATTGCACGATATTTTCTGTTTAATATAATCTAAATTACATTCTATAATTAATGGATAGTGGTCTGACCACAACACATCATATCGTATATGGATACTAACGATAGTCGTTAAAGCAGACTTTGTAGTAATACAGTGGTCTAGCCAGCGTCTCGACCCGTGAGCGTCGCTTACAAAGCTGTACGTTCCCGACGCTATGCCTAACAACTGAACATCCGCACAGGTCCATTCTAACTCGTTACAAAAGGATGTTAACTCATGATAAAACGGTTCATTCGGATGCGCGTTAAAGTCTCCGAGTATATACACCGACTCGATATTCTCGTTATTAATAATAGCACTCACCGAGCTAAGGCAATCCGTAAATTCCGGGAGGTTTATCACTGTATCCGTTGGCATATAAACGCTAAACACAAGTACTGACCTTTGACCCGACACGATTTTTATAGCACATAACCGTGGGTTATCACACTGCACTACGGACACATTTTGAAAGACACTTTTCCTCCAGAGCAACGCCACCCCACCGTACGGCCGGCCACGTAGCAATCCCGCCGCTGTATCTACCGCGGACGTACCGGTACTACAAAATTCCCTATCAATATTGTTGAGGGATGGTATATCGTGAGGAAGAATCCAAGTTTCTTGCAACGGTTTAAGGTTTTGTTTGTTAATTAATTAACATATTTAATTTAATAAAGTTATCACTTGACAGTTAAAAAAAAATTAACGTATTTTATCTACGCTCATTGCTTAAAGTTCGAATTATGAAATCGAAATGTGTCAAATAATTACCTACTTTATTCACAGACTTCTATAATTATTAAAAAGTTATTCATAATAACATCGCTCTACTATGGAAATATTTAAAGAAAGTTGTTTAATATCCATAACGATACACGGCTCTGGATTCCTGTATTTGTATCTGGGGTTTTGATGGAATTGATTACAGTACCGCTATCGGCAATACAACGGTTAACGGTTACAATTATCTGGGGTAGGTAATATTTTTTATGTAATATTTTTTTAAGTGAATCCACAGACAATATATAGTTGGTAGTCATTGCCGAGAGTATAGATGGGCCATGATTGACCATAGACAACAACACAATGTCTAACGTTCCGCGTAACGTTCCATCTGGGCCTGTGATTATGATTATGATTACGATTACGATTACGATTACGATTACGATAACGATTACGATAACGAATACGATTATGACGTTATCTCGTAAATCTATCGTCCGTAAACCGACTTTACAGACAACCAATTTTTTTTGTTACTTAGTCAAAACTTTGCGCTGAAAAATGTCTAGTAGTGAAACCTACTAAAGAAAATTTCACTCCACCTGACATCTTAGTAGTTGCTATGATTTACGACAAAAGTTAGCAAGATTTTATGATTTGGATTTATGATAATAATATGAGCGTAGATAAAGTAGTGTATGAAACTCTACATAATTAGGTATTAAAACACTCGTGTGATACTATTAAAAAACTCGCCTGCGGCTCGTTTTTTAAACTTACACTCGTATTTTAATACCCCCCATTACGTAACCGTTACATAAACTACTATTATGTAACTGGTAATTTGGCATAATTTGTCATACGGATCTACCTAATTTATGACTTTCAATAAGGTGAGTAATTGTAACTACATTGAATATACCGTATTTGAAAGAGAGGGGGTTGGAAATAAAAGAGTACATTCATTTAAATAAAATATTTATTAAAGCTTTACAATGATAAATCATAATTTACTTATGTACTAAACACACAATACACGAACACGGAATACCCAAAGAACAATAGTATAGCTACATTTATACAACATACAAAATTTATGTAAAACATCTATTAAATTCTTATTTCATTGTAACTCGCTTTGTCTGAGTGCTGTAATAAATTTAATAAGAACATTCTGTTTTGTCCGGAATTTGTATAATTGGGGCACGAATAAAAAACTTTTTGTCTTCGACGCGAACAAATGAGACTTTGTTCGGGTTATTTTTTTTTAAATCTATATACAAGTTAGTACTTAACTGCGATCTCACCTGATTGTAAGTGATGATGCAGCCTAAGATGTTATCGTACTAACTTGGAAGGGTAAGTAAATTTACCTAACGGTTTCTACAAGCATCGTACCGGAAAGCTTAATCGCTTGGCGGTGCGTCTTTGCTGGTAGGGTGGTAACTAGCCACGGCTTAAGCCTCCCACCAGACAAGACCTGAGCTAATTTAGAAATTATAAAATTCCAAAGTGGCCCGTGGCGGGAATCGAACCCGCGACCTCCCATTCGAATCCGAGCGCGCCGCCACTGCGCCAAGGAGGTCGTCGAAATTATTCAGGAAATCATAAAAGCTCGGCAACTGGAAGATATTTCTTCTTTAAGTTTACTGTTTGATAGAAAAAAAAATTACTGTAGCGAACTAACAATGGATAAAAATATTATACGTGAAATAATCTGGGATCTTTTTCATTTGTTAACTGTGACGATAATAATTCGTGAGCATCAGCCAACTTTTCATTCTATTTACACGACTGCCTAGCCCAAAAAAAGTAGCGCTATCAGTCATATTTCACGCTGGAAACAGTCCCTGTGGAAACTCGCGTGCGGTCTTATTTCACGCTGGAAACAGTCCCTGTGGAAACTCGCGTGCGGTCTTATTTCACGCTGGAAACAGTCCCTGTGGAAACTCGCTTGCGGTCTTATTTCACGCTGGAAACAGTCCATGTGGAAACTCGCGTGCGGTCATATTTCACGCTGGAAACAGTCCCTGTGGAAACTCGCGTGCGGTTATATTTCACGCTGGAAACAGTCCCTGTGGAAACTCGCGTGCGGTCATATTTCACGCTGGAAACAGTCCCTGTGGAAACTCGCGTGCGGTCATATTTCACGCTGGAAACAGTCCCTGTGGAAACTCGCGTGCGGTCATATTTCACGCTGGAAACAGTCCCTGTGGAAACTCGCGTGCGGTCATATTTCACGCTGGAAACAGTCCCTGTGGAAACTCGCGTGCGGTCATATTTCACGCTGGAAACAGTCCCTGTGGAAACTCGCGTGCGGACCAATTACAAATGTAGTGATCTGTGAAGTGGACCGCGGTCCATAAACAATACTGCGGTCGGCTTACTATCCACCAGTAAACTGACGACATTTTTGCGTGGTTTGCCGGATCCTGTTTATTACGGCCAGTTCTTATTGTTTCCTGGGTCTTTGTTGCCTACAGATCACAATCGCATCTCCGACTATAGTCCCTAAGCATCAGACGGCTCTCTTCTACGTTGTTCTTCCTCCACACGCTGTTCTCCCGTCGACTGCACTCCCTCTCCCTCCACCTCTCGCTATACATGCTATCGCTGGTGCTGCTCCGTCGCTGGTGGCTGCGGCGGTCGCGGCTGCGGGAGCGGACCCTCACCAGCGCGCCGTCGGAGGTGTGGTTGACGGTGGTCTCCCTGACGCTGGACTGGTCGCGGTAACGGCTCTTCTTTCTGCGCCCGCGCGTGCAGCAGAGGGTTTCTTTAAACGCTATTCTGTATCTGTGAACAACGTTGTTATGTTTAGTTTCATTCATAGTGGCCTCTTATGACTCACTATATTTCTCGATAAGGGCACAGAACACTAAATAGTACAAGTACAGAAGGCTTACTCCGCTCGATGATTTAAAGAAATAGCGACTCTAGCGCTGACACAAAAAGTGCAATTCAGTTCGCAATAGCGCCTGGCCCTGCCCTCAAAATCGACACGCAACAAACGCAATGTTGTGGTCTCCTTCTATCGCCTAACTTTACCTCTTACGACGTACTAGGGCTGCCGTAGTCAGACGGCGCGTAAAATAGACCGTACAGAACTTGCGCGTACGACTCGGCCCGCGAGCGGCAACCATCTGAAATATTGGGGTCCGGACGCCTACTTGTAGCCGGGGCGGTCACGTGATAAGTGAGACTGGCCTGATAAGGGGTTGAATTTTAAAAATCCTTTCCTGGTATTTTACGTCTACGTCATTATAGCAAATTTCAGCCCAATAGGTTCAGTAAGCTCAAACTAGCTTTGCGTATAAATGAGTTAGTTTATTTCTGGGTGGTCTAAAAAGGAAATAACCATAACCTAATCTGTATGAGCCGGAGTGCCATAAGTCCCAATATCACTTTTTCGCACCTCCTAAGGCCCAGACGTCGGAGCTTGTTCTTCACTTGTTTGGATTAGGCTATAAAGGCTCCCCCACACAGGCGCGTTATTATCGGTCGATAATATCGCAAGCGTTATTGCGATAGTGCGTCCCGATTCCTTGCACACAGCTGCGTTTTTATCGTGCGATAATAACGCGCAGACGGACGCAGCGTCCCGCATTATTATCGGTCGTTATTATCGCAGCAGTGTGTAACTACTTGATCATCCTAATACAAAGTGTACTGAAAACAGATATCGCAATAACGCTTGCGATAATATCGACCGATAATAACGCGCCTGTGTGGGGGAGCCTTAAACCTATACCAATAAGCCTAGGCAAAGCTAGTTTGTCCTGAAATCGAATTTGACCGGTAACATATATAAACATTGGAAGTTAAATAAATATTTGTAGTGTGAAAAATAAAGAAGGATACCAATTCGATCGGTACGAATCTTTAAGGGCTTTTAGATCGTAAACGGAATAGGGTGGGACGGGATTATCACCTATTTTAATATTTATTACACACTCGTAACTTCGTCGGCATGTCCCATATTATATCTGGAGCTATTTTTTCCTGCGAAAATAGGGAAAATAGCCTGTTGCGTGAAGCGCCCTGAATCCATACATTATTGTTTTCTTTCTTGCTCTATGACAGAACTCAGAAAGTAAATCTTTCTGAGTTCTGAATTAAAAAAAAAAAAACTAAACTCACAGCCTACTAGAATCTAACTCTTGTTGCTATAAGTAAAAAAACTAGAAGGTTACCTTGATAAGAGATAAAACAGGGGTATTCAAAGTTCCTTCGAGATCATTTTAACGAAAAACCAGGCGTGTTAGTCAGTCTGTATAATACGTAGTGTTACCAATTCTGTTGCGGAGAATGTCTAAACTAATTTGAAGCCTTTAACAATAGTGATATCCTTTTCCATAGGGAGCATTTTCAAAAGAATAACAATACTTAAATACATGCGTAACAGAATTTGCTCCAGTCTCAAACTCATGCAAAACTTGCAACTAAGTTTTAAAGCAGTTATCCTCAACCCATCGTCGTCTCAGCCAATGGACGTGCACTGCTGGACATAGGCCTCCGACTGATCGCCAAGCCAGGTGGCGGAAGGTCGTCTGAATTCGTCAAAGACTTTCGTCAAAAAATTTGAGTTCGTCAAAGTCCTCAACTGATTGAGTTAAAATTTTGCGTGCTCGTTTATCGTCGTTCGAAATCCAATATAACCTGAGAAGGTGGACTTGTTGTGTTTTGTGCATGATACGGATATCAAATTAAAGGGTTTGATGTGATAAATACTGACTGAATAAACTGACTTCACTTTTAATTCATGTCAGTCTTTACTCCGTATAATATAGCAAGACTATTGCAACAAGATAAACAGAGTATAGGCATTGATTGAGTGCCGTAAACCGACGCAGAGCGCGGGCAGTGCGCTTTGTTAGCTTAAAGTCAATTTGGATGAGGTCACTCTCAGTGGTATATTAGGATTTAGGGTCAAGCGCATTCTGACGACAGAGAACCAATTTCTGAACAGTAAACTATTAAAGTCTACAATTCCATGAATTCAATTATCAAGTTGCATCAACAATGAAAACATTACCCTTGTGTGATATTTTTGTTGTTGGTCTGTCCGTCTGCCACTTAAGAAGTTTTTCTCAAGAATGGGTAGAGGAATATCTCTAATTCAATAAAAGTAAAATATTGATGGGATGGTCCCTTGGGGTTGCGAGGTTCATTGGCTTTTCTTCTGGACTTAAAAGAGTAGAATTTCATGCATGAGTTACTTACAATTTCAGGGGTATCCAATCTACCGAGTGTGCTATACCGTATACGCAAATTAAGCCTAAAAAGGCCTTGCTGAAATGTTTTTAATTCGTGATATACCCGTCACTCCAAATGAGAAAGTTAATCTGGGACGCCTCTACATTGGATCAAAAGTATATTGAAGGTGGAAGAGAAAGATTAGATCAGGAAGGTTGAGGGAAGAAAATCCCATATTATGTGACATTATGTATACCTAACTCTATAGGTACGTGATTGCATGCATGCCCATTATTATGACTAGTAAGAGAAACTTTTATTCTTTTCTAGTTTTTGGCAGATTTTTTGTAGATTTTCTTCGTCATGGGATTTCCATCACGCAGAAAAAACCATTTTCGTTTTCCTAGCCCCCTGCGCGATACCGTTAGAAATAAATAAATTTTTAGTAATGCGGTATTTGTGGATAATCTAGGTAGTGAATTTTAACGTGTTCAAATTATTCACCTGTGACTCATGATGTTGTACAGGATGGGGTTGACGGTGGCAGAGATGTAGTAGCAGACTCCAGCGGCGAGGAACAGGTACTCGTTGATGGAGTGGTAGTGGCGAACGCCGGTGCCGTAGATGAAAAAGAGCCGCTGGAAGTGGAACGGCGCCCAGCACACGAAGAACGCTATGACCACCGCAGCTGTGGACAAGTGACACTGATCAACCTGGAGTAAAGGAAATTGTTGCAGGAAGGCTACATAGCTGGATTGATAAGTGACGCAAGACAAGAGAAGTGTGAAGCATCTTTCTGAGAAGAACATAGATCTTACAGGCATAGATCTCGATTCAAATTTTGCGTTTTGTAGGGTGTCGGAAGCAACTGGTCAATCAATGACGCTATTGCTGGTTACATGTGAACCAACGTGCATGAATTTGGCTGACTTGACAAATATCTGCGCAACAAGGGCGTGCTTGCTGTATACTTACTGAATATCTCCTGAAAAGAGTGCAGGATCAACGTCTCTATTCTAAAGATATTAAGCTTTAAATTAAGACTGACCATTTTTCTAAGAAAAACATTTAACTACACCTATCATAAAGGCATTAAAAAC
The DNA here is from genome assembly GCA_036785405.1 of Coenonympha arcania. Lineage (NCBI taxonomy): Eukaryota > Metazoa > Arthropoda > Insecta > Lepidoptera > Nymphalidae > Coenonympha > Coenonympha arcania. The sequence continues at coordinate 487,718 of JAWDAA010000030.1, read as the reverse complement.
GCCAACTGCATAGAAAAGCTGATGCTTACGTGCATGGTTGATGGACGTAAGCATCAGCTTTTCTATTATTTCTAAGCCTACGCGGATTCAGCCTAAAATGTTGCATGAATTATTGATGACGGAGGCACTCGATTTGAGGATGTCTGCCAGAGGGTGGAAGGTATGACATGTTGGAAACGCATCACCCAGCGGGTGATATCAAACAGGAGCCGCGATTAGAAATGAGGAAATGTGGGGGTCTTACCCAACATCCTGATGATGTTCTTCCTGGACTGCGCCTGGCGCGCTTCCCCGTGCACACTGCCGTTGACGCCGCTCAGGGTCCCAGGGCTGCCGGGGTTGTGGGTGTGTGTAGACCTGGATATCATCAAGCTATATCACTATCCACTTCATAGACATTCTTGAATTATGAAGTCGAAATCTCCTGATGATGCTCCGGGTTCGGGGCGAAACGTGCGTCGAGAGTTATATAAAAGTTTTGTGTGGTGGTGCATGTAAGTGGTGGTGGTGGCATTGCTTGCTGGGTAACTTGGCTTTCTTGCTTTAGTGGGAAGGTAAGCGGTGCTTAGCTTGTACCTGCATGTTTGACCATACAGAATTTTCTCTGTTGGCGGATTATAGCAAATATTTTTTTCCTTTTCTTGTTATCATCAAGCTATCACAATATTGTTGGGTAGAAATGAAAAGCAATTTTTGGGGAAACTTTCTATCGAGAAAAGATACATCCATAGAGAGAGATATATCCAGTAGTGATGAGCTGTCCTTTGTGCACGTCTTTTCTTTGTATAATTTTAAGTTAAGTTTCTGGTATATAAATAAACTAGTAGGGTGCGTGGGTGCGCGGGCCACATGTGGCCCGCGGGCTGTCTTCCCCCCTATAAAAGTATCACAATCCTCAGTCAGCATCCCTTCCCATATTTTTCTCTGTGAGTCAATATTCGCCATACTTACATTTTCTATGAAAAAAATAAATTCCGCCATTTTGAATTTTTTTCCTATCCATCCAATAGACCTTCGGGTCCTGATCACTTCTTTCCAAGAAACCGTTCTTCTATCTTTTATACTTTCCGAGATATCGACAAAATTCGAACGGCGGCCATTTTGAATCCGCCATTTTGAAATTTTTTCTAGCTCACTGCCAATTGGATGACATTTCGAATGACATTTGGTCGAGCACCCCCCACCTATCTTGAATACCCTCCCCGTGCTCTTCACCCGTCTTCGAAATCCTCAATCATCAGCTCTCTCCGTATTTTTCCTCCGAATGAATTTTTTTCTTCTATACGACCTCATTCACGAAAAAAAAAAATTTTCATACAAAATTGTTTAGGAGAGGTGATCAATCAGTGAGTCAGTCAGTGGCCAATCAGCACGAGTAGCTATATATATAGTAATAAATAAATAAAATTTCTTTCAATCGCATTTCTGCTTCTGAGCGAATTTAGATTAAAGAACCAAAATAAATGACGTTTAAATTTGAAAGCAATTAATTGCCTTTATTGAAAATCGCTTAAATAACACTTTAGCCCGTTAACACGCACTTAGATTTCTTTTATTATTTTCCCGGATTATTTTTTGTAATAGTCCCCCTCGCGTCTCCATAATTCATGAGTCTTCAACACCAATTACATCGCTGAATACATTTGCATGAAAGCGCTCTCATAGACCTCTCAGATTTTTTCATCGCCAACCTAAATTAGTTTTTTCATAAAAGAGATTTAAAATAATATTTTAATTGTTTTTAAAACGATTACATTTCATTCCAGATTACTTATCAGATTAAAACATCGTATGTTTTGGGATATTTGATCAATTACAAGAACAAGACGACCGAATGGCGTAGCGGTAGCGAACCTGCCGTCTGCGTCTGAGGTCGTGGGTTCGATTCCCACTACTGGTAAATGTTGGTGTGATGAGCATGAATCTTTTTCAGTGTCTGGGTGTTTTTCAATACTGTAATGTAATATTATATACTTACTAATAGTACCTATGTATATTTAATTATTAATCATTTTTCTGGTATAGGTTTAATGTACCCATAAAACAAGCTATCCCTTACTTTGGGGCTAGATTGCGATGACCTGATATATTTATTAATTGTTATTATTCTCTGGCGGGAGTACGGGACTTACAATGGAATTGACCGTGATCGCCAGTTCAATAATAATACCCTTTGTAATCCATTCCACATTTTTAGTGTTTTTTAAACCGACTTCAAAGAAAAGGAGGAGGTTTTGGTTATTATCAATTGGTCGGAATCTTTTTTGTTATGAGTGATTTTTGGTACACTGAGAATAACGATTTAACGACTTTATTTTCTCGTCAGAAAATACATATTTTGCAACTATGAGTAGGTACCTATATCATAACTCATGAGTACCTATTTGACTTCAAAGAGTTCCCGCTTTCATCGTCGCAAACGATGTAAGCGTTTTGCTCCGTTTAATCCCCGATCCCCTTAGGATACTACCGTGAAAATTCTCTGTAATCTTTACTGAAAAGTGAGGATGATTGTTGTCTTTGTACAGGTAAACGGCGAAAGGAAGAAAAGATCTTAAATTAATGTTTGTCCTATACGTTTTTTTACCGACTTCAAAAAAAGGAGGACTCAGATCAAAATGACTCAGAGACAGTGACAGAGACTCAAGTGTACCAAAATCAATACTAACAAAAAAACATTCCGACCAATTGAGAACCTCCTCCTTTTCTTTGAACTCGGTTAAAAAACGCTAGAAATGTGGAATGGATTACAAAGGGTATTATTATTGAACTGACGAACACGGTCAATTCTATTGTAATTTGTAAGTCCCGTACTCCCGCCAGAGAATAATAACAATTAATAAATATATCAGCTCATCGCAATCTAGCCCCAAAGTAAGGGATAGCTTGTGTTATTGGTACCTATCTAAACCTATACCAGAAAAAATTATAAATACATAATTAAATATACATAAGTATATAATATACATAAATAATAACAATATATTGAAAAACATCCAGACACTGAAAAACATTCATGCTCATCACACAAACATTTTCCAATCGTGGGAATTGAACCCACGACCTCTGACGCAGACGGCAAGATCGCTACCGCTACGCCATTGGGCCTTTCCGTTGTGGAAATTTACAGATTTTAGTAGGTTTCTTCTCACGGAGGGGTATGCCCTAGACAATTTCTTTCTGTGAAAAATATAATATGACTGTATCACAGACAATAAAAATTGGTCAAGTGCGAGTCGGGCTCGCGCACTGAGGGTTCCGCACTATCAAGACCAATTCTCAATAGTATTAAAGTAAACTAACCAATAAACATCGCTGCCCACCAAATTCCGCGAGTTAAATACGTGCAACGCCATCTGTCGTCATCAAAGTTAAACAAAATATTAGGCTTGTTGAATATCAATTCAACACGTATTAAAAAACTACTCACTAGATCTCGTTCAAATCAATTTTCGGTGGAAGTTTGCATGGTAATGTACATCATATATTTTTTTTAGTTTTATCATACTCTTATTTTAGAAGTTACAGGGAAGGGACACACATTTTACCACTTTGGAAGTGTCTCTCGCGCAAGCTATTCATTTTAGAAAAAAATGATATTAGAAACCTTAGTATCATTTTTGAAGACCTATCCATAGATACCCCACACATATGGGTTTGATGAAAAAAAAATTTTTTGAGTTTCAGTTCTAAGTATGGAGCACCCCAAAATTTATTACCTTTTTTTTAAATTTTGTGTGAAAACCTTAATGTGGTTCACAGAATACATCTACTTACCAAGTTTCAACAGTATAGCTCTTAATAGTTTCGGAAAAAAGTGGCTGTGACATACGGATGGACAGACGGACAGACGGACAGACGGACAGACAGACATGACGAATTTATAAGGGTTCCGTTTTTTGCCATTCGGCTACGGAACCCTAATAAAAATCATGGATCCTGCAAGATTGGTGAATAACCTTTCATATCTGCGGAACCGCGGAGGCAAAATCTAGAAATACCGTTATAATAAAGTCGTGTGTCAATGTCACAGGACTATTCAGTATTCACCCGTTCATTCAAGGATGCCGCCTGCGAGTGACAGTTTAGTGACAGTGACAGCGGTGGCCCCTGTATAGGGTCGAGCGTTGGCCTAGCCCTGTTTACCCTGCCTCGAGTAAATTACGTCTAATGGCCTATTCACTCCACCGTCTCATGGCTACCCTACATTTCGGTGTACAATATTAAATTCCTGAAAAGTTTAGTATGTTTAAATACGTTTTGATTTGGGCGTAAATTGCTGCAACACAGTTACTGCATGCGAAATTGTTCTACTATAATATTACAATGTAGCGACCTCCCGGGCGCATTGGCGCGCGCTCGGATTCGAGTGGGAGGTCGCCGGTTTAATTCCCGCCACGGGCCACTTTGGAATTTTATAATTTCTAAATTGGCTCAGGTCTGGTCTGGTGGGAGGCTTCGGCCGTGGCTAGTGTCCCTACCCGCAAAGACGCACCGCCAAGCGATTTAGCGTTCCGGTGCGATGATTGTAGAAACCGTTGGAGTAAATTTACTTACTGTAAATTTACTTACTCTTCCAAGTTAGTACGATAACATCTTAGACTGCATCACTTACCGTCAGGTGAGATCGCAGTCAAGTACTAACTTGTATAAGAATAAAAAAAATTGATAATCGCGAGCCTCAGGCGAGCTTGCTATAGGAGCTGAGGTTTATTTGCATACGCGTATCTTACGACGTTTTTCATTTACCTTTCGAACGTCGTTTAACTTCGAAATTCAAGCATTTACAAACACGCTATTCACACTAGATCAAATACTTGAAGTATCAGTAAATATAAACGAGTAATATTTAGCTATTTGTACAAGAAATTTCTACGAAAGCCGTCTGAAAAGAGAGAAAACCGAACAAAAACTATAAAAACTCGGGAAAACATTTTTCGGGGAAACAACAACAGCAAGGAGTACTAAACTATAGAAGTTAAGAGCATTAAATTCAGAAGTACTTGCGCATAAAACATGTACTACAAGTAGGTACAGAAGATAGGTATTGTGTGCTATGCAGTTGAGAGCTTTCAAGCCTTCACCTATGTATTAGTCCTGCTGGTAATTAAATTACAGACCTAGACTTGTAGACAATATACTAAAACGGAGCGGGTTCAATTTCCGACAGTTTCAAATTTTATTTTTAAATACGCTGGTAAAGATGTACGCAATCGGCGGCCAGGCGATTTGACCTACCGGTGCGATACTGTGTAGCAATCTTAGGGGTGTCAGCTGTAAATTTTGTTCTGTGGAACTAGTTTTGAAGAAGGTAAGGAGACAGCGTTTTACTTCCGTGCTTCGGAGAGTGAGGTAAACAGTCGGTACTAATGTACTAACTTTTCTCCCGTCCCGTGAGAGTAATGCAATTAAAAATACTTCAGTACTTAATATCGCTTCTAGTGGCTAGTCTCTATTGGGACTGGCCAATGTGGCAGTAGGTAAGCCTGGGAGAAATAGTTTGAGATAAACGCCCAAACTAGATCCTTAATCTAAACGCCATCTGTCCTACGTACGTACTTGTATTAATTAGGAATTACTTAATTAGTTCGAACTCCGAGTCACTGAGTTAAGTAGGAATTACCTAGTAGTAGTTGTTGGAATAGGAGTACCAACTTACTTTTACGTTTGATGAAACTAAACAATTCTAAAGTTTACAATTAGTGTTTAAGTGCTTGGAGTTAGATGGCTTGTAGGATGCCTAACTTTAAACTTTATGCACAGATTAAGTAGGTACCTAATAAGTTTGTTGTGGGCTTCTGCTACGTAAATGGCGCTCTTGAACTACGTAAACTTACTTTTTAATTTGTGAATCTACATTAGATATTTATATTCATATAAATCAAATATCTCATCAGGGACTAAATATATGCCTGCCCTATGTAAAATAAAGAAGTTTTAGTTTTAATTCCAAATTATACGACCAAGTATAGGTATTATTATTGTATCCCAAACTTCCACAAATTGTTCTTTATAGAATGTTTGATTTGCTTGAGAAATGTAACATCATGCAGTAGGTAGAGAGGTATTGACTTTATAATAGATACAAAAAAAAAATTGTAAAAGTCGAAAAGTCAGAGGTGCTGAAAAGACTGCTGAGAATTCGAAGTCCTAACCATTGTTTTAAAAATCAGACTTTTAAACTATTAAGGTTTACTGCACTCCAGAACTTTAACTTGTATAGACTTACCTTTGCACAGGCTTAAAGTCACTGTCAAAAACTTCTAAGTGCATATCATCTCGGTGCATACCTACCTACTGAACCAGGCGGTAGAGTTTTGACTTTATATAAGAGCATAATATAATTTAGGCGTATGTGAAAAATAAAAAATTTCATATTTATTTTCATTATCACAGAATGACCATATTAGTACCTCACGCGGTACAGTACATTCACTCCGCAAAACGATTTAAATATTATAGCTATAAAGTGCAATTAAATTCGCAACAGCGCCACGTATAAGGTACCTACGTCACTATTAACCTAAACGTTACGCTCTCTTTCTGTCGCGTTACTTTATCTCTCCCCTCTATCTCGTTCCAGCTCGCTACAGGGGTCCTGGTAAAACCGCTGGGCGGTCAACACTTGTAGTCATTTTACCTACAATGCAAGTAAAAGACCATTATTGTACAGTGTACCTAATTGAACTAAAACAACCACCTACAACTTTAAACAACAAAGTGTTTTGCAGCAAACTTTTAAATGAACGGAACGTTTTACACAAAGGGATTTGAATTCATAACCAAAAACAAGAGTTCTCAGTTGCAGCGCGCAAGTTGCAGTCCGAACGTAACTCGGGGCTTACAAACGAGTTACAAACTTAGCATCAAAGCGTAATTGAATCAACTGAGGCCGGCAGTTGCGCTCGCGGGTTAGCAGGATTTTAATTAAACTGTTTTGCAACTGTTCTCGCGACCTCATCTGGTTTACCGCGTGGTATTGGATTCCCACTAGGTTCTTTTTAATACTCCCCTGGTCCTACCCTCACTATTTTTCCATCGCACCGCAAGACACCGGGCGGGCTTTCATCCAAATGTCGTCGCTATACCACCAGTATACGCACAAAACGGTTCGCTTCTTCATTTTTAGTACGCACGGCTAAGGTTTGGAACGCCCTCCCGAAATCTTTATTTCCCACATCTTACAACCTGGTTACCTTTAAAAAAAAATAGACATCAGGTAAGCGCGCTCCATCTTCGACCATATCGTCACTTTCCATCAGTTGCGATTGTGGTTCCAATAAAAAAAAGTCCCGGAGCGCCACGTAATTATTTAATACCCTACAACTTAACTACAACCTCGCCTGATCTATGATATTAACTTGAAAGGGCTTGGGGGCCCTACACTGTTGCTACGCAGCATCGCATCGAAACAACCGTCCGAAGCCTTAATATAGGAATTAAATGACTTTATACTTTAATTTTTTATTAATATGAAGCCTTCTACCAGACCAGAAATGAGCCAATTTAGAAATAATAGAGAAAAAAAACCAAAGAGAATATGAGAACTGCGTGCAAAATAGCACCTCTGATTTTGGCTCATCATAATCTAATCTTATCCCGTAGGTTTCAAAAGAAATGGATCGAATATGGATTTGGATACTTCTATTTACGAAAATCCGAGTACACAGCTGTGTAACAAATAAATAAGTGGCACTTTCATTTATCGTCACCCACGCGACAAAATATTACTTACTATGCTAATATTAATGTTTTTATGTATGAACATGTCACAAGTAACGTAAAATCTTCCCTTATAGAAACGAGTGCAGAATGTAGTCATAGACTTATCAAAGGGAGAAGTCTTAATATGACAATTTGTTAGTGTCTATAAAAATACATAGGTGTTTCAACACAAAAAATAAGCAGTAAGTAGGTATCTAAGCAGATATTATAAGACCTACGTTTTCCTAATTAATATAAAACTAAGCTAGTTAGTGTATTTGGCAATTATTGTTAACATCGCAATAAAAAAAAATCGGAGTTATATTTGGGAAAACTTTGTATACTCAGAGATTTCTTTTTATTTTAACAATCGTGTTTCATTTTCATTATAAACCAAAAATCGCAGCCCTGCTACCCCTTCATAACATACAATAGCATTGCAATAACATAAGTACTTAACGGCGTAGAAGCAGTATACTTTAAAATTTAAACGTCATGTATTTTGGGTCTTTATTCTAAAATCGCTTAGAAGTTGAAACACGATTGGATAAAATTTATCGATAGAAAGTTCTCCCAAAAGTTGCTCCAAAATCTCAGATTTTCTCATTTTTATCGGAAACTACAATGGATGTAATTGTAATTTTTGTTTTAATGTGTCGGTAATAATAATATCGTACTGCAGATTTTTGATAACTGGCTTAGTTTTTGAGTAATTAGGTAAAAGGTCGTTTTTCTGTTATATTCTTCCGCGACGTTGCATGTCGCACCTACCAACGTATCCGTGAGAGTGAGAAAGACAAAAATAAATTCAATAAATCCCCTTCAGTAGAGTGTATATAAATTGTCCTAGCAAAATAAGATGGCTCGGTTCACAAACATTACTGTGACTACCTATGCAGGCACACCTATGCCATAGTTGCCAGGCGTCCAGACAAAGTTAGGCTTTTTGGATGTACGGACAACTTAATTAGACGATGTTTGGCTTGCCGGCTTTATTTGTTAGAGTTACCCTGTTATCGAACTTTCCGGATAACCTGTGCAGATTGTTCAGCCCTTCTGTAAAATCAGACCTGGTAACTAATCGTCTGTTTTAACACAGAAAATAGCATAGCTTGCTGCACCGACGTTATTTTCAGTACGATTTTGATATAACTAATCGGAATGGCACCACGACACAGATATTATGTCGAAAGGAATTAGGTAGTGTATCGGTTCGAACGACACTGTGTCCTACGAAATTACTGGGCGCAAATCGCAATTAAACTTAAGATCTTATGATTCCCGAAAGTTTGCGCATTGCAGTGCGTCGTACGACATTGCAGTCCTGGGAAGCACTGCATCTGACATAGGCAGGCGTGTCACTTAACATCAGGTGAACTTCCTGATTGTCTCTTCGCTCTGTACTATGGACAAGCCACCAAAAAAGCGTGGGGTTGCTCGTTTCTTCCAAGTTTGTACGATAACATCTTCGGCTGCATCGCCACTTACCATCAGGTGAGATTGCAGCCAAGTACTAACTGGATGTGAGTAGAAAAGCCCATTATTTCGAATGGAGTTAGCTTTGATCGGGAGAAGACATCTTGCCTTGGGCTTTTGAAATTGGATTGAAACTATTAGTTTCCCAATAGAGGACTCCGCTGTCTGCATAAGACTGGATACATGTGTATCGAAACAATCAGCCAATAAGTCATCGGTAGTTACTCCCATAGCTCAATTGGCAGAGCACCCAGCTCAAGTAGCAGGGAGATGGGGGTTCAAGTCCCGTTGGCAGCGATAACTTTGATACACTATAAATAATTTACTAACGATCATCATCCAGAAGTTAGAAGAAGATACATACCCCATCACGTACCTGATGCGTAACCCCATCCTGATGTAGAGGCAGAGGATGACGAGGCCGGGCAGCAGGAAGAAGAAGAAGCTACTCAGCTCGCAGATGTGCCAAGAAGGTAACTCCAGCATGGCGCAGAAGGCCGACTGCAAGGACGCGTTGCCTGACGCTAAAAGAAGAAATAAATTGACTCTAAGAAAGTGGCCATGAACTCAAGGAAATGGCCATTAACTTTAAGAAAAGTGGTCATTAACTCCAAGAAAGTGGCCATTAACTCCAAGAAAGTGGCAATTAACTTCAAAAAAGTGGCCATTTGTTGCATGAAAGTGGCCATCGGTATCTTACAACGCTCGGTGGGGACCTCAACAGATAACTGCTAAAATGGACCACGCTGATTGTGATGATGATCTTGCAAAGTCGCATACATTTCCACCGAAGCCGAGCGGACTCTGAATCAGCCAATCACAGATTGTCACACCGATGGCCGCGAAGATTTCAGGCATTGTGATTAGCCGCTCCGCTTCAATGAAAACGTACGTAGTAATTTATTAATTGCATTACCATTATAAAGGCTCTAACACTATAATTTTGTATGTTTGCATTCAGGGTGGCTTTCGCGAGTGAAGTAGGTGTCAAATGATCGTCCTTTCACGCCAAACTTAGCCGAGTATTCTAAGACCGAGTCGTCCTTTCAGAAACGAATCTCTTTGATCAGCGATGAGCCTCACAGAAACTGGGAAATCCGGCTTGTATCAATCGCAGAGTTCTGTACAAGTTTGTCGATTGCGGATTATGTTTGGATATCGCTTATTGCTTTCCTCGCGGATGTACTTTGAGACAGTTTACCAGTTCGACAGGAGAATTCAATCGCAGATTAATATGTAGAACTAGTATACAGTAGTCTAGATATGTAATATATTAGTACTGAACTAGGTTTTTGCTCTAGCCCCGCCCGCGTTTTGGTTTTCACAATTCCCGAATTTCCCGGAATCGTGGATTTCCATTCCCTTTCCTTTCCTTTTTATAATTCGAGTTTAACAATTAAATACTGCAATTTCTATATGGGTATCACAGATGTATATGATGGGAATCAATGTTTTAGTTTTTGGCAAACTTTAACTGAAACAGCTTTTAGTTTGAAAAAAATCGTGATATTATAAGAATTAATCAATGAATCACAACAGTTTACAGTTGGTACAAAATCAATGCACTTGAAGATACTACGAACTTTTCTCCGGGTTACGGCCTGGCCACGGGGATCGGCGGTGCGAACGGCGAAGCGAGGGGCGAGGCGACCATTCGCGCGGCACCGTTTGCAGGCCACGGACAGTCACGTTCGCCGCCGCGACCAGTAAGGAAGTCCGACAGCAAAATGTCTTTATCGAAATTATCTCAATATTTCAAGACCTAATATTTGGAAGAGATTGTGAAAGACATAATTTGAATAAGAATCGGAGTATAGATGGAGAGTTCCACAAGAAGTATGAGAAATACAGAATATATCCAGAAAAATTTGTTGAGTATACCAGAATGAGTATTGAAACCCTCGATTATATACTTATGAATATTATCCCCACATACTCTTCACTACATCATACATGTTTAAACTTGTGCTGTGGATGGCCAGACTCCCAAATGGCTGGTCTAGATAGTATTTCAGCAATAAAAGTCTCGGCGTTCATTTTTCGCGGCGAAAACAACTAAACTCGTTTGTTCACTGCACTACTCGCCGCGACTACCGCTCAACTCCGTGGCTCGCGCCGTACTTATTCATGCCTTTGTTTCGTTCGCCCGCCGCGCCGCAAGTCGCCGGCGCGGTTCGCTCGGTACATTTCGCCGGTCGCTTCGCCGGTCGCCGTTGCGCGTGGCTTGATTAGTACATTGCTATGCGTTTATTTCAGTCGCTAGACGCTTCGCCGTTCGCACCGCGCGAATATTCGCATCGGCGAATTTCCCGTGGCCAGGCTGTAAGTTCTTTTCATCATTAGGAGACGTTGTCTTTACAAACAAACTTTATCGAGTTGCGCAGAGAAAATATTTCTAACAGGCACCTACACTAAAAGTGTTAGTTCACTAAGCTTTGAATTTGTGGGTCGAGCCACTTGTCAATGTCCAGGTTGCTACTATAGACTGTATTTCAATCAGAGGATTACAGCTATTACCACATCGATGCCCTTCAACATCTCGAGCCAACTAATTGGATAGATCTCAACACGTGTGGTATGCCACCTGCTCCTGTGATTGTGTAATCGAATACCACACACGAGTGAGTACATATACCTAAAGGAGTTAGAGGTCGAATACTTTATTAGCATTAGACGCACGGTCTGGCATTCAAATGTAACCACAATGCTTAGAGCGTAGATTTGCGGGTGACAGACGGCCAAGTGTCGCTCCAGTGTACAATATTACCTGGCGGGTAGTCGTGGTAGTTGACAGTCGTGTAGTGAGCGAAGGGCGAGGCTGCCAGGAGCGACAGCGCCCACAGAGCGAGCACGATACGCAGAGCGCGTCGCAAGCCCGCCACGGCGTAGATGTGCAGCGGGTGACAGATGGCCAAGTGTCGCTCCAGTGTACAATATTACCTGGCGGGTAGTCGTGATAGTTGACAGTCGTGTAGTGAGCGAAGGGCGAGGCTGCCAGGAGCGACAGCGCCCACAGAGCGAGCACGATACGCAGAGCGCGTCGCAAGCCCGCCACGGCGTAGATGTGCAGCGGGTGACAGATGGCCAAGTGTCGCTCCAGTGTACAATATTACCTGGCGGGTAGTCGTGATAGTTGACAGTCGTGTAGTGAGCGAAGGGCGAGGCTGCCAGCAGCGACAGCGCCCACAGAGCGAGCACGATACGCAGAGCGCGTCGCAAGCCCGCCACAGCGTAGATGTGCAGCGGATGACATATAGCCAAGTATCGCTCCAGTGTACAATATTACCTGGCGGGTAGTCGTGATAGTTGACAGTCGTGTAGTGAGCGAAGGGCGAGGCTGCCAGCAGCGACAGCGCCCACAGAGCGAGCACGATACGCAGAGCGCGTCGCAAACCCGCCACGGCGTAGATGTGCAGCGGGTGACAGATGGCCAAGTATCGCTCCAGTGTGAACGCGACTATTGTCAACACTGACACATAGGATGCCCTGAGGAAAAAATATAAACAATGAACCAATACCAAAAAATTCACAGGAAAACAATAAGATAAATAAGTCATCAGATAGAACGCGCTATGAAAACGATGCAATGTGCGATTCAGGGATGAGCAACCTTATCTCGATGTATAGAGGTTTATTGGTAGTATTCAGTACCTGTTTGAATTTAGATAATAGAAAATTGTGAACGAATATCTTACACGTGGTAGGTTAATGGCAGTAGAATTCCGGGAATAATAGATAACACAATATTTCATAAGTGGGATATAATTAGATTCGGAGAGGCGATTTCCCATCGGAAATTGTTACCTGGTGCGTAATGCCACAATTTCAATGTTAATTAATAAATAGCGCGGTTGGGACAGGCTTCAATCCACATTAATTACTCGTTATCTTGACAAAGGATTCGCTAAATGAGCGTGACAGACTACGCTAGCGAATAAAAGTTACCTACAAAACCCAAGATTAATAAAACTTATAAGCCAAAAATATCCATAACCTAGCTTCCAACCTTGCTCCAGCCTGGGAAAATAATACGTCGATACGGCGTGACAACTGATATATTAAATCGACACGAAAAAAATGTTTTCACACAGCCCTAACTTACAGACACTTATGAAATTTCAGACTCTACCGCTACGATCGCGTACGGAAAGCTGTTTTGCACCGAAATGAACAAGCAAGTAACTCTGCATATGCTCTTTTTTAAAAGAAAGACAGTAAACTACACGGAAGTAAAAAAATTAGGGAAGAAACGGACGTAACAATGATCATAAAAGGATTGTGTTTTTTTTCACTCCATTTTTCTGATCTTCTACACAATCATGTGCCTACTTCACCTTTCAACCTTTCAACTCGCACGAAACATTTTTCTTCCACGTTTCTGATACGAACCGCTAAGGTGTGGAACGCCCTTCTAGCCTTCCCGTCCCACAGCCAAGTAATAATTATTAATTTATTTTAGCATGAATAAGCTTTAATACTGTAACTTAGTAATTAAATTGTAACATTTGCATACCCGTATGTGGGTAAAAAGAAAAACATTCGGTTTCCTAATTTGTACTCTTAAATCTATTTTAACCATGTTTTCAACAAATAAAGAATTACTTAAGTACTTACTTACTAAGAACAATCTAGATGCCTTCGAGAGAGAGTGAAAGTGGAAGGCATTGTCTAGACAAGTACGCTCAAACCTAGACCTCATCATTGCTTTCCATCGAGCATACTTGTCGTCAAGCTCAAGCCTGTGTACAATAATCTGTGACAGCAAAAACAAATCGGGCGTGGAACCCTAAAATATCTTGAAATATAATGTTCTTTACCCAAACCATCCACGAGATTGGTTTTTCCTGAGCGGTACCTATCGTATATAATCACAATGAATGTGATCCTTCGTTTTCTTTATACGTTTTGTACGTATTTTCGTTTTGCGATTTTCGCGAAAAACTTTATAAAGCGACCCAACTTATAGCTTTTAGCTACAGAATTTACGTACGTTCCGCGCGGCTTCGTCCACATGAATTTCCGTTTCTACATATCCCATTATAATGAGAAATGAAGAAAACATTGCAAAAGATACCTTGTATGCCTGGAAGTTCTGCATTCTCTATTTTACGTGAATCCTGATATAAAACTTTTATTAATAGGTACCTATGTTATTCATACTTTTTTGTTTCGTAGCTATTTTTGATGAAAATCTGTCCAAGTTGGCCACCGTCACCAAATGGCGGATTATATTTATTTCAAAACTCCGTCGATATGGATACCTATCAAATAAAAGGGCATGGCTTGTAGAATACTTATTACTTATACTATGATTTATATTTCGATTTAAAATCCAAGATGGCAGCTACCACACAATGGTGAATTTTGGATTTCGGTGGTAGAGGACCTTTAAATTTTTAATCCACACGGTGTACAGGGGGCAAGCAAGGTGTATACTCACGCTTCAGAGATGAGTGCGCGCAGTTTGCAGAACACCACGCCGAGGCTGTACGGGTACTGATGCCAGTACACCGACAAGTCGTTGGGGAGACCTGCGGACAATACGACTACGGTGAAACATGTTTGCATCTACACCTGTTGTCACATGATCATGTAATCATCATAAGGAGATTCGGACCAACTAGCCCGCAAAATTCATTTTTTTTTTAGTTTTTCGCAAATAATAGACTAATTATTATACATCGTTGGCATAAGGCAATGAATTTTATCGTTAAATTATAAATGTGAAAGTGAGTTTGTTTGACATTCAATCACGCCGCAGCCACGCAACGGATCCGCCTGATTTTTAGAGTTCCGTACCAAAATGGTAAAATGGAACCCTTATGGTGCGACTTTCTCCGTCTGTCTGTCCGTCTGTCTGTCTGTCCGTCACACTCGATTATTTCAGTAACTACCGGAGCTATCGATATGAAATTTAGAATAGTTGTGTATATTAGTGGCTCAATGACACTGGAATAAAAAAAAATGGAAATTATTTTTGTTCTTATTTAAAAAGGGGGGAAAATCGGAGGGTTGAAATTTAAAAGTGAGATAACTGTACTGTGTGGGGTATCATATGAAAGGGTTTACTTTGTAAATTCTAAAACCGATTTTTAATTATTTTTAGTCATGATAGTTTTTGATTTATCGGGGAAAATGTCTAAAAAAATACCGTTCCCCCCCTTATCTCCGGAATTTACCAATCGAAAAATCTCAAATAATTATGGTCAATAGGAATTTACGTATATTTTACAGGAAAACTATAGCCAATGCTCTAACTAGCATAGTTTTTTTGATATTAACAATAAACCTCTACAAACAAAGTTAGTTTTGCGGTTCAACAAAGGTAATTAAAACGCAAGTTCTTCTAAGTACTCGTCGTCAAATAAACATATTGGTTTTTGCCTGATTGTTTTGCCTCAGTACTTCTTGAGTACGGAACCCTCGGTGCGCGAGTCCGACTCGCACTTGGCTGGTTTTTTGTACAGATATAAGTTCAAGACCCGGAGAGTGATATTTACTTTTTATTCCGGAAAAACAAACCGATTCCCGTGGGATTGCATTAAAAGTGTAATTTTTTCACTGTTTCACAACATTCAAAAACGTAATTTTCCTTGCAATATACCCTGGACTCGTTACACTCGAAAATGTAAATAGGTCATAAATACTCAAGACTCCATTTCATACCACTCAAAACCGTAAATAGGTCACAAATGCTCTATACTCCAAATCGATTGAAAACTCTAATTTTCATTAGAGTTCATTCAACTTCATTATTGAAATCGAAAAAATAAAGATTGAAATCTCTATGCTCCAATGAAAACTTTAAATAG
Organism: Coenonympha arcania; assembly: GCA_036785405.1. Taxonomy (NCBI): domain Eukaryota; kingdom Metazoa; phylum Arthropoda; class Insecta; order Lepidoptera; family Nymphalidae; genus Coenonympha; species Coenonympha arcania. Next base: position 471,726 of record JAWDAA010000030.1, on the reverse strand, counting down.
GACATAATAATAAGTTCCAAACTTGCATGTTTTCAATATTTATCACGCGAGCGAAGCTGCGGGTAAAAGCTAGTGTTTCATGAACAAATATTAGCAATATTATGTCTATGATTAACGACAAGTACGATTCACACCCATAATATAAACTAATCAAGAGACGTCGACAAATATAGCATTGTTAGAACAAATTACATTTAGCGCCGACGCCTTCGCTTCTGAGTAATTCGCGAGAAAACTGAAGTCATTCTCCTTTAAAACATCTACAGACGCGCCAACAAGTCGCCACAGCGTGTACTAGTCGCGGTTGGATTTGCACCGAGTGTATTAATTGTTGATTGAGCAGAAAGACGCTTTGTACTCACCGAAATATCCTGCCATATGAAATTTTAACTATCTGCTCTATAATGTCGGTTTTTATGTATTCTTAAGTATTGTGTAAAAAAGCGATCTAAAAACAAGATAGACATACAGAAGGCAAGTAATTTAAGTATTTGTTTCGAAAATTATGCAGGCAGGTATTTGAACCCGGAACCTAAAAATGTAAAGGTACAGAATAATATAGAGGTCTGAATCAGTGGACAATTTCTGTCTTTTCAACTGAAGTAATAATAATAATTAGCGATCAAGATGGTTACTTTAAGTACATTGATTAGAAGTTGGGAAGTCTGTAGATTCTGCAAAGCTTAATTTATGATGGTACCAAGACAATACCAATAGCGATCCAATTGAACATATTGTATTGTTCAAGTAAGTACAGACTACAGATAAAGCAAACAAAGGTATTTAACTAGAGATGTCAAGCGATCGACACGAATATTGTTAATTATTATATTACTGTCGTAGATATTAATACCATAAACTTAAAAGCTGCCGCAGCTTTACTCGGTTTTAACAGCTCATGGACCAAACAGCGAATTAAATAGTCACATGTTTAAAACAGAGTTAACGTCTGTCTTTGGATATTTTCACCTATTTTAACACTTAATTAAACCTTGAATATTCTACGAAACTTTGAGTTAGTTAGGTACGCTACGATATTGGGCTTAGGGCCCTTAAGGGTTTAATTTTCAAAGCCACTTCCTAACGGATGTACGTAAAGTTAGCCCTTCCTATCCCCTGACGGAGGGGTTATTTTTAGACATTTTCGGTCTATAAAAAAAGGTCATGGCTAACTTGTATACTTGTTTAATTAGTTGTAGTTTAGTTGTAGTATTATTATTAGTTGTAGTATTATTTGTATTAATTGTAGTTATCACCATACATATGCGACAAATATCATATTGACGTTTAAAGAGCTTGTACGTGAGGCCTATGTGAAATAAAGATATTTTGAATTTGAGTTTGAATTGAGTTATTAGAACACTAAGTATATTAAAATCAAGCTCCAGTATAGTACGATTCACGAAAGATGACCACAAATGGCGGGCCTATTTTAGGTCTCTTTGGACTTATCTAACTAATATTATGGTCTTATTTATTTTAACTAATATATATGATCTTATTTAACTAATATATGGTAATTATTTTGGCTTAAGTCTTTTCTTCGTACACACATGAGTGTACATGAAGAAAAGACCCGCCATTTGTGGTCATCTTTCGTGAATCGTACTATACTCGTGAGCCCTGAAAGCTAGTGTTACTAACACTGAAAAATATACAGAATAATAAGTTATGTTTTATTTCAGGTTTTCAGAAATTAAAAAAATATAGGCAACCTACAATATTTCACAGGATTAAATTCAATGCCGTAAAATATTTAATTTAAGAAAAAGTGTATCATATTCAAGAACTAATTAATTAGGCGTCTATACACACGTCTGGGATGGGGCTCAGCTCATATTTTAATTTATTACTGGCATAAATGTGTCATGGGCGGATGCTTAATGAGTGTAATATAAGATATCAACTCTCTATTTCAAATTTTTCAACATCGGAATATTTCGCAACACTTGAGGGAACGCAATTATCAACAAGTGGAGAGATTGCAATTAAAATTATGCCGTTTTTAGGGTTCCGTAGCCGAATGGCAAAAAACGGAACCCTTATAAATTCGTCATGTCTGTCTGTCCGTCTGTCCGTCTGTCCGTCCGTATGTCACAGCTACTTTTTTCCGAAACTATAAGAGCTATACTGTTGAAACTTGGTAAGTAGATGTATTCTGTGAACCGCATTACGTTTTCACACAAAATTTAAAAAAAAGTAATAAATTTTGGGGGTGCCCCATACTTAGAACTGAAACTCAAAAATTTTTTTTTCATAAAACCCATATGTGTGGGGTATCTGTGGATAGGTCTTCAAAAATGATACTAAGGTTTCTAATATCATTTTTTTCTAAAATGAATAGCTTGCGCGAGAGACACTTCCAAAGTGGTAAAATGTGTGTCCCCCCCCTGTAACTTCTAAAATAAGCGTATGATAAAACTAAAAAAAATATATGATGTACATTACCATGCAAACTTCCACCGAAAATTGGTTTGAACGAGATCTAATAAGTAGTTTTTTGATATTTACAATAAAACCTCTAAAAACAAAGTTAGTTTTGCGGTTTGTTCGGTACACTGCGTGTAACCGAACACTGCTCCGTCAGCAACTTACGCGAGTGTCGTCAAAGCGCGTGCCCAAACGGCATTCAATCAGTACGGACATATCATCGGCACGTTACGGTCGCGTCGCGTACTCATCATCATTATCATTATCATTTTATCAATATCAATATCAGTTATCAATATCAATACAGTCCATTTGCTATATCAGACTCTTATCATTTATCAACCACCCCCACACGGTTGGATAAGAAAAGTGGTTTTTATGGTTTTATTCCTCCGGTTGTAGTACGGAACCCTCAGTGCGCGAGTCCGACTCGCACTTGACAGGTTTTTCTATCATATGTTTTATTTTATTTACGTGATCGGAGTACAGTTGTTGAGTCTTATTTGCCAACAAGACCCAGAGCCACGTATTCACCGAGATACAGTGTTTCGGATACACAGTTCCCTATAATATTATTATTGTTTCTGATACAAAAATGTTTAGTTATTATCAGGGCCTCTACCTTCCTTTATATTCTTGTAAACTTTTGACAATTTTTGAAGTATGTACACAAAAGTTTACAAGAATAATAAAAGTATGGGATATCTATGGAGACGTCTTCCAAAATGATATTGTGGTTTTTAATATGTTTTTTTTCTAAACTGAATAGTTTGCGCGAGAGACACTTCCAAAGTGGTAAAATGTGTGCTCCCCCCTGTAAAATATATGATGTACATTATCATGCAAACTTCCACTGAAAATTAGTTTGAACAAGATCTAGTAAGTAGTTTTTTTTTGTATTTTTTTTTCTCAAAAAACAAAGTTAAATTTGAGGTTGGGTAAGAAAAGTTATTTAGTATGGATTACTTTTTCTATAGAGCTATCGCTTACTTTTTTCTATAGCAGGTAGTACGGAACTCTCTGTGCGCGAGTCCGGTTCGCACTTGGCCATTTTATTTTTATGTCGGTGGTTATAAAGTAAAGTAAGAGCGCGTCGGTTGGTCATTGTATAGCTGCAGACAATTGCATCTAACATTAACCTCGCCTTTTTCATTAAAGCGGCCATAAACTTCAGAGAGATGAGGGATAAAAACTGCTAGTTCTATAGAGGCTGGTTTTATTTTTACATTAGTAGCTGTATTGTAGACATACCTACTTATATTTTTCACATAGAGGTCCAAGAGGGAGCCCTCGACTTCAAAAGTGCGGCAAAAAATATTTTGCCCAAATTGGCAAACCCGAGCCGTCGCTAAACAATTTTTCACGCACACTAGCATCCGTGCCCCATACAAATTTCAAATTGACACACTCACACTACAAGAAAAAGTTGCCGCACTCATGGGGCTGTCGTTGTTAGGAAGAGTTCTATCTAGTCGAAGCGCGAGAGATTTTGAAAATTGCTTTTATTACGCTCATGGAACTCTAAAATTGAATGACATAATAAATTATATCGCAAAAGAGATTGCGTCACTTCCGCGCAGATAGCTGCTATTCTCGTTATTTTGAATTTCTGTCCATTTAAGCGTAGGTATTAACCGAAAGCAATCTTAGAAACGGAATATATAAATCATATTTATTTGATTCATTATAACGGGATCTGTAAAACCGAAATTCATCGGGCGAAACCGTGACTAGTACTTAAGAGCGTTTATGCGTTTACGCGTGAATCGCGTGTCGCTCCATACAAGAAAGGAATTCCGTTCCCGCTGACGCAATTTTGCGCGGAAAATGGTATTACAAAAAAAAATATAGTAAAATAAATATACAACTTATTAAAATAATAAATAACCAGTGACATTGAATATGAATTGAATTAAATTACTATAATTCAGAAATAACAAAATATCTTGGATTTTATCCTAAAATAATACGTTTAATTTATCGAAAAATGCTAAAAATGGCACTATTCGGTTTATAGTTTTTGAATGAAAATCTAGGAAAATCATGTTTTTTTTGAGACACTTTTTAGTAAATGTTATTAATTTTCTAAATATGTCATTGTTATAAGTTTGTGTTAAGAAACATGGCAAATATCTTGCATCTGCGTAGAGCGTCGACCGCTATTTTAGCAAACAGCCTATACAAAAACTGTTCTAGTGAGAAAGTTATACACATATTTTAAAATATTTTTGAGCCAAGTTCTAGATTATGAAATGCCAAATAATATGAATTCAATTATCTAATCTATAATTGAACACATAACTATTTTATGTTCCTTCGGAAATCGTAAATTTTGACTCAAGCATAATACTAATGCATGAAGCGCCTTAAGAGTATCGTCCAGTGACGAAGCAAGCGCGACGCGAGTAGGTATTTTAAAAAAATACTAGCTGACCGGGCAAACGTTGTTTTGCCATTTAAGGATATAAAAAAATAGATAACAACCTGCTCCTGGACCCAGAGATCATACCCTGAAAATTTCATAACGATCGGTCCAGCCGTTACGTTGGAGTTTGGTAACAAAGAAAAGCGAGAGAATTTTATTTATTAGATTAGCTGACCCGGCAAACGTTGTTTTGCCATATAAATTTTATCTCACTTAAGGACATCAAATACAGATAAAAACCCGCTCCCGGACCCAGAGATCATACCTTGAAAATTTCATAACGATCGGTCCAGCCGTTTCGGAGGAGTTTGGTTACAAAGAAAAGCGAGAGAATTTTATATATATTAGAAGACTAGCTGACCCGGCAAACTTCTTTTTGTGGTTTAGGGACATCAAATATTGATAACAACCCGCTCCCGGACCCAGAGATCATACCTTGAAAATTTCATAACGATCGGTCCAGCCGTTTCGGAGGAGTTTGGTTACAAAGAAAAGCGAGAGAATTTTATATATTAGAAGACTAGCTGACCGAGCAAACTTCGTTTTGCGGTTTAGGGACTTCAAATATAGATAACAACCCGCTCCCGGACCCAGAGATGATACCCTGAAAATTTCATGACGATGGGTTCAGCCGTCTCGGAGGAGTTTGGTTACAAAGAAAACCGAGAGAATTTTATATATTAGAGATGTCTATGTCCTTATAGAGAGTTGCGAGTCCAGAGCTAGGCCTACATTTTGTTCTTGAAATATTGCTTCGGGTGATAACGTTTTATATATCCATATCTTGCTTTTAGTCAGTCAGATTCTATTAACTACATTTGGTGTGAAGATAACACAAAATTACTGCTTTTACCAAAGTTTCTACCTCAAAGATTCCACTCTCAGAAGTTAGAACTCAATGCGATTTGGTGATTAATTAAATGTAAAAGTTCCCACTGTCAAGTTTGGAGGGCTTCGGAAATACAGGCAGTGATCGGGAGATAAGGGCGCCTGTCGGGAACTTCGGTGACATTCGAAGTTCAAACTCCTCCCTGATTGAATTTATCGGAGACTTTGAGCTCATTATACTATTTGCTGAGTTTTACACGCACCAATCAGATTGGTTCAGTATTTTAGCTTAGTGTTACAAAGGTCTTCTTTTTAGGGTTCCGTGGAAAAATGGTAAAGGGACATTTTACACATCGCAATTCGCAATCTAGCCCCAAAGTAAGCGATAGCTTGTGTTATGGGTACTAGATAATTGATTAATATACATACATATTATACATAAATACAATATATTGAAAAACACCCAGACCCTGGAAAACATTCATGCTCATCACACAAACATTTGCCAGTAGTGGGAATCGAACCCGCGACCTCCGACGCAGACAGCAGGTTCGCTACCATTACGCCACTCGGTCGTAAAGTGGAACAATTATGCCGTTTTACTTCTTCTGAAGTACGGTCCCCTCTAGCTAGACTACCTCTTGGCCATGCTAAGCGGCACCGCCAAGCGATTAAGCGTTCCGACGCGATGCTGGGTAAAAACCATAAGGGATACTTATGCCTTCCATATTACATATTAGGTACGATAATATCTTCGGAATTATTATCACTTACGATGTGAGCTTGCACAATTTACTCGTCAAAACGAATTAAAGGAGTCCAAACTCGATCGGGTTATGTCATTTATTTACTAAGTTCCTATGGCCATGTTCCACTTCCATCATCAGACCCTGGTTACCATCTAGGACTAAAATGCCCATTAAGACAAATCAAACGAGCCATCATTAGATCAGCTCCATAATAATTTTGCATTATCATCCGATTTACACATGCATGTAAAATTTCAGCTCAATCGGTAACCGGCAAGTGGATCAAATTTAACTTGCAAGATTTGATTACATACAAACAAAGAAACAAATAAGCTTCTAAAAACCTGTCAAGTGCGAGTCGGACTCGCGCACTGAGGGTTCCGTACTACAACCGGAGGAATAAAACCATAAAAACCACTTATCGAACCGCAAAACTAACTTTGTTTTTAGAGGTTTTATTGTAAATATCAAAAAAACTACTTATGAGATCTCGTTCAAACCAATTTTCGGTGGAAGTATGCATGGTAATGTACATCATATATTTTTTAGGGTTCCGTACCAAAATGGTAAAATGGAACCCTTATGGTGCGACTTTCTCCGTCTGTCTGTCCGTCTGTCTGTCTGTCCGTCACACTCGATTATTTCAGTAACTACCAGAGCTATCGATATGAAATTTGGAATAGTTGTGTATATTAGTGGCCCAATGACACTGGAATAAAAAAAAAATGGAAATTATTTTTGTTCTTATTTAAAAAGGGGGGAAAATCGGAGGGTTGAAATTTAAAAGTGAGATAACTGTACTGTGTGGGGTATCATATAAAAGGGTTTACTTTGTACATTCTAAAACCGATTTTTAATTATTTTTAGTCATGATAGTTTTTGATTTATCGGGGAAAATGTCTAAAAAAATACCGTTCCCCCCCCCTTATCTCCGGAGTTTACCAATCGAAAAATCTCAAATAATTATGGTCAATAGGAATTTACGTATATTTTACAGGAAAACTATAGCCAATGCTCTAACTAGCATAGTTTTTTTGATATTAACAATAAACCTCTACAAACAAAGTTAGTTTTGCGGTTCATTAACAAAGGTAATTATTACCGTTTTACATCTTTGGTCGTTACAGTTTTGGTCGTGCTACATCTACATTAGTATGCCTGATTGTTTTGCTTCAGTACTTCTTGAGTACGGAACCCTCGGTGCGCGAGTCCGACTCGCACTTGGCTGGTTTTTTTAGTTTTATCATAGTCTTATTTTAGAAGTTACAGGGGGGGGGGGACACACATTTTACCAATTTGGAAGTGTCTCTCGCGCAAGCTATTCATTTTAGAAAAAAATGATATTAGAAACCTTAAAATCATTTTTAAAGACCTATCCATAGATACCCCACACATATGGGTTTGATGAAAAAAAAATTTTTGAGTTTCAGTTCTAAGTATGGGGCACCCCCAAAATTTATTACTTTTTTAAAATTTTGTGTGAAAACCTTAATGCGGTTCACAGAATACATCTACTTACCAAGTTTCAACAGTATAGCTCTTATAGTTTCGGAAAAAAGTGGCTGTGACATACGGACGGACAGACGGACAGACAGACATGACGAATTTATAAGGGTTCCGTTTTTTGCCATTCGGCTACGGAACCCTAAAAAGGATCGATAATTTCAGTCGGAAAGCAAAGTTTATCAAAAGCGACTGCATTCGTCAAAGACCTTGATCCAAGGTCTCTCAACAGGTAAAAGCAACAACGACATCGATTTGAGATTAACGGTAACAAAGCATTCAGCATTCAATAGGAGGGTGGCGGAATCCATTACAGTGAATCGGTTCACAAACACCTTACTGAATATTAACGGATAACCGATCGAGTGGGACCCGCATTGTTAGTTACTTTTAGAAACTTAAGGTTTATGGTGTTTAAAGTGGCCCTACCAGCTCGCGAAATTCGAATTTAATTTAGTTATTCGCAAATATTAGACTAATTACACATTGTAGGTTTATGGCAATGAATTTTGAGGGCATAATATTTATGCATCTACAATGTACATAATTATTCTTAATAGAAACTTTCCTCGAAAATTCTCACTCACCTCACATTAGTTCCCGAGGTCCCGAGATCTCGAGGTATCGGGAACCAATATGAAGTAAATGAGTATTGTTGAGCAGCGGGGCTAGACAAAGTTTTACGTTTGGCGTTAACTAGTCGACAAAAATGTATGGACATAAAATGGAAAATTCTTTCCAAAAAACCAACTTCAAATGCCACTACAAAGAATGAAATAATTTTTAATGTAGGTACACCAATTCGAAGTCGGGCAATGTTTTGTTCAATCATTAATAGTCTTTCTTATTATTAAACTTGATGTGCAAAGAAACGACAAAATTATCGACAATACGAAGGACAATTCAATATTAGTGAATGAACGAAACATTGCCCGACTTCGAATTGGTGTACCTACATTAAAAATTATTTCATTCTTTGTAGTGGCATTTGAAGTTGGTTTTTTGGAAAGAATTTTCCATTTTATTTTATACTTTTTCGTGGAAAACAACTAATGCGCAAGGCATTAGAAAAAAAGCCCACATCGCTTGAAGTATGCTTCTAAAATCTGAAGAGTTCCCTCAATTTCTCCAAGATCCCATCATCAGATCCTGGCTTGATGAATACAGTCATTACTTGATGACTGCAAGAAAATGCAATAGTAACTATAAAAAATACCTAAAGCGCTTCAAGTATACTAGCAAAATTTGAAGAGTTCCCACGATTTTACCAAGATCCCATCATCATATCCCGACCTGATGACCATAAGACTAACTGGAAAAAATTACTCTTTCAAACAATACCCAAATCACTTCAAGTGTGCTTATAAAATTTGAAGAGTTCCCTCGATTTCTCCAGGATCCCATCATCAGATCCTGACTTGATGACTATGGGACCATCTGTGAACTATACCCTATCAAACAAAAAAAAAATTTCGAAATTGGTCCACGCATCTTTGAGTAATCGGGGAACATACATAAAAAAAAATAAAAAAAAAAAAAAAAAAGATTCCGACGAATTGAGAACCTCCTCCTTTTTTTTGAAGTCGGTTAAAAACAAATGACGGTAGAAAAAGCACGATAATAATTACTAAACACGCTGTGTTTGAATAATTAACTACGCTAACTTGAACGCTCCCTGGCGTTCTCGCGGACCTTGTAGATAACTTTAGCGTACTTCGCTTGACAATTGACAGCCGACAGTATCAAACACAGCGTGTTTAGTACTTATCGTGGTTTTTCTACCGTCATTTGTTTTGTCCATACATTTTTGTCGACTAGCGTTAACGCCAAACGCTTGTGACTTTGTCTAGCCCCGCTGAGATTTTATTAGAAACAGCTGAGATTTTATGTAGATGTATAAATGTTGTGTCCGCAAAACTCATTATGCCATAAGCCTATGAATAATTAGCCCACTATTAGTGAAAAACTAAAAACAATTTTTTGCGCCCGGATGGTACCCATCTCCCATCATCAAATGGAATTATTTCATTAAATTACTGTCTATACATTACAGTCAAATTCTCGATAAGAAAACTCAAGATATGGGCATCCGAACAATTTATGTAAAAATTTTCGTACAATCAAACAGTGCGCCATATGTCAAAATACTATAGATGGCCGCTGAGCGAACTACAGCGTGGTATTACTGTTGGTGGCAAAACAAGCATTTTTGGCACCGATAAACTTTCGACATTTTTTCGCGCCGTCCGCCCTGTCCAAGGTATATGTCCACTACTAGAAATCACTTATTAAAATCTCGTCTTCTACAGTAAATTACTACAGCAGCCAGCAAAAAGGGCATTGATGGATGAACATGAAGGCCGACGCAAAGCCAAGACACACGTATACGTGAATCCATCAATGCCTAGTTTTGGCCAAATCTTGTACAGTACTTTTGTCAAACAATGCGCGGAAACTTTTACATAGGCAGAAATTTTGGAAATCAATCACGAACCACGCACAAGCAACAATATTTTTTCCGAGTCAAAGTGTTATTTTGCTTTTTTCATTAAACAGCTTTTTCAAACAGCTTTCTATTTGCAAGCCAGTTCGAAATTTAAATAATTTTTTTTAAAACTATATAGGCTAGCGCTTGACTGCGTGATCACACCTGATGGAAAGTGATGATACAGTTTAAGGTGGAAGGCGCTTGCCTAGAAGATGCCTATTCTCTTACTCTTGGTTGTAAGTGGCAGGAAAGACACTGCTGGGCCTTTGCAGTGCGTATCAGGAACGAGGAATCAAACCGCTTCGTACGCGTCATTGGTACGTCGACTATGTATAGGTGGAAGCCTTTACGATGCCTTGCCGTTCTATGGTAGAAAGGTGACGGGGGAACCGAATTAAAATGTTCCTGAGCACACTCTCCGAAATATATTCTATAGAATACCGACAGACAGACAACCTTACGACGATGTTCAAGGCTTTGGAGTTTTGAGTGGAGTTTGGAGTTACCTCCTTTTAACAGAAACAAAGATCGTGTATGCTTAAATTACACGACAGGAATTTAGTATGGAATTTATTCGACCGTTAAACCACAACACAGAGATTTTCAAACAATATTTGCCAGCCGATGATTGGCCGGTATAGAAATTTCGATTTTTTTGTGGCATTCTCGTTTTAGTGTAGGCTTTGGTTTGCCGCCTGTAATCGGTCACGCGACAAATAACAATTGATAGGTTTTGGCTCGAAACTGATAGAAAATCAATTAGTTATTTATGTCTCGGCCACAATGATCAATCTTGTGATTGTATTGATTTTTTTTATAACAAAAAATGATGAGAAGAGTGGGAAGTTCACCTGATGTTCAGTGATATGCATACCTATGGCAATTACAGTGCGTCTTAGAAAAAGGTTGTTAGTGACACGCAGAAAAAAAGTGGAATGAAGAAGACCAATAGATTTCCGTGTTTACTAATGATTCTGAAAGTATACAAATTTTCAATCGACTTTGACAAAGTCAGGACAACAAGGTAGTTCTCATATAAGATTTCCATGATTCCAAAGAAACTCTTTGAAATAAACTGAAAGAAAATTCAATTAAACAACCAATTACAAACATTGGCCAAAATAAATGAAACAACTTCAACAGCTGTCAAAAATACGCGACTTACATTTATTCCCTTTGATGTTTGGCGTCACAAACACAATTTTATTGACGTTTTCGTTTCAGACATATCTAATTTCAAGGCAATTCATGAATTCTAACTTGATAAACTTCTCAATTCGCTAATATAACTTTCGTTAAATTGATTTTGAAGGCGTTTTCAATTAATGAGTTTCAAAGAAAATGTGAAGACCGATCAGATTTCATTGCGCATGGAGTTGTAATTTTAATAAACCGACTTTAGTTAAATCTTCGGTTTCCAAGTCGATGCGTGTTTTGAGATTTAACTCAAAAAAAAAAAAAAAAAAAAAACAGTAAAAATAAAAAAAAGTGAGTTAACTTCATGCACGCAGGTTTCTGTACTCCTAGAAGAGATAAGATCAAAAACACAAGTTTCTTTCTTTAATTTAACTAACTAGAGGTAACTAGAGGTTTATTGCTGCAAACAGAATCAACAGTAATTGCATGAGATTTTTTTCTAAACAATTATGAAAATTATTATCTTGTAAAGAGCGATTAAGCATCTTCTAGGAAGTAATCTGAGCTTCAAGGTAAGCGTAAGTGCGTTTCATCTTCGACCACATCATCACTTTCCATCAGGTGAGATTGTGGTTTAGCGTATAAGCCTATATATTATTTACTGAAGAAAGAGAACAGCAGACCTTATGTCTATTACAATTCTTGGTTTGTTTTCTACTAGGTATTGATTTTTTTGTGGTTACTTCAGAAAACTTGAAGAAGCAATCAAAAATAAAAGCAATTCGCTATTAGTCCCAAGGGTTATTCTCATTTAAATAATCCAATAATGCCATTAATGCCTTAATGCCTTATTTATGAGTTTCGGTTTGACAAAAGCTTTGAAATTATTGAGCGAAATGCCGAAAATATTGAGTGGCAGCTTATTTATAAAATCTCACACAATTACATGAAAAGACGGCCTCCCTGGGTCAGTGGCGGCGCGCTCGGATTCGAATGGGAGGTTGCGGGTTCGATTCCCGCTACGGGCCACTTTGGAATTTTATAAATTCTAAATTGGATCAGGTCTGGTCAGGTGGCGAGTTACCACCATACCAGTAAAGGCGCACCGCCAAGAGATTTATCATTCGGGTGCGATGCTTGTAGAAACCGTTGGGTAAATTTACTTACCCTCCCAAGTTAGTGCGATAACATCTTAGGCTGCATCATCACTTACCATCAGGTCAGATCGCAGTCAAGTACTAACTTGTATAGAGTAAAAAAGGATTTATTGTGGACAACCAGTCTTTGCTTCTAAGTTTTAATATTATGAAGGTCACATTTTTTCTGCATTTGTTTAAATTTCTGTGTACAAAAGTTAAGTTTTCATAAACATATTTTTTTTTAGTTTCCTACAACGACATGACTCCGAAAATTCGAACACCTGACCCTATAAAGAGAAGCTGAGGTATAAACCAATACGCTATCATTGCTCCAAAAGCACTTACCAAACAATAGCAGCAGCAAGTCGCTCAGCGCCAAACTAAACAGGTAGTAGTTCGTGTCCGTGCGCATGGCGGGGTGCCGCACGATGACCACGCACACGGCCACGTTGCCCACGACGCCCGTGAAGCAGATGAGCAGCAGGAACGCGGTGATGGGCACTATCCTCGTAAGCGGCAGGCGCCGCGGGCCCATCACACACCACAGCATCTCCTCTTCACTGCAGTCGAAGATGCTTAAGTTGGTGCAACGCGCGTAGAACTCTTCCGATGTCTCGTTAGCTCGGAGGAACTCTTCCATTTTATTGGTAATGTCTTCCAAATAGTCTTACTGTACTTGATATTGTTGTATGTTACTATTGTCTTTCGACGCTCAACAGGTGTTTCTATATTCACTCAATAGTTTTTCATTGTTGATTGTTTATGAATAGTTTACTTTTTTGCCTTTTAACTGGGATGTGTTAAGCGTAAAAATAATTTACTAATTATTGACATCAAAATAATTTTCAACACCTGATTTTTTCACAATTCAAATAGAATTAGGACTGTTTTTCAAAACTAAAAATAAAAGGAATTATGTGTCGAAAATTGTCTATATTTTCACTATAGTAGATATATCAATAATAATAATAATATTAGCTAGCTAAAAGATAAGATTTAAGTACTGATAACGAATCTTGATAACTAATTGTTAAAAATTAGCATAAAAAAATCTGTCTATACTTTTATTTTGTTTTATTTATAGTGGACACCTCAACTGTTATTAGTTTAGTCCGTTAGCACTAAAACTTCGTAGTTCTTCGTAGCACTTTCAAAGCTCTACCACTGCTCTACGACGCTACGTCTGTAGCGGATCGCGCCGACTCTATGACTGAGGCATATTACTCTAATAAATAACCACGGGAAAGAAAAACCTTTTTTCATCAAAGGTTGTAAGGGATCCTATAAAAAGATAAATGTTCCTATTTCTCTTATTTCAGATGAACACAATACCAAACAAAGAATAAAGAACCTTTTGCCATTGTCTCTTGAAGTTCGATGTTATACTTAGGATTGTATGAAATCATACAGTCCTAAGCCTTTAGAAATTATAAAATATCAGCACAGTGTTGCCAGGTCAACAGATGGACAGGCAAAATTAATTGTCAAGTGACTTCTCATTAATTTCGCCTGGTTTGGCCAAACCCACCCTATACCGCCAAAGAAAAAAATCAAATTAAAAATATATACTTTATTTCATCTAGACCTAGCTTACAGGCACTTACACCGCTAAGTGATTTAGAATTCCGGTGCGATGCTGTATAGCAACTGCGATTTGTTTCGTGATTGCCTTCTGCAGGGTGAAATTGTAGGTAAGTACTAACTTAAAGTTTGTAAAAAACTAGAGAAACTTTTTTTACTAGCGGTTCATCGGTTGCTACACAGAATCCCACCGGGATGCTAAATCGCTGTGCGTTGAGCCTCCCACTAGTTTTAACGTAAATTATAATTAAAGTTGCATGCGTTGGGAATGGATTCCGGGACTAAAGTAACACGTCTTTACCAAGGATCTTGTGGCCACTTGCTTTAAAAAACATATTTTCCATTTCGCTGATTCTGTTTACAGCGTGGGGTACTTCAATTTCACGCACACGTAAGGCCGGCTTAAAACATAATTAAAACGAGTGCTTCAAAAATCCGCTGCCTTTTAAAAACATTAACAAGATTTTTTGTTAAATAACAAAATATCCGACAGCGTTAGGTAATTACAACCATATACTTCCTTATATTATAAACTAAGTTGTTGCGTTTATATAGCAGCCTTCCTCGATAAAATATATGGACTATCCAACGAAAAACAATTTTTCAATTTATACCAGTAGTTCCTGAGATTAGCAACGAACAAACAAACAAACTCTTCAGCTTTAGGTATATACGTAAGTACATGTAGATGAGAGTTTTTTAGTTTGTGAATCTACTGATCCAATAATAATACCCAATAGATGTTCAGTTTTCGAAAACAGCGTAGTGGCTGTAGCTATTGATTTGATTTACTTTGAGCTGTGTATCTATACATTGAAGGGATCATAATATTATTGTTTCTTAGTATTTGGTATCAATATTAACTTAATCTACCCATTATACCTAACCAAATGGCGTAGCGGTAGCGAACCTGCCATTTGCGCCGGAAATCGTGGGTTCGATTCCCACTACTGGTAAATGTTTGTGTGATGAGCATGAATGTTTTCCAGTGTGTGGGTGTTTTTCAATTTATTATACTTATGTATGTATATTTATCGGTTATGTAGTACCCATAACACAAGCTATCGCTTACTTTGGGGCTAGACTGCGATGTGTGTAATGTCCTGATATATATTTATTTATTTATTCTGTACATATATTATATAAAGACACATAAAAACACAAACATAGAGAGGACATGCACAAGGACATCTTATCGCTACAAATGATATCGCTCTTCCATATGCCCTGGATGTGGGAACAATTAAAACAAGAAAAGCGAAGTAGGTACAGAAAACAAAAAAAATAAGAACTAAATATTATGCATAACTTGAGCACAAATATATTTATACTGTAAGTAGCGGACGAACGGTCAACAAAACAACAGTGGAAAAAATAAGGGTTCCGTTTTACTCATTTCAGGTACAGAACCCTAAAGCTACCTACGCTTAGAGAACGATAAGTGACCTTTTCTAGTTCCGACAAACAACCGAAGCAAGCGTACCAATAGAGGACTAAAAGGAAAGGGTATTTAGAACTAATGTAATACATGAAAGGGCCTTCGGTATGGCCATTGAGGTTTTCCAATATTTACAAACTGTTTAGATTCTGTCTGGGAGAACTGGTATAATTTTGTCGTGTTGTGTGTACCCCACTATTTAATGCTCCCTAGGGGGAGGAAATAGTTGTTGGTGCGTTGTCGGACTCCAGCGGAAGGTCAGAGTTCGATTTCCGGTAAGTGCCAGTTTGGGATTTTATACTACAAGTTTGAGATGGTATAGATATTTTAATCCGCGATGACGCGCCCCACTCTGTCGAACTCCATACGAATCCATTTGATTCGTATGGAGTTTGACAGAGTGGGGCGCGTCTTCGTGGATTGAAAAATCTGTAAATGGTATACACCTAGTCAATGGTAAGTAAATGAATGGTGCAGCTGAAAACGTTATCATACTAACTGGAAAGGGTAATTAACTCGTAACGGTTGCTATACAGCATCGCACCGGAACGCTAAATCGCTTGACTGTACGTTTGCACTAGCGGTGTTATTGTGACATAAGGATAATAGTTGGACATTTAATATCTCGAAGTTTTTTGTAGTTATTTATATGTTTATTATTTGTTTATTAAAATATTGTAGAAATTAGAATAAACTTTTGTTCTATCATCAATGGTTTCCGCAGCGTATGTAACGTAAGATGTTTTATGTCATTTTTCTTACACCTTGGGTTACGTTACTAAAGTTTTAGTAAGGTCACATTACAAACATACACACACACACAGAAATACAAAACTTTCCTCTTTGTAATATGAGTGTAGATAGTCAAATTTCGGGAGCGTTTCGGTGTCTTTATAAAAAGAGGTTAAAATTATTTAATTGAATTTTTATTGAAATAAAAGTTAATACTAATTACATTAGAGACGACTTATTACTACCGAGTCGAAGTGAAGACTGCCCATTGTTCTCGCGGTGGCTCGCACGCCGCTTCGTTCGACGTTGGTGGTCTAATTCGGTTAAAGCTAGCTCAGCATTGCGCAATTTCCTTTATTTTACCTACCAAAGGTTGTGCAATGCGCGTTTGAAGCTTTAGGTACGACATACTTAACTCCTCCGTCCAAAGTCAGCAGAGGGATGATTTTCCGTCTGCTGATTTTGACGGAAAAGCTGTAAAGGGATAAACTTATACATAAGTGCAATACAAATGCTTAATGCTAATAGTATATATAAAACTAATGTTCCGACGCTAACACTTTTCACATTTATAGAGCTTTCACTTTGATCGAACACATTTTCACTATCACTTTCTTTTAAACTGTACGCCATCTGTTGAAGATGCTGAAGGTTAACGCCGTCTAGGTTTAAAGGCTTCCTTTCAGGTAGCGGGCTCGAGGTAAGTCTCTCGGAGAAGTGGATAGTTGGTATCCTGGAGTAGTTTATAGCTTTACCAACTGTTTGATGTCTTCTTAGTGTTAATCCCTTTACTTTATAGCTGCAGGTATCATCAATGGTGAGTATGTAGGTGCCTCTTATGTACTGGCGAGTTTCCTCTGTATTACATGCTTTCAAGAGGAGTGTTTCAAATTTGCTGTATAAAATCCATTGATTACATTGAATGGGTTCTATTTTTATTCCAGATGTCTCCACCAATACTGGGTTGCAAGCGCTGGTGTTTTGAGATAGTAGCATAAGTGACTCTATACAGTCATCTTTCATTATCGGTTCAATTTCTGTTTCGTGGCATAAATATATGGACTTATCCAAATCCTTGCAGGGTTGAGCGAGCGATATGGTCTTCGAACCTTTCACCAAAAGGTAGGGAGTCTTAGGAATTATAAGGTATGTTTGGTTAAATGAGTTTGTGACAGGAAGTGGGATGATTCGAAAGTAGCTATATAAATCGTTTTTAACAAGAGGAATATCTAAAATAAAAGTTATTTGATTTTTCTTAGAATAAGCTTTTAACTCGATAGATTGCTCTATTAATAAAAGATTATCTAAGGTGACTGGGTACACAAGCTTATCAGTTTTCTCAATATCAATTAACAAACTATACAATTCATTAGTATCGATTACAGACTGGTGTAAGTACCTAATTTGCTGAAAGCTATGGCTGTTTCAATTTCGTCTACTTTAAGATAAATCATCTGAAAATTATGTAAGAACAATTCAAAAGTACTAATTAATCTAGTACTGCTTATTACCTGGTTTGTGTTATTGATCCATGTCTGAATTTCAGAAATTTCTTTGTCTACTTGAATTAAATTATTTTTCAAGAAACCAGTGATATTAACAAAAGATTGTACCATTTCAGAAACAATGGTCATTTTTCTTGCTATTCTTTCCTGTCGCGTCTGTAAATTAGTAATTAATTCTTCATACTTTAAAGCGTCGTTATTATCTAAATTTCCGGTTATAATTTTAATAAATGAACCTAAAGGGTTAAATATGCCACGTTTGATCCTACTATTTGGAATAAGCTGCCTACATTTATCCAATGTAGTATTAAGAAAATGATCTGTTTGAATCCTTATATTAATTATATCGCTATAGTGCGTATTATTACTAAAATATCTTAATAAATTTAAAAGGTGCTCATACATTCTAACATTATTTTCTAAATCTTCCTTTATGGAACTTAAATCTAAAACTTTAATATAAGACCAATTATCGTACGTAACAAATGCTTGGCCGTCTTTTACAGGCAGGATCCCTGGGTTATGCTCCATTTTCTGGACTAGGGCCTGGATCTTGATGACTTGCATGAGCAGGACGAACCTGTGGAGGACGTTTTATATCTTTAATGGGTACTGTCGTGTCGCGATTTTTGGATGTTACTGGAACGGTATTTCTGAAGATGTCACCAGTAATTTTTGCTTTTTGAAATCGTGGTTTATCTTTGCTGCGTCGGGTGTTGACGCCTTTTATAAAAATTGTATCGCCGTCATTCAGGTCGAACGCCGTTTCGCCACCACGTTTTTCTCTAATTCTTTCCTTCTGTTTTATCATTTTATCTGAAAGGTGTTTATAGAGGAAAGCGGTTCGCTTGACATGATCTCTAATTAATTTTTGGGTGTATTGTTGGTTAAAATCTACAGTGAAAGGATTTGAGCAATCAGTATGACCTAAAACCACTTCTAGGGGTGTGAGTCCTGTAGTTGAATGTATTGACGAATTATATGACATAATCGCATAAGTCATAATGGAAGAAGCATCTGTTAGTTTATGCTCGTATTTGGCTAGGCGGTATATTTCTAAGATGGTTGAGTGGAATCGTTCTATCAAACCCATTGAATTAGGATTATGAGGTGTACCTATGTGGAGTTCAATTTTGTAGAAATTCAGGGTTTCCTTTAGAAGTATATTATTAAATTCTGCCGCAGGGTCGCAGCTGATCTTCTGAGGGATACCATAAAATGAGAAGTACTTAATTAAGGCACGGACTACCTCGGGAGTAGACCTATTGCTAAGTTCCAAAGCTTGTCCTATCTTACTAAATGCATCGACAAGGGTAAGGAAATATTTTCCTTCTATTGAGAATATATCCATAAAGACTTCTTCGAACGGTTTAGTTTGGGTTTGTGTAAGCTGAAGCTTAGGCTTCAGAGGTTTACGGTCATATTTCATTTTCTTACATACTTCACAGGCATTTATTACGGATGAAACAGTTTGATCCATATTATTCCAGTAATAGGTGCGTTTAATTTTCATGAGGGTTTCTTTTATTCCCCTATGGCAAGAAGGACCTTGATGGTATTTTATGACGATATATCTTTGTTCATTTTCATCTGAAACGTAAATGACTCTTTTAGTGCATTCATAAATTTTGACTGAGTCTTTTCTGAATAGTTCCATAACGCTTTTTTTGAAATCTTTACGAAGAGTATCCGTTTCGAAATAGATAAAGTGCCTAATTTTTGGATTTATGTATTGTTTCAGAAACTCTTTAATTAATTCCGAATTTCCTTCAGGCATATGAGCTTCAAAAACCTTTTGTTTGTCTCGAGAGAAATCCTGAACTACGGTGTGATTTCTATTCCAAGTAAATATGAGAAATTGGTATGGTTTTGTGTCAATGGCTTCGTCTAGTATGGGGATGACTTCACCGTCCATGTCTAGAGCAGACAAAGCAGTGTCAGTCTTAGAGCTACAAGTTATTGTACTTTCTGATGGAGAGCGGATGGGGAAAGACATATTCGATCCGTCATTGTCAGAGTCTGGAATGCGTATAATACTGTCGTTTTCGTCAGTACTGCTTAGGGATATTGTATCAATGTTTACTTGGAGCGAACTATTGTCTTCTAGAGCATTCAATTTTATCCTTGAAAGTGCGTCTGCGTTAGTATTTTGAGATCCCTTTTTATACACTATTTCGTAGTCGAACTCGGATAGTCGCAATTTCCATCGTGTAAGCTTGCTGTTAGGCTCTTTTATAGAGTTTAACCATGCTAATGGCCTATGGTCCGTGTAAATGGTAAATTTTCGGCCGTAAAGGTATGGTCGAAAAACTTTTACAGCCCATACAATGGCAAGTAACTCGCGTTCAATAGTGCTGTATCTAGTTTCGCTGTCATTTAGGGTACGACTCGCATAGGCAATAGGTAAATCGCTACCAATAGTACCTTGAGAAAGCACTGCGCCTAGAGAATAGTTTGATGAGTTGGTAGTTAAAATGAAAGGCTTATCATAGTTCGGGAATTGTAATAACGGAGCATTTACTAGGAGTTCTTTACACTTGTTAAAAGCTGCAATGTATTCTTCAGTAAGTATAACCTTTCTTCCTTTCTTAAGACAAGATGTAAGGGGGTAAGTAATTTTTGAAAAGTCCTTGATGAATTTACGGTAATATCCAATCAAGCCTAAAAAGCTTTTGATTTCCGTTGGCGTTTTAGGAATCGGTATGTTTAATACTGCTTTTATTTTATCGTCGTTTGGCCTAAGACCGTCTTTTGTGATCGTGTGACCTAAATAAAGAACTTCCTTCTTTAGGAATTCGCATTTTTCTAATGTGGCTTTTAAGTTGGTCTCTCTTAATCGGTCGAAAACCTTTCTTAATTTAACAATGTGTTCCTGTAAGCTGGAAGAGTAAATTATAATATCATCCAGATAGACTAAACAATGGATACCCTGTAATCCTCGTAAAACGTTGTCCATGGCTCTCTGGAAAGTAGCTGGTGCCGTTTTCAAACCAAAAGGCATGCGTGTGAATTCGTAATGACCTGATTGGGTGGTGAATGCCGTTTTATGTCTATCTTCTTCCTTTACTTCGATTTGATGGAAGCCGCTAGCAAGATCGAGGGTGCTAAAGTAAACGGACTTACCTAATTTGTCGAAGAGATCTGTAATGTTCGGCAGAGGGTATTTGTCATCTATGGTAATTTCGTTTAATCGCCTGTAGTCTATTACCATTCTGTATTTCGGTTGGCCTGATGCATCCGTTTTCTTTGGGACTAAATGTACCGGGGCACTCCAAGGGGAATACGATTCACGAATTACATTATCGCGTAATAATTTATCTACTTGATTTTGTATTTCGATATTCTGACAAGGAGGGTGCCGATAAGGTTTTATGTAGATCGGATCCTCGTTTTTCGTGCGGATGGAATGTTTCACTTGGTTTGTGAAAGATAATGGTATGTCTTCGCAGTAAAATACGTCACGGTATTCATAACAAAGGTCGGAGATTAAACTACGTTCTTCTGGGTTCATATGATCTAAGCGAAGTTTCGATAAATTTTGTTTCAGCAGCGCATCGACTTCATAATTTTCGCGGATCGCGTTTACTCTACACATATTATTTTCGAATTTAGTAACGTTGAAAGGTTTTGTTATAGTAAGAGTAAGCGTCTTTTCAGAGGAATTCTGAATTACTGTTGTCGCGAATGAGTTTACGCAATTCACTAAAGCACTAGGCATGCGTAAGCCTTGTCCGAAATCTTTGAAATTTAGTATAGCTTCGCCATTCTGCAGGTTAGTCGGTAACCTTACTCGGGTTTCAGTTCGCGGTTGCAAGGTCAACTCATATGGAGACTGATATATAATCGGTATATCAATGTCACGTGTATGGAGAATTTGATTTTTCATGTCCACAGTAGCGTCTAGTTGTTTTAGTAAGTCTGAGCCTATCAAACCGTCGTAGCGATCGTCTACGTCGTAGATGTAAAATTTATGGACAGAGTTGCTCTTAAAGATGTTCCAGAGGGGTATTAGTGCCACCTCGCTATGTCTACTGCGGGCGTGAGTGCTAATGACTTCGAAAGGTTCCGCATATTTAAAATTAGCAAAATATTGGTTGGCAATTTTAGGACTTAAAAACGATCGGGTACTTCCTGTATCTATCATAAATTTAGCCTGAATTTCAGGGAGTTCTACGTGAGGCAGTTTCAATATGCTATCACAGTTGAGATGTATTATTTCGGATCTGGTTCCTCCGAGGCTGGTAAACGAAAATTTTCATCAGAATTTAATTCCGGGATTTCAGCAGAGGTCTCGGGTTCGAAGCCTGAGTTTTCCGCAAGATAAGGTTCGTGTGGCATTTGGTTTGATTCATCATAATTGAAATTCGGGTCGGTTTGGCAAGAATTATCGTAGTAATAATAGTTTTCGTTCATTTCAAGGTCGTTATTGTAGTACGCATTTTCTGGAATTTGTGTCATATTTTGTCGTATCTGTGGTGCGGTACGCATCGATACGTCAGTCGGCATGTTATTTGGTTGCCGCGGTATACCGAACTTGAATTGGTTCCCGGGCTGACCTTGACCAGGATGGTTCACTTGTCTATTGAAATTCTGGTAGTTGTTATTATATGGCGGAAAATTCCTAGCTTGACCTTGATGAGGTGAATGAGGTATGCCGAACTTAAAATTCTGCTGTTGGTTCGGGATGCCAAATTTAAAATTGTTAGGTTGTGCAGGGGCTCCAAATTTTAAATAATTATTGGGCCTGAATTGATTTTGAAAATTATTCTGGGGTCTTAACCCTTGGTTGAATTGGCTTTGCATTGTAAATCGATTCTGGAATGGGTTTACTGCGGTTCTAAATGCTGTTTGAGGGGTGTTAATCTTAATGTTAGGGGAAGTCAAAGTGGACTGATTTTGATGAGATTTCTTATTTTTCGAATCGTATTGGAATTGAAAATTAACTTCTTCGGTCACGTACTCCAAAGCGGTTTCTAATGTTCTCGGATTCTTCAATCTAACTATGCGTATTAGATGTTCAGGTAAATTGTAGAGAAATACGTTCAGTGACATGTTGTTATATATAATTAGTTTAGAATCTCTGAGGGACATATCCTGTAGTCTGTTAACTTTTGAGATTAAAATACTACGCATGTGTTGAATACGCTTACAGAACTCGATATACGATTCGCCTGGCTTTATTCTCATGGTTTCCAATTCTATAGCAACGCATTCCTCGGATCGAGGGTCACCAAAGTGTTGGATTAGTGTTTCTTTTAGTTGATTCCAAGTAACGATATCTTCCCTTTCGCTTATTAAAAATGCGGCTCTACCGGTAAGCCTGCTTGTCAGTACGTGGAAAAGATAAAGTTCTTGGGCTGGGCTATCAGGTTTCCTA
The DNA here is from genome assembly GCA_036785405.1 of Coenonympha arcania. Lineage (NCBI taxonomy): Eukaryota > Metazoa > Arthropoda > Insecta > Lepidoptera > Nymphalidae > Coenonympha > Coenonympha arcania. Next base: position 448,394 of record JAWDAA010000030.1, on the reverse strand, counting down.
CAGTTGTGAATTATAAATTCACATTTCCTAAGGTAGATATTTAATAAATTCGCATCCCCGTCAAACTTCGGAATGAGTTCCACTAGCTCGCGGTTAACAATGGTCAATTGTTCCATTGTTGTAATTGGATCTCACAAACGGGGTAATACTCAGTAGGACAATGCGAATACTTAATCTATAACACACTTATTCTGTAACGCTTATTATTAAAATATTATTTTTAGATTTTCATTTTGATTTAAAAAAAAAAAATTATTTTACTTTCAATTAATAATTCTCAATGATAAAAATTAAATTCAAGACCTTAAAACTATACCTATATGCCGATTTAGTGCCTTATAGGTGAAATACGATAATCAGCGATTTTGTCTGAACTATCTAAATTATTAACAATACCTTAAAACTAGTACCTATATGCCGATTTCGTGCCTTATAGGTGAAATACGATAATCAGCGATTTGGGCTGAACTATCTTAGTTAATAATTTCAACCTCCTTAATTCCGAAGAATATAGCTACTAACAGGTATAGGATGGGACACCACAGGAAAGTGAAAAGTTCTACTCACCACCTGGACATCTTCATCCTCCCGCTATAAGTAGTATCTTCTCGGCTGGAACACCGCGCCACTCGATGACTTATTTATTTGGTTCGGGAGTTTCACGGGCCGTTAACGGGATCGAATTTGGGATCCACAGCAACAGGCAAAACGCGAAACCATCCACAAGGCTGCGCCAGTCAAATTTCGGGAGCGTTTCGGTGTCTTTTTAAAAAGAGGTTAAAATTATTTAATTGAATTTTTATTGAAATAAAAGTTAATACTAATTACATTAGAGACGACTTATTACTACCGAGTCGAAGTGAAGACTGCCCATTGTTCTCGCGGTGGCTCGCACGCCGCTTCGTTCGACGTTGGTGGTCTAATTCGGTTAAAGCTAGCTCAGCATTGCGCAATTTCCTTTATTTTACCTACCAAAGGTTGTGCAATGCGCGTTTGAAGCTTTAGGTACGACATACTTAACTAGATAGCGTAGACAAATAATATACACACACAAAAATACAAATCTTTCCTTTTTATTCGACTTAAAAAAAAAAGGAAGAGTTTCTCAATTCGTCGGAATCTTTTTTTAGGTATAACATTAGTATAGATGTAAATAAAATTCTTTACTGGCCCGTGGTGCCGCGAATCGAACCCGAGACAAATCCGAGTAGGTATAGGCATCAGCGCCAATGAGGGATGTTCGTCAAAATCCCTCATGTGTACGGATACTCTTGTAATATAATATTCGTTATTCTATCATCCCATAGTGTTGTGGGCGTTATACTAATTGTTTATAAACAAAAAAGCCTCTTTGAAATGCGACACTTTAGCCACACAGTGATATTTATCTTACATTGCTACGTAAATTGCAAAAACCACCACAAATATGAAATAAATAGGCCCTAAGAATATCAATATGCCATACTCACCGATGAGAAACCTCAGGATATGGACATCCGAACGATTTACGTAAACCTTTCTCATGCAAGGAAACAGTCAAAACAAACAAAAACATCTGTCAAAATTCTATAGGTGGCTGCTGAGCGAACTACAGACTGGCTTTACTGTTGATGACAAAACAAGCATTTTGGCACCGATAAACTGGCAACATTTTTTGCGCCATCCGCCCTGTCCAGAGTTTAATATAATGTCTATTGCCGCACTGCTGTTTTTTCACTTTGAAGGGGAAATCTTCATGGCGACCATATCGGTAGTGCTGGTCTCTTACCGGCTAAAACCCCCGACCGTACCGACATATTAAAACAAAATTTACAATTACCTACATCAATTATTGTAGTTTCCGATAAAAATTGAGGTTTTTGGAGCAGCTTTTACGAGAACTTTCTATCGACAAAATTTTATCCAATCGTGTTTCTGCTTCTAAGCGATTTTAGATTAGAGATCCAAAATGGATGAATTTAAAATTTTAAAGTCTTTATAGTTTTCAACGTACATGCCACTAAAGTCTAAAACACGGCAAAATGATGGTCTCAAAACCTCTTCTCTTGTCTCCTTTTCTTTCATGGAATATAAAAAGAGAAGAGGACGATGATAATGATGAAGTTATGGCTTCATTTATAACATAAACATTTTCAAATACAAAAACATGAAAAATAAAAAATAAAAACTGAATTTGAATTTTTTGCGAACAAAGGAAGTGAAACAAATTCTAAAATAAAACAAAATACAGTTTCTAAATTGGTAGACAGTGGCGGCAAATCCGCGACAATTCCATTGTGGTGCGGAATTCCGGATGATAGGTAGGTATATGCAAAGCGTTGTGATCACTCGGCGAACCGAGAATAGTTGGGTATATAATTGATTGAGAACCCTCTAAAGTCTGAATTACAACGCTTTGATCTAAAATTGACGGAAATTGATAAACCCGATTTGCAGAATGAAACTTGTGAACTAGGAGTAGAGAGCTGGCTATGCTTGCCAGATTTTTGTAATGTAATGTATTCCCAAAAGTTGCTTAAAAATCTCCAATTTTTGAAACTTAAAAGTTAATATTTACTGAATTTTGACGTGACAACGTCTTATAATTCGATAGAGCCGGCTGCACGCACAAAAAAACATGACTCATCCGGCGTTACCTCGCTCATGCGGCGTTACCTCGCTCGCGTTACCTCGCTAATGAGGCGTTCCATGTAAGGCTGGAAGTGCAAGCGTGAAGCGAGAGTTGTCACGTTCAACTATCGTCAGTAAATCGACTTTACAGACAACCAATTTTTTTTTCATTTGTATGGGTAATAATAATTTCCAAAAACTCTCACAAATATATTTTTGATGACTGCCTTAGATATTTAGTAATTAGGTTTCATTTAGTAATTCACCAATTTTTTCGTGAGAGTGAGCAGGTCCAAATAAAATCAGTGTAAGGCCATAAACATAATATTATACCCAACATTACGTTTTACAGTCGGGAAAAAATAAAACGTTGTTTACTAGTGGATGACATTCATTTATTTAGCTTTCTGCACTCCCTCTCTGTATCCAACAAACGTACCCTATTCTCCTCCATGCTTAAAAAATAATTTAGGTACAGTGGGATAAAAAATAACCAATGTTCCAAGTCCTGGGTAAAGTCTATATCCATTCTAAATATCAGCCATATCGGTTCAGCACCTTTAGCGTGAAGGAGTTACACACACACATACACATAGTTACAAACTATCGTCTTTATAATCAGTGTGATATTAATTAGATTAGATCACCGATATAAACCAGAGGATGCGCTTATCTAAACGTTATTCAAACCTTTTTACCACAGAAAACTATTTTACATACAAGCAGATAAAAGCGCCAACTATTAAAATTCCTACGATTATCATAGTTACAGTTAAACCTGGATAAGTGAGAGCTCAAGGAACCGACATCTCTTTTTCTCATATTGAGGTTTCTCGCTAAACGGAGTTTCCGAGTAAGAAGAGCAAAATGACAGGGCGTAGCAAATAGTTACTCTTAATATAGAGTTCCCTTTTACCCAGTTCTCACTTACTCTGGTTCAACTGTACTATAGAACGAATTACATGGTGGCCTGTATGGTGTGGTGTGGTGGGGGTGTCAAATCAAACATTTCTGACACCAGTAAACTGGCGACAATTTGACGCACGTTTTGCACGATGTTTTATATGACTATTGATTAGATACATAAAGCGTCAGTCTTCCAAGTGGCTGTCGACCCAATCTCGGTACTTCTCGACGTCTGTGAACACGACGTACTGGTTGGGGTCGCAGATCGGCGCGTCTGTGCGCGCGATCGTGTTGGACACGATCCCACGGACGTGCCAACTGCCCGACGGCTCGCCACCGCCGGATTTGACGCCGTCCGGGACGAAAACCTGAACAAAATTCACTTTTTTCTTATAAATATACAGATATTTCAATCCTTGATGACGCACCCCACTCTGTCAAACTCCATACAAATTGAATAAAACATAAGCGATTTTGACAAAGTTGAAATATCTATAAAAGACATATTTTGACACACATCTTTATATCAAGCTAAGTCAGCCATAGCTTGTGTTATGGGTACTACATAACTGATATTATACCTTATATTAATAATTAAATAGACATAAATACAATATGTTGAATGAAAACCATCCACATGATAAAAAACATTCATGCTTATCACACAAACATTTTCTAGCTGTGGGAATCGAACCCACGACCGACGCAGATGGCAGGATCGCTACCGCTACGCCATTCGGTCGTTCGATTGACTTTTTTGTAGGTAATTCAATACGAGTCAGTATTTCCGTAGTGAGTGAATGAATGAATGAATGAATTAATGAATATTGTACTTTCAGACAAAACTCCGAAACGGCTCGACAAGATTTTTGTGTAGGTATATTCCGTGGCTCTGTGGGAATAGGATAAGTATAACTATTTTTCATACTCCTAACTGAGAAATAATTTATGTGGCAAAATAACCATTGTCGGGTCAGCTAGTAGCTAGTAGTAATATTACGAGGAAGACAACCTCGTAAAAAAATCACCGAAGTGGGCGGGAACGCCCGTCGAGAGGGATAATTACGGTGGCACATCCCTCTCGCAGGATACGCACCGGTTGCTGGAGGACGAACATCTTTCTTCGGCTTCCGGCCGGTGTGCGCCGGCCTGCGGGTGACGGACGTAAGGGGCTATGGCGTCCGTTGCCCGAATTCCATCAACAGGCCGAGGAGGTGGCGCGCCCTGTTCAGGACGCGCCTCCCAGGAGGAGCCGGCGGGGGCCAGGCTGCCGGCAGCAGCGACGGGACCTGCCGCTCAGGTGGCGGGTCTGGGCCTGGCGGGAGCGCGGTGAATACGCAAGTGAATCCCGTACAACGAGGTCCGTCGTGGCAAGCGACAGGTTTTAGTGGGTGCAAGCCCCACATAACCCTTCCGTTTCCCCTGACGGAGGGGTATGCGTTAGGCATTTCCTGTCATTAAAAAAAAAGCTAGTAGTATAATATAAGATTTCAGTTAATATACCTGAAAAGCGCCCCCGCTGTCGCCATTGCAAGCGGATGTACCTGCGAATGGTAGAAAATATATACATGGAGCTGCATACCGTCTTATCGGACAATGCGAGTGAGGGATATAGAGTGCACTAGCTTGTCCACTTGGCTTCCGCGTAGATGGTAAATTATATCTGTAAAGCCTGAACGCACGCCATGGCTTTATTGTTCAGGCGAACATTTCACTGGACAAGTCTAGAACCGAGGGTTCCATACTAAGAAAGAAGTAAAACGTCGAAAAAAAACACTTTTGTTTATAAATTTACGAGTATAATTTACACGTTACTTACGTGGTGCCTTCATGTAAATTATACTCGCAAATGGCTTTTGTTGGCGAACTCCAAACATAACTTTGTTTTTGGCCCTTTTTTTGTTATTATCAAAAAAAGTATACTATAGTAGTGTTATTATCTCGCTGCAGACAGGGTCATAATTCATTCGAGTGTTTCTCTTTTGTTGTTCTTTTTTAGGGTTCCGTAGCCGAATGGCAAAAAACGGAACCCTTATAAATTCGTCATGTCTGTCTGTCCGTCTGTCCGTCTGTCCGTCTGTCCGTCTGTCCGTCTGTCCGTCTGTCCGTCCGTATGTCACAGCCACTTTTTTCCGAAACTATAAGAGCTATACTGTTGAAACTTGGTAAGTAGATGTATTCTGTGAACCGCTTTAAGGTTTTCACATAAAATTTTAAAAAAAGTAATAAATTTTGGGGGTGCCCCATACTTAGAACTGAAACTCAAAAATTTTTTTTTCATCAAACCCATATGTGTGGGGTATCTATGGATAGGTCTTCAAAAATGATACTAAGGTTTCTAATATCATTTTTTTCTAAAATGAATAGCTTGCACGAGAGACACTTCCAAAGTGGTAAAATGTGTGTCCCCCCCCCCTGTAACTTCTATAATAAGAGTATGATAAAACTAAAAAAAATATATGATGTACATTACCATGCAAACTTCCACCGAAAATTGGTTTGAACGAGATCTAATTAGTAGTTTTTTGATATTTACAATAAAACCTCTAAAAACAAAGTTAGTTTTGCGGTTCGATAAGAAAAGTGGTTTTTATGGTTTTATTCCTCCGGTTGTAGTACGGAACCCTCAGTGCGCGAGTCCGACTCGCACTTGTTTGAGTTGCGTTCATTTTATTTTTACTGTAAAGATTACTATTGATCGTAATTATTTCAGATTTCTCAAACGATAAACTACGGATGGACGGTGGGGCGGTATTTCTTTTTGGTAGTTTGCCCAATAAATGAAAAACTATCATGCATGAAATAAATAAAAATCTGTTTTAGAATAGACAAGTAACGCCCTTTCTTATGATCAGATTTCTTCCGACTCAATATTGTTACCTCATTTTGAAATTTCAATTTTCAACATCCCGGTTTTCCCACTTTTAAATAGAAATAAAAACGATTTTCAAATTTTCGTCGGTCACTATTACCTAAAACTATTCCAAATTTCAAGTTACTGAAATAATCCAGTTTGACAGACGTCCGGACGGCCAGACGGAGAAAGTCTCACCGTAAGTAAGGGTTCCATTTTTACCATTTTGGTATGGAAAACTAAAAACAATAATGCAAATTGTGAGACCAAAACTACATTGTTTTGGCATAGGCAGCCGTAGTTACTTATATGAAACACTTGCAATCGTCACATCAAGCTCAATTGGAACGAAATTCAAGAATCCAGTGTGATGGATGGACCTATCAATTGGTATGGAACCATTATGGAACCCAAAAAATGTATGAAAAGGCAGTTGACTCTTGACTCCCGCAAGTCACGCGATCAATTTAGCGATCGGATAATTATGTCATTTTGGAAGGAATAAATGGCATTGTAATGGCACTTGACGTAGCCTGAGCATAACTAATACATTTCCATTCAAATCAAATCAAATCAAACATTTATTTGCATAAAACATGGTAACAGTTAAAGACAACAGATGTTATTATTATTGGTTTCCAAGCATGTTTTGCCGTAATATGGGAGTGCATTTACATAATGGTATAATATGGTATAATTTCCGTTTAACATAAGTAAGTAACATAAAATAATCAATCAAGAACGACATATACATTGACTGGTTTTTGCGACGATCGCATATATTATGTCATAAATATAGCTTGGCTGCAGGTAATCGTCTAAAGCACGGTCGCGGAGCACGAAGAATTTCGTACATTAACCTGTTACTACCTGTCTCTGTCACTCCCGCGTCAAAATAATGCGGTCACGCTCGCACAGGACGGGGTCATTTCATCTGTGCGAGCGTGACCGCATTATTTTGACGCGGGAGTGACAAAGACAGGTAGTAACAGGTTAATGTACGAAATTCTTCGTGCTCCGCGACCAGACTTTAGCTTGTCTCGTCATTCTTTGCAATTAAAAACTTACCGTTATGATATCCCGCGCAGAATTTCTTGCCGTTGAGCGCTTTGCCATAAAAGAGGGGGTTGCTCTTGATGCAGGTGCTCTCGCTGACCATCGGCATGCTGGCCTGCTTCAGCGTTTCCGACAGCGTGTCGTTGCTGTTGAAGCCCCAGCCCACTATCTGCACACAAAACAGTGACTTGAGTTCTGGTGGTTCTGGCAACTCCCCCTGATATGGATATACGGGTATACTATCCGCCTTCGAAAATTCAAATAAGCAGGCCGGCTGGCAATAGCAATAGGCAGGTCCGTGAACTGCACCTCCGTCCGCAGCTTCAGCAGCGCGATGTCGTTGATGAGCTGTCGGTACTGGTGGTGCTCGCTCTGCTACTCACAGTGCCTAGGACAGTGGTAGTGTTGAGCTTGTCCGCGGCCCGCCGGTACCACAAGCAGGCCGGCTGGATGTAGTCCGTGAACTGCACCTCCGTCCGCAGCTTCAGCAGCGCGATGTCGTTGATGAGCTGTCGGTACTGGTGGTGCTCGCTCTGCTACTCACAGTGCCTAGGACAGTGGTAGTGTTGAGCTTGTCCGCGGCCCGCCGGTACCACAAGCAGGCCGGCTGGATGTAGTCCGTGAACTGCACCTCCGTCCGCAGCTTCAGCAGCGCGATGTCGTTGATGAGCTGTCGGTACTGGTGGTGCTCGCTCTGCTACTCACAGTGCCTAGGACAGTGGTAGTGTTGAGCTTGTCCGCGGCCCGCCGGTACCACAAGCAGGCCGGCTGGATGTAGTCCGTGAACTGCACCTCCGTCCGCAGCTTCAGCAGCGCGATGTCGTTGATGAGCTGTCGGTACTGGTGGTGCTCGCTCTGCTACTCACAGTGCCTAGGACAGTGGTAGTGTTGAGCTTGTCCGCGGCCCGCCGGTACCACAAGCAGGCCGGCTGGATGTAGTCCGTGAACTGCACCTCCGTCCGCAGCTTCAGCAGCGCGATGTCGTTGATGAGCTGTCGGTACTGGTGGTGCTCGCTCTGCTACTCACAGTGCCTAGGACAGTGGTAGTGTTGAGCTTGTCCGCGGCCCGCCGGTACCACAAGCAGGCCGGCTGGATGTAGTCCGTGAACTGCACCTCCGTCCGCAGCTTCAGCAGCGCGATGTCGTTGATGAGCTGTCGGTACTGGTGGTGCTCGCTCTGCTACTCACAGTGCCTAGGACAGTGGTAGTGTTGAGCTTGTCCGCGGCCCGCCGGTACCACAAGCAGGCCGGCTGGATGTAGTCCGTGAACTGCACCTCCGTCCGCAGCTTCAGCAGCGCGATGTCGTTGATGAGCTGTCGGTACTGGTGGTGCTCGCTCTGCTACTCACAGTGCCTAGGACAGTGGTAGTGTTGAGCTTGTCCGCGGCCCGCCGGTACCACAAGCAGGCCGGCTGGATGTAGTCCGTGAACTGCACCTCCGTCCGCAGCTTCAGCAGCGCGATGTCGTTGATGAGCTGTCGGTACTGGTGGTGCTCGCTCTGCTACTCACAGTGCCTAGGACAGTGGTAGTGTTGAGCTTGTCCGCGGCCCGCCGGTACCACAAGCAGGCCGGCTGGATGTAGTCCGTGAACTGCACCTCCGTCCGCAGCTTCAGCAGCGCGATGTCGTTGATGAGCTGTCGGTACTGGTGGTGCTCGCTCTGCTACTCACAGTGCCTAGGACAGTGGTAGTGTTGAGCTTGTCCGCGGCCCGCCGGTACCACAAGCAGGCCGGCTGGATGTAGTCCGTGAACTGCACCTCCGTCCGCAGCTTCAGCAGCGCGATGTCGTTGATGAGCTGTCGGTACTGGTGGTGCTCGCTCTGCTACTCACAGTGCCTAGGACAGTGGTAGTGTTGAGCTTGTCCGCGGCCCGCCGGTACCACAAGCAGGCCGGCTGGATGTAGTCCGTGAACTGCACCTCCATCCGCAGCTTCAGCAGCGCGATGTCGTTGATGAGCTGTCGGTACTGGTGGTGCTCGCTCTGCTACTCACAGTGCCTAGGACAGTGGTAGTGTTGAGCTTGTCCGCGGCCCGCCGGTACCACAAGCAGGCCGGCTGGATGTAGTCCGTGAACTGCACCTCCGTCCGCAGCTTCAGCAGCGCGATGTCGTTGATGAGCTGTCGGTACTGGTGGTGCTCGCTCTGCTACTCACAGTGCCTAGGACAGTGGTAGTGTTGAGCTTGTCCGCGGCCCGCCGGTACCACAAGCAGGCCGGCTGGATGTAGTCCGTGAACTGCACCTCCGTCCGCAGCTTCAGCAGCGCGATGTCGTTGATGAGCTGTCGGTACTGGTGGTGCTCGCTCTGCTACTCACAGTGCCTAGGACAGTGGTAGTGTTGAGCTTGTCCGCGGCCCGCCGGTACCACAAGCAGGCCGGCTGGATGTAGTCCGTGAACTGCACCTCCATCCGCAGCTTCAGCAGCGCGATGTCGTTGATGAGCTGTCGGTACTGGTGGTGCTCGCTCTGCTACTCACAGTGCCTAGGACAGTGGTAGTGTTGAGCTTGTCCGCGGCCCGCCGGTACCACAAGCAGGCCGGCTGGATGTAGTCCGTGAACTGCACCTCCGTCCGCAGCTTCAGCAGCGCGATGTCGTTGATGAGCTGTCGGTACTGGTGGTGCTCGCTCTGCTACTCACAGTGCCTAGGACAGTGGTAGTGTTGAGCTTGTCCGCGGCCCGCCGGTACCACAAGCAGGCCGGCTGGATGTAGTCCGTGAACTGCACCTCCGTCCGCAGCTTCAGCAGCGCGATGTCGTTGATGAGCTGTCGGTACTGGTGGTGCTCGCTCTGCTACTCACAGTGCCTAGGACAGTGGTAGTGTTGAGCTTGTCCGCGGCCCGCCGGTACCACAAGCAGGACGGCTGGATGTAGTCCGTGAACTGCACCTCCGTCCGCAGCTTCAGCAGCGCGATGTCGTTGATGAGCTGTCGGTACTGGTGGTGCTCGCTCTGCTACTCACAGTGCCTAGGACAGTGGTAGTGTTGAGCTTGTCCGCGGCCCGCCGGTACCACAAGCAGGCCGGCTGGATGTAGTCCGTGAACTGCACCTCCGTCCGCAGCTTCAGCAGCGCGATGTCGTTGATGAGCTGTCGGTACTGGTGGTGCTCGCTCTGCTACTCACAGTGCCTAGGACAGTGGTAGTGTTGAGCTTGTCCGCGGCCCGCCGGTACCACAAGCAGGCCGGCTGGATGTAGTCCGTGAACTGCACCTCCATCCGCAGCTTCAGCAGCGCGATGTCGTTGATGAGCTGTCGGTACTGGTGGTGCTCGCTCTGCTACTCACAGTGCCTAGGACAGTGGTAGTGTTGAGCTTGTCCGCGGCCCGCCGGTACCACAAGCAGGCCGGCTGGATGTAGTCCGTGAACTGCACCTCCGTCCGCAGCTTCAGCAGCGCGATGTCGTTGATGAGCTGTCGGTACTGGTGGTGCTCGCTCTGCTACTCACAGTGCCTAGGACAGTGGTAGTGTTGAGCTTGTCCGCGGCCCGCCGGTACCACAAGCAGGCCGGCTGGATGTAGTCCGTGAACTGCACCTCCATCCGCAGCTTCAGCAGCGCGATGTCGTTGATGAGCTGTCGGTACTGGTGGTGCTCGCTCTGCTACTCACAGTGCCTAGGACAGTGGTAGTGTTGAGCTTGTCCGCGGCCCGCCGGTACCACAAGCAGGCCGGCTGGATGTAGTCCGTGAACTGCACCTCCGTCCGCAGCTTCAGCAGCGCGATGTCGTTGATGAGCTGTCGGTACTGGTGGTGCTCGCTCTGCTACTCACAGTGCCTAGGACAGTGGTAGTGTTGAGCTTGTCCGCGGCCCGCCGGTACCACAAGCAGGCCGGCTGGATGTAGTCCGTGAACTGCACCTCCGTCCGCAGCTTCAGCAGCGCGATGTCGTTGATGAGCTGTCGGTACTGGTAGTGCTCGTGGACTATTATTTTATGGACCTTGAGAACAACAATATTTTTCATCACTCATACACGGAAAGTAGGTCTGAAGTTGCCTGAGAAGTGGGTTGAAAGTAATACTTTGCAGCCTTAGGGAGAATCGTTTTCAACTGACAGCTGTCAAATAATTAAAAAAAACTAGTTGCCACATTTTTATTGGAGTTCAAATGAAACACGACATACCCGAGTGCATCCATAGACAAGAAGAAAGATAGACTTTATTCATAAAGTAAAGACAACTGATTCATAGACATAGACAATCATAGACAATACTTGACTATTAAAAAGCTAAATGCATAGCCCGCCGGCTAGGCCAAAGAAAAAAAAAAGGCGGGAAAGTGGCAAGCGGCAATCCGATCTTCATTTGTTTTTCGAGTTGTAGAGTTTTGTTTAACAGGCTTCTGTTTAACAGTGATTTTTATTGACACAATTATTCAATTTTCTTTAGCTAATTTCTATTTTTATTTTGACTTTCCTTATATTCGTAATGAAAAGCACAGTGTTTACCTCGGGATAAAGACTTATTTAGTCCCTCAAACTATAGGCCCCCTCGCTACGCTCGGGCGCCAAACCCCGTCTCGGGACTAAATAAGTTACTTTCATCCCTAGGGTAACAATGTACTATTAATATACTTCAACAGTTTATTAGTGCAAAGAGAAGATACGAAGAAGGTAGTTTTTTACGAAAAATTCAGTTTAGGCATTACATTTAAATCGTTTTCCAAGATGTAAAGGTCTGTGATGATGTACCTACTTTTCTTTCCACAGATTCCTGGTCTCCACCCTTCAAATTGAACTTCCCGAGTACCACGCTTAGCACATCTGAAGAGAACGGGATCCCCATCGATGTCGTACAGTGGGCGGCTGCAAAATAGACGAAGTTGTTGAGAGTAGGTACTTTTTGTTCACTATTCCCTTCTCTTTAAATGCTAAAATTTCCTGATCCTCACATGTCACTGAAAGTAGCCTTCAAAAGGCTTTAGAGATTGCTAATATAATGTTAAGAGTTTCCCTAAATGATAAAATCCGAAATCAGGGAACCCCCAAGTCAACTAAGGTTACTGATATAGTCTAATCTAGTTCTCTGTTGGTTTTGTCTGTAATCAATCTGGTAAAACCAATTATTAAAGAAAACCAATCAGCGTTAACATGAATAATATGACCTATCACGCAACTGTACCTGTCTGTCCTAAAATTTATTTATTTATCCATGCAAAAAAAAATCCATCAGATTTTCAGGTTCGCTACTGTAGCCACTTATGGGATGGCTCTGCCAAGTACCAACTTCAAGCTTTGGATTCTGTGGATCGCAGTGCTAGTGCTCATCGGCAACCAGACACTGGTCCCCAAAATACTCCAAAGCCTCGGACATCGTCGTAAGATTGCCTGTCAGTCGGTGTTCTATAGAATATATTTCGGAGAGTGCGTTCCAGAACTATTTAATTTGGTTCCCCAGTCACTTTTTACCATAGAAGGGCAAGGCATCGAAAAGGCTTCCACTCATTTATAGTCGACGTACCAAAGACGCGCACGAAGCGGTTTGATTCCTCGTTCCTGATAAGAATTGCAAAGGTCTGGAATACCCTCCCAGGCACTGTTTTTCCCACCACGTACAACTTGGGCACCTTCAATCAAGTGTGAATAGGCATCTCCTAGGCAAGCCCGTTCGACCTTCGACTGTATCATCATATCCATCAGGTATGATCACAGTCAAGCACTAGCCTATATGTATAGTTAAAAAAAGATTGAGAGAGTGTGGAATTAGAGAGTGCATGGAAAATTTCAGGAGGGCAATATGTGAAAAAATTCAGTGTGTGGGGTTTTTGGGTGAAGGTAGTATCCCCAGTTCCTTTTCTATGATCAGAAGGTTAGCGAAAGAAAGCAGCTCCGATTTATTAAAATTTTATTACGCACACAGAAAACTTATAATCAATTCGCGGGAAGGTGTACCTGTACAATGCAATATGATCCGGCGTGTAGGTAGCGACTGGCGATTGCCGGCATTGTGCAATGTGCATAGAGCGCACTCAGCAAATTTCGGCAGGTCACTCGCCTCGTGGCACGGCCGTGAGCTAATACTACGGTTTTACCCGAGTATGCTTGTCATTTTTATATCTTATAATAATATATATAAATCTCGTGTCACGATGTTTGTCCGCGATGTACTCCTAAACTACTGAACCGATTATAATAAAATTCGCACACCATGTGCAGTTCGATCCAACTTGAGAGATAGGATAGTTTAAATCTCAAATTATAGTCGCAATTTTAATTTATTAATATAACAAAAACTTTAGCCACAGCAACGCGTGGCCGGGTCAGCTAGTTTACTATATAAATTTGTCTGAAAGTTTATGGTGCGAATGTGATTTTGCGTTCAGTACCTATGTGTTTGTGTGCAGAACGATGGTTGTGAGTAGCATTCACCTGTTAAAACAAAGGCCTTGGACACGAGGGTGCCCCCGCATATGTACTTGAAGGTGGTGCCCTGCAGGCTGTAGAGCGCGGCGTGCCAGGGCCAGTCCCCGGGCTTGGTGGACGCGCCGTTCACGATGAGCTCGGTGTGGTCCACGCGCCGCCGCCCGCAGTTCTGCGGCGCGCTGCCGGTCTCCGCCGCGTACTCGTGGAGGAAACCCTGGCATCAGCAACGAATACTTGGATAAGGGATTTACTGGTGGTATACTTGATTCAATTCACGAAGACGCGCCACACTCTGGGTGCCTTCAAAAGAAGAGTGAATAGGCATTTTCTAGGCAAGCGCGCTCCATCCTAGACCTCATCATTTCTGTTCATCAGACTTGATTGTAGTCAAGCGCAAGCCTATGAATTATAAAAAAAAAAAAAAACACTCCTGCACAATCGATAATGCTTCATGCGATTCGTAAGGAGTTGGAAAGAGTGAGTCGCGTTGTTTCTTCGATCACTTGATAAGTGAACCTAGCCTGACCAGGGTATGTACCACCACAATGTCAGTTATTTTATCCAAAGCAGTAATTTTATGTTTCGGCTTGAAGGGCACTGTAAACCGACTGATCCGAGCAAAATGGGGCCATTTTTCTTTAACAGCCCGTCACTGTACCTTTGACGGTGAAGCCGAGGTCCGTAGAGTCGCCATCTGTGTGGGTGTCTTACTACTTCTAGGTCATCGCAGTATTCGACGTCGTTGATGGTCAGGCTTATCAAATAAGGTGTCAGGCCCAGCACTGTGCCTTTGACGATAAACCCGAGGCCCATGTGCTAGACGAAGAGCGGAAGAGTGAACGTGTCACAACTGGTCAGGGTATCTTACCACGTCAGGGTCGTCGCAGTACTCGACGTCGTTGATGGTCAGGCTTATCAAATAGGGTGTCAGGCCCGGCACTGTGCCTTTGACGATGAACCCGAGGCCCGTGTGCTGGACGAAGAGCGTAAGAGTGAACGTGTCACAACCGGTCAGGGTATCTTACCACGTCAGGGTCGTCACAGTACTCGAGGTCGTTGATGGTCAGGCTTATCAAATAGGGTGTCAGGCCCGGCACTGTGCCTTTGACGATGAAGCCGAGGCCCGTGTGCTGGACGAAGAAGCGGAGAGTGAACATATCGCCGTCGGTTAGATGGAATCTTTGGAATTTCTTCTCGTCCTGGAAAATAAATGATTTAAATATTTTTTTTTATTATTTAGACACCATATTTTTCTGCATCGTCACCTAATTGGAATCGCTGCTCATGGATTAAAAATGTCTGACGAGGGGATTTATTGAATTTATTTTTGTCTTTCTCACTCTCACGGAGATTTGGTAGGTGCGACATGCAGCGTCGCGGAAGAATATAGCAGAAAAACGACGTTTTACCTAATTACTCAAAAACTAAGCCAGTTATCAAAAATCTGTTCTAAGCGTTTTAGGAAATTATTATTACCGATACATTAAAACAAAAATTACAATTACATCCATTGTAGTTTCCGATAAAATATAGAAAAACTGAGATTTTAGAGCAACTTTTGGGAGAATTTTCTATCGAGAAAATTTTATTCAATCGTGTTTCTGCTTCTTAGCGATTTTAGATTAAAGACCCAAAATACATGACGTGCAAATTTGAAAGTAATTGTTTTCATAGTTTTTGCATAAAACTTCACTCAAAATCACCTAAATACGGCTTGTAGGCCGTTAAATCGACACGTTAGTTTCCTTAATAATTTTCCTGAATGGGTTTACCCGTGAAGATGTTCGTATTATGTACTACTCAGTAGCAATATTGGGCCTTTATAAAGTGCACATATTATTATTAGAAATAGTAGAGTTAACTAGGCCTGTTTTTATTGAAGCAAAAATAAAAATAATAAATCTAAACAAAGTGGAAACAGTGCATTGTAAAAATTGGCATGCTAAACGACACGACAGAATCAAAATGTTTATTCTTTAGGGCCTAACTTACAGGCTCAAAAATGCCTGACTATCGAAAACCACACTACACTTTCGAAAAGATATTTTGCACCGAGAAGAACTGAAAAAAACTCGGCACTTGTTTTAAAAAAAAAAACGTTTTAGAATATAGAACTTGTTTAGATGGCGCTGTCTTCAGTTAGCTCTCTTATGCTTATGATTGCATGCGTGCCTATCCTGTTGATTAGTAAGAGAAACTTCAATTCTGGATTTTCGTCACACGAAAAATGCATTTTCTTTCGCCGAGCCCCTTGCGCGATACCTTCCGAAAAAAACTTTGTTTCAATAAATTAAAACTGTTCGCTTACCGATCTGACAGTAAAGGTGATGTTGACCTGAGCATCAAACAGGACCCTGGTAACACTATCCACAGGAAAGTTCTTGTTGATATACACATAGTAGCGATTGTTGTCCTTAGGCGGTAACCCAGGCTCGAACCACACCACTATATCCTTGGTATTCTTGCAAGGATACGCACTAAGGATGGGGCTTCCCACTGGCATCCATCCACTGTCGACCTCTACTATCATCAAATTTACACAAACAAATACAAAAAGCACTATTCGAAACATTTTAACTTTGTATCACAAACGAAATGATTAAAAAAAAGTAGTTTCATAACTCGCTAGTTCCTCCTTTATTTCACATAAAAAAACACAACCAAAATTTAGTAAATTTTAACACCAACGGAGAAAATTCTACGAAATTAATCTGAATCACAATATGATAGTATTTTGAGGTTAAATTTAATCACAAAGCTACATATTCGTGGCCTATTTAACATCGCAAGATTTTGTACTAAAGTGACCAACACAATAATTATAAACAACTACGCGAGGTCCGGTTTGTGATGATCTTTCGTATCGTGTTTATGATTATGTTAGACTGATGCGTCATCAGTCTTAACATAATCATTCACAAACTGTATTTATTTCACTAGCGTTATCCTCACGGTTTTGTCTGCGTAGATCCAAGAAATCATAATTATATAATCTATATTTATATAATGGGGTATGTACCTATTTCACTAGAAAAAAGTGAAAATATAACTAGATATTTGAAGCATCTACCTGTTACCGAGTTATCAATATCGAGCAAAACAAGCAAAATAAACACGTTTGTTATATTATGGGAAGAATTTTAGCCCCTTAAAAAATGTAAGTTAAATAAGTTAATTTAATTTAATTTTTATCAATAATCAATATCGAGCAAAAACAAGTAAAAAAATCACGTGTGTTGTATGGAAAACCCCATAAATTTTATTGGATTCTATTTTTTAGTATTTTTTGTTATAGCGGCAACAGAAATACATCTTCAGTGAAAATTTTAAGTCTGTAGCTATCACGGTTCAAGAGATACAGCCTGATGACGGACGGACGGACGGAAGTCTTATTAATAGGGTCGGGACCCTTACTTGTAACGGCACCATTTGCAAAACAAACTAACTAACAAAAATTATCGCAAAAAGAAAAAAAAAGTAAAGGAGTATAGTAATAGTATTGTAAGTCGTGCGGCGTGCGCATGTTTCTCTGTCTGTCTCTCTCTTTCTCTCTCTTATATAAAGCAAGCCAGATATACTTCGTTCCATCCGGGTGTCCCTTGTGTCTCAAGTTTTTATTTAAAAACGGGGGGAAACGAAGGTGTTACAATTTCAAAATGAGATTTAATGATTTCAAAATAAGATTTGAAGGGTTTACGTATATTTTACAGGAAAATAAAATTAACTCTGTAACTAGTTTAGTTTTTGACGTGACAACGTCTTATAAATCGATAGAGCCGGTTGCACGCACAAAAAAACATGACTCATCCGGCGTTACCTCGCTCACGCGGCGTTACCGGCGTTCCTTCGCGAGCGCGGAACGAGCGACCAAGAAAACGTTGTCACGTTCAACTATCGTCAGTAAACCGACTTTACAGGCAACCAATTTTTTTCTTCTATTAGATAACAACAAACCAATGTTCTCAAATGTACTTAATGCCTTATTACTTATTTTATATATTTATTGCCTTATTACTTATTTTATATATTTATTCTAGTACCTATATCTATTATCAGTATGTATTTTTTCTCCTTTTCTTTATTCTGAGTGTTTGCATGTTTTTAATTGCCAATGTTGTGCTCACTATAGATATACATGTAAGTGAAAGAGTATGTGTTTAAAAAAATACGTTGTATAACATGTAACACGTGTATATTGTTTGTGTTCTAAGTAAATAAATAAAATAAAAAATGCACTATTTTAGTTTCACGTCTTTATAATTGACTTAAAAAAGGAGGAAGTTTACAATAATTCGTCCGGAACTTTTTTTTATAGTATGGAACCCTCGGTGCGCGAGTTTGACTCGCACTTGGCCGGTTTTACTTGTTTATTCTCATTTGAGTGGGGTTTGATGACGTGCACAAATGAGACCCGCCTCGATTGGCGTTTGACAGGATAAGACGCGACCCCGAAGTCCTGAGTCAAGCCTGAGTCGCTAGTTTGTTCAATCACTGCTCAGACGTTGATTTCTGTATCTCGGTAGTTTTTGCTCGTAAAGCCTGATACTTTTTTGTGAGCAATTACAAGTAAGACCGATTTTTTAGGGTTCCGTATCCGAATGGCAAAAAACGGAACCCTTATAAATTCGTCATGTCTGTCTGTCCGTCTGTCCGTCTGTCCGTCTGTCCGTCTGTCCGTCTGTCCGTCTGTCCGTCCGTATGTCACAGCCACTTTTTTCCGAAACTATAAGAGCTATACTGTTGAAACTTGGTAAGTAGATGTATTCTGTGAACCGCATTAAGGTTTTCACACAAAATTTAAAAAAAAGTAATAAATTTTGGGGGTGCCCCATACTTAGAACTGAAACTCAAAAATTTTTTTTTCATCAAACCCATATGTGTGGGGTATTTATGGATAGGTCTTCAAAAATGATACTAAGGTTTCTAATATCATTTTTTTCTAAAATGAATAGCTTGCGCGAGAGACACTTCCAAAGTGGTAAAATGTGTGTCCCCCCCCTGTAACTTCTAAAATAAGAGTATGATAAAACTAAAAAAAATATATGATGTAGATTACCATGCAAACTTCCACCGATAATTGGTTTGAACGAGATCTAATAAGTAGTTTTTTTGATATTTACATTAAACCTCTAAAAACAAAGTTAGTTTTGCGGTTCGATAAGAAAAGTGGTTTTTATGGTTTTATTCCTCCGGTTGTAGTACGGAACCCTCAGTGCGCGAGTCCGACTCGCACTTGACAGGTTTTTTTTATTATTTTATGGTGAGGTACAAATTAGTTATTGGAACGAAGTTCCTTATCGCGCGTTGTGAAAGGGGGCTAGACGGAAATAGTTATTTGTTATGCAAGGGCGCAAAATGGATTTTTGGGCCGAGTGTCAAATTTGAATGCTGAGCGGCGAAGGATTCTAGGGTTGAACCCTGAGCGCAGCGAGGGGTTCAAAGAATAGAATCCTGAGCATAGCGAGGCATTCAAAGGACACGAGACCCAAAAAAATTTGCGGCCGTACATAACACAAAATTTTTCATCTCACCACAGCGAGGAAAATTACTAGAAGAACACTTGGATCGGCATTGCTAGTATGTAAGATGTTGTTTTGAGTAATACTCTGCAATAACTTCACTCACTTAATTAAATCCACTTTAAATCATCACTCATCTTATTACAAAACAGTAATGAATAAAAACAAAATATTATTATTTATCACGATTAGAAAAAAAATGAGTTACTTTTTTTTCTACTTGTATTTTGGATGCGTTCAGAAATATCAATTTCTAAGAACCAACGATAATAGAAGATTTAAAAAAATAACAATAATTAGATAAACAATAAATAAATACCATGGATTTAATTAGATTTCCTTTATGATTAATAAAAAATAGGAGTTATTATTTTTATTGATATTCTAAGAAAATGTAAAAACAAAAAATAATGTACACCTATACAAACTCAAAGGTCGAACTTCGTTACTGACCGACTGACATTATTTAAAAAAAAAAGAAGTCTTCAGTTTAATGGTGGCACCACACATGGCTATTTGTATTTGCTATTTTTTATATTTGTCAAATAACTTCCATGTGTGGAGAGTATATTTGCCAAAATTATTGCCATATTTGCCTGTTTGGCAAATACAGCCAATAACATATTTGGCTCCATGAGGTCGAAAATTTTGGCAAATACGCGATCATCCAATCACAAATACAAATAGCCATGTGTGGTGCCAACATTAGAAATTATTATAGACGCAATACGAGATTACGTCATGTTCGAATTTAGAAATGCTTTGCGGCCCTAGGGCGGGAAAGGATTTTCATACTACTTTCTCGCCCTAGGGCGGGAAAGGATTTTCATACTACTTTCTCGCCCTAGGGAATATAATAGCATTTCCCGCCCGCATTTTGGGCATTAAAAATCTCCTTTCCGAGCGGGTGAGATGAAAAAATATGAGAAGTTGTAACGACACTTTTTGCTATAGTAAGCTATTGTAAGCCGTGCGGCGTGCGCATGTTTCTCTGTCTGTCTCTTTCTCTCTCTTATGGAAAGCAAGCCAGATATACTTCGTTCCATCCGGGTGTCCCCTGACACCTCTCAAGTATTGCGATCTCGCCTGATTATAAGTGAGGATACTAAGTTATTGGATCCACTATCGCATTAGGATGGTAAGCGCGAAAATTAAAATTTTATTTAGTTTTTCGCTAATAGTGGGCTCATTATGCATTGTAGGTTTATGGCAATGAGTTTTGCGGGCACAACATTTATGTATCGACATATTTTTAATAAAAAGAAAAAATTGGTTGTCTGTAAAGTCGGTTTACTGACGATAGTTGAACGTGACAACGTCTTCTTTGTCGCTCGTTCTGCGCTCGCGAGGTAACGCCGGTAACGCCGCATGAGCGAGGTAACGCCGGATGAGTCATGTTTTTTCGTGCGTGCAACCGGCTCTATCGAATTATAAGACGTTGTCACGTCAAAACTCTGCTCAACAATACTCATTTACTTTATATTGGTTCCCGATAGCTCGAAATCTGGGAAACTGCAAAAAAAAATTGGTTGTCTGTAAAGTCGGTTTACTGACGATAGTTGAACGTGACAACTCTCGCTTGCACTTCAAGCCTTACATGGAACGCCTCAGAGCGAGGTAACGCCGGTAACGCCGGATGAGTCATGTTTTTTTGTGCGTGCAGCCGGCTTTATCGATTTATAAGACGTTGTCACGTCAAAATTATCTTTCGGTAACCAATATGATGAGGTGAGTGGGAATTTTCGAGCAGTTTCTATTAAAAACATGTAGATACATAGATATTATGCCCGCAAAATGCATTGCCATACACCCACAATAGGTAGTTTAATATATTTGTTTAAAATTTGAATTTCGCGGGCTGGTAAAGCCGAAACACCTCAAACCGCGGTGACCCTAGTCGATTCACGTATTCATGTATAATATCTATACATGCACGTGATATTTTTCGAATCTGGCACATATTTTTGCCGTATTTTTGTATTACAGACCTCTATACTATACCTACCATTGTAAGATAGACCACTTCTGTAGATCTGTAAGCTACAAACTCGGATTAGTGAGAAGCCACTATAAAAAAAATAGAACACGGTTTTGAGCTCTCACTTATCCACCAGGTTTGACTTTATGTCCAAAAACAATTACTATTTAGATAGCAGCACTGGCTTAGCTGGCATGGGGGTCACTTCCCTCGGACCAAACTTGAAAGCAAACGGAACCCTGAAAGTGAACCTGGGTAGCCACGTCGTTACTTTCCATCAGATGAGATTGTGGTCAAGCAAGCGTATGCCTGTATTAAATATCTAGTAAAAATAAAAGCACAACGGGTCCCTGAGACTGTTGTTGGCCAAAAATAAGTAGAAGTCCCTTATCTCATGGTGAGTTCTGAGGTTGGATATGTCTGGATTGTGCATAATCTTGACGTTGAGTAGGTACCTCGACCACCACATTTTCGGGTGGCATACAACCTCATCACAGACGACTTCAGGGGGTACATGAAACGGGTAGATAAATAAATGAAATTACTCTGATCTACGCCATTTCTGGCGTATAATACTATACTTTAATAAATAATTGTGGCATAGTTTGAGGAGTTTCTGCACTCAATTCTCAGCTTGAGACGCAGCTCAAGCCGAGACGAATTTATACTTTCACTTATAACCTAATCGGATAGATGGAACAGTTCCTCTTCTTCGTCCAGCGCCATTTCCTCTATCTCGCGCTCAATCTCCTCCACGCTATTGTGTAAATATTTGTGTTTTTCCTGAGGCGCAGGCGCGGTTGCTAGGGGGGCTGCGGCCGCGGGGGGCGCCGCGCTCTCTTCTTTCCATTGCTTCTCGACTTCTTCACTTACATCATCCGTGACTCGCAACTCCTCCGGACAGAGCTTTTTCAGCGCTGCAAAGTCGAGCGCGAGGTCCCTATCGGCGTTGCTGACCCTGCAATCGGCGGGCACGTTGGCAAGTCGCGAGTAGTATTCATACCCGAAATGTCGCTGGAATTTTTCTAGTTCTAACGATTCAGCATGTTCCGGGAACAGGTTCTCGTAGTTCTGGGGGTCGGCCAGCGACTGGCCGGATTTCTTATTCGTCGCGCTGACGTCCTTCGCCACAGCGCCACAATCTCAGTCATCTTAGAAGGAGTGTACGACCTGGCGAAGAACGCGGCCTCGGGCAGCTTGTTCTTCGCGACGAGCAGGCGCAAGCAGTCGTCGAGCTCGCCCAGAGTGAAGAGGGCGATGAAGGTCAGGTTATCGTATCCGCCGTCGGCCGCCATGCGTGCGACCTGCGCCAGCAGCTCGCGGTCGCCGGTGCTCATCGCGAAAAGCAGCAGCGAGCTGTAGTCGCGCGCCCGCTGGTAGCACAGCTTGATGAGCGCCGTGTCGGCTGCGGCGGCGGCCGCGGCGCCCAGGCGCGACCAGCGCGCCAGCGACGAGCGCGACGGGCTCTCTTCCGTGTCGCCCTCCGCCAGCCGTGCGGCGCGCTGCAGATCGCCCAGTGCCAGTGCCAATTCGAACCGGTGCTCTGAATCCGTCGATACCGCCAGCGCCTGCCGCTTGAAGCCCTGCTTCTCGAGGAAGTGCGCGACCCTGGTGCGATGGGCGTACGGCACGGCCGGCAGCACACGGTCGGCCGTCTCGAAGTCGCCGCGCGTCACCGCCGTCTGGTACTCCAGCACCGACAACAGCAACGAGTACGACACGATATTGAGCGCCTTGTCGTTCAGGTACAGCCTGTTCTCTTTGGCGACGTATCCGAGGATGTACATGGTGCGGTCCAGGTGGGAGACGCTGACGATGTCACCGCCCACGTTGTAGCTGACCCTGTTCAGCGAGTTCGTGTATATGAAGCAGTCGCCGACCCAGAGCCCCGACTTCACCGTCTCTTTTACTTCGCCGACGACCTCGAAAGCGTCCTCGATGCCATCCTTCGTGACGTACGCGTCGGACTCTCTAGCCCGCGTGACCACGTCCTCGTTGTACTTCAGTACGTAGTAGGTGTCGTCGCTAGCCAGGCACACCAGGCCGCCGCTCTCTGACCAGAATACGTGCTGTGGCTTGATCTTGATACTTCTGATGAGTTTCAGCTGCCCCCAGTCGTAGAAGGAAAACGTCATACCGCTGATCACGCCCAGCATGAAGCCACCGAAGACGCCCTCGGCACCGTGGGCCGGCTCGAAGCTCTTGCGCTCCTTGAAGTTCTTGAACACCTTGACCGTGGTGGAGTACTCGAGCGTGGCGTACTCGGAGCTGTCCGTCGCCCACGCGAACGCCTGCGCGATGCCGAACGCCTTGTTGCGCAGCGCCATCGCCGTGTAGATGACGTACTCCTCGTCGCCGCACACCATCACGAACCGTCCGTTGGGGCTGTGCGCAATGCTCTGCGGGTAGAAGTCGCAGGAGCACATGTATTCGGCGACCACGGGCACGCGCTCGCCGTCCTCGATCTCCGTGCCCTCCGGCAGAGCTTTCAAGTTGACTTGTCGTAACTCCGAGTGCTTCGCCCAAACGATCTTGCCTCCGTGCACATCCATGGAGACGGCCGGTTCCTCTTTACCGACTTTGATCACGATCGTTCCTTCGTCGTACCCGATAGCCACGTTGTTGGAGCCCGGCAAGGAAGAGACGGTCCAGACGCGCTCGAGGTCGTACTGCAGTAGGGTCTCCAGCCGGTAGGTGCCGGCGTGCCACATGCACACCGCGCCGTCCTCGGAGCCCGTCAGCAAGATCGGCAGCTCCGGGTGGAAGCACACCGCCGTCACGTTCTGCCTGTGACCTTCCACCGTCCGCACGCAGGTCTTGTTCTGGTAGTCCCATATCTTGACGAGGCGATCGTCGCCGCCGCTGATGAGGTACGGCTTGTCATCGCCGTGGTAGTAGTCCACACAGTTCACACCCTTCAGGTGCCCCTCCAGTGTAAAGTTCGGGATCGCCGAGCCCAGCTGCCACACCTTGACGGTGGTGTCGAGGCTGGCGCTGGCAAACGTGTCGGTGTCTCTCGGGTTTATCACGATCTGCATCACGTAGTGGGTGTGGCTCTCGAACACCCGCCGGCAGGCCCAGCCGCGGTCCCAGTTCCAAAGCTTGATGAGCAGGTCGTCACTGCACGTCAGGATGCAGGGCTGCGTTGGATGCACCACGATGCACCTCACGTAGTCGGAGTGCGCCTCGAACGAGTGCACCCCCTCCAGCGTGTTGTAGTTGAAGACTCTGACCCGCGTGTCGTCCGAGCCCGTCACCACCCAGTTCTTCCTGGGCACGAACTTCGCCGCGCGGACGGGCAGCTCGCATACTTCGAACCGTTTGATCTGCGCGTGCGTCTCGTGGTTCCAGATTTTCACGTCGCCGCCGTAGGTGGAGCACAGCAGCCAGGGCTCCGCGGGGTGCAGGTCCACGCACTTGACGCGCTCGGAGCGCGCCGTCAGCTTCGTCGCGATGTCCAGGAACAACGGCATTTTCAGTAGTTCAATTTCACCGGATGGATACTCGTCTACTCTGCCTGATTTAATATATCTACATAATATGATGCAACTATGATGCCACCGGCCGCCAATCTGCGTTGGCTTTGTGCGTGACTTCCCGACAGAGGGCGCCAAAGTTTAAGTTATCTATGGCGGCAGGTGGGCACAGGGGTGCGCTTTGGTGTTGCCATCTTTACTAACCACTTTTACCCATCTATTAGAATAATAATAATTTACAAGCTGTCTTAAAAGGGATTTATAAATTCAACCCATAATTATGTGTAACTTTCTTCAAATTGATAAAAAATGTAAAATATTTTACTTTAAATTGATAATATTTCTGACCAAACCTTATAAATTAGGTTGTTACAAAACATTCATCATCGACAGGAAGAAAAATAAAACACCAACATCAAGTTTAAGATGTTCGGGCCCTACTAGCCCGCGAAATTCAAATTTTATTTAAGTTTTTAACAAATATTATACCTAAGTTTATGCCAGTGCATTTTGCGAGCATAATATCCAGAAAGATTATTTTTTGCAGTTTCCCAGATTTGGAGCTATCGGGAACCAATAAAAACATGTAGATGCATAAATGATATGCTCGCAAAACTCATTGCTTTACGCCTCTATAATATTTAGCCCACTATATTAGCGATAAACTAAATAAAATTTGAATTTTCGCGCCCGGATGGTACCTTTCTCCTACGTGAATGCAACGGCTTATCCGAGGAAGGATTGCCGCTAGATGGCGCTGTTTAAGATAGTTACAGTTTTTAATCATTTACTCCAATCGTATTGAACTATTTTTAATAATATTTGTTTTGCGGAAGTACAACGTTGCCTTTTATTTTATCACATCATTATTTTAAACTAAAACGTAACCATTTCGTTATCTAGTTCAAATATAAAAATCTGTCATCTCTGTTAGTGTAGGGACACGACGAGCACACACACATTGACGCTATGGTTTCAATCCAGGAACTGAGGTTCTTACGTTTTCTACCAATAGTTAGCGTAAAAAAGGACATAGATGGCGTTTAATTAAAAAAAATACTCAGAGATATCATTTATAGTCGACAATTATCAGATTTTCGGAGAGATCAATCATCTCCGAGTTGGTACTAAAATTTTCTTGATAAAAAACAAAAAAAACTAGGTATTGCCCGACCCAGGGATCTAACCAAGGAGCTCGTGATAACATCCACCTACTATCTAGCTAATCTAGCTTGGTACTACGTAAGTAGGTATCTAACAAGTAATTACCTACCTATAGACATTTCACTCCACGAAGACGCGCCCCATTCTGTGAAAATAGCTAATGTTTCATTCGATTCCTATGAAGTTTGTCGGAGTGGGGCGCGTCGTCGTGGATTGAAATGTTTATACCTATCTACTTATACTATAATATTGGTCGTGGGCTCGATTCCCACTATTGGTAAAGGTTTGTGTGATAAGCAGGAATATTTTCCAGTGTCTGGGTGTTTTATTATGTAAGTATGTGTCTGGGTATAGGTATTATATTATATGTACCTATAATATTATATTCTCTAATATTCAAAATTCTCTCGCCAATTTTGTTACCAAACTCCTCCGAAACGGTTCGACCGATTGTTATGAAGTTTTCAGTGTATGATCGGTAGGTCAGAGAGCAGGATGTTATGTTTTTTTTTTATATTCCTAATGGCAATTCAACGTTTGCCGGGTCAGCTAGTTTATGTATATTAAGTTATATGTTTCAACGTTTGCCGGGTCAGCTAGTTTATGTATATTAAGTTATATGTATATATTTATCCCGCAAGCAATCTGACACCCGCTGAAGAAAAAAGTGCATTCAAAGTGGCGTCCACCGCCTTTTGACTTGACTTGGTGGAGTTCTAAGTATGGGGCACCCCCAAAATTTATTACTTTTTTTTTTAATTTGTGTGAAAACCTTAATGCGGTTCACAGAATACATCTACTTACCAAGTTTCAACAGTATAGCTCTTATAGTTTCGGAAAAAAGTGGCTGTGACATACGGACGGACAGACGGACAGACGGACAGACAGACATGACGAATTTATAAGGGTTCCGTTTTTTGCCATTCGGCTACGGAACCCTAAAAATCAACGCAAAAATGGTTGCATTTACCCACAACACGGGTTTCTATTATAAATAGGTTTATACTAGCAAAAACTTCGGGTTATTATAAACCTTAAAGTGAAGCAGGTAAGGCTTAATTTTGATTGCTAAACACATAACAGTTACGACGTTTATCATCAGACTCGGGATAGGCAATAAATTTTAACCGTCACTCGAAAGTCGAAAATCTGTATTACAATATGTACAAAAAATATTTAGTCTAATACACAACATTACCCGTACGCAATAGAGTTGAAAATAGCAAACGCGCGTGTGCGCGGTCTTGGTCTTGGTCTTGCAGCAAGAGTCTCGCAAGTCTCGCAATTATCTATTAGCCTATTGCTAGTCCCGAACTCCTACACTCTCCAAAACGACACTTATAGCCACAACGACCTCCTATAGTAATGTTATTATCTCGCTGCAGACTTGGTCATAAATCATTCGAGTGTTTCGCTTTTGCTGTTCTGCAGTAATGCACAACTCAACAAAGAACAACAAAAGCAAAACACTCGAATGATTTATGATCGAGTCTGCAGCGAGATAATAACACTACTATAGCACAGTGACGCGCGCCCGGATTGAATGGGAGGTCGCGGGTTCGATTCCCGCCACAGGCCACTTTGGAATTTTCAATTTTATAATTTTCCTATTTGGCTCAGGTCTGGTCTGGTGGGAGGCTTCGGCCGTGGCTAGTCACCACCCTACCAGCAAAGACGCACCGCCAAGCGATTTACCGTTCCGGTGTGTGCTGTGTAGAAACCGCTAGGGGTTGCTTACCTCTTCCAAGGTAGTACGATAACATCTGCGGCTGCATCGTCACTTACCATTAGATGAGATCACAGTCACGTACTTACTTGTAGTGTGTAAAAAAACGGAGGTCGGCCCGCGAAATTCAAATTTTATTTTGTATTTCGCAAATATTTAACTAGTACAATGAATTAGGCTCATGGCATCCATTTTGCGAAAAAAACAATCCCAACAAAAACATTTTCATGTAAAATGTTGCCAGACGAGTATATGGCTCACACTGTCAAAAAGTTATCAGATCTCATGTAGGGCAAGACTTCTGACTTTATACACCCTTAAATACAAGCTCTAACTTCATAAACTCTACACTTTAGTTACAATAATGTCTTGGCCGTTTGGCTACCGTCATATGGGCGTAAAGTGAAGAGGGTCGCGGGGAGTCGCTGGCGCCAGGCGGCGCAAAATCGTGGTGTTTGGCGGTCATTTCAGGAGGCCTATGTCCAGCAGTGGACGTCCATCGGCTGAAGCGACGAATTAACGCTTGGCATGCCCGACGGCTAACTGTGGGTACTGGGCACTGGGCCTTGGGCACTCATCTCACCCTGGGCACTGGGAACTGAGAGCTGGGCTCGTTAGACGGGGCCTGTGTGTAACTTGGGCTTGACGCGTCCGTTTGGGCACTGAGCAGGTATTTATGCGCTATAACGCTCTTCAAAATCAGAGAGATTTGACGCTTGGCACGTTCAACAGCTCAAGCTGGGCACTGGGCACTCGGCTCAATGTGGGTTTTTGTCATTGAGCGCTGGATCCTGCTCACTCGACATGCAGTGAAACTCGGCTTGTAAAACATGACATGCGTGGAACTTGGGCTTGAAACGTGCGATATTACTGGGCACGGGGCACTGGGTTCTTGGGCGCTTGGCCACTTGGGCACTGGAATCACGCTTATAATTACCAAAAAAAAAAATACGTGTTTTTCCAGATGCATACTAGCATGAAATTAAGTTTGTACCTATATACGTATGGGAAACCCCATACGAACTTCCAACCCCCTAATTTGATGGATGTGGGGTGATTTACTAAAAATACTGAAACACGTATTTAATTGTTTATTACAAAGAGTCCCTATATCAATTTTGAGACCTCTAGCATCAATATTTGCCGTAGTTTCATACAAACTTCCATCCCCCCATACGAACTTCCAACCCCCTAATTTGATGGATGTGGGGTGATTTACTGAAAATCCTGAAACACGTATTTAATTGTTTATTACAAAGTGTCCCTATGTCAATTTTGAGACCTCTAGCATCAATATTTGCCGCAGTTTCATACAAACTTCCATCCCCTATTTTAAGGGATTGGGGGGTTAAATTTCCAACTTTTGGAATTTTTTTGTTGGTTGTGTACTAATTCTAGCTTACATACCAAATTTCAGCTTTCTAGGACTTCAGGAAGTACCTAGGAATTTTGATGATCATCAGTGAGTCAGTCAGTCAGTCAGTGACGAAATTTGGGTTTTTCAGATGTCAATTAAATCTAAAGTATAAGACCTGTGATATTGAAACTTTATACGTTTAACAAGTTCACCGGCGACATCATTTCCCGAGAATTTTGATTATCTGGAATAATTCTGGCCTAAGTTATAAGGGTTTAAAAATACGGCGAAACACTTCGAGAAAAGATAGGTAGTGCCCTCGCGCTTCGCTTGACTCGTCTGGCGGGGACACTACCGTGTCCCCAGATATCATCTTCACAGGTTTATATAAAAAAGTTTGCCAAGTTTGACGTGAGTTCGCAATTCACATATTGGTTGATATTCGAACTACATTTCTAAACTGGACATTTTCAAGACAAACGTTATTATGTTTGAAAATATTTTTGGTTCAAACATGAGACGAAAGTATCGATAATACATTCACCGGCCTAGTTTTTTATAATTCAAACCAAAAAGCAAATAATATGAGCTCCAAATCAATCATATTTATACGCGAAAAACGCCATACATTTTAATATGGAACTCCCAGGCACTGTCTTTCCTGCCAGTTACAACCCGGGCGCCTTTAGATCAAGAGTGAATAGGCATCTCCTAGGCAAGCGCGTTTCACCTTAGACTGTATCATCATTTTCCATCAGGTGTGGTCACAGTCAAGCGCTAGCCTATACAGTTAAAAAAAAAACTTCATATTCGGTTCATTAAATACATCAACTGAAACCACTGCCTAGCATGTAGTGACAACAGTAATAAGAATAATAAATCATATAGAAACGCAGATCTTACAAATGAGTTAAAAATTATCGAAATTCTCATTATTAAAATAATAAGTTAACTTCACGCCTAAACGCATCTGCGGGCATATGCGGGCTGCAAAGTCGAACTGTCTCTGTATTAGGCCGCGAACTGCGAATGCGATAAACTAGTTTCTACGTATGCGTGTTTTCTGACAATTATTAACATACTTCAAAGACTAAACGCGCGATGGACATTTAAATTGTCTGAAGTATCGAAGTTTGATTTTTCATGGTCAGGGTACTAAATTTACACTGCGTATTGTATCTGTGCGCCTAGAAAATATCAGGATCGAAAGTTCCCACGGTCTTAAGGGTGTATAAAGTCAGAAGTCTTGCCCTACATGAGATCTGATAACTTTTTGACAGTGTGAGCCATATGCTCGTCTGGCAATATTTTACATGAAAATGTTGTTGTTGGGATGAATTTTAATTTTTATGCGATAGGTAGATGTACGATAACAATTTTTACAAGCGGAACAAAAGTTCCAGAAATCCATTGTTTTGGAATTTCAATGACTCCTTTGTGCGATTTGTGTCAGGCGATTATGCACCTTGTTCTGCTTGTAATAGGGTTGATTCGTAAAAATGTTTACCAAAAAAAATTATCTAAAAATACTTGCGGTCTTCGATAGGCAACCTGATGGATACCTACGTAAATCTCCTATTTATAAATAAGTATACATAAAAATTTGGTTTTAGCAAAAAATAAGTAGGTATACATAAAAATTTGGTTTTAGCAAAGGATCAATTTAATCAAACTGCAAGTTTTCTAGAACGGGTTAAAACTTATTCAAAAATTTTCAAAAATGTTTGCATTCAAGCAAAATCGCTACATATTAAAGAAAAAATTACCCAATCTGATAACAAAATAAGAACCACATGGAATATAGTTAACAAACAGGCAGGAAAAACCAAATCGCGTAACCCAAAGATTGAAATAGTTGCCAATGGTAGTAAATTAACATCAGATTTAGAAATCGCGAATACCTTTGAAAACTATTTCCAGAATGTTCCTGTTTTGTTGACGGATTCTCTTAAGTCCTCGCCAACAACAGCCCAAAAACTCTTAAGAGACAACGTAAAAGAATGCACTGTCTTATTTAATTTTGAACATATCACTGCAGCAGACATTAAAAAAACCTGCCGATTCATAAAAATTAAAAGAACTGGCGACCTTTGGGGAATGTCTGTGCAAGTTATTTTCAACATTATCGACACTATTGCCCCTTATATGGCTGTAATATTCAACCAATGTGTCGACCTAGGAACGTTTCCAAATTTAATGAAACATAGTAAACTGATACCGCTATTTAAGTCTGGAGATAGGCAGGACGTTAATAATTATAGGCCTATTTCAATTTTACCAACTCTTAGTAAGATATTTGAAAAAATCATACTTGACCAACTTCTAAGTCATTTTAATTCCAACAAAATTCTTCACTCCGAGCAGTATGGCTTTACTAAAGGTAGGAATACCACCGATGCTGGTGCCAAGCTTTTAAGCCATATCTATGATGCCTGGGAACAGTCTCAGAATGCCATAGGAGTCTTCTGTGACCTGTCCAAAGCTTTTGATTGCGTCGAACATCAGACGCTACTATTTAAACTTAGCCACTACGGTATCAGAGACAGAGCTCTTGATTTCGTTGCCTCTTATCTGAGTGATCGAACACAAAGGGTATGCATAAATGACACAAAGTCGCAGGGTTGTTCCCCCAAAATGGGTGTGCCACAGGGTTCAATTTTGGGCCCTTTTCTGTTTTTAGTGTATATAAATGATTTACCGCACCATGTAGACGGTATTTGCGAAATAGTATTGTTTGCTGATGACACTTCTCTCGTTTTTAAAACAGATAAAAGTAAAGACAATTTTGACGATGTAAATTCTGCTATTGCGCACGTATCGCACTGGTTCACAGTTAACAATTTACTTTTAAATTCAAAAAAGACTAAGTGCATTGAGTTTGCACTACCAAACCTAAGAAATATAGTTAGCAACAAAAAGGTGATTGTGAATGGAGAAATACTAAAAATGGAAAACTCTACTGTATTTCTGGGGGTGACCTTAGACAATAAATTACAATGGGGCGCTCATATTGAGACTTTGGCAGGTAAACTTAGTTCAGCTGCCTATGCTGTGAGAAAAATTAGGCAATTTACAGACATTGATACAGCCAAGCTTGTTTATTATGCCTATTTCCACAGTGTTATGTCCTATGGTATTCTATTGTGGGGCAAAGCTGCTGATATTCAAACCATATTTGTATTACAAAAGAGAGCAATTAGAGCCATATACAAAATGAAGCCACGCGAATCTCTTCGCCAAAAATTTAAAGAAATAGGTATTCTTACAGTGGCATCTCAATACATTTATAATTGCTTACTATTTGTTCGTCAAAATATTAATAATTATAAGCAACGGATAGATATAAGTAATCGTCCAATTAGAAATGGAGGACATAAGTTAGTTATAGTGCCACACCGTTTGCGTAAGGTACAGAGGTCATTTGTGGGGTTGAGTGTACGCTTCTACAATATGATTCCGAAGTCTGTTTTGGACTTACCTTTGCACAGGTTTAAAGACACTGTCAAGAAACATTTAATTAATCATGGTTACTATACCATTGAAGAATTTCTTAACGACAATGATTCTTGGAATGATAGAAATATGCTTCCATCTCCTCACGAGATATCTTAAAAATATGTTATAATTTTTCATAATCTATAAGAAATCTTGTATTATAACAATGACATTTTTGAAAAGAGCAAGTGCCGAGTTTCTTGCCAGTTCTTCTCGGTGCAAACCTGCTTTCCGAACCTGGCGGTAGAGTTTTGACTTTTCATAAGAGCCTGTTATTTAGGCCTATGTGAAAAATAAATATTTTCATTTTCATTTTCATTTTCATTTTCATCTATTAGTACCTACCTACCTACCTACCTACTAGCATTTTGCGCGGCGTTGTTGCCAGCCAGCACAGCCCATTTGCTACTTTCTTTACTCGGCTCATATAATAAAGTGTGAGGTGTTGGTTACGGTAACAGTGTGAGGTGTCGGTTACTTTTGCCTCGGTAAGGGACTAAGGCCTCGACTTGAGCCCTGCTTGTGTGGTGTGAGAAACCTAAGCAACAAGTACCTATGCTAGTTTGGATAGTTTGGATAGCTTACAATACTAAATTAGTAGGTACTATCCGTTCAAAGAAACTTTGCCGCTCAGATGAGAACGATTCTGCGAACGGGTTATACCTACCTACCTATTATTATCAATGAATATACTTACGTAGTTTCATCAGTAATTCGCTCTAGGGCGGAACGACTTCTTTTCCTAGATTTATACGACGCACTTGAAAATTCATGTTTTTTATACGCTATTTTGTATGGTTCATTTTGAACTCTACAAATAGCGCCAGCGAAGTATTTTCATCATGTATCTATACAACGCCATCTATCATGATGGCGTTGTCCAACTTCAAAAATACTACGTGTCTAACGTAGTTGTTTTAGGTAGTTACACTAGATGTCGCTCGTAACACAAGGTAAAACCATGTACTTACTTACACACACATATGTAAATTTAGCGTTTTTTAAATGCCGTATTATTCTCTAACTAAAGTAAATATTCGCCTGATATTTAAATTGCGGGTATAAAAAGTCCTAAGTAAATCGTAAATATCAATAAATATAACAACAAATGTATATTTTTCAAGATTAATTCAAGTGAAAAATGTATGAGAGCATCTCCTAGCTTGTGGCCCTTAATGTAGGATTTTTATTAAAACGAGTACGGATAACGGAAGTCCTGAGAAATGTCCGTGAGATAAATAAGTATAAATAAATCTTTAAAAATCAGTTGCATATCATGCTTAATATTTTCTATTTTTTCTCAAAACCATGTATAATAAATAAAATATTCATTTGAACACTCATTCAGAAGTCATGGGCAACATTGGTTTAGACATAGCCGAAACTAGAAAAGATGTGAAAATACTGACACCCAAGTTGTTGTAGTGTTTAAGTTTACGACTACAACTAGTTTTGTAGTTACATGCTCAAGAAGCATTGCATCTCAGCATTGCATTTATTGTCACATTGCAAGAAAATGCTCAGATTATAGGTACAATAACATCATTTGTTTTCCAAACTTTAAATTGAATTTCCTGTAGTTAGGGAAATACGTCATTAATTATTTATTGGCATCACTATACGTACTTCTAAGTTCTAGTGCCGCAAACCTATGATGGATGGTTAACATCCGTCCGCGAAAATTCAAATTTTATTTATTTTTCGCAAACAGTAGGCCAATTTTTGAGCAAAGTTTTATTAAAAACATACAGATGCATGTTTCGACCGCAAAAGTCATCGCTATATAAGCACACGATGTATAATTATAGCCCATTATTTACAAAAAAACTACATAAAATTTAAATTTTCGCGGATGGATGTTACCCATGGCCTGGTGAGAGTGTATGTTGTCGATCGGCCGGGGTGCTGCCACAGAAAACAAAGTCAATATAAAGTTATTCCTAGCTCTGTGGGTGCTGCCACAGAGCAAGGAATAGTGGGTGCTGCCCATAGATCGTAATAGAAAGTAGGTGCTGCCTTAAGTTGCCCTAATGTTGCCCCAACAACATGGAACTAAAAACTTCTTCTTTCTTTCAAAGAA
This sequence comes from Coenonympha arcania, assembly GCA_036785405.1. Taxonomy (NCBI): domain Eukaryota; kingdom Metazoa; phylum Arthropoda; class Insecta; order Lepidoptera; family Nymphalidae; genus Coenonympha; species Coenonympha arcania. Next base: position 413,820 of record JAWDAA010000030.1, on the reverse strand, counting down.
TGAAAGATTTTCTTCTATGTCCATGAAACACAAAACTCTCAAGTCATGGATGTTTTTCTGTGATTTAGTTATTACAAGCATAAAGAAGAAAAATTAAACACAGCTCCATCTGCGATTGATGAACGGCGATTTGACGACGACCAATGAAATATGAATACGTCTAATATTTATCAAAGATTCGTGTTTATAAAATCATTGAGGGCGACGGACTGCCATCAATATTCGATCGTCGGTCGACGATATATTATTTAAAACGAAAATAACAATATTGATTCCAGTAATCATGGGGTTTTTCGTATAATAAGATGAAGGGTTCTTTGTATTTTGAGTTTTTTTTTTCAAGAATCATAGACAACATATTCTCATCATAAAATAATTATTACACTTTTGTGAGTCTGTGAAATTTACTGATGTTGGAGTGTCTCTTTGTCTTTGGTACAAATATAAATAAAAACAATACTAGAGGTTAGCAAAATATAATTTACAAAATATAAGCACAGCATTTTCGCAATTATAACTTTTATGACTCTAAAATATTTGAATGATTGCTAAGTCGAATAGATCAGAAAAAATAGAGTTAAAAAGTGATTTATCTAAGTAACCGCGCTTTTGATTCAGCTGTTTGCCAACATGAGAAAATTAAGAAGTATTTTTCTTTATTGCCAGTAGTAAAATAAGATTTGGTTCCATAGACAATTATGTTCAACTCATTAATTATGATTTCAGTTCTTTTGTTTGATTAATAATGTTGTAAAGATATACGAACACAAAACTGTCTTTTACAAAGTATGATAATATTTCAATTTCATTTCTGGCCATTTTTTAAATATTTTTAAGGTTCATCAATTTTAATATTTTTAAGCTGTGGCTAGTCCATAGACAACCATTGACGTCCGACGCCGCTCTTTCACTTTTTGTAAAGTTGCCATCGCTGTTGCTAACGCCATTTTTGTTATACACTCGAAGCTTCATAAGGTGATTTTATTTTACTCATAGGCGAGTTATCTAAGTGCGAAAGAGAAAGTCGACTGAGGTAGCGTTACGAAGCTGCAAGCGACCCGAATATTTTCTTCAAAGCATATTTACGACGTTTCTCATTGTCTATGCTGTAGATACGCATCCCGAGCGATACATACGGTGTAAAGCTTAGTAACAAATGTGTAGTAAAAATGAAGGAAAACGTTGTACTTAAGTGGCAAAAAGTGTACAATCCCAGTGGCCCCCAACCGCGTCCCCGCCATGGCCATCGCGCGGTCGCAATCAAAGATTTGATGATAGTTTTCGGCGGCGGAAACGAAGGGATCGTTCACGAGCTTCACGTCTTCAACACCACCACAAACCAATGGTTCGTGCCCGTCACCAAGGGAGAAGTGCCTCCGGGATGTGCCGCGTACGGTTTCGTCGTCGACGGCACCCGCCTGCTCGTGTTCGGCGGCATGGTGGAGTACGGCAAGTACTCCAACGACCTATACGAGCTGCAAGCCTCCAGGTGGGAGTGGAAGCGGCTGAAGCCGCTGCCGCCCAAGCAGGGCCTGGCGCCGTGCCCGCGCCTCGGCCACAGCTTCACGCTGCTCAACGGTAAGGTGTACCTGTTCGGCGGGCTGGCCAACGAGAGCGACGACCCCAAGAACAATATCCCGCGCTACCTCAACGACCTGTACACGCTGGAGCTGTACCCCAACTCGTCCATGACGCTGTGGGATATCCCGCTTACGTACGGGCAGGCGCCGCCGCCGCGCGAGTCGCACAGCGGCGTCGCGTACACCGACAAGGGCACGGGCAAGTCGTCGCTCATCATCTACGGCGGCATGAGCGGCTCGCGGCTCGGCGACCTGTGGGTGCTGGACGTGGACAGCATGTCGTGGGCGCGGCCCGAGCTGGACGGGCCGGCGCCGCTGCCGCGCTCGCTGCACACTGCCACCGTCATCGGCCACCACATGTACGTGTACGGCGGCTGGGTGCCGCTCGTGCCCGACGAGTCCAAGCTGGCCACGCACGAGAAGGAGTGGAAGTGCACCAACACGCTGGCGTCGCTCAACCTGCAGACCATGAGCTGGGACAACATCGCGCTGGACAAGTTCGAGGACTGCGTGCCGCGCGCGCGCGCCGGCCATAGCGCCGTGGCCATCCAGACGCGGCTCTACATCTGGTCGGGCCGCGACGGCTACCGCAAGACGTGGAACAACCAGATCTGCTGCAAGGACCTGTGGTACCTGGAGGTGGGCGTGCCCCCGCAGGCCGGCCGCGTGGCGCTCGTTCGCGCCGGCACCACGTCGCTGGAGCTGTGCTGGCCCGCCATGAACACCGTCACCACCTACCTGCTGCAGGTGCAGAAGTGCGGCAAGGTCGTGCCGGCGCGCTTCCCCGCCGCCGCAGAGCCGGTGGCCGCGCCGCCGCCCGCTTCGCCTGTTGCGCCGCCCGACGCAGCCAAGGCGTTCGGGCTCGCCTCGCCCGCGGGCGCGGGGCCACCCGCCGCATCGCCCGACACGCCCGTGCGGCCTGTCGCAATCGTCGCGTCGCAGGTAGCCACGCCGCTCGCTGCCACACCTCAGAAAGTGGTGGCGGGCGCGATCAAGATGTCCCCGCAGCCGGCGACCGTCAAGCTATCGCCCGGCACTCCGACTATCAAGCAGACGTACCAGGGCAAGGTGGTGAAATCGCCGGCGCCGGGCTCGTCGCAGCAGATGAAAGTGGCGGCCGTGACGCCGCAGGGAGTGACGCGCATCGTGAGCGGTGCGGGCACGCCGGGCACGGTGCGCGTGTCCACGGCGCAGGCGACGCAGCAGATCGTGCTGGGCGCGCCGGGCGCTGGGCCGCGCTTCGTACAAGTAAAGACCGGTGCGGGCGGCGTGCCTGTCAAGCTGAGCGGCGGTGCACCCGTCAAGCTCGCCGCCGGCTCCGTGCCGCTCAAAATTGCGCCGGCGAACATCCACGGCAAGCTCGCGCCAGGCGTACAGAAGGTGGGGACGCCGCTCAAGCTGGGCCCCGGCAACGTGAAGATCGGCTCCGGCAACGTGCTGGTGAAGTCTGCGGGCTCGCCCGGACAGGCGGGCGCGCAGGGCAAGGTGGGCGTGCCCGTGAAGCTGGGCGCGGGTGGACTGCCCGTGCTGGGCGGCGCAGGCGGCGCGATCAAGCTCGCGGGGCAGCAGGTGGGCGCGCCCGTGTACAAGATCGTGACGGCCAAGGCTGGCGAGTCGACGGCCACGTCGGTGGCGGGCGGCACGGTGCTGCGCCAGGGCTCCAACGCGGGCATCCCAGTCATCATCAAGAAGTCTGCGGGCGGCGGCGCGCAGGCGGGCGCTGCGCCGCAGTATGTGACGCTCGTCAAGACGTCAACGGGCATGACGGTGGCCACGGTGCCCAAGATGGCCATGGTGCAGAACCGGCCCGCCGCGCCCGCCAGCTCGCAGGGACTCGCGCCCGGCGCCACCATCGTGAAGCTGGTGTCAGCCAACTCAATGGGCGGCAACAAGATCATCACGCTGCCGTCCAACATGCTGCAGCTGGGCAAGGCGGGCGTGGGTGGCAAGCAGACCATCGTCATCACCAAGGCGAGCCAGGCGCCGCAGGGGCAGCCGCAGTGAGCCAGGTTGCCTCGCCCAACTTGTAAATTTGTGCAGTGATCGAACTGTTTAATTATTTGATACATAATAATATAATATACCATAGAATATTTTTAAATATTTGACTTTTTGTATGTTAACATGGGTCTGCGTAGCGAATGTTCTGCTAGAGTTTACTGAAGTATGTTATTTCTCTGATTTAATTTTGTGTCTGCCGGCACAAGTCCTCCCTGCCAATGATCTGTCTGTGTTGTTATGCAGCTCAAAACATTTGCCTGTTTCTCTGCCTGAAGGACCTGTGTCAGGGGTCGGCAGTTGGCACACCGAGTGAAATTGCTAGAGCCTGCCAAGGCAAAGACATTTAGATAATCTCTTGTAAACTTAAATAATAATAAAATACTTCAATTTAAAAGAGTTGGTTCAGTTTGAAGTTTATTATTTGTGTTTATAGATTTATTTAGAATATTTTTGTATGTAACCAGGTAATGGTAAGGTCTAAAATGTTAAAAATTATTTGATAACTGCGATCATGATTGATACTGCCATGGGGAACTCAAGCTGTGGGACGTGAAATACTGTCCGAGACACATCTGGATTGCAGGCTTGTCTTCCATATTGGCGTTGAGTTGTTCAATGAACCACACAACTATATTGCTAAAATCTACAATATTAGATGAATCTATACTACTATAGGACTATTCAGAGTACTGCAGAAATCTGCATAATTGCAATGTCTGATGGTGCTGAAAATATAACTTAATAATCGAACTTAAAAAGGTTTTTTTTAACAACTATTCATTCAATTCCATGGAGTGTGTGGTTCATTGGATGATACTCAATTAGACTTGTATAAAGTAATACCTGTTTCTTTTACAATATTTGGTTGACACTGATGGACAGTGGAGTGTACTCTGTATGGAATAGTAATATATTGTCAGCCTGCTTTCAACGGCTGAGACATCGTCACACGAGAAAGCGCACAAAGTGCCCTTTCCCATAGTGTCAGGCGTTGGAAACATGCTTTAGAATTAGTTTAATCACAATATAATATTATTATATCACGCACTATTTAAGTTATGTTTATGATGAACTCTTGTTGTTTCCATGGAGTACTGTAATATGTTTCATAATTTATTTTGTAATGTGAGAAGTTTTGTGTGCCGAGGCTATTTTGTACTTGATATCGCTCCAATGATCCACACCCTGCCAGGCGTTAGGTGACATAGGCTGACTGATGCATACTACGGAATGAACTATAACATTAAACATTTCCTAATTTAATTTTTTCTAAATATGCAATATTATAAGTTTTAGGTCATAGTTTTAGGTGAAATTATGTACAACAGGTCTTCAAACTTGAAAGTAGGTCAAACTAACTCCAAAGGTGAATTTTTCCTTATTTCGTTTTCACCAGTCTGGCCTGAGCCTGTTATGTCAGATATCTCGTAGCTCTCACCATATTAAGTAATCAGGGAAAATTTAAATTCTTTATATATCATTGGGTGTGTGTAAATATTATATGTATAACGTCCCTGATGTGCATCTGAAACTCTCACAAATCTGAGAGATTCCCATTAAACTATAGGGATACTAAATAATACAAAGCAATTCAATGAATGTTTAAATTTAATTTAGTCATTGTGAATGTCACTATTAATTTGGTATTTAAAAAAATAGCTATGAAATGTTTAAAATTGTGTCTTGTTTTATGGTTGTGATGTTTCTGTTATACTTAAAAAAAAACAATCCAATTAGTTGGAATTTTTTAAATCTCAAATCTCATATGTTACAAAAATAATACATTAATTTTATTAGATGCTGAAGTCATCAACACTTGATTTTCTCATAGTCAGTTCTATTTAAAAAAGTTTATTTCATGACAGTGCAGTGGTAGGAGAAAATGGAAAAGCGAGAGTCAGTTCTAAAATAGGCAATCCAGGAGTCTCTACACACTTTTCATCGAATTCGACTTATGGTGGTTCCCAATATTCCATTTATCCATGGTTTGCCTTACTAGAGATAGAAATTTGACGTTCTGTCATCTTTAGCAATTGCAATGTAATGTATAATGACATTTTTGTGTCTTTTTACCAAGTAAGTTGCTAATCAAGTGAGTGAGTGAAGTGAGAGTGAACTCATCGTAGGTACTCAGTTCTCTTTATAATACATATTTAAAATCATAAAATGCCAAATGACAGTTAACTCATAATTTTTTGACTTATCTATACCCTATACCTTTCGTGCGAGTTGAGGTTGACACTTTACATATATTATTTTGACTATTATAAACACTCATTTGGCAATGATTATAATATCTAGATTTTTAAATTGCTTAAGTTTATTCCATAAGTGTGATGTGTTCAAGTGGTAGATAACTTATCTGCGTGTAATGGTAGTGGTATCTATTACATGTATGAATGTTGCGGCCGCTCTCAGAGATGTTAAAATATGATCATTATATACCTATGCTTCACATGTCAATCTACAGTCTACTGTGACAAAATTATACATCGCGCTGGTATTTAGTATAGTAATGTTGCTTTTTGGTTTGGTATGTTTGTCAAATCTGCCTGCTGCCTTTGTGGTGTGTAAAATAAAAGCTATTAAAGAAAACAAGAAGAAGACAATGGTACCTTGATTATAAGGTATCCAAGGGCGGCCCATAGGAATTTCTTTTTCAAAAATGTTTACTCAACGATTTAAGTCGAATTCTCGCTGACAAGTGTGGGAAAACCCAATATAATATAGTTATTTTTGTTTTAAAATTATATGTAATTGACATAATATTTTAATGAAGAATGCAGAATTTATTCATTGTAACTCAAGGTACAGCTTATGTATGTAATATTACATACCTATTATATTTCACACAAATGATAAATTCTGCATTGGACTCTTAGCATAAGTTTATAGCTGTAATCTATAATAAGTAAGAGTATGAAATGTAAATATAAGTAGTTAAATTTAATGTTATAGTTTGTTCGTATTATGTTCAATTGCTTGAATAAACGATTTGGATAAGCGCGACTTTCATTTGATGACTCCACATCCACCTACATAATAATTATGGTAGGTAGGCATAGATATTAGGCTCAAACTACATAAATTAGGTATACCGCTATGGGACTATTTAAAAAATAAAAAAAATTAAGATTTTGCTGTAAGTTACAGGAGACCGACAGTCGCTGTGAACCAGAAACTTGAATAATTATGATAAACTAGTTATCTTTTTGTTACTATAATGAACCAATTAGTAATTTTTTTTTAATAACTAATTGCATTTGCAACGAAACCGGTATTCGGTATCTATGTGCTTTCCTTTTTTTGTCCACGTCTCATAATTTATGACAGCGCCATCTAGTGGAATCAGTAATAACTTTTTCGTTAGATACAGGAAGCTTTGAAAGGTATCATTTTGAATCATGCTCCTGTGGTCCTATTAGTATATTCAGTTTTAACTAGATGTCGCTACTAACATTATACTTACTCAAAAGGCAAAGGCCAAAGAGTACTTAAGTACTAGGTACGTTCTAAGATTATTTTTAAACTAGGTACCTACACAATATTTTCATCATAAAGTATTGAAATTCTTTTGAAAAATGCACAAGAAAACCGTAAGCCTACCTACCTACTTAGGTTGGTAATACCTATAGGTATAATGGTGTTCTGAAGTGGCAGATACTACGGCCATATAGTATTATATTATCTGTGCTACGGCTAACACCTACCTACCCACTACCTACCTACCATAATCAATGCTTTACCTTATTTGTAGTTTGGGCAGCTAAAACCAAAGATATAATTAATACTACTACCTACTCTATGTAAAACTAACCTTAGGTAGGTAGGTACTTTTGGAGCTTACCTATAGGTCCTAAGCTTTTACTCCTACCTGTTTAATATTACTGTAGGTACAGCAATACCTACCTGTTAGGGAATAAATAGATACCTAGGTACTACCATAAGGTGGTACCTACTACTACTAGGTCCCCTAAAGAACCATACCGAATGCAAATCATTTTCTTCATAGATGCAATTCACTTGGTCATAAATTACTACAGTACTTACACAGATATCTGTGCTACAGTAGGTAGATAAGTAGGTAAGTAGTTAGGTACTTACTTACCTACTTATGTAAAATTTTTAAACAGGTTCCATTTTCAGTTCCTTCATCAATATGCCGAATCACGATTCCTTTCTGATGCAAAAACAGAAAATGCATTCGAGAGGGAATCAGCATTTTCTTTCTCTATTAGGTAAGTACTAGTTTAGGTAGGTATCTATACCTACCTACTTTAAGGTCTTGCCTACTTTATTAGAAGAAATCACAAAATAATTAAAGAAATAGGTAGGTTTATGGAGATATGATTAATAATGATATATTAGGTACCTACTTAATTTATTTAATTACAGTTAGTAACATCAATAAAACCTCCATGTAAAAAGTTCGTGTTTCTCTGCCACCGGCCAAACCTGCACCTAACAGTTAAGTACGTACCTACCTTCGTATCAAAATATACCTATACCTAATATACCTGTATCATATTATATCTAAAATGTGAAATAGGTCTCGTAGATATAGAACTATTATAGTATAAACTAGCAAACGCCCGCGGCTTCGCTCACGTTGAACTTCTGCTGTACTCCTTCAGGCATTTAATTTCCAAAATTCCTGTATTTTTCCATCCTTCCTTTCGAATTCCTTCTCCATACTTGTCGCGATACTCACATATCGATTTTCAAAGCAATCGGCCCAATAACAAAAAAAAACAAAATGGCGGCCACTTTTATAATTTTTACCACAAATTCCTTCTCCATACTTGTCGCGATCCTCACGTCATGTCGATTTTCAAAGCAATCGGCCCAATAACAAAAAAATTCAAAATGGCGGCCACTTTTTTAAATTTTTACCACCAATTCCTTCTTCATACTTGTCGCGATACTCACATATCGATTTTCAAAGCAATCGTCACAGTAACAAAAAATTTCAAAATGCCGGCCACTTTTTAAAATTTTGACTACAAATTCCTTCTCTATACTTGTTGCGATACTTACATATCGATTTTCAAAGCAATCGGCACAGTAACAAAAAAATTCAAAATGGCGGCCAATTTTTAAAATTTTGACTACAAATTCCTTCTCTATACTTGTTGCGATACTCACATATCGATTTTCAAAGCAATCGTCACAGTAACAAAAAAAGTCAAAATGGCGGCCACTTTTTAAAATTTTGACTACAAATTCCTTCTCTATACTTGTTGCGATACTCACATATCGATTTTCAAAGCAATCGGCCCAATAACAAAAAAAATCAAAATGGCGGCCACTTTTTTAAATTTTTACCACAAATTCCTTCTCCATACTTGTCGCGATACTCACATATCGATTTTCAAAGCAATCGTCACAGTAACAAAAAATTCAAAATGGCGGCCACTTTTTAAAATTTTGACTACAAATTCCTTCTCTATACTTGTTGCGATACTCACATATCGATTTTCAAAGCAATCGGCCCAATAACAAAAAAAATCAAAATGGCGGCCACTTTTTTAAATTTTTACTACAAATTTCTTCTCTATACTTGTTGCGATACTCACATATCGATTTTCAAAGCAATCGGCCCAATAACAAAAAAATTCAAAATGGCGGCCATTTTTTAAATTTTTACCACAAATTCCTTCTCCATACTTGTCGCGATACTCACATATCGATTTTCAAAGCAATCGTCACAGTAACAAAAAAATTCAAAATGGCGGCCACTTTTTAAAATTTTGACTACAAATTCCTTCTCTATACTTGTTGCGATACTCACATATCGATTTTCAAAGCAATCGGCCCAATAACAAAAAAAATTAAAATGGCGGCCACTTTTTTAAATGTTTACTACAAATTCCTTCTTTATACTTGTTGCGATACTCATATATCGATTTTCAAAGCAATCGGCCCAATAACAAAAAAATTCAAAATGGCGGCCACTTTTTTAAATTTTTACCACAAATTCCTTATCTATACTTGTCGCGATACTCACATATTGATTTTCAAAGCAATCGTCACAGTGACAAAAAAATTCAAAATGGCGGCCACTTTTTAAAATTTTGACTACAAATTCCTTCTCCATACTTGTCGCGATACACACATATCGATTTTCAAAGCAATCGGCCCAATAACAAAAAAGTTCAAAATGGCGGCCACTTTTTAAACTTTGTCCAGAAATTCCTACTTATCCCCAGCTGATTACGAATTCATCACCTAATATCAACCTAGGTACCAAATTTCAGATCTCTACGATATTATTTATTTCGCTGGAATCCCTGGTAAAACGCAAAAAATACACTTTTGTATGGGAAAATTCATTAAATGTAAAATTTTTATCCCTTAAACATGGAATTCCTGGAATCCCCGTCTTAGTACGAATTCATGACCTAATATCTACCTAGGTATCAAATTTCAGATCTCTACGACTTTAAGTTTTTCGAGAATTCCTGGAACAATGAAAAAAAATACAATTTTGTATGGAGAAATCCCTTTAATGTACTATATCTACCCCTTAAACATGGAATTTCTGGAATCCCCGTCTTAGTACGAATTCATGACCTAATATCTACCTAGGTACCAAATTTCAGATCTCTACTACTTTTAGTTTTTCGGGAATTCCTGGAACAACGAAAAAAATTACAATTTTGTATGGAGAAATCCCCTTAATGTATTATTTCTACCCCTTTAACATGGAATTTCTGGAATCCCCGTCTTAGTACGAATTCATGACCTAATATCTATCTAGGTATCAAATTTCAGATCTCTACGACTTTTAGTTATGCGGGAATTCCTGGAACAACGAAAAAAAAGCAATTTTGTATGGAGAAATCCCTTTAATGTACTATTTCTACCCCTTAAACATGGAATTTCTGGAATCCCCGTCTTAGTACGAATTCATGACCTAATGTCAATGTAGGTACCAAATTTCAGATCTCTACGATTTGTAGTTTTTCGGGAATTCCTGGAACAACAAAAAAAAATACAATTTTGTATGGAGAAATCCCTTTAATGTACTATTTCTACCCCTTAAACATGGAATTTCTGGAATCCCCGTCTTAGTACGAATTCATGACCTAACATCTACCTAGATACCAAATTTCAGATCTCTACGACTTTTAGTTTTTCTGGAATGCCTGGAACAACGAAAAAAATTACAATTTTGTATGGAGAAATCCCTTTAATGTACTATTTCTACCCCTTAAACATGGAATTTCTGGAATCCCCGTCTTAGTACGCATTCATGACCTAATATCTACCTAGGTACCAAGTTCCAGGTCTCTACGACTTTTAGTTTTTCGGGAATTCCTGGAACAACGAAAAAATTTTACTTTTGTATGGGAAATACCCTTAAATGTATGATTTTTACCCCTTAAACATGGAATTTCTGGAATCCCCGTCTTAGTACGAATTCATGACCTAATATCTACCTAGGTACCAAATTTCAGATCTCTAGGACTTATAGTTTTGGCGGAATCCGTGGAACAACCAAAATGCCTCATTCTTTTATATATATAGATTATAAGATTTATTGTAAGATTTTAAAAATAAAAATAAAAACATTTTAGTTAAATACGAAATACACGATAATGTCCATTGTTCACAGGATAGCAAAAATTGCGAAGTTTTTTTAATGGTTTTTCGAGGTCTTTGAAATATCACAGGCGTTGCGGAGTACAACAAATACTTTAGTGGTTGACGGAGCTTCCTGGAACCGGAGTCGATGTTAACAGGCGGACTGTCAGCTGTCAGTTGTCAGCCCACTAGACCGCAAGTGATAATCCTCAGGCAGCCGCGGTCGCTGGCTTCAGGAGCGGCGGCGACCACTTTCTTTTTCTTTATCTTCTTCCCATTCGCGTCGTACCGTTTTTCCTCCTGTGAACAAACCAAGCACAAGTGAAAATTTCTTTAGTTGCGCTGGGCATATTTTTAGATGGGAAAAAACCATTGAACTCGCGACACTGTTACCGTAAATGACACCTATATTTGAGATGAGGGAAAAACCATTGAACTCGCGACATTTTTACCGTAAAAGAAACCTATATTTGAGATGAGGGAAAAACCATTGAACTCGCGACATTGTTACCGTAAATGAAACCTATATTTGAGATGAGGGAAAAACCATTGAACTCGCGACACTGTTACCGTAACCGACACCTACCTCTCTTTGAGGTGGGGAAAAACCATTCAATTCCGACACTGTTACCGTTACCGACACCTCTGTTTGAGTTTTCGCCTTCTTCGCCTAAAGTGTCTCGTCTTTTTTTGTCCAATCCTTTTGTTCTATGACTCGGCTCGGGTTATTCTCAGAATATAAGAGGTTTGGTCAAAGCCAATCATGATGGTCTAGTTCGGGTTGGCAGATTTCACACACCTTTGTGAATATTGATAGAATAGCAACGTTGTGGATACGCCATCGGTACCGGACACCTTTTCATTGGCACGCCACTTCATGACCTGAGTCAATACTTGTGTTATTTGTTAGTCTAGTTTTATAAGTGTTTACTGTTTATCTAGTACGTTGTACCTATTGTGTGATTAAATAAACACAATATTCTATTGAATTGTATTTTTATTTATCATTAATTTCCTGTGTATTTAAAAATAAATAACTTCATCCTTCTATTTTATTTGTATTAGTCGGAGCGGAGAACTCAGGAAGGTGTGTACCTACCTATAGTTCGGATATTTTAATCACACCAAAAGAGCATTACTTAGACTGATGAACTGCTAAAAGATCAGCCGAATGTGAACCTAACCATCCTCTAAGAAATGATTTTTGATAATTAAACCTCTAAATGGGAGAAACTAGGTTACAAAAGTGAAGTCGGGTACGCTGCCTAGTCGAACCTAAATTGCTATTTTTTACAAATATTGCGTACCACACTGGCGCTCTCTGTACTGTATATTACTCTGCAGCAATAAGGAAACGGGCGCGGCCGCCAGCTGGCGCTAAAAGCTCTGATGAAAACGGCACCAGAAGCTGTGCTCGCGGCTCAAGACATCTTCACACGAACAGCGTTTCCGATCTAGGCAATCGCTCCAAGCGGCCTGACATATTTTGTTTGCATGTTTCTTGAAATACTCGTAGCTTTGTGTTTAATATCATATCTTTTAACGAGCAATTATTGTATAATTTGAATCTCGGAAACGGCTCCAACGATTTTTTTTGTAATTTAGTAGGTATATAGGAGGTTCCCGAGACAATATTAGCTAGGATTCATTTTTAGAAAATGTCGTAGGTATTTACCAACAAAAAAATCCCGAACAATGCTCAGTCACCCAGATATTTATTTATAAATGACAAAGACTCTTGAAGAAGTAAATGTATTTTCCGTCGGCTCACAAGATGGTGTTATACCTACCAGTATTAATTAAAACTAAATTGTAAACACAATTTTTATTGAAAAAAAAAAGTAAACTGTCGAATTTCTTGCCCGTTTCTTTTAGGTGCAATACTGCTTTCCGAACGTGGCGGTAGAGTTTGATATTTCACAAGTGCCTGTAGTTTTAGGCCTACTTGAAAAAATAAAGATTTCGATTTCCGGCAAGGGGCAAGTTTAGGAATATAACATTTCTAAATTGTGTCAAGTATTTACTGGTAGGAGGCTTCGGTCGCGGTTGGTTAGGTACCATTCTAACGGCAAAGTCGTAGCAGACAGTAGAAAGGACTGACGGTCGGCAGATGGTAACAGTTACTTGGGTAAGAATTTTCTATGACAATTATTTTGGATTTTGAGGCGCATTCCGTGACAATCTTGTATGTTTTAAGTACGAAATGTTTATAAGAGAGACTGTATAAATGATAACATTATAATGATAGTGTTTACGCGAGAGTAGCTGGCGCGAGCGCGGGGCCTGTTGTGTTGTATTGAATCGTGTTCTCCCTCTCTAACCCGCGGAAGCCCTCATCCGCGCGTCTCGCTCACGCTTTGGTTACGGCGAGTTTTTTGTATCGAATCGTGCGCTCCCGCTCCAACTCGCGGAAACGCCAATCTTCCTATCCCGCTCGCGCATCGGTCGCCGAGATTTTTTATGCCTGCAATGACGCGGCGACTTCGGTGCGCTCCAGTATTAAGCACGATACGAGTCAGCTAGCAACAGCCTTGCGTGCGGCTGGGTTTTTTGCGGCGCCCCCTTTGCCCCGGCGGTTTGTACCCCAAGAAACGTACTTCTTGGACCGCGTCAATTCTTGTAGACAGTTTTATGTGGGGGCGCGACCCTTTGTGCGTATTCGTGAACTCATCTTGTGGAGCAGTCTGCTGTCGACCGACGAACTTAGCGGTCCCCCGCGCGTGGCTGACGTAATTTTGATCACGTGTCGTCCTTGAAACGCGTAGTCGCGAGACGCAAATTACTACGTTTGAGTAGCCACGTTTCTATTTGCGCGGGTGTTTAGTTATCGAATAACTGCGCAACGGGACGCCCGTTTTTGAGGCGCCTGAGTCGTTTTCGTGCCGCGGTTTGTTTTCCCCGGACCTGATTGTTTGGGGACCGCCTCGACTTGCGCTGTGATATCGCTGGGTTTTTTGGACATTGCACGCGTGTTTGTGACATTGAGTAGTGGTTGTCCCGGCCTTTTTTGGGAGTTCGCTACGCTCGCCGGAGCCACCTAGTAACACGCGTGTCCAGCCGCGAGGCTCAGATAGTGCATTGTTGCGAATTATTGAAATACTTTCTGAGCGGCGAGAAAGTTCGCGGTAGTTAAATAATTGTGGACCGCGCTGATATTAACCGTTGACCTTGTGGTGTGTCGTGAATCACGTACTTTATTTATTCGCTTGAGTGTTTGTTGGAGTTTGAAGCCAGCCTGAACGCTTGACATATCTTGACCGTCGCGTTCATTGTGGCGTGTTGTGATCCACTGTGCTGCTGCATTGAGCACTCCACTCATAGGAGGCGAACGAACGATTGGAGCTGTGTTCGTGTTTGACGTGTCTGGGAGCTGATTGGTGCAGAGGCCCTACGGTTGCAAGCCCCACACACACACCTACACACACATTTACACTTTCACGCCACATACTGTCCCACATCCACTACAGGGGGCGTCGCATCGAGTATCGTCGCATGCATCAACCAGGTTAGTGGCCTTCTATTTTTCTTGTCTATGTGATTCTATTGTCGAAGGCTGTCGCTGCCCGAGTTGACGATTGCCGTAGTAGTCTAGTAAAAGTCGCTGATTACTATTTCCACTGATCGACTAGTGAGACTCGATTACTATCCGACTCGGATTGGATGCCGTCATCCGACCCGAGACTGATCGTACACTAGTGATCCCGCGTAGTCTCACTAGTCGGTCCCCCCTCGACCTGTCCGGGCTCGTTCCTCTATGGGCCCGGGAACTGAGCTCTCGTCTGGACAGGCAAGGGGCCGTAACACGTGGTAGCAGAGCGTGGTTTCGCGCCTTTTGGTTAAGCGGCTTTTACACGTTCGGCGCGTCGATATCGATATTTGTTGCGCGTATTTAATTCGTCGCGTATCTCTGTCGGTCACACGTTTGTAGGCGCGGTACGCCACGTGTCGGACCGATACGCCGCGTTAACGGCCACAGATTATTGTACCGCTACACCACGCGTTTTTGTAGCAACGCCGCGTTTATTTACCGCGTGCCGCGCGTTTGTTGACCGCGACCTTGATTAGCGTTCTGCACGTGTTGGTGTTTGCATCTGTGCTTGTTCTACTTCCTTGTTGTTTTATTTTTTGGTTTCGTGCTTCCTTGTAATTATCCTCGCGCAGTCTCGCCATGCCTTCGCATAAGCCTCCGGTGCGCCGTATGCAGGATGAGCTGCGGTGGGCAGCTAGCGCGCATGCGCTTATTACTCGTCCAGACAGGACGGCTAGCTTGCTCCACCGCCTTGAGCAGCTCCCTGCCAGACGAGCCCATTTTGAAGAGGCCTATTCGGAATTCCTTGCTACAGTGGAGGACGACGAGGCGCGAGAATCGGCCCAGAAGGACTACGAACAGTTCTTCGAGTTCACAGACGATGTGCTCGAGGCTGGGGCCAAAATGAATCGTGAGGCTCGAAAGGGCATTCTGTGCGAGTCGCCTCGCCCGCAGCAGCAGCCCGCCCTATTGGGTCGGCTGCCTACTTTGGACCTTCCACACTTTGGTGGGCGTCTTCAAGACTGGATGGGGTTCATCTCCATCTTCGACAGTCTAGTCCATACCCGCCGCGACCTATCCCCAGGCCAAAAAATGGCCTATTTGCGGACCTCCCTTCAAGGGGAGGCACTTGGGGTAGTCTGCCATTTGAAGTTGTCTGACGCCAGCTACTCCACGGCCAGAGAACTCCTCGAGAGGCGCTACGCCAATGTGCGCCGCCTTGCTGACGCGCACATGATGGGAGTTAATATCCCTCCCGGTTTTGAAAGACCTAGCGCGTCTCCGGGAGGTGATCATTGACCCAGTCGTGGTTGCTTGCAACGCCCTTCGACAACTTGACTTACCGGTGGATCAGTGGTCCTTCTGGCTTCTTCACCTGGTTCTGTCCCGCCTGCCTCTCGATCTGCGGATCCGATTTGAAGAGAGGTACGGCGGGGACGGGGCTAACTATATACCCCCGTTCAGTGACCTCTTAAAGTTCCTTGAGGAACAGAGCCGCCAGGTGGAGAATGCCGTGGCCTCGGGAACACCGGCAAAGGAGCCGGCTCGACCGACGCCACCTTCTAAACCCACGACTTCCACCAGGGGTTCCAAGCAGCCAGAATTAGCGCAGGAGACTGGACGCCGCCCAATTCTAAACTTTAGTGGTCTTGCTGCGACCGAGGTGACCCCCTGTCACTATTGCCGTGCTTCTACGCACACGACGACCGACTGCCCTAAATTCTTGGAGAGACCGCCCAAGTCACGTAGGGCCATCGCAAGGGAGCGCCGTTGGTGCTACTCTTGCTTAGGTGGGCACTTGCAACGCAACTGCCAGCACCAACGGCCTTGCCCACATTGTCAGGGCAACCACCTTCCTATTCTTTGCCTCGACCGCAATGGCGTCGGTAGGCAGGAGGTGGTTGAGCAGACACCCGGCAGGAGTGGAGTCTCCTCTCCGGTCACAGGCCCAGCCGATAGACGGCGTGGTGACACTTTCAGTTCGGCCCCTGGTTTTGATAGGGCTTCACCCCCCCCTCGGGCGGGGGTGCAGCCCTCCAGGGGCGGGGGCGTTCCGCCCTCTGTCAACCCTGAGGGAGGTTTTGCCGTCGCTCAGCCTGATCCAAGGAGGTCCTCCCCTCCTCTGGCTGAATACCCCAGGCTGGAGCGACACCTCCCTCGATGGTCTGGACACCCCCCTCCGCACTACGTCGTCCCGCGGCTGTCGTACCAGGCCAGACCCCCTCAGACCGGGAGGGACGCTTGGGTGTGCCCTGGGGGCACCACACCTCTTGATGTGATAGAAGTTCCCCAAGAAGGCCCTTACGAGCGCCCAAGGCTAGAGGAGTTGCCCGAAAGGGGCAACTCCCGTTGACTTACTGCTGCCTTGGCTCCCACCACCGCCACCTCACCTGACAATTTGAACGACCATAAGCCGGTCTGCCAGACTGTACTTTTACCAACGGCTTTGGTCAGGGTGTTTAACCCGAAGGGTGAGTGGCTAATGGTACGCGCGCTGCTAGATCTCGGATCACAGCGCTGGATTGCGTCGTCGTGGTGGGTGAGCGCTTCAGGGCAAGTCTCATTGCACCTTGTCCTAGCTAAGTGCAAGGTTGCATCTATTAGGTCTCGTCTAACAATCTCTGAGTTGAACTTGTGGAGCCAACTATTGACCCGGTTACTAAACCACGTCCACGCTTCTTGGAAGTCTCTGGTAAACATGGTGGACGTTTTTGCGTGGTCGGACAGTGAGATTGTCCTGTGTTGGCTCCGGACTTCGGTCCATAATCTTGGCATTTTAAATACTCATGCGGGTTGCAATACCCTCTCAGCCATTTGCAGCGTGAGTTTGGATTTGGCAGGCCGACGAACCATTCGAAGCGTGATCTTCAACTGTATTGCTTGCTATCGTTTGGAGGCATCCATTGCATAGCTTGTGCTGAGTGACCTGCCTGCGGACCGCGTAAAGGCAGCTCGACCTTTCGCTGGTGTTGGAACCAATTTGCCGGTCCTTTCTTAGTGAAGAGCTCTAACCTTAAGAATGCTCGGTCTTTTGAGGCCTACTTGTGCGTCCTTGGTTGCCTTGCAACCAAGGCAGTCCACTTGGGACTTGTCAGTGCCCTCAGCACGGAGGCGTTCGTGGCCACTCTGGGCCGCCTCGTGAGCCGTCGCGGCCTACCCGATTTGGTTCGGACAGACTGCTGGACTAATTATAAGGGAACCAATCGTTATTTGAAGGAGGTCGTCGACTTACTTGTTGAGAGCAAGCACTGTGTAGGCACCGCCATGTCTAGAATGGGAGATCTTGTTATGCTTAAAGAATCTAATCTACTCCCACTATTTTGCGTCGTGGACGCATTGTTAAACTGTTATTTGGATCGGATGGCGTTCCGCGGGTGGCCGAGGTATTTGTAGGGGACTCAGTATTGCAACGTGCCGTGGTCACGTTGTCCCAACGGCCTATTGATTAGCGAATCTATATTCTTAGATTCGGAGCGGGGGATTGTTTACGCGAGAGTAGCTGGCGCGAGCGCGGGGCCTGTTGTGTTGTATTGAATCGTGTTCTCCCTCTCTAACCCGCGGAAGCCCTCATCCGCGCGTCTCGCTCACGCTTTGGTTACGGCGAGTTTTTTGTATCGAATCGTGCGCTCCCGCTCCAACTCGCGGAAACGCCAATCTTCCTATCCCGCTCGCGCATCGGTCGCCGAGATTTTTTATGCCTGCAATGACGCGGCGACTTCGGTGCGCTCCAGTATTAAGCACGATACGAGTCAGCTAGCAACAGCCTTGCGTGCGGCTGGGTTTTTTGCGGCGCCCCCTTTGCCCCGGCGGTTTGTACCCCAAGAAACGTACTTCTTGGACCGCGTCAATTCTTGTAGACAGTTTTATGTGGGGGCGCGACCCTTTGTGCGTATTCGTGAACTCATCTTGTGGAGCAGTCTGCTGTCGACCGACGAACTTAGCGGTCCCCCGCGCGTGGCTGACGTAATTTTGATCACGTGTCGTCCTTGAAACGCGTAGTCGCGAGACGCAAATTACTACGTTTGAGTAGCCACGTTTCTATTTGCGCGGGTGTTTAGTTATCGAATAACTGCGCAACGGGACGCCCGTTTTTGAGGCGCCTGAGTCGTTTTCGTGCCGCGGTTTGTTTTCCCCGGACCTGATTGTTTGGGGACCGCCTCGACTTGCGCTGTGATATCGCTGGGTTTTTTGGACATTGCACGCGTGTTTGTGACATTGAGTAGTGGTTGTCCCGGCCTTTTTTGGGAGTTCGCTACGCTCGCCGGAGCCACCTAGTAACACGCGTGTCCAGCCGCGAGGCTCAGATAGTGCATTGTTGCGAATTATTGAAATACTTTCTGAGCGGCGAGAAAGTTCGCGGTAGTTAAATAATTGTGGACCGCGCTGATATTAACCGTTGACCTTGTGGTGTGTCGTGAATCACGTACTTTATTTATTCGCTTGAGTGTTTGTTGGAGTTTGAAGCCAGCCTGAACGCTTGACATATCTTGACCGTCGCGTTCATTGTGGCGTGTTGTGATCCACTGTGCTGCTGCATTGAGCACTCCACTCATAGGAGGCGAACGAACGATTGGAGCTGTGTTCGTGTTTGACGTGTCTGGGAGCTGATTGGTGCAGAGGCCCTACGGTTGCAAGCCCCACACACACACCTACACACACATTTACACTTTCACGCCACATACTGTCCCACATCCACTACAGGGGGCGTCGCATCGAGTATCGTCGCATGCATCAACCAGGTTAGTGGCCTTCTATTTTTCTTGTCTATGTGATTCTATTGTCGAAGGCTGTCGCTGCCCGAGTTGACGATTGCCGTAGTAGTCTAGTAAAAGTCGCTGATTACTATTTCCACTGATCGACTAGTGAGACTCGATTACTATCCGACTCGGATTGGATGCCGTCATCCGACCCGAGACTGATCGTACACTAGTGATCCCGCGTAGTCTCACTAGTCGGTCCCCCCTCGACCTGTCCGGGCTCGTTCCTCTATGGGCCCGGGAACTGAGCTCTCGTCTGGACAGGCAAGGGGCCGTAACAGATAGGTTAGTTAACTATGGCTATGAGCTCTCACATTCCACTGTTATCGTTTCTAAAAAAACTTCACAATCCATTGAGTTATTATTTATAATACACATTATTGTAATCTAATCACGTCGAAACAAACGCTATCAGTGTGACGCGACAGCCGCTATTAGGCTGCGTTTACACTGACGGATGCGGATACAAGATGTGTAGTTTGCAGAAATCGAACAATCACATCGAATATAATTTATATCTCACCTCCGCTTATAAGAGTCTATCTACTAAAGAAGCAGCTTTAGTTTCAAAGAAATTGTATAAAGTAGAACTTGCCGAATAGAAAAGGAGTGAAATTACGAGCTATCTGACCTCCCAAAGCTCAGTTCTTCAATTTTGCCTTCTCATTAGCCATCTGGTAATGGACAACCGCTCAAACTCAACAAAATCAAGCGTTTTGCTAATAGTCATATAAACAGGACTCGGCGAACCGCGTAAAAAGTGTTGCCAGTTAACTTGTGAAAAAATGGTTGTACTTAATGCCACCTACGGCGTACTTGACGGACACACACAAACGCACACAAACAAACGCTCACACTCAAATAGCACATCTATAAGTTAAGCAAGTTTTTAAATTGTAATTGTAATTAGGTTTAAAATAGAAATTAAAATGTGTCTTAAAATTAATATCCAGGAAGGAGACCCTCTGCAACACAGGTTTTCCTTCCGCAGAGGGTAGGGCGTTCATTTGATTGCAATTTGTCATGTCTTAAGACGGGGGGCTGGCCAAGCAACCTCCACGAGTGCCCGAGTGCTACGGTGCCTCTCTGTAGCGCACGGGCCGGTGCTCCCTGGTAACGTCGGTTAACAACCGACGGCTAATAGCTTGGCCCGGTGGATAGGTGACGTTTCTTCGCGTGTCCCTCTGGGCCCCAGCAGAGGGCACAGTGTCGAAACGTCTACACCCCGGAGGAGGAAGAAAACCTCATTAAAAAATTACAGGCGGGGGCGGAAACGCCCACAAGTCCCTTCGGGGCACTACGAGGAAGACAACCTCGTAAAAAAATCACCGAAGTGGGCGGGAACGCTCGTCGAGAGGGACAATTACTGTGGCACATCCCTCTCGCAGGAGACGCACCGGTTGCTGGAGGACGAACATCTTTCTTCGGCTTCCGGG
The DNA here is from genome assembly GCA_036785405.1 of Coenonympha arcania. Classification (NCBI taxonomy): domain Eukaryota; kingdom Metazoa; phylum Arthropoda; class Insecta; order Lepidoptera; family Nymphalidae; genus Coenonympha; species Coenonympha arcania. The sequence goes on along the minus strand of JAWDAA010000030.1, from coordinate 392,930 downwards.
TGCGCCGGCCTGCGGGTGACGGACGTAAGGGGCTATGGCGTCCGTTACCCGAACTACATCAACAGGCCGAGGAGGTGGCGCGCCCTGTTCAGGACGCGCCTCCCAGGAGGAGCCGGCGGCGGTCAGGCTGCCGGCAGCAGCGACGGGACCTGCCGCTCAGGTGGCGGGTCGGGGCCTGGCGGGAGCGCGGTGAATACGCAAGTGAATCCCGTACTCCTGCCAACGAGGTCCGTCGTGGCAAGGGACAGGTTTTAGTGGGTGCAAGCCCCACATAACCCCTCCGTTTCCCCTGACGGAGGGGTATGCGTTAGGCATTTCCTGTCGTTAAAAAAAAAAAAAAATGTCCTCAGACCAATAAATTATTATTATTATTGCAAACAACAAAGCCGACCGCAGTATTGCTTACAGACCGCGGCGGTCGTATTTCTAAATTCTAAATGATGGCAGTTTTACAGGTCTCCGCTCATCTTCGCACGTCGCCGCTCCAGTAGAAACGTACCCTTAATATGGCCAACACTGAGTGGTGGCCGCTAAGTGAACTGCGTTACTTACATTCACTACTGTTATTGGTTCATTGCTATTTCAGTCATTTTCCCACAAATATTGACCATTGGCACATTTAGGGCACATTCAATTAACGTTAATAATATGCTGGGTACAATGCAAACACTCAGCACTTTGCTTTAATAACCTCAACTGGTGACAGAAGGGCTGGCTCATTTTTTGCGCAACGTATCAGCCTAGCTGTTCAACGCGGAAATGCAGCCAGTATTCTTGCCACCATTCCACGCGGGCAAGACTTGTATAGTAATTAGAATAAGCTAGTGATGAGTTTTATTGTAACATTAAAAAAAAAACATTTTACATTACCTTCATAAAAGCTTCTTTTGCATCGCTTGAAACCACTCTATATCTTAATTAAGATATAGGTACGTATATACAGTTGAAATCACGGTAAAAAAGGTCAATACCCTACCTACTATACCTAGCTCCTATACCTATTAAGGAGGTACCTAATTTTGTTATGTAGCTTGTTTCGAATTAATTTAATGTAATTTAATTTGCGCATTTACTTATCAATCAATAATTATTTTCTCTCTCTCACCTAATACCATTGATTATAATAGATTTCATCATTGCCTAATACACAAAATTCTCTTGTCTCGTGTTTGTTGCCAAACTAGTTCGAAACGGCTCGACCTCGATTGTGATAAAATTTTTCTGTTTATGTTCGATAGGTCTGAGAGTAGGTCGTAAGTTATTTTTTATGTAGGTATCCCTTGCGGCAAAACAACGTTTTCTGGGTCAGTGCAGAATAATAACAAGTGTACTGATATGTGGTATTGACCGCGGTCCATAGTCCATAGACAATACTGCGGTCGGCTTACCTATAGTAGTGTTATTATCTCGCTGCAGACTCGGTCATAAATCACGCTGCAGACTCGGTCATAAATCATTCGAGTGTTTCGCTTTAGGTAGTGAGTGGATTTATTACAGGGACTCAAAATAAATCTAAACTTAAAATACATGATTAAAAAATAATGTTTCGCTTCATCACAAAAGCAAACCACTCGAATGATTCGCTGCAGACTCGGTCATAAATTATTCGAGTGTTTCGCTTTTGTGATGATTGATGAATGATTTATGACCGTGTCTGGAGCGAGATAATAACACTACTATTATAGTACTAGCGCCAAACAGTTATGACACCAATAACTGGCGACATTTGCTTTTCGGGTACTGTGTAGGTATAGGTATGTTTATTACTTACATCGACGATTTCCCCGATCTTGTACTTGCTGAGGATGGTGAGCGCGTCGGAGGAGTGTCCGGACTCGTCGAAGGCCTTGGTGCAGTCCGCGCCTGCCTCCTCCAGCATCACGTCCCCCGCCGGGTGCTGGCGACAATCATCATCTATACTAACATTGCTAACATAGCTGCATCTATAGCATCCATACTAACATAGCTGACAAGACAGAAGAAAAATAGACGCCCTAGAAATGTGGTGCTAGAGATGTCTAATAAGTATAAAGTGGACAGCAAATCGCACAAACGTCTCCATCCTCAAGGAGTTGAAAATTGACCAGAGGGCAGAGGCTTTCGTCGCATGTACAATTGCGAATCCTCAAGTTTTTTGGCCACATATCAAGAAGGGCAGATACCCTCGAACATCTAGTGGTTCAAGGGCGAGTGGAAGGCACGCGTCCACGTGGTCGATCCCCAATGAGGTGGACAACTGGACAGATCTGATCCGGAGTGCTACAGGTTCCTCTATTATTGAGTGCTCTCGCAATGCTGCCAACAGGAGCCGTTGGAGAACTATCGCTAAAGCAGCAGTAGCTCATCATTGCACATCGTAAAAGTATAACCACGACCACTCTGTCAAGAGTGAACGACTAAGAAGAAGAAGAATACTAACATTATAAAGCTGGAGAGTTTCATCATCATCCGGTGCTTGCTGCTGGATGGGATCGTTCGCGAAGTTTCTGGCTCAGTTTATTATCAGGATCTCGTGGGTTCGCCGGCCAACTTCGGAAAGCTACGGGAGTTCGCGCACGCGTGGCATAAGAGGCGAAGCGGCTTGGAGTGACACAGAGAATTTATGCTGCGGACAGCGACGGGGCGAGGCGAGTCCGTCATCGCATCGTCCTGACCCAGAATGGGGAGAGTGATCTCATAGGGACAAGGAGCGAGAGGAAACAACTTGTAGGGAGTCAAGAAGGCGCCCCGAGAACACGTCAAGAGCAAGTACCGAACCCGCGTTCCGGCCCCCATAACCGCGAGGTTAAGAGGAAAGTAAAGAATCAATCTGCCATACAAACGTAGTCCCCTATTTCCTCCCTGGATTATGCCCCTAGAGCTATCATTTTTTCTCATAAAATCTAAGTCTAGAATATGCATGTCGCTACGTTTTATGTTTTTGGAAAAACTCATTGGTTTAGAAAATGTGACCCTCTGAAATGAGCAAAAATTCACTTTTTTATACCGCCATGTTCAAAGGCCTCAAAGACAAATATAAAACAAAAAATTACATGAAAGAAAAACGTAGAGACATAGACCTACTCTTTCTTAAAATTTTCATGCCAAAAATAATTGAATCGACTCAACTTTGGAAGAGGAAACAGGGGAATACGAAAGGTCGATCTCGTCAAATCTTTATAGGTAAAAATCGGTCTGAGCTGCAGTTGTCCCTATCGCTCTCTGCGGGGGAAAACATGAGGAGAGGGAGGGTCAAACTCACACATACACACATAGGGAAGTGGCTATGGTCGATAATTTTTTTATCGATGCTCTATAGTGCTGTCCATCGATGTCGATGCCTACCCCCTTATTCATAAACATTTAATAGCAGTGGAATAGTTATACTCTGTTTTGTCTTTGGTTGTCAACAGTTATTTGACATTCGAAGGAAAGAGACAAAACAGATAATAACTATTCCACCACTATTGAACTTTTATGAATAAGGGGGCTAAACTATACCGATTTTATTTACTGGATCGTGTGATCGTTACAAACATTTTTTACTTTTATTAGCTTCATTTTCAACTATTTATTATGTATGTAATATTTACGACATATGTTAATTTTATCGTAAAAAGCACATGGAATGTATAATATTGGAAAGGATATTATTCATATTATATCATAACAAAGCAAAGTTTTTCAATTCGGTTTTGATTTTAATAATTCTTTTTGAAGTGAAAACTTCTTTAGCATCGTTGTCATTTATTTATTTATTTGATATGTCAGCGATAAAATTGCAAAAACATTTATAATAATATGGAACAAGGTTACAATAGTGCTAGTACTTTTACAATTACCAATTATAGGCATAAACGATTTGAAAGTAGATGAAAAAGCGACAGTTAAAAGAGATAGACACCTAAATTCATTTTTTGGAGGTTTCATTTCTACCACGTGTGGATTGCAGACATGTTTTTTTTTTTTAAAGTAAGTTGGGAGTTTTGACTGGGTGAACCGATTTTGATGATTCTTTTTTTTATTAGAAAGCTGGTGCTTCCCGTGTGGTCAGTTTGGTTCATTTTAAAGTCGTTTTTTTTAAAACGTTTATATTATTATTTTCTTGAGCCCCACGGTTCGTCTGGAGTTAACACATGACACAATGATGAAACTTCATAAAATATATTTACTAATTTAGGGGAAGTGGGGAATAGTGGGTTTACTAAAACAAGGAATCATATTATAATATTTACATTTATTCTAATATTTGTCTTTCTCTCACGGGCATATTTCGTGGTATGCGACCATCAATAATTTCTGGTAACAAACATTCGAAAAAAAAAGATTCTAATTTAGGCTCTATATTTTTCCAGAATTCTTCGTCCCTTTCAATTTTTAAAAAAGCATACCCTTAGGGCTCCACAATACAAAGTAACAAAATTTTCTTTGAGTGACGTGTAATTGTCCTTGAACTTGGTAATAATAATTATGGGTTCTTTTCAATTTTAACATGTCGTTTTCAAGAATACAGCAGTCAATTATTTTATTTTCAATTGCTTCTTTTGGACTCATCTCCGAAATTTTATATGGACATTTTATTTCAATTATTCCGTCATCACCTATTAATCCGTCAGGACTCGCAGCTAAAAAGCTTTTATCAAGGTCAACGAATAACCCACATTTAATAACGGGCAATCCCGTTTTCATTGACGTCTCGCTGTATTGATTTTAGAAGTTCCGTTATTTCATCCATGTTCATGTTGAATTAGAATATAATGTCCATCGAACTCCAATTTTTCCCAAAATTTTATTATTTGTAAGAAATTTTCTTCTTTTTTAATATATCTTGTTTAAAAGTACTATCTAAACCTTTAGTGTAAATTAAAAAAAGGAAAAAGAAAAAAAAGGGAAAAAGAAGCAAAAAAAATTTTCCCACATATGAGTTAGGATTAGAACCACTGCCCGCGTGCCGTCCCGTCCACTACTCGCCGCGCCACTAGGCCATCCAGTCACTTAAGTTGTATGTTGAATTTAATGATCTTTATTTTATTCCAGTCCCAGATCAATGAAATGAGTAATCCGTAAATAATAGCCAAGTCAAATATAAATAGTAGATAAGTAAGGTAAGAAGTACGATGACACAATACACTGATAACACCAACACTCCGAGTCCGACTGCGACCGGGGCAAAATAATGCCAAAGCCGAGCTCGTAGCGCGACGGGGAAGGCCCGTAGCCGCGCGCGAGCGGCCCGCCAGTACACACACAGATGCAGTACCTACCCCGATTTCCGTGGCCTACGCTACGTCACACGCACACATCGATCTCTTGTTGTTCGGATCTAGCGAGACAGCAACAGATTTTTCAAATACCTATTCCTCGATTTAGGCTCAGGTTTACTTTCCTGTTAATTGGGCCACGGGTGGTGTAGTGTTGTGATCACCATCCAGCCGCCGCCCGGGCTGGAGGTCGCCCCACACTTCGCTTACTCGTACGCGGTCTCCACTCCAGGACTTTCCGGCTCCAACGGCCATCGCCCCTGTGACAAGCATATGACCTGCCCACTGCCACTTCAGCCTGCTAATGGTTTTGGCTATGTCGATGACTTTGGTTCTCCTGCGGATCTCCTCATTTCTCATTCTATCACGCAGGGAAACCCCTGACATAGCCCTCTTCATAGCACGCTGAGCGACCTTGAACTTGTGGATCAGGCCGCTTGAAGAGTTTGTTTGTTTGTTTGAACGCGCTTATCTAATATGGTCCGAATTGAAAAATTATTTTTGCGTTGGATAGTCCATTTATCGAGGAAGACTTTAAGATAATTTGATTTGAAAAAAAAATCTCTTGACAAGATCTAGGTTATCATAATTAAAATAAAATTATGATTAGATACCCATAATATTTTTGCAATATCACTAGGATATCAGATATAGAAGAAGGACAAATATAAAAAGTATTATTTTGGGCTAGCTACGTGAATTTTGGGTTTCCATAAATACCGTGGATTTTTTTCAGGATAAAATGTAGCCTCTTTGGTAAGTGTGCGATCACGTTTACTATCGAAGCGTGTGGAACCCTAGTGTATCCTTGACAGATAGTGACCAAGTCAAATATCTTGACACCGCCGTGCACGCACCTGTAGGTACTGTGCTATCAGATAGCCGCTGATGGTTGACTGATAGCAATATGCAGTGTACAATTGTTTCTCTACCCGTGCTCTACCCATTAACAATGATTTATGACTGGAGCTCAGGATTCCGTACCAATGAGATAAATATGTATGTCCGTTAGCTCAGGAAAAATAAGGTTAAAACCTGTCGTTAAAACAAATTAGCACAAATTTCAAGGTCAAGTGCGAGTCGGGCTTGCGCTCGAAGGGTTTCGTATCGATATCTATGAAAATGGCAAAAAAATATTTTATTCTGTTTTTTTAGTGTTATTAGTTGTTAAAGCGACAACAGAAATGGGTCATCTATGAGTTTAGACTTAAACTATCACGGTTTAAGCTTGGTGACAGACGGACAGATGGACAGTAGAATCTTAGTAATTGGGTCCCGTTTTTTACCCTTTGGGTACGGAACCCTAAAAATGTAATAATTACGTAAATAATATTTTGCTTTATTCGGTTGTGGGTACGGAATCCTTAGCGCAAAAGTTCAACTGATTTGCATTCGCCATTTATTTTACACCTATCCACATGTTCGTGAACTTAGCAGATCATGTTCCAGCAGGTCAAAATTAAAACGGAGTTCTCTTCGTATGCAGCTTAGTTCTATAGTTCCTGATACACTTTAAGAATAGTTCTAGTGATTTAGCCTAAAAAAGCTAGACTGAAAATAAAGATCTGCTACGGGAAGTTAGCAGATCATTTTTTCAATTGCATTTTTTTGGGTAAAATGGCTAGAACTATCTTTAAAAACTATCAGGAACTCTAGAACTCAGCTGCTTGCGAAGAGAACTCCGTTTTAATTTTGACCTGCTGGAACATGATCTGCTAAGTTCACGAACATCCTATCCACTCCGTTAGAATGCACAAACTCTTGAGTCTAGACTTTAGACTTAGAGGGTCAGATACCTGTGGGACGTAGCTGGTGACATCGTACACAGAGTCTTTGTAGACCATCCAGACAGGCTCGCCGCCCTTGCCGTTGCGACTCCTCACATCTGCGAACGTGTACCGAGCTTCCGCTACCATCTGCACACAAACATAAAACAATCTAATAGATAACCATGAGCATGTCAGCCTCCCCGGTATATTTTTTTATACAAACGCTCGTACGCGATTATGACGTTTTAACAAACTTTTCTTGAAATATTTTTAACAAGTAGGTACCTTGCACACTATATCTAGGTTTGTATAGAAACAAATATTAAAATTTATTAGCAACAAATTCAGTACCAGCCTCCAAAAATCTGCATTCTTGCTGAAATTTTACATAAACTTTGGTCGTTTCGCTCAGCTCATATATTGTAAAAGTAAAAAAAAACAACTCCATAGAAACCTCGTACAACTAATGAAGATTTGAAATAACAAACATTATTTACACATACTTGTAAGGCTTTTTCAAAATCACGTATTTCCTGGAACAAGTTTCATGAAATTGCCGTGCTATTTTTTTTCCTGAACGCGCGATTGACGACACAGGCGTTATCTCGTTTTTTCCGCAATGAGTCCTTTTCTAGGATTCCGTTAGACGAAACAGCAAGCCTGTAGACACGTATTCGTTGTACTTGGATGGTCCGGCAAGGGTCGCCATAAAGCGGGAGATATGATGTTCGGTTTAGGAACAACGCAGCTGATGATTTAGCACGTGTGAACCCATTGTTTCAATACCGTTAAGCGAATACAAATCACGGCTACATAAAACGACCATTCGGAGGCACCACGCATAAATCTGGGAACGCACAGGCTGCATTCAAGCAAAAACAGCCTTACCACACTTACGATAGATGAACACTTGACAGCAAAACTTCTACGACTTATCGACCTGCCAATATCGCGGAAGGTATTCTCACATTCTGGGGTGATCCCGTGTGGACCCAAATCGGTGATTCCGATCGCAACGGGCGAAATAATCGCCTAATCGCGGAAAAGTCCCAGGAATGAAAAGAAGAAGAAGTGAGTTTCAGTGTTCACTTCTCAAGGCAGACCACTTTGGGAATTCATAAACTTAGGTTTGATCAGTGAATAGTTATAACTATTGTACAAATCTAATATTTTACTGACTTTTCACAAGTGCCTGTTAGGTGCAAGTTAGGTGTGAGCGAAATAAAGAAGTTTGAATTTGGAATACAAGTAAGTATGTAAACAAGTCTAGGTACATTATAGCAGGGTTTATACACAATACAAGATACTAGGAATAAGATAAGATAATGCTAGAAATTCGGAATTATAACTCTATAATTAGAGACATCTAAATATCACTTGCTTGCATTTAAACCTCTAAGGAGCTGGCGACCGGAAGGTCATTCTAGATCTTTGCGAACGTAAGATCAAAGGGAACCCGACGCAAAGAGCTTCGTTTGTTTGTTGGATCTCTCGTAGTCTCCTCTCAATACATATGACATGTTCGGTGGGAATCCTAAACATTGCCTCAGTTTTAAGTCGACGAGTACCTATACTATGTAGAACATAATTATTTTTGAGATCTTGCAGTCGAAGTTACCGGAGATGTGTGAAAACGGAAATGTCTACAATTCCATGCTTATTCAGGAAATGTGTGAAAGGAAAATTTTAACATGAAGCACATTTCCAAATCTATACAAATTCTAAACGGCGTTAGGAAATGTGTAAACGACGAGAGAGCATAGGAGTGCAGTGCCCAGATACATAGTTACGTAATCTACGTGGGTCGAAGGGAGATATCCAGCTCGTTGGACTGACGACATATCGCGGGTGGCAGGAAGCGGCTGGATGAGGAAGACCGAGGAGAGGGTGTGGTGGCGCTCGCTTGGGAAGGCCAATGTCTAACTTAGCAATAATAGTGAAAATGATCTGCTACGGGAAGTTAGCAGATCATTTTTTCAATTGCATTTTTTTGGATGGCTAGAACTATCTTTAAAAACTATCAGGAACTCTAGAACTCAGTTGCATGCGAAGAGAACTCAGTTTTAATTTTGATCTGCTGAAATCTGCTAAGTTCACGAATACGTCCGGACGCAGGCTGATATAATGATGGTATACATAATATATTATATACCTATCGTATCACCGCATCTTAGGTGCCCATATCGAGATTCATGTGCTAGCTTAGCCGGACACATGAGATGTCTGGAGATTCTACAGCTGTTAGTCAAAGGAGGATAAAACTGATAGATAACCTATTGAGCTGCTCAACAGACGGTCGGGCCTTCGAATCGTTTACTACATGATTACGAAAATTCAGAGGTGTGGAAGAGGGAAACTTTTTTTTTATACTATATAGGCTAGCGCTTGACTGTGATCACACCTGATGGAAAGTGATGATACAGTCTAAGCTGGAACGCGCTTGCCTAGAAGATGCCTATTCATTCTTGATTTGAAAGCACCCGGGTTGTAAGTGGCAGGAAAGACACTACCTACATAACTAACTACATAATACTAAGAACTAAATAAGTATATTAGGAAACCTTCCAGGAAACCCCCACTTTTGCCAGATTGGTGGCCATATTGCTGAGCAGTGAGCTTCAGCTATGCCTATGATGATGAAGGCTGAAAGGCTCCTAAATCAAATATAATAAAACACTCACAGCGTCCTCGTTTCCTGTATTCCCCAGACAGCCGCCAGCGCACTACTGATAGATAGAAGATAGATAGATAGATACCGTATCAATATTTGATAACTTACTTACTCGCCTGCGTCAGTGCCAAATTTGACGAAAATCCGTCCAAAAATTCTCCATACAATTATGATAATTTTAGAGATATCCTAATATCGAATCGTATGCGTAGTTATTAAGTTAAAATAAATCGTCGTTTTGTTATCGTTTACTGCATAAGATTAGAATTTACTCGTACAGTTAGTCATTGACACGGTGATAGCCTACGGGAATTTTAGTATTTGACATTGTTTAAAATTATTTATGACATTGTAATTGATTATTATTAATGACTTATGAGCAATTGTAAATATTTTAATTCTAAATGTAATTAATAACATATTAAGGGGACAATAATTATTATTTGAAATTGCCATGTCCTGACAGGGCGTCTTGTGCACGCTTATGCTATGTAAGTAATTGTAAGCATGTGCATGAAGCAATTGAAATAAATAAAGAATTAAAAAGAATTTACATCCATGGTTTGGACCCTTTTGAAGTGAAAACTTCTGCACACTGGGCATTTATGAGATGGGAAAAACCGTTAAACCTATTTGCGACAGTGTTACCTTACCACACTCTGTTACTTTATGTAACCTGTTACAACACACCTTGAACTGATTTTATTTTAGCATTTTTGAGAATTTTTAAATAAGTTTTTTTGGAACGAAGTTCCTTATCGGACGTTGTGAAAGGTGGCTTGACGGAAAAAAATCATACGAAAAGTTGTAACGACACATTTTGCTATAGTAAGCTATTGTAAGCCGTGCGGCGTGCACATGTTTTTCTGTTTCTCTCTCTCTCTCTTATAGAAAGCAAGCCAGATATACTTCGTACCATCCGGGTATCCCTTGACACCTCTCAAGTTTTTTACTTTAACAGAAGTTTCGTACGCCGTACACATTATACAGTTTTTCACCTTTATTAAATAAATAAATTTATAATCAGATTAAAGATCACACACGTAACATTGCTAGTAAATACACAAAAAATATTGCATTTAATTTTTGAACAGAGTTCTGGGAATTCATCCCCGGAGGGGGTGAAATAAGGGACGAAAGGAAATCCCACGGGGGTCATAGGCTAGTTGTGTAATCGAGTGTCAAGTTAACAATTCCCTACAGAGCGAAGGCTCTATAATATAGACCTAATGTTGTGGTCATCGACACCATAACCTCTGGAATCTATATAAGACACTTTTTATTCTTTATTCGAATGAAATATTGGAGAGGATTAAAAACTGGATGTGTGGTTTTATGAAATCACTATGCCATTCATTTAGTGAATAATAAAAATACGACGACGATTTGACGACCTCCCTGGCGGCTGGCACAGTGGCAGCGCGCTCGGATTCGAGTGGGAGGTCGCGGGTTCGATATCCGCCACGGGTCACTTTAGAATTTTATAATTTCTAAATTGGCTCAGGCCTGGTCTGGTGGGAGGCTTCGGCCGTGGCTAGTTAACACCCTACCAGCAAAGACGCACCGCCAAGCGATTAAGCGTTCAGGTGCGATGCTGTGTAGAAACCGTTGGGGTTTTACTTACCCCTCCAAGTTAGTACGACAACATCTTAGGCTGCATCATCACTTATCATCAGGTGAGATCGCAGTCAAGTACTAACTTGTATAATAGAATAAAAAAAAAATGAACACACCACACCATACATTAGAGATGGCGCTCTAAAATTAAATACGCCCAGAAGTACCAAATTGTAATGTATACCAAATGTTAATGTTTGTTCGCATTTTCACCGCATTGTTCAGTAATAATTTAATAGTTCCAAAACACAAATGTCTTGACACTTGATTCCCGCTGGTCTAGGTCTAGCGGTTGCGCGGTCACTGCGCGTGATTAACGGGCGGAAGCGTCTTCGGAGTGGAGTTCCTCTAACAAAAGGAATCTTATACAGCGTCGCCTAAAGCCCTACTGCAGAACAGATTAGCAATTTTTATTATGAACCTTTATCGGGGGAATTTCTCATTCATCCGTCTGTCTGTCCACGTGTATAGCTGATTAATTATAAAACAAAAGACACCTAAATATCTAATCGAATAAGAAAAAATTGTTAAATTGAGGGTTCCTTAGGTGCAAACAAGACCAATTCAAAAAAATGAATTTTAATTTAGTTTTGTTGTCATTCTATGTAGTTCATGGTCACGCAAACAATCCAGTTTTATGCAAACAGTATTAAAAATAATTTTCAATATCACAAATTGCTACGTAAAATACATACAATAGATATTTTTAAAAACCGCACTCTCGCTGGTATTACCATTTTTATCGACAATCGCCAATAACGAAAGTGCTCCGCTCGCAATAAAAAGAACGGCAATCGAAATCAATTAGCGATCCGCAGTAAAATGATCTTTAGTGGCGTTCTACTGGCGGGTTCATACCAAGTTTATTCTTATTGTTTCAACTTTCTTCACTGAGTAACTCGTCAAACGGGAGTGGAATAGACAAGACTACCTTGTCTACTAAAATGGATAATATGACTGGCATAACTCGTCACATAAAATAATAGTCACGCGTATTGCCTCACCCCGCATTTACATTTTGTCTCGTATTCGACGAAACATTCGTATACGAATACCAACGCGAACTGACTGTTCACATATTCGTGGTGTGATTCATTTCGATATTCGCACACGAACACGAACATGGTCGAGCATGGTCGGGCGCTTACCGTCAACTGAATGCAGGCGAATATGTGAACAGTAATTTCGTATTCACTATTCGTGTTCTTTGTTTCGCGTCCGAAAAACCGCTCTCAACGCGAAACCGCGAATCGCGAATACGAAGCACGAGGCGAATAGCGAAATCAGTGTTCACACATTTGTTTTGGTTATTCGCTTCGTTATTCGCACGAATATCTTAATGCGGCATCAAAAGTTATTGAAACCCGACCGAACTTAGCAGACACATTAGTATTGGATTCCACTCCTGTTGGATGTACTTAGTGGCTTTCAGTTCCGACTTGCGTCATACTTTCCTTGATGGATTTACAATTTAGAGTCCATAAAGGTCCCGAAGGAATTATCGATTTTTCTAGGTCAAAAAATTAAGCCTGTCACTGATAAGAAAACTAAGGATATGGGCATCCGAAAGATTTTTACGTAAACCATTTTTGTACAACCAAACAGTAGCGCCATTTGTCAAAATACTATAGGTGCCTGCTGAGCGAACTACAGCATGGCCTTACTTCGGTGACAAAACAAGCATTTTTAGCACCGATTAGGCGACATTTTTTCGCGCTGCCCTGTCCAGTGTATATGTATTGCCTATGTGTATACTCTACCTCCGATCCAACAGCCAAAGCTGTTTAGTAGTTGAACAAAAAGAAAAACAAAAAGAACTAACAAAGATACAGGCATAATTATTATCATTTGTTTCAAGATACATAAATTCTCAGACGTCGGTGGGAGTGGGAGAGGAAATCATCGGCAAAGCGTCTGCGAACGAATAGTTTATTATAAGTAACCTATGGGGTTTTTAAAAATAATGAACTGCATGTTTGTATAGGTTTTATTGACTTGATAAAAATTTGTATCAAAGCTCATTGGTTTATTTGATACTTAAAGGGCTACAAAGATCACTTAAGTGGTTTTTTGGGACTTCCCAGTTAAAAACTTTGAAGACTATTTTACTTTCAAACGTTATGTATTTAGTGTCTTTAATCTAAATTCGCTTATAGGCAATTGACAAATATTTTCTTGATAAAAAGTTTTCGCAAAAGTTGCTCTAAAATCTCAATTTTTTTCTAATTTTGTCTGAAACTAATACGGATTTTAGATTTTTTTAAATTTGTGCCAGTGATAAAATTTTTTAAAAAGGTGGAGAAATATGTTTTTGATAACTAGCTTAGTTTTTTAATAACAGACTAAAATATTTACATAACTGAAAACTGAAATTTTTATTTTAAGGCAATCTCTTATAGTCAGAAATGATATTTATTGAATGTATGCGATATATGAGTGTATCCTACGAGTATGTACAAACAGAATGTGCGTAATTCGTATTAGTAGACGAACGTTTGCAAACAGAACGCTGATTGTTGACTCGCCTGATTGGTTCCGTCGATATTGGCCTCTAAAATATTATCTACTCCGAACCGCTGCTGGACCTTACGTCGCATTAGTGTCCATTGAACATTAATCATTAGGAACCTATAATAAAAATTAAATTGCTAAATAATTGCTAATTAGTTGGTAGGTGGAGTCTGACATTTCAGTGCCTGTAACTTATACCTATGAAAGAATAAACATTACGAATTAGATAAATGATTGTCTCATTTTTGATTCCCGGTCCAGGCCAATTTTGGAAAAAAAATTGGTTGCCTGTAAAGTCGAATTACTGACGATAGTTGAACGTGACAACGTCTTCTTTATCGCTCGTTCCGCGCTCGCGAAGTAACGCCGGTAACTCCGCATGAGCGAGGTAACGCCGGTAACGCCGGATGAGCGGTAACGCCGGATGAGTCATGTTTTTTCGTGCGTGCAACCGGCTCTATCGATTTATAAGACGTTGTCACGTCAAAAAATTGGTTGTCTGTAAAGTCGGTTTACTGACGATAGTTGAACGTGACAACGTCTTCTTTGTCGCTCGTTCCGCGCTTGCGAGGTATCGCCGGTAACGCCGCATGAGCGAGGTAACGCCGGTAACGCCGGATGAGTCATGCTTTTTCGTGCGTGCAACCGGCTTTAGCGAATTATAAGACGTTGTCACGTCAAAAATACATTACCAAAAAAAACTAGAGTGTGCTATTGACGTGACAACGTCTTATAAATCGATAGAGCCGGTTGCACGCACGAAAAAACATGACTCATCCGGCGTTACCTCGCTCATGCGGCGTTACTGGCGTTACCTCGCGAGCGCGGAACGAGCGACAAAGAAGACGTTGTCACGTTCAACTATCGTCAGTAAACCGACTTTACAGGCAACCAATTTTTTTCAGTATTTTAGGGAGGCGCTTTACTCAAATTACTTACTTCAGTTATCTTATAGGTAGAATTTATAATCTCCATAGTCTCCTTGAATATGAGACGGCGGTTTATTTGAGACGCATCTTTAGAGTAAGTAGACAGTAGCAGGTTTACGACGTCTCAGTGTTAACTGTTCAGTTAAAGTTAACGATCTTAATTCGTGTTAATAGTTTCAGTTACAATTATTGATGTTTATGACTCTTGTCATAAACCTCCCTTATTGAAACACTAGCTTTTGCCCGCGGCTTCTTCCGCGTGGAATCCTTAATAATTTGTCCTATACTGATTTTATATTTGTCCTTCTTAGTCTTATAACGCGTGTTGATGCACAAGAATATAATAGGAAAACGACGTTTTACTTAATTACTAACAAAAAATCTTTTCAAACCGACTTCAGATGCCACTACAGAGAGTGAAATAATTACTATATAGTTATACTTTTTATGTTTGATTTTATATTTCATAGAATAGATTGGTAATCTTAACTTTAATATAAAAGTTACAACTTAAGTTTTTTTGGCTGAATGAAATAATTTGAATGTACACCAATTGATTTTTAATAATATCTCGAACTCAAACATCGTCGTAAGGTTGACTGTCTGTCGGTATTCTATATAATATATTTCAGAGAGTGTGCTCAGCAACTATTTAATTTTGTTTCCCTGTGACTTTTTTTAACATAGAATGCCGTTCTAAGTATGGTAAAAAGTCACGGCGATAAAAGCTACTTCTAGGCATCAAAAAGACCAATAGTTAGACCAATAGTCAACGTACCAAGAACGCGTACGAAGCGGTTTGATTCCTCGTTCCTGACACGCACTGCAAAGGCCTGGAATGCTCTCCCAGGCAGTGTCTTTCCCGCTACTACAACCTGGGCGCATTCAAATCATGAGTGAATAGGCATCGCCAAGGTAGGTGCGTTCTACCTTAGACTGTATCATCACTTTCCATCAGTTGTGATCACAGTCAAGCGCTAGTCTCTACAGTTAAAAAAAACATGTCTCCTTTAAACTTATAACAAGTGGTTTCAAACCTAAATCCTCAGCCATGCGTGACCTCTGCATACCTTTTCGCTGTTCATTATCAACATTTTAGTGACGTCTCGTGTGACGTCATACGGCGTTGGAGTCAAAAGAGGAGGCGCTTGGGGCGACATGCGCGCGATGGCTCCGCCTTATACCTCCATGGTATAAAAGGCTTCGACGGGCCAAAGGGCAACTCAGTGCTGATCGCGAGTAGCGTGGGAGGCTACGAGGGCTCGGCAAAAGTTTACGACGATCGTTTCACGGTAAGTCATTTCAATTTTTTATTAAAAAATATAACGAAAAAATAACCTCTAGTCGACGATATACTGCAAAAGTCCTCAGAAACGGGAATACGAGTATTTACGGTTTTAAGAAATTTTACGGAAAATGAAGTAGACACTTTTTGGATCGCATTAAAAATAAGAACACAGAATTAGAACAAATGAATGGACCTGTCAGACTACGAAATTTTATTAATCACTTCAGAAGTGGGATTTGAAGTGGTGCTCAGGACAAAATTCAAACTTCACGCAACTGTTAGTGAACATTAGTTTCTTACTATTTCATGACTGTCATGTTGCTTCTTCTAAAAGTATACCTTTGTCAGTTAAAACCAGCGAAACATCTAATCAAGCGTTATTTTTTCTTTCGTTCTGATTTATAGCGCTAGTTAATTTTGCAGCTGCCAATTTCTAGATTTCTGTAAAGATTCTGCAAATTGGACCATCGTCTTCCACGCCGATTGCAAAATACTTTCAGGCGACTAATCGGCTCTTGCAATAAAAAAGAAAACACTTTGCGCACACCTACGCCACCCAATTTTTGCAAAAACTTACCCGGAAAATGAAATTCTCATCTATTTTTCTAAATTGACATTATACGTATAGGTTTAAATGTGATCATAAATTAAGTTACAATTAATAATTTTTTGAAACAAAACAATATATTAAAGCGGTATTTCTGCAAATGAAATTAAAAATCTTTATTTTTCACAAAGATCTATTGTAAAATAGCCTCTTATAAAAAATCTAAATTCGGAAAGCATGTTTGCAACGGAGGAAATAACTGACAAAAAAATCTGCACTTGCTCTTTTTAAAATGGTTTTAAATACAATTTTTCTTACTTAGTATGCGAAGTTAATTACCTGCACAATTTTTTATATTACCTCGTGAGGAGACGAAAACTTATTATCCCTTTCATTACTAGAATCCTTGTCATCAAGAAATTCTTCAATGACTAAACTTCTTAAACTAATTTAATTATACAAGTACAACGTAAGTTTTTGAATTTGTTTCGAGCAACTTAGGGTAAGACTCCATAAATAATTCTTTCACTTATTGCATTTGTTCATAAAAATAATTAAATTTGTTAATGAAGCACTAAAAAAACAATTCTCATATCATAGAAAGTTCTCCCAAAAGTTACTCTAAAATTTCAATTTTTCTAATTTTTATCGGAAATTTTAGTGAATAAATAAAATAATTGTTATTTTTGTTTAAATGTGTCGGTAATAATAACTTGGCTCGTCTTGGCGGGGACGCTACCGTGTCCGCAGACATCCAAAAATGATAGAACGAATTTTTGATAACTAAGCCAGTTTTTTAGTAATTAGGTAAAATGTCATTTTTCTGTACATCACCACGTATTCGTGATTGCGAAGGACAAAAATATATGCTCTTAAATTTATAATACCACATACGCACATAATTACTCTACATAGATACGACTCTGCATAAAATAAAATAAGATAAAAATAAAATAACGAACCTTTTTTAAACAGATGGATATTAAAATAATTTTCAGAGTTATAACTTATAATCCACATCCATACTTCATTTATATACTGTTATTTTAAATGATTTTAGAAACGCAAAAAACCACGTTTAATTTTAGCAGTGTAAAATACTTATCGTTAATATCCCAAGCAACAGGTGAAATCATGAAATACAAATCCCCAATCCGAACCGTCTTAAACATGTAAGACATCATAATCAAACGGCAAAAACCTTTGATCCACCGACGAGGCTGTCGTCTTAGCGCCGCGTCAATCTGTCAGACTGGGTGTCTGTATATCTATGTAAACCTACCTACTGTACCCTCGAAAGTCGAAACCATTATTACTGTTTGACAAGCAATCTTCGTCGTGTTGAAATATGAAGAATATTTCTTTTTCCCAACTCGGAAAGGTTACTAACGCCTCAATTATTTTACGACAGCCTAAAATGTCGTTTAACTTTTTTAGGATAGCGTGGATTTATTGTGGCCGGGCCACATTAACGGGAAATGACATTGAACATCGCGTATTTGGCCGTTTACCGTAGGTGTGTCGGCCACGATCATCGGGAAATGCCATTAACAATCCCATAGACTTTTGGCATTAATTAATTATTTGGCACACTCGGTGGCGGTAAAATTTGGCAGATCAAAGAGGTTCAACTGGAGAATTATCGCATTAAAACGGATACACCTACGTTTGCCAGATACAATGGCATAATGACATTAACCGTGTGTGACCACTTAATTCTAACCGAAGTTTACCGGCGAAAATTTAATCGCGTAGTTTGAGGCATAAGGAGCATAAGGACCACTTGCGTCAAACACCGGATTAAATATTTACATTTTTAAACTAAAGAACTAACGAAGGGAACGGATATAGTTGATGTGTAATATCGATTAATTCTTAACTTGTTCAGTCAGCTAAGGAGTGTTTTATGTATTATATGTATTATTAAATTGGTTTAAATAGCGCGGCGGTGCTGACTTATGCCTTTTATGGGATTCGAAGTTCCTAGCCTCAGCTTTTTCAGAGTTATTCATTTAAAATATACGCTTCATGGCACATGTGATACACCTTTGAAATATTTGGAGAACTTTTGACGCATTTCTTCAAGATTCACACCGTTGAGAAAAATATGTAGAATTCTTCGGAGTGCAGATTTTTTACGAGGTTTTTGTTTACCTGACTAAGCATCTGATATTTGACCATGAACTTTCATTTTAAGTTTGAGAAATCAGTGGTGCATGGCTGGGACCAGAGTCTCGGACCCCTAAATTATAATTCGAAGTCTTAACAACTAGGTTTAGCCACGGAACTCTAAAAACGGACCCTTATGGAGCAGCTTATATAAGTCTGTATCAGCAACTTACAAAAACAACTTCTGATTCCCATTTTCTGTGAAGCCAGCGAAGCGTACATTTGAACAAATAAATAGAGTTTTATGTTAATTGAATATTACAAGAATAAACTGTTTTAGTGTTTGTTTCGAAATATCATAGCTCTTTAGAATCACCAAAATTCCAGTTTTCAACGTTTACGTTGGAAAGGAGTTTTCTTCGAAGTGAATAAAACAAGCGCCGTCAGATCATTAAACTGTTTGCTGAACAACTTCTTATAATGTTAAGAAAATACTATAATGCTTAAAATACGTTTGCTTAACTAAATTTAAACCCTTTGCTTTGGATTGTGGATTGTAGCTAGAAATAATATTGAAATAACACCATGAGGTCTCAGTTACTCAATCATATCTTTATCAAACAATTTATATTTAGTTATCGCAAAGAATAATAACACAATTTACAACAACTTTAAACAGCAATGTCATACATGGTACAACGCATTGTTCCGTTCTTCATCCTGAGAACAATTCTGCGGTCTCATTATACCCTGGTATTCGGTGACCTTCTAACCCAGAAATGCTTAGCAATGACTGTTCAAGTGTTCACGGCAGAATATCGGATAATGCGATGGCAACTATCCGGGCGGAGTCTGCAAAAAGTCCTACCACGTTACCAAACAACTGCCTCGATGGTCTAGTGGTGAGCATACTCGACTGCAGATTACGAGGTCATGGATTCGACCTCCGAGGTGGGCCAGTAGTATTTCTTCCGTGAAAAAATTCTGTCCTGTCCTGAGTTTGGAAATTGGCGGTGATCTAGCCCCGTGCCTCGAAGAGCACATTAAGTCGTTTGTCCAACGCCTGATTTCTGTCCGGTAGTGGGGAGCTATCGTCCCACCGGATTAAGAAAGTAAGGGAATAGAGAAACCACTTGTGTTCGATATACGCTTACAATATCTCCAGCGAATATGGCTAAATCTCTGACCATAGATTAACAATAAGTCGTCGTTCGCGCTCAGACTATATAGACGCTAGTATGCAATTATGAAAATTGTATAGCGACGAGTCGGGTATGCGAACTTTGACAGAGTATTTATTGCCGCACTTTTGAAGTCGCGTGCGGCCTCTTGGACCTCTAATACTCGTTTGTCTCTGGCCAATTATGTATAACATACTTTATTTCACATTGGCCTAATTTACAGGCAGTTATGAAGAGTCAGTTTATTGATTGATAAAAATTATGAGGGTTCAGACGCGCTTTGCTATTGAAAAGAAGGCCGCAACAAATTCAGCCGGGAAAATCAGTCAGTATGATTATTAGTCTTAAAAATAATTTAATACTGTAATTTGTACTCATAGGTTGCCCGCGGCTTTATCAGAACTAATTTCAGTTTTTCACAAATCCAGTAGGAACTATGAATTTTCCGAGCATAAAAAATAGCCTATAAAATGTTTAATCTATATCCATTCCAAATAAGTTAAATATGCGTAGTAGTAACTTATGGCGTGAAGGAGTAAGAAACATACCATTCCAAATCTCCGACTTCATAATATTAGTAATAAACTTAAATGCCCCTCTAATTGCGAGTGATGTGATCTTATTGAAATTAATTATAATAATTATTTCTCATTTTCTGAATGTGTTCATTACATCTTAACTTGAAATGAATGCCGAATTATCCCAAACATTTCACATTAATTTTCTGTAACGTAATATGATTTCAATATTATAAAATTGAATAGACGAGTATACCCTGGTCCTTTCTCCCCTGAGGGACCTTTTTGGAGCAATGACGGTTCTTGCTACCCTGTGTTGTTAAGCGGAAGGTGTCGAGTTTAATTCCAGGCACACACTAGTTAGAGATTTTAATTTCTCTATTGACTAAGCTCTAGCCTGGTGGGAAGCTTCAGTCATTGCTGCTTACCTTCCTACCAGCCAGTACGTTTTACAAGCGATTAAGCATTCGGATACGATGCCGTGTAGCAACTAATGTTTCTTCAATACGGGGCTAAATTGCAGGCACTTCTTAAGATTTAATTCTGTTATTACTCTACCACCGCGTCTTAAAACAAAATATACCCGAGATGGAGTATAAAATCGGCACACACTTTTTTAAAAAGATATCCATTTTTTTAACTTACTTTTTTAGCTGTATTTCGTAGCCGCGTAGGCACTAGACGATTAGCGCAGTGTAGGCTTACTGCGCTACGTTAGTCTCTGTTGCTACGCGTCCGCTACGAACCTTCTACGAATTACTTGATGTAAAGTGACACTTCAAACTCAGTATAAGTTTGTGTTTCACTCACGCCGCTACAACCCTCTCAAGTGTCAAGTACTTGTGTCAAGTTAATTAACATGTCACTTATCTATTCGTAACTTCGAGTTTGGCGCTTTCATCAACAGATATCTTAATGCCATCTTCAACTAAACTTAAGTAAACTAAACCCAACTTAAGTCAACTAAACTTAAGTCAAGTAAGAACTGTAAGTACCGTACTCATCAGAGATGAACCATCTGCGCATAAAATATAACATGTTAGGGATATGTGTGCTGTTGCTTTAGTCGACAAGGATTAATAAGGTAATCTTTAGATATTTTTTTGTCGTTAAACAACAATCGCTTTTTACAGTAGTTGTAGGGGCCCGTTGCATTTCCAGACAAAATTTTTCGGCATATAATTCTGTTTCTTTTTTTTGCCGATATTGCTTACAATTAAACAAAATAAATACATCTCGGATTACTTTGCCGCAATTTCAAATAACTTTTAAAGTAGTTGACCCGGCAATCGTTGTTTGTCATTCAGGATATTTAGACGAGAAGTTTCATGATAATCGGTCGAGCCGTTTCCGAGGAGTTTGGTAACAAAAATTGGCACGAGAATTTTTTATGTTAGAAAAATTATGATTGATATTATTTTTGAAACAGAACCGCGTGCATTAGCTAGTATAATTGTAATTTCTTAACAAGTTAACGAAAGAACGGTGAAGATCGTTACGCCTCTAACAAATGGTGGCTATTAAAAAGTACTGGGTCCAAAAACAAAGCAAAACCCACCTTATTCGCATTTAGCATAAAGCACAAATTGAATAAGGCAGAAATTTGACGCCTGTAAAGTACCCGATTTGAGTACTGTGCTTTTGACAGTAAAATGTGTGCTCAATTTCAAACGAAATAAGGTATAGAATTGATTGAATACAATTTGTTTAGAATTTTCAATCTTAGGGTTCATTAGTTAAATTGTTTGAGCCATTTATTAGTCTCACTATTGTGTACTAATAAGTGGAGTTTGATTGATAATAAGTTTTGTTTTTTATGTAAAATAAGTTATTTGTGTAATTTTAGTTTCAAGTGCATAAGTTGAGCCACAAGTCTATACGAATATATGACGTCACATCTAAGTATTACAGAAAAACTATAAGTTAGAGTTGCGGTAGGACTCTCCTAGCGGAGTTTGTCCGGGACTCCGGATAGGTACCATCATAGTGTTTATTGAATGGAAGCAGGCGTTATTTTGCGGAAATCCATAATTAGCAGGATAGATTAATTTGTTTTGCTATACTTAATCCGCTACTTGAAAAGATTCTGTATGGTGCAATATGCAGGAACACTGCCCACATGAAACACCACACACAAATTTTCTTCGACGCACGTTTCGTCCTGACACCGGGACATCCTCAGGAGATGTTGATTTCACAATTCGAAATCGTATAGTAGAGCTCGAATTGTGTGTGGTTTTTCATGTGGGCAGTGTTCCTGCATATTGTACCATACAGAATCTTTTCAAGTAGCGGATTATAGCAAAACAAATTAATCTGTCCTGCTAACCATAGTGTTTGTTAATTCTACCGTGGCGCAGTAATGTATAGTCTATTCGTTTAGAATTTGTCATTACAAATACATGCGCACGGTCAGTGTCGTTTGATGTCCTTTGAGAATACCGACGCCGCAACCGGCGGTGTGACAAAATGAAAGCGAATGGACTATATTAGGAACTGTGTTTCCTGAGTTTAGCGCATTCAAAAAAACAAACAAACTCTTCAGCTTTATAGTATTAATATAATAATAAAGTATAGATTTGAATTGCGTTCCATATAAAAAAGTCAAACTTATATATTTTGACGACCGAATGGCGTAGTGGTAGCGAACCCGCCATCTGCGCCGGAGGTCGTGGTTTCGATTCCCACTACTGGTAAATGTTTGTGTGATGAGCATGAATGATTTCCAGTGTCTGGGTGTTTTTCAATTATATTTATGTATATTAGGATGTATGGGTCTGGGTGTTTTTCAATTATATTTATGTATATTTATCAGTTATCTAGTACCTATAACACAAGCTATCCCTTACTTTGGGGCTAGATTGCGATGTGTAAAATGTCCCGTATATATATTTATTTATTTTTTAGAGACACTGCTTTGGGGCTAAGCAACAGCCAAGAGCCAGTATTATTCAAACTCCATAAAATTGAAAACTCCAGATTTTTCCTATTTGATTTCGAAGTTAACGGCCTACAAGCCGTATTTAGGTGATTTTGAATGAAGTTTTATGCAAAAACTATGAAGACAATTACTTTCAAATTTGCACGTCATGTATTTTGGGTCTTTAATCTAAAATCGCTAAGAAGCAGAAACACGATTGGATAAAATTTTCTCGATAGAAAGTTCTCCCAAAAGTTGCTCCAAAATCTCAGTTTTTTCTATATTTTATCGGAAACTACAATGGATGTAATTGTAATTTTTGTTTTAATGTATCGGTAATAATAATATCCTAAAACGCTTAGAACAGATTTTTGATAACTGGCTTAGTTTTTGAGTAATTAGGTAAAACGTCGTTTTTCTGCTATATTCTTCCGCGACGCTGCATGTCGCACCTACCAAATCTCCGTGAGAGTGAGAAAGACAAAAATAAATTCAATAAATCCCCTTAACAGACAAAAAGCGCATCGGCGTGTAGCTTTATGAGCTCATTTTTCAATATTTGCCGAACAGGGGCGGGAACAAAGCCTTTGAGAACATCATATTATCGATAGAGACGATATTATGATCCCGATAGATCATGCAAATAAGATGCTTTGATGAAATTCCTCTTCTAATCACGACTATGTGAAGTACGAGGACGCTGTCACACTAATAATATAAAGGCAAAACTTTGCATGTGTTTGTAACTCCTACACGTTACAACTACTAAACCGATTTGGCTGAAATTTGGAGTGGATGGTAGGTTAAACGCAGGATAAACACATGTGTTAATTGTATTTTGAAAAGATGAATATGTGAAAAATCGAAATGAAGCCGAGAGAAAAACTTTTTATCTACCTAATTAAAGAAGATCGATTTTGGCAAGTATCTACTAAGCTTCGCTCGTTGCTACTTCAGTGGAAATGTACCATTAGTATTTTTACTCAATACAAATTATTTTTTGACTGCAAACTCACATGATGGTAAGTGAACATGCCGCTGAAGGTGTTATCATACTCACTCAGAAAGGATTAACATGCCGCTAATGCTTACTACACAGCATCGCACTGGAATGCTAAATCGCGTGGCGGTACGTCGTTGCCTATAGGGTCGTAAACAGTCGTGGCCTAAGCCTCCTACCAAACCAGAACTTAGCCAATTTAGAAGAAGAAGAGATTGTTATAAGCAAGATGCACAGAAACTGAAACAAACAAAATAATACTGGTAAGTATGCAAAAGCGACCTTATCGCTGCAAGCAATCTCTTCCAGGCAACCTTTGGCTACAGGAAAGTAAAACGGAAAAGTTGGGATAGGGGTGGTAGTGGGCTAGGAATAGTAGGATCTACTATCGTACTATCCTTGTGCTCCAATGAACGTGAAAGCGAAACTCTCATCACGGAAAGCTTACTAAACATTCAAAATTATTTAAAAGTTAACCATCTGGAAATTAATCTAAAAAAAACCAAAATCATACAGTTCCGGCCACATCAAAAGAAACCGCTCGACCTCAAGCGACTCAAGACTCAACTGGACTCAAGCGACCAACACGAACCTAGAGGAAGTGGACCGGTTCACACTACTGGGTATCACCATTGACTCCCACATGAATTGGAAGAGCCACGTGGAAATCCTAAGCGCAAAGCTTTCGAGATTCATATATGCCTTTAGCATCCTTAAAGCCAGCACGAACTATGAGACCGCGCTCACCGCCTATTACGGTTACGCATACGCATGGCTCCGTTATGGCATCGTTTTATGGGGTGAAAGTACAAATGCGGAAGACATCTTTATCCTGCAAAAAAAATGCGTACGAATCTTAGCTAATATAAAACCCCGCGAAAGTTGTAGGCCGCACTTTTTAAGCAAAAAAATTTTAACCCTTCCGTGCATATATATTCTTGAAACGGCTCTATTCGTTAGGAAGCATAACCACCTTTACAACATCGCGAAAGATATTACTACACACGACAAAAATTTGCGCAACCAGGACAAACTACTGCTACCACACTACAAACTCGCCCTATCAAGCCGCGGTCCTTACTTCCGATCGATTATGATCTATAATAAACTCCCTCAAATAATAAAAGATGAGAAGCGGGACCATTTATTCAAAGACAAGCTCAAGAAATGGTTAATCCAAAAAAGCTTCTACGAAGTGAGAGAGCTATATAACTAGAGAGAAAGAAAGAAAGAAAGAAAGTATTTATTTCTTAGTATGCCACACACCACACAACGTACACACTTATGTACTAGAACGATGCCTGAAGCTTCCCCCACCTGGGCAAATTGAAACCAATAATATTACCCAAGGGACGGAAGCACCAGGCACCGCTTGTCATGTGTGGCGCACCCTCAATCACCGAGAGCAAGACCTCAATGTCGCGACACTCAGAAATAATAATAACTAAGGACTGTACTAGCTATCTCTTACCCCTTTGACTTTGCTTAGTTGCTTTTTAATATTTTATATTTACATTTTTTTTTTTTTTACTATTATATTTAAGGCCATTTTAGTTTGACATTGTTTAAAATTATTTTTGACATTTTAATTTATTCTGTAATTAGCCGTTATCAAAAATTTATTAGTAAATATTTTAATTCTAAATGTAATAAATAACATATTAAGGGGAAAATAATAATTATTATGTGAAATTGCAATGTCCTGACAGGGCGTCTGTGCACGCTTGTGCTATGTAAGTAAGTTCTAGCAGAAATTGTAAGCATGTACATGAAGCAATTTAAATAAATAAAGAATCTACACTAATATTATAAAGAGGAAAGATTTGTATTTTTGGATTTTTAGATTTTTGTATTTTTGTATGTAACGAATAAACTCAAAAAGTACTGGACCGATTTTGATAATTCTTTTTTCATTAGAAAGCTACATTATCACTGAGTAACATAGGCTATATTTAGTACTAGATTACTATAGAAATCTTTAGAAATTCCTATTAAAACCAACCGAAGGTGTAAAAAAATTAGCCATAAAATGTCTTTCATCGCATACGCTGCGAAGAGTATTAATGATAGGACAAAAAAATGTTCTACAATATTATAGAATATATCAATATCTACAAAAAACTTCGCGAGACCATGTGTCTAACTATTGTAGTTACGTCACTATAACTACTTTTTTACATTTAACAAATTGATAGAAATGCCGATCAAAATCAGACCGTGTTATCCATACCATTTATAAATTTTTATCCAAATAAATAATTTAATATTCAAGACTGTCTCAATACCTGATGATTACTTTTTGAATTATTGAAATCGGACATTCCATTCAAAAGATATCATGAAATTAAAATATAAACTGCGATAAAAAGCGCATCGAGTAACTAACTCTTCGTGATCCGCGCGGTCGGCTCCTTACGCAGTGGACGCAAGCGACATTGAATATTTCGAGTTTCTTTAAACACATTTTTATGCTTCGTAAGAAATTAAAGCCCTCCCAATATGTGTAATGGTACAAGACTATTGATCAAAGAATTAAGAGATAATGTGATTGTAGCAACTATCATTACGGGTTCCGCGGCCGGTCAGCTCGCACATGTTCCGCGGATCCCGATGATACCAACTGATTTGCCCATATATTTTAAAAGGTTGCAGTTCCCTTTAAAAATATCCTTTGCCCTAACAATAAATAAATCCCAGGGACAAACTTTTTCCATAGTTGGTATCGACTTATGGAAAGAGTGCTTTTCCCACGGGCAATTGTATGTGGCACTTTCTCGAGTAGGATCTCCTGAAAATCGATACTTTTGTTGCCACCTACAAATACCACAGCCAACGTTGTGAATGTGTACAGGGAGGCTTTAAAATAAGCATACAATTTTTTTAAATTTAGTGATTCATAGTCGTTTTAATTAGCATGCTTATAACTTAAATATCTGTACCTTTTTATGTCTACCCGTGCGAAGCCGGGACGGGCCGCTAGTAAAGAATAAAGGATAAGAAGAAAAAATAAAATTCTAATGTGGCCCGAATGCCGGGAATCGATTCCGGGACTTCCCACTCAAAGTCGCTAAGGAGTGCAGTAGAGTAGAGAGTGTTGTCAATGTAGTATGGTGTAATTGATTAAACATATAAAGGATCAGCACTTAGTGACGTCACGGATGTATTTTTAGGCTCCGCCCTGAAGCATCATTTTAATTTGTCAAAACTGTAAAATGGCGCTAATGCAAGCGACCGGCAGTGCTACGTGCTGACAGCGGTACCGAAATGACATGGGCGGTAACGGCGCGCGACGCCATTTTTGAGAAATTTTTGGCTTCAACATACGTCACATATTTCCCGTCCTCTTAGCGTAGCGTATTCTGTCATTGGTATTAGGTATTACAACCTATCATAATTGTAACAGATATCGTCACAGGCTATTGATGCGGGATCAACCGGCGGACACACGGACAGGACAAGCGTGTCACATGATCGATGACGTATGGAGGGGAGGGCCCTTGCAAAGCCGGCTGGGCTTACGTATTGTGTGAAATGTACCTACACTTCTTAGTAGAGAGATGTGTATAATACTAGCTGTTGCCCACGGCTTCACCCGTATGAATTTCGGTTTTTACATAATCCGTTAAAATGAGCCATGCATGTCGCGGTCTTTTTTCTAGAACTTTTAAAGGAACCAATTCCGATATGAATGATTGAAACGACGAAACTGCAGGAATGGCAGCTACCCAAAAAGAAAAAAAATCCCGTTTTAGCTACAAATTAGCCTTTCTCAAATAATGAACTATCCAAAACAAAAAAACAATTCTGATCAATAGTTCCCGAGATTACCGCGTTCAAATAATTAAATAAACAAACTCCTTAGCTTTATAATATAAGTGTAGATGTATACTCCTTCACGACGCAATTTCTGACTGACTTGGTTGAATTTTGAAATGGACATAGATTTCACTCAGAATCAAATAATATACTACTATGTACTAGAATAGTACTAAAATAGTAGTAGTATATTATTACCATAGTTATCACATAACTATGGTGAAAAAACAATCAGTGCCGCAACAATTTTAGTCCGTAAGAGTCCGTAAGAGTAGATCGTGCAAAGGTCGCAACATGATATTACGTCGTGCAAAGGTCACAAAATATCACAATATGATATTACGTTAAGTTTGCAAATAATTTGACTTAAAAGGAAAAAGATTACTTAAACATTGCACACAAAAGGCGTTGATCAAACAACTAATAATACACTGCCATTTTTGGGAAAACAAAAGAAACCTTCTAAGTAATGGATGAAAGAAACTGGCGCAAAGCAAACGCGCTGAGTTCTGTAAAAAATTAACAAGTATGTAAAGAGGATGTTTCCTTTATTACATTTTTTATAAACATTATTTTTATTAGATGGCAGGAATCTTTTTGCAAAATCCATCCATCGAAATATTAAAGCATATGAGTAAAAATACTTTGTTTAAGGCATGTATGTTTTATACTAAGGAAATAGTTTTAATTCCCTGGAATTATTAAAATTTTAATTAATATAATTTAATTAATTAATTAATTATTGAAATTTTTTAATCTTTGAAACTATATAGGTACCTATCTGTGAAAATATCGTTTATTATTCCTCCTAATTACATAAAAAGTCTTCGTAACTAATCAACTTAAATTATTGTTTGTAGTAAGTACCTATGTACAGTGCAATAATTTTCATACAAAAAAATATACCTTGGGGTTTGAAAAATTATGAAAAAATATACACCCGTACCACCTACAAGAAACCTCGTGATATGGGCATCCGAACGATTTACGTAAACCTTTTTCGTACAAGCAAACAGTAGCGCCCATCTCTCAAAATTCTATAGGTGACTGCTGAGCAAACTACAGCGTGGCCTTACTGTTGGTGGCAAAACCAGCATTTTTGGCACCAATAAACTGGCGAGGTTTTTTCGCGCCGTTCGCCCTGTCCAGGGTATATATCTATTACACCCACACAAACCTAGTATGTAACTCCAGGTAACCATTTAAATGCCTTTTAGGTGGAAGGTATTCAAAAAAAAACGGGTAGAAGTTAGCGCCGTAGCAATATGCATTTAAAACAAAACCACGTCCACACAATCAATTCACCGCGAGCGTTAGGCTGTTTACACAATGGTACTGATTTCCATACAAATTGCACGCGCAGGTGCTCAACTACAACAATATGAAATTTAATTAAACTGGATATGAAGCAACCAATTTAATAAAAATTATAATGCATGTCTTTAAAAAAATTAAATATTACTATAATCATCACTTATTTCACGCACATAATACTTACATTTGAATTAAATATACGCCAAAAAGTTAAGCGTTTCAAATAAACCTCGTCCCTTTTTGAAACAGTGAACACCCTCCTCAAATCTGAAGACATAACTGTCACTGTAGAGCCAGCAAATTACGTACAAATTAAAAAATGCCTACAACCAATTACAATAAATGACATAATGTTAAGCACAGCACACAATGGTATAGCAATTTCCATACAAATTAAAATCCTTCAGCAAATATTCCATACAAATTAAATTTTGCTTCGGCGAATATTACAAGAGACCATTGCGATGAGAGTGCTACAGTGAATTCATTAATTTTTTTATTTACTTTATTTTTTCTTTGTTGTTATTATTAGAATGCCGTACGTGACTTTGGCTTGGAGTTTTTTATTTAGTCTCCTTTGAGAATAGTTATTATTAACGTGTAGCCTATCACGAAATTTTTTGGAAATCTCTTAGGCATACAAGTTTGCGGATACGATGTCGTTTTCAAGTCTAAAACTGACTGTAAAAATGTATGTGCATATGTGCATACGAATTTGGAGCCTGCAATACTAATTGACCACTGGACTATCATCGTTATTAAATGAAAAAGTACTGGGTAATGGATATTAAAGGATCAGGCAATCATTTATTTTTCCTCAATTGGAACTGTCTGAAGGGTGTCGATTTTTTAATTTGAGTGAACGAGATACGTCCTTCACCGGTAATTTACGGCCCAGCTCTCAACCTGTGGCCCGTCGGACCGCGGCCGGGTTCGGCCCGGCGTGGACATCTTGATTCATTTTGCGCAGATTTACACCTGCTATACATTAAACAGGTTGTGTTTAATTAGAACCTTAATTAAATATTTGAACAGTTGCAAGACGTATTTGTGGGGCTTTTGGACGATGTTTAAAACCAAATAGGTACACGTAATTTTACAGTATATATTTTGTTAATTAAATATTTATTATTTATTTATATATAAAAAAGGCAATAAAGAGACGACACGTATTGTAAGGAGGTTCCTCTTTAGGGAGCCCTGACTGAAAAATGTTGCCAATAGGCACGGTTATTTTTATAAAAACAGTATGTTTAAATGTGTTTTCTAAAAAATATAATAAGTAAATAATCATCATTGGATTCTATTAATGGATTCATTATTTAATGTACATTCTCTAATAGATAACTGTCAGAATACAAAAATTAATTACCGTTCGAAGTGAAAACTTTTCGCACAAGTTAAATGAAGGCTCGGGTTCCAGGAATCACCCTCGCTTGATTTCGTTCAAGATTATGAATTTTATTCAACTTCATTTTCGCCTAATTTATTTTTATAACTAACTGAGACACGTGTAATATGTTAATATGTAATATGTGTTGTATATATGTTTATAGATTGACACCAGGAATAACAATTTCTTTTAAATACCTAACTTTCATGATGCATAAATGGTATGCTCGTATGAGGAATTGTACCCCCCTTAACTTGTATGACATTTAACAACATACTGCCTTGCGTCAATCTAGGAAGCGTGATTGATAAGTTTTCACACAAATTATACATACAACAAATGAGTTGCGTGGTATTCAAAAACAAACCCGCTGTTCGGCTTTATAGTATTTCAATAATTTCGGAATACAAATATCACAGAGAAAATATTTTTTGAAAATTTGTATGGTATTGTATGGTGTAATACAGTCTCATTCTATTTTGCGAAAATATCGATTACCTATTTTTAACCCCCGACGCAAAAGGGGTGTTATAAGTTTAACGTGTCTGTGTATCTGTGTATCTGTGTTTCTGTCTGTGGTATCGTAGCGCCCAAACGGATGGACCGATTTTCATGAAGTTTATTTTGTGTCATAGATAATTTTATCCCGAGTGTTCTTATAATGGCAATAACTAACCAAACAAATGAGACGTGTTTTAACAATATAGGAACCCAGTAATTCATAATTCAAAAGCTTACCACTGGAGCAACAAGGCTTTGGTGGCTGGTATGGTACCTATAGTTTCAATTAGTGGTCGGTATATTAAATGTAGTAAATGCAAATCAAACAAGCGCGCGTGCTGCGCCTCGCCGCCACAGACTCTACGGTGGAGATAATTTATGTTGTGACACACACACTTACATACCCACTGTAAGCGATTAAAGCTGCTACTACTTCGTCATTAAAATATCCTACGAAATTAAAATCACACTAATATTATAAAGGCGAAAGTTTGTGTGTATCTTTGTTACTTTACGTCGCAACTATACTGAACCGATTTGGCTGAAATTCGGAACATAGCTATTACCAGGATTAACATAGGTTACTTCTTATCCCGGAAAATCCAGAATTCCCGTGGGTTATTTAAAATCCTTAAAAGTAGGACTGGACAAAGGTTGGACTAGGAAGCAGGAACAGGAAATTCACGTTGCCCTCGGGTTTTTTGAAACACCGAACTTCACGATGGCGGAGCCGCGGGAAAAATCTTATCGATCCTAGTTTCTTTTGATTGAGCTTTTAATAAAATAATTGTGAAGATCTGTAGACACATCTAGTACAAACTTAAAAGTTGTGGTATTAAATAAAGTAGGTAGGTATACTATATTCTGTTAGTTATAAAAACTTCCTTCAGACAGATGTTTTGATTTGAAGATAAGTTCGATTTTTTTAACTTTTTAAAAAATAAATGTACCTAACCACAGTTAAGAATAATGCGAAAAATCTTTCCCACAGGTATCGGGGGCTGTAAGGCCCTCTTCTCAATCATTATCATTTGTTATCTTGCATATCATTATATATCTATTGACAATTAGGCGAGTTTTAAATATTTCGTACGCCTCTCTTTTAAAAAGGCATGAAACAAATCAAACCAAAAAACCCTCGGCGGTCGAAATCAAGATAAATGGGGGCGTTTGCAAATGAGTCTGAAATTGAAATTTTTAATTTTCACTCGACACCAGACCGCTCGTCTAAAATGCTGCGGTCGGTAAGGTTTGAGTCTCAGTGAAAAGCCAATCCATCTAAAAAAAGTGATCAACTTTCACAAATTATTAGCTGTTTGGCCCGGCAAACGTTGTTTTGCCACCAGGGATACAAAAAATATAGTTTACCACCTACTCTCAGCCCTACGGAACATACACAGAAGATTTCATAACAATCGGTCCAAGTCGTTTCGGAGGAGTTTGGTACCAAAAATTGGCACGAGAAAGAAGATTATTTGCCTGGTGGGAGGACTGGGAGGGGAGGTATCGGCTGTGGCTAGTTACCACCCTACCATTAAAAATCCACTGTCAAGCGATTAAGCGTTCAAGCACGATGCTGTGTAGAAACCGTACGGAGCTGCTTACCCTTTCAAGTTAATACGCAAAAAACGCTCAGAACTTTTTTAGTTTTTTTAGTAATTAGGTAAAACGTCGTTTTTCCGAAATACATATTCTTCCGCAACGCTGCATGTCGCACCCACTAACGTATTTGTGAGAGTGAAAGGATGAAAATAAAATCAGTGAAACCTCTTAATCAGAGTCAGGACGTCCTATAGTCTGCAGGATAGGATAGTTAACAGCGTAGAAGCCGTATTTAAACGATTTTGAATGAAGTAAAAAGTCGTTTTTCTGTTATATTCTTCCGCGACGCCGCATGTCACACCTACGAACGTATCCGTGAGAGTGAGAAAGACAAAAATAAATTCAATAAATCCCCATAAAGGATAAATGGAAATCATCAAATTTTCGCAAAGCGTGTGGCGCGTAGTAACTGGTACAAATGTTTACATGTTTCAAGAGCGTTTCCCACAGAACGGTATTCGTTTGACCGCGGCGCGTGTGTGGACGCCCGTCGCACAAATCGATGTTTATTTTACACGTGAAGCCGGTAATGACTGGAGTAAACAATAAACACACGACACGTGCGTACAGACCCACAGGTGGACACTTATACCTACATAATATACCTATGAATTCCCACAGAGTACAAGAAATAAATCAAATCAAATCAAATTTTCTCTATTGCGAATTCGATAAAACATCAGATTCTATACCTTTCGGCATGCAATATCATATCATTAAAACTAAAACCAATTACAAAAATAGATTGTTGTACCAAAAGATACCGAAAACAACTCAGTGGGTAAAAAACTGTGGACCTATGTGTGTGAGAATATTTAAAGCACTACCTAGAATCTAACTATGATTCTGTCATCACTGACATTAAACAAATTTAAGTTGGCTCCTGCAAAAAGCATTCTTTTCCAATCTTCTTCTTTTAGTGCCGTCTCCTATCGAAGGTTGGCAACCATCATAGCGATTTCAACCTTGGATACCGCTGCTCTGAATAGGCTACGGGTGCTCTTCCCAAACAATTGGCGTAAGTTTCGAAGCCCAGATATTCTTCTGCGACCAGGCCTCCTCCTACCTGCCACCTTCCCTTGCATGATTAATTGAAGGAGCTCATATTTCTTGGTATTACGCATCACATGACCGAAATATTCTAGTTTTCTCCTCTTTATAGTATTAAGCACTTCAAGAAATTTCCCCATTCTCTGGAGCACAGCGCTGTTTCGAATGCGCTGTTTCTTTTCCAATACTTAAGTAATAATTATTTGACACGCCAATATTGACGCGCATTCATTGAATCACTTAATTAGATGAAATCCGGGCCTACTAACGGCCCGGATTTAATCTTAGAACGAAAAATTTCATAGCTAACCACGCTGGTTACTTAACCAGCGTGGTTAGCTATGAAATTGCCAGACTTCGCACACCTTTGAAAATATTAGAGGGCTCAGATTTCCTAGTTAAAGGGCATGCCTGGGCTCGAACCTTGTACCTACGGAGTCTAAATAATTTAAAACCTCTATAGCTTTGTTAACCTGTCTCATCTTTTAATGTACTCTAGTATAGACAGATATCAGACATTTTTCCGTCGTTACAATAGCGACAACTATAAAGCCGTGTACATACGAGACACATAAGCCGCGCGTGTTTACGACGCGTATCGTATCGTATCGTCGCTGTTTTACGACGCGTATCGCTTATCCGCGCTATCGCATTTACTGCCGCGTTTACGGGCACTTGTTCTATCTCAAACGAAGAAGCTTTCAAGTAAACCAACATGTTGCTTTATTTTTAATAATACTCTCACCAGTCAATTCTCAAATCATAACTTTCATAATTTGGTGACTTTCTCTATTTGCTCTGTAATTGGCTTATACGAAATTAGGCATTTTGATATGAGTTGTGCCATAAGCTTTTCTAAAAACTACACGGACCTAGGAACCAAATAAGGACAGGCACCAACTACAAAATTAGAGTGACTATTTTTAATCTGTCAAGTGTCGCATAAGATGGTGTCACCTAGGGTACGTCACTCAGTAGGTACATGAACAATATGACAACAAATCTTGGCGCTCTTAATGGCGCCGCATGTCAGGCAAGCTTAGGCTAAATGAATGAACATTTACAGCTAGCGCCATCAATGGACAATCACTGACATGCGGCTGTCAATAGATGGCGCTGGCTGTAAATGTATGGAGACACTCGATTCATTTGTGCGATGCGAATCGACTCGAAATTAGTACAAAAACCTGTACCTTCTGAAATAGATACAACTCTGTGACGACTGTGACGAAAAAAATTGGTTGTCTGTAAAGTCGGTTTACTGACGATAGTTGAACGTGACAACGTCTTCTTTGGCGCTCGTTCCGCGCTCGCGAGGTAACGCCGGTAACACCGCATGAGCGACGTAACGCCGGATGAGTCATGTTTTTTCGTGCGTGCAACCGGCTCTATCGAATTATAAGACGTTGTCACGTCAAAACCTGTACCTACTGAAATAGGTACAACTCTGTGACGAAAACCTGTACCTTCTGAAATAGGTACAACTCTGTGACGAAAACCTGTACCTTCTGAAATAGGTACAACTCTGTGACGAAAACCTGTACCTTCTGAAATAGGTACAACTCTGTGACGAAAACCTGTACCTTCTGAAATAGGTACAACTCTGTGACGAAAACAGCAATGCAGCGATTTTTGCGGCTGTGTGTCAAAGGTCTTATCCGATTAATTAACTAGGGTTGTCAAACAAGAAGCGAGACAGAGGCAAAGTAGTCGCCGCCTTTCATGCGTCATTTATACTTGTGCCTCACTTTTAATCTCCGGTAATGAAGTGGCGCTTTGAGGCGCTCACTCGTTCACTCACTCACTCACTCCTTCGGAGACAAAGCCAAGAGAACTAATGAAGCGACTTCCGCGTCCCTGTGTACCGACAAACTGCATGAACAGTTTTTTAATAGGCACAAAGTTACAACATTGAAGACATTCATTTCCAAGTACAAAAATTTAGTTCGAAGTTTAAGAGTTATTATTTTTATTGCAGTCAACATTTCACAAGATTTCTGATATATTTAAACTGATTTTGGTCCATATACGCAAGCGGCCGTATGGCATTTAGTGCGGTCATACCACTAGCTTAGCTTTAATGACTATTGCCTACACCTACAGGCATGGTTACTTGCAGTATCTTCTATTTCACAAGTTGAAATATTAGAAAAAACCGGCTTTGTACGTATTTGAATTGTGAATTTTTGTTACTAGAAATATGATTTTTTAATGTGTGTACTTAAATGTTCAAAAAAACAATTATATTAATACCATAATATTCAGTTAAGTTTTCTATAAACTGTTTCATTTTTAAAACTACAAAAATTATAAATTGTTCAATTTGAGGTTCCAAGAAATGAAAAGTGATGTTTTAAACGTCTATTTCTCCACCAATCACAAGTCATTAGCAACAAGTACCTGCAGGCCCCCGTCTATCGCAACTCAGCGGTAATGCTATCAGCGGACCTCATCCCGAGCTCATTATACCTCATTACGAGCTTTCCGAGTACCTAGAACGGTGTATCCGGTATACGAGTTACGACGGACTAACTACTTGAATATTTGTGCAATCGACATTTTTACTACCTCTGTGAAATCACAACGTAAAAATTCTGCTACAGAAAATAACATTTAAAAATATTGTATTTTCTTATAAACTCAAACAAAGTTATGAAGACGCTGTGAAACACGCATGTTGTGGTTGCATTAAGTAGGTTGCAGTCTCGATACTTAAATTAGCCAAAAGTCCTGTTACTGTATGCTATAAGATTGTAACGACTTCACCGCAACCGTATGTTCGAATTTTGGAAGACTACAGGACTACTTAGGAATTCAACAGAGTCCGTACGACGTACGTTTTCTAACTCCCTACTAACTCCCTACTAACAAAAGAGAGTTGATATGCGCATCGAAAATCCAACAACTTATACTAGTAGTGATACTAGCTACATACATACATAATTACTGTTGGACGCTACTCCGCCGGTAAAAATTTCGGTTTTTCACAAATCCCGCGAGAATCATTGATTTTTTCCGTGATAAAAATTAGCCTATGTCACTCTACGCGCTTTCAACTGACTGTGAAAAAAATTGGTTAAGTGCGAGTCGGGCTCGCGCACTTAGGGTTCCGTATCTACAAACCAACCGAAACACCTTAAATAAAAAAATTGACCCCAAATTTCGCTTCCTCCCCTTCCCCCTTAAATGTATGATTTTTCCACTTTAAAATGTGAATTTCGGAAATCCTGTTCTTAGTGCACCTTCATGACCTAATATCAACCTAGCAGACTTTTAGTTTTTTCGTAATAGCTGGAACAACGAAGAAAATTTTACTTTTGTATGGAAAAATCCTTTAAATGGTTAATAACAAAAAAAACTACTTAATAGATCTCGTTCAAACTAATTGTCAATTGAAGTTTGCATGGCTTTGATAAAAAAAATTTTTTGAGTTTCAGTTCTTTATTATTATTTTTTTATTTTTGGGTGAAAATCTTAATGCGGTTTACGGAATACACTTACTTACCAAGTTAAAGCAAGTTTAAGTTGTTTGTTTTTAAGTTATAAGCAAGAGTAGTGGACTCGCCAGTTAGACGTAATGTTATTAGAGCTCATTCCGCTCTCATTAGCCCCTATTCCGTAACCACATTCCACCGCTACACAACGTTTAACTTCTAAGTTGTACTAACTTTCTGTTTGTCCGTTGAATAGTTTTTAAATAAATTTCAAAAGCTTGCAATTTTATCGCAGAAGTATACTTAAATGATAAACAATAATCTCATAATAGTAATACGGAAGTCTAATAATATTAAGATTTATTTAATCTTTTTTTTCCAAAAAAAAAAGATTAAATAAATCTTAATCTGAATCTAAGCATCAACTAGCTCTCTAGTTCCTGTTGCGTCCTTGTGATCCTGTGAGAGTTATAAATCCTTCCTTTTTCCTTGTGTACATCTTAAATTTCACGTCTGAGGCGATGGTGAATCAGTGAGGACTTCTTTATTTTTTCACACAGGCCTAACTTACAGGCTCCAAGTCCAAACGTCCAAAGTACAAAACTCTACCGTCTAGTTCGGATAGAAGGCTCCTAGAAGAACTAATACGAAACTCGGTATTTGCACTTTCAAAATATCATTATATTTGTCACAATTATTGTTCTTGCTAAATATGGCAGTAAATTACATGATTTTCATGATATAATATATTATCGGTTTAGAGCACGAAAAGTGAAAATTTTAATCACAACTTTTCAAATAGTTGATATATTAGTGGGTAGTGAGTATGGTGAAATGGTACCGCCCGAGCAGTTTTCAATGAAGGCCCAACATTCACAGCTCGACTGTAATGAGAAAAGTTGTCAGTGGGAGGCTGGCATTCAGTCAGTTTGTTAGTTTGCTTGCGCCCACTTACCTCATTATTCATGAGACTCTTTGTAACTTTTGATACTGGGTGCGATCAGAAATATCACAAAAATATGTATTAAAAAAATGGTAAATTCTTTCAAAAAACCAACTTCAAATTCCACTACAAAGAGTGAAATAATTTTTAATGTACACCAATTCCAAGTCGGGCAATGTTTCCTTCGATCACGAAATAGTCCTTCGTATTATACAACTTGATGTGCGAAGAAACAACAAAATTATCGACAATACGAAGTACTATTACTGATTGAACGAAACATTGCCCGACTTCGAATTGGTGTACATTAAAATTATTTCACCTCTTTGTAGTGGCATTTGAAGTTGGTTTTTGGAAAGAATTTTCTATTTTTTTAATTCGTAGTAGTTCCTGAGATTAGCTGTTCAAGAACTTAAGAAATCGATTTTATCCAACTAAAGTCACTATCACACTTCACACTATCACACTTCACACTAATATTATAAAAGTGAAAGTTTGTGTGTATGTGTGCGTGCGTATGTGTGTAAGTGTGTATGTTTAATACACCTTCACGCCGCAATTACTGAACCGATTTAGCTGAAATTTGGAATATAGATAGCTTATAACCCGGATTAAAATATAAGCTACTTTTTATCCCGGGAAAATCCATAGTTCCCATGGGATATTTAAAAAACCCTAATTTTCAACAGTAATCTATAGCTACAGCTATAGGTAGATTACTTTGACAATATTTCCTGGAAGTAGGTGTAAAAGGTCATTGAAAAGGAAATTCAATTTTTTCTCGGGATTAGTAAAAAATCGAATTTCACGCGGGCGGAGCCGCGGGCAAAAGCTAGTCTTCATATAATTTTTTTCTTTCGCACCGCCATCCATTGCTCGCTCAGCATCGCCGTCGATCGGAGATCAGCGTGATTAATGACACAATGAACGGGTGACAGCGACCTCAGTGTCGGGCAACTTTAAATTACAAACTGTCACTGGTAGGTTATGTTTAACCCCGATTAAACCCTTTTCCATGACGTCATACGAGTAGGTACTTAGGTACTTCAATTAATTGACCGAGCGAGGCAAGGCTTGAGTTTATTTGTATTAATATAAATTAGCATTAGTATGCCTATTATTTTTATATTTTCTATCTATAATGGACTCATAATATCTTAATGAGTTAAGTGGGATGGGTACCATGCGGTAACGCAAATTCAAATTTTATTTAGTTTTTCGTTAAAAGTGGGCTAGGTATTCATCGTAGGCTTATGACAATGAGTTTTGCGGGCACAAAATTTATACATCTACATATTTTTAATAAAAACCCTGCTCAACGATACTCATTTACTTAATATTTGTTCCCGAAATCTGGAAAACCGCAAAAAAATATTTTTCGGGGTGAATGTTTCGGGAGCAAAGTTTTTCTTAAAAACATGTAAGTAGATGCATAAATATTATGCCCGCAAAATGCATCGCCATAAACCTACAATGTGTAATTAGTCTAATCTTTGCAAAAAACTAAAAACTTGAACTTGATACTATTGAATTTCGCGAGCTGTTAGGGCCGAAACACCTTAGTAACCATTAGTAAACTAACAGAAGGCGCTCGCGGTTTTACTGGCGTCCGTCGCATCTGTTTTATTCCCATAGGGGTTGATTTTCAAAAATCTTTCCATAACTATTGTTTAGCCAAAGTCGTCTTATTCAATTAATCAATCTTTCCTTTTATGTAACTACCTGTATATAGATTATATTACTAGTATTTTATATTATTGAAGACCAAATTGAGAAAATTCCCGATTTTCTTAGTATTTTTTTTATTTCGTAATTTCCGTTCGATTGAACGGTTATTGAAAAACAATATTTTATAGACCGGAGACGGTTGCGAGTGTGGTCCATTATTGCTTTAAGGATTACAAAGGCCGCCGCCGACGGCTCCCACCGCGGCCCTGACAGTTGACAGCTGACAGCGGCGACGCGACAGCCCTATCAGGCTTTGACGTCTCATACTTCACTCACCGCTTTTCAGTGTGTATACATCTACACTAATATTATAAAGAGGAAAGATTTGTATTTTTGGATTTTTGTATGTAACGAATAAACTCAAAAAGTACTGGACCGATTTTAATGATTCTTTTTTCATTAGAAAGCTACATTATCACTGAGTAACATAGGCTATATTAAGTACTAGATTACTATAGAAATCTTTAGAAATTCCTATTAAAACCAACCGAAGGTGTAAAAAAATAAGCCATAAAATGTCTTTCATCGTATACGCTGCGAAGAGTATTAATCATAGGACAGAAAAATCTTCGACAATATTATAGAATATATCAATATCTACAAAAAACTTCGCGAGACCATGTGTCTAATTATTGTAGTTACGTCACTATAACTACTTTTGTACATTTAACAAATTGATAGAAATGCCGATCAAAATCAGACCGTGTTAACCATGCCATTTATAAATTTTTATCCAAACAAATAATTTAATATTCAAGACTGTCTCAATACCTGATGATTACTTTTTGAATTATAGAAATCAGACATTCCATTCAAAAGATATCATGAAATTAAAATAAAAATACGTGCCGGCGGGGGTCCCGCGGCCGGTTAGCTCGCACATGTTACGCGGATCCCGATGATACCAACTGATTTGCCCATATTATCTTTTAAAAGGTTACAGTTCCTTTTAAAAATATCCTTTGCCCTAACAATAAATAAATCCCAGGGACAAATTCTTTCCATAGTTGGTATCGACTTAAGGAAAGGGTGCTTTTCCCACGGGCAATTGTATGTGGCACTTTCTCGAATAGGATCTCCTGATAATCAATACGTTTTGTTGACACCTACAAATACCACAGCCAACGTTGTGTACAGGGAGGCTTTAAAATAAGCATACAATTTTTTTCTAATTTAGTGATTCATGGTCGTTTTAATTAGCATGCTTATAACTTAAATATCTGTACCTATTCATGTCTATTGTCTACCCGTGTGAAGCCGGGACGGGCCGCTAGTATTTACTAAATTACTATTTCAATGTTTAGTTCCAATCTGGTGCTCATAAGTTTTAGATTTAGTGCGTCAGCCTCAGAGACAACCTTTATTTATATCAAAAACTTTCTTCAATAAACAACTAAAACTATTTTGCTATACCTACTCTAAAATGTCAAATGAATCTTTATGACTGTCCTTTTTTCAAAAACTTTTTACGTAGGTACATGATGCTGTAACGTTTCATCGCGATATACCGGAGCATCGTCAGGAAATGTTGACTCTACAAAGTGTATTCGTTTGTAAAGTAAGAAGTCTGGTAATACGACGCTATCGCTATTTTAAAGTTAAACTTTGTGAAGACAAGAATTATTTATTAATAATCAATGAAATCTCTTCCCGTAGAGAATCGTCTTTAAATCAGGAAACAAAGTCGTCTAAACTTAATCAATACTTAAGTAAGTTAAAACGAATTTGTGTGTAGCTAAAGTCTCATAGAAAAGCTTTGAAATTTAATATTACCAGGCAACAATTGAGCTTGACCTTCCTCAAATATTAATATTATTAGTCATCTCAGCAAATTGATATCGGGGGTACGACATGCCCGTGCAAATGAACGATGTAGTATTCAAATCGACTAATTACTCCGTCTGTACGTCATAGACAAGTATTGTAAGGACTGGCCCGAAGTACGAAACTACTATCATATTATTATCGCTGAACTCACTGATCACAAATAGATTTATAATAGGTCGTCACTCCAAATGTGATCACATATAAGTCATTTAAAATTATTGTAAAAAAGGCGGTAAATTATGTACCTAAATTTTGTTTGTTTATTTTTTATTTGAAATTTTTCGAGGATCATAGCTTTGAAATCAAATACAATTTGAAATGTTATTTATTGCTGAGATAAAAGCAACATCTAGCAATTCTTTAGGATCTACAGTAATACTAACGAAATGCTTAAATGAAAATGCGACCGGGTACGGAGTTCTTAAGCACTTGGTGCCAATTTATTCGTACGCCGGGGCATGGGCCCGTCTCACACAGTATTGTAACAGTTCTACGACGCAGCTAGTGATACTACGAGGGCCGACCCTCGATTGTTATTAATGTAATCCTGTCGGAGTTGGCGGTCTGTAACTGCTGCCGATGTATTGCTCTCACTTGATAAAGCTCTTTATCGCCTCAACCCTGCTACACCCCACGACTAGGTTGAATCGGCTCTGTTACTGGAAAAGGTTTAGTTCAGCCCAAGCGCGACATGGCTTGGCTACACAGTCTTGGGGCCAGAGCCATTTGATATTCTATACATGGTATAAAATTGAACCAAATTCCAAAAACACTAGATTGATCACGTGACGCATCTGATATTATCTAAGTCCTGAGACGCACTGAATCTGATATGGCGTGGCAAATGGCGGGGACTTTGGGGACCCAAAGTGCAGTGTCGACAACGTACTAGAAAGCGTAGTGTTGGTGGACAAAAATAAAAAATCGCTTGGCAGTGCGTCTTTGCTGGTAGGATGGAAATCAAAAGCTTACTTTACAATGTTTCCGATTAGAGCGCTGGCTATAGAATTGTGGAGAAATCCATAC
Source organism: Coenonympha arcania (assembly GCA_036785405.1). NCBI lineage: Eukaryota > Metazoa > Arthropoda > Insecta > Lepidoptera > Nymphalidae > Coenonympha > Coenonympha arcania. The sequence goes on along the minus strand of JAWDAA010000030.1, from coordinate 349,996 downwards.
CGTTAACTTGAAGCGCGTCGACTCGAAATTTGTAAAAAAAAAAATTGGTTGTCTGTAAAGTCGGTTTACGGACGATAGATTTACGTGATAACGTCATAATTGGCCTCTCTATCATTTGTTTTATCGTTGCTGGTGTTCATCAATTTATTAAACGTTATCACGTTAAAACATGTAGGTACTAACTGTGCAGTGCGGATTTATAAATTATCAAATTCCAAATGACTGTTGCCAGAAATCAATCTCGGGACCTCCCGCTCAAATCTAATGCACTACCAATTGCGTATATGAGATCTTCTAAAATGGCCGCTATCATGTATTCGCTTGTAGGTACGCCACTGCCGCTTTCATAGTATCCATGGCCCACCGTAGCATACCCGTAGCACCGTAGCACCGTAGCACGCCCGTGTCGAAAACTTTTTCGGTATAATCTCCCGATATGTACGGATATTAATCGCTCACCGCTCGTCGCTCGCCGGACCTACTCGTACTAACTTCCTCGGATTACTCCGGAATTCAGCCTGAACGCTTTTTAACTTGTTTTGTTTCGCGCAACTTTCAGCTCTTTTCAGCTGTTGATTCACGAACATAATGAGGGGATTACGTCGTTACAGGTTGTTTCGGCAAAAACTCGCGTTTTGTGGTTTTTCTGGTTAGTTATGAATGAAGTTTGTTCCTTGGAAATGTTTCTGTATAATGTTTTGAGGACTTTTAATGCAATAGGTTTAGGTGCCCAATTAAATCGTACTTGAACAGTAAAATCAGCTTGGAGACGTTTTTGCGTTTGTTTAAAATGTAATACAATTGTGTAGTTCTAGTGTACCTATTATATTATGAAAAAAATAATAAGCGTCAAGTACTCTATATGATATATTGAGCGAGAGCTTTATATGTTGACCCAATAGGGACCAAAATGAAAACATTAAAATAAATGTTGATATTTTCCATTATGTTTACTTGTTCGCAATGTTTATACACACACTTACCTACCATAACCACAAACGGTAATGTTTACTGCAAATAATAATATTATCGTTTACAATTACGAAGTTTTCCTACATCGAGGAAATAAACTCCGCATCGACAATATGATTCAAACACATTATTTTTCATCCATCACAAATTAGGTTGTAGGTCTGCAATTTCATCTGATAATATTACCTATAACCTATAAACGGTCATTACACAGCATCGCACCGGAACGCTATTGCCGGTAGATAACCAGCTGCGAGGCTAGCCTCAAGGCTGACCTCATTATTAAATCCGTTTGCCTAATTTAGAAATTACAAAATACCGAAACGTGAACTTAGAACCTCTCGCTTTATACAACGCAAACAAAACCCGGCAGAGTTTGTTGTGTTCTTCTTCTCAATGCAGGGTGCGTTCAAACCCTCGTAAACTTAGTTTTAAATCGACTTGTAGTTATCACCATACATATGCGACTAATATCATATACGTTAGGCCTATGTGAATTTAAGATATAGGGACAATCCTCCACCACCCATGGCCCAATCAACCTCGCGGTTATGGGGGCCGAAACGCGGGAGGGCGTCCGTTCGGTACTTGCTCTTGGCGTGTTCCCGGGGCGCCTTCTTGACTCCCTACAAGTTGTTTTCTCTCGCTCCTTGTCCCTATGAACTCACTCTCCCCATTCTGGGGCAGGACGATACGAAATACGGACTTGCCGCGCCGTCGCTGTCCACAGAATTTAAGATATGTTGACTTTGACTATAACCATTGCGAGGTTCTCAATACGTAATCACAAACATACAGACTCGTTTACAGTTACGATGGCTACACGTGCCGAGCGCGACATTGCGTCGATGTTTGCACATTTGTCCAATTTATTTGGCACAATTTGCTCAAATTCCCTCTTGTTGACCGAACAATAATGACCTCCCTGACGCAATAGACAGCTTCCTCGGATTTGAGTGGAAAGTTCCGGGATCATTTCCCGGCACGGGCCAGTTTATCATCATCATCTCAGCCTGCGGATGTCCACTGTTGGACATAGGCCTTCCCAAACGCTTTCGTTTGCAGGCATTGAGGGATGGACGAAGAGAAGACTTGGCTGAGTTTAACAAAAGCCGCCCAACCCAGCCGTATTCTTCTGTTGGCTTCCTCATCGAAATTATTTCTACCTAATTGTTATAATCTGACCAAGATAATTGTACTGGGAAACAAGTTCGATGCCAACATGGTCAACTACATGGGACGTTTGCATTGACCTCTATATAGAGACAGGGCAAACCGCGCGAAAAAATGTCGCCAGTTCAATGGGGAAATGTCCCCATTGTACGCGCACTATTGTCTATGCCGCGGTCCCCGCCTCAGCTCACGACGCTCCGCACGCACGTTTCCATGGAGACGGTTCCCGCCATTTTAGTAAGTACGCTTAGCGAGAGAATAGTGGAAAATTTAACTCTAAAAGATAAAAATGCCTAATTGTGCGATAAAAGACTGCAAAAATTACACCAAGAAATTTAAAAAGAAGCATGGGATAACGTATCATCGGTAAGTAACATCAAGAAATATTACATAAAAAAAAACAAGTATTTCGCAGGATGTTTGATAGATGGCGCTAAATTTCCTTGTATGAAAAAGGCTTTGGCAAAATGTTCGAACAGGCCTATCCTTAGTAATGATCAATGGACGTTTGTCAACATTTATCCCGAGGCCGACCTCGTTAGAAATTTTATTTTTTCGGAAGGTTTTGGCTGCGGCTAGACCACGGATAAACATGCACCGCCAAGCGAATTAACGTTTCGGCGTGATGCTGTGTACCAACAAGTAGGAGTTATTGACCCCTTCCTAGTTAGGACGATAACATTTTCAGTTACATCATCACTTACCATCAGATGTGATCGCAATCAAGTAGTTACTAGTAGAAAAATAACTAGCATAGGCAGGCGTATCATTCACTTCGTCTTTTTATTCTTTTTCATAAAAAAAATACTAGATTGCAAATCCACAGTGCAAAGTTCACGCAACAGAGTAGACCCCTTGAGCCTTCGTCAACAACAGGGAACAATGCTCCTCGAAAGCTCTCCGCCACAGAGCATAGCCAAACAGCCACAGAGTATACAACAAACTATGATGTAGGGCTAAGAGCTTAGCTTGGAGATCTAGGAACTAAGGTTAGGTACACACTACAGTCACCCGTTGAGTAACTGCCTAAATGATTTTACATATTCGGTATTCCGCTACGAAAATGAAAATCTTTATTTTTCACATACTTGGACCTAAATTATATAGGCTTTTATGAAAAGCTGGTTTACACCGAGAAAAACTGGCAAGAAACTCGGCCCTTGTTTTTTTTGTTCTAAAATATCTTTATATGCAAGTTTTCTTAGATTGTATGAAAAAATACTACATGTGTGTATTATCTCGTGTGTATATGGAAGAATATCCCGATCTAATTTCAAGAATCCTTGTCATTCAAAAATTTTTCAATGGTTCTTAGCTATTCGATTTGTCTACGATCCTCATACAAACCTTTCGATGGAAAGCATAGCTAGATATGGAACGAAAATCAAAAAAATATACGAGAACGACTTTTGCCTTCAATAAATCACTTCATCAATTCGTCGATAGGACACTATGTCGTTCCCATACAAATTTTAAATTTCGTTCCGTTTACGAACGTCGTAGAGGAAGTGCGTCCTAATTACGACACCATAAACTAACCAATCGCAAGTATAAATGCTCATTCAAGTTAATATTTGACATTTTATTAGCTATCTCGGGTGAAGGACAGACTTCTATTCGTATATATTTGGTACTGTAAATAGATTTAAGTCGTTTATTAATATGCGCCACAGTGGCTTGGTATACGGAACCTCTGATTTCACTTTATTAGGGGCACATTAATATTATGTATTTACATAATTTATATCAAGTATTCGTCACGCGTACACCGCTAGGGAATGTAGTTAGCGGAAGGAACATTTGAGGGTCTCTACGGAGGTTTGTTTTCTTTCCTGCGATTATTTGAATAGAAGAATTTGTATGAAAATATATTGGGTAATACAAACATCAATCTAAACCAGCAATGAACTATTAGAGTGCTTGGCTTTTTGGCAGCCGGATTCGAGTACGAAGCCGCAGGTTTGCTTCACGCCAATGGCCAACTTGATAGTGAAAGCTACGTTATTTGTCATTGGATATTCTACAATATTAATGTTACTACACTTATGTTTTGGAGTTAAGTATCGCCTCACTGAAAGCGACAAGTTGTAGCCTTGTTAATTAAATTAAAAATAACCTGTCAAGTGCGAGTCGGACTCGCGCACTGAGGGTTCCGTACTTCAACCGGAGGAATAAAACCATAAAAACCACTTTTCTTATCGAACCGAAAAACTAACTTTGTTTTTAGAGGTTTTATTGTAAATATCAAAAAACTACTTATTAGATCTCGTTCAAACCAATTTTCGGTGGAAGTTTGCATGGTAATGTACATCATATATTTTTTTTAGTTTTATCATACTTTTATTTTAGAAAGTTGCAGGGGGGGGGGACACACATTTTACCACTTTGGAAGTGTCTCTCGCGCAAGCTATTCATTTTAGAAAAAAATGACATCAGAAACCTTAGTATCATTTTTGAAGACCTATCCATAGATACCCCACACATATGGGTTTGATGAAAAAAATTTTTTGAGTTTCTGTTCTAAGTATGGGGCACCCCCAAAATTTATTACTTTTTTTTAAATTTTGTGTGAAAACCTTAATGCGGTTCACAGAATACATCTACTTACCAAGTTTCAAGAGTATAGCTCTTATAGTTTCGGAAAAAAGTGGCTGTGACATACGGACGGATAGACGGACAGACAGACATGACGAATTTATAAGGGTTCCGTTTTTTGCCATTCGGCTATGGAACCCTAAAAATGACCAACTTGGGATTTTGTAATTTCTGAATTGGTTCAGGTCTGGTCAGGTAGCAGGCTTCGACTTTGGCTAGTTATCACAAGACGCACGTAGCGATGTAGTGTTCCGATACGATGCTGTGTTGAAACTGTTAAGAGTAACTTCAAAGATACCATATCCTGCTGCATCGTTACTTACCATCAGTTGAAATCATAGTGAAGTGCATAAAGTATGACAAAAATAGACCTATACTCCGTGGGCTGGCATCATGAAGTGGGTTATTCATGTCTTAAAAAAATTAGATACACATAATTAAGCCATATTCTTGGACAAGTCACCTGTTCTTTGTCCCACAGTTCCACTAATCAATGGCGAGTGGACTCCTCATGAATTTCTTATGTGCATCGATTGTCTGACGTATACGTGACGTGTGCTGTGCTCTAAGTGACTAGGCTACAGCTTGAAGGCCGCGTCACCGCTGAAGTTAAACAAAGACCCATCAATAACGCAGCAAGTTACGGAAACACCGCTCGCTTTCGCTAAACGGCTATACTTACCAACCACCAACCACCGGGAAGAAACTACTGTAATGCGCGAAAACAAATAGTTTGTATGATACATCAGTAAACGAGCATGGCTTATCCTCCTAGGCATCGTATAGAAATGATAGAGTGTAGTAGATACGAGACAGTTTGGCAAAAAGGAATAGAAAAAAAAACTTGAGAGGTGTCTAAGGACACCCGGGTCTATAAGAGAGAGAAAGAGACAGACAGAGAAACATGCGCACACCGCACGACTTACAACCAAAAGTGTCGTTACAACTTTTCGTCTTAATTTTTTCCATCTAGCCCCCTTTGGCAACGCGCGATAAGGAACTTCGTTCTAATAAATGCGTATTCACTGATGACAAGTTGTCTACGCCAGGGTAGCTGGCGCGCGCGCCGAGTCTTTTGTTTGCATTGAATCGTGCGCTCCCTCGCTAACCCGCAGAGGCGCTTATCTGCGTGTCCCGCTCACGCCTCGGTTACGAGAGTTTTTTTTTGTGCCTGCAATGACGCGGCGATGACGGGGCGCGCACAGTACGAATCGGAGTCAGCTAGCAACAGCCTTGCGTGCGGCTGGGTTTTTTGCGGCGCCCCTTTTGCCCCGGCGGTTTGTACCCCAAGAAACGTACTTCTTGGACCGCGTCAATTCTTGTAGACAGTTTTATGTGGGGGCGCGACCTTTTGTGCGTATTCGTGAACTCATCTTGTGGAGCGAGTCTGCTGTCGACCGACAAACTTAGCGGTTCCCCGCGCGTGGCTGACGTAATTTTGATCACGTGTCGTCTTTGAAACGCGTAGTCGCGAGACGTAAATTACTACGTTTGAGTAGCCACGTTTATATTTGCGCGGGTGTGTAGTCATGGAATATTTGCGCAACGGGACGTCCGTTTTTTGAGGCGCCTGAGTTGTTTTTCGCGCCGCGGTTTTGTTTGCCCAGACCTGATTGTTTTGGGACCGCCTCGCCCTGCACTGTGATATCGCTGGGTTTTTGGACTTTGCACGCGTGTTTGTGACATTGAGTGTTGATAGTGCATTGTTGCGAATGATTGGAACACTTTCTGAGCGGCGATAAAGTTCGCGGTAGTTAAATAATTGTAGACCGCGCGGTTATTAACCGTTGACCTTGTGGTTTCGTGAATCACGTACTTTTATCGATTCGCTTGAGTGTTGTTGGAGTTTGAAGCCAGCCTGAACGTTCGACATATTTTGACCGTCGCGTTTATTGTTGCGTTTGTGACCCACTGGGCTGACGCATTGAGCACTCCACTCATAGGAGGCGAACGAACGATTGGAGCTGTGTTCGTGTTTGACGTGTCTGGGAGCTGATTGGTGCAGAGGCCCTACGGTTGCAAGCCCCACACCCACACCTACACACACATTTACACTTTCACGCCACATACTGTCCCACATCCACTACAGGGGGCGTCGCATCGAGTATCGTCGCATGCATCAACCAGGTTAGTGGCCTTCTATTTTTCTTGTCTATGTGATTCTATTGTCGAAGGCTGTCGCTGCCCGAGTTGACGATTGCCGACCTGTTGTCTAGTAAAAGTCGCTGATTACTATTTCCACTGATCGACTAGTGAGACTCGATTACTATCCGACTCGGATTGGATGCCGTCATCCGACCCGAGACTGATCGTACACTAGTGATCCCGTGTAGTCTCACTAGTCGGTCCCCCCTCGACCTGTCCGGGCTCGTTCCTCTATGGGCCCGGGAACTGAGCCCTCGTCTGGACAGGCAAGGGGCCGTAACAATTGGTAGCAGAGCGTGGTTTCGCGCCTTTTGGTTAAGCGGCTTTTACACGTTCGGCGCGTCGATATCGATATTTGTTGCGCGTATTTAATTCGTCGCGTATCTCGGTCGGTCACACGTTTGTAGGCGCGGTACGCCACGTGTCGGACCGATACGCCGCGTTAACGGCCACAGATTATTGTACCGCTACACCACGCGTTTTTGTAGCAACGCCGCGTTTATTTACCGCGTGCCGCGCGTTTGTTAACCGCGACCTTGATTAGCGTTCTGCACGTGTTGGTGTTTGCATCTGTGCTTGTTCTACTTCCTTGTTGTTTTATTTTTTGGTTTCGTGCTTCCTTGTAATTATTCTCGCGCAGTCTCGCCATGCCTTCGCATAAGCCTCCGGTGCGCCGTATGCAGGATGAGCTGCGGTGGGCAGCTAGCGCGCATGCGCTTATTACTCGTCCAGACAGGACGGCTAGCTTGCTCCACCGCCTTGAGCAGCTCCCAGCCAGACGAGCCCATTTTGAAGAGGCCTATTCGGAATTCCTTGCTACAGTGGAGGACGACGAGGCGCGAGAATCGGCCCAGAAGGACTACGAGAAGTTCTTCGAGTTCACAGACGATGTGCTCGAGGCTGGGGCCAAAATGAAGCGCGAGGCTCGACAGAGCATGCTGTGCGAGTCGCCTCGCCCGCAGCCGCAGCCCGCCCTATTGGGTCGGCTGCCTACTTTGGACCTTCCACACTTTGGTGGGCGGCTTCAAGACTGGATGGGGTTCATCTCCATCTTCGACAGTCTAGTCCATACCCGCCGCGACCTATCCCCAGGCCAAAAAATGGCCTATTTGCGGACCTCCCTTCAAGGGGAGGCACTTGGGGTAGTCTGCCATTTGAAGTTGTCTGACGCCAGCTACTCCACGGCCAGAGAACTCCTCGAGAGGCGCTACGCCAATGTGCGCCGTCTTGCTGACGCGCACATGATGGAGTTAATATCCCTCCCGGTTTTGAAAGACCTAGCACGTCTCCGGGAGGTGATCATTGACCCAGTCGTGGTTGCTTGCAACGCCCTTCGACAACTTGACTTACCGGTGGATCAGTGGTCCTTCTGGCTTCTTCACCTGGTTCTGTCCCGCCTGCCTCTCGATCTGCGGATCCGATTTGAAGAGAGGTACGGCGGGGACGGGGCTAATTATATACCCCCGTTCAGTGACCTCTTAAAGTTCCTTGAGGAACAGAGTCGCCAGGTGGAGAATGCCGTGGCCTCGGGAACACCGGCAAAGGAGCCGGCTCGACCGACGCCACCTTCTAAACCCACGACTTCCACCAGGGGTTCCAAGCAGCCAGAATTAGCGCAGGAGACTGGACGCCGCCCAATTCTAAACTTTAGTGGTCTTGCTGCGACCGAGGTGACCCCCTGTCACTATTGCCGTGCTTCCACGCACACGACGACTGACTGCCCTAAATTCTTGGAGAGACCGCCCAAGTCCCGTAGGGCCATCGCTAGGGAGCGCCGTTGGTGCTACTCTTGCTTAGGTCGGCACTTACAACGAAATTGCCAGCACCAACGGCCTTGTCCCCATTGTCAGGGCAACCACCTTCCTATTCTTTGCCTCGACCGCAATGGCGTCGGTAGGCAGGAGGTGGTTGAGCGGACACCCGGCAGGAGTGGAGTCTCCTCACCGGTCACAGGCCCAGCCGATAGAAGGCGTGGTGACACTGTTAGTGCGGCCCCTGGTTTTGATAGGGCTTCACCCCCCCCCTCGGGCGGGGGTGCAGCCCTCCAGGGGCGGGGGCGTTCCGCCCTCTGTCAACCCTGAGGGAGGTTTTGCCGTCGCTCAGCCTGATCCAAGGAGGTACTCCCCTCCTCTGGCTGAATACCCCAGGCTGCAGCGACACCTTCCTCGATGGCCTGGACACCCCCTTCCGCACTACGCCGCCCCGCGGCTGTCGTACATGGCCAGACCCCCTCAGACCGGGAGAGACGCTTGGGTGTACCCTGGGGGAACCCCACCTCTTGGTGTGGTCGAAGTTCCCCAAGAAGGCCCTTACGAGCGCCCAAGGCTAGAGGAGTTGCCCGAAAGGGGCAACTCCCGTTGACTTGCTGCTGCCTTGGCTCCCACCACCGCCACCTCACCTGACAATTTGAACGACCATAAGCCGGTCTGCCAGACTGCACTTTTACCCACGGCTTTGGTCAGGGTGTACAACCCGAAGGGTGAGTGGCTTATGGTACGCGCGCTGCTAGATCTCGGATCACAGCGCTGGATTGCGTCGTTGTGGTGGGTGAGCGCTTCGGGGCAAGTCTCATTGCACCTTGTCCTAGCTAAGTGCAAGGTTGCATCTATCAGGTCTCGTCTAACAATTCCTAAGTTGCACTTGTGGAGCCGAACTATTGACCCGGTTACTAAACCACGTCCACGCTTCTTGGAAGTCTCTGGTAAACATGGTGGACGTTTTTGCGTGGTCGGACAGTGAGATTGTCCTGTGTTGGCTTCGGACTTCGGTCCATAATCTTGGCTTTTTTAAATACTCATGCGGGTTGCAATACCCTCTTAGCCATTTTGCAGCGTGAGTTTGGATTTTGGCAGGCCGACGAACCATTCGAAGCGTGATCTTTAACTGTATTGCTTGCTATCGTTTGGAGGCATCCATTGCACAGCTTGTGATGGGTGACCTGCCTGCGGACCGCGAAAAGGCTGCTCGACCTTTCGCCGGTGTTGGAACCAATTGCCGGTCCTTTCTTAGTGAAGAGCTCTAACCTTAAGAATGCTCGGTCTTTTGAGGCCTACTTGTGCGTCTTTGTTTGCCTTGCAACCAAGGCAGTCCACTTGGGACTTGTCAGTGCCCTCAACACGGAGGCGTTCGTGGCCACTCTGGGCCGCCTCGTGAGCCGTCGCGGCCTACCCGATTTGGTTCGGACAGACTGCTGGACTAATTATAAGGGAACCAATCGTTATTTGAAGGAGGTCGTCGACTTACTTGTTGAGAGCAAGCACTATGTAGGCACCGCCATGTCTAGAATGGGCGATCTTGTTATGCTTAAAGAATCTAATCTACTCCCACTATTTTGCGTCGTGGACGCATTGTTAAACTGTTATTTGGATCGGATGGCGTTCCGCGGGTGGCCGAGGTATTTGTAGGGGACTCAGTATTGCAACGTGCCGTGGCCACGTTGTCCCAACGGCCTATTGATTAGCGAATCTACATTCTTAGATTCGGAGCGGGGGATTGTCTACGCCAGGGTAGCTGGCGCGCGCGCCGAGTCTTTTGTTTGCATTGAATCGTGCGCTCCCTCGCTAACCCGCAGAGGCGCTTATCTGCGTGTCCCGCTCACGCCTCGGTTACGAGAGTTTTTTTTTGTGCCTGCAATGACGCGGCGATGACGGGGCGCGCACAGTACGAATCGGAGTCAGCTAGCAACAGCCTTGCGTGCGGCTGGGTTTTTTGCGGCGCCCCTTTTGCCCCGGCGGTTTGTACCCCAAGAAACGTACTTCTTGGACCGCGTCAATTCTTGTAGACAGTTTTATGTGGGGGCGCGACCTTTTGTGCGTATTCGTGAACTCATCTTGTGGAGCGAGTCTGCTGTCGACCGACAAACTTAGCGGTTCCCCGCGCGTGGCTGACGTAATTTTGATCACGTGTCGTCTTTGAAACGCGTAGTCGCGAGACGTAAATTACTACGTTTGAGTAGCCACGTTTATATTTGCGCGGGTGTGTAGTCATGGAATATTTGCGCAACGGGACGTCCGTTTTTTGAGGCGCCTGAGTTGTTTTTCGCGCCGCGGTTTTGTTTGCCCAGACCTGATTGTTTTGGGACCGCCTCGCCCTGCACTGTGATATCGCTGGGTTTTTGGACTTTGCACGCGTGTTTGTGACATTGAGTGTTGATAGTGCATTGTTGCGAATGATTGGAACACTTTCTGAGCGGCGATAAAGTTCGCGGTAGTTAAATAATTGTAGACCGCGCGGTTATTAACCGTTGACCTTGTGGTTTCGTGAATCACGTACTTTTATCGATTCGCTTGAGTGTTGTTGGAGTTTGAAGCCAGCCTGAACGTTCGACATATTTTGACCGTCGCGTTTATTGTTGCGTTTGTGACCCACTGGGCTGACGCATTGAGCACTCCACTCATAGGAGGCGAACGAACGATTGGAGCTGTGTTCGTGTTTGACGTGTCTGGGAGCTGATTGGTGCAGAGGCCCTACGGTTGCAAGCCCCACACCCACACCTACACACACATTTACACTTTCACGCCACATACTGTCCCACATCCACTACAGGGGGCGTCGCATCGAGTATCGTCGCATGCATCAACCAGGTTAGTGGCCTTCTATTTTTCTTGTCTATGTGATTCTATTGTCGAAGGCTGTCGCTGCCCGAGTTGACGATTGCCGACCTGTTGTCTAGTAAAAGTCGCTGATTACTATTTCCACTGATCGACTAGTGAGACTCGATTACTATCCGACTCGGATTGGATGCCGTCATCCGACCCGAGACTGATCGTACACTAGTGATCCCGTGTAGTCTCACTAGTCGGTCCCCCCTCGACCTGTCCGGGCTCGTTCCTCTATGGGCCCGGGAACTGAGCCCTCGTCTGGACAGGCAAGGGGCCGTAACACAAGTAATTTGATTGAAATTCAAGAAATGAAAACTTCTTTTAAAGTTACAAATGGCTCAATATTGATCATATAATTATGTAATAACAAATTAATTGAAAAACAATTAAGAAGTTACAAGAGATTTTCTTTTAGTGAATGAATGAGTCAGGATTTCCGATATACAAAGATTTTTCAGCTCGATTTGAATCTTGATGGGAAACAATGACGTGGTTGAATTTAGAGCGCGTTCTAAATCTAAATATCTCAAAATCTCTCCCCGGGCCCGGACTTTCAATTAATGAAGTCAATTTAAGTTATCCAATCAGAATCTCGCGGCAAAAATCAAAGCTTTTGTGTCTAATCGGGAGCGGTGCCGAGCGTCCATACTTTAGTCTTTATCCTTTAATTAAATAATGGAATCCCTTCCCCCCGAAATCGCTCCGATTATAAACAACTTGCAACTTAGGAAACTTGTAACAGATTGTTTGTTCTTTTGTGTTCGCTTGAAGATGACTACAAGAAACAGGTAGACGGCATTTTATTTTTTATTTATTTTCTTTATTGACTGCAATCAACAGCGTTACAACAATTATTAACTTAAGCTATAAATAAGGCCAAATAAGATTACAAATTACAGGATACAAAGATAAAATAATAAAAGTATAACAATATAGCAAGAACAGAGAAGTTACAACTTACAAGTACAGTACTAGTTACAATGACGTGAAGATTGAACGCAACATTATAGGAAAAACAAAACAGCGAAGTAAATAATGCAACATGAAATAAAAATTTAGCTTTGCCGGAGGAACAAAAGTTTGCCAAAAAGTGTATGTATGATGTGTGCGCGTCTGTGTGTGTGTGTGTGTGTGTGTGTGTGTGTGTGTGTGTGTGTGTGTGTGTGTGTGTGTGTATGTGTGTGTGTGTGTGTGTGTGTGTGACACTTCTGACACTTCTTGATAATTTGTGTCTATTGTTCATGTCCCACTACTGGGCAAGAGTTTGGCCACGCTGGCCAAGTGCGGATTGGCGGGTTTTTTACAGCTTTGAGGGCATTATTGTGTATACTTAGGTATCAAGTCTGTTAACGATGTTTTCTTTTAACCTTTCATTGTATTTCTATCTCTAGTAAGGCACTTGAAATGTGTAATTAGTTCATGTGGTCTACATTTTTATTTTTATCTATGTAGTATTTTCATTCTAATCTATGTTTTAATGCCGCTACAGAGTGTCCATAGATAAAGCGGCAAATGAGATGAGATTTTTATCGCCATTGCTCTGTACCTAGTGTACTCTGTGCTGTAGGTGCTCTGTGTTTTATGAGATTGAAGTCAGAGGCAACAATGGACTGTATTTTACAACTACAATGGGGGACTTTTCAATCTCAACTTAGAGGACTATTTGACATTTTACTGAAAAGATGCAGAGCTGATCGTTATAATGTTGGCTATACTCTACTGTTCACGAGGGTTTAACATGATTATAAACTGAGAAATATTAATTTATACAACTTTGTAAAGGCATAGTTAATTACGCCTCTTTAGTGCTGTAGGTACTCAAGAGGGGTAGACGCGCGAGCACCCGAGCTAATCTGGCGAAACTAAAGTATGGAAAACCTGTAATTATAGTATATATTTCAGCTTTTATAATAGTATAGTAGTTGTAGTAGTATTTATCTCGCTGCAGACTCGGTCATAAATCATCATTACTGCAGAACCACAAAAGCGAAACACTCGAATGATTTATGACCGAGTCTGCAGCGAGATAAATACACTACTATAGTACGTCTTATAGGTAATACCTAAACAATTAAGTGTATGAACTAAATCTAGGACACTTCACTGAACCAAACAATTACGCTAAAGTATGCTTCATTATGTACAAGTGCTAACTCGGCCTCTCTAATCGGGATTCCAATAATTTCACCTCTAGCGTCCCACTCAGCTGTTTGTCAGTCCGTCATTACCACCTTCGCCCTGACGGTGCTCTGGACACAAGAGGGGAATGACAGTCATTCACGATTTTCGATAAAAAATAAAAATTAAGTTGAAAAACCACTCTTAAACCATTCTTAACGTTTAAAACTCTTCGGAAAATCAAAACCAACTTTATCATCAATACTTAAACTGCAAAAAAATAAAGATGAAGTTGGCTCTTTACACCTAGTAAAAAATTCATGCTACACTGTGAGGCGTGAGTGCCCCCAGTCACGTATGTATGACTAACTCTTGCTCGCGGCTTTGCCCGCGTTTCTTGTACTTTAATATAAGGCCCACAAGATTCGTGAATAATTCTATGATAAAGCCTATGTGTTATCCAGGGGGAAATCATTGTCCATGTATACCTTTTTTATCCATCTGTGTCCATTTCAAAATTCAAAAGTTGTAGCACGAAAGAATAACAAACATACTAACTTACGAACAACTTTTGGTTTTAAAATGTTAGTGTGATGACTAGCCTGACAGAAATGACTCGACCCAGCCTGACCCACCGCAGCACTTTGTACAATAAAGCATCTAGAGAGGTAAGCTCCGCTTTCCTACTCCTGTCAGCTTGTATACTTAATGACAATGGCCGATATAGGCCGATCTACGAACAATCGCTCTTAGAGCCGGTTCCGACAACAAAATTAATTAAATCTTCCAACGTATTTAACGAGCCAGTTAAATAATACGTAGTATAGAAATACTGCTTCAATTTGCGATTAAAACTTTAATGTCTTTTTTATGAAATGTTATTAAAATCTTGAACAGAAGTTTATTTGAACAATCTACGTAAGTATTACTTACAGCAGTAAAAATACTTACTTATAATTGATATTATTCTTAGTTGCCAATAAATCATATAAACCAAAAAATCAGAATTTCGTGTCTAGGAATCGATCCCTGAATTGCGAGGTAGAAATCTAAACCACAGCTATCATTGCTTTTTAGGGTTCCGTACCTAAAGGGGTCAAAAAACGGGACCTTATTACTAATACTCCGCTGTCTGTCAACACAGATAGACCTGTCTGTCTATCCCTAGGTTGTATCTCATAAACTGGTTAGGCAGTTGAATTTTCACAGATGATGTATTTCTGTTGATGTATTTTTGCTAATTTTTTTTAATTTGGCGGGCATAGGTTTAGTTTACTTTTATACTATTGAGAATTGGTCTTAATAGTAGGTACGGATTCTGAATGCACGAGTCCGACTCGCACTTGACTAATTTTTATTTACTACGCAATATTGAAGCAAAGAAACTGAAGCTGAAACACAGAAAACCCCTAGTTCAGCTTCAGAAGAAAAGTGAATTTGAAGCAAAGTGAATTTCAATATTGTTTTCCCTTCTACTCAAACTATTTCTTAACCATTCCTATCTATCTATTTAACCTATCCTTTAACCATTGAGCCACTGGGGGAACAGGTTAATTTCAGAGCGACGGGACATAATAGTCTTACGGTATACAAATAGAAGGATCTATAAGCGGCGTCTGTCGATATATTGCGGGGACAAGGGCGTAGCCAGGTACGGGCAGGGGGGGGCACCTGCCCCCCCCTAGGTCGTGATGCTTCCAATCGCAACAAGTAAAATAATGGTGGGGTCGATGTGCCGGATACCGGCCTTTAAGTGATCCTATCAACTTCAGGACATCAGAAAAAAATGTTGCAGACATATTATAGCTAATACGAAATATGAAAGCCAGTATAGTCAATTTTCTTTTTAAAAAACTGTTTTATGCTGGAAGTTATTAATTATTTTTAATTTTAATTTAATCTGGAGGAAAAGAGCTAAAATTTCAGTTTTCGGCCTTAGTTTTTGGCCTTAGTTTTCGGCATGGGGTATTTAAATTTTTGGCCACTGCATTGTGATGGATTTAAAATGAATTGGTAAGTCTAAAATGATATTAAAAGATATGAAAACTTAACCATTATTTTTATAGTATATCCAAATATTATTAAAATGACAATCAACATAATCTAATAAACTTAAATGAATAAAAACCCAGAAATACATCATCACCCATAAACAAAACCTCACGGGATCCATGGATTCTTCCGGGAAAAAATAGAAAATTCTTTTAAAAAAACCGACTCCAAACGCCACTACAAAGAGTGAAATAATTTTAATGTAGGTGCACCAATTCGAAATCGGGCGATTGCCTATGATATTATCGCAGTTTTTCGCACATCGAATAGTTATTACGAAGAACTAAGATTTTACGAAACATTGCCCGACTTTCATTATTTCACTCTTTATAGTGGAATTTGGAGTCGGTTTTTTGAAAAGAATTTTCCATTTTATTTTTACTTTTTAGTTGACAAGTACCTCTGTAGCTTGAATTGAGTACAGACTTTAATTTTTATACTTCCAAGAGACTAGCATAAACGTATAAATTAAATTTTGATGAATTTAGAACCACCTCCTTTATGGAATCGGTTAAAATATTGCTTTCTGGAAGTAAATGCCCAAATCAATGTAAAAATACCCAAATCGCTGGAAGTGTGCTTATTGCAACTGAAGAGTTCCCTCAATTTCCCCGCGATCCCATCATCAGATTCTGACTTCATGTCTATTGCCATTAAGTAAACATCTGCAAGCAAATGCCACTTAAAAATACCCAAATCCTTTCAAAAGTACTTGTAAAATTTGAAAGAGTTCCCTCGATTTCACCAAGATTCCATGATCAGATTGTGTCCTGATGACCATATAACATCCTGGAAGCATACTCTTTCAAATAATACCCAAATCGCATTAGGTGAGCTTATAAAATTCTCTCAATTCTTAAAGAATTCCCTCAATTTCTTCAGGATCCCATCATCAGATCCTGACTTGATGAACATGAGACCATTTGGGAAGTATACCCTTTCAAACGAAAAAAGAATTTTTCCAAATCAGTTCAGGTGTCTACGAGTAATCGGGGAACATACATACAAAAAAGTTTCGGACGAATTGTAAACCTCCTCCTTTTTTGAAGTCTGTTAAAAAGTAGCCTGTGTGTTTATCTAGGATATAATCTATTTCCATTCCAATTTTCTGCCAAATCAGTTCAGTATATTTTTAATGATTACGACATAAACTGGCGGCCGAAAACTAATGGCGTGAGTCTTCGCATTAAGTACTTACATTATTAAAAGAATAAACCGTGAGAAAAATTATTACACCATTTGTAGAAAAGACATGAAAGTGTGGAAGACATGATATTCCACATCTCAGCCCCTAGGCCGAAAAATAAAGTTTTGAAAAAATTTAAATGTTATAGTTCCCGGCCCCCATCATTATTGTTGTTTTATACAAAATATTCCAAAAGTTATATTAGGAATATGTTACCAAGTTATTTTTGAAGTGCAGTACTTATTAATATCATTTATTTAGAATAACTACATAAAGTTTACTTTGGAGTGAAACGCGCGGCACAATTTTTTTTTAATTTCTGCAGTTTGCGTTACCTCTCAAATCGCCGCATCCAAAATGAACAAATCCTGTAAAATCACTCGAAGGTGTTTTCTGACGAAAAATGTTTTCATTTGCAAAGCAAACATTTTCAAATATCTGGATAAAGATTTTACTTGGAAATAGTAAGAATAAAATGGAATAAGTGATATTTTCTCAATTTTACGGCATCGTGTACGCGTAAATGCCGAGAACTGAAGGTGGCCGGCGAACCGGCTCATCAACCCTACTTTATAATTAATTTAAATAAAAGTAAGAAAGTCAAACGTCAAACCGCTCATTAATCCTATGACATTATGACAGTGGCCCTGCCCCCCCCTGAACTAAATCCTGGCTACGCCCTTGTGCGGGGATAATCGCTTTAGCGTGAGCCGCTACGGACCGACGGACTGAAGTATTGTCTGTCTCATACGAGTGTGTTATTACTTGCCTCAGACTACATAAAGTCTGTGTTACTTGCCCAACCCGCCCAGTTTTTAAACCGCCTTTCTTTGAGTTTCGGGATGAAATTATTTTTTTTGACAATCAAGTTGTTTACCTGATGTAATGTGATACGTCAGATGTTGTGCGTCCTACTGCAGATATGGATTTATAATAATACTAGCTGACCCAGCAACCGTTGTTTTGCCATTAGGGACATAAAAACTTGAGAGAGACACTGGCGGATGGAGCGAAGTATATCTGGCTCGCTTTCTATAAGAGATAGAGAGACAGACAGAGAAACATGCGCACGCCGCATGGCTTACAATACAATGCTTACTGTAGCAAAAAGTGTCGTTACAACTTTTCGTATGATTTTTTTTCCGTCTAGCCCCCTTTCACAACGCGCGATAAGGAACTTCGTTCCAAAAAAAAAAAAAGAATGAAGGAGGTGCCCCGCGCGGTCTATTAGCTGACAAATGAAGCCGACAGCCGGTCGATACGGTGGTACAAAAATAGAACTATAAAATAAAATATTTTAACTAAGTATCGAAAGCATCCTACCAATCGTAGCCACGGAACTCAAATCGCAACGAGGTGCAGTGTTTGAGATCGGTGTATCTGTTTGCTCATCGATATCGACTTCCCAGTATCGAGTGTCGACAACTCATCTGCGCTAACCGCTGTGCCGACACTACAGCGCACCAATGTTGATATTACTACTGGAGATGTAACGACTTCCGCTCAGAGTTGTCACAACACCAATCCGATAGTTTATTTTGTGAAATATACGCAAACAGAATTCGCAGTGGTTGTTATAAAAATAAGACAAAGTTTTGTAGTTTTCTTACAATCTCATTAAGAGGGGGCTAAAAGCTAGCAAAACTTGTCATGCGCAAAACATCGTTCTGGTACAAAAGAGCATGGCGTATTACGTGAAATAAGAATGTAATGAACGCCATTTAAAGTTTACTGTAATAACTTTTAAAATACATAACTTAGAAAGAAAACGATAATGTACGTACTTCGTAATATTTATTGGAATTATAATCCTAAACCTGGACTCTCTAGTACGTACCTATAACATTGGAATAATAAATTGAAAATTGTAAAAAATTGGACGCAACTTCGGGATTTTTTTATCGACAAAAAATTATCCTTTTATGTTTTCACTACTATAGTTTCTCGAAAATATGATGTAATATTCGTGTGTTTTATTTCAGGTAGTTGAGACTTGATTTACTAGGTACTGTAAAAATCAAATCTTGAACTGACATCTTCAGTAAATACCCCCTCCGATATGAAATCAGCAGCCGTAGGGAATGAAAAAAATCAAAAATGTATGGCTTTACTTATTGTAACAAATTTTCTTTTCGGACCGTATCGCACAGGGGGGCTAAGCAAAAGCAAATGGTTTTTTCTCGACGAAAATCCCGTCACGAAGAAAATCTTCGAAAATCTACAATGAATGATTTTTTTTAAATAGTCAACAGAATAGGCATGCACGTATCAGGTTTAGTCTGACGAACTCGTTTGTTTGCGCAAGCTGACAAAGACAGCGCCAACTATCGAGTGATCGGTGAAATCACACATGAAAATATGTATAAAATAGTGTTAACTTTGTTTCAACCGAGTGTATAGTAAAGAAACTTTCTTTCTAGATTTTCGTAGATTTCATTCGTGAAGAGATTTTCGTCGCGATAAAAATAAAATTTCTTTCGCCTGGCCCCTGCGCGACAGTTTGAAAAGAAACTTTGTTTCAAAAAGTGATATTATTGAACAGATTCCAAAGCGAAGTAAGCCAAATATTTCAAAATCTACCTACTCGTAAACATAAAATGCCATAATTGCATACGCAGGTATTCAAAGGTAGGAGATACCCGAGTGCGCCGTATGCAAAGCGACCGCAGAACGTCCGCGGAAACATTCCCCTCATAATATAAGCATTCCGTGCTATTTGACGCGGCTTTACCACTTTAGCGCAAACATGGCCACCGCTGCATCTAGGTGGACTAGGGCTGACAACGAGTCCAATTCTTCCATATTGAATTATTTATTGGTCTCAAATAGATAGACAGATAAAATCTTTTGCACCAAATAAAATAAAATGCAAAGTACAAAACAGAAAAAAAAGAAAAATAGCGCAAAGGCGGCCTCATCGCTTACAGCGATCTCCTCCAGGCAACCCTCATTTCAATTTTGTTTGCCCTTTCTTTTCGGTGCAAATTGCCTTTTCGAAAGTAATGGTAGAGTCTAACAATTCACAAATGCGTGTAAACTAGGCACATTATGTGATAAAATAAATATTTTGAATGTATTTTTATCCGGAAAACAAGATTTACTTACAGTATACAATAAGGTATGTAAATTTTCTCAAAGCTTACTTGGGCTGTGTTCAAGAGAGATACAAACATTAATTGTTACCAGCATTAAACATAATGTTCATTACCCTACTTATCATTTGCCAATACTCCATCAACTTCGTTAAAAAAAGATTCCGACGAATTGAGAACCTCCTCCTTTTTTGGAAGTCGGTTAACGGCCTACAAGCCGTATTTAGGTGATTTTGAATGAAGTTTTATGCAAAAACTATAAAGAAAATTATAAATAATATAATAATTAATATTTTGGGTCTTTAATCTAAAATCGCTAAGAAGCAGAAACACGATTGGATAAAATTTTCTCGATAGAAAGTTCTCCCAAAAGTTGCTCCAAAATCTCAGTTTTTCTATGTTTTATCGGAAACTACAATGGATGTAAATGTAATTTTTGTTTTAATGTATCGGTAATAATAATATCCTAAAACGCTTAGAACGGATTTTTGATAACCAGCTTAGTTTTTGAGTAATTAGGTAAAACGTCGTTTTTCTGCTATATTCTTCCGCGACGCTGCATGTCGCACCTACCAAATCTACGTGAGAGTGAGAAAGACAAAAATAAATTCAATCAATCCCCTTAAAAAGCTGTCGCCAACCCTGCATTATAAACGTTGACCAAATATGAAACGCTTTGAAACAGTTCGAGCCAATTCAGCGGCACTCGTTATATTACCGCTGCCGGTAATCTAATTGTTTGTTCAATACTATTTCAATATTCAATATCGCACATAATCGAGATCCATAAGCAAACAGATGACTATTAGTGTTGCTTGTTTTAGCTTGTTCCAATGGCGTTGTCAATACAAGTGGCTGTGTTTCGTTGAGTGTTTGTTCAAATTAATTTCATCATGTTATAATACCTGACATGATATTGTTGAGTTTTCGTTCAAATTAGTTTTATCATACAATACCTGACATGACGTTGTACTGCCCTTTTCGATACGTGGTTACAACACCCAAGTGATACAAAACAACATCACAACCCATAGACGGATACGGGTCTCATCTCATAACTCATAACAGATAGATAACTGATAACTTTGCAGGCCTTACACACATGTTAAAACATTATGGAAAATTTGGGTTTCCTCATGATGCATATTAATTAGTATTGTTCTATTGTAGGCACGAAATGAGTATCAAACATTTGTCAAACTAAAATTAAACAAGAGCACACAACAAACACTACGTCTTTTACTCGTATACTATTTTAGACACGAGAGTTGAATGCGGTTGGCTGCATACATGCTGCAATACTTAACTCTAACGTCTAGTGACAAAGTACGTATTTTCAAAAATGATATCTATGTTGCAAGTCCAGCTCTAGGCCTATATTTTATTTTTGAAATATTGCTTCGGGTGATAACCTTTTTATATCAACCAAAAGTTTGCGAAATTAGACAATTTTAGTCTCATTAGATTCAATACACCTTAGTCTAGGCTTTTACAGTTAATTTTCAAAAATACTCGAGCAAGTTTTAAGGTCAAAAATATAGATATTATAGACGCTAACAACTTTTAAGTTAAGCAATATTTCTAAAAAAATAAATAAATAAATAATAAATAAATTGTTTATCTGTGAACAGAAAATAAATACAGTTATCTTAAAATTACCATGGACCCCAAACTAGGAAACCCGTGACTTGGGGGTCGGTTTCTAAACTTAAATTATAAAACAATTTTTAACACGTACCTACAAGCATAACTCTTCAAGTTAATTAAAACCTACAAGCATAGTTCTTTTTTCTATCTACAACATTCTAAAAATTATGAAAATTGGAAAACATTTACGGGTAGGAAAAACGGTTATCACTTTTTAACCGACTTCAAAAAAAAGGAGGAGGTTCTCAATTCGTCGGAATCTTTTTTTTTTTTTTTTATGTATGTTCCCCGATTACTCGAGATGCGTGGACCAATTTAGAAAATTCTTTTTTTGTTTGAAAGGGTATAGTTCACAGATGGTCCCATTGTCACCAAATCAGGATCTGATGATGGGATCCTGGCGAAATCGAGGGAACTCTTCAAATTTTATAAGCACACTTGAAGTGATTTGGGTATTGTTTTAAAGAGTAATTTTTTCCAGGTTGTATTATCGTCATCAGGTCGGGATCTGATAATAGGATCTTGGTAAAATCGAGGGAACTCTTCAAATTTTGCTAGTATACTTGAAGCGATTTAGGTATTTTTTATAGTTACTATTGCATTTCCTAGCAGTCATCAAGTAATGACTGTATTCATCAAGTCAGAATCTAATGATGGGATCTTGGAGAAATTGAGGGAACTCTTCAGATTTTAGAAGCATACTTCCAGCGATTTGGGCATTTTTTCCAATACCTTGCGCATTACTTGTTTTCCACTAAAAAGTGAAAAATAAAATGGAAAATTCTTTCCAAAAAACCAACTTCAAATGCCACTACAAAGAGTGAAATAATTTTTAATGTACACCAATTCGAAGTCGGGCAATGTTTCGTTCATTCACTAATAGTCCTCCGTATTGACGATAATTTTGTCGTTTCTTTGCACATTAAGTTTAATAATACGAAGGACTATTAATGATTGAAATTGAAATTGAATTGAACAAAACATTGCCCGACTTCGAATTGGTGTACATTAAAAATTATTTCACTCTTTGTAGTGGCATTTGAAGTTGGTTTTTTGGAAAGAATTTTCCATTTTATTTTTTATTTGAAAACTTACAGCTAGACGATCCTCTTAAGCTCGAAATTCAACTCGTGCATCTAAAATATGTATAAACATACATATACGTAACGCTGAAGACTGAAGTCTACGTTACCGCAAGTCGGCGGCAACTATCACAACAACTCGGCAACTAAGCAATGTGCAACACGACCGAAACCGCAACTAGAAACAACTTGCAACTATAGTCCAAGACCTGTAGGACCAAAACTGCAACAGTTTTATAAAGGCTGCCATTTTGCCATAAGGTTATATAGAGTTGCTATGTACATAGCCTGCCGTCGGTCAAACATCAACTAAGGATGGCTTCAAACGTAATAAAAATTTGTACATCGCAACTGTTATGTTAACAATTAGAAAATTCCGTATTCAAAGCAAAGTATTATATACATACTTTCAAGACAAGAGTGAATAGACATAATTAGGCAAGCGCGCTTCAAACTAAACCTCATCAGTGCTTGCATATATTTTGTTGTGAAACGCAAACCACAATAAAAGAATGCTAGATAAAATATGAATCATTTTTGAGAAAAATACAGATTCATTTATTTGTAGAGGCAGCTTTTGGTATTTTTTTCTATCGAATGAAGTTTGCAAAATCGTGTTTTGGATACCGCCATCATATCAGAAACACTTTTGTCAGTAAGTACAAATTTTTTAACCTAAATTTTCTGAACACAGCGCCTTAACTCTAACAGTAAAACTGAATGACAATAGGGTATAGAATCTATAGATATACTTACCACCCATAATGACCTAATGTCGAAATATCAGAATCTACCTCGTTTCCAATGTAAAATATTCCTTCACGCCATTGGTTGCCTGGAAGAAATCGCTATGTAGCAATAAGGCCGGCAAATACTCCTAAGTTTGTGTTTTGATTATTTATTCTTTTGTGTTTTTGTTCTGTGGTGTGCAATAAAGCGTTTATCTATCTATCAGCCTTTTTAAAACGTGTACAATTTGATCCTCCCCTCCTCGACTATTCTCAGGCAACTATAACCTCCGATCGAGTTAGCACTAAATATTGTTGACGTATCGACGCTTGCCACGCGACTAACTGACGGTTAATTAACGAAGTTCGCGTCTAACCTAACGCAATGAATCTTGAACGTCCGTTTAATGGACGTTAATAGTTGTGTTATCTATTTTCTACTTATTATTGGGTCTTAACTCGTTGTAATTGTTAATAGCTCTTGTTCTTTTATTTACCAACATTTTCGGAATAATTTTTATTTATTCCTTTATTGACTGACTGAAGCGAGGTCTCAGATTTAACTTAGGTGAGTGGATTTAATTGTCTGTCTGCCCGTCCATCTGTCAGAGTCCTAGTGTCTAAGTTTGTTAAGAATCGAGTCGCGGGTTCGATTCCCGCGGGTCCACTTTGGAATTACAATTTTTTAACTGACTCAGGTCTGGTCTGGTCGAAGGCCAGCAAACTCGCGCCGCCAAGCAATTTAGCGTTCCGGTGTGATGTTGTGTATAAACCTTTAGAAGTGAGTTTACATACCCCTTCCAACTTAGTACGGTAACATCTTCGGCTGCATCATCACTTACCATTACGAGAGATCGCAGTACTAACTTGTATTGTATAGTGTAAAAAAAAAGTTTCTGAAACGTACCTAGGTCATGACTGGCAATATTGCACACATTGGTCGAACTTTACATCGTTTGATGTTTGAAATACATGGAGTTTCCCGGGACAGTTGAAGCTATATTCCAATCTGATAACTTCCTTAGAAAAGCGTTGAAAGATTCGCGTAATGATGGAAAGTGCTTGTTAATCCCTCTATTATAGAACCTTACGTGTCAGGTGACGCACTGTCGTGGTCCACTCGTCTCGTACAAGGTGCTCGTATTAATAGCCGGTCTATTTCCAGAGCCTCACAATAGGCCGCTGGGGTCATCGGGTCGCGGTGAACTTTACGCGATTACTTTTTATACGGCGCGAAATATCTAGGCATCCCAGTCTTCCATCACATATCTTCTCTAATATATAAACTTCTAGTGACAGTATTTGATACCAAACTCCTCCGAAACGCCTGGACTGAATGTTGTGAAATTTTCTGTGCTGTTTGGTAGGTCTGAGAGTAAATCGTAAGCTGAAAATGAAAATGAAAATATTTATTTTCACATAGTTAATAGGTTCTTATGAAAAGTCAAAACTCTACCGCCAGGTTTGAAAAGCTGGTTTGTACCGAGAAGAACTGGCAAGAAACCCGGCACTTGCTCTTTTCAAAAATGTCATTGTTATAATATAAGATTTCTTATAAATTATGAAAAATTATAAAATATTTTTAAGATATCTCGTGAGGAGATGGAAGCATATTTCTATCATTCCAAGAATCATTATATCTCAATGGTAAAACAACGTTTGCCAGGTCAGCTAGTATATAATATTATAAAGGCAAAACTATGTCAGGTTAACATAAACAAGTCTTAACTTTTGTTTATTACTATTTGCTCCATTGTTGTAGACAATTATAGCACCAAGCTGCAATCCCGCGTGGCCAGTTTGTAACTTTGGATTCGTCGTAGAGCTTAATTGAGACGTACGTACGGACGACTCTCCTGGCGTTTGCTGGGTATTGTCATAAGCCTACAATGTATTAAATTAGCCTTCTATTTGCGAAAAACTACCTAAATAAAATTCGAATTAGGCGATCAGATTTTACCATCTTAACGACGACTTATCAATTAGTATTTGATCTGCAAAACTGTCGCCACTTCCTCTAGAAAATTATATAAAAAGAGCTTACGGCTTAACAGGTTTCACATACCTCTGGTTTCTCACACGTAGGTTGATACACACCAGACAAGGTACACCAGATTGATTTCATTCATCATAAAAATACATTTAGCTGCCTGAAATTCAAATAAACTCTGACTGAGCTATTATAGTACTTGCGTTGTTAACAGTGGTTTTACAACATTTTCTGTCATACAAAACAATAGACTTTTCTTGAAGAACTTTGGCGTCGAGCCAAACTGCGCACAAGTCGGGGAACACCTTAAAAGGCTAAAAACCTTTAAAACCTTTTTAGCCTTTTTGGGTGTTAGCCCTTTCAAGTCTTATTTTTCAGTCAGTTCACAAGGGTAGTTATGGTTCTGACCACTGTTTTAAATAACTTCTCTACCTATAGCAAGCAGTCGCTGCACGCGGGGATATAGAATGGACACATTGTAACCGGCGCACCTGTAACTCGATAGGCTCATAAAACCCGTGTGTCAGAGATCGCAACAAGGTCTGTTTCCCGAATTCATTGCCACAGGGGTAGCGACTGTTTGACCGTAGCATTTTTTAGGGTTCCGTAGCCGAATGGCAAAAAACGGAACCCTTATAAATTCGTCATGTCTGTCTGTCCGTCTGTCCGTCTGTCCGTCCGTATGTCAGAGCCACTTTTTTCCGAAACTATAAGAGCTATACTGTTGAAACTTGGTAAGTAGATGTATTCTGTGAACCGCATTAAGGTTTTCACACAAAATTTTAAAAAAAGTAATAAATTTTGGGGGTGCCCCATACTTAGAACTGAAACTCAAAATTTTTTTTTTCATCAAACCCATATGTGTGGGGTATCTATGGATAGGTCTTCAAAAATGATACTAGGGTTTCTAATATCATTTTCTTCTAAAATGAATAGCTTGCGCGAGAGACACTTCCAAAGTGGTAAAATGTGTGTCCCCCCCCCTGTAACTTCTAAAATAAGAGTATGATAAAACTAAAAAAAATATATGATGTACATTACTATGCAAACTTCCACCGAAAATTGGTTTGAACGAGATCTAATAAGTAGTTTTTTTATTGAATGGAAGCAGGCGTTATTTTGCGGAAATCCATAATTAGCAGGACAGATTAATTTGTTTTGCTGTAATCCGCTACTTGAAAAGATTCTGTATGGTACAATATGCAGGAACATATTGTACCATACAGAATCTTTTCAAGTAGCGGATTACAGCAAAACAAATTAATCTGTCCTGCTAGTAGTTTTTTTGATATTTACAATAAACCTCTAAAAACAAAGTTAGTTTTGCGGTTCGATAAGAAAAGTGGTTTTTATGGTTTTATTCCTCCGGTTGTAGTACGGAACCCTCAGTGCGCGAGTCCGACTCGCACTTGACAGGTTTTTTTAAACACGAAATTAATTGAAAATTAAAAAAAAGATGAAAACCCTCTTACGTGGGCGGCAAAAAGATAGAAAACTGAAAGAACAGAATCAAACCAAAAGAATTTCGCACCTCAGTAAACCGTAAAAAATATCCAAGTCACTTCTTTGTTTGTCACCTCGAAGTTTCCTTTTCGGAAATTAGAATGAAGATGAAATAATATCTGTTGCTTTTTGAAATTAAAATGGGAAATAAAACAAAATTAATAAAACTTAAAGCTTTGTGTGTTTTGAAAATATTCTCACTTAGGTATTATTTAAAATTGCTAAAAAACGTTTTGAGAAAAGATAGGTAGTTCTCCATTCTTAAAAGATCTCTAGAATATTAATGTCCATAAAATAGGTTCCACAATATATAATATACGAGTAGGTATGGATGGGTACAGAAGTGATCCTCGAAAATATAAAATTGTACAGTCGCGGAATGAAAAGGTTCGCCACCTTAGTGTCGATTTTCCCTTGCACTAGTACTGCAAGTGTCCATAATGTCAACATACTAAAACAATCGACTAGTGCAAACATCGATATATCTAATTGGTATATCGATGAGTGCAAACGACTCAAAATTGACGCACCTTTTCATTCCGCGACTGTACATCGGCCAACCATCGCCAGTACCTACTAATCATAGCAACGCAGCCATTACCAGTCAATTGGCGCCACGGCTGCATAATTGATGCATTGATGTAAGCTCGTCGCTAGCAGAATCAAGGGGCAGGCCATAGAGGTCCAAGAGGCCGCACGGGACTTCAAAAGTGCGTCAATAAATACTCTGTTTAAGTTAGCGTACCTGAGCCGTCGCTACGCTCTGTTTCAACACTCATCTCCTTTAGTCTGTGATCATTGCATAATAATGTAGTTCTCGTTGTTGTTTCAGATGCGTTGCTGCGTAGCTGCACTCTTCGCGCTCGCCACCCTCGCGGCGGCTGCGGCGGCCGACCCCCCGCACGACGCACCACAGGTATACCACTGTCTGTCCCACCGCTGGACATAACCTCTTTTCCCACTATAAAGTTAAGACCACACGCACTGCTCCCTAGGTTGCCGGGGCTGGCCCCTGCCGCCGACCTTACACGCCGCACTTGATTTAGGAGCGGGCTTATACACTGTCAATATCAAATATCAATACCCTCAATGTTATTGATAGAGTAAATGTAAAAAAAAACATTACACTAATTTTTGGGCAATCGTGTAAATAGCGCACAGTGCCAATAGAGCCAAGCCAGATTCGACGTATTCTTTCACTCGCAAAAAACTCTCACGCAACGCTTTTCTTCCACGTTTCTCATAAGAACCGCTAAGGTGAGGAACGTCCTTCTAGCCTCCATGTTCCCAACTACAATCTGGAGGCCTTTAAAAGAAGAGAGCATAGGCTAGGGGAACGTGTTCCAACCTAAGCCTCATCATTGCTTCCCATTAGGCATGATTGTCGTCAAGCGCAAAAAAAATAACTAAAGCTCCACATAACGACGTTACCCATCTGTCTTAACAGACAGCACAACGTGAGCAATAGGGCTCCGTAACGCCCCATCGGCGCAGAAAACTATACAGACGTTTGCAACAAAACATCTAATTACACGCTTGTATAATTAGTAAAAGGACAATGCCCATAGAAGGGCAGCTCGAGTTTTGAAAACAATATCTGTCAGAGCCATCGGTCCGTCCGTCCGTCGCCACAGTCCGTGGATTCCAGCTCGTGCTGGCTTTTGTCTAGAATCTGTGTCGTTAACAGCTTTTGCGTCTCTTCAATTGCAAACAAACTAAAGCCATGAGTTTAATACATTACCTAAGTACGCAACTAGCCAAGCGACAATCAAAATATAAGCCATGTCACCACCTTCTGTGTTATAATTTTTGTGTTTGTCACTTGTGACTTTACACAAAATAATTAAGTGACAAAACTTACATTTAAGCCGACTCTTATTAATCAGAAGGTGGTGAATCAGGCTCTCATACGTAACGTAATTTAATTTCGAGATACCTACGAGGCTACGACTGCTGCAAAAGTAAATCAAAAATTAAGTTTATTTGCTAATCTGTAACACGACAATCATTGACTATAGTTCATGTAATTAAAAACTGCAGATAAATAAAATAATAATAATTCTAAAATAAAGAAATACAATATAAGTAAGGTGTAAGGTATAATTTATAAAGATTTACTTATAAAGTTAAGAGCATGAAATACGGCTCGTCAAAACATTACGTAAATATGGCAATCTCGTTCCGTTTGGAATCGTTTAAACCGGCAACCGCTTATGAAATTAGGAAAATTTGCTCCCTCTCCCCCTCCCTCTCCTCTCTCACCCGCTCAGACCTCCTCGGGCCTCCCGACTTGCTTTAATACTGCATGGACTGTTAATTTTTACGACCTTATGAAATTTGGGTTACGAGGAATGTTACAGTGTTACTAAGCTCGAAACATTAAATAAGATTTAAAATTTTAGAGAATTTAACTTGTTACACCCTACACACAGAATACACAAAAATTTGGGATTTGTCTGTGTCGTAGACATGGTCTTAGTGAATACGACTTAAAAACTCTTAGTAGGTAGTTCAGTTTAGCTTGAAGATGATAGATATTATGACCCCCTATTACGTATTTTTGTTCTTGTAGAGTTAGTACAGATTTTTGTACAAATTTCGAGTATACTCGCTTTGGATAAACGAAACGAATCTCTATCTACAAATTACAATCGGCGAAAGCTTAGTTCACAATGTTTCCCGCTTGGGACGCTGGCTGTAGCTGATGTAAGCAGAAATCCGTTCCGTTTATTCGAAGCAAATCAAATGTTGCACAAAAACCCTGTACTATCTCTACAGAAATAAAAAACTGGTTGTCTGTAAAGTCGGTTTACGGACGATAGATTTACGTGATAACGTCTTAATTAGCCTCTCTATAGTTTGTTTTATCGTGCCTCTCTATCGCTTGTTGCGCGCTCTCGCTTGCACGCACAAGGTCAGGTGGAACGTCACGCGGAACGTTACTATTTTTCATGTGCGTTGCTGGTGTTCATCAATTTATTAAACGTTATCACGTCAAAAGAAAAAGTACTTACCTATCACGTCAAAACGTATACACGCCACTTCACTTCACTTCTAGGTACACAAGCTAAAAACAGAACCTACGATACAATAGATACTGTTAGTTACCTACTTTACAATACATATTAGCGAGAAACTAGGATATTATTAGAAAATGTGGTCCTTTTACTGAAATCACTAAACTCAGCGTCTTATGAAAATTATTAGCATAATCACTTTCTTACGCAATAATTAGGTACAAATAACAATTATTCAACGAAGTGAAATTAAGCTAAGGAAAACATGAAAACCCTGTTAAAACTCATAGCCGCTTAATTCTCGTAATAATTCTCATTACAAAGTGCGAAGAGAGAAGATAATTAGGTTTATTTGGTGTACGTAAGTGCTTCCGTTATGCAGCCCGGCGATAACAATTCCTTACATTAATATATTTAAACTTAGTTTAAACACTCTTTAAGGTGCTCTTTCATTACTGCCCGTGCAGAAATACAGCAACCCACTGTCATATTCTATGTGTATGTCTTCTTCATATTTCATATTCATTTATTCGTTTAATGTAAAATTTTAACTAAAATGCGTACTGTACTTACACAAACTATTGGATTATTACTTAACTTACTAAACATTTGATATTGTATTTACTTCCGGTAACTATACCTGTTACGCTTATTTAATGGACAATATTCCTTTCCAAGTTTCTTGTTCATTATTCTAGGTGTAAAACTAGCTCAGAAATTTCATAAGTGCATGGAAGTAAGTGCTTTGTAAAAGCATAAATATGTCTACATTTGATAGTTACTTATTTGATTCTTGAATAAAAAAGTAATCATCAAAGACGACATCGTAGTTCTTTCATAAGGATTTCAGGAGGAGCTTTCGCGCGTAGCTTTCCTATGCACCGTAATGGAACCGTGTCTTTACATTTTCTTTACCGCTACAGTTCGCACGGCGTTCATTGCGATTTGCATAATAAAGCAAAATAAACAAACTCTTTGCTCCTAACAATTGAATGTGCAAACAAAAAGGACACTTTAAAAACTGCTGTTTCAAAGAAAAGGTTTTCAACCGTCTTGAGTCTAGCCTTAGTTATAGGTATGTAGTTAGGTGCTATTAGAGAATAGGTACGTTTTAAACGCTTACTTTTGTAAGATATTGTTTGAAAGTGGCTTTTGTTTGAATAACCTATACTATATTTTTTCCGCGACTGAATTTCAGTCTTCAATTTATAGTTTTCTAAAAGTTTTGCTCTCGACATAGAAACTTGTTTATCGCTAATTTAGATTTCATGTTAAAATTGGACGAGAGTCAATAACTGTATGGAAATGACAATAATATGTCCAATCGACAGATTGATAACATTACTTATCGGAGGCATTTGTCATTCTCATGCATTTTATAAGTTTCTTATAATTCAATGAGCGATCGATGGTTTTCTATGACAAACTTAGATAAGTCTTAATTTAGCTAGGCTGCTGCTTCTATGCATTGTGAAATCTTTACGTTTTGTGTTCGAAATAAAGAAAATAATTATCTTCAGTCTCCCAAGAACTTTTCAAGTATAGAAACAGACTCCAACAATTAATAAATTATTTTCTGAACTTTCTTTATAGTTATTGCAATACTTGCACATTTTTTAACAAAGAACACGCGCGGAATTC
This sequence comes from Coenonympha arcania, assembly GCA_036785405.1. NCBI lineage: Eukaryota > Metazoa > Arthropoda > Insecta > Lepidoptera > Nymphalidae > Coenonympha > Coenonympha arcania. The sequence goes on along the minus strand of JAWDAA010000030.1, from coordinate 318,454 downwards.
CGCTGTAAAGGATAGTTTGTAGAAGGTAAAACTAAAAAGTAACTGTTAACTAGCTTGCCTTTATTTGTTTGAACAGTTAAATAACTCGAAACATCGCTTCCTTGGACAAAAAGCAACTGCAAAGCTGCACAAATGCATTCAAGTATCAAGGGCAAACAGAAAAACTGCATTAAATGCTTTCGTACATTGTTCGTTCAAGACTTCGGAATTGTTTGTTATACATAGAGCTACCTAACCTACATACTTTAAAATAATTTTAGGTACTACTTAATGACTAAAGTTATTTGTACTGGAAACTAACAAACGAATAATACTTCATTTTTAGGATTGAATAGTTATTTATACAATATGAATTTATAATCACGTAGCGGACTCTTAGTAAAATCGTAAAACTAAGTACAGTTTTAGACAGTAACTTAGATTTAACAAAACACTATAAGTGTAGAAGTTTAAGTTAAAGTAATAATATTAATTAGCTCCTAGGCTAGATCGCAGTATATAGTAAAGTAACCATTTGGCAATGGTACTCCATAATAAGGAAAAAAAGACAGTAAGAAACCCTTATAAAATAGCTTCGTTAAAAAACCTCTAAAGCAAGGTAAGACTTTGGCCAATTGGTTAATTATAAAAAGTCAAAAGGTCGGGTCGAACCCGAGACCGCCTCGAGGCAAGATATTTAGTTTACACTCGACAAAGTTTATCAACTTGAAGTTTCACTTTATAATTCCTTTCCTGTGGAAGTTTTCAGCTCCAACGGGCGCGAATTTTCCCCAAAACAATTAATTCTGATCGACAGGATGCCTTCGCGCCTCAACTTGTGACCCAGTCATGTGTAACTAATGCGACGTGATAGTTACCGGCAGGTGGCACTCAGCAACCAACCCAACCCGAATACTTATTGTGACATAGTGCTAGATGCTGTTGGGTATGCAGAACACAGTAAAATAAGTGCTGAAGGCTGACATATTTAGTGAACCACGTTTCAATGAATCAAATGAAAAAATCAATTAAAGAATACGGTCGTTAAAGACAACTTTTTTTTCTAACTGTCCATCTCCAATTTTTATGCGTTTGACTAAATCTCTACATTGATTATATACCAAAGTTTAACGATCTTCATGACCTACTCTCTCATTCATATGTCTCTAACTCAGGTCTCTAACTCTAAATCTCTACAATAATTAAATACCAAAGTGTAACCATCTTCATAACCTACTCTCTCATTGATATGTCTCTAAGTAGTTTCCTCTTTTCAGGCGGACACTGACGTAGAGCTCACAGAGGAAGAGAAGAGAGCGTGGTCGAGTCTACACGGAGGCGGCGGCTGGGGCAAACGTGGCTGGCAAGACATGAGTTCGGCTTGGGGCAAGCGGGGATGGCAAGACCTAAACTCGGCTTGGGGCAAGCGGGGATGGCAAGACCTAAATTCAGCGTGGGGTAAACGAGGATGGCAAGACTTAAATTCAGCGTGGGGAAAAAGAGGCTGGCAAGATCTGAACTCAGCTTGGGGCAAACGCGGTTGGCAGGACTTGAACACAGCGTGGGGCAAACGGGCTTGGAGAGACTTGTATCAAACTCCGTGGGGCAAGCGAGGCTGGCAGGATCTCAACTCCGCTTGGGGCAAACGGGGCTGGCAGGACATGAGCTCGGCGTGGGGCAAGCGTGGCTGGCAAGACATGAGCTCGGCGTGGGGAAAACGGGCACCGGTAAGTGGACTTTCTATTTATAATGTAATTTTAGACCTACTGAAAAACTGTCACAGTTATTCTTTCACTGTAGGAATTATTTTCGTAGAAATAATATACTTCACTGCAAATGTTTTTAAAATTTTCCTAACGACGTACAAGAAGCTATCCAAATTGGGTGGCTACTCCTTGAGAGTCTTATGAAAACAATAAGTACCTACGTAGGTACAAAATAGTACTATTTTACTAATCAGTATCAATTTTTCAATGTTTAAAGGGCTATTTGCGTTTAGTTGGAGGGCAAGGGGAAACATCACTAATGTTAAATCCGTCATCTCTGTTTAGGAGAAGTGGGCCAACTTCCACGGCTCGTGGGGCAAGCGGACTGCACCCGAGCCCGACTACGAAGACTATGAAGTTGCATTCGAGCAGGCTGCACCCGCCTTACAGGTATCACTATAAGATTGTGATCTTTTTTAAGGAATAATATGACCTTTTGTCCGACTGCGAACTATATTGCCCTCGGGGAAAGGACAAAATTTTATCTCTTCTATACGTTTTCATCATAGTGATGAAATCGTAAAAGGGGATAAAATTTCGTAGAGCATGGATGGAGCATGAGTAGAAATAAAACCCCCTTGTTTATGTCAGGGATAAAATTCAAGTATAAACCCACCTACAAATGTTAAAAAATTTCTGAATTTGATTTGTCCCTGGATGTTCATATCTACGTGTAATTTCGAACAGGGATAAATTTCTCCCTTTTCCCTTTGGTCATGGTATGACAATTATTTTCTCCCCTGACAGAGGATAAAATTGGGAATACGATTTTATCCCCAAGCCATGGTAGGGGGACAATACCGTAGGAGGTCTAACGGACGATAATTTTCCTGCCACTTTCTGAAATGCCCTTTCTTACGAAGTTAAGATCACTGATCAGCCCTTTAACTCAGAATCCTTTCAGTTTTTGCGCAATTCAATACTTTTAAGTCAATATATATATTTTTTTATAATTGATAGGTTTGCGCTTGACTACAATCAAGTCTGATGAACAGAAATGATGAGGTCTAGGATGGAGCGCGCTTGCCTAGAAAATGCCTGTTCACTCTTCTCTTGAAGGCACCCAGATTGTATTTGGCTGGGAACACGGAAGCTGGAAGGGTGTTCCACACCTTAGCGGTTCATATCAGAAACGTAGAAGAAAAGCGTTTCGTCCGAGTACGCTCGACATCAACCACATAAGGATGCCACTTCTCTCGATATATAAATGTCGCAAACGTCTGATCAGCATATATTCGCTAAACGCGCTAAACGTTACCTGAGCCGTAGTATCGACATCCGAGCAGCAATAAATCAGCAGCAAGTCAGATACTGGTATCATAAAACCGATCGCCAAGTCAGCGGGGCGGCCGCGTCGCCGCTGCGGTGCGAAGATGAAATATCGAGGCAGATATTCGCAGCAGATGTATCCAACCGCGGCGAATATTACGGAGACTGGCTGCTGTGATTAATTGCTTGAATCATGTATCGAAATGATTGTAACATTTGTAATTTCTGCTTATAATGTTTTCATGCCAGCATTTCCGATGGCTTGCATGTTTATTTGTTAAGATAGTAAAGTAAAAGTTTATTTTAACTTAAATTCTAAGACGATCTGTGAAAACTAAAAGGTCGGGTAAGGAACAAGATAGTAACACGTCAAGATCGCAGACTACATTAAATAAAGGGTCAAGATAGTAATATTTCGTCTATTTTTCTATTATGTTCTAGTTATTCTATTATAGAATATTATAGTCTAAATCTATTAATTTTCTAGTATGGGTTGAACACCTACAGCGTGTTAGGAAACTTGCATACTAAAGCATTATCCATTATGTTCTCAATAATGTGTGCAATCTGCTAACCCGTACTTGGACTCGTAGGCTAAAGAAATACTTCTCATTCTAAGTAAAAACTCGTGACATGGGTGACTTAAAAAAGGTTATGATAATGAAGACTTGAGTCTGTATGCTTATTGTAAAATAATTTGCCAAGCCTTGATATTAAAATAAACCAAATTGGTGCAGGAGGAAGCGGAGCACGAACAGATGGACAGCCCCGAGAAGAAGGCGTGGTCGTCACTGCACGGCGCGTGGGGCAAGCGGCCCAACAAGCAGGCGCAGCTCTACAACAGCGGTAACTAGCGCTCCTGTTTCTAGTCTTAACTATAGTAGTGTTATCATCTCGCTGCAGACTCGGCCATAAATCATTCGAGTGTTTCATCATTCATAGACAATTGACATGTGTAGAGGTAAAGTACGATTTTAATTTTTTTCTTGAGAAAAAAGTTTTTTTTCTTGGTTTTACAACCGAAAATTTATCTTTCAACCATAACGTTAATATCACATTATAATTTGTGATGATCGTTGAAATACCTATTCAGTTTAAAACCGAAATTTACCTCATCAGTTCATTAACTGAATGTAGAAAAATGTAGTTTTAGGATAGAAAAAGGTCTCAGTAGACTTATAGATACTGTATAGGGCCGAGCATCTAGTAAAACGTGACACAGTTTGAGTACCTATACGTAATTCTACTGTTCCTTAGTTGGTGGGAGCATAGCTGTGCCCCCGTTATATTATAAAAAATTAAACATTTTTTTCTGAAAACATAGATTAAAAAAAACTACATGATACTTAACTACCAGTAGTATTACTTTCGAAGAAAGATTCGTCCACATTCATCTACACTCTAAAAGATAACATTATAATATTACTAGTTATTATTATGTATTGTAAGTTGCAACTATTTCAGTTACTCGAAGTTACACTCAGCTTTACCATTTTTACTTCTAGTTATCCTTGAAATCAGTTGTAGAGATTTTAATTAAGTATTTACGCAACCAGGCATTATTAAGATTCCACTTTAATTAACATTTCTGTGGTTAGAATAATAAGCGATTGTGAAACTGAAATGCCAACACAATGCGTCTTGTAAACAGCGGTAATAACAATCGAGCGACGGGATTGGCCAACAAATCTAACGCGACATCTCTATCGAGCATTCACTACTCTACCAACAGAAGAGGATATAAGCGAACATAATTTTATGATAATAATAGGCAATGAAAACATTATTAAGGCTTTAAGAGCTGGCAAACTGGCTCTTTTTTATGATGTTTAAGGCATTTAAAGAACTGATCATCGAATCCTTACAGAAAAAATATGTAACGGAAAATTAGGGTTTTATGAACAATCGGTATTGACAAGAAAATCAATTTTCTCAAACCCTGTTTCAGAAAAAAAAACCTGCAAAAAGCATCTAATTTTGTCATACTTTGAAAATTGTCTGTAAAATGGCACAAGCTATTTAATTAATTCTTGCACACAAAAAAGTACATAAAAATTACAACTGCGGACGGCTGCTCCGTCCCCTGTAAACTGTCATTCAGCCTCATTTTAGAGCCGATACTTCATCTCAAAAACAAAGCAAAGCCCGTGGGTACACGACACATAATATTAGAAAACTATTAAAGTCCCATGCATCTAAATTCGTATGTTTTTTTTTAGTTTGTTGTTTTTTTTTGACTAAATCAACTAACGCTCAACGACTCAACGCTCGAAGCATAACTCATTTTCACGTACAGCCTGAGCCAAGTGTGCAAGCGAGAGCGCAGAACAAGCGATAGCTCGCTATGATCGTCCTAAGCGTTCAGCTTGTGACTCAATGCTTTCTTATGTTAAATATTATTGTCCACAAATCGACTTTACAGATATACCTAACCAAATTTTTATGTTTATTAGGTTAGGTTGAATTAAATGATTGTTTGTTAATGAGGTCAAATCTAAGTAGTTTAGTTCTATAATCCGCTTGGGCAGCGCTACTTTGCTTGTAGACCTGTCAAATATTCTTGGTGCATTGCCTTCATACACCCTAGTGAAACTATTAGGTGAAATGGCAAATTTTTGGGCCTCATTCATTTGGCAGAAAAGACGTGTTTTTCTCAGCACTCCTGTTGTAGCATGTACTCATGGAGCTGAAGTGTCGTAAGTAGCGTTGATGGATGCGGCGCTGTCAGCGGGACAGATGGCCGATCAGCGCAATCGCTGTCGCATCGCGGCCGCTTTGGTGGGCTCAGTCGATCGCGACTCTAATGTAGCGCAACTAGCCGATCCATCAGGTTTTAAGACCTTTACAATGACGAGCCAATCACTTTGGTACTTTTTACAGTTTTGAAAAAAGAATAGTGGAGCCACTGTCGATAAAAATTCAAGTGGTTAAATTAATTTACGCATTCCGAAATAAATGTCCCAATTCTGAACTACGAACATGTCAGTTGTTTGTTATGGAAAATAAAGGATTAGTTTTAATTGCAGGTACTTTGTTATTTACTTTTATGTACAATGAATTATACCATGATTATCATTTATTAATTCATTAGATGCTACGAGAGGCTTCTATAAGGGAATGTTTTGATGCGTACGAATTTATTAATAATCTAATTTCTTGTGGTAGAATTTAGAGTGAGTCTAGCGGAGTATGAGAACATTCTAAAAATTTGAATGTACATAACTCTGTATCCCGTTCCACAAATTATAATAATTTTGATATTTTAAACTGTTAAAAACGTCCTCTAAATCGAGGATACACTGACAATAAACGAATTTTTAGCTTATCACAAGTTGATTTACAAACATAACGGATTTTTATTTAAAACAAAGTTTTAAAGTTTTATTTTGTGTCTGTCATGTCACAAGAGCTTGTAAATACTATGTGAAAGATTAAACATATTGTTTTTTAATTTTGAAAAAAAGTGCCACTGTTACTAGGGACATTTCAATAGGGTTTTTATATACTTGTAATAAGTATTTGCGTCATTTACAACTAACGTCGTAAAAATGAATGGTGTATGGCGTTGAAAGACATAATGCAACAAGTGCGAAATGCGTAAAGCTACTCGTAAATAACTCATAAATCACCCCCGCACCCCCTGCCACGCACCCCACACCCCGCACCCCGCGTCCGCATCAGCTACCGGAAGATTTATTTTGAAGATAGAATTTAATAAATTATACCCTAACGGAGCATGCCGGTAGGTTCGTTTTTTATGCAAATACACTGAAATTATACTGATTAAATACTTAATATGAATATTCATTAACGACGTTATCGCGGGCACTGATTATATTCTTTTGTTTGGACTCTTTACAGTCATTTAGGTTTTTTTTTCATTAATCATTTCTTTAACAATTTGCCGCTTTCAGTGAGGCGACCATTCGAGTCAATATTGTGAAAATATCGATAATGACACCTATTTTTTAGAAATTTATTGATTACACAAAATATTAATGAAAATGTACCAAATCATTAATTTCATCAACAAAATTAAATTACTGAATTATTTTGGATTAATTACATGCCTTGATAAATACAACTGGTTTGTTATTAAATAAGATAACCGGAACCCCAATAGAATCACTTTGTTTTTCGTCTGTCCGTCTGTCTAAACACCATCTATTATTTTACAAGTCATTATTTATTCTTTGACGGTTGCGTTTAATAAAACTCAGCGGAGAAGCTTTGAAAAGTTTTTGGTAAAATCTCAGGATATCTGTTCGCGGAATCAAAAGAACATTTGTCACAGAGTCCGATATCGAGTTTTTAATCTGTAGTAAATCCGTTATTGAAACTCCGGTGGGCGAGCGGCGCGGGCGGGACCGCTTCGGCTCGCTCAGTTGAGAGCGGAGAGAGATGTAAGCCGCTCACAGATATATGCCAAGTTATCTTTAAGCCTCTTTAAATACTTTCCTATTTTAACACACCTTTAGGTTCTTCAGTTTTAATAACTACAGTTCTAAATTCTTTTGATTAACAAAAGGATGATGTGTAGTAGATACTGTTAATTTTGAAATGTTTATCAGTCGATATTAGTTCGATATTCGATATCCTAGATTCGATTTTTGCGAATATACAGCAATAGTATACTTGTGATAGATCTTCCTTGATTATTACATTCTATCTTTATAAGTATATTTAAAAATGTAACATTCAAAATACACTATCGTAGTTTTTAGTATCGATCAGAAAGACCGCCACTTCACTACAGGGAAACAGCGAATGTTTAATCAACATATTGGTGTCAATTACGTTTTAATCCGATTAACACAAGCACCTATCAGTTATTCCAAACTAACCTGCGAGCCTAATCAACAGGGGCGTACTACTGGAAGAGAGAGCCGGGCTGGACGAACCTAAGGGGCATGTGGGGCAAGCGCTCGCCGCCGCGGGACCTGCCGCTAGAGCGCCTAGACCTAGACCGTCTAGACCTAGACCGCCTAGACCGCCTAGACAACGAGCACGGTAACCGCACCACGCGTGAAGACCTATGCTTCAATGCACCACAATTCTGTCTCTTGATTGCACCCACCTTCTATCTCCGACTATCTATTTATGACATTGTCATGTAGTTTGTTTGCCTTACGATCACTGTATTCTACTTAAATCTGTAGCTCAATGTGTAAGAAAATATTCATCGTCAATCAATTCTGCCTCTTGATTGGCTGAATTCGCTGTTCGCATTTTTTCAACCAATCAGTAGACAGTATTTTTAATCGACTGCGAGCAAGATCATTGCACAACTTACGAGTAACTTATAGGTACATACAACATAGGTTTGTTTTAAAAATAAATGGGTATTGTACATAACTTTGTCAGATAAATAAATTAGTACCTACATAACATCACAAATTAGCTTAACGACATCGTATATTTCAACAAAACTCACTTACGATGTTAGAATAGTGTAATTTTTTTTTGTTCATGAGAATAGTCCAGTCGGTTTCTTAGAAAATAAATAATGTAAAATATAAAGGTAGCGTCTTATTTCACTACTTTGTCTACAACTTGACCATTAGCGATGGGAACATTAATCAAGTGACAGAGAACTTGTGATCAAATGCCAGATTTGTTCAAATAAAACTTTAGGTGTAGATACTCGTATAATGTTCTCTGATGTTGTTTCTGCACACTGTTTGATGAATTCTTCTGTGTGTGTGTTACATAGCAAAAGCACGTCGTATCTAAGCAAATCACATAATTCCCTTTTATCTTGGGTGAGCTCCTACATTATGACGTGTATCTTACTTTTCTAGCACCTTCTCTTGTACTATAGTTAACTTTACTTTGAAGTAGTGATACAATGGTAGCTGGTAGATAGCACTTTCCTAATTCTCTAGTAGCCTAAATGTTGTAGTGGGTATCTTTCCTTCTTCCACATTTCTGTAGATATTACTTAAATGTTGTTTAGTTGTAAATGTTTAATTAAAAAAATATTTAATAATATTTTTATTGTATATTCTTCAAAGCATAATGTATAAGGTTTTTATCTTATTTTGTGAACGGATAATAATATAAATTATTACTTTATTGTAAATGGGCCATTAAAATCTTAAGCCGTAGTTTACACTAAAGCACTTCGAACGAATTAAATGTAGTGATACATTGCTAAAGTAGAAATTTTTATCATTTCAAGAATTAACGTAATTGTTAATGAGCTTAATTTACAGGCTCTTATGAAATAGTCAGTAAAATATTATTATTATTCATATGTCTTTTTTGTAAAAACTATTTTACTACTTAAAAACTTTACAAGGCTTCTTTATTGCTGATTCTTCAATTCTGTGTCAGCCGTACAAATATACCTATGGTAGTTTGTTGTTGGTTGCGTAAAAACCGTAATCATCATTGTATCATGTCTTAGCCAAGCTGATACTGTTGGCGACGTGAATTTCCGAAACCTTTTTCGAAGAAAGTCGTAATTTACCCGCTCGAGATCCGCGAACGCGTCAGCATCAGTGCAATGCACTCACCGAGACGGGAATCCGCGCGAGGGACAGATAAACATACAGCTTTATGGACCTCCCTCAACCAAATCCCCGATCCCTTCTCAGAGGCGTGAAAATACATACGACCATTGTAATAAAATATCCAAATAATTGAACTGTATTTTACTAAGTAAATAGAGCAAAGCTCTTAAAAGTTCCGTCTCCAAATAATTTCCGTGATTATTTTTTGCTGTAGCTAGGTTTGTGCTTGACGGCAATCATGCCTGATGGAAAGCAATGATGAGGTCTAGGTTGGAGCGCGCTTGCTTAGAAAATGCCTATTCACTCTTCTCATGAAGTTCGCTGGAAACACGGAGGCTGGGAGAGCGTACTACACCTTGGCGGTTCGTATCGTGGACTTTCGTTTATGGTGTTATATCATTCTAATATTAGTCTGCTTTCAGAATGGGAACACGCTAGCTAAGTATGGATTGATAGACCCACTTTGCAACCCTTGATTACAAATGCAGGATTTTTTACGAAAGAATGCTCGTCCCACAACTTTGAATTGCAATGTCACACGACGCAACTCACCGCACTGCGTTTATCATCCTGAAACATCCGTTCTTAAGTCTTATTTTACCCAGTAATCTCTGAAATGAGCAATGCAGTTTTAATCACTGCTGCACGGTATAGAATAGCTGTCATCGCGGTGGTACCTTCCTGGCCGGACATCACAAGAAGAGTTCTACCACCAATTAACGGCGTAGATGGCGTATTTAAGCGATCTTTAGTGACCTGCAGTTAAAAAACTAAAAAGACTTACTGTGATATTTTAACGTCATGTATTTTAAGTCTTTAATCTAAAATTAACACGATTGAATAAAAATTTCTCAATAGAAAGTTCTCCCAAAAGTTGCTCCAACATCTCCATTTTTTTGTAATTTTTATCGGAAACTACATTGGATGTACCTTATTGTCATTTTTGTTTCGAAATTATTGGGTTGATAATCATAAAATCCAAAAACACTCACAACGGATTCTTGATAACTAATTTACCTAGTATTTTAGCAATTTGGTAAAATGACGTTTTTCTGTAATATTCTTCCGCGAGGACTAAAAAAAATAAATCAGTGAATCCGCTTAAAATATATGTTTTAAAACATCAAATTTCTAAAAATACCAGACACGTGTTTTTTTTTTACAAATTGCTACAAATTTTCCTCAGTTAAGCATAAAGATCCAGTTTTTTATCATTTCATATCATAAATAAAGTATTTGTAGACACGTGTAGGATCGGTTTTTTCCTTCAAGTAAAATTAACGTTGTCAGTTGTATAAGCGAAATAATATCTCGATTCGCAAAGCAAAAAGAAGTATCGGTGTATATTTTAACACGACCCTTCTCTGAATGGATTCAGCCCGCACCTGCGACCGCCTGTGAATACCGACTCACTAGTTCTTCTCAGCCTGATTCTACATACTACAAGCAAAGGGATCTCTTTAACATTTTTGCACAAACACTTTGAGTATTGAAATCTTATTTTTTTCTGCAAATAATAATAGACGTATTGTGTATTACTCTTATATTAAAAAAGCATAATTTTCTCGTTCATTCTAAAATATTTTGTGAATTGATAGGCATTGTGAAAATGTCTTTTGATATTCTATTTCATTGTTAGAAGAGTGGCGAAATTCCTCTCAAACCCGAATTTGAAGCTTTTGGGACAAATATGAAGTAAATGAGTATTTTTGACCAAATTATTTGTGAAAAACATATAGACACATAATGGATATGCCTTCAAAACTCACTGCCATTTTAACCTACAATGTAGGTACAGTTAGCCTACTTATTTCGGAAAACTAAATAAAATTTAAATTTTCACGGCCGAGTGAATCGTAACACCTTAACCACATAGAAAAAAGATCAAAATTATTTTTCAAAACTTAATTGCTCTGATAGCACTTGCATTTTTAACTTTATTCAGCTTAGTAACATATTTTTATAGGTTTGCTATATTTACCTACTTCATAATAATTAACCCTATTTTATTATACATCATACAACAGCTGTGTATGATTATACAACTTAAAGGTATGGATATTATGCTATATATATGTTCCTACTCATCTGGGTACACATATGAGTCCCTTATAACCCACTTATAAACATTAACACACCACAAACTTACGAAGTCCTTTCAACTTTTTTGTTCCCGTCATTCTTGTGTCTTCGTACAAGATTAATGCGTCACAGCTTCTTGTCCAGAACATGATAATAATATCCTGATATAAAAACAGTCCGTCCGTCTGTCCGTGTCCGCAATAAACAACTTCACGGATACCCGTTACAATGAGATTAAGGTTTTATAGGTGACAGAAATGGGTCAAACAATTACCCATACGTATGTGGGTAAAAACATTCGGTTTCCAATTTTGTACCGTTCCATCTCTTTTAACCATGTTTTTAAGCAAATAAAGAATTACTTACTTACTTCCTATTTTCAACTCTGACTCATGAAAATAATCCACCATAATAAGTTTATTATTCTCTCATATATTCCGAAACGACTTGACCGTTTTTATGAAAAAAATGTGTCTATTGAACGCTCAACTAATTAAGACTTGCGTAAACTTCAGTAAATAACGTTAAAAAAAATTATCAAAAGAGCGTAAAATAGGGGTGTAAGTGTAGGAATAATGCAAATTGCCCTACAATCAAACATTGTCAGGGAATTGCACAATTATACGTTTAATAACCTAATTAAAAGCACTTCGGAGCCATCACAACCTGCGGAGGTCCGCAGAGCGCCACAAAAACTGCTAATTAACACAATAAAAGCTAATTGTTAAACGGAAACCGGCCCCGGCTCTCGCTGAGCGCGCATCTGTCATGCAAGACATTAATTGACCCATAAATACGATGAAAAGCGCCTTTTCTGACCCCTGATGCAGAAACAGGATCATTGTTTGGTGATGCTGGTGTCAGGCCAAAATGTGCTACAAATAAAGATTCTGGAAGATTTTTGTGTTAGCTGCATAGATTATTAAGAGATGTCCCGTCTCTAGAATCGTTATGTATTAGGTATACTTAAGAACTATATCAACGAAGATAGGTATTCATATTATTATCTATCTAATACTTAGTGGATCTTTCTGATGTCCTTCGTACTGTTTTATTGTGTGTTTAAAAAAAACTGAATTCAAAGTAGAATTTCCAAAAGATTCCAACCTCATACCCTGTTGTTTTGTTAAATATGCATAGAATTGCCCCTTTTAAAGACATTTAAACGAAAAGGGACATTTCCGGCAAAATCTACACTCGAACCCGTTGCGTTTTAATGAAAAATAAAATGAAAATAATATTTTCCGTTCCGTTCCGTTCCGGGCCGTAAATTGAAACCAGTCGCGGCAGAAATTGCTCTAACTCCGAACGCGTTTACTGGAAACTGCCTCAAATATACGACTGTGTACACTCAGCCTCGATGATCACAAGAGGGAGGGTATAGGAATGGTACGGAATCTGCAGCGGGCGTAGTTATTTATATTGTGAACTAATGATCCAAAAAATTACATCGATCCGTTGCCCTGTCGCTACGTGGGAAAGGAAATCCAAAAAACCTTCAAATTTCACATTTGAACTATCTGATCTGACAAACGTTGTTTTGCCATTAAGGATTTAAAAAACATAGCTTCCCAAAATACACAGAAAATTTCATAACAAAAATTAGCACGAGAACAAGTAATATTTTCCGCAAAAAAACTTTTCAACCTCCGTCAATCTTTTTGACTTCGCTCTGGAACCTAAGATGACATTATAACCAAATTTATACGAAACCAACTCGGGAGCATAATATCCTTTCAAACTAGAAAAGAATTTTGAAAATTGTTTTAAGAAAAAGTTATGCCTGATCATACAGAAAGCCTCGAAGCCTCGAAGAAGATCATACGCGTTGATTTGAGAGCCACCCCCGTTTTTTTACGTCGGTTAAAATTGACAGTGACCCATTGCAGGCTTTACACTCCATTGAGAATATAACTCTTTGGCATCCAGCAGGCTTAGCCACGTGACTTACTTAACTACGATCTTCATTAACACCTATCGATCGCTAAATTAATTCGAAATAAATTATTTCAAATGGCCCGAAACTCACATAATTCTGGAAAATACAGCGGGCACTTAAGTTATTCATCATTGCAGAACTAAAGGAAAACATAGTATAAGTTTCTTTTAATTTATCTTTTTTAATTTTTTTACAGAAGCAGCCACCGGAGAGGAGGCCTAGAGGCGAAGACTTGTGGCGATTGTAATATACTGATAGACACGAAACACTAGTCATATCCAAAGAAATATAAAATAATATTATCCTCTAAACATACTTTCTTTTTAATTCATTATTAATTATTATCTATCACCAAAATTCCATCCCTGAGATCGAATTTTGGCGATACATTGGCGGCATTAGTTCCTAGATTATATTATAAAAAATTAGAAATGAGTTATTTTTTTATTTTTTCTATATAATACTATGTATAGTTTTTTTTATAAATCGATCGTACAAAATGAAAGTAAATATCTCTGTAACTATGTCACCTTCTAGAGTAGATTTTATTAGGTCTTATTCTAAATTGTATGTCTAATGGACAGGTCCAATATAGTATCCTTTTTGTACCTTTAATATAGTAAAGGAACTGTATATCTGTTGGTATAGACGGCATAATACGGTATCCTTTTAGTAGATACTTTAATGTAGAAAAAGGTTGAACATTATGCGTATACGAAACAGTTTGTTTTTTACTTGCTCTATTTTTTTCTTCAGTTTAAGATAAAGGTATTAAACGTACTTTTTAAGAAAATGAAGACTTTATTATTATTTATTATTTAGCCGTCTTGCTGACAAAGTATGCAGTCTTTTTTTTTTTTTACTAATAAGTTTATTTATTCACTACCTACTGTAATTATTATAGTTCTTTAAAGTCCAACTACACTGAGTTTAAGATTTGTCAGTCAAAATGAAGACTATTCAACTTCAAATGATTTATACGTTAATTAAACATAGCTAAAAAAGTACCATCCTTTTAAATAAATATTCCTCGTAGAAAAAGATAACATTATTGTAGACTTGTCAAATTAATTTAGAGGTAACGTTAGCATGTACATTGTACATGTACCAATTAGTTTTTAATTTAAGTTATTTAAGTTACTGAACCTTTATTTGATTTTATAAAAACGTAAGATACATTTGAGTTACATTTACTTGATTGAGATGAGGATTTCTCTATCAATAGGTATTACAATTGTTTTTTGATGTAAAAAGAGGATACCAATATTTCTCCTGTACCATTAGTCACTTGCGTATTAGAATAAGATCTATCAGTTAATATAAGAATTAACGGCCACCCTCAGAGACGTTCGATTATTTAATTATCATTAAACACCTTTCATGTCAAATATCAAGATTACATTGTAACGGAAAATAAAACAATAAAATCCACCAATTGCAATTAGCAGTTACCATAGTTACTTTAAAATAGTTACTGAAGTAACTGCCTACAAATTGCCCGTAAGTTTATTTACTAACTTGGGACATATTGGGCTTTAATGATAATTAAGACGAGTCTGTGAGTGGTCATAAGAATTATATTTATAATTATAATATGAGTATACGTAGAGTAAGTGTCGGCGGTGTAACTATGTATATGTACTGTTAGTTAGCGGAATTAATTGCTAGGCGTATTGTTACGGACTAAATTGTATTTATGTGAACTCGATGTACATGGACGGGCTTCGCGGCGTTGACGTTTGTCCAATAAAAGTTTATTCGAAGCCGAAACTGGTTTTATTTCGACTTCCTTTTAATATTTCTTCATTCAACATACATAATATAGATAATAAAAAAATTAAAAAAAAACACGACATCACTACTTTTGCAAAAAAAATGTAGCCTATGTTACTCGGGATGACTTATGGATTCTAACCATACCCCACACGTCCAAATCACTTCAGCCGTTCAGAAGTTATGGTGGAATAAAGAAACTCACATACATACATGAACCCTAAAAAGTAAAAACATTACTTACACTCCTTTTTTGGGCAGTCGTGGAAAAAGATTAGTTGAAAAACAGCTTCATACGAGTACCAAACTTTTGTCAAGAAATCGAAAGTAAGAAATCAAATCAAATCTCTTTATCATCTTAAAAAGTGCTTATGATCTTTAGACAAAAGAGAGTTCAACATTGCCGCCAAGTCCTACAAGAGGGTATTAAAAAGGGCTCAGTTCAACCGTACCAATCTCTTTGGGCGTAAGCTAGCCACCTACCCCAGTGGCAGTAAAGCATTCTGGTCCCTTGCAAAGTCGGTTGAAATGAATTTTTGCCGCCCTTCGTTGCCGCCTCTGCAGAAGCCCGATGGATCACTGGCAATGTCTGCAACGGACAAAGCAAACTTATTGGCGTCTCTGTTTGCAGAAAACTCTCGTCTCGACGCTGGTAGTACTACACCTCCTACCCTCACACCATGCGGCTCGGTTATGCCGGAGATCCGCATTCACCAGCACGAGGTCCTTAAAACTCTCCGTGACCTAGACGTGAGCAAGGCCAGTGGCCCAGACGGCATACCTGCAATTGTCCTGCGTAATTGTGCTCCCGAGTTGTCTCCTGTACTAACACGCCTGTTTCGCCTCTCTCTCTCCACCGCTCGAATCCCACTTTCTTGGAAGGTTGCCAACGTGCAGCCAGTGCCCAAGAAGGGTTGTCGTGCTGACCCGGCCAACTATAGACCGATTGCCATCACGTCCATCCTTTGTAAAAGTATGGAACGTGTACTCAATCACAAGCTCCTAGCATACCTTGAGGAAAATGACCTTTTGTCGGACCGTCAGTATGGCTTCCGTTCCAACCGGAGCACTGGCGATCTTCTTGTGTATGCTACGCACACTTGGGGCGAAGCCATAGAGAAATACGGTGAGGCGCTCGCTGTCTCACTCGACATCTCTAAGGCTTTTGACCGAGTCTGGCACGGCAGCCTACTCAGCAAACTCCCAGCATATGGAATACCCGCTGGCTTTTGTAACTGGATATCTGATTTCCTGAGAGAACGGTCTTTTCGAGTGGTCGTTGACGGTCACTCTTCAGACCTAATGGCTGTCAATGCCGGTGTACCTCAGGGATCTGTTCTATCCGCGACATTATTCCTGCTGCACATCAACGATTTGCTTAAACCAGGTTTATTTGGTTACGCTGATGACAGCACTGTTTCGGAGAGATACATGTCTAGTCCAAAAGCCAGCGGTGCTGAGATACTAGGGCTAAGAGAGGCATTGGTAGATCGCGTTAACTTTACTCTAAAAGAAGTGTCTGAGTGGGGTGACGCTAATCTAGTCAAGTTTAACGCTACCAAAACGCAAGCGTGCTTATTCACCGCAAAAAAGAGCCCCTTCACCTTGGCTCCCACTTTTCAAAATGTATCCGTTCCGATTAGCGATCATATCGACCTCCTGGGTATTAACATATCACCCAATCTCAATTTTGGGAAATGCATCGAGGAAAAGGCAAAAACAGCGGCCAAAAAACTTGGCATCCTGAACAAGGTTAAGCGGTACTTCAAGCCCGAACAGCTTTTGACGCTGTATGAAGCCCAAGTTCGTTCCGGCATGGAGTACTGCAGTCACCTATGGGATGGATCTGCCAAATACCAGCTCGATGCATTGGACTCGGTTGATCGCCGCGCACGCAGAATAATCGGCAAGGAATCGCTAACACGGGCGAAACTGCTCAGTTTAGAACACCGACGCAGTGTTGCCTGTTTAGCGGTTTTTTACAGGATATATTTTGGAGAGTGTGCTCAAGAACTCCACAACCTTGTGCCTCCTTCACCTTTCTACCATAGAACCGCGAGACGTCGAGAGAGTTGGCATCCTTATGTGGTTGATGTCCAGCGTACTCGGACGAAACGCTTTTCTTCTACGTTTCTGATACGAACCGCTAAGGTGTGGAACACCCTTCCAGCTTCCATGTTCCCAGCCAAATACAATCTGGGTGCCTTCAAGAGAAGAGTGAATAGGCATTTTCTAGGCAAGCGCGCTCCATCCTAGACCTCATCATTTCTGTTCATCAGACTTGATTGTAGTCAAGCGCAAGCCTATCAATATAAAAAAAAAAAAAAAAAAAAAAACAAAGAAACTAATCGCTAATATCTCGCAGCACGTGAGGCAATAAAATGCGGAAACATGCCGCCTGTTGCACTCTCGGACGTATTTACTTAGCAGAATTTACGGCAGTAAATTTATTGCACCGGAGACAGCGAGATATTTAGACCAGTACGAGTATTTAAAAACCGATTGATATCTTAAATTTAAGAAAATAATAGTTATGAAAACTCTCCAACAACTCATCTTCTCAAAACGAAATCAAAATCGGTTCAATCATATGAGGAAAACAATGCTATAGAAACACCGTTGGTTGCATCAAGAGTTAAAAAAATTCAAACCACTTATCAGTTCTACGGGGCTAGACAAAGTAACAGTCGTTAGCGTTCACGACAGTAGATAAAAATGTATGGACAAACCAGGTGACGAATCAAAATAAATGAAAGCAGAATCTACTTTATGCTTAGCGTTGCTCACAGTCGGCTGTCAATTGTCATATGCGAACTACGCTAAAGTTATCTACAACGTCTGCGTAAACGCCAGGGAGCGTTCAAATTGTCGTAGTTGAATTTCAAAAAAAGCGTGTTTTCCTCTATACGGTAACATGGTTTTTCTACAGTCACTTGTTTTGTCCATACATTTTTATTTACTGTCGTGAACGCTAAACGGCTGTTTACTATTTCCAATTCTAACCCACCTCCTCAACCATTGGGCTAAGAGCAGTTAAAGGTACTTAAGTATAGTAAGGCAATCATCGAATTTCCGCGCACCATTATTGACGATTGTACCCCCCCGGCTAGGACGCAAACATTGCGATATTTGACCGATTGACCGACTCCATCCAATCTTATAAACAACGCGCTGTGAACACCATGGCTTTCAATGTTATCTAAAAAAATTTTAATCAAAAATGTAAGTAAAGGCCAAAACCATTCATTTTGAGAGGAAACTCGCACCCAAAAATTTTGCTTTAAAACAGTCTCTTACATTTCTAAGAAAAGTCACGATTATTGTTGGCGACCGACTAGCAATATTTAGATATATTTTTATTCATAGCTAGTTTTAAGATATACGTAGGATTTAACTAAGTAAAATGTATGTAATTTTGGTTAAATCTAGAGAATAATTATTTAGTGCCTTGGTAGATGTATAAGTACTAAATAAAGAAAGTTTTAGGGACTAGCTTTAGGCTTTAGTATAGATTTATTTTATAAGCGGCTAGTCTTACGATATTCTGTTTACGTTTGTTTAACATAGTGATATTGTAATAAGAAGTTAAATAAATATGTTATTTAGTATTGGATTAGGTGTAAATGTATGTATGTATCTAATGCTAAATAAAGAGTCTCTTAAGGGGAACGTTTGGCGATCGGAGTAACTGTCGCTTGATACATACTCTAAAGTTACCGGTCGCGGATTTGATATAAATAAAGCCCTTTGGCCGACCGCCAGCCAGTCGTCACGGAGAAACGGTACAAGCAACACGTGTTTCATTTACACCTACGAAGAACCTCTGCAGCTCAAGAAAGAGAAAACTATACAGTCCACTGCGAGCTGCGCCGAAGAGGACACGACGGACAGCGGAAGCACACGACGGGTTACGACCATCCATCGCAGACGGGCGCCGACCGGCGCTGAGACAGGTTCTATACCTGTCTCACTCATAAGGCAGGGTTCCCTATCCCTGCCTTACTTGCGCCACGTCTACCCAGTGGGGACACGTTCCCCGGCGTAGCTTCGGCTAAGACCGACGCGCCGCAACAGTTGGTCCTTCGAGCCGGATCGGAGTGGTTGAAGAAACCCTGTCGCGCGAAGACAAGCCAGTTCGTAAATGAAGACGGATTGCCTGAAGAAAATCTCGTCGCGTGAAGATTTCGACGCCTGAACCAGGATCTGGAGAGATGACTCTCACCAGGTTCATTGGAGATGCGCTCCGTGCGACCTCGCACACTGAAGAGGCGAGCTCGCACAGAAACAGGGAGACATCGGAAAGGACGGCCAAGAACTCTTCACGAACTGAAACAGCGACGAATACCAATGTCTCCGGAAAGATCAGAAAAGATCGACGACTCACCGAAATGAAGCCCGCTGACGAGCAGAGAGAATTGCGGATGAAACTCCCAGAACACGTGGGCCAGAGAATAGCGCCGGGGAGTTCTGTCCGAGCGAAGTCAGCCCGGTTGAAGAGATTACGAATATTGGAAGCCGAAGAAGAGGTGGTGCTGCTTGAACTGAAGTTGGCACGCCTCAGACATGAACAACAACGGCTTGACGAAAGTGAATACCTGGGCGAGGAACTTGGTCACAGAACAGTGCAAGTTCGGAATACTTCGATCCAGGAGATTAAATTTCGTTTCGACGAATGTAGAGACGAATATATTGAAGAGAAATTTGGAGATAGCAAGTCTCAATATGGGAAATGCATTGAGACATTCTCTTCGGAAGAAGAGAAACAAGGACAGCAAGACCTTCCGAAAGAGATAGATATAATAGAGACCGAAAACCCTACGATCCAAGCCAACGAGATTGAAGAAAGCACGGTGGATCGTCAAGCTCCAAAGAAAAACGGAGAAGTCGTGCAGTGCAAATCGGCGGAAGGAGTTTATACGATCTGCGCTGACTTTGATAAAGAAGAGCAAGCGCGTCCCAAAAAACGGGTGTACGTGAACGCTGAACAACCGTCGGCGATGAACTCCGACATCGAGATAAAGGCTGTCCCGCAACTAACATCGGTTGGCGAACCAGTATCGATGGCACCGCTACTTCAGATAGAAGACGGGAAGACGAATACCCCGGATATTGAAGTGTGTGGCAGTGACGTGAATGACTGCGCCACAGCTACCGCGATAGCAGTGAGACCACAGCTACGAGATGAAGAAGTCGCAGCAGTCCAGGTCATGAAACCGTGCTACGTGTTAGAGGAACCGCGGGCAGAAAACTGCGGACCTGATGCAATTTCAAGAAAACTGAAGATGCAGCCACGCAGCCGCAGAGAAAAGTGCGATGCCAATTGGGTTCGCACGCGCAAGAAAAGGTCGAGGCACGAAATTGAAAAATGTAGAAAGCCTCCCTGGACGATGCCGAGAGAAATGCGCCGTCGTGGTCCTCGATACAGACGAACAGCGACACTGCGACGACGTGGTCTCGGCAAAAAACCCCCTTGGAGAAAGCTGGCATGGATGAAGCCACGAGAAATGCGACGACGTGGTCCCAGGAAAAGAAGCACCTGGATGAAGCTGCAACATGAAACATAGATCCAGTGCAGATGAGGTCGCCAGTCCCGAAGATTGGTGCTACGCACGAGGGGGAGATTGTTGGCGACCGACTAGCAATATTTAGATATATTTTTATTCATAGCTAGTTTTAAGATATACGTAGGATTTAACTAAGTAAAATGTATGTAATTTTGGTTAAATCTAGAGAATAATTATTTAGTGCCTTGGTAGATGTATAAGTACTAAATAAAGAAAGTTTTAGGGACTAGCTTTAGGCTTTAGTATAGATTTATTTTATAAGCGGCTAGTCTTACGATATTCTGTTTACGTTTGTTTAACATAGTGATATTGTAATAAGAAGTTAAATAAATATGTTATTTAGTATTGGATTAGGTGTAAATGTATGTATGTATCTAATGCTAAATAAAGAGTCTCTTAAGGGGAACGTTTGGCGATCGGAGTAACTGTCGCTTGATACATACTCTAAAGTTACCGGTCGCGGATTTGATATAAATAAAGCCCTTTGGCCGACCGCCAGCCAGTCGTCACGGAGAAACGGTACAAGCAACACGTGTTTCATTTACACCTACGAAGAACCTCTGCAGCTCAAGAAAGAGAAAACTATACAGTCCACTGCGAGCTGCGCCGAAGAGGACACGACGGACAGCGGAAGCACACGACGGGTTACGACCATCCATCGCAGACGGGCGCCGACCAGCGCAGAGACAGGTTCTATACCTGTCTCACTCATAAGGCAGGGTTCCCTATCCCTGCCTTACTTGCGCCACGTCTACCCAGTGGGGACACGTTCCCCGGCGCTAGCTTCGGCATACGACCGACGCGCCGCAACAATTATACTTAAAAAGCTAATAATTCAGTGAATACACGAGGAATATACCTACAATTGTATCTAGGAATAGCGTCGCTATATACTACGTATTTTATAATCAGATTTTAGAGGTCATAATTATTATGCTTTAATCAGACCATCGCCTCCTCCGTTACCGCTGAAGATCGTTTCCAAGTGACTTTGACGACCTCCCTGGCGCAGTGGCGGCGCGCTCGGATTCGAGTGGGAGGTCGCGGGTTCGATTCCCGCCACGGGCCATTTTGGTATTTTATAATTTCTAAATTGGCTCAGGTCTGGTCTGGTGGGCGGTTTCGGCCGTGGCTAGTTACCACCCTACCAGCAAAGACCCACCGCCAAGCGATTTAGCGTTCCGGTGCGATGCTTGTAGAAACCGTTGTGGTAAATTTACTTACACTTCCAAGTTAGTACGATAACATCTTAGGCTGCATCGTCACTTACCATCAGGTGAGATCGCAGTCAAGTACTAACTTGTATAGAATAAAAAAGACTTGGAATTCCGCGTTTTCATTTGCCCTCTCATAGATGTTATTATCAGACGTGTGATGTTGGCTAAGCGCTGCCAACTACGACAAACCAACAACATTTCCAACGCTTCATTAAGTCTATGATGGTCTACAAACTGCAAGTTTTCGTTATCAAATGTGAAATCGGCAACAAATAGGATTTTTAAAACTTTATTATAAGTTTAAATAATAATACAAACTTGTATGTATAAATATTACAGTAAAAGATTAAAAATTAATAAAATGAATATAAAAATTTAAGCTAAAGCCTCATCGAAGCCAAGGCAGCGAGGCATTGAACCCAAAATGCTGGCAGCATTGCCCCTTTGGATAGCCAAACTTATTTTTTGGCCAAGGTAGCTGCCAGCTCTTGGATCCCCGGTACAATAATAATAAATAATAATACTACTATTAAAATAAAATTCTGACAATGGAATACACATGTATTATGTAATGTAATACACAACTACAAGTATTTCAATTTTAAAAGTACCAGATCTTTTAAAGCTTTTCCCAACCATAAATCGGTGAGCTATGGATACCCTTACGAAATAGAACAATCCGCAATCCCGCTGATTGTGTACACTGTACACTGTACAGTGTGGACTGCGTGTTTGCACGCTCCCTCATACCGCCTACTGGTACTATGCCCGTAACGCCAAGCTACTTGGCTGCCCGCGAGTGACGTACGTAAAGTAGCATTTAGCCGCATAAAACATGAAAATACAGATGGAATACAGAAAAAAGAATCCATGGTTTTTAACCCACACGCGGGATCTATCATATTTTTTATGAGAAACTTGAAGACACGAGCTAGACGTTACATGGTCTGGTGGGAGGTTTCGGCCGTGGCTAGTTACCACCCTACTAGTTACGTACTACAATGCCTGTCATTTGCAGCTGTATATGTCCCATTGATGCATTTTGGAACAAAGTTTATTTTCGGACGGGGGCTAGGAAAAACGACATGGATATTTTGCGTGACGAAAATCCCGTCACGAAGAAAATATTCGAAAATCTAGAATGAAAAGTTTCTGTTACTATAAGCAGAATGGGCGCGCATGCAATCACCTATATACATTTGGTGTTGAAGTAGTTAGCGCGAGCTAAGTGAAAGCTATCGAGTAATGGGTTAAATTTTATTTCTACAGAGACTAAAGTCGTCGTCCCACGACACTAACGTCTTTCTTATGATTGCTATCGCTTTTGAACAAAAAAAAATTTATAAAAAATCCACAGAATCACATGACCAATTTAGCGATCATATTTATACATGACGTTTGAATTTCGTTCCATATCTATATCTTTTTAGCGTATCCCAAAATACCATATGGCTAGAAGTACAGGTGAATGTTTTGCTCTTCTTATTTTTCTTTCCATACATAAATGTTCTAGCAAGGCAGCCATCAACACTTAAGTACACCTCACACTCGAAACTTGCTATTTGACAACGCGAAACATCTTTGAAAGTAAAATGACAGCTAAATATCAGGGCGGCTTTGTATCGTGGGGGCGTCCATTAGGCGGGCGGACCGCTTCCGTCGCCGCGTGACGACTTGCGAAGACATTTAAAAGACTTTCCGGCGACACCGCAGAAATGAAATTTACAAAAACATATTTTCTACAGACTTAAAGAAACAGTGTCAATACTTTTCGTGATATATTATTTTGTTTACGGACCGCTTCTGGGTTGGGTGTCTGGAAATGTAATAAGCGGGTTGGGCATAGGCAGACTTCACACATTTTATCACAACGTTGTCGAGTTTCAGGCACACTGGTATCACGATGTTTTTCATCATAATAATAATAAATAATAAATAAAGCGTTTATTTGAAAAACTCCATATTATACAATCTTCTTTGGACTCCTGACCCCTAAACTAGGAAAGCCCGTGTCTTAGGGGCCAGTGCCTTCCCATAAGTTGAAAACATAACAAATTATTATTAATACTTAGGCTAACAACTAAAATTTTACAATTAAATCTTTTTTTTTGGTTAAGTTTAATGGTTTACAAAATGAAAAATCAAATGGTATGAAGAGTAAGTACAAAATTAACAACAATAGCATTGCATGCAGCATTTTACGTATTTCATGGATTACATGTGTGTGTATGAGTGCGTGTGTATGCGTGTGTGAGCGTGTGCGTGTGTGTGTTTGTGTGTGTGTGTGTGTGTGTGTGTGTGTGTTTGTGTGCGTGTGTGTATGTGTGTGTGCATGTGTGTGTGTGCGTGTGATTGTGTGTTTGTGTGTAAGCAATAAAATAATAGAATATGTTATAAAATATGTCTCAACAATTTTTCTGTATCCTCATAATTGTGGTCAGGCAATATTTCTTTAAGAAACTTTTTGAGTCCATGCCTGTTAAGTTTATTAATGTTGGCTATTCTGTTAAAGTGTCTATACAGGAAAGGCCCTAAGTGGTAAAACTGACGTCTAGCAAAAGTTGTTTTTGTTCTGGATATGGCAATGTAAGTTCTTCGACCCCGTCCACTTTTCTGTAAAATTGGGCATGTACGGTGATGTCGAAGCACAGCATTCATTATAAAGAGTTGGCGTACCGTCAGAAGTTGTGAATCCTTATACAGTTGATTGGTGGGGTATCTTCTCGGTTTTCGCAGCATCACTTTGATGACGGCTCTCTGAGCTCTTTCCAGTTCTATCATGTGGTTAGCCGCGGCACCACCCCAAGCTGGAATGCAGTAGGCTAGCAATGATTGGACAAGCGCTGTGTATACGTTGTACAATACTTCTTTGCCCACTACATCCCGCAGGTTTTTAAAAACTGGTATAAGTCTTCTCACTCTCTTTGCCAGTGTTGTTATTTGAGGCTGCCAGTTCAGTTTTTCGTCGATTGTGACCCCCAGGTATTTAATATGGGATGTTCGGTCTAATGTTTCACAGGTACATGGGTCATGGTACATGGTATCATGGGCGTTACATGGGTGTGAATGCAGTTTTAGCTTAAAATCCTGTTGGGGCTGTGATGCTTTTGTTATACTATAACAAATGTACTTTGTTTTCGTCGCATTTACGGTCAAGAGATTTGTTTCTAGGTTTCTGGTAATGATACGAATACCTTGCTCCGCAGCTATTTGTGTTTCTTCCCAAGTAGCACCATAAAATAAGATGGCCGTGTCGTCAGCAAAGGCAAATATATGACCGTTTTTAACCTGGAGCTTGCAAATATTATTCATATATGCCAAGAATAAGGTCGGGCCAAGGGTACTGCCTTGTGGAATTCCATGGGTTATTTTTCTGCTCTCGCTACTCACACCATCGACTCTCACACATTGACTTCTGTTCTGTAGGTAGTCTTTAAACCAATTCAGTGGTGTTCCACGTATCCCTAGATCTTCCAGCTTTACTAGGAGTAGGGGTATTGAAATTGTATCAAAGGCTTTTTTTAGGTCTAGGAATACACCTACGCACTTTTTTCCATCATCCATGTATCTTGACAGTAAATTTGTATAAGACATCACTGCATCTTCAGTAGATCTTCTTACGCGAAAGCCGTATTGGTTGTTTGCTAATAGATTTTCTTTCTCTAGGTATTTAATTAAGCGGGTGTTAACAACTTTTTCTAGAATCTTGCTTAGGGTACTTAGTAATGATATTGGCCTGTAGTTTGTTGGTATCCCTTTCTCACCACTTTTGTATATAGGGATTACTACAGCTTGTTTAAATATGTTTGGGAATGTTCCACTCATTAGGCTAAGATTGCATAGGTGTTCTATTGGGTAGCAAAGTATAGCACGGTTAGTTTTCAATAGGTCTACTGCTATAGCATCGTGTCCTGGTGCACTTTTACTTTTTAATTTGGCCAATATGTTTTTTATTTCATTAATATTGGTTGGATACATAGCCATCGAGTGCAACTGTCTTGTATCTGTTTTACCCATCTTAGTTAACTGGTCCTCACATGTATTTAATGTATTTAATATTTCTTTGGCCAAGTTACTTCCGACAGTTGTAAAATAGTCATTCACTTCATTGAGTGACTCCACAGGTGAATGCGATAACTTTAAGAGTTCTTCAGCTGTGTGCTTTTTCGAGGTTAGGTTACAAATTTCTTTTAATACTTTCCATGTTCCACCTTTGTTTCCATTTTGCTCCAGAAGTTTATTCTCTCTACTCTAGAGCAGAGCAGAGCAGAGCTCTCTGACGCGTACAGGTTGGAGTGCGGTGTGCGGCAGGGAGGATTGACATCACCGAAGCTGTTCAACCTGTACGTAAATGACTTGATCGTGGAGCTCAGCAAACAGCCAGTCGGATGCTGGATCGACGGTGTCAGTGTCAATAATTTAAGCTATGCTGATGACATGGTGTTGCTGGGCCCCACGGCGGGTTCTATCAGAGAGCTGCTCAAAATCTGTGAAAAATACGCGGACAGGCATGGACTTATATATAATGTGACCAAAAGTGAATATCTGATCTTTAAGGCTCCACGTAAGCAAGTGGAATACGAGCCGCGTATAACGCTAAACGGGACGTCACTCAAACGAGTGTCTGAGTTTAAATATCTGGGGCACTATGTAACGGAGGACCTTAAGGATCAGATAGACATTGAAAGAGAACGTAGAGCCTTAGCGGTAAGGTGCAACATGTTGGCCCGCAGGTTCGCCCGATGTAGTAAGGAAGCGAAAATAACCCTTTTTAAGGCATATTGTCAAACCTTCTACACGGGCGGCCTGTGGACCAACTACACCCAGAAAGCTATGGACACGTTGAGGGTCCAATATAACAATGGTTTCAGGATGCTGTTGGGCTTGCCGCGGTTTTGCTCAGCGTCATGCATGTTCGCGCAAGAGCGAGTTGATGACTTTTATGCAATTATACGGAAAAAGACCTCATCCGTCCTGGCAAGACTGCGTTCGAGCTCCAATAGTATCCTGAAAATGTTAGCGGTAAAGTTGGACTCTCCGTTTCTAGCACATGCCGTAAAGGTTCTCGTTAATTAATTAATTTCTATTAATGAAGTGTATTTAATGAAGTGTATTTTTACTAACATAGTTTTTAAGTTAAGTTTGTTACTAACCAATTTGGGCCATTGTTGTCATCAATAAAGAAATTTATTTATTTATTATTATTTATTATTATTCCTGAAGTACGTTATCTTAAGTTTTTTTATGATATCTTTGCATGTGTTTCTATATCTAGTATAATTTAATTTCATAGTCAAGTTTTCTGGGTACTTTTTGGCTAGTAAATGTAGTCGATCTCGTTTTTTAAAACATTTAAGCAAGCTATGAGTTATCCATGGTTTCATCGGTATTCGCTTTCGTGTTATTGTGATGGTATCCGTATTTTTCATAATTATTTCTTGCAAAATGTCTGTTAAGATATTTGCCGCTTCGTTTGTGTCAGTGATAGTCAGGAACTTGCTCCAGTCGTAATTCTCTATGCATTTTTTAATTGCTTCATAGTCAATTTTGGTCCGTGTGTATGGACCGGACGTATTTTTTCTTGAGACAGGACCACCAGGAACAGATAATAATATTGGATAGTGGTCAGTGATATCTGTTATAAAAATGTAACTCTTCGGTTTTCCTACCAGTTTACACATAAAGTGATCAAGACATGTTTTGTCGTGTGTTGGTAGATTGATTGCTGGTGAGAGTCCGTGCGTTCCAATAATGTCTAAGTAATCAAGCGTATATTTGTTACTCGTGTTTAATGTGTCTATGTTTATGTCTCCAGTTATAATTATATTCCTAGTTCGCGTTGTCGTTATAATAGTGTCCAAAGAATTAAGGAAGGGGGTTACATCTTTAAAGCAGTAAGGTCTGTATATTCCGATTACGGTCAAGTTTCCAACCCTGGCTGCCATGCAGTTTGCTTCCGTTATATTAACTTCGTATACGTTTGCTACAATATCATTTTTTATATACATAATAACTCCATCATTTTGATTAAAACTCCGCTTTGTGAAGTGCATGTTGTATCCATCAATTTGTGGCGGTATTGAACTATCGTTACACCAGCATTCGGTTAGGACAATAAAATCGGGGTGAATCTTTAGATTAGCAATGTAAAGTAAGAAGGTATCAAGATTTTTGTTAGCACTCCGAACGTTGAATGTAATAATATTAAAGCTATTTTCTCCGTCTACAGTTAATTTTTTAAGTTCTTCTATTTGCTGGCAGGGTATCGTGCATGTTTGATCTATGTCCCTATAAAGGTTTTCATCTTCGTTAAACAGTGTTATGTATTATAATTAATTGATATATCTCCAGGTTATGTGTTGTTAAAACTATTAAATGACACAATGCATAGCTAAATATTTCCTGTTGGAATCGTTTCCTATTGCTTGTATCATAGAAATCGAATTGAAGTATGTATTGTGGGGAATGGGAGGATACAAATAATTGTTGTGTGATATGTGTATATGAGCGAATTATTATCTGATTGTATGTAAACATAGATGTGTAGGTGTCGGTGCTTGGTGTGTGAATTAAAACGTTGTTTCTGTATATAAGTGCGGTAGCTATGTATGTTTGTGTGTGTGATTGTTTATAGTTGTATAATAATGTGTAAATAATATGGAATAATTTTAGCGATTGAATTTTATTTTTTAGTGAATTGTTGCATGCAATATTTTTATACAACACTAGAATTAATATAGACTGAGTTTTATTAGCTAGACTCATAGGTAGTCAGGTACTTTTTATTAACTTTTTAATATCCTCTTCGCAGTTAACGCGAATGGCAGTCTCTCCGTCCTTCCTCCGCATGTATATATTGCCATGTGACGTCCAGCAGTATCTATAGTTGTTGCTTTGCGAAAATTGACGTGCAATGTATAGCAGTTTTTTTGCCGCAGGTGTTAAATTTTCAGAAATGTAAATTGGCACCTCAGGGCCACTACCTGTAAGTTTTCTCGTTGTTAATGTTTTATTGTCTTTTCTATATTTTTTCACCGATGATAAGAATTTTTCCTTATTAATTACAGTGGTGAATTCGGCTATTATCGGCTTAGTGCCGCCTTTTGTGTTTGAGCGGAATATATCTTTGACTGTCGTGGCATCTACCGGCAAATTAACTAAACTTCCGACGTTTTTAATTAAATTGACCAAGTCTTCTTTCGTCTCGTTCGGGTTAACCGGCACAT
Source organism: Coenonympha arcania (assembly GCA_036785405.1). Classification (NCBI taxonomy): domain Eukaryota; kingdom Metazoa; phylum Arthropoda; class Insecta; order Lepidoptera; family Nymphalidae; genus Coenonympha; species Coenonympha arcania. The sequence continues at coordinate 289,124 of JAWDAA010000030.1, read as the reverse complement.
TTCTCACTTCGATGCTGGCTGCCCGCGTGTTTTTTTCTAGCTTCTCTACTCTGTTTTCGAGTTCCTTTATGTAGCATTGGTTAGATTTTCTTTCGGCTTCCATGCTTTCTAACTTATTTTTCATTTCATCATACTTGGCCGACATAAATTCCATCGCCCGACTGAGTTCCTCATTCTGTCGTTCAATTTTTTGAAGACTTTTTTGCAATTCTTTGAACTTTAGGTCTTGTTTATTATTTGCATTTGATAATAGCCTTTTCATTTCTTCCATAAACGTACATAAGTCATCTTCGTGGGTCGTCATCATTTCGTCTCTTTTTCGCTTGGGACGTTCCACTAGAAGGGACAACATATCGTCCCTGTCGCGCTCCTTACAGCTTGCGAGATTGGGTTCGGAATCATAATTTTTATTTGGCGGCGAACGGTTGAGCGGCATGGTCGTCGCGCAGCGCACTCGATACCACCCGTTTATGAGTGTTTAGGTATTGTATGAGTAATCAACGCACGTAACTCGCCGTCATCAAACCCTTTTTTATATTCCACAGCTGGGCTTGGGTCTCCTCTTAGAATTAGAAGGGTTTATTCATAGCCCACCACCACCCTGGCTAAGTGCGGGTTGGCTGGCTTATCATACCTTTTCAGAACATTACGCTGAACTCTAAAATGTTCAAAACAATATTATAACTGTTAAATGTTATACGACAACTAGCTGTCGCAGCAAACGTTGTTGTGCCATTTAGGGGTAATAAAAAATAGCTTACGACCTTATTATCAGACCTACCGCAAGTAGACAAACAAATCATGACAATCGGTCGAGCCGTTTCGGAGAAATTTTGTTACGAACACTGTGGCACGAAAATTTTATATATTAGGCATATGACCCGAATATAAAATAAATAAAAATAAAATATACTCGTACATATAGAAAAAGTGTAAGCTTGTTAAAATTAAAGGTACAAACCTCAAGTAACCGGTAAGCATAAATTAAAACTCTCTCAAATCGAGAAGCTTCGCCTTTTTTGAAGTTGGTTAAAAATGTAAGTAGCGGGCTCTACTTGTGTCTGAGGGAGGGGCCAGCGCTGTCGAGAGAAGATGTCATTAGGATACGAGCTCGCGGCACATTGCAGGAAATGTTTCTACAAACGCGAGGCCTTTTTAGGGTTCCGTAGCCGAATGGCAAAAAACGGAACCCTTATAAATTCGTCATGTCTGTCCGTCTGTCCGTCTGTCCGTCTGTCCGTCTGTCCGTCCGTATGTCACAGCCACTTTTTTCCGAAACTATAAGAGCTATACTGTTGAAACTTGGTAAGTAGATGTATTATGTGAACCGCATTAAGGTTTTCATACAAAATTTTAAAAAAAGTAATAAATTTTGGGGGGCCCCATACTTAGAACTGAAACTCATATTTTTTTTTTTTCATCAAACCCATATGTGTGGGGTATCTATGGATAGGTCTTCAAAAATGATACTAAGGTTTTTAATATCATTTTTTTCTAAAATGAATAGCTTGCGCGAGAGACACTTCCAAAGTGGTAAAATGTGTGTCCCCCCCTGTAACTTCTAAAATAAGAGTATGATAAAACTAAAAAAAATATATGATGTACATTACCATGCAAGCTTCCACCGAAAATTGGTTTGAACGAGATCTAATGAGTAGTTTTTTTGATATTTACATTAAACCTCTAAAAACAAAGTTAGTTTTGCGGTTCGATAAGAAAAGTGGTTTTTATGGTTTTATTCCTCCGGTTGTAGTACGGAACCCTCAGTGCGCGAGTCCGACTCGCACTTGACAGGTTTTTTTTATTAGGAGCCATAACTGATATGAGAGCGATGTTATCATTTAATTATAAGGCACAAACCCGCCGATCTACACTGGAATAGCGTGGAGAACCAAAGCTCTGTATCTCCTTGTAAGAGAGATGTCTAACCTTACTTGTATGAGAGAAGTGCTGTCCAGCCTGAGACTTATACAAGCGGACTTATTAGAACTCAAACCTAACGTAAAACACCTTAAGAATAAGTTAAGAATCCTGAAATACTTACTTATTGAATAGGTAATGAATATTTGTATACATAAAGCTAAAGTTAGACGGGTTCTAAGAAGAAGAGCTCACGACAAACTCGGCAGATCATCTGGAACATCGGTAAGGCTAATTTAACACCCGTGAGGTTATTACATAGGTAGGCTTTACATGGCCGCTCTACACGTGACAAGGCGTAGATTTATTGTCATAAGCTAGTATGACAGCGCTAAATCAGTACCTCGCCCTAGCTCGGGTTCATGTCTACGACCGTAGCGTAGCTACGCCGTAGCTGGTAACGTAGAGTTTATCGAGAAAATCAGCTGCAAATTCTACCGCTGCAAAACGCACTGCAAAACAAGTAAACACCCTTCGCACACTGCTCGTAAGCGTATCGTTATGACGTATGTATGATACATGTATGAAAATTACGCCTCCTACGATTCGCTGCAACATCGTTTCGTCTGCTAACATGTTTGAAAATGTTCGTGCTCGTACTGCTCACGCCGTACGCGCGGATTACGCTACGCTTACGTTAACGAGCCGTGTGCGTAGGGCCTAACGCACTAGTACGATGCTGTGTAGCAAATAACAGGCGTTATGATCTTTTAAATAGCAAGATATTTTTTCGTTTTAAAATTTCAACTGTCATGAGATATAGCTTGGCGACAGACGGACAAAGAGACAGACGGATGGACAGCGGCGTCTGATTAATACGGTCCCGTTTCACGCTTTGGGTACGGAACCCTATGAATGAATGCCAATGTTGTACTGAATATTTGTGGCATAAATTAAGTTCATAATACATTTATTTGTCATTTATTTGCGGGCCTGTGCTTCCGAGCAGTATTTAGCAATTTAAATACTACGCTCTTTTGTCCCGCTTTATGAATACATCTGAATAATTAGCAGTGAAGACTATGATTATTGGTATTCTTAAGAGCTTTCGTAATTATCATTAACAATACAATTTTTACTTCATACCTCTTTGAAAAACAAGTCAACGCATGACATAGTTTCTTTAACATGATTTTGAGAATTTAAACAGAATTTTAGTGTAGAAAAAAATATCATAATATTTATGATTTTAAAACTTTAATTTTAAATAGACGAATTCGTCGCGGAAGAATAAAACAGAAAAACTACTTTTTACCTAATTTCTCAAAAACTGGCTTAGTTTTTCAAAAATCTGTTTCAAAGCGTTTTTGAATGTTATTATTACCGTCACATTAAAACAAAAATTACAATTACATCCATTGTATTTTCCGATAAAACATAGAAAAACTGAGATTTTGGAGCAACTTTTGAGAGAACTTTCTATCGAGAAAATTTTATTCAATCGTGTTTCTGCTTCTAAGCGATTTTTAGATTAAAGACCCAAAATACATGACATTTAAATTTGAAACTAATTGTCTTTATAGTTTTTACGTAAAACTTCATTCAAAATCACTTAAATACGGCTTGTACGCCGTTAAGAACTGAAGTCTCAGGGTGATGAGCGCAGTGCAGTGTATCATTTGATATTGTAACTACCCTATACCTACCTACGTTCATGAAAAAGAACCGCTCTTGACTCTTGATACGTAAGAACAATACAAACATATAGCTTGGCAAACTGTCTGAGTAATGAGGGTGATAACCCGAAGCAATACAAAGATAAATAATCGAACTTAGACAAAGTCATAATTTGACTACTTGTTCGTGTATAGGAGCAGAGCGTGTTCGTGTATTGGAAAATTCTAATGACCTATGGAAATGGGCTTAATCGATAAGGTAAACGAAGTATTATCGCATGGCAATATTCATTCAATGATGTAGAGATACATGGTTTTCACCATATGCGTGCAGTCGATCAAGATCGCCGCACGACATATATGAGGGGACGCGGGTCGCCGAGAACGCCTGTGTCCCGAGATGGTATGAGCGAAAGACATAAAGACTTCTGATGGCTAGTGCGTCATGTTGGTGGTCATGACGAATCTTATGAATAATAAATATAAATATGAATATGAATATTAGCAGAGTCTAGTAAGACCCTTCTGAGATGGCTAACACAGCGAATGCCCGTACTATGGTACTATGGGAAGACGTCCTAAGTGGCGCATATTGTCTGTATGACGTCGAGTGTATTTGATGCGTCGCAGCTGGCTGTTGCACTATAAGTTAATACGGTAGGCTGCGCCTTCAGGCCTCGATGTTTGCAGATTGTCTCTTGGTCTCTAGTATGCGTAACACCACGCTTAAGGTGCTGATCTCTTATCCTCACCGGGATAAGAATATAACACATATCTGGGGCGGTACAACCGTTAGGGGCGCTCTTGTAAGAGAGTGCCCCACCTTATCACATAGGTGTAACCTCCACCTTAATGAGGCTCTTTATCTCATATCCTTACGGGGATGTGAACATAGGTGAAAACCGCCACCTTAATGCGGCCGGACTTACATCTCTTATGAGAGATGAGGGGGAGAGCTCACCCTTCGGGGCGCCTTCGGGTTCTGGGCGGATGCGGGAGCTCACCATCCTGGGCGAGTGCGGGGCTCTGGATCATCTTTTTCATAAAGATGCCACTATCGAACGCTTACCGAACGCAGTGCTAGGTGTATGGAGGCATATAGTCGAAGTACGCCGGGCTGTTAGTAGGATCTTATCGAACGCTTACCGAACGCAGTGCTTGGAGTATGGAAGCTTATAATAGTTGAAGTACGCCGGGCTGCTAGTAGGGCCATACATAGTAAACTATTATGAAGCAAGAACCTGTTATAAGGATCAGACATTGCGTCTGATCCTATTTTTATCACTTAATAAATTATGGTCTTGGGTTTGGCAGTAGCCGGATCCAGGACCTATTTTTATCACTTAATAAATTATGATGGCTTTGGAATTAGTGGATTCATGACTTCTGACGCTCTAAAAGGATTTGGGATACTACTATTAACACAACGTATAAAAGGGTCCTACCATTAGATAATCACGTGCTAACCTGAGAAATATCAATAAATGAGATGAATTAAGGAAGTATAGGGTATTTTATAAGTAGGACCTAGTTGAAACAGTTACAATTTGGTGCCGTGACCAGGATACTGGTCAAACGGCAAGTTAGGGGTTAGGAAAGTAGGCGAAAGCCTACAATTTGTTGTCCGTGAAATGGAAAGAGACTGAAGAGGTCTACGAGTTCACGATGTCCCGAAAGTCATACTGTCAGGGGGTTGAAGGAAGAAATAGTGATATCAAAGCCGTTGGATACCAAGTGTGGTATGGAGTTGTTGAAGGAGAGAAATCGTTATCATAGTAAGGCTTAGGCCTGAAATGAATAACGAGTTGTGGAAAGAGAGAAATCATTAACATAGTAAGGCTTGCATAGGCCTGAATTGAATAATGAAATTATGAGAATTATACATATAAAAGTTGACGTATTGTGTCAACTTACAAAGTGCAGTATTGCAACACCTGTTGAGCGCTATCGAAGTAATTTGTAAGGACATTCTTATACAGGCTTTTACCTGATGGCTCATTTGGATGTGAAGGCAGATTATACTATGAGCCTATTCTTGATGATACAATTGGTTTTACTTATATATGCGTAAAGCATAAAAACATATTTAAATGACTTGTAAAATACTGCAAATTTGGAAGGCAACAAGTCGAACTTGTCTTAAATATTTATTAATGGCATGAAATGGCGAGTGTGATGCATTCATGGTGAAATATAAAAGGTTTGGGAATGGACTTAAGATGTGAGATTTATGCAATCAGTATATGACCGAGGAGTAGTCAAGTTTATAATGATGTAAAGAAATGAGATATGAAATCGCAAATATAAGTAAGTCGTACAACCCTTGAGGTCTGGGGGTTGTTATAAATACAAAAGATAACAAAGTGGTGAGTTGGATGGTTATTATTGTTATATAGTTATGTGCAAGAAATACAACCTTTGAGGTCTGGGGGTTGTATTACACTAATTATGTGAATTTAGAATGCCGTGACAGGCATCTGATGTCAAAACATGTTTAACTAATTGTCTTCTATCTGTAGAGGCGTGATCTCTACTCGAGACATAAAGTGGAAGTGGAAGGAAGGTGATTACGACTTGTATAAAGTTGTAAAAAAAAAAAAAAAAAATTAGAAACCCTTAAGGTCTGGGGGTTGCTATGGTTATAAATGGACATTGAGTCTTGATGATGCTTAACGCCTGGTGACTAGAGGAGATGGAGTTTGATGGTGTGTACATTCTTTAACATTGAATACGTCGATAAGGCAGCATTGACGTATGATACGAATAACTAATGTGAGGATGCAAAGCGTGTAGGCGACGAGGTCCGAAGGTAAAGTGAAGTTGTGGTATTCGGACCGAAGTTGTTGAATACCACACAAAGTTGATAATGACATGTAATATTATTACATGATTTACAAAAATGAGTTGTGTAGATCGCACGCAAAGGCCGTAAAGAGCGATGCCCAAGAGGGCGGTGCGCTGAAGCGGTTGAGATGTATTAATATCCTCATTTTAAAGTGATGTTAAGGAAAGGAGGATGTGTAAAGATGTGTTGACTGTGTCTTGGGTCGCAAAAAGCGATGCTCCAGGGAGCGGAGCGCTGAAGCGATTATAGTTGACTTACTGATAAAACAAGTTATTTGACACAGCAACACAAGGTTGTAAAATAGAGTTGAGAGGCGGTGATAAGACAGCACATTGTGCTAAGACGTGATGTAATGAGTATGGTTCGCTAAGAGTGATGCCCAAGAGGGCGGTGCACTAAAGCGACTAAGTGATGTGGAGATATATGGAGAGCACATGATGGTTGTGTATTTTGTCACTAAGATGACTCGCTAAGAGTGATGCCCAAGAGGGCGGTGCACTAAAGCGACTAAGTGATGTGGAGATATATGGAGAGCACATGATGGTTGTGTATTTTGTCACTAAGATGACTCGCTAAGAGTGATGCCCAAGAGGGCGGTGCACTAAAGCGACTAAGTGATGTGGAGATATATGGAGAGCACATGATGGTTGTGTATTTTGTCACTAAGATGACTCGCTAAGAGTGATGCCTAAGAGGGCGGTGCACTAAAGCGACTATTGATGAAGAAGTTGTGTGGAGATCGACACATCACACACATTGTGTGGTAGTATATTTAGTCACAAATAGTGATGCTCGAGAGAGCGGGGCACTGAAGTGACTATTGTTGAAGAAGTTGTGTCGAGATCGTCACATCACACACATTGTGGTAGTATATTGAGTCACAAATAGTGATGCTCGAGAGAGCGGGGCACTGAAGTGACTATTGGAAATGCAATTGCTTATCTTTTGTTGCTTGGTGATACAACATCTAACAGAAATAAGTGATTAAGGAGAGTGATGGATCGCCGGTGGCGATGCTCAAGTGGGCGGTGCGCCAGAGCGATTCATATATTAAAATATTGATGAGTGGCGAGTGTAGATTACTTGTAAGACAAGTAAAGAAACGCTTAGAGTGCTGTTCAAGCGAGCGGTGCGCCAGAGCGATTGAAATATTACAATATTGATTAATAGGGAATGGGAAATACTTGCAAAACAAGCAAAGGAACACTCGGAGCAATGCTCAAGCGAGTATTGCACTAAAGCGGCTGTTTTGCGCAGCTTTATGGAATGAAGACAAATTGTAGTGTTATCGATGCAAGGAGGAAGAGCGACCTATGAAGAATTATGTGTAACTTATCATGACGATATTTAATATCGTCTTATGAAAAATAAAATTGTTTATTAAGTGTGTGGAGAGTTGAGCAGTACTAATAGTACTTGAATTGCCCATATGAAATATGTGTTAAAACTTTAAAATTTGCATAATTTTATGCAAAGACTTACACAGCGCCGACCGATGGGACTTTGATCTCATTAGTGTTCCTAAGGGAACCAAGCGGTCGTACCAAAAATCTTGTATTTATTGGCAAAGTATCACAATGGTGCAACGCCTGAGTCTGACTCTCTAGTACCAATGACCTATGAAAAACATATACAAGTTATTGTATGGGTCTCACACACAATATATTAATAGATAATGATTCACGGAGCGAAACAAATTAAAACTATTGAAGGAGTATAGCTCAAGTAGTGTTTGAGCAAGCACTATAAATTACGTGAAGGAACGGCACGTAGTCATGATTTCAAGTGAAATAACCAATATTACTAATAAATAGGTTGCTTTTGAAAGCACCTTAATAAACGGAGGATACCAGACCAAGGTATAATATTATAATGCATGAGAGTTTTCGAACTCAAAAGAAATGATTAATAGGGACACCTGGGGGCATTCGTATTGCGACGGTAGAGGTGAAATTCTTGGATCGTTGCAAGATGTATGACAGCGAAAGCATTTGCCCAAAGGTGTTATCATCAACCAAAATATATGAGAAATGGTAAATAGGGACATTTGGGGGCATTCGTATTGCGACGGTAGAGGTGAAATTCTTGGATCGTTGCAAGACGAACAACAGCGAAAGCATTTGCCAAAAATGTTTTCATTAATCAAAATATAAGCTTCATCTCTTAACTGAGATTTTGATGAACACAGTATCGAAAGCAGTTCCACTGTGAGTAGATCAGTAAACATTTATGTATTTTGGCTCTCGCAAGAGGGTACAGTATCGAAAGCAGTTCCACTGTGAGTAGATCAGTAAACACTTATGTATCTTGGCTCTCGCAAGAGGGTACAGTATCGAAAGCAGTTTAACTGCGAGTAGGTCAGTAAACAATTATGTATAAAGCCGATAAGCCGAAGGTGCAAAGATGAGTTGTATAAGCGAAAGGTTTAATTCCCTAGAGTAAATTCTATTCCACAGGTTACATAGAATTTAGGGGGTTGGATGTAACTACCCTATACCTACCTACGTTCATGAAAAAGAACCGCTCTTGACTCTTGATACGTAAGAACAATACAAACATATAGCTTGGCAAACTGTCTGAGTAATGAGGGTGATAACCCGAAGCAATACAAAGATAAATAATCGAACTTAGACAAAGTCATAATTTGACTACTTGTTCGTGTATAGGAGCAGAGCGTGTTCGTGTATTGGAAAATTCTAATGACCTATGGAAATGGGCTTAATCGATAAGGTAAACGAAGTATTATCGCATGGCAATATTCATTCAATGATGTAGAGATACATGGTTTTCACCATATGCGTGCAGTCGATCAAGATCGCCGCACGACATTTATGAGGGGACGCGGGTCGCCGAGAGCGCCTGTGTCCCGAGATGGTATGAGCGAAAGACATAAAGACTTCTGATGGCTAGTGCGTCATGTTGGTGGTCATGACGAATCTTATGAATAATAAATATAAATATGAATATGAATATTAGCAGAGTCTAGTAAGACCCTTCTGAGATGGCTAACACAGCGAATGCCCGTACTATGGTACTATGGGAAGACGTCCTAAGTGGCGCATATTGTCTGTATGACGTCGAGTGTATTTGATGCGTCGCAGCTGGCTGTTGCACTATAAGTTAATACGGTAGGCTGCGCCTTCAGGCCTCGATGTTTGCAGATTGTCTCTTGGTCTCTAGTATGCGTAACACCACGCTTAAGGTGCTGATCTCTTATCCTCACCGGGATAAGAATATAACACATATCTGGGGCGGTACAACCGTTAGGGGCGCTCTTGTAAGAGAGTGCCCCACCTTATCACATAGGTGTAACCTCCACCTTAATGAGGCTCTTTATCTCATATCCTTACGGGGATGTGAACATAGGTGAAAACCGCCACCTTAATGCGGCCGGACTTACATCTCTTATGAGAGATGAGGGGGAGAGCTCACCCTTCGGGGCGCCTTCGGGTTCTGGGCGGATGCGGGAGCTCACCATCCTGGGCGAGTGCGGGGCTCTGGATCATCTTTTTCATAAAGATGCCACTATCGAACGCTTACCGAACGCAGTGCTAGGTGTATGGAGGCATATAGTCGAAGTACGCCGGGCTGTTAGTAGGATCTTATCGAACGCTTACCGAACGCAGTGCTTGGAGTATGGAAGCTTATAATAGTTGAAGTACGCCGGGCTGCTAGTAGGGCCATACATAGTAAACTATTATGAAGCAAGAACCTGTTATAAGGATCAGACATTGCGTCTGATCCTATTTTTATCACTTAATAAATTATGGTCTTGGGTTTGGCAGTAGCCGGATCCAGGACCTATTTTTATCACTTAATAAATTATGATGGCTTTGGAATTAGTGGATTCATGACTTCTGACGCTCTAAAAGGATTTGGGATACTACTATTAACACAACGTATAAAAGGGTCCTACCATTAGATAATCACGTGCTAACCTGAGAAATATAATATCAATAAATGAGATGAATTAAGGAAGTATAGGGTATTTTATAAGTAGGACCTAGTTGAAACAGTTACAATATTGCAATGCAAAGTCCTGGGGCGCACTGCAACTGACATGGACAGGTGTATCACTTAATATCAGCTGAAAATTCCTGACGTTTTATTATTCTTTATTATGAAAATAAGGCCACGCTCTATATAGAGTTTATTGTGAACCACACAGTAATAACAGGGAGAAAAAACCCGTTGTTTGTGACATTTCATGTCTTGGCCGTTTAGCTACCGTTACATTGGGCGTAAAATCAAAAAATTTATTCACTTTTTAGTACTCTGTAAGTTCTGTAAAATCAAAATTTGAAATCAGGAAAATGTTTTTGGTGGGATAATTTTTTCACTTTACGCCCATGTGACGGTAGTCAAACAGCCAAGACATTATTGTAACTAAAGTGTAGAGTTTGTGAAGTTAGAGCTTGTATTTAAGGGTGTATAAAGTCAAAAAGAAGTCTTGCCCTACATGAGATCTGATAACTTTTTGACAGTGTGAGCCATATGCTCGTCTGGCAACATTTTACATGAAAATGTTTTTGTTGGGATAGAGTTTATTGTGAACCACACAGTAATAACAGGGAGAAAAAACCCCGTTGTTTGTGACATTTGAACCGATTTTTAATTTTTTTTAGTAGACTGGTCCTGGTAGTAGGCTAACTATTAATTCCGGGAATACAATAGGTTCCCGCAAACGTGTACAAAGTACAAAGAAAATTTTGCAATTTATGTTATGAAAACTTAATGTTTCAAGTAAGTACGTTTATCTTTATATCAGGAATGTATTTTCTCACAAAGATATGGCATAGCTATTTTGACTTTTATCATGACTTAAAAAACTGAATTTATATTTTATATAAAACTTGCTGACCCAGCAAACGTCTTTTTGCCATTAGGGATATAAAAAGTAGCTAACGACCTTATAGGTAGTCTCAGACGTACCATAAAATACACAGAAAATTTCATAACAATCGGTCGAGCCGTTTCAGAGGCGTTTGTTTTGTTTATAAAAGCATTTGGACTAAGCTACTTTGTTTGAGGCTGTAATTGTTGAACTATTGAAACTTTGTACGTAACGACATGATCCCTAGCGCTTCTAGCGGCAACAAAGTGCGTCGAACGGTAAACAGTCAATACGCGCACAATGGTATTGCATTGTATCGGCTTTGGGCACATTACGACTGTACGACTGTAATGTAGTGTAGTGTAGTGTAGTGTATGTGAGCATTGAAGGCAGTGTGCTGCTAAGTGCGCTTTCTTGTCGTTCGCAAGTCGCACACACTCCCGAGCGACCCACTTCGCGATCTGAGTCGTTTTATTTGCGTTGCTGACTGCCATACAGTGTGCAGACGACCTCCATAGAGCAGTGGGCACGCGATTGGATTCAAGCGCGAAGTCCCGGGTTTTTCTAAACTGGCTCAGGTCTTGTTTCGTAGGAAGCTTTGGCTACGAATATAGCCTATTTTAACAAAGTCATGCTTATTTTTGCTTAGAGCTAGAGTCACAGAATAACAACAAAACAGGACATAAGCCTTGGCAGGGATCAGGAAAATAATCTCGATACATTTATTTAATAATGTAATTTATATTTCAAACATTTTATGTTAATTTAATATTTTAATTTAACAGTGTATCCAGGGGTCAATTTCGATATTTTATTCAAAATTTTAGGGATAAAGGTTTAAGTTTTAATTCAAATTATTTGTAGTAGCTGTGGTATGAAGATTCTTTGGTAGAACTGAGTCTGTCCAACATCCGAACATACTTTAGAAAAGTCGCATATCTCTAATATGAATAGTGTTCATCTAGGTAGATTTTTAGAATGAAGACAGAGCCTGAATAAAACCACAAACTTATATTCCGTTCTAATAAGATTTTGAAAACAGAAATAAAATTGCTTAAACCTACATACATATGGAAAAGCGGAATTATATATTCGAAGTTGCGGACAAAAACTACTTATTTTACTAAAAATAAATAGCTTGGTTTTTCAATTACGGATATTGAGTCTCCCAGTGAGCCTCAGTGAGTCAGGCCCGCGGGAGAAATCCATTTAACCCTGCAAACACGCGCTACCTGACAGAAGGCAAACCAAATAACTAAAGGCCTGTTCAATGTTTAGTTTCGTTGGCTCCAGTAATAAAAAATTCATTCATTCAAATTGTAAAGATTTCATTATTCCACATTCTTGAGAATAACCTTTCTGGTTAATTAATTAAAAATTGTACCTTTCCTGATTCACTTTTTAACTTTTCGATGCCCTCAGCCCGGCGTGGTGGGTCGTATTAAAAATTCAAACTCGACCCGCAGGGCTAGAACAAGATACAATAATGCTCAGAATTCGATACAAGTTTTCTCCTACTCGAGTCGAGATTCGAGACGTTTAGCTAACAACTTGTACTAAAGCTACCGTTTCTACCAATATGACTTACGCCGGTTCCCTATATTCTATCTATCTTCTATTTGCCCTACTAGAGATATCAATGTAACATAGGCTTCATACAAGTTATGTCAAATTTCTATCAGTAAAGTAAGGTAAAATATGGATAGATTGAATATTGGGAACCGCCATAAGACTGTCCTTATCCTGAATAAATTTTATCTTTAATCAACAATTTATCATAGCTCAGTGGTTCAAAAGTCTATTTCCCAAACGGTCCAGGATACAAAACCTCTTAATGTTGACGTTCGGACGAGACACAGCGAACTTTCGATGATGGCAACCACCGAGCATGGTCTGTGGTGGCAACAAAACATCACTTTTTTATGCACATTGGAAAAACATGCATGCTTGAACTCCACGTTCCCGTAACCCGACAGGAACATGTTACACGTGTCAGGTAGTCCATAGTCTACAACGTCAGCCAGGTGCGGGCCAGTAAGCTTCACACACCTCTGATGATTTCCTTCACCGCTAGGTCTGTGATCTTAATTGCTAGTGCCGCAGACAAACAAAACTCCTAGAAGTTTTACTACCTCCCTGGCGCAGTGGCGGCACGCTCGGATTCGAGTGGGAGGTCGCGGGTTCGATTCCCGCCACGGGCCACTTTGGAATTTTATAACTTCTAAATTGGCTCAAATCTGGTCTGGTGGGAGGCTTCGGCCGTGGCTAGTTACCAGCAAAGACGCACCGCCAAGCGATTTAGCGTTCCGTTGCGATGCTGTGTAGAAACTGTTGGGGTCTTCCAAGTTCGTACGATAACATCTTAGGCTGCATCATCACCTACCATAAGGTGAGATCGCAGTCAAGTACTAACTTGTATATAGAATAAACAAAAAAAATTACAAGAATGGAATTCCAGTACAGGCAGATAAACTTTAAACCACTGAGCTATTACTGTTCATAAGTTGTATAGTGTATACCTGCTCAACCTTTATTACTGTAGTGAGGCTCTTAACGCCAGCTGGTTGTAGGTGTCCTATAACGAGGCGATTACCGGCCGTAATAAAAATAACAGCGGTACAAATCACGCGCAAACGGCCAGGCGCGTAACGCGTTAACGGCGTAGAAGCCGTATTTAAGCGATTTTGAATGAAGTTTTATTCAAAAACTATAAAAACAATTACTTTCAAATTTACACGTCATGTATTTTGGGTCTTTCATCTAAAATCGCTTAGAAGCAGAAACACGATTGGATAAAATTTTCTCGATAGAAAGTTCTACCAAAAGTTGCTCCAAAATCTCAGTTTTTCTAGTCTTTATCGGACACTACATTGGATGTAATTGTAATTTTTGTTTTAAACTGTCGGTAGTAATAATATCCAAAAACGCTAAGAAACAGATTTTTGATAACTAGCTTAGCTTTTGAATAATTAGGTAAAAAGTCGTTTTTCTGTTATATTCTTCCGCGACGCTGCATGTCGCACCTACCCACGTATCCGTGAGAGTGAGATAGACAAAAATAAATTCAATAAATCCCCTTAACCCTCCCGCTGCACAATCAGCGCACGCGTCGTATTTTACCGCATCCGTGGACAAAGGGACCCGCTATCGTGACCAGCGATAGGGTTGAAACTTGTGATTTTTTTTTCTTGTGACGTGAACGGCAATAGGATTGAAACTCTTGATATTTTCTTAGAAACAAAGTTTCTTTTCGGAGGATATCGCGCAGGGGGCTAGGCGAAAAAAAAAAGAAAATCTACGGAAATCTTCCAAAATCTAGAAGTAAAGATTCTCATACTAGTCAACAGAATGGGCATAAATTTAATCACGTACCCTATATACACTTGGATTGCACTCGTTAAAGACAGCGCCATCTATCGAGCGATGGGTGAAATCACACATCAAAATATAAAATGGAGTTTTGTTCAGCTAGTTTTGTTCAGGTAAAATGTTGTTTCAAATGTTATTCCAAACTTTGTTTCTACCGAGTGTTCCAAGACACTCACATATTTTATTACTTTTTTAGGTTTTTTAAACAACCAATTGGAAGAACTTCTTTCCTGCCCTGAATAAAGTAACTTATGATGGGTGAATGGCGAAGGCGGGGTCTGTATGCCTGAAGGCGGGTGGAGCCGTAGGGTAAAAGGTCTCTCTGGCAATGAAGGTACGGTATCTGCACAGGAAAGGTATCTCATAAAATATTTCCATCCGTAACCAAAAAAGGGTATGGCCCTACAATAATGTTAACAACCTTAAGTACACAGTGCTTCAAGACGCAAGACACTGTCGTTAAACTGGGCTCACTTTAAACGATTGCCAACAGACCTACCGACTTCTTTATTTCTTCTTATACAGTTAGTACTTAGATGACAGGACGGGATTCCAGTAATTGGTGTCATTTTTAGGGTTCCGTATAAATTTAAAGTCAAAAGAAAAAACGGAACTCTTATAATTTTACAACAACTCCACCACATTCGGAGTCAAACAACGGTCTGCATAAACGCAACAGTACAATTTTTTTGTATATCATCACTATTTAGTACTTGACTGCGAATTCAAAGACGAGTGACGATGCAACCTTAAATTTTATCGCAATAATGGGGCGGGCATCCTCTTCGGATGGGCTGAATAACTCCCAACGATTGCTACACACCATCGCACCGGAACGCTAAATCGCTTGACGATACGACTACTGATAGATAGAGTGACCGTTCGGCGTAAGCCCTATTCCAGGAGTCAAAAAAGATACGAAATACCAAACTGGACCACGATAGGAATCGAACCTAGGAACTCCCGCTATAGCGCCATCTGCGCTTGAGAGGTCAGTTAAAGTTGGTTGACTCATCTTACTTTCTGTTGATGACTATACTTAATGTCCTTGTGATACTTCCCCGCGCAATCCCGTACACCGCACATCACATCCTGAAAATGCTTTTAAAGGGCTTATTTGCGGCGCAGCGACCGAGCTGTTTGCAGTTGAATGAAAAGGAGTATCTACTTTTTGTAAAAAAAAGTTGCAGACGCTGATTCCTTAGAACAAAAAGCTTGAAACCACTTGAAACATTCCTCTCTGGAAGATGCATTTCGCACTCTACCAACTGCAATAGAAAGACGAGCCTAGCACGCTACTATAGTCTGTACTCTATAGTCTCTACAATATCACAAGTGGATGAGAGTGTCAGTTAACGTGAAAGGAGCAGATCTTTTGCAAAAATTATACTCCTGTTAGTGGAGTTCTTGATGAAAATTTATGTCAATAAACATAAAACTTTTTCAAAGTTGTTTAAACAGTTTTTTATAGTGCATTTAAGAAAAAAATGATATTTATTCACAAAACGATGTTGTCACACATGATGAGCACAGTTGAAAATATTACATGAACGTTGGTATATTTTGATGTTTGTTGCTCCTTCACACGTAACATATTTAAAGAAAAGTGTATAGATTCCACGGGAGTCTAAGAAACTAAAATACACACTTACGTGTTATACACAATCTCTAGGCAAAAGCTAGTATAAAAATGGGAGTAAGAATAAAATAAAAAGTTGGTGGAATATCCTTTGTATTGCTAAAGTGTAATGAGAAAATTCTCTCTATCTCTCAGATTTGTGTAACAGTCGGAAGTACAAGTAAGTAGTGTAGTATAGAAGTAGAGTGTTTCGTGTTTTAGAATGTGTGGACTGCATGAAACGATGTGACTCTTGCTATATGAAAGGTCGCTAAAGGTCACTGTGTTTATAGGAAAACCAACTTTGCTTTCATTTTGGCGGATTCCTTCTTTGTTCTTTTGTTTCCATTTTCAGAGTTCAGTACTCAAAAGCTGAAAAACGCGACTCTATTACTAAGATTGCGCTGTCCGTCTGTCACGGCGAACTCTATCTCTTGAACCGTGCATTGTTAGACTGTTCAAAATTTTACAGATGATTTATTTCTGTTGCCGATGTGACAATAAACACTAAAAAATATAATAAAATAAAAAAAATAGAAGAAAATGCAGCCTAAGATGTTAGCGTACTAACTTCGAAGGGCAAGTAAATTTACCCCAACTGTTTCTACAAGCATCGCACCGGAACGCTAAATCGTCTTTGCTGGTAGGGTGGTGGTAACTAGCCACGGCCAAAGCCTCCCACCAGACCAAATTATTATGCGGAAAACTTGAACGAGAGCTTAAAATATAATGCTCAGAGCCACCACGCCGCTTCGATGCGAGCTTATGGCAAGGAAGGTATTAATGAAGCGGAGGTTCGATGGCAGGTCGCGTCGAGGAATAATTAGTTTTATTCAGTAATTAGTTTCAACTCTCAGTGAGCGCGGAGTGACGGGTCGGCGACGCGACTCGCGAGTTCGCACATTGTTAGAATACTTGCGCGGAAAGGGTTACTCACTTTGTAGCTATGGTGCGACATGTGACGCTAGAAGAGTTTATAAAGATAAAGGTTTACTGTAAAAATACATAAGTATTAGTTGACGACCTCCCTGGCGAGTGGGAAGTCACGGGTTCGATTCCCACCCACTTTGGAATTTTATAATTTCTAAATTGCCTCAGGTCTGGTCTGGTGTGAGGCTACGGCCGTGACTAGTTACCACCCTACATAGCTATATCTATTTAAGGACTTAAAACTAAGTTTTCCGTCAATATATAGACACGGGGATGAGGAAGGATTTTTGAAATCCCAGGAGATCACGCGGTTGAAGCAGAAGCGGTCAGCTAGTAGAAAATATTAAATTGAGTGCAACTCAATAACCTACGATTTAGTTTAGCCCGGCTAGAACCAAGGGCGTGCTTCCTTGTGTCACGTCTCACAGTTCGAGTTGTCGCTAGTTGAGCACTAGTTCAGCACACGGAACACTGCAGGCTGATTGCGTCCCGCGGGAACATGCGGGACAGGAACGGGACACGGGACGTGCTGTAATACCGTCCCGCATTAAGTTTTCATAGATGCGATATTATATGAGCACTCATTACATGTTAGCGGTTAGCTTTCATTCCTCAACTCAGATTTGTTTGAACTTTGGAAGAAAATACGTGTAAAGATGTCCAACGTTTCCTTGTAGCATCAACTTCATAGCAAAAAACGGTGGATGTCTAATTCAAATTTATGTTTCGGACGAAGTGTAAGACTAGGAACTGTGGTTTTATTATAACAGAGTTACACAGCTTAATGTTAAGTGTTGTGGATTGTACATCTCGTAATGTGTTGTAGTAACCAAAATATCATGATACAAAAA
Organism: Coenonympha arcania; assembly: GCA_036785405.1. Classification (NCBI taxonomy): domain Eukaryota; kingdom Metazoa; phylum Arthropoda; class Insecta; order Lepidoptera; family Nymphalidae; genus Coenonympha; species Coenonympha arcania. Next base: position 271,141 of record JAWDAA010000030.1, on the reverse strand, counting down.
AAATATTCCGACGAATTGAGAACCTCCTCCTTTTTTTGAAGTCGGTTAAAAATACACTCCCAATAGTACAATATAAATTTTTATGCTACGGAGTCGATTATACTTAATACGTTTTCGGATACTCCCTGCGTAGATTGTCTGGCGAAACCGAATCGATATTTCAATTAAAAATCCAACATAATATTATACTAAGCCCACAGTTCAAATCCCTCCCCAGCGTCGTAGCGTTGCTGCTACGCACTACGATGCTACGACAATAACATTGTAGCAGGGCTCTGTAACAAACCCGTAGCTATTCTTTCTTTTCAATAATTTCAAGTTTGGAAATCCGCGACTCCTCGAAGTTTCAAAGTTTATAAAATGGAAGGAGGTCACAAGTTTAAATTAACTTCGACAGACGTTGAGAGTTGCTGTCTACCGTGTTAGACGTGAGAGCAAAGTATTCTCTTCACCCTCTATTTTCAACAGAAAACCGATTTTCTAGAAGTATGTAAATTATGTAGGTACATACGCGTATCAGTGATTTTTTTTTAATATTGGCTCATCTATTCGCTGCATAATTAACCCAGATTTGCTACTCCTGAGAATAACCGGTGTCGGGACGAAACTTTCGTCGAAGAAAGTGTTAGAAGAATAATTGTATCCCAACAAAAACATTTTCATGTAAAATGTTGCCAGACGAGCATATGGCTCACACTGTCAAAAAGTTATCAGATCTCATGTAGCGCAAGACTTCTGACTTTATACACCCTTAAATACAAGCTCTAACTTCACAAATTCTACACTTTAGTTATAATAATGTCTTGGCCGTTTGGCTACCGTCACATGGGCGTAAAGTGAAAAATTTATCTCACCAAAAACATTTTTCTGATTTAAAATTTAGATTTTACGAAACTTACAGTGAATAAATTTTTGATTCTACGCCCAATGTCAATTCAAAATCAGAGAGATTTGACGCTTGGCACGTTCGACAGCTCAAGCTGCGCACTGGGCACTCGGCTCAATGTGGGTTCTTGTCATTGAGCGCTGGATCCTGGTCACTCGACATGCAGTGAAACTCGGCTTGTTAAACATGACATTCATGGAACTTGGGCTTGAAACGTGCGATATTACTGGGCACGGGGCACTGGGCACTTGGGCGCTAGGCCACTTGGGCACTGGAATTGCGCTTATAATTACCCAAAAAAAATTACGTGTTTTTCCAGATGTTTATTAGCAGATATCTAACATGAAATTAAGTTTGTACCTATTGTACCTATATACGTATGGGAAACCCCATACGAACTTCCAACCCCCTAATTTGATGGATGTGGGGTGATTTACTAAAAATCCTGAAATACGTATTTAATTGTTTATTACAAAGAGTCCCTACATCAATTTTGAGACCTCTAGCATCAATATTTGCCGTAGTTTCATACAAACTTCCATCCCCTATTTTAAGGGGTTGGGGGGTTAAATTTCCAACTTTTGGATTTTTTTTGTTGGTTGTGTACTAATTCTAGCTTACATACCAAATTTCAGCTTTCTAGGAAGTACCTAGGAATTTTGATGATCATCAGTGAGTCAGTCAGTCAGTCAGTGACGAAATCTGGGGTTTTCAGATGTCTTTAAAATCTAAAGTATAAGACCTGTGATATTGAAACTTTGTACGTTTAATAAGTTCACCGGCGACATCATTTCCCGAGAATTTTGATTATCTGGAATAATTCTGGCCTAAGTTGTTTAAAAATACGGCGAAACACTTCGAGAAAAGATAGGTAGTGCCCTCGCGCTTCGCTTGACTCGTCTGGCGGGAACACTACCGTGTCCCCAGATATTATTTCGCAACAACTGACAACGTTAATTTTACTTGAAGGAAAAAACCGATCCTACACGTGTCTACAAATACTTTATTTACCATAAAATCATTGAAATACCGCTTCAATGATAAAAAACTGGATCTTTATGCTTAACTGAGGAAAATTTGTATCAATTTGTAAAAAAAATGTGGTATTTCATGTGGGCGGTTTTCCTGCATATTGGACCATAGAGATAATTTCAATTTTCAAGTAGCGGATTATAGAAAAACAAATTAATCTGTGTTGCAAATTAATTATTTTCTTTTCTTGGATAAATAAAACTTTACCTTAGAGTAAGCCATCTATTTTTGGAAGCACAGTCACGTAGCTGTTATATCATTGTTTTAATTTCTTATTGGACCGTGGACGTAAGAACACTGAGCATGTTGGTATTATTTACTTTGTAATCCGAGGGGATCGACGAGCAATCAGGCCTTAATGCTAATAAAATAACAAAATAAGTATTTACCTACTTAATTAGACGTTGGATTAATATTATTTACCTTGTATAAAACCTTTTGTTTGGAGAATTTACTGAAACCTTTGTTCTCTGAGGGTCAGAATCCCCAACGATGACATACGTAGGTGAACCAAAGTTACCGATATAGCCCAATGGATTAGCAAGCTGAAGTGGCAGTGGGCGGGCCATATCTGTCTCACAGCAGCCGACGGCCGTTGGGGCAGACGTGTTCTGGAGTGGAGACCGCGTACCGGTGAGCGCAGCGTAGGACGACCTCCTGCCCGCTGGACCGATGAGCTGAAAAGGTCGCTGGTAGCGGATGGACAGTGTGTGGTGGATGTCCAGCGGTGAACGCCTATAGACTGATAGTAAGTTAGGTAGGAAACTAAATTTCACTTGCGGTGCGGTGAAAGAGAAGATCGTGAGGAAACCTACATGCCTATGTTGTGTTCACTACAGTGTTCTTAAGGGTGTGCAACCCCGCCATTGGTCTACGTGGTGGGCTAGATATGGCCAAAGACCTCCTTAACCAATGAACCAATTTTGACAAAAAGATTGACTGGAAATTGGGGACGAGTACTACAACTATCCCTATAGCTCCCGTGGGATATTTAAAAACCAGCGGGAACGGAAAATTCTCATTTCTATCGGGATTTGTGAAAAACCGAATTTCACGCGAGCGGAGTCGCGGGGAAAAGCTAGTTAATTCACAATTCCCGCACCTAATATTATATTATTATTGTACATCGTAGGTATTAAATGTTTCTATCTTGACTCATATTATTTTAAAATGAAAGCATCTCTCTTTGGTAGCAGGAAGCGCAGCGTCGGTTCAGTGAACTGAGAGGCACACAGCTTGCAATATTCGTTTCGCGATATTACGGAGGAGGTCGATGCGTTCATATTAAACCTTCTGCTATTCCACATATAAACAGTCGCTGCACGTGGGGCAATTAATTGGGGTCACAGCACCCCTGTTGCGATCTCTGTCGCAACTGCTTTACGGCGCGGGCCAACCCGCAACATAGTTTTCTAGGCAAGCGCGTTCCACCTTGTATCATCACTTTCCATCAGGTGTGATCAACAGACAAGCGCTAGCCTATATTGTGAAAAATCAGCCCAAAGTTTCATTTTGCCCTTTAGTCACGGTTTCGAACACATGTTAGTTAAAAGAAATAGGTAGGGACGAATAATAAAATATACACTTAATCAATCATTTCCTTAACATTTATTTAAGATACAATAATATGTACAAAATAAAAATTAACGTTTCGCTACTTTGCGAACTTTATTAGTGAACACAAAACACCAGTGATCAAGGCAGAACTAAAACCAGATGAAAATATGTAATAGGTCCTTACATTTGAAACTGAAGATTAGCATGAACATTTTAAAATGTATACATTTTTTAATTTATGTATATCAAAATACTGTCCCGAATTATCGACACAATTTCGTCATTTTTATGATTCTTTGTATACAGTATATCCCTTTAGTTTACAAGATTGCTGGACGAGACGATAGTCTGGAAAAAGTTTTTGGTGTCTCATTTTTTTTTTAAATCTCTAAATTCATAGGTAAAGACCTAAGTTAGTGCAAATCTTATTCGTTTTAACTTTTTTGTTTGATGAAGGTATAAAAAAAACACGCGTGTAAAAATAGTTGACATTTCATCTAGCTCACACTATAGTGTCTATACCATGTAGTCATAGCTACACTTTTAACGTCCCACCACACAGCTGGCGCGCCGTGCAAGACGCGTCTTCTATGTATATTACAACAGTCTGCTCACATGGCCTGTCGGTTGTGTGGCGAGACCTTTACTTTAATTCTAGCGCAATCATCTGTCCCGACATACCAACTAACATTACCAAAAATGTGTTTGTCTTTTGGTTGTTATGTAAGAATGTAAATTAGTCATGAGTACAATACGCCCATCCCTGGGCCCTGCCTCCCAGATGAAAGGTATTGTCTGTCCAAACTTCATAGAGCTTCACATCGCATTTTAAGTCATCGTGTGCTGACGCCAGACACCTTACATAACCATAGTATGTATATTGTATACCCATTGCAAAAGCCATTGGCAATGTTATCAACTCTTATCTTAATGAAAGTGAAACAGACAACAGAGTTTAAAATTTTTTTACACAACTGCCCAAAAAAAGGAATGTAATGTTTTTAGGGTTCATGTATGTATATGAGTTTCTTTATTCCACCATAACTTCTGAACGACTGAATAAATTTTGACATACCATAAGAATCCTTAGATAATTTCGAGTAACATAGGCTATATTTTTTTGGAAAAAGTCGTATTACCACAGGGCGGTCGTTTTTTTTTAATTTTTTATTAATTATTTACTTGTTAAATATATAGGCTAGCGCTTGACTGTGATCGCGCCTGATGGAAAGTAATGATACTAAGTGAGAGTAAAGGTAATTCTAAGGCGAAGCGCGCTAGCCTGAAAATGCCTATTCAATCTAGATTTGTAGGCGACCAGGTTGTAGGTGTAAAACATTAAGGAGAAAAAAGAATGCGTGAGTGTCGTGGATCATTTGCTTGGAACAAAGTTCATCCACCGCTGTATAGATGGCACGGGCACTATGTCGAGATTTTTTCTCATAATATAAACGAGAGTAGGTACAACTAGTACAAACTGGGATTTCCGTGAATTTTTTCATGTCGAGATTTTCGTCACTGAAAAAATCCATTTTCTTTTGCTTAGCCCCGTGCTATTCCGTGCAAAAAGAAACTTCGCTTCAAAAATCTTTGAGTAACAAAGAAAAGAAAGAAAGCCAAACCACTTTCGTAAATTCGTATGGGAATTGAAGAGTAAACGGAATTTTGATGAAGACTGATAGTTCCATATTCACTGTTTATTTATGTACCTACCCTCACTGTTGTACAAACATATTAACACTATGCACTTGTCTGCATTTCCACTGTTTTTGTACGTAACTAAATCAAACTTCATGTTACAGTTTCAACAATCGAAGATCATATTTCTTACATTTACGTTTTTCACTAAATTTCATTACTTATGTAATAAAAACAACAAACGAGATCTATGATTTACACATAGATGTAAGTATGTACATTTCTCTTTGCATAAGGTCTACACTTCAAAATCCTGAGTTTACTAATTTGATTTCAGTAGGAAGATTAATTTGTTTTGCTATAATCTGCTTCTTGAAAAGATCCTGTATGGTACAATATGCAGGAATACTGCCCACATGAAACACCACACACAATTAATCAACACTTTCTTCGAGGTACATTTCGTCCCAACACCGGGACATCCTTAGGAGTCAAGTCAACACGACTACACAATGCGAAATCTTAGAGTTTCTATGAAATCTATCCTACTAAATATGGAATTCTGCAAAATAAGACCTGCTTCCGTTCAATATCATTTGATTTCTTCATTTTATTGTATTAATAATTCAATTTACAAATTACACAATCAAACGCATAATTACGAGTGCCTCATATATTATCTGCAAGATAGTTCTTTTCTCATAATGGAGGCAATATGGGAATTTCCTTTCAGGCAGGCAATCTATAACTGCCTAGTTATAGATTGCCTGCACATTTTTTGCCTTATATTTTCTATGTCCTCAGCAACAAACAATTAACCATCATGCCACTGGGCATTGAGATTGCGTGAATATAGAGTGCATCTGTGCATAAAACATGTTGCCTGCATATTAAACTTCCTTTAACAATTGGACAATCTCGGTTGAGTTTGGCCACTGGAGCCTAAATTCGATCAGATGGACTTTTAGGACCTTCGTAGGTCACGTTTATTACGTCACGATTTATGAGTGGTGTTGGGTAACTAAACTTGTATACACAAGTGTTATCTTGTGGATGTTTCTACGTCCAGTGTGAATGTACCCACGTGATTACCTCACCACATTAATGAGTGCTGGTAAATCAAAATAGCAACTAAAACCTCTGTTGATTTTCCATAAACTCTGTCACATGCACAAACAATGTTAGTTTTGTTGATGCCAAACTTAAAACACATTCTTTTAAAACTAACTGAAATCCTTTTTAAAGCATTTTATAAATTATCATTTCTTCTCTTGAAAACCCTGCAAGTTTTAAAACTGTGTGTCACTGTTCACTGCACTGTTTGTCCACTGTGACCGTGCCCGGCGCGTCACTCGGTGTAGGTGCAGGCGAGGATGTAGAAGTGCTGGTGCGGCCGCATGGTCATCTTGCTCAGGTACTTGGTGAAGGAGGCGGCGCCCGCGTCGCAGTACACCAGGTTGAGCGCGTTGTGCAGCGGCGGCAGCGTCACCAGCGACCCGTCCGCCTCGCCCGCGCCCTCCTCGGGCGCCACGTACATGGTCTGGCCGCCGCAGATGGGGTGCTCCGGCACGCCCAGGTACAGCACCGCCTCGAGCCGCGGCTGCTGGTAGTGCTCTCGGGGCGGCAGCAGCTGTGGAATATAAGAAGCGGGTATTCATTACAAACAAAGAAGAACGACCAATGGTGGTATCAAGTTTTCTCATGAACCTTAATCAAAATAGTCTAGGAAAATAAAATAGTGTTCTTTTAGAACCATAGGCATTAATTATTTTTCATATCAGAAATTTAATTTTGTATACAAAACGTTACTTTCTTTTCGATGCCCATTTTGTGTCACACTGATTTTACTAAGAAGTAAAACAGATTTGTTTGCCTTTAACTTTAGAATATGGATGTTAATTAAAAAAGTAATAATTGTTGAAGTGAATGTGGAGACCGTAGTCTATAAAAAATAAAGGTGTGATTTGATTCAGCTTGTTTGTCACATTTACTGAAATTAAGCTTGGCTGATACGTTAAATACTAGCCCGAAGTACACTGTACAGTGTGATGAGGGATAACCGTTTTCTGCTAGAAACGCAAATGCGATCTGAAGTCATCGCGGCGGCGTCTCACCGTGAAGTCGCCGGGCCGCCAGCGCTGCAGCTCGAGGCGGCGGTAGGCGGCCAGCGGCAGGTCGGTGCAGTCGGCCAGCAGGCGCAGGAAGGCGGTGCTGCTGAACACGCGCAGCACGCCGCGCACGGGGTGCTCGTCGTCGCCCGCCGCGCCCGCCACCGCGCCCTCCGCGCCGCCCTCCGACACCCAGGCCCACGCCACGCGCTCGTAGCGCCGCTGCTGCGCGGGCCCGCAGCGCTCCCACAGCACGTCGGGCTGCTGCAGCGCGTGCAGCAGCCGCTCGCAGCGCGCCGGCAGCAGCACGTCGCGCAGGCACACCTCGCTGGCGCGCTCCATCTGCGCCTGCACCTGCGCGCGCACGCGCGGGCTCAGGTACGTCGCCTCCACCCACTGGTTCAGCAGCACCTGCGCAGAGGGCCACACACGATCATGTTACATTCCATCAGTTATAGAATGTAATTATTCAGATTCAAGGGACCCAGAAATGATACTCAAGATTAAAGAGCTGATGAACTTGTGACATTACAATTACTTGGGTGGGTGCACTCATAAGAAATAATATGCATTGATGGAACACGCATTTGAACTGCAGACATCACCAAGTGTGGACTCTGGAAAATGGCTAAAAATGTAGAAACATGTTATGAAAGTGTTACATCGATGGCAGGAATCCCTTACCACTTGCGAGTGCGGCTGCAGCGAGACGGGCGGCGCGGCCTCGTGAGGCGCGGGCTGCGGCGCGGGCCCGTGGAACCAGCCGTTGATGGACAGGCGCGGCAGCTCCAGCGACAGCACCTCCCCCACTTGGTGGAAGGAGGTGGGCCCCACGGTGAAGAAGGCGAGCGTGTTGTTGGCGGGGTAGGCGCGCAGCGTGACGCGCTGGGGGCAGCCCTGCGCGTCGCACTCGAACAGCTCCAGCGCGCCGCCCATGTTGGGCGTCCAGCCGCTGCCCGTCGTCTCTTGCACCTGGAGACAGCGACACCGCCGGCATTTCAGTATATCAAACAATAAAAATTTTAAGACGAGAAACTCTTATTTACGAATACATGCATGGGTTGAGATAAGATGGGTTTTTTAACTATTGAACGTTGAAGTTTCGCGAGCAAGCGGTAGCGGTGGCCACGGCGGCGGGTATGACGGTACCTCGTCGTCGATGACGTGCGTCTCCTGCGCGCCGTTGTGCAGCGAGGGCGGCGGCGGCGGCGCGCGCGGCGTCCACGGCGCCAGGTACAGGATGAACGCCACGCGCCGGTCGCCCAGCCGGTCGTCGTGCACCAGCAGGTGGTCGCCCGGCCCGTACAGCGAGCACGACGGGTATGACGGTACCTCGTCGTCGATGACGTGCGTCTCTTGCGCGCCGTTGTGCAGCGAGGGCGGCGGCGGCGGCGCGCGCGGCGTCCACGGCGCCAGGTACAGGATGAACGCCACGCGCCGGTCGCCCAGCCGGTCGTCGTGCACCAGCAGGTGGTCGCCCGGCCCGTACAGCGAGCACGACGGGTATGACGGTACCTCGTCGTCGATGACGTGCGTCTCTTGCGCGCCGTTGTGCAGCGAGGGCGGCGGCGGCGGCGCGCGCGGCGTCCACGGCGCCAGGTACAGGATGAACGCCACGCGCCGGTCGCCCAGCCGGTCGTCGTGCACCAGCAGGTGGTCGCCCGGCCCGTACAGCGAGCACGACGGGTATGACGGTACCTCGTCGTCGATGACGTGCGTCTCTTGCGCGCCGTTGTGCAGCGAGGGCGGCGGCGGCGGCGCGCGCGGCGTCCACGGCGCCAGGTACAGGATGAACGCCACGCGCCGGTCGCCCAGCCGGTCGTCGTGCACCAGCAGGTGGTCGCCCGGCCCGTACAGCGAGCACGACGGGTATGACGGTACCTCGTCGTCGATGACGTGCGTCTCTTGCGCGCCGTTGTGCAGCGAGGGCGGCGGCGGCGGCGCGCGCGGCGTCCACGGCGCCAGGTACAGGATGAACGCCACGCGCCGGTCGCCCAGCCGGTCGTCGTGCACCAGCAGGTGGTCGCCCGGCCCGTACAGCGAGCACGACGGGTATGACGGTACCTCGTCGTCGATGACGTGCGTCTCTTGCGCGCCGTTGTGCAGCGAGGGCGGCGGCGGCGGCGCGCGCGGCGTCCACGGCGCCAGGTACAGGATGAACGCCACGCGCCGGTCGCCCAGCCGGTCGTCGTGCACCAGCAGGTGGTCGCCCGGCCCGTACAGCGAGCACGACGGGTATGACGGTACCTCGTCGTCGATGACGTGCGTCTCTTGCGCGCCGTTGTGCAGCGAGGGCGGCGGCGGCGGCGCGCGCGGCGTCCACGGCGCCAGGTACAGGATGAACGCCACGCGCCGGTCGCCCAGCCGGTCGTCGTGCACCAGCAGGTGGTCGCCCGGCCCGTACAGCGAGCACGACGGGTATGACGGTACCTCGTCGTCGATGACGTGCGTCTCTTGCGCGCCGTTGTGCAGCGAGGGCGGCGGCGGCGGCGCGCGCGGCGTCCACGGCGCCAGGTACAGGATGAACGCCACGCGCCGGTCGCCCAGCCGGTCGTCGTGCACCAGCAGGTGGTCGCCCGGCCCGTACAGCGAGCACGACGGGTATGACGGTACCTCGTCGTCGATGACGTGCGTCTCTTGCGCGCCGTTGTGCAGCGAGGGCGGCGGCGGCGGCGCGCGCGGCGTCCACGGCGCCAGGTACAGGATGAACGCCACGCGCCGGTCGCCCAGCCGGTCGTCGTGCACCAGCAGGTGGTCGCCCGGCCCGTACAGCGAGCACGACGGGTATGACGGTACCTCGTCGTCGATGACGTGCGTCTCTTGCGCGCCGTTGTGCAGCGAGGGCGGCGGCGGCGGCGCGCGCGGCGTCCACGGCGCCAGGTACAGGATGAACGCCACGCGCCGGTCGCCCAGCCGGTCGTCGTGCACCAGCAGGTGGTCGCCCGGCCCGTACAGCGAGCACGACGGGTATGACGGTACCTCGTCGTCGATGACGTGCGTCTCTTGCGCGCCGTTGTGCAGCGAGGGCGGCGGCGGCGGCGCGCGCGGCGTCCACGGCGCCAGGTACAGGATGAACGCCACGCGCCGGTCGCCCAGCCGGTCGTCGTGCACCAGCAGGTGGTCGCCCGGCCCGTACAGCGAGCACGACGGGTATGACGGTACCTCGTCGTCGATGACGTGCGTCTCTTGCGCGCCGTTGTGCAGCGAGGGCGGCGGCGGCGGCGCGCGCGGCGTCCACGGCGCCAGGTACAGGATGAACGCCACGCGCCGGTCGCCCAGCCGGTCGTCGTGCACCAGCAGGTGGTCGCCCGGCCCGTACAGCGAGCACGACGGGTATGACGGTACCTCGTCGTCGATGACGTGCGTCTCTTGCGCGCCGTTGTGCAGCGAGGGCGGCGGCGGCGGCGCGCGCGGCGTCCACGGCGCCAGGTACAGGATGAACGCCACGCGCCGGTCGCCCAGCCGGTCGTCGTGCACCAGCAGGTGGTCGCCCGGCCCGTACAGCGAGCACGACGGGTATGACGGTACCTCGTCGTCGATGACGTGCGTCTCTTGCGCGCCGTTGTGCAGCGAGGGCGGCGGCGGCGGCGCGCGCGGCGTCCACGGCGCCAGGTACAGGATGAACGCCACGCGCCGGTCGCCCAGCCGGTCGTCGTGCACCAGCAGGTGGTCGCCCGGCCCGTACAGCGAGCACGACGGGTATGACGGTACCTCGTCGTCGATGACGTGCGTCTCTTGCGCGCCGTTGTGCAGCGAGGGCGGCGGCGGCGGCGCGCGCGGCGTCCACGGCGCCAGGTACAGGATGAACGCCACGCGCCGGTCGCCCAGCCGGTCGTCGTGCACCAGCAGGTGGTCGCCCGGCCCGTACAGCGAGCACGACGGGTATGACGGTACCTCGTCGTCGATGACGTGCGTCTCTTGCGCGCCGTTGTGCAGCGAGGGCGGCGGCGGCGGCGCGCGCGGCGTCCACGGCGCCAGGTACAGGATGAACGCCACGCGCCGGTCGCCCAGCCGGTCGTCGTGCACCAGCAGGTGGTCGCCCGGCCCGTACAGCGAGCACGACGGGTATGACGGTACCTCGTCGTCGATGACGTGCGTCTCTTGCGCGCCGTTGTGCAGCGAGGGCGGCGGCGGCGGCGCGCGCGGCGTCCACGGCGCCAGGTACAGGATGAACGCCACGCGCCGGTCGCCCAGCCGGTCGTCGTGCACCAGCAGGTGGTCGCCCGGCCCGTACAGCGAGCACGACGGGTATGACGGTACCTCGTCGTCGATGACGTGCGTCTCTTGCGCGCCGTTGTGCAGCGAGGGCGGCGGCGGCGGCGCGCGCGGCGTCCACGGCGCCAGGTACAGGATGAACGCCACGCGCCGGTCGCCCAGCCGGTCGTCGTGCACCAGCAGGTGGTCGCCCGGCCCGTACAGCGAGCACGACGCCGACACCGACGTCAGCTCCAGCCCCGTCACGCGCGACACCTGCGCGCATCATACTGCTCAGTGATTCATATCACATAACTGATAACGTATGTAACTTGGGGACACCATACTTCATATTTGCAAATGGTCTTTGATGGTGTGCCAGGTAATAATCTCACTAATGTTTTAGTGGTATGTGAAACCCAGCAAATGTCTTTTACTGTTCGATAAATAGATAAATTAATACAAAACCAATTTCATTCTAAGAGATTTCTAGCTTAACATTTCAACTAACCAAACTCATAACTTCAGTCTTCAATAACTCATAAATCCCTCTAATGCTCCGCTGCCACGTCAAGTTCGCTAGGTCGGCTGTCTGGTGGAACTCGTAGAGGTCCATCTTCTTGCGCGACCAGTCCAGCGTGTTCATGTCATCCACTATGTTGTTGATGATCTCCGAGTTCTCGAGCAGGTTGTGGAGCCGGCACAGGCGGAACGGCTTGCACGTGAGGGTGATCTCCCCGCTCGTGTGGTCTTTCTCCTCATCCCAGTAGCTCTTTACTTTGTCTATTATTTCTTGTGACTGTAAGAAAAAGCAATTTCTTTAATTTAGAGGTAGATGAAACCTTAAATACCGAATTGTCAAACTGAACTCATATTTTGATTATCATTTATGTCTACCAGAACGTATATAGATACCAAGATAAATAGAGCAAAACAATAATGCACTGGTACACAGGTTATATGAAAAGGAAAAGGGGTAGACCTTTCCAAAGGTGGGTGGATCAAATCAAATCTATTGCAGGTGGCACTTGGACAAGCTTGTGACAGAAAGATCTGGAGAAAATTGGAGGAGGCCTTTGCCTTAAGTGGGCAAACAGACTAGCTTGTCGAGGCAGTAAAACTTTAATGTAATATATATTTTAAATTTATACTGATCTAAACTATTCTTTTGTTACTTTTTAAATTGTTAGTCGTGTGTTAATATGTTTACCAAATCTGAATAAAGGCTCTTTTTATTTATTATTATTATTTTATTAGAATGTATATTTAAATGCATCATTTTTCAAAAGCATTGAACTTTTACAATGTGGCACAGCTATTAATCAATGGATACAGTTCCTATTGGAATTATAATGGCCTTCAATTCACAGAAAAGCGAAAGCTAATAAATAAATCTACAACTCTAACTAAAGGCACACTTAATAAGATGCAACAGGGAGGTTGATTGGTGAAACTTTAAGCACATCGTTCATAATATTTCCAATGAATAGATGTCATCTTTAGTTCTTAAAGGAAGTTGTAGTTCCTGGTGTATTCTATAGTTACAAAATGGTTACCTTTAAATTAGGATTTATCTTTGGGTCATCCATTCTATTGGCGCGGGGGTTCAGCTGCGCTGGCACTGCCTTCCCTGATATTTTGTCATGTATCACTACAGAGTCATCCTCCCACGACGAATCCGAGTCCGAACTATAGTCAGACGATGAGGATGTCGACGAATACTCTGTGAACACAAATAAAGAGCTACGTAATTAAAATACGCATGTTTTCATGAATTATTCAAGGTACTTCGTGTTTATGTGCCGTGTGTATGTGTGTTTAAGTTTATATTGTGTAATAATTTTAAAATGGGATGTGTTCCCGCGCAAAACAATAACTCGGACCCAGGACAGGCATCGCAATAAAACACGACACTGACCTCTTCGTATCCGCTTCACCTCGTCCGCGGAGGCCTGGTACGAGTTGACGGCGCAGACATCGGAGTCGTCGCTGTCTGTATCAGATATTTCGATAACCGTACTGGCGATGGGCCGCTTGGCGGGCGGCCGTTGCTCCGCAGCGTTCGCTTCGCCGGCGTCTTCCGCAGCATTTCCAGCTGCTGCGTTACTCGAAGACGCCTCTTCGGTTTCTTTGGTCGGTGAACTCATTTTATATCATAAACACTACATAATCTACCAAAATAACATTATGAAACCAAAATGATGCTACACATAACCTCAAAATTTTGTTGACGTTCCTTCGGATCTTTCACTTTTTTTTGGACTTTTATTTTTTCCTCCTTCAGTCAGTATCTATTAAATAATAATTATTGCCTACACTAAAAATAACAAAAGCATTCTAAAATTAGACCAAGTTTTAAATCCAATATTTTAAAATAAATAAATAATAAAATAAAGTTTGTTTTCATCAATTTTTTAGTTTATAGCACCCATTTTGGTCCGTCCGAAAAAAAAATTTCATCGTTCGTTATTGTTGTTCAAAACTCAAAAGCTTAGAAGTTAGAACCCAGAACCGTAATCAAATCTTGAATTATTGTAGATAATAGTGTCTGTGATTGTGGCATTGTCTGTCGCTCTATGGTCTTCACTCGTCAGCTGTCATCTTATATGTAGGTCAGTATTCTGTGGCTGTCATTATTTATTACTATTACGTTTGTACAGTAAACAAAGTTTTTTTGATGTATCTGGCTTCTGCCCGCTGGTCTATTTTATTAATTTAATTTTTAGGCTTTAGCATAATGTGTGAGCCAGCAAACACCATAAAAATGCAGTACATTAGTCCACAATGCCAATATTTCGTAATACGAAAAAAGCGTCTATGCCGTATGACTGTGAAGCCAGGAAAGAATTACTGTGGCGAACATGAACCCCAACCTAAAACTGATGAGGGACAGGTGAGAATATCTCTAACAATATATAAAACAACCCGCTTCTTTACTTGAATAACAAGCCTGTAGGCGCTTACTGAATCCAATACAATCAAAATAATAAATTTCAATAAAATGGTATCTTAAAATATAGTAAATCAATAAAATAAAATAGTAATAAATTTCAATTTTTCAGGATGATACTCGAATACCTTGTCCCAACGACCCAAAACAGTAAGTTATTTTATTAATATTTTTTAAATTAGTAATCGGATATCCAAGTCATCTTTAAAAGGAATGGACCATACTTTTTTCAAATAGATATCTTTCTCTTAATGAATGAAAAAACAAGTCATGGTCAACTACACCATGCAAGTGTAGATATGCCTATCTACTTCTTCTTACACCTCTTAGGGGAAACTTACCACTGCCAGCTAGTCTTAACCACAAAGATATCTCCTTCATTTTGATAAGAGATTCATGCTCAATAATGCTCTGATAAAGGGTTAAATTTTACAATGATGATGAGTGATGACTCTTTCAGCACGTGCTACATCAGCAAGTTGGAGAAGCACTTGAGCATATGCAATGCCCGGCAGCAAGAACAGCCTAGCTACATTATGCATGATGTGAATGCTCCAGCTGTAACGGAAGACTGTCCTCGCCTGCCGCTCGCTAAACTGCCCTTGAGAAGGATATTGCAAGTTATAGACAAAGTGAATATGCTTTATGATAGTAAGTAGGATGGGCGATTGTTGTTTGAACTTTTTCAGCTTTACGTAGCATGCTATGTCTTGAAAATAGCTACAAAAGTTGGGAAAGGTGGCTGGAACTGGAATGAAAAATCTGTACTCCCTTGGAATTTTTTTTACCCAAAACGCATACTTGTAGTTACAACTGGTATTGTTTATTATTATAATATTACTTTTGACATTTAAAAATGTTCAGGTGATATAAAAGCAATGGATTTTCAATAAAGCTATATGAAAAATTGCTATACAATTTCTCCTTTCAGGCAGTTAATGCACTTGGCAATTCATTAGACTTAGAGTAGTCTTTTAGTCAGTTATAGTCTTCTTTCTGATTGTTATAGTCTTTTTATCAATACTAGACTTAATAACACTGCAATATGAGGCTTGTTTTACCCACAGAAACCTTAGCCTTCTCTTGAAAGTTTTTTACCAGTATTAATATTATTTTGTTATGTAGCCCACTTAAAGGACAAAATAGCCACCCTGCCAGAGTACCCAATCCATAGCGCAGTGGCGCAGGAGTTCAATGAATCGGGGCGCACAGAGAGCTCATTGAGGCATCTGCGGCAGGCGTCCACACTGCTGCACGTGGTAGAAAGAGAACAGCTTGTGCAGGACAACACAGCATATGTGGAGCTAGGTGCTGGGAAAGGTAAAAAATAACTAGCTTGTACAAACATTCTGTATCATTATCATATACCACCTTTTATGTCCCACTGCTGGCCACAAGTCTCCTCTCAGGGGAAGAAGGTTTTGGCCATAGCCCACTACACCACACTGGTCAGGTCCAGACGCGGTGTTTGCATGTTTTTTTATAATTGATAGGCTTGCGCTTGAGTACAATCAAGTCTGATGAACAGAAATGATGAGGTCTAGGATGGAGCGCGCTTGCCTAGAAAATGCCTATTCACTCTTCTCTTCAAGGCACCCAGATTGTATTTGGCTGGGAACACGGAAGCTGGAAGGGTGTTCCACACCTTAGCGGTTCGTATCAGAAACGTAGAAGAAAAGCGTTTCGTCCGAGTACGCTGGACATCAACCACATAAGGACTTTGAGAACATTATACTGAACTCTCAGATAGGTTTCTTTACAATGTTTTCCTTTATCTTTGAGAAAATGATGTTTAGTTTCTATGTGTGCCTAATATTTCCACCCCCAATCCCCTTGACCAATTAGGCTATCATTGCTCAAAAATGAAACATTAGTAGTATTATTTATTAATCGCTGCTTGCCATTAGGCTATCCTTGCTTACATTTTTGCGAATAAATTAAATCAAATCATTCTAATAATTCTTTGTCATGTTTTAGAATCTAGCTCCAAAGTAAGCGATAGCTTGTGTGCTTTGCAGGTCAGCTGTCGTACTATGCGTGGCACGCGTGGTGCCGGCGCAGCGACAGTCGCGTACTGCTCGTGGACCGCGCCTCGCTGCGACACAAGCGCGACAACAAGCTGCGAGACGCGCGACCGACGACAACGACCACAGATAACAACACACCCACAACAACATACAACCTGGCTGTTGGAGATGTTGTACTAACTGAAAAATTAAACATGCACAATCAAGGTGCTATAGCTCCTGCTGAATTTGGAAATGTAGCAAATGGTATTAATACAGAAACAGATAACGTAAACCATCAACAAAGGAACATTGTCACAGACAATGGACCAACTGATATCAATACCAACCCAAATGATGCAAAAACAAATGAAAGCAATGAGAAGGTAAATGAAGGCGCGGGTGATTCAAACGTGCAACGCATTCGCGCGGACCTCGCGCACTTGGTGCTCGCGCGCGTGCCCGCCGTGCAGGCGTGCGGCGGCGTGGTGGGCATCGCTAAACATTTGTGTGGAGTCGCTACAGGTACTTTTTGGCTCTAAGATGGAAGCCGTTTCCCGAGACACAGTCTCAACTGGTTCGGGAAACAGATGTACCTTTTATTATGATTTAACTACTTAATTATATTGTGTTTGTAATCACTGTTTAATTTACATTAGTGTGAAATCAAATAATTACTTGTTTTCAATGTAAAGTAATAGAGTCTTGTGTAGATAAGAACTATTCTCAAGACGCCCTAGTTACTTAAATTTTAATCGACTTTGTATAGACAATGACGCCTACATTTTACCACACTATAATGAAAACTTTCTGTACTGCTGTAAATATTTACATATCGGCAATACGCCTTATTGCAGTAAAACATTAATCGGTGCCAATTCGGTTATGCAAAAACTCAAAACGAAACAAATTAATGCATCCAAAAATATATCCTTTTCCAAGGGGCACATATATTGTCAATAGGCCTTATTGCAGCAAAACATTAATTGGTGCCAATTCGGTTATGCAAAAACTCAAAACGAAACAAAATGTATCACAAAAATATATCCTTTTCCGAGGGGCACATTTTGAAATAGATAGCACTATTTTTAGGCCTATCTAATAGTTTTGAGATTTTGCACAACAGAATAAGCAATATTATCTAATTCAATCATCGTCCACGAACGAGACGTTACGCTTGAACGATGATTTGATTGACGATTGAAATGATAGTTTCTGAATTAACATTAGTCACTCGATATTTAACAGTGTAGAAGCCGTATTTAAGCGATTTTGAATGAAGTTTTATGCAAAAACTATAAAAACAATAACTTTCAAATTTACACGTCATGTATTTTGGGTCTTTAATCTAAAATCGCTAAGAAAAACACGATTCGATAAAATTTTCTCGATAGAAAGTTCTCCCAAAAGTTGCTCCAAAATCTCAGTTTTTCGAGTTTTTATCGGACACTACATTGGATGTAATTGTAATTTTTGTTTTAAAGTGTCGGTAATAATAATATCCAAAAACGCTAAGAAACAGATTTTCGATAACCAGCTTAGTTCTTGAGTAATTAGGTAAAAGCCAAAAGGTAGTTTTTCTGTTATATTCTTCAGCGACGCTGCATGTCGCACCTACCAAATCTCCGTGAGAGTTAGAGATGTTCAAAAGCGTGATTTTCTCGTCACTGTGACTGTCGTTCCTGTTACAAAAAAATCACAATGAAAAATCACCGTGACTTTGTCACTTGAGTGATTTAGTGAAGTATGCCGTGCCGTGCTTTTTGTTCGGCTGACGTTTTTATTTGTACCGCTGTCCGCTAATAGTGAGATAGTTGATTTCAAACAACCTTCACACTTTTTACAGGCTTATGACTGTCACACAATAATTTGGTGGCGTGTTTATTATTAAATATTATTGTTTACAAACTTTCCAAAGTAAATAGTGTGCTGTGTGTGTGTGTGTATGTAAGTGAACGGGACAGCAATAGGGAATCAATAGCTGTCACTGTCGCACTCGTAATTCGTATTCACAAATCACAACCCGCTCGGTTAACTTCGTTTCGTGTCGTCGTGACTAGTGACTACTCGTGACTCTGACTTGTGACTTGTGAATCGTGTATTTACTCTATGGAGGGAACTCTATGAAGTGATCGAGTAAATGTGAAACCGTGACATTGTCACATTGATATTTTAAAAAAAGTCACAGTGATCAATCCAGGAGAGAGATAACAACGTTTTTTTGGTCGTGACGTGATTTATCACCCATCTCTAGTGAGAGTGAGAAAGACAAAAATGAATTCAATAAATCCCCTTTGATATTGATGTTTTGCAGATCTGGCTCTCCGCTGTATCACGTCGGAAGGTGTGCGAGCCAAGGTGCGCGGCGTAGTGGTCGCGTCGTGCTGTCACCACCGCTGCGAGCGCGCCGCCTACCCCGCCGCCGACGCGCTGCAGGTGACTGGCTTCTCTACCAAGAGATTTTGCCTGTGTAAGCAATAGGGAAATTTCCCTCCAGGCAGATGTTATGCCTGGGGACCGCTTGTGATCCGAGCGTGTGACGTCAGAAGTTGTATTTATAGAACGCTCGTAGAATGCTTCGTCAGCGTGTGCTAGGGGACTGGTTACGCCATCTATCGTCAGCTATCGAAGACCGCTACAAGATAACAAGCTGTCTATCACCTTAAAAACTCAAAAACATACAAACTTTGGAACCGATAGCTGTTTCCGAAACTTAAGAGCCGACGACTCCTTGACTGTTGCAAAATCAGCAAATGTCACTGAACATCTAGTCGGCTGCTCGTTTGATCGCGTATACCTGGACCCCGCTGTTATATATCGGCGCGGCTGAGTCATTGTTAGTAGTGACATGACACTAACATACATTACATACACATGGGTTTTTTTTTATTGTAGATAGGCTTGCGCTTGACGACAATAATGCCTGATGGAAAGCAATGATGAGGTTTAGGATGGAGCGCGCTTGCCTAGAAAATGTCTATTCACTCTTCTCTTGAAGGCACCTAGATTGTACTTGGCTGGAAACACGGAGGCTGGAAGGGCATTCCACACATTAGCGGTTCGTATCAGAAACGTGGAGGAAAAACGTTTCGTGCGAGTTTGTTGGACGTCAACCACATAAGGATGCCACCGCTCTCGGCGTATTGTATTGGGTCAAACACTTAATCTTCCTTTATAGCTTCGTTTTTAGTAAAAAGTAGCCTATTATAATCATAAAATTAAGTATACTCTTGCCTAAGTATACTAATTTACTATCAGAATTAGTATTGGTCCACTTCATCTCTACATACAACATAACGGGTGTGTTTTAAACTTTGCAGAACCTTGGGATAGATGCAGACGATTTCAACACCCTGCTAGGCGTAGTGTCGTGGGCGACTTGCGGTGACGGCCGAAGCCGCGACCGAAGAAACCAAGACAGTAGTGCCAGCAATTTAATCAAAGGATCAAATGCGGTTGACAACCCTGCACCAAACGACCAGGATATCCCTGAACAGACTAGAGAAAATGACAACCCTACAGAAGTTCATAGTGAGAACGCAGAAGAGTTGGGAACTAAGAACTTGGGTTTGAGTCAACAGGAGCGGGAGGTGGTGGGGCGACGCGCGAAGGCGCTGCTGGACTGGGGGAGGGTCCTGTACCTCAGAGGGCACGGGTTCGATGCTCGCCTCGTGTACTACGTGCCAACCAGCGTATCACTGGAGAATGTGTGCATAGTAGCTACGAAATAGTGTGTATATGGAATCAGTATGACAGATGTACTAATCATGCCAGTGTAGCTAGAATAATCTCCATGCAAGGGAAAATTCTATAGTAGTGTTATTATCTCGCTGCAGACTCGGTCATAAATCATCCGAGTGTTTCGCTTTTGTATTTCACTGCTGAGTTGTGCATTACTGCAGTCGATGAATGATATCGATAGTTGCTCTTTTTTTGTATATTTATAAACGGATGATAGAAATAAAAACACGTTTATTTTTTGACGTGATAACGTTTTATAAATTGATGAACACCAGTAACACACATGAAAAATAGTAACGTTCCGCGTAACGTTCCACCTGAGCCTGTGCGTGCAACCGAGAGCGCGCAACAAAACGGCGCGCAACGTAGAAAGGCACGATAATGACGTTATCACGTAAATCTATCGTCCGTAAACCGACTTTACAGACAACCAATATTTTTTTTAGCTATTTTTTAATTACCAATAAAATTTCAGCATAGTAATATTAAATGCATGAATGCAGTATGTTTACGTCGTCGTACCCTTGATGATTCCGTTATCGATAACGGCCTTGCGCACCTCCCTTGTTCGATTATGATTTATGACAGAGTCTGCAGCGAGATAATAACACTACTATAGCTACACTGGCATCATTAGTACATCAAAGGTAGCCTGTAGCTGTTTATAATAACCTTGACAAAATGGTTCTTGCGGCTTTATTAAATAAATTGTAAATAAGGACAATAGGGTATTTGTGTTCACGCACGTTAAATAAAACACCCAGAGAAAATATAGTTTTGTATATTTTTATCAATAATAATAATAATAATGTTATCTAAAAATTTCTATAGTTATTATTTCTTTACAATCTGCTGAATCGTAAATAATTAATTGCTAAACAAATGCCATAATATCAACATCTTACACATACATCTTATACATACAAAACAAGCGGGCCATACAAATACGATGCAAAGGTCTCACCAAAGGTGCACCATCAAAATTAAAACTGTCATACAAGTTTTATACACTTCAAACAAGGTTAAACAAAGTCTTGGCTCGATTATGGGTACAAAAATTTTTGTATTTATCTAAGGGCTGTTGCCACCTCGATTCCTTCTGAGGATTTTTTGGAACGAAGTTCGCGTGTTGCGAAAGGGGGCTAGACGGAAAAAAATTTAGACGAAAAGTTGTAATCGATAACGACACGCATGTTTCTGTCTGTCTCTCTCTCTTATAGAAAGCAAGCCAGATATACTTCGTTCCATCCGGGTGTACCTTGACACCTTTAAAGTTTTTTTTATCATCGGCGCCGGCATCGACAGCCACTGTTTACTACCACTACTATTCAAACTCCTTTGCACTTTTGACAGTTGTTTTGATATTTGGAGAATATAAAAGTAAATACCAAACAAAAAACCTATCTAATAAATTATTGGAATTTGGTAAACTTAATTACCCTGATTTAATTAAATGAAGAGTGAAAGTAAACGCTGCTATGTATGAAAACATTAACAAAGGAAGGATATATATACATACGAAATAATCATAGATTTAATAGTTAATAACTACTTACAGCTAACTCTAGGCGACACGTAGCGAGCTAAGTCTAGCGTCCATCAATAAAAACGTACTATCACCGAAATAAATAAGTAATTGTCTCTATATTATATTTTTACGACTTGTACATTTACTGTTAGTATCTGCCGGGAGACAACGATATGTAAGATAGTTGAAAAAAGCTGACTTAAAAATGTAAATTCGTTATCATAAAAAATGTTGAACAGATAACCATTACACGTTTGCACTTAGCAACATTTTACTGAGGATTCAGTAAGGAGGGTGTTATAAAGACGTGACAGTTTGTACATTGCCTGCTTATGAGTTTTAGGAATACATTTTTTGATTGTTAATATAAAACCATAGGGTCAAGTAACTAGCTCTGGCTACTACTGGCAAAGGATTTCGTTGAGTTCTTCTCGGTGCAAACCTGCTTTCCGAAACTTGATGGTAGAGTTTTGACTTTTCATAAGTACCTATTATTTAGGCCTATGTGAAAATAAATATACTCATTTTCATTTTCAGTGCTGTAAAACCATCGATTTCAAGGCACCAGCACTAAGCAGTTGTACACAATGTGCTACTTATTATTTATCAAACACTGATGCCTAAAGTAGTTATTATGTTACAATATTTACATTTTACAATATTCAGTTCAATTTACACCAATTTGAATATTGCTATATCTACGCAAACACTCGCTGCTAGTGGGATACTAAAAAGATCACAACAGGCATCCGTTTCTCCCTTTTTATTGCCCCACGGGCAGCGACTGTTTAACAATAGTATAGATTCTGGCCGTTAAAGAGGATAGCATTCATAGACTTAACAATTTAGAGAAATATTTAGAAAAGAACAGTATCACTATGCTATTTTTATTAAAATTAATATACATATTATATGTATTATAATTCGTTTATTGAGTTAAAACATGTGCTTTAATTTATTACAAGGTGTAATGTGTATGTATTGGAAAAAGTACAAGTCAAATTTTATCATAGTTGATAAATAAACATAATAGAACGAATATAATGATAAAATTAAATATACACTAAAACATCGAACATGAAACAAAGATAAAATTTTACTCTAGAAATATTTTAATTTGCCTGAATAAGTTTAGTGCAGATATTTTTCAAAAGGAATACTTACATAGTTCTCTTCGAATTAAGCTTGTGCTAGGATTAGGTAGGAAATTCCCCCAACTCATGGTAATGTATTGAAACTTTAGGTTGCCTAAACCGTTGAGCATGAAACTTAACCAATTACTGTTCTAATTTTTAAACAAGTCTTTTTGAAATTATTCGTTTTAGGGCCGATTTTTCAATCGCCAGATAGACTATTTGAGGAATAAATTTGAAACATATGCCATACAAAATCTGTCAAAACGTCATATTTATTTCCCAGTTAACGTTTATCTCACGTTTGAAAAATCGGCCCATAGTTAGATAAGAAGTTAAAAATAAGTTATTGTCTAAGCATTTTTATAGATACATATAAAAATTCTTCATCGGTTGCCCGCATAAAGTTTTTTTATTCATTTATTATATAACTGACTCACATGCACAGTTCTCGACTACCAACTCAATGATTATCACACCTGAGAGCTATTTTATTAATTTGTAAGATAATACTTTGTATCCATTCAAACTTTGGCTACTTACATGCTATTTTACCCACGATGGAACAGCAGGTATATGAGTTTAGGGTGAGAGACCGTTTGTACATTACTTTATTAATGAGATTTTATGTTTGTATGTTAAATTATTCACAAAAACCAATAATGCAAAAATATTTTTGTTTGTTTGCTTGTTTGTGCACATCAATGTTCCCATTTATTTCAAAAACGGCTTGACCGATTTAGATGCAGTTTTCTGTATAATGTTTGGTATTCATGGGCAATGGTTCTTAGATAGTTGTTACGAACATCGATCATCAGGGGGCGCCAGAAAAGTTTTCACTTTTGTCGGCACTCCCGTAGTGCCCAGTCTTTTTTTTACCAATCAAATATGGGCTTATATCAACTTTAGTAATGATCTCTTTGAGTGATGATCACTGAGTTGGAGGTTTTTGAGTCAGTGCAATGATTCAGACATCTTTAGAAGCGAACCACCGCAAGATTGACGAACATGTTGTTGCGTGTTTGCCACACACCTCTATAATACAAGTACGCTGGACCAGGCCAGTCTCACTTATCACGTGACCGTCCCGGCTACAAGTAGAGTTTCGGACTACCATATATCACATGGTTGCCGCTCGCAGACCGAGTTGTACGCGCTAGTTCTGTACGGTCTATTTTACGCGCCGTCTGCCTACGGCAGCCCTACGTCGTAAGAGATGAAGTTAGGCGATAGAAAGAGACCACAACATTGCGTTTGTTGCGTTTCGATTTTGAGGGCGGGGCCAGGCGCTATTGCGAACTGAATTGCACTTTTTGTGTCAGCGCTAGAGTCGCTATTTCTTTAAATTTTCGTGCGGAGTGAACCTTCTGGTACTATTAAGTGTTCTGTGGCTGGACTAAATATTCTATACAATTGACAGTTGCTTTTTCGTGCCGATTTGAAGCGCCCCCATCGAAGTTCCACGTGTACTAAAAGTGACATTTATAATCGAAATTCGCAAATGGCCGTAGTTTTGAGTGTAATTTAATTTTAGTTCCGTGGACGCTCACACCAGCTCACGCAACGATCAGCGCCAAAATGGCGGAAATCGAGTGTCTTCATTTTTATCTGTAGTCTAGCGTACTTGTGTTGTAGTGCCACTTGCCAGGCCTGCGCGCGTCAGGGCGTGGCTGCCGGCGGAGGGTAGAGGCGCGGTCATCAGTAGCCGTAGCGCTCCTGTATGGAGGAGACCACGCCGTTGGCCAGCGAGGACAGGCGCCCCGCCACGCGCGTCACGCCCGCGCGCACCGACTCGCGCACCTGCCAAAGACAAGCGTCAATAAAACATTACATTTTTATATGCTTCTGCAGGATTTTCTCTTTCATGGGACGGTCGCTTTCGGAAGCGCCTGCATGATATGTGTCTGGTCGAGAGTGGCGAGTGCTTCTGCGGACTGGCGGAGGAGAACCTCCACCACGTCTTGTGGGAGTGCTACTTCTACGAGGACCTCCGGTGCTTGCTGCTGGATGGGATCGTTCGCGAAGTTTCTGGCCCAGTTTATTATCAGGATCTCGTGGGTTCGGCGGCCAACTTCGGAAAGCTACGGGAGTTCGCGCACGCGTGGCATAAGAGCGGAGCCGCTTGGAGTGACACAGAGAATTTATGCTGCGGACAGCGACGGCGCGAGGCGAGTCCGTCTATTGTATCGTCCTGCCCCAGAATGGGGAGAGTGAGTTCATAGGGACAAGGAGCGAGAGGAAACAACTTGTAGGGAGTCAAGAAGGGAACACGCTAAGAGCAAGTACTGAACCGGCGCCCTCCTGCGTTTCGGCCTCTATAACCGCGAGATTGATTGGGTCATGGGTGGTGGAGGGTTGTCCCTATAGTATAATAAAGGAGAGTGGCGCGGAAACTCACGTCGTCGAGGTCGGGCGCGGAGACGCTGAAGGAGTTGTTGGGGCGCACGGGGCGGTCGGCGCCGAACAGCTCCGCCGACGAGATGCTGCTGCTGCCCGCGAACCGCGACAGCTCGCCGCTGCCGCCCCCGCCCGCGCCGCCCATGCCGCCCATGCCGCCCGCGCCACCGCCGCCGCCGTCCTGAGGAAACAGAAGGTTCAAGTGGTTCCATTTTGATATCGCTCCTTGCTCTCACGTTAACACAAAGTTGGCGTTCTTTTTTTTTATAATTGATAGGCTTACGCTTGACTACAATCAAGTTTGATGAACAGAAATGATGAGGTCTAGGATGGAGCGCGCTTGCCTAGAAAATGCCTATTCACTCTGCTCTTGAAGGCACCCCGATTGTATTTGGCTGGGAACACGGAAGCTGGAAGGGTGTTCCACACCTTAGTGGTTCGTATCAGAATTCAGAAACGTAGTTCTGTATGGACATGGCCGGTCTCTGTCGATAACACTTTCACGATATTATGCGTCACCACTCACCTGGTCTCCGAAGAACTGCGCGGAGCTGATGGACTTGGCGGAGCCGAACTTCCTGACGGCGGAGTCGTCGTCGTCGTCGCACTTGCGGGCGCGAGCGCGCGCGGCGGGCGCGGCGCCGGGCGAGCGCGCGGCGGGCGCGGGCCGCTCCTCGCTGAACATGGAGCGCACGGGGCGCGCGGGCTCGGGCTCGATGTGCTCCCACGAGCCGTCGAGCTTGCGCGGCGCCTCGCCGAGCAGCGCGTCGAGCCCGCGCGCGCCGCCGTACGGCTCGTTGCGGATCATGACCAGCACGCTGTTGAAGTCGTCCAGCTCGTCCGCGTGCTTGGGCGGCGGCGCGCCCTCCTGCTCGATCACCGTCATGTCCGACGCGGCCGAGTGCGACACCCCCCTGTACACACAGTTATAACGAACACTATTACATTGAGAGGCCTGATCTAAATGGCTCTTTCTAGGGGTCAAAGTGTAACGCTGAGCGATGGGACGTGCGGGGTACAACACTCACGCGGCGTTGGCGCGGTTGGCGGCGGCGATGCCCAGCCGGTCCGCGTTGTCGCGCTCGGGCGGGCGGTACGCGAGCCGCAGCGACGCCACCTCCTGCTCCACCGCCTCTATGCTGGCTTTGCTCTGCGCCTCCTTCACCTGCAAGCTATGGGAGGTGCGGGGTACAACACTCACGCGGCGTTGGCGCGGTTGGCGGCGGCGATGCCCAGCCGGTCCGCGTTGTCGCGCTCGGGCGGGCGGTACGCGAGCCGCAGCGACGCCACCTCCTGCTCCACCGCCTCTATGCTGGCTTTGCTCTGCGCCTCCTTCACCTGCAAGCTATGGGAGGTGCGGGGTACAACACTCACGCGGCGTTGGCGCGGTTGGCGGCGGCGATGCCCAGCCGGTCCGCGTTGTCGCGCTCGGGCGGGCGGTACGCGAGCCGCAGCGACGCCACCTCCTGCTCCACCGCCTCTATGCTGGCTTTGCTCTGCGCCTCCTTCACCTGCAAGCTATGGGAGGTGCGGGGTACAACACTCACGCGGCGTTGGCGCGGTTGGCGGCGGCGATGCCCAGCCGGTCCGCGTTGTCGCGCTCGGGCGGGCGGTACGCGAGCCGCAGCGACGCCACCTCCTGCTCCACCGCCTCTATGCTGGCTTTGCTCTGCGCCTCCTTCACCTGCAAGCTATGGGAGGTGCGGGGTACAACACTCACGCGGCGTTGGCGCGGTTGGCGGCGGCGATGCCCAGCCGGTCCGCGTTGTCGCGCTCGGGCGGGCGGTACGCGAGCCGCAGCGACGCCACCTCCTGCTCCACCGCCTCTATGCTGGCTTTGCTCTGCGCCTCCTTCACCTGCAAGCTATGGGAGGTGCGGGGTACAACACTCACGCGGCGTTGGCGCGGTTGGCGGCGGCGATGCCCAGCCGGTCCGCGTTGTCGCGCTCGGGCGGGCGGTACGCGAGCCGCAGCGACGCCACCTCCTGCTCCACCGCCTCTATGCTGGCTTTGCTCTGCGCCTCCTTCACCTGCAACACAGACACGACTTGGAAATACTCCACCAGAATCTCCACACAGATGAATTGGTGTCTGGTGACGTGAATTGACCCTATAAACGCCTGATTTTTGACGTGATAACGATTAATAAATTGATGAACACCAGCAACGCACATGAAAAATAGTAACGTTCCGTGTAACGTTCCACCTGAGCCTGTGCGTGCAAGCGAGAGCGCGCAACAAGCGATAGAGAGGCACGATAAAACAAACGATAGAAAGGCCAATTATGACGTAATCACGTAAATCTATCGTCCGTAAACCAACTTTACAGACAACCATTTTTTTTGTTAAATGTATTTCTATTGAACTCTTTTCAATTAAATAAACCACAGGGATGTATAATTTGCTAGACGTGTAGAGGTAGAAATCTTGTGCGAGTCGACATTCATTTAATTGTCTATAGATGTTTTGGATATACAAAGTGAGAAAAAATTTACAACAAATCTGCTCCCGCCCTAAGCTGTGGTCTTCTAAACTCAATAAAACAGAAATCCTTGAGTAAAGTACAAGTCTACCGCAGTCTGCCACTATACCTTGAATGAATGAAAGAATGAATGATATTTTATTCACGTACATTGTACGTTACATAAATGTTTACAACCGATTACAATTTACCAATAATATTGGTGTATGAATATTAAGTTCTTAAAAGTTATTGTATGAGTAAGCCTTGAGCTATGAGCATGCTAAGGTAGTAGCAGACGTGGACAGATGTGCAAGGCTTACCTCCATCTTGAGTTTCTCTGCCATGATAGCCTCACGCTCGATGTCGTCGAAGTTGGCTGCCACCTTGGTCGCTCCCAGCCCGCCGCGCCGCGCGCCCATCTGGCAACAAGTCTTAGTTATCAAACTAGCTTTTAAATTAACAATTCGATCCAATTTATTTCAATCTTTAATTTGAGTCAGTTTTAGTCTATTTTTGGAAAGATTTCAGTTGCTGTTTCCATAATTCCAGCAGAAATACATCATTTCCAAGCATGGAAATAATTCCCAGTTAAATTAAATCTTAACATGACTAGTATGATAATACTGAAGAGGCTTAAACAGGTTCTCTATAGGGGTTAAGATAAATCGCTTTGCAATGCGGGATTCGCCAGCTATGAATACATCACACTAATATTATAAAGGCGAAAGTTTGTGTGTAAGTGTGTGTGTGTGTAAGTGTGTATGTTTGTTACTCCTTCACGCCGCAACTACTGAACCGATTTGGCTGAAATTTGGAACATAGATAGCTTATAACCTGACACTAATATTATAAAGGCGAAAGTTTGTGTGTAAGTGTGTGTGTAAGTGTGTATGTTTGTTACTCCTTCACGCCGCAACTACTGAACCGATTTGGCTGAAATTTGGAACATAGATAGCTTATAACCTGGATTAAAACATAGGCTACTTTTTATCCCGGGAAAATTCATAGTTCCCAAGGGATATTTAAAAAACCCTAATTTTCAACAGTAATCTATAGCTACAGCTATAGGTAGATTACTTTGACAATCTTTCCTGAAAGTAGGTGTAAAGGTCATTGAAAAGGAAATTCAATTTTTTCTCGGGATTAGTAAAAAATCGAATTTAACGCGGGCGGAGCCGCGGGCAAAAGCTAGTTTTATTATACATTTTATATTGTTTTGTTGTTTGATAATTGATTGAATCTTATATGTGTGTGTGTGTGTGTGTGTGTGTCTTTTCCTAAATAAACGTTGTTTCTTTCTTTCTTTCTTTCTTTCTATTTTACTTGACAATTTTCATAATAGTCACAAATTTGGGAGTTTTATACAAAAACAAAAATGAAAAAATAGTATTGTTGCGATATGGTTCAGCTCATTCCACCAAGTGTATGTTTAATTGGAACATACAGGGAATATACACATATTACAGGGAATACTGACCCCAGGTCTCCGTGCGGGCTGGCGGGCGGCGGGGCGCGTGGTCGCGGGCGCGGGCTGCGCCCCCCACAGGCGCGCCTCCGAGCTCAGGCTCTCCCCCGCGCCGCTCAGCGAGGCCTGCCGCACACACAATACATACAACACCCACCACAGCCTCAAAACAATGTGCTGAATAGATAAACAATTTATTGCACACCACAGAATAAAAATTAAAAAAAAAACCAAAACACAAACTTAGGAGTACAATTTGGCGGCCTTATCGCTACATAGCGATTTTTTCCAGACAAACAATGGTGTGAACTTGTGAAGGAATATTTTATTAATTAGTTAAATACTTATGTAACTGAATGTACACATTAAATGAACAAATGATCACAACTATTCTCCGCGCGGCGAACCATGATCCCTATGACAGTTCGTTTAGTGATGGGTCGTGTCTTTGGTCGAGTCGATAATTTTTTTTTTTTAGAGAAAGGCGTGGCTTGCACTTAAGCCACGTTGGTAAACATGTTTTAAAAAATATTACATATTGTGTTTTTAATGTCCATTTTCTTGTTGTTGTATTAATTTAAGATTTTTGGCATAGATTAAGTAGGTAAGTGAAACGAAAGTTTCCAACCTTGTTATTTTCTAATAATGCTTAACCCGGTAAACACGTTTTTGCTATATAAGTATATATTTTATCATGAAAATGAATGCTCCCCATTTATTTATTTTGTCTGAAAAATTGTGCACTCGTTTCCATTACCGACATTTTTTTATCGATACTTGCCGCCCTAGTCGATAAACGTCACATGATGTAAGTTTTGGAGGACGTAAACATAAATTCAGATTGACATAACTTCTTGTAGATGTTAAGAATTGTTAAAAATATCAACGGAATATCATTACTAATGGTATAAAGCTATGTAAAATTTATAAATGGCATTTTTAGACGCCCCCAATATTATCCCGATTTAATGGTGACGCCACTACAATGTTATATGGTGACATTAGCTGTCAGTGTCATAGGGATCACGGTTCGCTGCGCCGAGAATAAGTATGTTAAATACTCAAAACGCTACATACTCGTATGATCAATGCCTATATATCACAAGCTGTGTCAAAAAAATGAAATGGATAAAACATAAAAACTTGAGAGGTGTCAAGGGACACCCGGATGGAACGAAGTATATCTGGCTTGCTTACTATAAGAGATAGACAGAGAAAAATGCGCACACCGCACGACTTACAATAGCTTACTATAGCAAAAAGTGTACTTACAACTTTTCGTCTTAATTTTTTTTCGTCTAGCCCTCTTTCGCAACGCGCGATAAGGAACTTCGTTCCAAAATTCAAACTGAAAACAATGAATGTAGCCGACACAAATCCTCTGAGACTCTTAACAGTGCATATCTGACTTTTGTAGTTGTTTTGATGTGCTTGCACCGACAGAGCCTTAGAAGTCATACTAATTGTGAGATCAAGCGATGTACCAAAGCGCGATAGCTTGATGTTTTGGACGTTTGTTTGTTAGCAATTAGAACGACGCCTCAGAAGATTGGCGCCAGCGACGGCTGCCGCGGCCGTGCGGGGCAGTGCGGTGTACCTGCAGGGCGGTGTCGTTAGTGTTAGTGGGCTTGCCGTGCTCCGCAAACCAGTCTACCTCCTGCTCCTTGGGCTCCTTGGTCTCCGGCGCCGCTGGCTCCAGGTGCAGCTGCACAAACAAACAACTTTCAGAAAACTTTTTAAGTACAGTTACAGCCAAAAGTTCATTTATAGCTAAAAGGCTAAAACTGTGCAAGTATCACAAACTGTTAACAATATAATATAAGGCAAGCATACACGCAATGCATGCAAATTCTATATCGACTCTCGAACTTAACAGTACTTATGATATGTGTGAAGTGCTTGCTTGAATATTGTTTCCATGTTTCTGGTAGGTATGTAGCTGTCCCATGAACTCAAATATAAAAATGTTTTGTGGAAACAGTGTTTCACATAGGCCATACTTAGAGGCTTAATCATGAAATGACAGATATTACCATCACTACTGGAAAAGCTGTTTTGCACTAAGAATCAGATTATTTTTTTCTTTTGAGAAGGAGGCTTGCAGGGATTTTGTCACTTAAAACCCTACCACAAATTGGATTAACACATAGGCATGCTTTTCATCCCAGAAAATCTAGCTTCTACTGGATTTTGAAAATATTTTATGTTTTGAAAGAGTTTTCATTAAGGGAATCTATTAAATTTTTTTTGTCTTCCTCACTCTCACGGATACATTGGTAGGTGCGACATGCAGCGTCCCGGAAGAATATAACAGAAAAACTACCTTTTATTATAATTACTCAAAAACTAAGCTAGTTATCAAAAATCTGTTTCTTAGCGTTTTTGGATGTTATTATTACTGACACTTTAAAACAAAAATTACAATTACATCCAATGTAGTGTCCGATAAAAACTAGAAAAACTGAGATTTTGAAGCAACTTTTGGGAGAACTTTCTATCAAGAAAATTTTATCCAATCGTGTTTCTGCTTCTTAGCGAGTTTAGCTTAAAGATCCAAAATACATGATGTGTAAATTTGAAAGTAATTGTCTTTATAGTTTTTGAATAAAACTTCATTCAAAATCGCTTAAATACGGCTTCTACACCGTTAATGAGTGGATCCAAACCTTGGTGCCATAGGTCTTCATGGCCTGCTCGGACAGGGCGCTCAGCTTGTCCTTGTACAGCTGTGCCACTCTGGAGCTGTACTTCTGTCGAGCATCCTCAGTGACCAGCCCGTGTGTGCGGAAGAATTGGGTCTGTAATAACAAGCATTTATAACTAAATCCTGCTGAAATGTACAATTTATTTGATGCTTTGTTTCATTTTTATTTAAGGATTATCTTCCACAATGAGAATGATACCATCAGAAGTGGATATCACCCAGTAATGGTTAGGGTGTATAGAGAGCAGCTGGAAATTCTTTTTCCTATCCCATACTCCCTACGACCCTACGAGATGGACATGGTTTGTTTAGTAATTAAATTTTAAAAGCGTCACTCTTTTTGCAATGTCAGTTATGCCTGTTTTCTTCCTGATCATATTGTTTGATCATAGATGGACATATAGGGCAAAACTGGAATGGCAAAAGCAACATTTCAACCAATACAACAAGAAACAAGATGGTCATTACAGGTACTAAGTCACTGTCATTATAGAAATAAGGGTAAGGGTTTAGAAATGGGTTGCATTGAATATTTCTTATATCCTCTTCATCACCTATTGTTTCGCTCGCTCTTGTATTCTAAGTTATCTGTGAATAAACTTCTGCAAACGGCTATATGGCTTTCAGCCTAGTGATAGATCGTGGTGACTCTTTAGCGTTCACTTTTTTCGCTTTGACCCTCTTAAAAGTTCAGCTTCGAATGAATGCGACTCGATATAAAGCTTCACCCAAATCAAGACCATCATTATAGAAAATGGGTCCCTGCTTACACTGTAAAAACTCTAATATTATGTGAGAGAGAAGCTAATATAGTGACAGTTCCATTCTTATTTGATATAGTTGGTAATTACTGTGAAAAAAATACAATAATTCATCGAGGAGCAACAGTAAAAGGTCTATTGTCCGGTAATAAACTAAGGAAGCCTCTATTTTGGAATGAGAAAATTAATATTTTGTAATCAGCAATAACATACAACAGACATGGTAATTGAAGTTCAGCTGCACAAACATAGGATACTCATAGCCCATATTTGTGTGGCCCAACTTCAAATCAGCAGCAAGAATCATAAAGACAGGGTAATAAGTTGTGAGGTAGTTTCATCATACCGCATTGGCATTCCCTCCGAGCTGCATGTTCCGCAGCTGCTTCCACGTCCAGTTGGTGTCGAGCTGCGTGGACCGCACGAACGTGAGATGCACGCCCAGGCTGCGGTGCACGGCCGAGCAGTCCAGGCAGATGAACACCCCGTACGTCACCGACGACCACGTCGGGTTCTTCGCGTTGCAGTCGAAGCATACCTGCACCCACCAACACACCATTCAATACAGACTATCAATTAACATACAACTCTTTGCACTCGTTCTACAAAGCGGTACCAACTTTGTTCGCGGGGATAGAACGTAGCCGATTAAATACTGCTTCGATATCGCTTTTACTCGGCCCAGAGTCAGCCATTTTCGAGAAAATTGACTGAATTGTTCTTTTGCAGTTTGCTGATTTTGACGTGTTCGTGTTGTCACGATGTCACCACCTCATTTGACAGCGAAATAAACCACAGAGCACATATACTCTCTGAAATAAACACAGATAACTCTATAAAACAAGGAATAAGTTAAAAGAGTTTAGACTATTGATAATCTGTGGGACCATAAAAAGTAATGGTAAATCTTTAAAAATGACATAAAACTCTATGTTGTTTATAGTTCGTCGCTAGGGAAAATGTTGTAAGGACGCACGTTAAAAATTACTTTGTCAAATATTATTCTAATAAAACAAATGGAATATTTTAATTATTTGTGGTTCAGACTACTAAATCCCGTTGAATTTTCTTTCGGTAGAATAATTCGGTCGCGCGTTGGGCTTCGGTAAGGGGACTAGAAATCGCTTTCGAGTAGCCTCATCTCGGACTCTCTAAAGTGCTCAATTAGTGATGTTGACGTGCGAGGCTCGAGGCCTGCGAGTGAAAGTTCTGGACTGACTTTTCCTTGGTGAAAATGAGACTCAAGCGAGTGAAATATTCAGGAAATTAGGAAAGTGCAGAGTGCGATATCTCAAATGGAGAACGCAGGTTTCCCGTCAGGCGGCGGGTGCGGGGACGACATCGAGCGAGCCCTGATGGACCTGGGGCCCTTACTCGGCGTCATCAAGGAGGAGGTGCCCGACGAGATCACAGACCCCTCCGCCTCGCGATCCAATGTATGAATTTGTTTTTTTTTAACAAAAGCTTAAAAACAAGCAACAGGAATGTCACTTATGTTTGCTTGTCTTTTATTTTATAATGAACGCACAATCTATAGAATTCAGTTATTTTTCCAGTTGACTGTTAGCTACACTGTTTTGGCTATACTCTATAAGGTGCCCAATATGAACACCTTTAAAGTAATTAAAGTGATTACTTTCAAGCGTCCTCGAAGGATTCCACTTTTCATTGTAATTAAGTATCTTTAACTATTTATATAATTAAACTTTGTACTTCAAAGGGCTCAGGTATAGATGACGTACCGTTGTTTTCCGGACAATCTATTCACATTTTCACCAAAGTTTTATCACGTAACCTTTTATACTGCTTCTAACTTTCGTATTATCACTTAAATTAGACGAAAATTTTAAGAAAAAATTATTACTGAATATTCACAACATCAGAGTAAAATTCAAGTTAAGCATCTGACCATAGCATCTGACAGTAGTCTATGGCATCTGACAACTAGAAAAATGACGTT
Organism: Coenonympha arcania; assembly: GCA_036785405.1. Lineage (NCBI taxonomy): Eukaryota > Metazoa > Arthropoda > Insecta > Lepidoptera > Nymphalidae > Coenonympha > Coenonympha arcania. Next base: position 236,617 of record JAWDAA010000030.1, on the reverse strand, counting down.
TCATATGTCATTACGCAATTTGACATATTTGTTTCGTCAAAATGTTTCGTCTTACGTTACGATTTGTTTATACTATGAAATACAAACGATAGAAAAACATTAATAGTTAAAAATAAATACATTTAATTAGCATTTGGTTAGTTTTCCCACAAAAGTATACTTTATTATTATGTATTAATATTTGAGTTATGTTAAAGTAAATAATTATAATTTAGTAAAATATATTTCACTTGAAATATTGAAACGAAAACGAAACGTTTGACATTAAAAAAAAAAAGTGGTCTCTCTGTTGTCGTTGTCTATGGTCGTTATTTTTCTTTCCAAAACGTATATTGCTACTGTTAAACGAGTTTAAGGTCCAAGAGCGAGCGCAGCGAGCTCGGGACTATAGGGCGCCCCGACTCGGATAATTTTGGTGACGAAGAGGATGGCGGGGCCTGCAAGGCCCCGCCATCCTCTGAGTGGTTATTTTCTTTTATGACCACCCAGAAATTAGGAGCCCCGCGAAGCGGGGCTCCGTCGACCAGCCCTTTCATAGTAAAAATAACTTCAAAACTTTAAATTAAAAATCACAGTTAGTGTCTGACAGTCGCTAGCTACAACCGTGTCAGTGCTCGCGCGAAAAGTGCTGATACAGCGCATTAAATGCGGCCGCGGTGCAACGCGCGTTCGCGTCACGTACATACGTAAACATGACCTAGTTTTGTGTTTAATATGCAAAAATCAAAGTCTCCACATAAAACTATTATGAGCATGTTTTCTAAAACTTCAGGAACGTCCTCCCCAAAAACGGTTTCAATTACAACGGAAACAGAACATACTCTGTATAAAGCCTACAAAGATGAAAAGGCTGCTAAAGAAAATCTGAAGATTATCGTAGAAGAGTTGAAAAAGGAAATTGTTGCTCTCCAACAGCAAATCCAAGTCCTCATGGAAGAGAAAAAAGTGGGCACTAGTGGTTCATCCACCGCCGCTAAGGAAAACCCTTCTCAACCCATGGAATACCAGACGGATGAAGAGGATCTGGCCCAGGAAACGGAGTGGATAAGGGTCAAAAGTAGAAAAAAAAGGAAATTGAGTGCTTCACCTCCTCAACACCATCACTCAGAGGATACCACTGGCACTGACAAACTAAAACAAAAAACTAAAAAAATGCCATTGCCTCCACCCATAATGGTTTCAGGCGTGGATAACTATCAGACATTCTTTGACTTAGTGTCAAGCAGTGTAACCGACGCCTCTTGCTTTGCCGGAAAAATGATGAACGGAAATAACGTTAAAATTAACGCTTTAACAGAGGATGCCTACAGATCTGTGACCAAAATCCTGACCGAAAACCGATTTCTATGGCATTCGTATGAAAATAAGCAAGAAAGACCCATACGAGTAATGGCAAAAAAACTGCCAGCATCATGCCTTCCACAGAGAATTGTAGAAGACCTTCAAAGTAAGGGATATAAAATTGAAGATGCAGTTAACAAATTAAGATGGCGGAGTAAGGACCCACTTAATATGTTCACCCTTACTTTTAGTAAAGAGGAAGACATAAATAAAATTTATGAAATCAAATATATTTTAGGGTGTAAAGTTGAAATTCACCCTATTAAAACATCCAAACTGGTACCACAGTGTAAAAAATGCCAAGCCTATGGTCACACGCAGAAGTACTGCGCACGTGAGGCTAGGTGTGTTAAATGTACAGGTAAACATTTGACAAGAGACTGTACCAAACCATCAAATGAAAAACCTAAATGTGTTCACTGCGGTGAAGGACACCCTGCCAGCTACAGGGGTTGCATAGTAGCCAAAGAGATGCAAGCTTTAAAAAACAAGAACGCCAAGAAACGAACTGTAATAAATGCTCAGCGCCCATCAAGACCTGAGATTATAAAGGATTTAAATCAAAATAAATCGAACCAGATAACACTACATAGTACGAACACAAACGAGCGCCAAACCTATGCTCAAAAAGTCTCAAAAAAATTACCAGACACTCAAGCGCCTCAGCTTAACATGGAGAAAAAATTGGACGAAATTTTAAAATATATTTCTTCGTTCGATGAACGACTGAAAAATCTTGAAAGTGGCACCAAGCAGGCTACTAAAAAATCAAGAAAATGAATAATATTCTTAAAATATTCGCATGGAATTCAAATGGACTACTTAAACATCAACGTGAACTGCAGGTAGTCCTAGATATAAATAAGATTGACATATGTCTTGTATCTGAGACACATTTCACCAAACAATCATTCATTAAATTTAACGGTTATAAAGTATACCATGCATTGCATCCCAATAATACAGCTAGAGGCGGAAGTGCCATTATAATAAAAGAAAACTTGTGTCACTGCCTAGAAAATAAATGGGAAGAACAAGAAATACAAGCTGTAGCCGTAAAGGTAAGAACGAAAAAATACGATATTTCCATAGTAGCCATATACAGCCCTCCAAGGTATTCATTAAAAAAAGAATCGTACATCAAATTCTTTAAAAAAATCGGGAACAAGTTCATTATTGGAGGTGACTTCAACGCCAAAAATACATATTGGGGTTCTAGATTGACTACCCCCAAAGGTAGAGAACTTCTAAGTGCCGTTAAAGACTTGAACTGTGAAGTCATAAGTACGGGAAAGCCTACCTATTGGCCTACCGATCCACAGAAAATACCTGATCTTATTGATTTCTTTATATATAGAAACATCTCATCGAAATATTTACACATTAGCGAAATGTATGATATGAACTCCGATCATTCGCCTATTATGTTAACTATAAATGAAAGAATTATCTATAAAGAACCTAATCCAGTCCTCGTAAATAAAGGAACAGACTGGGAAAGCTTCAAGGTAGATTTACATAATAGTATTAATTTAAATGTGCCGCTCAAAAACACAGCACAACTGAACGAAGAAGTAAAACTTTTTATATTAAACATCCAGCAAGCTGCTTGGAAAAATACACCAGAACTCAGAAAAAAGCCCAAGGGATGTATTGACTACCCTAGAGATATTCTAGATATGATAGCTGAAAAGAGAAAGCAGAGAAAAAAATGGCATCAGTCTAGATTCCCACTTGATAAAAGATTATTAAATAACCTCACAAAAGCTTTAACAAGAAAAATCAGAATCCACAACTGTTTATCACTCAATAATTACCTCCAGAACCTCACGAGTGAGCGAAGCACCGATTACTCACTGTGGAAAGCCACTAAGAATATGAAAAGACCACTCTTGCATATTCCTCCGATTAAGGAAGAAAATGGAAAATGGGCTATTAATAATGAACAAAAAGCAAAAAGGTTTGCAGAATATCTAGAAAAAATCTTCCAGCCCAATGAAGGAGACAGCACTAACTTTATAAATTCTGAAATAAATCAGGAAAATACTTCAATTACGCTTGTAACGCCGAAAGAAGTACTTGAGGAAATAAATAAATTAAGCGTGAAAAAATCCCCTGGATTTGATCTTATTACCACAGAGATATTGCGAAATATTCCAAGGAAAGCTATTGTGAAATTAACTACTCTGATTAACACGTCATTCAGACTGAAGCACGTTCCTGATTTATGGAAAGTTGCAGAAGTAATTATGATCGCTAAACCAGGAAAACCACCAAATGAAGTTACATCCTATAGACCGATTTCATTATTACCAATCATTTCGAAACTTTTTGAAAAACTATTACTACGCAGACTTAAACCTATCTTAGAAAATAATAACCTAATTCCAGATTATCAGTTTGGATTCAGGGAGAAACATTCTACGATAGATCAAGTGCACAGAATAACAAATATCATTGAAAGAACCTTAGAGGAGAAGAAAGTTTGTTCAACTGTGTTTCTCGACGTAGCACAAGCCTTTGACAAAGTCTGGCATGAAGGTCTTGTATATAAACTAAAAGTTCTATTGCCACCGCCTTACGCGAGTATATTAGAATCATATCTTTCAAATAGAGCATTCAGGGTACGACATGAAAATGCTTACTCTGAACTTAAGGAGATTAAAGCTGGAGTACCACAAGGAAGTGTCCTGGGGCCTGTCTTATACCTTCTCTATACATGTGATATTCCAGAACTCGAACATAACACTATCGCTACCTTTGCCGATGACACTGCCATCATCGCTGTGGGGAATACTCATGAAGAGGCAGTGGGAAAGGTACAAATAGCTATGAATAAACTCCATCAATGGACGAAAAAATGGAGAATAAAATTAAATGAAACTAAGTCTACGCATATTGATTTTACAAATAAGAAGGCAGAATATCATCCTATTTACATAGACAAACAAAAGATACCTTATGTTGATACAGTAAAATATCTTGGAATGACGCTTGACACAAAGCTACGCTGGAAAGCTCATGTCAAGAAGAAAAGAGCAGAATTAGAGCTGAGGTACAAAAATATGTACTGGCTAATCGGAAGAACATCGTCGTTGTCAACGCAAAACAAGTTACTCTTGTATAAACAAGTCCTAATGCCAGTGTGGACTTATGGTATTCAGCTTTGGGGTTGTACCAAAAAAAGCAACATCCAGATAATACAACGATTCCAAAACAAAGTACTCAGAGGCATCGTGAATGCACCCTGGTATGTTAGAAACGAAGACATTCACCGAGATCTTCAAATGGACTTCGTAGATATCATCATCCAAAAATATGCCGCAGCCCATGAACATCGACTGCATCATCATGTAAACGTGGAGGCAATCCAGCTCCTCGACACTACGGACCTCATAAGAAGACTCAAAAGGACTAAGCCGTTTGAGTTAGTTTAAGTGTGCGTGAAAGTGAAGTGAAGTGCTGTGCTTAGTGCTAGTGCTAGTGCATCATCAAGGTCACGAGATCAAAGTGCCTACAATATTACAAAAGAGACTAAGATAAGTCACTGGACAGACTCTTAGATATAGGTCTTAATATCAGTTTAAGTTAAAATTAAGTTACTAATTAGCTTTTAGGCTAGATCGTAGCGATGCTAAAGTACCCTTAAGGGACTTTCGTGAGAGAAAAAAAAAAAAAAAAAAAAAAAAATTAAAAAATTTATTTCTCGGTAACTATTTAGGGTTCAAGAGCGAGCGAAGCGAGCTCAGGACTATAGGGCGCCCCGACTTGGATAATTTAGGTGACGAAGAGGATGGCGGGGCCTGCAAGGCCCCGCCATCCTCTGAGTGGTTATTTTCTTTTATGACCACCCAGAAATTAGGAGCCCCGCGAAGCGGGGCTCCGTCGACCAGCCCTTTCATAGTAAAAATAACTTCAAAATTTTTAAATTTAAAAAATTTATTTCTCGGTAACTATTTAGGGTTCAAGAGCGAGCGAAGCGAGCTCAGGACTATAGGGCGCCCCGACTTGGATAATTTAGGTGACGAAGAGGATGGCGGGGCCTGCAAGGCCCCGCCATCCTCTGAGTGGTTATTTTCTTTTATGACCACGCAGAAATTAGGAGCCCCGCGAAGCGGGGCTCCGTCGACCAGCCCTTTTGTAGTAAAAATAACTTCGAAATTTTTAAATTTAAAAAATGTATTTCTCAGCAACTATTTAGGGTCCAAGAGCGAGCGAAGCGAGCTCGGGACTATAGGGCGCCCCGACTCGGATAATTTAGGTGACGAAGAGGATGGCGGGGCCTGCAAGGCCCCGCCATCCTTCTGAGTGGTTATTTTCTTTTATGACCACTCAGAAATTAGGAGCCCCGCGAAGCGGGGCTCCGTCGACCAGCCCTTTCATAGTAAAAATAACTTCGAAATTTTTAAATTTAAAAAATTTATTTCTCAGCAACTATTACATTCCAACAAATATGACTTGGGGAGAGGGTTACCGCCCTCCCCCCCTCCCCCTCCCCCCCCTCCCACCCCCCTCCGTAACAATACGTCGCCCTTTCATAGTAATAATAACCTCGAAATTTTTAAATTTAAAAAATTTATTTCTCGGTAACTATTACGTTCCTACAAATATGGCTTAGGGGGAGGGTTACCCCCCTCCCCCCCTCCCCCTCCCTCCCCCTCCTACCCCCCTCCGTAACGGTACGTCATCTATACCTTAGCCCTTCAAAGTACTGTATATCGAGTGTAAAGAGAGGTATGCATTTTTTAAATGGAGAAGGAGTGCTAAAGTTGAGTTACACTTATTTACATTCCATTCCAAAATGGGTTCAGGAGTTCCTAAGTGTGGGAAATCAAATAACATTTCAAAATAAGTGGGATTTTCTTTCCTGTTTTGTTATTCAAGTGGGTTGTAGGCAAAAGTCATTCTTCTTTTGTTTCTTTCATTCAATTCAATATTTGTCTACTTTATTGTTTCGATCTTGACAGAGAGTTTGTGGTCATTGGATTAAGGAGTAGCTGTTTGATGGATATGTCATTTTCCTTACAAGCATAAACAACTACTTCCATCTTCTCGTATTCCTGGGGCATGCAACATACAATATTTATATAACATTCATAAATATCCAGAAAAATTTGCTAAACAAATATATATGCAGAAAATTTTGAAAAACATGGAGATAACTGTATTTCTTACATTTCCCTTTTTCAATCAGTTGTCCCAATATGAAATATTGGCAAAAGTTTGCAGAAAAGAAGCACTTTCTTGTCACTGCAACTCGCCCATTATATTCTCTTTCTTATTGCGATTAAGTCTGATCACTCAATGCACGGTGACACTCAAGATAACAGTGACCTTGATAAGTGCACCATCTACATTGTAGACATGCAGTGTATATGACTAGAAGATCTACAGTTACTTAAAATAAATAAAAAAATAAATATTTATATAACATTCATAAATATCCAGAAAAATTTGCTAAACAAATATATATGCAGAAAATTTTGAAAAACATGGAGATAATTGCATTTCTTACATTTCCCTTTTTCAATCAGTTATCCCAATATGAAATATTGGCAAAAGTTTGCAGAAAAAGAAGCACTTTCTTGTCACTGCAACTCGCCCATTATATTCTCTTTCTTATTGCGATTAAGTCTGATCACTCATTGCACGGTGACACTCAAGATAACAGTGACCTTGAAAAGTGTACATTGTAGACATGCAGTGTATATGACTAGAAGATCTACAGTTACTTATGTCTGTATAAAGATGGCAAAGAGTTATGGTGTATATTTATTTAGTAATTGTGTTATGTAATAAATGATTAATTATTTTAATCAAAATTTTAATCGTTGTTATTAAACAAGAGTGTATTATGATTAATTTTTCAAACTCTACCAATACACTTGAAAGCAGGTTTTCATCAAGGTTTTCCTCGAAAAGTCAAGATGTAGGTACAGTTTCTCTTAAAATTAGGCTCCGTCTGCTAAACTATCATCTATATCCTTTAGTAATATAGCAACAAACATTTAAGTTACAATGTAAAGAAGCAACAAACATTCCCACACTTAAACACCCACACAAGCTTATAATAATAGTTAGAAAACAGGTAAAAGCAAAGAGAAATAGAATATAGATATAGATAAGACTAGAGAAAATAAATAAATCATTTAAAGGCAATGGGATACACTTTTACAACAAACTTCCTATTGAAATGTTAAACTTATCCCTCAATAAGTTCAAAGTCGCTGTAAAACGAAAGCTCGTTAATAAAGCTTACTATAGTATTAAGGATTATTTACATGAATCAAATCCTTGGGAGTAAATGAACTGCTGTATTATAATTACTAGCTCAACTAGTTTTTAAGAGCTTTTGTAAAGTGGTGATAACCGAAAACAAAACCTGGCTGAGTTTGTTGTGGGCTTCTTCTCAGTGCAGGGCGCGTTGGAACCCTCGTAAACTTAGTTTTAAGTCGACTTGTAGTTATCACCGTACCGTATTATGTAACAAATATTGTTGACGTTTTACAAGTGCCTTGTAAGTTAGGCCTATGTGAAATAAATATATTTTGACTTTGACTTTGATTTTGAATACTTTTATCTCTCAATTACTCACTCTTACTTATTTCTATTTTAATTGTTTTGTAATTTCTTAGTACAGTTTAGTCAGCATGAAACTATGCACACAATATAAGCATCTAGCATTGTGTAATATTAGGGTCTATGTTAGAACTTAGATGTAAGTTCTTACTCCTTACTTCTCTTTTGTTGGTCATAGTTTTAGTGAAACTGCCCAAGCTATGAGAAAACTATTAACAACCAAAATATTTTCTCAGCTAAAGTAGAGGCTTCCTCTACACGTTTGCCCCTCTTTTACTGGTTGTTGGCGACAACTGATGCTGCTGTATATGTGTTTAGTTAAATTTTTAAATAACAGCAATATGGATTATGAAAATTGAAGTTAAGGGGATTTATTGAATTTATTTTTGTCTTTCTCACTCTCACAGATACGCTGGTAGGTGCGACATGCAGCGTCGCAGAAGAATATAACAGAAAAACTACCTTTTACCTAATTACTCAAAAACTGAGGCAATTATCAAAAATCGGTTTCTAATCGTTTTTGGATATTGTTATTACCGACACATTAAAACAAAAATTACAATTACATCTATTGTAGTTTCCGATAAAATACAGGAAAACTGAGATTTTGGAGCAACTTTTGGGAGAACTTTCTATCGAGAAAATTTAATCCAATCGTGTTTCTGCTTCTAAGCGATTTTAGATTAAAGACCCAAAATACATGACGTTTAAATTTGAAAGTAATTTTCTTTATAGTATTTACGTAAAACTGCATTCAAAATCACTTAAATACAGCTTGTACGCCGTTAATTTCATCTTATTCCCATAGAAATTGGTAAAGTTGGGCTATTCAGAGAAACAAAAATATATCACAGCTGTGTATGTCTGGCAGGTGAGCGGCACCGGCGAGGGCGCGGGCGCGGCGCCGGTGCCGCCCGTCAGCAAGACGGAGGAGGGCGCCGACTCGCTGGCGTCGCCCACCGCGCGCACGTCGTTCCTGGCGCTGCGCTGCGTGTTCTGCGCGTCGCCGCTGGCGCAGTGCGACGGCACGCCCAAGCTCATGGAGTGTCTGCACTCCGCCTGCGAGCCCTGCATCAAGCTCAAGATCGAGGAGAAGCTGGCGCCCAGCCGGGACTTCCTAGGTATTACAATGCTAAAATGATAGTTGAGGATGTCCGAGGGGTTTTAAGGTGGAAATTAATAACCTTGATTTGCCCTATCTGAGATAAAAATTTGACGTAAGCTCCATACAAGTTATGTCAAATTTCTATCTCTGGTAGCGCAAATCCAGATAGGATAGGTTATTAATTTCAGCTGTAAGTGGATATAAATCCCACATAATCCAATTGGATATCTTATTGGAGATTTTCCCCTCGTAATTAAAAAAAGGTATTACAATGCTGCGGATCTAATGCGTTCAGAACGCTGCTACGGCGGCCACAGTTGTGCAGCACATCGACCATATTTGCAGAAATACGAAAGGATGGTTTAGAGGCAAACTTTTTTTGATCTGGTGTAAGAAAATGGCCTCGTTGCTGACCAATGGCTGGCTGTGGAAGCAGCAAAAGCATCCTGCACATAATTGTTGGGAAAATGATAATCCTTAGATGAATATACTTTATCAGTGGGCTAAATTCACGATACTAACTTACATAGTGATTATGTTTTATTGTTACTTACCTAGGTAAGTACTAACAAATACAATTTCCATTCGTTTATTTTCTCTTTGACACATGACGCCACATGAAACACATATAGCAATAGCGAGAGAGATGAAGGTTAAGCGGTCTCTGTCTGGTCCATCGCCATTGCTATATCTGTTTCTTATGCCAAATAGAAAATAAACTTATGGAAAACGTATAGTAATGATAAGTTATTGTTGTTACTAACGAAAATACACTTTTGTGGTCTGAAATAAATAATTTGAAATTTCTGCAGGGCTGTTGAAAACTATACAGTGCAACCAACCCAGTGGTTGATCTTTATCAACACGGTTTGTGTTTGTGTCGTGTGCAGGTGCGAACTGCGTGACGATAACGTGCGCGGCGTGCCGGCTGCAGTGCCAGCCCAGCAACATGATCGACCAGCGGTTCGTGCTCGAGAAGATGGTCATCGAGCAGGCCGGCAACAGTGGTAACCATCTCTCTTAGATTCTAATCATATAGACATTGCATCTTATAGCGCGGTAGTGTAACGTTTAAGGTTGACATGGGTTGCTTGAATGTACAAGATTGTAACACATGTTAGATATTGCCATCAGTAAGTAGCACGGATTACGGAATACATAATAGTAACTCACGGTACAGAAGGTTCACTCCGCAAGATGATTTAAAGAAATAGCGACTCTAGCGCTGACACAAAAAGTGCAATTCAGTTCGCAATAGCGCCCGGCTCGGCCTCCGCAAACACACGCAACAAACGCAAAGTTGTGGTCTCTTTCTATAGCGTAACTTTATCTCTTCCGACGTACAAAGGTTGCCTCGCAATCCGGCGCACGCAGCGCGTGAAATAAATCGTACAAAACTAACGCGTACAACCTCGCCGGGGCGCGGCAACCCTCTGAAATTAGTACGTCGAGACGGCTACCTGTAGTTTGTTCGATTACGTGATAAGTGAACCTTTTTTTTTTATTGTATAAGTACTAACTTTACTTGACTGCGATCTCAACTGATGGTAAGTGATGATGCAGCTTGAGATGTTATCGTACTAACTTGGAAGGGTAAGTAAATTTACCCCAACGGTTTCTACAAGCATCGCACCGGAACACTAAATCGCTTGGCGGTGCGTCTTTGCTGGTAGGGTGGTAACTAGCCACGGCCAAAGCCTCCCACCAGACCAGACCTGAGCCAATTTAGAAATTATAAAATTCCAAAGTGGCCCGTGGCGCGAATCGAACCCGCGACCACCCACTCGAATCCACTGCGCGCCGCCACTGCGCCAGGGAGGTCGTCGAACCTGCAGGGCTAGACAATGTCACTTAAGCGTTTGGCGTTAACGCTAGTCGCTAGTCGACAAAAATGTATGGACAAAACAAATGACTGTAGAAAAACCACGACATTAATTAACTAAACACGCTGTGTTTGATACTGTCGGCTGTCAATTGTCAAGCGAAGTACGCTAAAGTTAACTACAAGGTTCGCGAGAACGCCAGCGAGCGTTGAAGTTAGCGTAGTTAATTATTCAAACACAATGTGTTTAGTTAATTAATGTCGTGGTTTTTCTACAATCATTTGTTTTGTCCATACATTTTCGTCGACTAGCGACTAGCGTTAACGCCAAACGCTTAGGTGACATTGTCTAGCCCTGCTGGCCTGTCAGTAGCGAGTGTGGTACAGCGGGCGGGTGTTGCAGGTGCCGCGGGCGAGCAGCAGTGCAACAGCTGCGACGACACGGAGCCCGCCACCAGCTACTGCGTCGACTGCGCCGAGTTCATCTGCGACAACTGCGTGCACGCGCACCAGAGGTACTGCTCTGTGTATATTGTCATTATAACACCGATTTGAACCTAAGCATAAGCCCATCTTAACATATTACGTAAACCTTCATACAATAAAAAAGTAGCACTATCTATCCCCGCTAATACGCCACAATATGGCGAAAACAGTCCCTATGGAAACGCATAGTGACCTGTGGCGTGAACCGCGGTCCATAGACAATTACTTAGACAAAGACAGCGGTTGGGTTACTACTGTCGCCGTTATAGTGCCGAAACAAACATTTTTGACACCAGTAAGCTGTCGGATCGCGCAGTCTACCGAATTCTGTGTAAATACAACGTATTGTTAATATGCCCTAATCACCCAAAAGCCGAAAGTAGGGAACAATGTATAGATGCATGAAAAAATATCACAAGAAGTGTAGCTCAATCTTGAGAGAACTATAGGGAGTTAAAAATTGTACCATTAATTTTAAGTGACGTCCCTCAAAACAGCTGATTCAATATCAATTAACTGGGAATAATAAAAAGTGTACTACGATAGCCAATCCAGACTCTCAATTGAGGAAGTTTAATAACTGCAACTTTTCTGTTTGGTTATGTTAGGTTGACATTCCTAAGACTCTTCAAAGCGCTTTGTTTCCTCGTTTCCGATACACATAGTGCTAAGGTTAGGAATTATCTCCTGACCTTTGACTTCAACACCACATACAATATAGGTTCTATATCTTCTATAGTTATCACATGCCATCTGATGTGCTACTGCTATCATACTGAACTCTAATATATTTATTTACTCGCTTTTGCCCGCGGCTCCGCCCGCGTTAAATTCGATTTTTTAGTAATCCCGAGAAAAAATTTTATTTCTTTTTCAATGACCTTTACATCTACTTTCAGGAAAGATTGTCAAAATAAGATTATCTACCTATAGCTGTAGCTATAGATTACTGTTGAAAATTAGGGTTTTTTAAATATCCCATGGGAACTATGGATTTCCCCGGGATAAAAAGTAACCTATGTTTTAATCCGGGTTACAAGCTATCGGTTCAGTAGTTGCGGCGTGAAGGAGTAACAAACATACACACTTACACTTACACACACAGACACACACACTTACACACACACATACACACACACTTACACACAAACTTTCGCCTTTATAATATTAGTGTGAAGTGTGAAGTGTGATAGTGTGATGTGATAGTGTGAAGTGTGATAAAGGCATTAAATCTAACTTGATCCAAACTATTTCTAAATAATATATTCTCAAATCACAGGCAATTTTATATAAAAAAAAATGTTAATATCACAGGTTAAAAATAACAAAGGATCACACAATCAAGTCGAAGGAAGACGCGATGTCGGAGCTGCAGGCGGCGCAGAGCAGCTCGCGCGCCGCGCATGACATGTTCTGCAGGGACCACCCGCAGGTACTGATCGTTCACTCGAAAAATGAACGACCCTCCACGTGTTAAGGTTACAGGTTGAAAGAATGTAGTGGAGGAGCTTCCATTTTCAGATTTGATGATGTCTGCTGAATGTTTCATCTGATCGAAATAGGCCAACACGATTGTTTTAATTAACTTTAACATATAGAGGGTCTGGTCTAGGGATAATTTCGGATCCGGATAGATATATGGATATTGGTAAAAAATAATATCGGTTTCGGTTATACGGTTATGGATATTAGATTATTTCGGATATCCGATAGTTTCGGTTACGGATATGGATATCCATAACAACACTAGTCTGGTCCTTGTATGCATAAAGACAAGGGTCTAATAGCGGTTCCCAATATTCTATCTATCCATGGTTTGCTCTACTAGAGATAGAAATTTGTCATAACTCGTATTGAGCCTATAATGTCACATTGATATCTCTAGTAGGGCAAATAGAAGATAGATAGAATATTGGGAATCAGCATAAGTTGCCATGTGAATCGTCTATACCTAAGGCTTAACCTAAGTAACTTTTATCTAATCTGTGCTTAACTATAAGAGTAAGGTCGCCTACAAATTTGCCGCACTGCTGTCGCTAGGTTTGAGAATTCGTAGTGTAGTACATTAGTTTCACGATGGACTCCATGTTTAGACTTGTACAAAAAAATACGGGCGTGCCCTCACTACAGTAGTCTTATTATCTCGCTGCAGACTCGGTCATAAATCATTCGAGTGTTTCGCTATTGTTATTCTGCAGTAATACACAATTCAACAAAGAACAACAAAGGCGAAACACTCGAATCATTTATGACCGAGTCTGCAGCGAGATAATAACACTACTATAGCCGATCGATGAACCGATGCGTAACCGCAGCGCGACACTTTGCGGCGAATTTGAAGGCGTAAGGCTAAGCGTAAGAGTTTCTTGGGGATGATTCTAGTTACATATACCCCTAAAAAGATTGCTACACTTGCAGAAATATCAGTATAAGAAGGCTAAGTGACTATAACAGCAAGAAGCTAACCTTGTCAGCAAAACATGCTCCGAGACATCGGCCTTGTCAGCAAGCGTCGTACGCGTATACGTGACCATCGGGTGCCTTCCGTCTGAATGTATTATTTTCTCCAAGTAACCTCGACATACTGACACTAATTCCGGCGTCCATGTCCAAGCAAATAATAAGGCCAAATCTCGCTGTTTACTACTAAATTATAACCGAAAACTGTAGGTTACCAGCCTTAAGTTTTCCAAGGAATTTACGAAGATTGTGTCTGTCAATAAGAATCGCGTGTGTCGAATTTATGCTTTGATTCCAAGCCAAATATAATCTGGTCTTATGGTGCCACTTATGGGGCGCCTCCTAGAAAAGAATGAATAGGTATTTCGTAGGCAAACAGGGTCCAACCTAGACCTCATCATTGCTTTCCACGATCATGGTAAGGTAGGCATAATATATTATGTCAGGCTAACACGTGTGTTTGATGTCAGGAGCGGCTGTCGCTGTTCTGCGAGACGTGCGACCGGCTCACGTGCCGCGACTGCCAGCTGCAGCACCACCGCGACCACAAGTACCAGTTCAGCACCGAGATGGCCGCGCAGGTAACGCGCGATGATACACCCAGCTTGTGTTTGATGTCAGGAGCGGCTGTCGCTGTTCTGCGAGACGTGCGACCGGCTCACGTGCCGCGACTGCCAGCTGCAGCACCACCGCGACCACAAGTACCAGTTCAGCACCGAGATGGCCGCGCAGGTAACGCGCCATGATACACCCAGCTTGTGTTTGATGTCAGGAGCGGCTGTCGCTGTTCTGCGAGACGTGCGACCGGCTCACGTGCCGCGACTGCCAGCTGCAGCACCACCGCGACCACAAGTACCAGTTCAGCACCGAGATGGCCGCGCAGGTAACGCGCGATGATACACCCAGCTTGTGTTTGATGTCAGGAGCGGCTGTCGCTGTTCTGCGAGACGTGCGACCGGCTCACGTGCCGCGACTGCCAGCTGCAGCACCACCGCGACCACAAGTACCAGTTCAGCACCGAGATGGCCGCGCAGGTAACGCGCGATGATACACCCAGCTTGTGTTTGATGTCAGGAGCGGCTGTCGCTGTTCTGCGAGACGTGCGACCGGCTCACGTGCCGCGACTGCCAGCTGCAGCACCACCGCGACCACAAGTACCAGTTCAGCACCGAGATGGCCGCGCAGGTAACGCGCCATGATACACCCAGCTTGTGTTTGATGTCAGGAGCGGCTGTCGCTGTTCTGCGAGACGTGCGACCGGCTCACGTGCCGCGACTGCCAGCTGCAGCATCACCGCGACCACAAGTACCAGTTCAGCACCGAGATGGCCGCGCAGGTAACGCGCCATGATACACCCAGCTTGTGTTTGATGTCAGGAGCGGCTGTCGCTGTTCTGCGAGACGTGCGACCGGCTCACGTGCCGCGACTGCCAGCTGCAGCACCACCGCGACCACAAGTACCAGTTCAGCACCGAGATGGCCGCGCAGGTAACGCGCCATGATACACCCAGCTTGTGTTTGATGTCAGGAGCGGCTGTCGCTGTTCTGCGAGACGTGCGACCGGCTCACGTGCCGCGACTGCCAGCTGCAGCACCACCGCGACCACAAGTACCAGTTCAGCACCGAGATGGCCGCGCAGGTAACGCGCCATGATACACCCAGCTTGTGTTTGATGTCAGGAGCGGCTGTCGCTGTTCTGCGAGACGTGCGACCGGCTCACGTGCCGCGACTGCCAGCTGCAGCACCACCGCGACCACAAGTACCAGTTCAGCACCGAGATGGCCGCGCAGGTAACGCGCCATGATACACCCAGCTTGTGTGTGATGTCAGGAGCGGCTGTCGCTGTTCTGCGAGACGTGCGACCGGCTCACGTGCCGCGACTGCCAGCTGCAGCACCACCGCGACCACAAGTACCAGTTCAGCACCGAGATGGCCGCGCAGGTAACGCGCCATGATACACCCAGCTTGTGTGTGATGTCAGGAGCGGCTGTCGCTGTTCTGCGAGACGTGCGACCGGCTCACGTGCCGCGACTGCCAGCTGCAGCACCACCGCGACCACAAGTACCAGTTCAGCACCGAGATGGCCGCGCAGGTAAAGCGCCATGATACACCCAGCTTGTGTGTGATGTCAGGAGCGGCTGTCGCTGTTCTGCGAGACGTGCGACCGGCTCACGTGCCGCGACTGCCAGCTGCAGCACCACCGCGACCACAAGTACCAGTTCAGCACCGAGATGGCCGCGCAGGTAACGCGCCATGATACACCCAGCTTGTGTGTGATGTCAGGAGCGGCTGTCGCTGTTCTGCGAGACGTGCGACCGGCTCACGTGCCGCGACTGCCAGCTGCAGCACCACCGCGACCACAAGTACCAGTTCAGCACCGAGATGGCCGCGCAGGTAACGCGCCATGATACACCCAGCTTGTGTGTGATGTCAGGAGCGGCTGTCGCTGTTCTGCGAGACGTGCGACCGGCTCACGTGCCGCGACTGCCAGCTGCAGCACCACCGCGACCACAAGTACCAGTTCAGCACCGAGATGGCCGCGCAGGTAGCGCGCCACCATACATACAGCCTCCTCTAGTCTAAACCAACCCTAACAGACACCTTTCAGAAGCATCGCTCACACATCCATGACACGAGGGATACTTGCACGTTTTCTGTGATTTATCCAAAGCATTCGACTGGGTCCAACATAAAATGCATGATTTTCCAAGGTTCCAAAATGATAAATGATATGTCACGATGCGCCACTTGTATGAATTTTTCAGTTATTATTATATTTAAGAGATTTTTTTTTTTTAATTTATTTATTATATTTAAGAAGTAGGTCTTAACTGAAGTGACGGTTGTAAGGATATAAGTTTCAATGGCGTATGTGAGGGCCTTTTCTATTCCTCATTTATATGAGGAATAGACAAGGCCCTCACATACGCCATACGCATATCTTTAATTTATATTAAAGATTTTTTGTAAATTCTTATGTACTTAAATTAATTAAAATTGATCCTAGTTGGTCGAATAAAATGTTTTTTTTAAAGCTTACTGCAGCTATAGCAAAAAGCGAGATTTAGATTAGGAACAAAACTTGCAAAAGTTGACTTCTGCAAGTTATTCCTCCTTGATTTAGTAGCTTGCGTGAGTGTTTACATAGCTATCAAAAGTTAACTTCTGGAAATTCTTTTGCTATTCTAAACCTCGCTAACCATAGGATACCTCAAGGGTATTTTATAGGACCCGTCCTATTGCTCATATATATATTAAAGAGGAGTATTATGCCACCACGCAGGCGCGTAGCAGCGTGGCGGCGCTGCTGTCGGAGGTGAGCTACAAGCGCGTGCTGCTGGGCTCCGCCATGAAGGTGATCCGCGACCGGCAGCACCTCATCGCCGAGAAGAAGAAGGCGCTCGTGCACGAGATCACGCAGACCGTCGTCAAGTGAGTTCAGTATCCACATGATTGTGTGGCGTTGCGATCAGTTTGTTCTCCGTTCGGAAACCCAGTTTGTTACAGTACATCAAAAACTATTTTCAAACCTACATATATACATTTTTCCTCAGTATATTTTCCTTGTTTAATACTAATCCTGAATATGAGGATTTATCTATCTGTCCTTAACCAGGCCAGGGTTCGTTTATCACGTGATCGAAGAAACTACAGGTAGCCATCTCGATGTACTAAGTTTAAACAGCCGTCGCGCGCCGGCTAGGTTGCACGCGTTAGTTCTTGTACGGTCTATTTCACGCGCTGCGTGTGCCCGATTGTGAGACCAACTTAGTACGTCGAATGACATAAAACTACGCGATAGTAGGAGACCACAACTTTAGATGAATTGTGGAGGCAGCGCAAATTTTTTGTGTCGGCGCTAGAGTCGCTATTTTTTTGAATCATCTTGCGGAGTGAACCTTTTGTACCGTTTGGTACTATTATGTATTCCGTAGCTTAAAAACGGTTTTATTTCATTTGCAAATTGCAGTATAATCCACTACATTTTGCGTGGTCATCATTCGCAGGTTAACGAATGCGATCAACACGCGCGGCAAGCAGCTGGTGCTGCGGCTGAACGAGGTGTGTGACGGCAAGCAGCGCACGCTCAGCGAGAAGAAGGACGCGCTGGAGCAGCTCGCCGCCATCACCGACCACTGCGTCGACTTCGTCAACACCGCGCTGGAACAGGTAAACTGCTGCTTCCCAAATGTCACCAAAGTGACGGTCATCAGTAGGGATCGATTCCCATCTCCTGATCAATATGTTGTCAGTACTAAACCTAGCATATTATTGAGAAAACTAGCTTATACAATGGGACTCATTCCGTTGTACAAAATCGCTAAACTTATCTGACCTCTAAAATAGTGCTATCCATGGGGAGCATTTTGAAAGGAAATCACTATTAGACGCGTCAAATTAGTTTAGTTTAAATATTATTTTCAACAGAAATTGCACTGCTGATAGCTTGCTAGGCGTTCATGGAAAGTATTTATATGGACACTTGGTTAACATTTTTATGTGCAAAATATCGTAAGGAAATCTCAGTGCCTAATTACGACATAATTTTTTTTAAAGATAGCCTAGAACTTTATTGTGAGAATGAAGTCCTGTGCCCAGCTGTGGAATATTGTTGGACTGCGTTGGTGATGGTGGCATAGTCTATTCGCTTAGAATTTGTAATTACAAGTACATGCGCACGGTCGGCGTCGTTTAATGTCCATTGAGAACACCGACGCCGCAACGGGCCGCGCGACAAAATGAAAGCGAACGAACTATGATCGTGTTTACGCTACTAGGGCAGCGACACGGCCATCCTGCACAGCAAGCGCACGGTGTCGGCGCACCTGCAGCGCATCAAGAGCCGCCGCGCCGACATCCCCAACCCGGAGATCCCCGTGCGCATCTCCCTCGCGCTCGACAAGCTGCCCGACCTCGTGCGCGGTGAGTGATGCGTCCCCAGGGCAGCGACACGGCCATCCTGCACAGCAAGCGCACGGTGTCGGCGCACCTGCAGCGCATCAAGAGCCGCCGCGCCGACATCCCCAACCCGGAGATCCCCGTGCGCATCTCCCTCGCGCTCGACAAGCTGCCCGACCTCGTGCGCGGTGAGTGATGCGTCCCCAGGGCAGCGACACGGCCATCCTGCACAGCAAGCGCACGGTGTCGGCGCACCTGCAGCGCATCAAGAGCCGCCGCGCCGACATCCCCAACCCGGAGATCCCCGTGCGCATCTCGCTCGCGCTCGACAAGCTGCCCGACCTCGTGCGCGGTGAGTGATGCGTCCCCAGGGCAGCGACACGGCCATCCTGCACAGCAAGCGCACGGTGTCGGCGCACCTGCAGCGCATCAAGAGCCGCCGCGCCGACATCCCCAACCCGGAGATCCCCGTGCGCATCTCCCTCGCGCTCGACAAGCTGCCCGACCTCGTGCGCGGTGAGTGATGCGTCCCCAGGGCAGCGACACGGCCATCCTGCACAGCAAGCGCACGGTGTCGGCATACCTGCAGCGCATCAAGAGCCGCCGCGCCGACATCCCCAACCCGGAGATCCCCGTGCGCATCTCGCTCGCGCTCGACAAGCTGCCCGACCTCGTGCGCGGTGAGTGATGCGTCCCCAGGGCAGCGACACGGCCATCCTGCACAGCAAGCGCACGGTGTCGGCGCACCTGCAGCGCATCAAGAGCCGCCGCGCCGACATCCCCAACCCGGAGATCCCCGTGCGCATCTCCCTCGCGCTCGACAAGCTGCCCGACCTCGTGCGCGGTGAGTGATGCGTCCCCAGGGCAGCGACACGGCCATCCTGCACAGCAAGCGCACGGTGTCGGCATACCTGCAGCGCATCAAGAGCCGCCGCGCCGACATCCCCAACCCGGAGATCCCCGTGCGCATCTCGCTCGCGCTCGACAAGCTGCCCGACCTCGTGCGCGGTGAGTGATGCGTCCCCAGGGCAGCGACACGGCCATCCTGCACAGCAAGCGCACGGTGTCGGCGCACCTGCAGCGCATCAAGAGCCGCCGCGCCGACATCCCCAACCCGGAGATCCCCGTGCGCATCTCCCTCGCGCTCGACAAGCTGCCCGACCTCGTGCGCGGTGAGTTATGCGTCCCCAGGGCAGCGACACGGCCATCCTGCACAGCAAGCGCACGGTGTCGGCGCACCTGCAGCGCATCAAGAGCCGCCGCGCCGACATCCCCAACCCGGAGATCCCCGTGCGCATCTCGCTCGCGCTCGACAAGCTGCCCGACCTCGTGCGCGGTGAGTGATGCGTCCCCAGGGCAGCGACACGGCCATCCTGCACAGCAAGCGCACGGTGTCGGCGCACCTGCAGCGCATCAAGAGCCGCCGCGCCGACATCCCCAACCCGGAGATCCCCGTGCGCATCTCGCTCGCGCTCGACAAGCTGCCCGACCTCGTGCGCGGTGAGTGATGCGTCCCCAGGGCAGCGACACGGCCATCCTGCACAGCAAGCGCACGGTGTCGGCGCACCTGCAGCGCATCAAGAGCCGCCGCGCCGACATCCCCAACCCGGAGATCCCCGTGCGCATCTCCCTCGCGCTCGACAAGCTGCCCGACCTCGTGCGCGGTGAGTACCCTAGCACCGCTATAGGCAAACCGCTATAAACTTGACCTTTCTGATGGTCTGCGGGACGCCGGGCGGGAGCCGCTCAACCAATCAGCTGTCTGTCACTGTCCGCTGGCAGCGCTGCCGTATCGTTATAGCCAATCGCATCTCCCGCCCCGCGTCCCGCAGACCAGGGTCATCAGGGTGGTGTACCTATAACAACTATATTTCTATTGTTACGTGCTGGGTTCGACAATTTGGAATAAAACACCTGCTGATCCTTGATGAGACTTTATTCGGTACTTCCAGTATCCAATATCCCTGGTCTTCCTCGTAGTTCGCTTCCTCTTCGCTCTTGATCGCTTGCTTCGCTTGTTCACCTTTCTCGTCCCTCAGTCAGACTGACTGCGTCGCGCGCTGCTCGCTTTTTATATACAGCTGAACGAGTCTCGAACATTCCACCCTCATTATTTATTGGAAGGGTCGATCGTTCGAGAAGTCGTAACTCCCAGAAATCCATTGTTTATAGAAAGGTCACTGACCCCTCAAGTTGTTTACAACTTACGAGTGATATTTCGGCAGTGCGATAATGAACCTTATGGCGCTTATCATAGGGTTCATTTGTAACACTGCCCTCCTCTTAGCGATGCTCGTCCCGAGTATCACTGTTGCTCCCGTGATGTCTCGCCAGGCGATCGATGTGTACCACCTTAAATGTACCTCTGGGTTGACGTTGAATCCTGTACGTGACATCATTCATACGGGTGACCACTTTGTATGGACCCTCCCATCTGGTTTGCAATTTTGGAGACTTCCCTTTCCGACGAGTCGGATTATGCAGCCATACTAAGGCGCCTTCTTCGAATCCGCTCGTGTTCGATTTCCGGTCGTACCTGGTTTTCATGTTCTCGCTCGATTGCAATCCGTTTTCCCGAACTGAGGCATGTATCTCCCGCATTTTCTCCTTCAGGTTGGCAACGTAATCCTGAATGGTGCAAGGTTCGTCCGGTGATCCTCCCGTCAATAAGTCTATTGGCAACCGGAGTTCCCTGCCATAGTTGACAAACGCCGGAGTTGCCTTAATGCTCTCATGCTCTGCTGTCCTGTAGGCGAGGAGGAACAGTGGGATGTACTTGTCCCAGTCTCTCTGATGGGTGTCCACCAGTTTAGCCAAATGTCTTTCAAGAGTCTGGTTAAACCTTTCCACCATTCCATCCGACTGCGGGTGGTATGCAGTTGTGCGCGTTTTATGCAGACCTAAAGTTCTGCATACTTCCTGAAACACTTGTGACTCAAAGTTCCTCCCTTGATCGGAGTAGATCTCCAGCGGTACACCAAAACGACATATGACCTCCTCGACTAGCTTAGTTGCAACGGTTGTAGCTTCCTGGTTAGGTATGGCAAACACTTCTGGCCACTTAGTGAAGTAGTCCATAACAACCATGAAGTATTTGTTCCCCGATTCCGTCACAGGAAATGGCCCCGCTACATCCACAGCTATACGCTCCCAAGGTGCACCAACGTTGTACAGTTGCAGGTTACCCCTACTCCTTGTCTGTGGTCCCTTCACAGCAGCGCAAGTGGTACATTTACGGCACCAAGCCTGCACATCTTCCCGACAATGAAGCCAGTAGAACCTCTCTCGTACCTTCGTTAGTGTTTTCTTGACGCCAAGATGGCCTCCTGAAACACCGTCATGCACTTCACGAAGGACATCGGGTACTTTGGACCTCGGAACAATTATCTGAAGATGGAACTCCCTGCCGTTAGTCTTCTCCCATTTCCGGTAAAGTATTCCATTCTGTAGAATAAGACTGTTCCACTGAGCCCAATACGCCTTAGTGACAACATTCGTAGGTGCAACCTCACTCCATGTTGGTCTAGCGTCCCCCCTTTTCTTCCACACGATGATATGCCGCAGATCATCATCGCCCTCTTGAGCCATCTTCATTGCATCATCCTCCCAGGGTCCTAAGGAACTCGTCCTGGTAAGTTTCAAGGTCACTTCCATGGACTCCTGTTTCATGCAATGTCTGCAGTCTTCCGGGCACGGTCTTCTTGAAAGTGCATCTGCATTTCCGTGAGACTTCCCACTGCGATGTTGAGTCTTGAAGTCATATTCCTGGAGTTGTTCGATCCATCGAGCGACCTGACCTTCAGGATTCTTAAATTGCAGTAGCCATTTCAGTGCTGCATGATCGGTGCGTAGTAAAAACTGTCGACCTATGAGGTATTTGCTGAAGTGCTGTAACGTCTTTACCACGGCCAAAAGCTCTCTTCTTGTCACACAGTAGTTCCGTTCCGGTCTCGATAGTGATTTGCTGAAATACCCAATCACAACTTCTCTATCGCCCTGTTTTTGAGAAAGCACTCCTCCAATCGCCGTATTACTTGCATCTGAATCGACGATAAATTGGCCCTCTGGTTGTGGGTAACCCAAAATTGGTGTTTCACATAAGCATTTCTTCAGATTTTGAAAGGAATTCTCGCAGGCTTCATCCCAACAAAACTGTCGTTTCTCTTCTGTTAGTTTGTGTAATGGTTTGGCGATCTCCGAAAACCCCTTGACAAAACGCCTGTAGTAGGAACACAAGCCCAAAAATGCCCTTACCTCTGTCTTGTCTTTGGGGGTGGGCCATTTTTTAACCGCTTCAACTTTCGCTGGGTCAGTTTGTATGCCCTCACTAGTGATGACATGGCCGAGATAATTCACTTCATTCCTGAATAACTGACACTTCTTCGGGTTCAGTTTTAAGTTTGCTCCATATATTTTTGCGAAGACGCGTTCCAAGTTTCGCAAATGGTCTTCGAAGTCCCGACCCATGACAACGACGTCATCCAGATATACCAAGCAGGCGTCTCCTACTAACCCTGCTAGCACACACTCCATGAGTCGTTCAAAGGTGGCAGGCGCGTTGCACAAACCAAATGGCATGACATTGAACTGCCATAATCCTTTTCCTGTTGAGAACGCTGTCTTCTCCTTGTCTTTTGGATGGATTTCCACCTGCCAGTATCCAGATTTCAGGTCTAGAGTCGAAAACCATTTCATACCACTCAAGGTGTCCAGAGTGTCATCTATTCTGGGTAGCGGATAACTGTCCTTCTTTGTGATGTCATTGAGTCGCCTATAGTCCACACAGAACCGTGTGCTTCCATCTTTCTTCTTTACTAGCACAACAGGCGAACACCATGGACTTGAGGATGGTTCAATGATTTTGTTCCTTTCCATCTCTTGCAGCATATCCTTGACTTCTTTCTCTTTCGCTATCGGTATCCGTCTTGCCCGCTGACGGATGGGTCTCTCGTTGCCGGTATCAATTCTATGCTGCACTAACGACGTTCTTCCCGGGTTTCCTTCCTGACTAGAAAAGATGTCCGCGTAACGTAAAAGAAACTTCTTAGCCTTGATGCTTTGCGAATAAGTCAGGTTACTTTTGCAGTCTTTAAGGAGATCATTGACTGTAGAATCATTCCAGGAACCTGCTTTATCCGAGCTTGGCATTGACGTGCATTTCTTCAGCCACACAACTTCCTCGCACTTCCCGATGATGTCTCCCTTATTAAAGTTGATCTCGTTTCCCTGATTTTTAGGAGAACCTGTATCCCCACTCTTCTTCTTCAGCTCCTCCAAATATTCCTCCACTTTCTTTAATCTAGACATCTGTGACTCTTTCTGTGGGCAATTCAGCTGCAGATGTCCTCGTTCGCCGCATTTATAGCACACAACACCAAGGTTCTTCTTGAATGAGGTCTTGACCTCTTTCACCTCCTCCGATACTTCCCGTAGCTTGTGAACAGGTGTCTGCCGAATGTCGTGTCGCACTGCCTCGACTTCCAAGGCATGCGCCAACGCTTCCTTTAATGAGGCATGATGGCGAAGCCTCACGGCAGCTCTTA
The DNA here is from genome assembly GCA_036785405.1 of Coenonympha arcania. Taxonomy (NCBI): domain Eukaryota; kingdom Metazoa; phylum Arthropoda; class Insecta; order Lepidoptera; family Nymphalidae; genus Coenonympha; species Coenonympha arcania. The sequence goes on along the minus strand of JAWDAA010000030.1, from coordinate 212,383 downwards.
CCTCTAGGTCTCTGATTCCATCAACAAATGCTTGCACGGTATTTGCAGTTGTCATCTTGTCATCGGCCGATGGATACGCTTTCCGCACGAGCTTTTCGATTTCCAACGCCCATTGCTGGAGCCCTTCTCCTGCTCGTTGAACTCTGTCGCGCAGCTGGGCGCGGAAAACATGCTCCAGATGTCGTTCCCCGTACCTAGATTCGAGTGCATCCAACAGCTCTTTATATCCACAACCCGAACTAGGCAGGGCCTCCAGAACGGTAAGAGCCTGCCCTCTGAGCGCGACAGTGAGGGCAGTCAGGCACTGTTCATCAGTCCATCCGTTGGCAGCAGCGACCGTCTGGAACTGGTGCCGGTATGCGGACCAGGAGGTGCTGCCTTCGTATGGGGGTACCTTCACATGCGGTCCCTGGACTGCACTCACTGCTCCACCTGATGCCCCCCTTTTGGCTTCCAAACGTACAAACTTCTTCTGCAGTTCGGTGAAGCCACACTTCATGTTTTCAACGTCGGTTCCCAGACAAGTGACCCGTTCCTCCATTAGATCCAAATCTTTCCGTATGTTGGCCACCATGCCGCCAACTTCGTTCACTGCAGACAAGACGGTCTGCTGAACCTCTGCAAACTTGCCGTCCTGATTTTCTTGAATCGCCGCAAACTTGCTGTCCTGATTTTCTTGAAGCGCCGCAAACTTGCTGTCCTGAGCTGCAAAATGCAGTTGCATCATCCGTAGCAAACTGGATAAGTCGATGTTGGGCGTGGCTTGTTTAGAAGGCGGGGCATGGTGGGCGGGGCCAGTGGGCGGAGCTCCCGATGAGGTGGGCGTGGCCTCAGGGGGCGTGGCCTGGTGGGCGGGGCCAATGGGCGGAGCCTCAGGGGGTGTGGCCTGGTGGGCGGGGCCAGTGGGCGGAGCTTCCGATGAGGTAGGCGTGGCCTGAGGGGGCGTGGCCTGATGGGCGGAGCCCGTGGGTGGCTCATGGTGGCGGGACCCAACGAGCGCCGGCTCTTCCAGGTGCTCCACTGCAGGTGGACGGCTGGATTCCGCAGCACGCTGGGCCCTGCTCTTGACACCCTCACTGCTGGAGTCGTCTCTTGGAGTCAATGGCATCTCTTCCAAATCGCACTTCTGACACCAATTGTTACGTGCTGGGTTCGACAATTTGGAATAAAACACCTGCTGATCCTTGATGAGACTTTATTCGGTACTTCCAGTATCCAATATCCCTGGTCTTCCTCGTAGTTCGCTTCCTCTTCGCTCTTGATCGCTTAATTGTTACGTGCTGGGTTCGACAATTTGGAATAAAACACCTGCTGATCCTTGATGAGACTTTATTCGGTACTTCCAGTATCCAATATCCCTGGTCTTCCTCGTAGTTCGCTTCCTCTTCGCTCTTGATCGCTTGCTTCGCTTGTTCACCTTTCTCGTCCCTCAGTCAGACTGACTGCGTCGCGCGCTGCTCGCTTTTTATATACAGCTGAACGAGTCTCGAACATTCCACCCTCATTATTTATTGGAAGGGTCGATCGTTCGAGAAGTCGTAACTCCCAGAAATCCATTGTTTATAGAAAGGTCACTGACCCCTCAAGTTGTTTACAACTTACGAGTGATATTTCGGCAGTGCGATAATGAACCTTATGGCGCTTATCATAGGGTTCATTTGTAACACTATTTAGAAAAGATAACAGACCACTGATAATAAAACTCAGGATATGGCCATGCGAACGATTTACGTAAACCTTTTTCGTACAAGCAAATAGTAGCGCCATCTGTCAGAATTTTATAGGTAGCTGCTGATCGAACTACGTGGCATTATTGTTGGTGGCAAAACAAGCATTTATGGCACCGATAACCTGGTGACATTTCTTTGCGCCGTCCGCCCTGTCCAGGATATGTGTCTATTGTATAGACATATTTATTTTATATAATAAAGAATGATGAGACAAAGAAGATATTCACCTGATTGTTTAGTGATACGCATGTCCATTTCAGATGCTGTGTGTCTCATTAATTTGCATTGCAGTATCATACGGCACACTGCACAGCGTTCATCATTCTGAAACATTTCCCAGGTCTCACTTTATCCAGTAATCACATCAGCGTACAGTGCCTCCCAAATCGAAACACAGCATACCGCTTCTTAACTGCATGGTAGAATAACGGACACCGCAGTGGCACCTATCCCTACGAACTCCGCGAAAAGAGTCATACCACCAGTGAAAATCTGAAAAAAAATTGTTTGTCTGTAAAGTCGGTTTACGGACGATAGATTTACGTGATAACGTCGTAATTGGCCTCTGGCTATCGTTTGTTTTATCGTGCTCCTCTATCGCTTGTTGCGCGCTCTCGCTTGCACGCACAGGCTCAGGTGGAACGTTACGCGGAACGTTACTATTTTTCATGATGGTTGCTGGTGTTCATCAATTTATTAAACGTTATCACATCAAAAACTTCTTTAATGCGGTTTGAAAACGTTCAAAATCGTAGGTTTCCCTAGCCATCTAGTATTCTGGCTATTTCGGCCACTCGGTTTGTATTCTATGAAAGTTCTTGGAATGACAGTCGAGAGGAAACCTCTCCAATATCGTATGTTTCAGTTCTGTCCAGCATCGGCGCGATCGTGGTAGACGGCAAGGTGGACGGCGGCGCGGCCGGCAGCCCGGGGCCCAGCGCCAGCGCTGCCGCCGGCGCTGCGGTGAGCGCCGCCGCCGCGGGCGCGTCGCTGGGGCCCTACCACGCCGCCGCGCCGCCGCACTCCGCCGTCGTGGCGCTGCAGCAGGTCGCCATGCACCAGGTGACAACCCTCCACCACCCATGGCCCAATCAACCTCGTGGTTATGGGCGCCCGTTCGGTACTCGCTCTTGGCGTGTTCCCGGGGCGCTTTCTTGACTCCCAACAAGTTGTTTCCTCTCGCTCCTTGTCCCTATGAACTCACTCTCCCCATTCTGGGGCAGGACGATACAAAAGACGGACTCGCTGCGCCGTCGCTGTCCGCAGCATAAATTCTCTGTGTCACTCCAAGCCGCTTCGCCTCTTGTTCCACGCGTGCGCGAACTCCCGTAGCTTTCCGAAGTTGGCCGCCGAACCCACGAGATCCTGATAATAAACTGGGCCAGAAACTTCGCGAACGATCCCATCCGGCAGCAGGTCCTCGTATAAGGAGCACTCCCACAAGACATGGTGGAGGTTCTCCTCCGCCATATCCGCAGAAGCAAGCACTCGCCGCTCTCGCACATTCTCATGCACCAGGTGAGCCGCGATCGAGTGATATGAGTGACGTCAAGCTGTCAAATGCCCCGGAGACCATCGTTCGTTGTTGTTCATTGTTACGTCATTGACCGTTTTATTTGAAGGTGTGAATGATGGAGCTTCATTCGATGCGTTAATTTCTCGACTTGTGAGTGATTGACCGAATCAAATGACACAACGATTTCAACTTTGATTTGAAATCGTTTTCAACTATGATTTGAAATCGTTTTCAACTATGATTTGCAATCGTTTTCAATTATGATTTGAAATCGTTTTCAACTATGAGTTGCAATCGTTTTCAATTATGATTTGAAATCGTTTTCAACTATGAGTTGCAATCGTTTTCAATTATGATTTGAAATCGTTTTCAACTATGAGTTGCAATCGTTTTCAACTATGAGTTGAAATCGTTGTGGTCACATATGTCTCTCACAATTATTAATCTCGCTCAATTATGAGTTATTCGCGATTGTCAATGGACTTCAATCAAAGTTACATCATTCGCCTTCAATCACGTAGATGCGAAGGACAAAGGCTGCGATTGCCTTTATAGCCTCTATTGCCTCATTTGGTCCTTCAATCACATAAAAATTGATAATTGCGATCGTCTTTGGGGCACTTTACACCACCATCCATAAAAGAGTAGAGATAGTTGCTATTATGCACTATGCAAGTTGCACTCTACACGTCTTAAGACAGGAACTGGGATGAAGACTATGAAGTAGGTATAAATATTTTTGCAGAGTGTTTTTAACTGGAACAGTATGGGGAAGTGTTTAACCATAGTATCTCAAAGAGAAACTTCTAGGAACCTATAGATATTTTTTTTGTACTGTAGGTAAACAATTTATATTTAATTTTTAAGTCAAACGTGAGTCGTCCATATTCATAAAAATGACAAGTTTTTTATTGGTTATCGTAATAGTTTCACGAAAGACTAAATACTGACAGCAGTTGGTCAAATTTTAGTAAATTTTTATGATACAATTAGTACCTAAACTGGATATAAGCCTTAAGGCTTATATCCAGTTTAGGTACTAATTGTATCATAAAAATCGTTATTTCGAAAAACGTTGAGAATGACTTCTGTGTGCCATGTTTTAAAGTGGCGTATGTTTTACTTATTTGGCACTGGTTTTCACTTGACAAACTAGTGGGGGGAATACTTATGTGATATAACAGTCACTTCAGTATCTTTGTGAAAAACTAAATCGTTGTTGAGGAATAATAAATAAATATAAATAAATATATACGGGACATTTTTACACATCGCAATCTAGCCCCAAAGTAAGCGATAGCTTGTGTTATGGGTGCTAGATGACTGATAAATATACATACATACTAATATACATGAATATTATATATTGAAAAACACCCAGACACTGGAAAACATTCATGCTCATCACACAAATATTTACCAGTAGTGGGTAATCGAACCCACGACCTCCGGCGCAGACGGCAGGTTCGCTACCACTACGCCATTCGGTCGTCGAATGGAAGTTGACATGTATGGCTAGTTAACACGCATATTGCTTGGAGGTTCCAAATATTATTTATTTATGAGCATAGTGTATAAAATGTATCCATACGCACTGAATCTAATTCACTTCATTACTTTCCATGTCTTAGACTTTGGCACGATACCAGGTTTGTTGCTAGATGTTGTTACACTATGTAATTTTGTCCTTTTATAATTAGTTTTTGCAGTCTTGTTATAATTTTTTTATTTTAATATGTTTTCTATTATTTCAGTTTTCTACAATTATTTGTAAATAAATTATGTTTTTACTCTGTAGACTATCAAAAAGTGTACTTTATATGTACTTATTTTGAAATAAATATTATTTGATTTGATTCATATAAAATAACTTCGAATACACCCTATTTTGCATCACATGTAATTGTAGAGCTTTATATATAGATTTATTTATTTAGTAAATGAAAATTAATGGTTGTCGAAGAACGTGTCAACGACAGTAATTATAATATTCATGTAAAAGTTGGCTGTTTATTTTAAAAAATGCTTTCTGGCTTCTTAATGCCAATTGTCTTGGCAATATCTATGCCATTTCCATATATCTTTTAATTTGAATTTGGATATGGAATAAACAATCGCCAGGTTTCATGAGTCATGACGATCGTAGGTCACAGACCAGTGAATGAGTTTTATAAGATAAGGTTATGGCTGAAGGCGCTAAAACACGCAGCAAACCGATTGTACGAACTTGTGCAGCGTACCGCGAAGTTGTATAGGTAGTTCTATCCGCGAAGACGCGCCCCACTCCTTCCTAACTCTTTACGGATCGCATGAAACATAAGCGGTGGGAAAGGAGTGGAGCGTGTCTTTGTGGATTGAACTAAATTAAGTATTAGCAGGACTTTCACAATGCGAAATCGTAGAGTCAACGATTTCGCATTGTGAAGTCAACATCTCCTGAGGATGTCCCGGTTCGGGATGAAACGTGCGTCGAAGAAAGTGTTGGAAAATTGTGTGTGGTGTTTCATGTGGGCAGTGTTCCTGCATATTGTACCATACAGAATCTTTTCAAGTAGCGGATTACAGCAAAACATATTAATCTGTCCCGCTAATTATGGATTTCCGCAAAATAACGCCTGCTTCCATTCAATATTGAATTAAGTATATTTGTTTTTAAGCGAATGACCAGTGACAACACTGTCTGAGACCTCACGATGTGAAGCCAACCGAGCTACCATCCCATTAGAGCGCCTTCAAATTTGCCGCAAAGTGCCGCGCAGTGGCAGCGCGTCTGCAGCGCTGCGGCCGTGCTACTTTGTAAATCTATGTAAATAAACAACACGCGGTTGCAGCGCTACACCCGCGCTGCCGCCACGCGTCTTTTCATCTATCGACTACTGACTGACTGCGCGCACGTATTTTTTAAGTCTAAGCATCGACTCCATCATGATACTATGCACTACACTATGATTCTCAAATTAAGCGACTGAAGCGCTGCAAACGCGCTGCCGACGAACGGCACTTTGCGGCAAATTTGAAGGCGCCCTTAAACTGTTGATCGTCGTAATCAATGTACGCTGGTGACCACAGTTAAGGTCTGTGGTCACCGGTTGTGAGATGGATTCACAACAGTAACCAGGAAGCAACCCTCATGAATGTGTGCAGTCGTACGTGGCGGCGGTGTCGGGCGCGGGCGGGTCGGCGGGCGGCAACCACGCGCTGCTGCGGGCGCGCGCGCACACGCCGCTGCGGCACCCGCACGTCACCTCCACCACGCACCCGCACCACCTGCACGGTACGTGACCGACTATCGACCACGCGCCGCTGCGGCACCCGCACGTCAACTCCACCACGCACCCGCACCACCTGCACGGTACGTGACCGACTATCGACCACGCGCCGCTGCGGCACCCGCACGTCACCTCCACCACGCACCCGCACCACCTGCACGGTACGTGACCGACTATCGACCACGCGCCGCTGCGGCACCCGCACGTCAACTCCACCACGCACCCGCACCACCTGCACGGTACGTGACCGACTATCGACCACGCGCCGCTGCGGCACCCGCACGTCAACTCCACCACGCACCCGCACCACCTGCACGGTACGTGACCGACTATCGACCACGCGCCGCTGCGGCACCCGCACGTCACCTCCACCACGCACCCGAACCACCTGCACGGTACGTGACCGACTATCGACCACGCGCCGCTGCGGCACCCGCACGTCAACTCCACCACGCACCCGCACCACCTGCACGGTACGTGACCGACTATCGACCACGCGCCGCTGCGGCACCCGCACGTCACCTCCACCACGCACCCGAACCACCTGCACGGTACGTGACCGACTATCGACCACGCGCCGCTGCGGCACCCGCACGTCACCTCCACCACGCACCCGCACCACCTGCACGGTACGTGACCGACTATCGACCACGCGCCGCTGCGGCACCCGCACGTCACCTCCACCACGCACCCGCACCACCTGCACGGTACGTGACCGACTATCGACCACGCGCCGCTGCGGCACCCGCACGTCACCTCCACCACGCACCCGCACCACCTGCACGGTACGTGACCGACTATCGACCACGCGCCGCTGCGGCACCCGCACGTCACCTCCACCACGCACCCGCACCACCTGCACGGTACGTGACCGACTATCGACCACGCGCCGCTGCGGCACCCGCACGTCACCTCCACCACGCACCCGCACCACCTGCACGGTACGTGACCGACTATCGACCACGCGCCGCTGCGGCACCCGCACGTCACCTCCACCACGCACCCGCACCACCTGCACGGTACGTGACCGACTATCGACCACGCGCCGCTGCGGCACCCGCACGTCACCTCCACCACGCACCCGCACCACCTGCACGGTACGTGACCGACTATCGACCACGCGCCGCTGCGGCACCCGCACGTCACCTCCACCACGCACCCGCACCACCTGCACGGTACGTGACCGACTATCGACCACGCGCCGCTGCGGCACCCGCACGTCACCTCCACCACGCACCCGCACCACCTGCACGGTACGTGACCGACTATCGACCACGCGCCGCTGCGGCACCCGCACGTCACCTCCACCACGCACCCGCACCACCTGCACGGTACGTGACCGACTATCGACCACGCGCCGCTGCGGCACCCGCACGTCACCTCCACCACGCACCCGCACCACCTGCACGGTACGTGACCGACTATCGACCACGCGCCGCTGCGGCACCCGCACGTCACCTCCACCACGCACCCGCACCACCTGCACGGTACGTGACCGACTATCGACCACGCGCCGCTGCGGCACCCGCACGTCACCTCCACCACGCACCCGCACCACCTGCACGGTACGTGACCGACTATCGACCACGCGCCGCTGCGGCACCCGCACGTCACCTCCACCACGCACCCGAACCACCTGCACGGTACGTGACTGACTATCAGGATCGCACTCAGCTCGAAGTCGTGGGCGAGAGTTTTATAAAGTTGATTTTCAAAAGGTAGGTGGTTCTAGAACCACGACTGGCTCGAAGGAAACATCAGTACTGGTACTAGGGAAGAATTCTTCATGTAACAAGCCTACTGCAATATCAATCGTAACTATAGTGTCATATTAAATGTTATCGTAACGCGCAGGTATGAACGAGATGAATCTTCGCGGGCTGCTGAACGCGAGCGCAGCGCGCGCGCGCGCCGCCGCGCCGCACCCCGCGCAGCACTCCGCGCAGCACTCCGCCGCCATGCAGCAGGCCTACCACCAGAGTGAGTGCACTCACTTGACTTCTTATACTTCTTATTTTAAAATTAACCAAGTCAGCATGTATGTCGCTTTGAAATTATTTTGAGGTTTCTTTGGCTCCGTGAAAGTTTAATAATTTCTCCCATTAGAGTTTAAGCAATATCTAAATTATTGAATAATAATAATTTTACAGTGTAGTAATAGTGTGTTTGACTGTGTCTCGTGTGCCTGCAGTGCTGGGCGCGTACGGCAGCGCGTACGGCGGCGGCGCGGCGGCGGGCGCCATGAGCGCGGGTGCGAGCGGGCGGCGCAGCGGCGGGCCGCGCACGCCGTCCCCCGCGCCGCACCCGCACCCGCACTACGCGCACGCGCAGCCGCACCCGCACGCGCACGCGCTCGCGCTGCCGCACCAGCCGCACCCGCACCAGCCGCACCAGCCGCACCAGCCCGCCGCCAAGTGGCACATCCCGCAGCACGCGCTCGCCAACGGTAACGCGCCCGCCGGAATTCGTGTCTATCTCCCTGTCTCCATGCCAACAAGCAACACTCGCCCATGTAGAGCTCTAAGTAATAAATAGAGAAAGAAAGAAAAAAAAATTTATTTGTTATCAAGCATACAAAAACAATATGACTTAATCTAGGTCATATTGCTAAATGCTTATGAAAACAGCAAAAACAATCTTGTCCCCTGCTTCCCAAACTAGTGGTAACTGTATCTTAGAAAGCAGGGTCTTCCCTCTGCCGTGCTAGCAATACAATGCAGCAAGGAGCATCTGATGTCAGAGCGAGACGTTCATCTGATGTCAAGTGATACGCTTGCCTATGTTTTTTCATGTCATTACATATTACGTCACGTTTCTTAGACAAATAGTTAATGACATTGAATAAATCTGCTACATGAGAGAGTTTTACCATTTCTGGCCCATAGTCAGAAGTCACGTTTGTCCCCACTGTTATTACAGAGTCGATTGGAAATTCAAGTAAATATTTAGAATGCAAAAATAATAATATTTACGATTTTAATATGATGTAAAATTACGTGACACAATACTGAGCATCCATAGATTTGTGTTTGATATTACACAGCAAAATGAATTCGGTTTAACAAAGTTGTTGGTAAGCTTCACCCCTGTTTGTGTGTCTGTATGTGTGCGCAGGCGCGGAGGCGGCAGCGGGCGCGGCGAGCGGCGGCGCGGACTACAAGATCACGCTGGGGCGCGCGCGCGCCTCCTCCGCCGTCACCTCCACCAACCCCAAGACGCCCAGCCCCAGCCTCAACGTACGTGCGACCGAAATAGTACATTTCAATATAAGTGCGGAAAGTTTGTCATTTCTTTACGAGTCCCGGTTTGTTGACCCAAGCCGAAGACGAGGGTCGACTATAAGGACGAGTAAAAATGACAATTCCGCACGTGCATTGAACGACGTTTTTTAATACATTTGCGAAAAAAAATATTGGTTTTACGTGTTTGCCTGCTCCGTGTTTGCATACCGTGTTCGTGTTTATGCTCTCCTAGTGCATCCGCTCCGGTGCCGCGTAAGAGGAAAACACAAAAGCACTAGTGCGGAAAAGAATAACTTTGCTCACGCTAAACACACATGGAAATGTCAACTTTTTGAGCAAATGTATTAAAAAAACACATTGATTATAATAATAAAGACTATAATAATAAATAATAAAGACACAATGACTTTAAATTACAACGAGAGATAAAAATCACCCTTAATCTTGATGGTTCTTGAGTGGAATCTTGCAACAAAGTCTGCAGAGAGAAAGATCATTACAATTATTAACAAACAAAATTTACAAGGTTCCATAGCACGGTTAGTTATTTGGGAGGCCAATTCACTAGCCTGGCCGTCCGGGTGATCTTTACCAGTAACGTTCCATTTAAGATTTCATGTCTTTAGAAACGATGCTTGTATTGCGAATATGTATGTCACTGTCTACATTTCGGTGTACGGCAGGGCGTCAGCGGCGGCACGGCCTCGGAGCTGGACAAGGTGTGCGAGGATTCGGTGCAGGACCTTATAGCCACCATCGCCAAGCTGGACTCCAACGGCGTGCAGGTGGTGGCCGAGCAGCAGGCGGTGACCGGGGACGCGCCCTCGCCCGCCATCGTGCACTCGTCCACCGACGCGGACGCCAGGCCCGGTGAGCACCTGTCACCTTTACACCAGAGTTATAAGGCGAATTTTCAAAAAAATGCATGGTTTCATTTAGGCTTCCTCCCCAAATATGACACCCATGTGAATATTCATTTCTTCCCAAAAGTCCGCTATGTTGGTTATGCGATGTGTATGTGTCAGGCAAAGCGGGCGGCGCGGCGGGCAGCGACCCCAACGAGGACTGGTGCGCCGTGTGCATGGACGGCGGCGAGCTCATGTGCTGCGACAAGTGCCCCAAGGTGTTCCACCAGTACTGCCACATCCCCACCATCGAGAAGCTGCCCGAGTGAGTATCCGCCGCGTGCGCAGCCCCCGCAGCGACCCCAACGAGGACTGGTGCGCCGTGTGCATGGACGGCGGCGAGCTCATGTGCTGCGACAAGTGCCCCAAGGTGTTCCACCAGTACTGCCACATCCCCACCATCGAGAAGCTGCCCGAGTGAGTATCCGCCGCGTGCGCAGCCCCCGCAGCGACCCCAACGAGGACTGGTGCGCCGTGTGCATGGACGGCGGCGAGCTCATGTGCTGCGACAAGTGCCCCAAGGTGTTCCACCAGTACTGCCACATCCCCACCATCGAGAAGCTGCCCGAGTGAGTATCCGCCGCGTGCGCAGCCCCCGCAGCGACCCCAACGAGGACTGGTGCGCCGTGTGCATGGACGGCGGCGAGCTCATGTGCTGCGACAAGTGCCCCAAGGTGTTCCACCAGTACTGCCACATCCCCACCATCGAGAAGCTGCCCGAGTGAGTATCCGCCGCGTGCGCAGCCCCCGCAGCGACCCCAACGAGGACTGGTGCGCCGTGTGCATGGACGGCGGCGAGCTCATGTGCTGCGACAAGTGCCCCAAGGTGTTCCACCAGTACTGCCACATCCCCACCATCGAGAAGCTGCCCGAGTGAGTATCCGCCGCGTGCGCAGCCCCCGCAGCGACCCCAACGAGGACTGGTGCGCCGTGTGCATGGACGGCGGCGAGCTCATGTGCTGCGACAAGTGCCCCAAGGTGTTCCACCAGTACTGCCACATCCCCACCATCGAGAAGCTGCCCGAGTGAGTATCCGCCGCGTGCGCAGCCCCCGCAGCGACCCCAACGAGGACTGGTGCGCCGTGTGCATGGACGGCGGCGAGCTCATGTGCTGCGACAAGTGCCCCAAGGTGTTCCACCAGTACTGCCGCATCCCCACCATCGAGAAGCTGCCCGAGTGAGTATCCGCCGCGTGCGCAGCCCCCGCAGCGACCCCAACGAGGACTGGTGCGCCGTGTGCATGGACGGCGGCGAGCTCATGTGCTGCGACAAGTGCCCCAAGGTGTTCCACCAGTACTGCCACATCCCCACCATCGAGAAGCTGCCCGAGTGAGTATCCGCCGCGTGCGCAGCCCCCGCAGTGACCCCAACGAGGACTGGTGCGCCGTGTGCATGGACGGCGGCGAGCTCATGTGCTGCGACAAGTGCCCCAAGGTGTTCCACCAGTACTGCCACATCCCCACCATCGAGAAGCTGCCCGAGTGAGTATCCGCCGCGTGCGCAGCCCCCGCAGCGACCCCAACGAGGACTGGTGCGCCGTGTGCATGGACGGCGGCGAGCTCATGTGCTGCGACAAGTGCCCCAAGGTGTTCCACCAGTACTGCCACATCCCCACCATCGAGAAGCTGCCCGAGTGAGTATCCGCCGCGTGCGCAGCCCCCGCAGCGACCCCAACGAGGACTGGTGCGCCGTGTGCATGGACGGCGGCGAGCTCATGTGCTGCGACAAGTGCCCCAAGGTGTTCCACCAGTACTGCCACATCCCCACCATCGAGAAGCTGCCCGAGTGAGTATCCGCCGCGTGCGCAGCCCCCCCAACGAGGACTGGTGCGCCGTGTGCATGGACGGCGGCGAGCTCATGTGCTGCGACAAGTGCCCCAAGGTGTTCCACCAGTACTGCCACATCCCCACCATCGAGAAGCTGCCCGAGTGAGTATCCGCCGCGTGCGCAGCCCCCGCAGCGACCCCAACGAGGACTGGTGCGCCGTGTGCATGGACGGCGGCGAGCTCATGTGCTGCGACAAGTGCCCCAAGGTGTTCCACCAGTACTGCCACATCCCCACCATCGAGAAGCTGCCCGAGTGAGTATCCGCCGCGTGCGCAGCCCCCGCAGCGACCCCAACGAGGACTGGTGCGCCGTGTGCATGGACGGCGGCGAGCTCATGTGCTGCGACAAGTGCCCCAAGGTGTTCCACCAGTACTGCCGCATCCCCACCATCGAGAAGCTGCCCGAGTGAGTATCCGCCGCGTGCGCAGCCCCCGCAGCGACCCCAACGAGGACTGGTGCGCCGTGTGCATGGACGGCGGCGAGCTCATGTGCTGCGACAAGTGCCCCAAGGTGTTCCACCAGTACTGCCACATCCCCACCATCGAGAAGCTGCCCGAGTGAGTATCCGCCGCGTGCGCAGCCCCCGCAGCGACCCCAACGAGGACTGGTGCGCCGTGTGCATGGACGGCGGCGAGCTCATGTGCTGCGACAAGTGCCCCAAGGTGTTCCACCAGTACTGCCACATCCCCACCATCGAGAAGCTGCCCGAGTGAGTATCCGCCGCGTGCGCAGCCCCCGCAGCGACCCCAACGAGGACTGGTGCGCCGTGTGCATGGACGGCGGCGAGCTCATGTGCTGCGACAAGTGCCCCAAGGTGTTCCACCAGTACTGCCACATCCCCACCATCGAGAAGCTGCCCGAATGAGTATCCGCCGCGTGCGCAGCCCCCGCAGTGACCCCAACGAGGACTGGTGCGCCGTGTGCATGGACGGCGGCGAGCTCATGTGCTGCGACAAGTGCCCCAAGGTGTTCCACCAGTACTGCCACATCCCCACCATCGAGAAGCTGCCCGAGTGAGTATCCGCCGCGTGCGCAGCCCCCGCAGCGACCCCAACGAGGACTGGTGCGCCGTGTGCATGGACGGCGGCGAGCTCATGTGCTGCGACAAGTGCCCCAAGGTGTTCCACCAGTACTGCCACATCCCCACCATCGAGAAGCTGCCCGAGTGAGTATCCGCCGCGTGCGCAGCCCCCGCAGCGACCCCAACGAGGACTGGTGCGCCGTGTGCATGGACGGCGGCGAGCTCATGTGCTGCGACAAGTGCCCCAAGGTGTTCCACCAGTACTGCCACATCCCCACCATCGAGAAGCTGCCCGAGTGAGTATCCGCCGCGTGCGCAGCCCCCCCAACGAGGACTGGTGCGCCGTGTGCATGGACGGCGGCGAGCTCATGTGCTGCGACAAGTGCCCCAAGGTGTTCCACCAGTACTGCCACATCCCCACCATCGAGAAGCTGCCCGAGTGAGTATCCGCCGCGTGCGCAGCCCCCGCAGCGACCCCAACGAGGACTGGTGCGCCGTGTGCATGGACGGCGGCGAGCTCATGTGCTGCGACAAGTGCCCCAAGGTGTTCCACCAGTACTGCCACATCCCCACCATCGAGAAGCTGCCCGAGTGAGTATCCGCCGCGTGCGCAGCCCCCGCAGCGACCCCAACGAGGACTGGTGCGCCGTGTGCATGGACGGCGGCGAGCTCATGTGCTGCGACAAGTGCCCCAAGGTGTTCCACCAGTACTGCCACATCCCCACCATCGAGAAGCTGCCCGAGTGAGTATCCGCCGCGTGCGCAGCCCCCGCAGCGACCCCAACGAGGACTGGTGCGCCGTGTGCATGGACGGCGGCGAGCTCATGTGCTGCGACAAGTGCCCCAAGGTGTTCCACCAGTACTGCCACATCCCCACCATCGAGAAGCTGCCCGAGTGAGTATCCGCCGCGTGCGCAGCCCCCGCAGCGACCCCAACGAGGACTGGTGCGCCGTGTGCATGGACGGCGGCGAGCTCATGTGCTGCGACAAGTGCCCCAAGGTGTTCCACCAGTACTGCCACATCCCCACCATCGAGAAGCTGCCCGAGTGAGTATCTGCCACGCAGCACCCGCAGCCGCTGACCGACCGGTGTGTCTTCTTCTTCTTCTTCCCGATCGCAGCTTCAGGTCTCCATGGTCCCTGGTGTCACGTTGACCGTCCCCGATCCATTGTGACGCCGCCATCTACGGTTCCCAGCCAATGTTTGTTGCCGCCAGGAACAGCAGCAGCTTCTTGGCTGAAAAAAGTTTAGCATCAATTGGGTCCAATATGAATTTCCCCAGAAGATTGCTGCGCTTATGCATCAGTGCTGGGCAGGAACAGATCATGTGCATCGGCGTTTTCGCCGCCTCATTGCAGAGTCTGCACATGTCTGTATCCCTCAATTTCGGGTTGTTCATGTGTCGATTTAGTACACAGTGACCTTTCAAATGTCCCGAACTAAAGCACGGTCGCGGAGCACGAAGAATTTCTACATTAACCTGTTATGCGCTCACGCTCGCACAGGACGGGGTGCTCGCATTGCATCTGTGCGAGCGTGACCGCATTATTTTGACGCGGGAGTGACAGAGACAGGTAGTAACAGGTTAATGTACGAAATGCTTTCTATTCGGCGACTGGACTTATAGTAAAACCGTGTGTCGCAGGGAGTCGGAGTCGTGGCAGTGCCTGCTGTGCGTCAACTTCGCGGAGGAGGGGGCGGGGGAGGCGGGGGCGGGGGCGGCGGCGGGCGGCGCGCTGGAGGGGCGCACGCGGCGCGTGGTGGAGCGCCTCACGCTGGAGCTGTACTGCCAGTACGAGCTGTCGCTGCCCTTCCGCGAGCCCGTGCCGCTGCACAACCGGCACTACCACTCCAAGGTGACTCATCACTGACCATTTTTTTTTAACACATGACATTATTGCAAACAAATTAACGCCCTACCCTCTGCGGAAGGAAATTCTGTGTTGCAGAGGGTAGACCCTTCCTGGATGTTAATTTAGACACTTTTTGTTATGCCTATTTTAAACCTAATTGATTTACTTGATTTTCCTAACATTTAGGAGCTAATTAATCTTCAGTTCGAAGACTTGGTGCTAATACTGTCTCTATAAATTAATTTGACGCGTCTAAAAATAATGCTATCAGTTTTCGTGGGGAACATTAAGAAAAGGATAGCACTATATTTAGGCATGTAATATTAGATTAGAGATTTTGCATGACTGAATTGACACCAATGTATATCGACTGTGATACTGTGTGTGCTTTGAAATTTCTTCCATTTCTAAATCCAAAATGGTAACCATCTGTGTGTCATATTTGTTAGTCGATGACTATATTACTATATTTTGTATTGTGTTCCTCGCCGAGCAGATATCGCGGCCGATGTGCCTGGACATGATCCGGCTGAAGCTGCAGCCGCGCGCGGAGGGCCGCTACACGCACGCGTGGCAGTTCGTGGCCGACGTGCGCCTGCTGTTCCGCAACGCGTACAAGTACAACCCGGTGCGTATCACCACAACGACCGCCATTGTGAAATACAAGATGGCGCCCCAATTTTTATTTACCACTGTAATATTTTAAATAGGTTATACGTCCTGGATTATAACACTGAGTACTTTTTATCCCGGAAGAATCTACTGTTTCCGCGGAAATTGTTTGAATCCGATTTGTGAAATCACGCGGGCGTCTGCTATTTTTTTTTTCTATTGAAATCGCTTCAGGCGGAGTCGCAGATCCACAAGGACGCGCGCAAGCTGGAGGAGTTCTTCGACGCGCAGCTCGCCAAGTGGCTGCCCGAGTACGAGCATTGGAGCGGCGAGGGCGAGCCGCCCGCCAAGCGCGCGCGCGCCGACTGACCGCCGCAGCACCTGCAGCAGTGGCAGCACAGCGTGCAGCTCGCCAAGTGGCTGCCCGAGTACGAGCATTGGAGCGGCGAGGGCGAGCCGCCCGCCAAGCGCGCGCGCGCCGACTGACCGCCGCAGCACCTGCAGCAGCACTACCGGCAGCAGTGGCAGCACGGCGTGCAGCTCGCCAAGTGGCTGCCCGAGTACGAGCACTGGAGCGGCGAGGGCGAGCCGCCCGCCAAGCGCGCGCGCGCTGACTGACCGCCGCAGCACCTGCAGCAGCACTACCGGCAGCAGCGGCAGCACGGCGTGCAGCTCGCCAAGTGGCTGCCCGAGTACGAGCACTGGAGCGGCGAGGGCGAGCCGCCCGCCAAGCGCGCGCGCGCCGACTGACCGCCGCAGCACCTGCAGCAGCACTACCGGCAGCAGTGGCAGCACGGCGTGCAGCTCGCCAAGTGGCTGCCCGAGTACGAGCACTGGAGCGGCGAGGGCGAGCCGCCCGCCAAGCGCGCGCGCGCCGACTGACCGCCGCAGCACCTGCAGCAGCACTACCGGCAGCAGTGGCAGCACGGCGTGCAGCTCGCCAAGTGGCTGCCCGAGTACGAGCACTGGAGCGGCGAGGGCGAGCCGCCCGCCAAGCGCGCGCGCGCCGACTGACCGCCGCAGCACCTGCAGCAGCACTACCGGCAGCAGTGGCAGCACGGCGTGCAGCTCGCCAAGTGGCTGCCCGAGTACGAGCACTGGAGCGGCGAGGGCGAGCCGCCCGCCAAGCGCGCGCGCACCGACTGACCGCCGCAGCACATGCAGCAGCACTACCAGCAGCACTATCAGCAGCAGCACTATCAGCAGCAGCACTACCGGCAGCACGCGCTGCCGGCCTACGTGCCACACTAGGCCGTGACGAGCGCCCGCGAGATGGAGTGTCAGTGGGTCACCTCTATAATGCAAGTACGCTGGACTTCAGTCTGTCAATGTAAAAATTTTGCCCATTTTGGCGCTTATTGTTGCGTCCATGGAACTAAAACAAAATAACATTCACAACGACGGTCATTTGTTGCAAATGTCTTTTTAATTGTCGGGGAACTTCGATAGTGGGAACTTCAAATCGTCACAAAAAACTAACTGTCTATTGTATAATAGAGTATTTATAATAGTCCAGCTTACTTGTATCATAGAAGACACTGTTCACCTTGAACTAAACTTATCCAAACTGTATGAAAATACTTCTTTATGAAACTTCACCTTAAAAGAGATTTTTTTTAAATGAGCGTCTGTGGCGAGCGTGAGAGCTCAATGTTTTATGAGCTAAGTATGAACGCATTTTCATGCACTATTTTTTCTAATCTCATTTATCATAATTTATTACGACAACAGCTGTAAGCAGTTGTTGGGTGGAGTCAAATTATTACACAATACCTATTTGTGAAAAATCTAGAACACAACTTGTATAACACTAATGCATTAGAAATTGTGACTAAATTACCGTTGACACTTTCCTAATATAACAAGTTTACTTAGCATTAATGATTTTAAACTTACTTCGTGGTTTGAGATCATAATTATGTATTTAACGGGTACATACCACGATTAAAACATGATGTTGTTATGCCGATATTTCGATAGTCCTGCCGCGACCACGGCCTATGTAACTAGGTCGAAATATCGGCATAGCAACATCATGTTTTAATCGTGGTATGTACCCGTTAAATACATAATTTACTTAGCATTTTCTGTAACGGTAATTTAGCATTTTGGTAAAACGTAGAATTCACATTTTCAAAGGCCACAAAACACTTAATTATAGTATGTAACACAATATTAATTTTATTTATTTATATCTAAAATTGTTAACAAGTTTAAATATAGTATTTTATACATGTATCTCAGAAATTTTCGATCTTTAGAGAAATAATTTTGTAATTAAAAAAAAGACTTTATTTTTAGATTAAAGTACGCTGATTTTCGAAGATATCACGTATTTTGTGGCCTTAAAAAATTGATTATTTTAATGTGTAAATATATTCATAATATTATGTGGTAGGTACCTACAGACTAGAATATATCTTAGAAGCCTTCACTGCTCGTACAAGTTTTTATCAGACAGAGCGAGCAGTGTGGCAAGCCACAATTCTCCTTTGTTTTAGGATAAAGGTTCCTCTAAGCTTTTAGGAGTAAAGGTGGTCACAGACTAATATTTCACTGATCGTCACTAGCTCTACACGTTGGTCGAGGCGAGTGCGAGTGACAAGTTCGTACTTACCTCTCACTCGCACTCGTAGCCACTCGCCTCGCTTCGCCAACGTGTACAGCTATACTCTTTCCATTCGTTTTTTTTCTCTTTGACACATGAAACAGATATAGCAATAGCGAGGGACTAAAGAGAGATAAAGGTAAAGAAAGTGGTCTCTTTCTGGTCCCTGGCTATTGCTATATGTGTTTCATGTGTCAAAGAGAAAATATACGAATGGAAAGAGTGTAGGGTTAGAGTTTGTGGTGTTTGCTTGAGCAGAGACCTGCGGAAAACGGGGATATTCATAAAAAAATAACGTCAATTTGTATGAGATTGGAATAGATATTTGTTTATATGTCAATCACAACTTACACACAACAATCTAGTCTCGAGTAGATTAGAATAGTTTTAGTCACTAAATACTTATTTCCTTATATACAAATCCAAGTTAACTTTATCACAACGGAATAAGCAAAACCCCGAATCAGTACTCTGCATGAATTCCTGGAGGAGTGGAGGAGGCGTGGCCTGTACTACTTGTTGTAAATATAGTGTACAAGGTGAACACAGCGCACTGTGACCGCGACACGTTGCTAAACTTTTTGCGTTTTTTTCGCTGACTTAACTACCCAGCTGTCAGTGCTGCTAGTTTTGAGATTTAGGCGCTAGATCCAGCGTTTTTTTTAAGGTTCCGTACCTCAAAAAAAAAAGAAAAACGTAACCCTTATAAGATCACTTTTATATTATAAGTTTGGCACGCATCACAGAATTTTAGCGCCTGGCGGACAATTTAGCGCTTTTTGACTCTCACTATTTTTAGCGCTTTAGAGTAGCGGTAATTAAAAGCGTCATAAAAAGCGCTGGATTTGATACAATTAATGTTTTTAAATTGGAGAGTTTGTAGCGCTTTTCGATCTGACTAGGTTTTTCATTTACTGAACTAGCAACTGATAGAATTGGCAAGCAACTCGGTATAAAAAGTATGTTATATTCCTAGACTTAGCTATAGACCTCTTCTCGCGCTCAAAGCTATCTTATTAAGAAGGAAATGTCTACAGAAATTTATCTTTAGCTTATTTTGGTCCATAAATTTAAATACGAATCAAAATTTTACTCGCAGCGGGATTTGAACCTGCGTCCCCCAGCTGTCGCGGCTGGTTGCTCTAACCACTGAGCTATACGAGCCATATCCCTCTGTGGTGAAATTTCGATTCGTAATATTAGGTTCTTAGGCAGAACTAGCGCCATCTATTTGTGAAACGTTACAGTTTCACATTTCACCGCAGAGGGATATGGCTCGTATAGCAGTGGTTAGAGCACCCAGCTGCAATACTGGGGGATGCGGGTTCAAATCTCGCTGCGAGTGAAATTTTGATTCGTATTTAAATTTATAGGAATTATATCCTTTAGTGTGTAAAACACTAATCAAAAAGATAATTAGTTATTTTGATTATTGCGTCGCGTCGCGCGCGGTGTGATGTGCGATCACCATAGTGTTAGTGTATTTTTTGTTAAACTTTAATAAGTCCCTCTATTGATTATCTTTAAACCGTGAGGATGCGTTTATATTACCTAAATTATTATATAATTATATAATTGTAATATAGTAATGTGAACTGTGAACAATGGAGTTACTTCATTGATATGACAGTATGTCGAGACTCTTAGACATGTCATAGATGTTTTATATATATGTTGATCTAATATACTGTATAGTTATGGAGATACTTTACAATAATTACTTTCTTTTTGTTCGAATCATAAATACTTATTGGAATTAAGAACATTTCGGAAGTGTTTCGATTGTTTTCATCTGTGATCTCGGTCCCTTATCGTCCCAATCGCTTTAATTTTTTAAAAGCTCCAATTAACCTGCGTTGCTTTCGTGTCTTATTTTGTAGAAATTTCTCTATCGAGTAACATACTATACTAAGGGTGGATTGCACCATCCCACGTTATCGTTAAATATGAAACGTTAACGTCAAATCGTTCGTCAAATTAACAAAATGAGTTGCACCATCTGACTATGGTTAAAATGACGTCATTTTTGACATTAACCATAACCAGCGCCTAATGGGTGGTCAACGTTAAAGTTATTGTCAAATACTATACATATTTATGTTTTTATGTCTGTGATCTGTCACTTATGTTTTGTTGTTAGGTTTTAGTTTTTCATATTTTTTTGTCTATAAGATACTGCCCACGCATCTTTAGGGACATAAATGCCTCATTTCACTAGTAACCCGAATAACTTTAACGTTAGCGAATTTTATTATGGTGCAACGCAATTCGACGATGTGAATAACGCTCTAAGTATAAAATACTATAAAAATGCACAAACAGTAATGTTAAGTTTTTAATGATTGTTACCGAGATAATGGTGTCTATTCGGGTTTACAAAAGTCTAACGGCCGAAATTAATAATAATCTATCATACCCAGATTTCCCTATCCAAAATATAAATATAAAATCTCTGGAAGGAGAAATCTGAATAGGGTATTAAATAAACAAACCTTATTCGGCAGGTCCAATTAATATTGTTTTGTAAAAATATGAAATTTGAGTTTTCCGTGGCATATATTCGGAAAAGTTTATAGAATTGTTTAAGAAGACTTTTGTGAACTTAAAAGGCTGCAGTATATTTATATTAATAGATAATCTCCATGGGATATGGAGCACACACGCGAAGATGTGTTATGATTATGTTACGAAGTTGGTAAGATTATTATTTATTTATTATAAATAATCTGTGGAAACCTCGCGAGCGCGATGTGAGCTGCTTGATGATTACCGCATAATAATAACGACATCTTGTGACCGTCATAGTTACAAGAAATCTAAAATAATTTTAATGGTATAACTTGATGGCATAATGTACCTAATTTATATTAATTTTTTCGATTGCTTTATTGGAGCGAAATTTAAAATTTGTATTAGGAGTTGCCATCCATAAGTCAAATCGTTATCGAATTTGTGTGATCCCGTACATTGTATTAATTTTTTTCTAAAAGCAAATAGAAAATAAGCTACAGCTTCAAAAGACAGGTGGAAATGTGAATGAAAGATTCTATTCAACTATTGTATGGACATCTTATTAGCTAATCCAAATCGATAACTAACGCTATCCTTTTTTTCTATGGAATGATTTTAGAAGACTGCACTATTTTGCAGACCTGTCAACACGGTTTAGCTTTGAGATTTCGTGACCATTACGATGTAATGCGCGTTCAGCATTACACTCTACTTGCAATGCAGTTTGCATCACAATATACATATATTATTATCGTTAGCTTTGTATTTGTTATTTGTCGTGATAAGTGCGGTTGTTTTCCTCGGTAAGTATGTGTTATGTGCTCCGAATGAATTGTTTATACTCTTGGTGTATAACGCTGGCACAGTATTACAATAATATTTACCCTACAGTAGCGAAACGCCTTTGATGTCGCACGATGCCGCCACCGGTGTAGGTACCAAGCAGATATGCCAGGGTTGCCACGAAACGGGAAAGAAAATAAAAATAAAATATTGTGATTGTAATGTTATTATTTAATCAGCAAGCTATTTTTACATATGACGTACTGCCAGATATTTACGCGAAACTTTATTTTTAGATGATTTTAGTTCTCTGTTTAAAAATTTAATTAAATAATGAAGACGCATTCGAATTTACAATCTTATTAAAAAAACATGAGGAAAACATGAGCATGGCCGTGATTTAAATTCTACGGAACTTAGAACATGAAATAATTTCTCTGAAATATTGTTTCCAACATGCGACCGGTAATTCTGTCTAAGTTGGGCTTCTAAATTACTACAATATTGAACAAAGTCATCTGGGGGTACCTGTAATCCACCAAAAGAATCACGCCGGGTATCATATGCACGTTCGCGTAAATACTAAGTACCTACTCACATACGGTTTTGCTCGATAGTTTTACTCCAAATCGAGCAATAACCACCGTGTAGACCGCAGCTTGAAGGCTTGCATCGAACCGGCTCGATGGAATTGAATATTATGTCAAATATGTCATTTCCTTCGATTTGGAGAAAAACTATCGAGCAAAACCGTATGTGAGTACTTAGCATTAGGTATTTTTATAACTCTGTAAAACAGTTAATCAAAGGACAAGATAAACTATTATTACACTGACAACAACAAACAAAACTAAACTTACCTTTCGTCGCGGGGAAATCTATGAAAATTTAAATCCTTTTTGTTTTTCGTATTAGAATTACATCCGTACACTGAACACTTAGTATATCCCATTGTTTATAAGACTAGTAATTATCGTTTTACAAATAACAACAGAAAATTCGTAGAAAACGCGCCAATGTCACACCTGCGCGCGCAGCAATGCCGACTTCGCGAGTTGGCAATGCCGGGCCCGCGCCGCCCGCTTCCCCGCGGGTACCCCTCCGTTGCTCTGCGCAAGTACATTCGTTTCGCTACTGTATGGAATATTGTAATACTGTGACGCTGGCTCCACACGTGCGTACATGCTCGACGTTCCGAGTGAGATACTGAAAGTTCTGCGATACTGCGCTTTCAAATAGTTTGGGACTGTCGTTATCACTCGCTCTTGCACTATCTAACAATGATAATGGTGTCTAAAATAACTTGTCGCGTCTAGAAATAGTACTATTGTTTTCAAAATGCTCCAATAGGAAAAGGACAGCACTGGTTTTTTGGACGCGTCAAATAAGTTTAGATTTTGCACAATAGAATTAGCACCAGACAGTCCCAAACTATTTTAATTGAATGAGTGTCAGTTAAATAAGTCGGTCTAATCCTTGTGTCTTTACACATAAGGTTCAGAACGTAAATATTTACCGATAACATTTTTGTAATGTTGCGAGAACTCTTGTATAGTTCTTAAAACTTAGCTTGATCGCTACGAGAGCTGTCATCGAGATCACGCCCATCAAGTTCTAAATTTTGTAACGGTATTTAAGTATGACCTGTGGCAACGTCGTATGACTGCCTACTTGCCTCCAAGTCTGTAAAGACCACAGAATACCGTAATAGTATATTTTCAACATATTCCGATCCCTAATCGTGTCATTTTGACAGCTGTCGCAGCGATCAAGCTAAGTTTTAAGGACTATAATAAAAAAAACGTGGGGCGCTCGGAGACTGCCGCGGTAAAGCTATTGCATAGCTGTTTTTATCAGCTTATGCAATTATAATTAATGCAATTATAATTATACAACCAATGCCACCTAGAGACGAGTTGCTGAAATAAATAAGAGACACGCGTGATATTTCAAAAAGTCATTAAAAGTTCTGCTATTCATCGATAGATGGCAAAACTAAAAAGTATCACCGCTGTGCCGGTCAGAGTGGGGGGGGGGGTGTTAGGTTATTTTCGTTACGGAATTTCTGGATTAGGTCTCCACGCTCAAAGCCCGCGATAGAAGCTATGCAATAGCGCAATAAAGGAATGTTAGCAAAGCAACATATTATTGTTATTGAAACGCTAGCAGTCGAGCACGTATCGTGTGGAATTAACGTTCATGTTCACAGTTCATTCTTCGCAGAGTTTTTATCTTGTTGCTGTAAATATGAAAGTGAACACTGAACAGTTGCGTCGCTGTCGAAAGAATTGATGTGGATTGTAGTTTTGTTCGTTTGTCTGTCATCTATAATAATGGGTTCACCCTACTCAGAGTGATGTTGTTGATGAATATATTCCTGATTATTTATTATTTTTAAATTATTTTTGATAAATCGCACATATATACTTATCGGCACAGACTTTGTGTAGGGGTTTTATTTTATGCAACAAATCGACCAAAATGTTAGGTATACATAAATTAACGAAATTGATACTAATGTAACAGTTTTAATTTTAATTTAATACGTCATCTCTACACTGAGACCGCGAGATGATCAAAACTGGAAGCGTTTATCATGAAGCTGCAAACTTCAAGGATTTATATCAACTGGACGTGCGTAAAACACTAAAAAAATGCTCAAGCGTGTATGTACAAAGTAATAATTACTCGGAAATAAACCATCGAACTTGCAGCGACGTGTGTCGCTTTCTGTTGTGATCCTCACTATAATAGTGTTATTATCTCGCTGCAGATTCGGTCATAAATCATTGAGTGTTTCGCTTTTGTTGTTCTGCAGTAATGCACAACTCAACAAAGAACAAGAAAAGCGAAACACTCGAATGATTTATGACCGAGTCTGCAGCGAGATAATAACACAGCTATAGTATAGCGGCTCCCATAATACGTATCTCAAGATAGGTATGCGACAGGCATATATATCTTGCGATAGTTGCTGTCAAACGTTACTTTTGTAATGTGTTTTTTATTAAGTTAAACTCGGTAGCCTCGCATAAACTATGAATTTCAGAAGATGGCTAAGCGTGAATTATATTAAGTTTGTAAAGATATGTATTGAACAATGAATTAATTATAATAATAAACTGACGTTTGACAGCAACAATCGCGAGATTTACGCCTGTTGCAAACCTGTCGCAAGATACGTAAGGCGGCGGGACGTACTCGACGGAATCGGTGAGGGAGTGGCGTGAGACGTATTTCTTGAGGCTCCCTAACTCTAAAATTAACTGAGGATTGATTGTTGTAAGTTATAAGAGAAAAATGACAAGTTTGTATTAGAATTGTATTGGAGCGGAGTGAGACTCTGAAGGTACGATAAGAACGGTGTTGCTACACTAGTTTACGAGCACATCACATTGGATATATATTAATAATATTTTAGATAATCTCTTAATAATATAATTATTACATTAGAAAATATATTACCATTTACTGGATGCCTGTGTATTATTTCT
Organism: Coenonympha arcania; assembly: GCA_036785405.1. NCBI lineage: Eukaryota > Metazoa > Arthropoda > Insecta > Lepidoptera > Nymphalidae > Coenonympha > Coenonympha arcania. The sequence continues at coordinate 187,011 of JAWDAA010000030.1, read as the reverse complement.
TTTCCTTTTCATTGCGTTATATTTTAGGGTCAATTTAGGTACACCGCGGTGGAATGGCACGGAAGCGACTTTTTTACATAGCGTAACTAATGAACTCTATGTCAAGTATAACATACCTACAAAATGAATAATTCTTGAAACTGAAAATATGAAAATGAAAATATTTATTTTCACATAGGCCTAAATAACAGGCTCTTATGAAAAGTCAAGACTCTACCGCCAGGTATGTATCCGCTTGAGAATGCGCATGGATTCCCCGGAAGACGCGCGATTTTTTTTGGCTCCTATTTAGTGGTGTAAATTGACCCTTAGGCAATGGCACGCATTTATGTGCCTGCGGCGAAAATCCAAAGTATACTGAATTAATTCTAGAGAATGAGCGAGGATTCCCCGGAAGACGCGCGAATTGTTTTGGTTCCTATTTAGTTTGTTTTCTTTGTAGTCTAATAGTGATGCGTAAACAATATGAATTCTCATAGATACCTCAGGGGTCGGCCACTGCAGTAGCCGGCGAAATGAATTTTATTAAGTTTTTGTCAAATAGATGGCAATGGAAAAATTATGGATGCGACATTCACGCCTCTACGTTATGCGTCAAAACTTTGCTTAAAAATTCCCACGCTCTTATTGTAACGTAACTACATTTTTATCAATAAAATGTCAGTCATTCCCTGAAAAATCATTTTCTGTAGTTTCCCAGATTTGAAGCTACTGGGAACCAATATGAAGTGAATATTTGTCTTTGAGTAAAGTTTTTATGGAAAACATGTAGATTCGTAGATGTTGCGGCTACAAAACTCACTGCCATAAGCCAACGATTTTAATTATTATGCCTACTATTTGCGAAAATCTAAATAGGTATTTGAATTACGCGGGCTACTTAGGCCGAACCACCTTAAATGTTCAGCTGCTGTACTCTGTGCTCAGACTCTGGTGAGACCATACTCTATGGATGAGACTCTGTTACTCTGTGGCTATGATCTGAGGACTAATCCTAATCACATAAGGCTCAGAAGGGCTGGAACCCAGAGCCGTAAAACCAGTTATTAAATAAAATGGAAAATTCTTTCCAAAAAACCAACTTCAAATGCCACTACAAAGAGTGAAATAATTTTTAATGTACACCAATTCGAAGTCGGGCAATGTTTTGTTCAATCATTAATAGTCCTTCGTATTATTAAACTTAATGTGCAAAGAAACGACAAAATTATCGTCAATACGGAGGACTATTAGTGAATGAACGAAACATTGCCCGACTTCGAATTGGTGTACATTAAAAATTATTTCACTCTTTGTAGTGGCATTTGAAGTTGGTTTTTTGGAAAGAATTTTCCATTTTATTTTTTACTTTTTAGTGGAAAACAAGTAATGCGCAAGGTATTGGAAAAAATGCCCAAATCGCTGGAAGTATGCTTCTAAAATCTGAAGAGTTCCCTCAATTTCTCCAAGATCCCATCGTCAGATTCTGACTTGATGAATACAGTCATTACTTGATGACTGCTAGGAAATGCAATAGTAACTATAAAAAATATCTAAATCGCTTCAAGTATACTAGCAAAATTTGAAGAGTTCCCTCGATTTTACCAAGATCCCATCGTCAGATCCCGACCTGATGACCATAATATAACCTGGAAAAAATTACTCTTTTAAACAATACCCAAATTACTTCAAGTGTGCTAGTAAAATTTGAAGAGTTCCCTCGATTTCTCCAGGATCCCATCATCAGATCCTGACTTGGTGACAATGGGACAATCTGTGAACTATACCCTTTCAAACAAAAAAAGAATTTTTTAAATTGGTCCACGCATCTTCGAGTAATCGGGGAACATACATAAAAAAAAAAAAAAATAAAAAAAAAAAAAAGATTCCGACGAATTGAGAACCTCCTCCTTTTTTTTGAAGTCGGTTAAAAAAAAAACTAATCTAATCACATAGTTCTGTCATTTATCTGTCAGGTCTTCGCAATATCAGCCAAAATCCACAGACCATAAAACTAGATCCAAATTCAGCGTTGTTGTGGTGGATGCAACACTGATGACCGAATACACACTTCAATTATTCGGTGTATTCGGTGCATTACTTAGAAACAGCTGTGTTTTGTTTTATTAAACCGCACAGTGCCAGTAGTATTAATAATTGTTGTCTGTTGATTACTAAAAGACAAATATATCGAACGTGTAGCAGGAAATCCAGCGGTGTAGTCGAGAGTGCGGAATTATAAAAGGTTAGTGACCTCAATGTCAAAAGGTTATTAACCTCCAAATACTGTTAATTCGAATTTTGATATTTACATACCTACTAAATTGTGATTTTTATTTAAATTACATATTTAAATTTACTAACCTAGAGAGCTTGAGAAGCGTTCAAGCGAGGTCTCAGAGTAAATTTGGGTGGATTTGTTGTGCTCTACCAGAAACTAACTAAACTATACCTACTATAACTGCCAGAGCTTATAATTTGTGAATCTTGAAGTTGTATGGAAGATTGATGGCTCAGAGCCGGTCAACGGCGTAAAAATATCCCATGGGGTATTGTTGCCAAGAACATTTTGAACATAACTGAAACCTTTTTTTTTACTGATCATAAACGTATGGGTTCAACAACTTAGGATATCTTGGTGCTGCAAATGAGGCGCCCCTAGAGTAGAGCAGTTTTATTTGGACAAGTTTCCTGTGGACAAGTTTTATATTATGTTTTGCCGACGTAAATGGGCGCATTGAACCCGCGCGAGCCGATCGGCGAGTTCAGAGATTATATTGTGTTGACAGTCCGTAGATACGCGGGCGGCGGGACAACGACATCTTATCAGCTTTGCTGTAATATTTGTTATTGAGAAATATATTTACTAACGTATCTACTGGGCATCTGTCAGCAACAGTAAACGCTCGACTCTTGCAGCGGTGCAGCGATGCGGCTCATCATCCTGGAGGACGCGGACGTGGTGGCGGACTGGGCGGCGCGCTTCGTGCTGCAGCGCATCACGGAGTTCGCGCCGGGCCCGGGGCGCCGCTTCGTGCTAGGGCTGCCCACGGGCGGCACGCCGCTGGGCATGTACCGCAAGCTCATCCAGTTCCACAAGGAGGGGCGGCTGTCGTTCAAGTACGTGACCACGTTCAACATGGACGAGTACGTGGGGCTGCCGCGCGACCACCCCGAGTCGTACCACTACTACATGTGGAACGAGTTCTTCAAGCACGTGGACATCGACCCCGCGCAGGCGCACGTGCTGGACGGCAACGCGCCCAACCTGGCGGCCGAGTGCCAGCGCTTCGAGGCGCTCATCGCGGCGGCGGGCGGCGTGCACCTGTTCGTGGGCGGCATCGGGCCCGACGGCCACATCGCCTTCAACGAGCCGGGCTCGTCGCTGGTGTCGCGCACGCGCGTCAAGACGCTGGCCTACGACACGCTCGAGGCCAACAAGCGCTTCTTCGGCAACGACATCGCCAAGGTGCCGCGCCAGGCGCTCACCGTGGGCGTGGGCACGGTGATGGACGCGCGCGAGGTCATGATCCTCATCACGGGCGCGCACAAGGCGCTGGCGCTCGCCAAGGCGGTGGAGGAGGGCGTCAACCACATGTGGACCGTGTCCGCCTTCCAGCAGCACGCGCAGACGCTGTTCGTGTGCGACGAGGACGCCACGCAGGAGCTGCGCGTCAAGACCGTCAAGTACTTCAAGGTACGGCCTCTCCCGTGTGCCGCATCTACGGCTTGTCACAAACTACTGTGCTGAACTGCATGTTTGCATGTTGCTTCTTGACACATTTTTCATCGATGGAGACACAGACTATGGAATTGCAGCTGTTTCACTTTTTAGCAAATGGTCTTCAGCTGCTAAAACTTTTTCCTATCTTCTTTTTGCTGTCACTTTGCTCTAGTATAAATAACTTACTCATATTCTGTCGCACTGTCTGTTAACTAGAGGCGCTTTCGGGTGAGCGAGAGTGTCAGGGTACTCATGCACTTGCAATCTTGTCCAACCACTAACAGTTATTCAGTTATCTGGTATGGTAGTCTAATACCTATAATAAATCGGTACGTGGGTGTTGGAGCGGTGCGGTGTCGTGGTATGGTTTCCTGGTGTGGTTGTGTGTGTCTGTCTGAGCGCGTGTTGTGTGTCAGGCGCTGAGCGACGAGCACCAGAAGATGATCGCGGGCGTGCCCGTGCCGGAGCAGTCGCTGCTGCACTGACCGCGCCCCGCCCGCCACCGCCGCTCCCCCGGGCATGGTAAACACCTCCCTGTGTTACACCAACGCTAAAGGCACAACTTTATTGGTTAGCTTAGCTAGAGTTCCAGCCAGGAAGGGGGGTAGCTGTTCATCAAATTTTTGTAACAGAAATCAGCATAGATGAGACAAATACCATATTTTTCGCTCATTTGCGCAATAACTGTTGCTTAACTATTAAGTACCTAGTTGTATAGATCGTGATCTTATGGGATCCATCATGTTTCATGACCACCAAATCCACCACAGCTGCAGACCCCCATTTGTTACATCTCTTTTCTCTTTTTTACAAACGCTAATGCTTCAAAAACTGTAATGTATGGGAATGACATGACATTCTCTATCCATAAGCTGTATATGACTTATCGAAACATATTTCATGCAGTCCCTTACACCGTCCAAGCGCTATATCGTGTATGACCTTGAGCGTCGAGCCGCCTGGCGGCGATGGGACGCTTAGGGGTCTAGGGTTGGCGCATGCGCAGTATATATTTAATTACTCGTTTTCTATTGATTACTAAATTTTAACAAAAATTGAACAAATACTTGATTAAGTAATCGATTTTCTGTAAATTTAACATTCATTAGTAATGAATTTTAGCCAAGCTGACACCTAAAATACACGGGAAGGGTACTCCGGGTACTATTTTATTGATGAATTCAAAGATATCCATTTCTAAACTAAAGTATATTGTTTATTTTACACCTTATACATTAAGCAATAAGAAACAAATAAAATATCGTAGGTCTTCATACATTATTTCGTCACATTGGTCGTTTTTGTAATCTGGTACAAAGGAGTACAAAAAAACGCCCTCTCAAACGACCGGATTTGCCATAGACCAATAATAATAAGTCCACTTTCAACGGTCGTTTTTGCTGTCTCACTTCATTGACATTAGTTTAAAACAAGATAAAAAAGGTCAACAATAGATCAGTGAGCACAGTTTATGGAAATACGAAGAGGCGGAATTCGCGCCATTTCTAAAAGTTGAATCGCCGCCAGGCGGCGATGGGACGCTTCGAGGGACAATATTCAGTTTTTGAAGCATGAATGATTGAGGAAGGAAATCCATGTAAAAAGCATAGCTATAGCCCCAAGTGAAATCTATAATTTGCAGATGGATTACAGAATGCAGTGAAAATGAAGGCAACTCTTATAGACACCCAGGGATATGGACGTTTTACTGTTCAGACTCATGCCCTGCCATCATACTTAGTTTGCTTAGTTTGCTAGCACTATTACTTAGTTTGCTTTAATCCTCAGCACTTGGGGTTTATTATTGTGATTTGTAATGGTGCCAACATAACATGACGACCGAATGTAGCGGTAGCAAACCTGCAGTCGACGTCGGAGGTCGTGGGTTCGATTTACACTACTGGTAAATGTTTGTTTGATGAGCATTATTGTTTTCCAGTGTCTGGGTGTTTTTCATTAAATTATATTTAAAATAAAATAAAAAAGGTGATAAAGACAGAATAGACAATTATAGACCAATAAGAAATTATATTTTTTATGTATATTATATTTATCAGTTATTTAGTACCCAACAGTTACTTTGAGGCTAGATTGCGATGTGTGTAAAGTCCTAATATATATTTATTTATTTATATTAATAACAATTATTGTGTTTACTTGTAATTAAAGGATTTCTCATCTGTTTCAGAGTCTGATGGGCGAGCACAACAAGATGATAGCGGGCACGCGGCAAACCGACATTCCTTCCAACAGCAGCAGCATGGCCACTCAGTAATGTAATTACTTGTCGTGCTGTTGTACGCTGCTATATTATGTATAAATAAATATGAAACAACACTTATTATGTTAATTAAAATCGGATATTATGATTAATGTAATGTGATTACATATTTATAATGTAAGATTATTTTTACCTTTATAGAATGTTCCACACACTATTGTAAAGTTATATTTTTAATAAATAAAAATTGGAAAACCACATACAATTGTTTTATTTCTTTTTGGATGCAACTTGCAAAGTAGGAATAAGTATCAATATAATTTTAATAAGTATCAGGTAATTAAAATAAAATATACAAACACTGTCCACATACTTTTTACCTAACTGTCAAAGGTGAAAAATTCACTGTGTATAAAGAGTAAACACTTAAATAGCATTTACCATAAGAAAATATAATTTACACTCGCTTGGCTAGTTTTCATATTGGCCACACTTCAATCTGATGGTACTCTGTAAACCATCTTTCCCAACGTCAGAGCGCCACACAGGGCATTCACTTTTCAACGAGACACCATTAACTCATCAATCCTGACTCAGTTCATGTGTTTGCGCGTGCAGCGGCTGGCTGCTAGCTGGCGGCGGCGGCGCGGCAGCAGCGCGCCAGCAGCGCCGCCAGCTGCAGCGGCGAGGAGAGCCCGTCGGCGACGCGCACGTGCGTCTCGCCGATCTCACGGATGAAGGCGAGGCGCAGCTCCTCGGGCGCGTCCAGCGTCTTGCACACGCGGAACACGTTGCTTACCACGTCCTCCGCCGCGTAGCCCAGCTTTATCAGCTTCGCCATCACCTTGTAGGCGGCGTGCATGTCCCCGCGCATACACGCCTCCAGCATGCTGCGCACCAGCATGGGGTGCGGCTCGTCACACACCTTGAACACGTTGTCGGGGCTGACATGGCCGAAGCCCTGTGCCGTGGACTGCAGGTTGTTGAGCGCGGCGCGCAGGTCGCCTTGCGCCGTGAACACTACGGCGTTCACGCCCTCCTCCGTGTACGTCAGCTGCTCCTTCTCGCACACCTCTATCACCTGCAACATTACACACTCTGCTCAAATTTCAAGCAGATTTGACCATGACAGCTATCATATTGGCACCCACAGATATTAAATTTTATATGAGGAATCACTATCTTTTTGGGCTGCATTAATCTACTTTACAAGATGATGGATGGTGGTTGCTATAATTATTATAAAGGTACCAAATTATGAGATACAATCAATGGCTACAACCTCACATGAGAACTCAAGGTGACTTGGGGATGGGAACTCAGTTCCTCTACTCCAGATGGACTGATGGCATCACCTTGGCCAGTATCTGCGCGTCTGAGAGCTTGGTGTAGCGCAGCACGGCGCAGCGCGACTGAATGGGCTCGATGATCTTCTCGCTGTTGTTAGCCGCGAGCGCGAAGCGCGTGGTACTGGAGTACAGCTCCATGGTGCGACGCAGCGCCTGCTGCGCGCCGTCCGTCATGCTGTCCGCCTCATCCAGGATCACTATCTTGTGTCGTCCCGGAGGCAGAGTCACCTGCCAACCATAAATCTCCTATTATATTCAACACAAAATATATAAACAAAATAACATATTATAGTCTTGGAAAAGGTAGGTTTGTTATACAGTATTTCACTGGAACACATCGTTTTGGACTTTAGAGTCAATTTAAAACCTTGGTTCATACTGAAAGCTGTTAGATTCTGTCAGTTTACCTTCTGTTGCGCGAACATCTTGATCTTGTTGCGCACGACGTCGATGCCGCGGTCGTTGGAGGCGTTGAGCTCGAGCACGGCGTCGCGGAAGGCGGGCCCGAGCAGCGCGCGCGCCAGGCACAGGATGGTGGTGGTCTTGCCCACGCCGGGCGGGCCCGCGATGATGATGTTGGGCGCGTTGCCCGCGCGCGCGAACACCGCCAGCCGCGACACCGTGTCCGCATTGCCGACGATGTCGCTGAAGCTCTGCGGCCGGTACTTCTCGATCCACGGCTGCGAGTTCGCCTTGATCGAGGCGCCCGCGCTCGCAGCCGCCGGCTTGCGAGGCTTCGGCTCAGGGCCGGGCTCCCGCTCGTCCACTTCCATAATTGTAACATCATCGTCACTCATATCGATGGAAACAATGAGTGATTTAGATAATTTTTATGAAAACTTTAGTACAATTTTATTTTACCTAAAAACTAGAAACTTGCGATTGAAAAATATGTTCAAAACCATCAGTTCAAATTTGTAGTTTGTGACACTTAGTGATTATATACTCTTTGGTCTGTGATTCAAAACATAGATCACAGACCAATTTGAACCACAGAATAAGGACATTGTATTTTAATTTGAACCATAGTTTATATACGCTTTGGTCTGTGATTCAAAACATAGATCACAGACCAATTTGAACCCTTAGATTGAACCACAGGATAAGGACAAGGACATTGTATTTTAATTTGAACCATAGACAACTAGCACCGCAGACTAACTCAACAATAGTTATTGTACTTTGTACCCATACCACAGTAGGTATTCCATAAAGCATTACCTATTGCAAAAAAGTTCTGTGGCATGTAGACATATTTGACGTTTGAAATAGAAAAATGACTTCTAGATGTCAAAAATTTTGTCATTTTTTGTGTAAACAAGCAACCGAGTAATTTCTATTTTCCACAAAAAATTACAAAAATATTTTCACATGGTTATCTATTCGAAAGTCGAACACTCAAAGCTTAAATCCATGTTGATACCTACCTAATTCACTTAACAGTAGATAATTATTTAATAGAGCGTAGGCCCCAGCATAACATTGATGTTTCTTTGGTGAATCATCACTCCCAAAAGAAGTGTCCATCATAATTTATCGGCCTTGTATTAGTTGTAAGTATACAAATTTTAAACTGCATCGCTCTATGTTGAATTACACAATAAACTAAATAAAATAAAAATAAAATAGCCTTTTATTTCCACCAGAATTAGTGACATTATTACATATTATACACATTAAACTACCTATGAATAATCTTCCTTCTTCATCTTGCAGTATGTGACCTTGTTGGGGCCCAATATTGTAAAAAACAAACTAATTCCAAATTGAAAGTTGTTAGCTAATATCATGATATTGTCATGTGACCCTCGTTTTATGCCAAGTAAATTTCACTAGCCAAATAGTTATTTATTGCAGGTAGCTGGTGTGTGAGAGTATACCATCATGGAGTGGCTGTTTGGGCACCGCATGACGCCGGAGGAGATGCTGCGCAAGAACCAGCGCGCGCTCAACAAGGCCATGCGTGACCTGGACCGCGAGCGCATGAAGATGGAGCAGCAGGAGAAGAAAGTCATTGCTGATATCAAAAAGCTGGCCAAGGACGGACAGATGGTGAGATCATCTCCATCTTGGGGCTGCTCTTTTGCTGCTGGTAGCTGTCAATCTATTGTCCCTTCAGTCCATTTCTCCCCACCATGTCCGGTTTCCGCAAGGAACAACAGCACCTCCTTGACAGCAAGCAACCTCCTTCCAGCAACAATATCCTGTATATATGTGTTATAGTGTCTGTGCTAAGGCCAGATGGTGAGATACAGACTACACTGATGATGAATGAGTGAGAGTTGAGCTTGTGAACTGGAGTTTCCTTACTCTCAAGACCAACTAGTATCATAGTAAACTAGACACCTCTGTCCACCAAATTCAAAAACGAGAAAAAGAAAACACATAATCTTGTGCGGTAGCTCCATTTATATTTATTTTATTCTGTTATTTAGTATATGGTATTTCTGTTGCGGCTAGTAACAGAAATACCTCATATGTAGAAAGTTTCAACTATCATGGTTCATGGGATACAGAATGACCAACTGAGTTTTTTTGGGGGTTCCTTTTTAGTGTAGGGTGTGCTGAAAAGTAGTTTTTTAGGGTTCCGTAGCCGAATGGCAAAAAACGGAACCCTTATAAATTCGTCATGTCTGTCTGTCCGTCTGTCCGTCTGTCCGTCTGTCCGTCTGTCCGTCCGTATGTCACAGCCACTTTTTTCCGAAACTATAAGAGCTATACTGTTGAAACTTGGTAAGTAGATGTATTCTGAGAAACGCATTAAGGTTTTCACACAAAATTTTAAAAAAAGTAATAAATTTTGGGGGTGCCCCATACTTAGAACTGAAACTCAAAAAATTTTTTTTCATCAAACCCATATGTGTGGGGTATCTATGGATAGGTCTTCAAAAATGATACTGAGGTTTCTAATATCATTTTTTTCTAAAATGAATAGCTTGCGCGAGAGACACTTCCAAAGTGGTAAAATATGTGTCCCCCCCCCTGTAACTTCTAAAATAAGAGTATGATAAAACTAAAAAAAATATATGATGTACATTGCTATGCAAACTTCCACCGAAAATTGGTTTGAACGAGATCTAATAAGTAGTTTTTTGATATTTACAATAAAACCTCTAAAAACAAAGTTAGTTTTGCGGTTCGATAAGAAAAGTGGTTTTTATGGTTTTATTCCTCCGGTTGTAGTACGGAACCCTCAGTGCGCGAGTCCGACTCGCACTTGTCAGGTTATTTTGTGTCGTGAGTTGTGACAATATTGCAATCTAACTAATAAATCTTTATGAGAAAATACTTTTGCATGACATTGCAGTGGTATAGCAAGATGTCTTTCTTATCAGGAAGATCCCCTTCTATAAACAAAAATAATTAACTTGACATTGACTTGATACTATCAGATTCTTTCAGTAGGAACAGGGTAAAGAATAGCACTGTTCTGTGGCAGGATGCAGTGAAGATAATGGCCAAGGACCTGGTGCGCACGCGGCGCTACGTGCGCAAGTTCATGCTGATGAAGGCCAACATCCAGGCCGTGTCGCTCAAGATCCAGACGCTCAAGTCGCAGAGCAGCATGGCGCAGGCCATGCGCGGCGTCACGCGCGCCATGGCCTCCATGAACCGCCAGCTCAACGTGCCGCAGATACAGAAGATACTGCAGGTTTGGAAACACACATGTAGTAAGAGTAAGGAATGACAATTATTTCTGCACTTATACATTTTGCACCATCATGGAATCAGCACTTCATTTTGAGCACAATAAAGTGCTGGCCCACAAGACAAGAGGACACACAATTTTAAGATGCTTCAGAGGAATGGCCCTCTATTCACTGAATCAGAAGGGCCATAGAATAATAATAAGAATAGGTATAGCCATAAAAAACAAAAATAAGGATGTGACAAACTTGAACAAAAACAAGTTTTGGCAACAATGGAGCATGTCTTGTACATGGCAATTATTATATTATGAACATTAAGATCTGCCAATGCCGTGTTGCAGGAGTTTGAGAAGCAGTCGGAGATCATGGACATGAAGGAAGAGATGATGAACGACTCCATCGACGAGGCCATGGAGGGCGACGACGACGAGGAGGAGAGGTACGTAGGCGTCTGCACTCCGTCTCCGTCACGTCTAAGTGATCGGTGCACGTGCTAACGGTGAGGATTGTTGCAGCGACGCGGTGGTGTCTCAGATCCTGGACGAGTTGGGCCTGCAGCTCAACGACCAGCTGTCCGGCTTGCCGCAGGCCACTGGCTCCCTCTCTGTCGCCGGTGAGCGAACACACAATACCTATTATATTACTTCATTTTTGACGTGACAACGTCTTATAAATCGATAGAGCCGGTTGCACGCACGAAAAAACATGACTCATCCGGCGTTACCTCGCTCATGCGGCGTTACCGGCGTTACCTCGCGAGCGCGGAACGAGCGACAATGAAGACGTTGTCACGTTCAACTATCGTCAGTAAACCGACTTTACAGGCAACCAATTTTTTAAAAACATAGTGGGTCATGAGGTGATTTTAGTTTACGAAAAGAAAGATAGTAATTGAATGATGTCAAAGTATGCTGTGTTCTAGATTTAAGTATAACGGGACACCCTGTGGGGACACCTATTACCCATTTTAAAAGGGTTTAGTGTTTGATATTGAGTGGTGCTGTGCAGGCAAGACGCCCGCGGCGGCGGCGGCGATGGCGGGCGGCGGCGGCGGTGCGCCCAACGGCGGCGCGGGCGGCTCCGGCGGCGGCGCCATCAGCGATGCCGACGCCATCCTGCAGGCGCGCCTCGACAACCTGCGCCGCGAGTAGCGCACACGCACACACTACACGCGTGCACTGCACTCGGCCGCGATCACGAGTTAAATCGAATTTCTTTATCTTTCCACTGACTCTATTATACTGGTAAGCTGGACCCGGCTATCAACGTAAAAATGAAGTGACTTCATTTTCGCCATTTTGGCGCTATTGTTGCGTTACCTGGCGTGAGCGTAACTATAGTAAAACAAAACGACATTCAAAACGACAGTCACTAGCAATAATTTAGTACCGTGGATCTTCAAGAAGGGTGCTTCAAATCGGCACAAAAAATGAACTGTAATATTTGATCCAGGGTACTAGTATAATAGAGATTGATGTGTGTAATGTCCCAATACTATATTTATGTATCGCAAAATCACAAAATAGTGTATGGAAACTGGGTATGTACACGATGGACTTGTTAAAACTGTGACGGTGGTACAGTTGAGTGCAGACTACACACTACACTGATGTCTTCATGATAACTGAACTGTGACGATTTTAGCATAAGTATAGAATTATTTTTTTATTATAAATATTTTGTTTTTTTTTAAACTACTCTAAAATTCTGTTTATTTGATAAACTTTTTATAACACCTAATAATATTACATTATAACTAACAATTAATTATAATGTATGGCTGTCTGTAGAATCTGTAATTAAGACCAAATAAATTGTTTAAATCGCGAGTTTTGCTAGGAGGTTTTCATCTGAAATTTTTATTGTACGAATTGTGATACATATTTTTTTGAGAATAGACCTGATAAAATTACTACTGAAAAATATAGAGCGTATAACGAAATGTCTCTGAGATCAAAAGTCGATATGAGGGAGATCCATTAACAAACCAGGGTCACCGACAGCATTTCTGTGGATTTAGTGGCAGTGGGCGAAGTACATAGCTCATAGAACGATAGTCTATACTCGTTGGGGTCCCAAGGTGTACTGGAGTGACGACCCTGTACCAGCAAAGGCAGACCCTCAAAGAGTAGGACTGAATTAAGGGCTACCCCACACTTGTCACGGCATGACAAATGATTTCAAGTTTCAGTTTATCAATGGACATTCAAACGAGTTGTCATAGAAAAACGATATAAATTGCTTTGCATACCGTTTGAATGTCCATTGGTAGATTTAAATCCCTTGCTACGCCATGAGCAGTATGCGGTAGTAGTAAGAATTGTGGGGAGATACAAGTTCCCGAGGCCTATGTGGGATGTCCATCAACTGGAACGATATAAGATTCCTACTGTTTGGCTGCCGCAGCCGTCAGTGGGAAGTCACCGAAAATGGGATTATTTTTGAGATCAAGATGACGTGACGGACGCGTAGCTATAGTAACTGTGACGTCGTCTTTGTTTATTTTTTTCTTGCTTTTTGGCTTTTTGTACTGCTAAAACAGCACTATGCACTTCGCCAATGTCGAGTATAGCACGGTCGCGAACCACGAAGAATTTTGTACATTGACCTCTTTGCCTACTGACAGTGGTCACAAACATTTTTCTGTTAATGCGGTTTAGATGAAATATTTGAAGAGAAAAAAAAGTTTTGCATGGAATTTGAAAAATCAATATTAATAACAAGGAATCATAGACAATAAAAAGAACTCAAAGCACAGATTAAATATAACAGCCGCAGCCACACATTTCCAAAAAAAATAGAAAACGAAAGGAAATCATTGTAATAAATTTATATTAAATTTAATTTACGTATTTATAGTAGTTAGAAAGTAAAATTATTACATTACTGTTGCTTTTACAATAATTTTGTAGCGAAAACTTTTTACTTGAAAACCTCCTTCATAGATTTGGATCCATCATACAGGGGGAAATCAAAAAGCTCTGGTGCGGAAAAGAATAACTTTGCGCACGCTAAAAATACCCGGAAATATCATCTTTTTGAGCAAATGTATTAAAAACTAACAAACGAAACAATATAACAAAAACAAAAACAAACTTTACGTTCGCAGGTAAAAGGTTTAAAATCTCTGAGGACGGCGATCATTGCATCTGTGCGAGCGTGACGCATTATTTTGACGCGGGAGTGACAGAGACAGGTAGTAACAGGTCGATGTACGAAATTCTTCGTGGTTAGCGACCGTGCTATAGACCACCTTCTCTTTCTCGGTGACGTATCGATGACAGTTTCGGTGGAGAAACTGAATGGGTATAATCTGTGACCGGTGACGTCCGCTCCCCGCTCCCCGCCTCGCGGTAGTTGGTACACATCGACAATACTGAATGATTGACCTCGCGCCTTCGGATTTTTACAAAAGAGTGAATGTAATGTACGGTGAAGGTCAAAAGTCGATATAGAATTTGAAAACCAGACAAGATCTCCTGCATACAAATACAAATAGGTAGAAATATTTTGAACATTGACAGTTTGATATTGGCTATGTATGGACTTTTGACTTTGACTGTACATTATACTTATTACTTATATTGTTATTATAATATAATATGATGATGCTTTACAATATTGCGTTGACTGTCGAATTGTTGTTGCTCTACATTTGTAAATATTTGCATATAATATATTAGTTATTAATAAAAAAACTTCGTATTATTTCTGTACCTACATCGAGTTCTGTATTCCATTGAGAAAAACGCATGTTCACATTCTGAATTTATTTTATTGACACTAATCTGATTGAATATAACAACAGATAAAGTATATGATTACACAAAAATAACGTTCAATACATGTATCTAAAATAATACTTTGCTACCCACATTGACGCTTGCTGTCCTTACTTGCAGCACACACAAACGCACATACTTACAATACAGATGTATTCAATTGATACCTAAGTAATGCCGAAGTTTACGTCGAGCCAGCGCATAACATATTTTAGGGCGCCTGACCTGTCGACATGCGTGTCTAAGACACCATGAGCATGATATAGCTTTGCTACATAATATAGTACAGTCGCGCACAGTTTCACTTGTGGGGTATAGACAATAGATTTACAAAACATATTATATTTTTAATTTTATACATATAACTGTGATCAGCTGCCTTTATTCTAGATATGTTTTATATCAGATAAGTACCTACATAAAGATTCAAATTTAGATGTCTTCAAAACTGTGTATAGGATTATCTATTATCTAGTGTGCACAGTTTAGGTACATTGTGTAATATCTTTTATTTTTCAACAATTTAAAATTACGCATTTATCTACTTTAACTATATTTCTTATTCTTAACATGTTCAAAATTTATCTAGATATTTAAATATAATATAATCATCATAAATTAATCGTAATTAAAGAGGCGTACTCTTTACGTACGTAATTACGTCCCAAATAACTATGCTATGGAATACTATTTTCAAATGGCACTACGAATACTACGTATGTACAGGCTACAGGTACTATGAAAGTGTATGAATTATTATGTGTATGTGTCTCTAGTTAGGGACTGGAGCTCCGATAGCGCGTGGTGGCAGCCGGCTCCGCGAGCTCACTGCCCGTCGATTGATATGTTTGGCGACATATTGAAAAGGGTTTCCAAAAAAATACAGGTGCTACTGTCCGTTTATACCGGCTTGACATTGAACGATTGTAATGTGCAAGTTCCGGTAACACGTTGTCACTTGTTTGTATCTCGCATTCGAGAGGACCTGCCCTGCATCGGGACTCGTGCGCCGCAAGACGCGACTGTCGATGGAAGACTACGTGAAACATGTTGTCTTTCTTGGTGGGCGATGCAAAGTTGGCTTATATCCCAACCACTCTGCAGGAAGCGCTTTATGTAATTTTTTCAACAAATCATATATACTCGACCACTGTCCTGGAGAAGTGCAACACTGATGATCTTGAAGTAATAAAATAATCATGTTGTCTTCCTGTTTCCCTCTCTTTCTCTATACCTGCTCGTCTCGCATCAGCGGGAGGAGTTGCATAGTTCAAGTCTGTGACGCGATGCTTCTGCCGCACGTTCTGTGGACGAGGAAGGAGGCGCGCTAGTGCGGCGCGGCGGCGTGCGGCGGCTCCAGCGCGCTGAGCGCGATGCCCAGCTGGCCCAGGTAGTACGTCGACATCACCAGCACCTGCAACAGTGCCGTTGAGTTGCGAGCCGGTAGCCGGTGTGTGTACATGTAGTCTATGTGTGAGAAGCTCAAAGCGGCAGCGGTACCTGGTGGTAGGGCACGGGACTCGCGAACATGCTGTACCCCAGGATGGCGTCGGACAGCAGGAACAGCAGCGCGCCGGCTCGCTGCCAGCCCGGCCGCGCCGTGCCGCGCCACGCCATGGCCGCCAGCAGCAGCGCGTAGGGCGGCACCAGCGCGCGCAGCTCGCCCGGCGCGCGCACGCTCCGCGCGTACAGCGCCGCGCCCAGCAGCAGCGCGGCGCCGGTGCGCGCGCGCAGCGGCCGCAGCCCGAACGCGCTGATGTACGCCACGTGCGCGCCCGCGAACGCGCCCATGCCCAGCGCGAAGTGCTGCGGCCACACCAGCAGCGCGTCGCCCAGCGCCGACAGCGCCAGCCCCGCGCACACGCGCCGCGCGTACCTCGCCCTGCAGTGTCGTAGTGGACCAAACGAAATGGCCGAGTTAACGTAAGCGTTGCACATGGTATTGCAGACTTTTGTGATGCTCTTGAGAGAGACCATTATCATCATTAACGCATGGCACGGAAAAGCTCTAGAGGGTCGATTTTTCCCAGCTCGAGGAACAAAGAACCTCAGTATCATACTATGTATATTACATGTCAGTAGCAGCGTTGATGCAGTCTCACCGGGGCGGCGGCGCGGCGCTCGCGGCCATCGCCACGCACAGCAGCAGGCACAGCACGGGCGCGCACTTGAGCGCGGCGGCCGAGGGCGAGGGCGCGCCGCCGCCCGCCACCAGGTACACGCACACCGCCTTGAAGAACGGCACCAGCCACCCGCCGCGCGCGCCCGCCAGCCCCTTCGCCTGCCCCCACTGCGCCACACATCACACAGTATCAAAATAATGCTGATGTATAATATGTTGATTATAATATAACAAGGACAGTAGT
The DNA here is from genome assembly GCA_036785405.1 of Coenonympha arcania. Classification (NCBI taxonomy): domain Eukaryota; kingdom Metazoa; phylum Arthropoda; class Insecta; order Lepidoptera; family Nymphalidae; genus Coenonympha; species Coenonympha arcania. The sequence goes on along the minus strand of JAWDAA010000030.1, from coordinate 169,940 downwards.
GCAAACTGAGGTGCAGTGGAATTTCTTAGCTCGCCACAGTTCTCCTATATCACACAGTAGAGCAGTCAAATCAATACCATAGAGTTTATAAACCACTCCCTTGTTATGTTTCTTATTGTGTTATGATACCTACAATGTGTTGACTATTGGTCCCTTTGTGATTGTATTGCAATTGACTATCATGATAATGCAGATGCACTCCCTGCATTGTCCACTTATCTTGTTGGAGACGTATGTGTGGCTTTATAAATAGAACAGACCCCTCCCATGGCATTGCGATGCCACAAAGGAAATAGGCAACTACTACAACTACTCTAACAGTGGTTATTCTGACAATATCTCTAATTTATCGTGACACAATACATCAGTAAATAAATACTACAATATTTGACTTGATTTGAAGATATTAATATAGTCTTCATGGCAAACAAACATGTTAAGGTGTTTGTTTTTGCTTGCTCGTACAACAAACAAACAGATACGTTTTATATTAGGTATTTTATCCTTTGTCTTTCTTCTGCAAACGTGAGAACTATTTGCAGACAATAAAGATATAATATAAAAGCTATACTATACTGTAATAATAAAATAGTACAACAATAAGTTATAAGCAAATACTAACCAGTTCCGAAGGCGATATCATGTCGACTTGTTCTCCAAGAGCTATTGAACTGCTAAGCTCGCTCGAAATAACATCAGATTGAAATAGAACAAAGCATGCTCCACCGTGGCTCAGCACAGCATTAATTTAATTTCGATTTTCGAATCCGCTATTTAAACAGACGTCTTGTTGGTGATTAAAAGATTTTATCAGCTGATATCAATGCGCACGAAAACAATAACAATGAAAATGAAAATAACCAATCAGAAAATTATGTCAAGAATTCAAGACCTAGCAAATATCCAAAGACAACCAATATGTCAGAAATTCTGATGCTGTGTACAGACCGGCCAAACGAACGCCAACGAACGGGTTTCGTTGACCTTCGTTGCTGCAATCTGGGACGGCTTAGCGAATGCCAACGATCGCTCGTTGGCGTGTGCCGGCGATCCGAAGCGTGGCGGTAACATCAAAGAAATCGAGCTATTTGGTCGAACTCTGTTTGGACGGTCGCCGAAGGCCAACGAACGAACGCTCATTTTACTTCCACTATACACAGTCCTATTCTTAAAATATGTGGTTGTCCACCATCTTCGCTTACGTTTATATTTTCTTATTCTTGCTAACTCGTATTGCGAAAGAAAGAGAAAAGAACCGGAATCAAGTGCCAATGAACGTACGTTCGAGCACTAAATGTATTTGGACGTATTAACGAACTCCAACGAACGTGCGGAAGCCAACGCTAGCGAACGATAAATATCCATCGTTGGCCGTTCGTTGGGCCGGTCTGTACGCACCTTGACAGATACGGTACCCTAGACCAAGAGAAGTCCGAGAAGTCTTGGTCTGAGGAGAAGTCCAATTTAAAGAGGCCGTCCCTCAAGGCCTCGCTCAAGGCCGACCGAAAGTACCATAGATTATAAGACATCTATTACAATCTATGGTAAGGACCAAGTCTTAGTTCTCTGGTTGACGTTTTATTAACAAATGACATTGACAAATGACAATTGTGAAAACAACTTCTCTGGTCGAAACATTTTGAATAAATTTCTTTGAACTTTGAAGTGCTTTGAATTCTACGGAATTTGAACCTACTTACCCATTTCTCTAATGTGGCTTTAATTTAAAATTTTGAATCAACCGAGATGCCCAAGAAAAAGACAGGTCAACGTAAGAAAGCTGAAAAACAGAAGCTGCGTCAAAAGGAGATCCGTAATGCGAGGGAACACGTCGACATCGCGCAGCACCCCTGCAACCTGCCCATGGAGTGCGACAAGTGTCAAAAGTATGCTTCTCTCCTGCAAGATAAACTAGCGGACATTGGAAGATGATCTAGTCAGTACTAGTGGATGTTCTGGGCTCCGTTCGCGTGAATTTCGCTTTCTCATTAATCCTGCGGGAATCATGGATTTTTCCGGGATAAAAAGTAACCTATGTGCTAACCTATGGTACAATCTATTTCCGTCTCCAATTTCAGCCAAAACGGTTCAGTAGGTGCAGCAAGTCATAAATATGCAAATACACTTATGCCTTTTTCCAACGTTAGCTTTTATAATATTATAAGTGTGAATGATTGTCACTTGTTACACTTAAACTTGGTAAAAGTGACACTTTTAAATAAGCGTGGCTGTTTGAGGTTGTTGGGTTGTGGCAGGAAGCAGAAGAGCCGGGCGTTCTGCTACTTCTGCTCGGCGGTTCAGCGGCTGCCGGCATGCGCGCAGTGCGGCAAGGTCAAGTGCATGCTGAAGTCTGGGGACTGCGTGGTGCGCCACCCGGGGGTCTACACCACCGGCCTGGGCATGGTGGTAAGATTATAAGATTCCCATTGTTCTCTACTTGAATACCCTTTGATCAACATGTGTAATGCCTAGGAGGAAAATAAGGAGGCCTACATTACTTATGAAATCTTTAGAACATGAGAAGCTGTTATAGTTTACTAGCTAATGCGCGCTTCGCCCACATGAATTTTGGTTTCTACAAATCCTATTATAGTGAGTCAAGCTTAAAAGATAAACATGTGGTGTCATTAATTTTTTTTGGATCTTTATAAGAAAAAAATTCCACCATACATGATTTTTGCATAACTTTCGCCATTTATGTAGCACATGCAATGAAGCTCTCCAAAAGGAACAATTTTTTCCATTTGTGCAACATTTTTCATTAGGAGTAGTTCTTGAGATTAGCACATTTAAACAAACAAACAAAATCTTCAGCTTAATAATATTAATATTGATTGCGCAAGGCAGGTTAATTAGATTTTAGACATGACTCTGACTTAACAAATCTGTTATGATTATTACAAGTTTAGGTCAGGTTCAATATTGAATCACTGAATACAGTTATTGAGAGTGCTCTTGAGTATATCTGCTAACACTAGCCACTATCTAACACTACAGTCATAATATTGTGTGTTGGTCATGCTGCAGTGGTTGTTGTGTGCAGGGCGCCATCTGCGACTTCTGTGAGGCGTGGGTGTGTCACGGCCGCAAGTGCCTCACGTCGCACGCCTGCACGTGTCCGCTAGCCGACGCCGTGTGCCTCGAGTGCGAGAGAGGTCTGTAATACTTTTACTTTACTTTGGCTATGTGTGGTGTTTTACACAGTACAAGTACTAAACTGCAATTTCACCTGATGCTAAATGACGATACAGGCTTTATCGTTCTAACTAGGTTGGGGTCACTTATCCCTACAGTAGCTACACAGTCACTGTTCCAGAATGCAAAGGTTTTTGTGGTAACTCTTTGCTAGTAAAGTAGGAGTGACCAAAGCCTTCCAACAGACGAGATCTGAGCCATTTTACAAATTACAGAGATTTTATAAAATTGCAAACGGGCCTGTGCCTGGGACAAGAGACATTGTCAATAACAACAAGATGTTCACTTTAAGTTGAGTGAAATGGCTGCCCATGTCAAATGCAGTGTATCCCTGAACTTTGTATTGTAATGATAAAACACAGAAGGTCAGAGCCTGACAATACCTAGCATGACAGTCGAGGATAAAATATTTTTTCATACATTATAAGAAAGTGTTTTGAGCAGTGGTGCATGGGTAAATATAATATCCCTGTGGATAAACAAAGGAAAGACTCTTTGTTTATCTTTTCCCTTATTGCTGTGCTTGAGTGAGTGGAGAACATGAAGGTTGGGATTGTAAAAGTGCAGAGGTATTAAATATATGTTGTATGTTCCAGGCGTGTGGGAGCACGGCGGGCGCGTGTTCCGCTGCTGCTTCTGCCAGGGCTTCCTGTGCGAGGACGACCAGTTCGAGCACCAGGCCTCCTGCCAGGTGCTGGAGTCCGAGACCTACAAGTGTAAGTTGCGTCACCTCACTGTTACTCTTGTGCGATGCTGGTGGTAACAGTTGTTATTCATTATCAGAATTTACTAGTTCAGGGGACTGCTTCAGTATCGTTGAGTTTATTAATTAGTAACCCTCACTGGGACATTAACTAAGAAAAAGCTATTTTTGCACACAAGTTACAAGCCTAGATTGGTATGGTATCATATCAACATACTATCAAAAAGAATTGACTGATAGAATAGTTACCTGTAGGGGGTAGTTTTCATGCTGGTATGCATATTGGTTTTACTCTGTGCGTGTACAGGTCAGTCGTGTAACCGGCTGGGGCAGTACTCGTGCCTGCGCTGCAAGACCTGCTTCTGCGAGGAGCACGTGCGCCGCAAGGGCGCCAAGGCCACGCGCGGCGCGCCGCCCTGTCCGCGCTGCTCGTACGCCACGCACGTCACCGCAGACCTCAGCATGTCCAGTGAGTCTACTCCGAACCTTACAACACACAACTACAACACAACACACAGCTTGCTGCTGGACGGGATCGTTCGCGAAGTTTCTGGCCCAGTTTATTATTAGGATCTCGTGGGTTCGGCGGCCAACTTCGGAAAGCTACGGGAGTTCGCGCACGCGTGGCATAAGAGGCGAAGCGGCTTAGAGTGACACAGAGAATTTATGCTGCGGACAGCGACGGCGCGGCGAGTCCGTCTTTTGTATCGTCCTGCCCCAGAATGGGGAGAGTGAGTTCATAGGGACAAGGAGCGAGAGAAAACAACTTGTAGGGAGTCAAGAAGGCGCCCCGGGAACACGCCAAGAGCAAGTACCGAACGGGCGCCCTCCCGCGTTTCGGCCCCCATAACCGCGAGGTTGATTGGGCCATGGGTGGTGGAGGGTTGTCCCTGTAACACACAACTACACAGTATCTCACCCTCATACTTCTGGGTTGCCTCTCACAATGTGAAGAGCTTAACTATGCCCAGCCAGGTTCACTTATCACGTGATCGAAGAAACTACAGGTAGCCGTCTCGACGTACTAATTTCAGACGGCCGCCGCGCGCCGGCTAAGTTGCACGCGTTAGTTCTTGTACGGTCTATTTCACGAGGCAACCTTAGTAGGTACGTCGAAAGAGATAAAGTTACGCGATAGAAAGTGACCACAACTTTAGACGAATAGCGGACGCGAAGGCAGGAGCTATTGCGAACTGAATTGCACTTATTTGCGTCTTCGCTAAAGTCGCTATTTCTTTAAATCATCTTGCGGAGTGAACCTTCTGTAACCTTAGGCACTATTATTGTATTCCGTGACTATGCTCACTCACTTAACGTAACATTAGACATGAAGGAGGAAGGTTTGTTTAATGATGTTGTCCTACAACATCAAGCAAGACGTTTGTTGCAATTCATAAAATACTGAAGAGTTTGTTCCCAATAGGGTAGAGATGACAGATTTTTTTTTAACTTATTTGTACGTTTTTGAAAAATATGACCGTGACGACCGTATGGCGTAGCGGTAGCGAACCTGCCTCTGCGTCGGAGGTCGTGGGTTCGATTCCCACTACTGGTAAATGTTTGTGTGATGAGCATGAATGTTTTTCCAGTGTCTGGGTGTTTTTCAATATATTATATTTATGTATATTAGTATGTATATATTAATCAGTCATCTAGTACCCATAACACAAGCTATCGCTTACTTTGGGGCTAGATTGCGATGTGTGTAATGTCCTGATATTTATTTATATTTATTTAATTAAATAGCAATGCAGTTGTAGAGTTTTATTAGTCACTACGTACCCGTGTTGCAGCTCGCTCGCACCGCTACGGGCGGCAGGGCGCGGCGCTCGCGCAGGACGACGACGACGACGACGAGGGCGGCGATTACTCGGGTAATTTGGTTCTACTAAACATTTTTTTGACGTGACAACGTCTTATAAATCGATAGAGCCGGTTGCACGCACGAAAAAACATGACTCACCCGGCGTCACCTCGCTCATGCGGCGTTACCGACGTTACCTCGCGAACGCGGAACGAGTGACACAGAAGACGTTGTCACGTTCAACTATCGTCAGTAAACCGACTTTACAGGCAACCAATTTTTTTTGAGAATTTTAAGCAGGTAAGGCCCAGTTTCCACCAAAGACGAGAAGCGATGAGAGGTGTTGCTGCAAAGCTGTCTGGTTATTTCCCAAATGCGGAAAGGAAATGCGTAGCCGACAGGAGATTTGAGCAGTGCATATAGTGGAGATGTGACCTGTGCATATCGTTTAATCGAATGCCGTTTTCGCGTGTGCGAAGTGCGGGGAGAAGGTGGCGGGGAACGAACAGCGCGAAGGCCAGCCGTGACGCAAGACCACTATAGTAGTGTTATTATCTCGCTGCAGACTCGGTCATAAATCATTCGAGTGTTTCGCTTTTGTTGTTCTTTGTTGAGTTGTGCATTATTGCAGAGTAACAAAAGCGAAACACTCGAATTATTTATGACCGAGTCTGCAGCGAGATAATAACACTACTATAGCAGCGGCGTCGCTAGACTATAGACATCTCCGCTCTGCACGCACCGCTACCTTGCTCGCAGTACAAAATTCTATAGAAAGTGAGACATCTTTCCTCGCCGCTTGATGATTTCCACCGAAGCTAAGCGAAAAGATGTGGAAATAACGAAATCTGTTTGGTTATTCCAAACTCATCGCTGATCTTGGCTTTGGTCGACCAAAGCTGGGACTAATTTAGTTCTAGTGTTTTGCACTACAAACCGCAAATTATCGCTGCACCGAACGTTCTCATAGCCATTTTTTGTCTATTCGGTCACGGGCGAATCATGTTTATGGCATTGTTCAAGAGTACTTACTTGCTTATAAAATATAATTCATTCGGATAGCCAGAAATGCATACGTTACGTTCGTGCATAATTTATTTGTATGCATGGACGTAGTACATCTTTGTCCATGCATACCACTGACCTCTGTTATACTAGTACGATGGACCTCAGACTGTCAACATTAAAATGAAGACACTTGAGTTTCGCCGTTTTGGCGCTGATTGTTGCGTAACCTGGCGTGAGCTACCATGGAACTAAAATAAAATGACATTCAAAATGACGTTAAAAAATCAAAAGTCAGTTTACTTAGTGCTGTGGACCTTCGAGGGGGGGGGCTTCAAATAGGCACAAAGAGATGAACTGTCACTTGTATAGTGTGTTGGATCCAGCGTAGGTACTAGTATAACAGAGATCAGTGATGCGTACAATGAAATGTCATGATGTTGAGTGTTGTCTCATTGTCTGTCCACAGGGTACGCCGCGGAGGGCGGAGACTACTCCTACTCGGAGTCGGATGACGACGAGGACGACGACGACTCGGAGGACGACTCGGAGGACGAGGAGTCCGAGGAGGAGAAACCGGAGACTGCTACGAAGCCAGACACCAAGAACACGTGAAAACACCACTAGCCAGTGTTGTCACCTATGAAATGTCACCTATGTTTATGAAATTTACTACTGAATGATCATGTTGGATGTTTTATTTATTTATCTGCATAAAGAACAATAAAAGTTTTTGGAATATTTTTTTTTAATTTTTATTTTAGTCATCAAACTATAATGTTGGTACTATGTTTTTAGTCATGTTTCGTACTTTCTCTAAAATCATAATAGTGTTGCTTGCGTTCCTCAGATTGAGTTGTGTTCTTATGAGACGTGCTTGAGACAAAATTAGTTTTTGGTATGAATGAGGTACAAACTTAGATTAGGACTTCATCATTGGGTGGTTTGTGGATCATTATGGCCTGCTGGACAAATATAACAACTCGTTACTAATGTTCTGTGTACCAATCTCTTAACAAGTACGCTGGTCTAAATTTAATATTCTTAATTCTATACAACTGAGAGTTTCTTTTAATGCAGATTTAAAGCGCCCTCTGTCGCCCTCCTCAAAATTCTCGTCGTCCCCGGTCGGTACCTATTAAATTGTCATTTAAAATCGACATTTGAAAATGACCGCAGCTTTGAAGAGGCTTTGAATTTCATTACTATATATATAGCTACTCGTGCTGATTCACTGACTGACTCACTGATTGATCACCTCTCCTGAACAATTTTGTATGAAAAATTTTTTTTTCAGTTACCATTTCGTATATAAGTGAAAAATTCATTCGGAGGAAAAATACGGAGAGAGCTGATGATTGAGGATTTCAAAGACGAGTGAAGAGCACAGCCAAGGCTATAGCAGATAGGTGGGGGATGCTCGACCAAATGTCATTTGAAATGTCATCCAATTGCCAGTGAGCTGAAAAAAAAATCAAAATGGCGGATTCAAAATGGCCGCCAAACGAATTTCGCCAATATCTCGAAGAGTATAAAAGATGAAAGAACGGTTTCTTGATAAGAAGTGATCAGGACCCAAAGGTCTATTCGATGAATAGAAAAAAAATCAAAATGGCGGAATTTATTTTTTCCATAGAAAAATGTATGGCGAATTTTGAAGGGATTTTTTATGGGCGGGAAGACAGCACGCGGGCCACATGTGGCCCGCGCCCCCACGCACCCTACTAGTTACTATATATATAGCTACTCGTACTGATTCACTGATTGACTGACTGACTCACTGATTGATCACCTCTCCTGAACAATTTTGTATGAAAAATTTTTTTTTCGTGAATGAGGTCGTATAGAAGAAAAAAATTCATTCGGAGGAAAAATACGGAGAGAGCTGATGATTGAGGATTTCGAAGACGGGTGAAGAGCACGGCTAGGGTATCAAAGCTAGGTAGGGGGTGCTCGACCAAATGTCATCCGAAATGTCATCCAATTGGCAGTTAGCTGAAAAAAATTTCAAAATGGCGGATTCAAAATGGCCGCCAAAAGAATTTCGCTGATATCTCGGAAAGTATAAAAGATGGAAGAATGGTTTCTTGACAAGAGGTGATCAGGACCCGAAGGTCTATTCGATGAACAGAAAAAAAAATTCAAAATGGCGGAATTTATTTTTTTATAGAAAATGTATGGCGAATGTTGAAGAGACTAAAAGTTGGAACGCAAATAGGGGGAAGACAGCCCGCGGGCCACATGTGGCCCGCGCCTCCACGCACCCTACTAGTTAATATATATATAGCTACTCGTGCTGATTGGCCACTCACTGATTGATCACCTCTCCTGAAAAATTTTGTATGAAAAATTTTTTTTTCACGGATGGGGTCGTATAGAAGAAAAAAATTCATTTGGAGGAAAAATACGGAGAGAGCTGATGATTGAGGATTTCGAAGACTGGTGAAGAGCACGGCCAGGGTGTAGAAGATAAGTGGGGGGTGCTCGACCAAATGTCATTTGAAACGTCATCCAAATGCCAGTGAGCTGAAAAAAATTTCAAAATGGCGGATTCAAAATGGCCGCCAAAAGAGTTTCGTCGATATCTCGGAAAGTATAAAAGATGGAAGAACGGTTTCTTGACAAGAAGTGATCAGGTCCCGAAGGTCTATTCGATGAACAGAAAAAAAATTCAAAATGGTGGAATTTATTTTTTTCATAGAAAATGTATGGGAAATCTTGAGACTTAAGTTGTAAGGCAAATAGGTGGAAAACAGCACGCGGGCCACATGTGGCCCGCGCCCCCACGCGCCCTACTAGTTTTATTTTATTTCCATGGGCGCTCATGCCAGCTCGTTAGAGAGTATATCACAGAACACTATATTATGAGGAGTAGGTATATTGTGTTCTGTGCATGCCAGCTTCCCTCATTGGTCTTCATTCTTCATTTTTACGTTGACAGTCAAGTCCAGTGTACTTGTCTCAGATGAATGATCCAATGATGGGATTATTAGTCTGAGGTTCTTGTAGGTCAGTGGTTCTGTGACTTAATGCATTGTTCTGTTTCTGTAACATTGTCTTTGGTTCCTAGGGAGTTGCAGCATAAAACAATATCGATATAGAGATGTTCAAAAGCGTGATTTTCTCGTCACTGTGACTGTCGTTCCTGTTACAAAAAAATCACAGTGAAAAATCACCGTGACTTTGTCACTTAAGTGATTTAGTGAAGTCTCAGAATACAGAGTGAAGTATGCCGTGCCGTGCTTTTTGTTCGGCTGACGTTTTTATTTGTACCGCTGTCCGCTAATAGTGAGATAGTTGATTTCAAACAACCTTTATTTTATTTATTTATTTTATTTTGCATGTACCAGATAATTGTGTTACATAGTATGATAAATCGAGTATACATAGGAACTTCACACTTTTTACAGGCTTGGGACTGTCACACAATCCGTAAAGATTTATTTACTTTTTAATAACATAAAACAATATTACGTACTTAATTTCCGCGAACCAACGCGGACGCGCAAACGATTAACGAATAACTATTAAATATTATTGTTTACAAACTTTCCAAAGTAAATAGTGTGCTGTGTGTACCTATGTAAGTGAACGGGACAGCACTAGGGAATCAATAGCTATCACTGTCGCACTCGTAATTCGTATTCACAAATCACAACCCGCTCGGTTAACTTCGTTTCGTGTCGTCGTGACTACTCGTGACTCTGACTTGTGACTTGTGAATCGTGTATTTACTCTATGGAGTGAACTCTATGAAGTGAATGAGTAAATGTATTATAAAACCGTGACTTTGTCACATTGATATTTTATAAAAAGTCACAGTGATCAATCCAGGAGAGAGATATCAACGTTTTTTTGGTCGTGACGTGATTTATCACCCATCTCTATATCGATAATATCTTCATTTTCGACTTTTCACAATATTATTAGTCACCGCAAGGCTTTCTTGCAGTTATCAATATTTAGTGCACTAAGCGATATTCTTTCTTCAAAATTTCTTGTAGCTGATGATATTGATATAAAAATTTGAAAAGTCATAAAATACTGGTGTTCATAAAAGTTAATAAATAGCCTTTATTGTTAAATTAGAATTCACCGAGCAACTAAAGTTAAACAAAACATTAAAGAACATGCTGCGTAGCTAATGTGCTGGGCAATAAATAATTGAGTCAACGGCTATACTCCGCCTTTTCATTCGATTAAAGTAAAATGATGCTTTTAAATGTCAATCAAAATATATTAAAAAAAAAGAATTAATAAATATCCAATATGTATTCAAAGTATTTTACATAAATATAAATTTATTAAGAAATACAAATTTGTTTAGAAAGTCTCTAGTTAATCTTATTTTGAAATATTTTAAGTTATAAAAGTGAAATATATTGCAGACTTATTGGAGTTTACAAAAATAAGAAACGTTAGTTTACTGCATCGAATTAAAAGTCGGAGTATAAATAAGTAATATTTACATATTTTGTCAATCGCGTCCGCATTAGTGTGATTCGATTTAATATTCATTACATCGACATCATTGTCTACATCCCTACTGTTTACAACAGGCAATAGGCATAGAGTATAGACTCAGTATGGATTATTTTTCCAATGTGACAGCCCGTACGTCCCTTCCATCCAAATTCCAATCAGCGACCTGCCATTTATTGTCTTGTATACCTACATTAAAAATTATAATACATATCAATTTGTTGTAAATTAACGAAATACTGGTGTTCATTTTGAATAGTTTTTGCTAGTTAGTGTTTGTGAGTAGTGTCTGGGTGCAGTGCGTGTTACGTCATTGTCGTGCGAGGCGCGATGTTCGGTCGGTGATCGGTGAAAGTGTCGCAGGCGGCAGCGCGGGCCGCAGCGAGGATGGGCGTGGGCCTGCAGCCGCTGGAGTTCACGGAGTGCCTGGCCGACAGCCCGCACTTCCGCGAGAACCTGCAGCGCCACGAGAAGGAGCTGGAGCGCACCAGCCAGCAGATCAAGCGCCTCATCAAGGAGGTCAAGGATGTGGTGCAGGCTGCCCGACGTGAGTGTACCACACACACACCTGACACCTGCCGAACACTCGACAGTTTCAATGTCGAGCTTCGTCGTATACAGACTTGTATCGATGTATCGGGGTTGAATACATACCTATCTAGAATTGAGAATATCATAATAACACATGTAATGTTAGCAGTCTACAATGTACATGTAGTTGGTTATCACCATTATAGAAACTGTGTAAAATAAATAAATATATTCAGGTCATTTTACACATCGCAATTGAGCCCCAAAGTAAGCGATAGCTTGTGTTATGGGTGCTAGATAACTGATAAATATACATACATTCTAATATAAATAAATACAATATATTGAAAAACACCCAGATACTGGAAAACGCTCATGCTCATCACACAAACATTTATCAGTAGTGGGAATCGAACCCACAACCTCCGGCGCAGACAGAAGGTTCGCTACCACTACGCCATTTGGTTGTCAAAATGAAATGACTTGTCATAAGAGCCTCTGTATGCTAGCCCTATATGAAATAAAGAATTTTGTATTCTATTCTACAGAATCAATGTCACAGTTCAGAAGCAGATAAACAATCCAACAAATAGAAAAATTTATCAAATAATTCTAACTCAGAAAGAAATCTTGAATTTCTTGAGATTCAGTTCTTAAATGGGAGGCAAATAAATTTATGAAATGTTTTCATAATTAACCAAAAAAAAAATCATTTAATATTGCTGGTGTATACCTATTCCATGTACTCTATCGCAGTGTTATCAGTTCTTATGTTTATGACAGTGCTAATCACAGATTAATTGAAGTTTTCAGTTGATAAGGTATCAAATCGTTTCCTCCGAATGTAAAAGTGTACAAGTGTTATATATGACAAATGAGCAATTTTCAAACTTCCTTTTTGTACAATTTTCTTCAAAAATTCAATTTCTTTTTGTTACATATTAGTTTTGTTTGTCAATCCTTTGTTTTTAAATGATAGAAGTGTGGCAAATGGTGACAGGTGCCCTTGATCAGTGAGCACTGCTCTAAATGACTGTACTCTACACCAAAACCTTGAGCCATTGAAAGTACTGCTCTGTCCCACTGAGTGTTGTCCTTAGCTATGTTATAATGCTTGCCGCTTCACTAACATCACTAGCATTGTGTATCTAGCTGAATAACATGTTGTCCTACTAATACTAGTTATAATTTTACAATACATAGTACTTAAACTAAAATATTTAAATATTTGAAGGTATTAAATAGTTGATTTCATAGCTGAAGAAATGTAGACATTCATTTATCCAGTTTTACTAACATTTAATCACCATTAAAGAGTATTTTTAGCACCTTGAATTTGATCAATAAATTACAGGCTCAATTGTAGAATTATAGGCAAAGAAAGAAAATCTTGTCCAAACTGTGTTTCATATTCATTAAAATATGTTATTAATAATTAACAGTATTGAATCCTAATTAGAATTATTCTGATTGGAATTAAAATATATCTATGACAGGTAGATATGAGAGGATGGAGTGTTTTTGGTAGTTTTGTACCTATTTTCAAAGCTAATCAAAATGTATACTTTATTTTATATAGGCGTAGCAACTTATGACGAGACGAGACTCTCTATAATGATATTTACTATTTTAATTTGTTATAACATAAATTATCATGTTAATTAATCATAAGCATGCATTGCAGCTGTTCTTCTTCTTATCACATGCCACTATTTATTGTATGCTTGGTTTGAATGTCCATTGATTAGTTAGAAACCTACATTTATGAGATGACTAATTGTTCTTACATCTAGCATAATATCATAGTTAAGTGTAGCGCAGTATGAGTGAACTTATTATTAGCCAATAATGAAAAAACATGGACTTCTCAAAGCATTTAGAATAATATTTAAATTAGCATTGGTGTAAATATTATTCCAAAAGCTTAGAGTTTGCCTACTCAGTATTAGTTAGGCTAATGAACTAACAGTAATTTATTAATTAACTCATAATGGTCACACGCTGCCCCTTTGCAGCACTTTGTTTATCATTTTTTGTTCTTGCGCTCAATTAGCACTGACATACTTCACATTTACTTCATTAGATGTGTTAGAAGTGAGCTGAGGTGGTGGGAAATCAGTGGTCACTACACGGTGACACATCACACGTCTCTGTTCTGTTGTGTGATGTGTGTCTGTGTGTGAGTCAGACGCGCGGGCGGCGCGCGCCGACCCATCAGCGCTTTGAGTCAGTGCCACAACTGCCTCCAACACTTATTAACAATACATAGAGTTTAAGAACTCAATGCCTCATCACTGCCTGCACAAAACTTCCTTACAAAATTACTGTATCCTTATTATTTATCCTTAGTTCCATGCTAAGAATTCAGGATTGTTTGCACTTTGATTGGCTCGCATCTATTACATTTATTTATTATTATTATTATTATTCTATACTCTTACACAATCATATGGTACAAGATGTACAGTATTCAAGTGTTGTTATGTACATAGTAAAGAATTATGACGCTAGGTAAAATAATAATATGCAAATTCCGTATCTCTGGTATATTGGAGAATTCGGCTAAAAAATTTCGTGATCAAAGCAGTGGTCCTAATAGAACAGGGTTCTATTAGAGGGAGTTACCACAGCGGTTTGGCAATGAGTTGCGCGATACGATACCAGTTATCTGATACTGATACGCGCTTATCGCAAGCGACGTGCCTGCGCTGCCCGGCCTCGCGCGGCGGGCTATGCAATGCGCAGGCGCCATGCGATTAACCATTAACTAACACTACTTATCCAAACATATTTAGCCAAAGAAAGCATAAACAATATTTTTGACGTGACAACGTCTTATAATTCGATAGAGCCGGTTGCACGCACGAAAAAAAATTGGTTGCCTGTAAAGTCACTGACGATAGTTGAACGTGACAACGTCTTCTTTGTCGCTCGTTCCGCGCTCGCGAGGTAACGCCGGTAACGCCGCATGGGCGAGGTAACGCCGGGTGAGTCATGTTTTTTCCTGCGTGCAACCGGCTCTATCGATTTATAAGACGTTGTCACGTCAAAACATGACTCATCCGGCGTTACCGGCGTTACCTCGCTCATGCGGCGTTACCGGCGTTACCTCGCGAGCGCGGAACGAGCAACAAAGAAGACGTTGTCACGTTCAACTATCGTCAGTAAACCGACTTTACAGACAACCAATTTTTGACGTGACAACGTCTTATAAATCGATAGAGCCGGTTGCACGCACGAAAAAACATGACTCATCCGGCGTTACCTCGCTCATGCGGCGTTACCGGCGTTACCTCGCGAGCGCGGACCGAGCGACAATGAATACGTTGTCACGTTCAACTATCGTCAGTAAACCGACTTTACAGGCAACCAATTTTTTTGACGTGACAACGTCTTATAAATCGATAGAGCCGGTTGCACGCACGAAAAAACATGACTCATCCGGCGTTACCGGCGTTACCTCGCTCATGCGGCGTTACCTCACGAGCGCGGAACGAGCGACAAAGAAGACGTTGTCACGTTCAACTATCGTCAGTAAACCGACTTTACAGGCAACCAATTTTTGACGTGACAACGTCTTATAAATCGATTGAGCCGGCTGCACGCACAACAAAACATGACTCATCCGGCGTTACCTCGCTCATGCGGCGTTACCGGCGTTACCTCGCGAGCGCGGAACGAGTGACAAAGAAGACGTTGTCACGGTCAACTATCGTCAGTAAACCGACTTTACAGGCAACCAATTTTTTTTCCAAAAATATCTGCAAAGTTTTACTCAGAGATGGCTCTCATCTTTATTTTTTGACGTGACAACGTCTTATAATTCGATAGAGCCGGCTGTACGCACGAAAAAACATGACTCATGCGGCGTTACCTCGCTCTGAGGCGTTCCATGTAAGGCTTGAAGTGCAAGCGAGAGCGCGGAACGAGCGACAAAGAAGCACAATCGTGACGTTGTCACGTTCAACTATCGTCAGTAAACCGATTTTACAGACAACAAATTTTTTGGCTATGAGAAGTTCTGGGAGGTTTTGAGTAAGATTCTGGGAGGTTAGCCTATGAGTATCATTGTATAAACAACAGCAAGGTTCTAATGGTCTGCATTCTGCACTCCAAGGAGGCTTAGCAAAGAGCTTGAGCGATTTGACCAAGTGTTTATTGAGACCTGTCCACA
Source organism: Coenonympha arcania (assembly GCA_036785405.1). Classification (NCBI taxonomy): domain Eukaryota; kingdom Metazoa; phylum Arthropoda; class Insecta; order Lepidoptera; family Nymphalidae; genus Coenonympha; species Coenonympha arcania. The sequence continues at coordinate 154,046 of JAWDAA010000030.1, read as the reverse complement.
CTCCGCAGGGCTGGGCGCGGCGCAGTTGGCCCTGGCGACCAGCATGGAGCAGTTCGAGTTCGCGTGCATCGGCGCCTCCATGACGGAGGACGAGCGCGTCATCGGCCGCTCGCTGCACCACTTCGCGCAGCTCATCCGCACCATCGAGGACGAGCGGGACCGCATGGTGAGACCCTGTCCACACTCCGCAGGGCTGGGGCGGCGCGCGGCCAGCATGGAGCAGTTCCATCGGCGCCTCCATGACGGAGGACGAGCGCGTCATCGGCCGCTCGCTGCACCACTTCGCGCAGCTCATCCGCACCATCGAGGACGAGCGGGACCGCATGGTGAGACCCTGTCCACACTCCGCAGGGCTGGGGCGGCGCGCGGCCAGCATGGAGCAGTTCCATCGGCGCCTCCATGACGGAGGACGAGCGCGTCATCGGCCGCTCGCTGCACCACTTCGCGCAGCTCATCCGCACCATCGAGGACGAGCGGGACCGCATGGTGAGACCCTGTCCACACTCCGCAGGGCTGGGGCGGCGCGCGGCCAGCATGGAGCAGTTCCATCGGCGCCTCCATGACGGAGGACGAGCGCGTCATCGGCCGCTCGCTGCACCACTTCGCGCAGCTCATCCGCACCATCGAGGACGAGCGGGACCGCATGGTGAGACCCTGTCCACACTCCGCAGGGCTGGGGCGGCGCGCGGCCAGCATGGAGCAGTTCCATCGGCGCCTCCATGACGGAGGACGAGCGCGTCATCGGCCGCTCGCTGCACCACTTCGCGCAGCTCATCCGCACCATCGAGGACGAGCGGGACCGCATGGTGAGACCCTGTCCACACTCCGCAGGGCTGGGGCGGCGCGCGGCCAGCATGGAGCAGTTCCATCGGCGCCTCCATGACGGAGGACGAGCGCGTCATCGGCCGCTCGCTGCACCACTTCGCGCAGCTCATCCGCACCATCGAGGACGAGCGGGACCGCATGGTGAGACCCTGTCCACACTCCGCAGGGCTGGGGCGGCGCGCGGCCAGCATGGAGCAGTTCCATCGGCGCCTCCATGACGGAGGACGAGCGCGTCATCGGCCGCTCGCTGCACCACTTCGCGCAGCTCATCCGCACCATCGAGGACGAGCGGGACCGCATGGTGAGACCCTGTCCACACTCCGCAGGGCTGGGGCGGCGCGCGGCCAGCATGGAGCAGTTCCATCGGCGCCTCCATGACGGAGGACGAGCGCGTCATCGGCCGCTCGCTGCACCACTTCGCGCAGCTCATCCGCACCATCGAGGACGAGCGGGACCGCATGGTGAGACCCTGTCCACACTCCGCAGGGCTGGGGCGGCGCGCGGCCAGCATGGAGCAGTTCCATCGGCGCCTCCATGACGGAGGACGAGCGCGTCATCGGCCGCTCGCTGCACCACTTCGCGCAGCTCATCCGCACCATCGAGGACGAGCGGGACCGCATGGTGAGACCCTGTCCACACTCCGCAGGGCTGGGGCGGCGCGCGGCCAGCATGGAGCAGTTCCATCGGCGCCTCCATGACGGAGGACGAGCGCGTCATCGGCCGCTCGCTGCACCACTTCGCGCAGCTCATCCGCACCATCGAGGACGAGCGGGACCGCATGGTGAGACCCTGTCCACACTCCGCAGGGCTGGGGCGGCGCGCGGCCAGCATGGAGCAGTTCCATCGGCGCCTCCATGACGGAGGACGAGCGCGTCATCGGCCGCTCGCTGCACCACTTCGCGCAGCTCATCCGCACCATCGAGGACGAGCGGGACCGCATGGTGAGACCCTGTCCACACTCCGCAGGGCTGGGGCGGCGCGCGGCCAGCATGGAGCAGTTCCATCGGCGCCTCCATGACGGAGGACGAGCGCGTCATCGGCCGCTCGCTGCACCACTTCGCGCAGCTCATCCGCACCATCGAGGACGAGCGGGACCGCATGGTGAGACCCTGTCCACACTCCGCAGGGCTGGGGCGGCGCGCGGCCAGCATGGAGCAGTTCCATCGGCGCCTCCATGACGGAGGACGAGCGCGTCATCGGCCGCTCGCTGCACCACTTCGCGCAGCTCATCCGCACCATCGAGGACGAGCGGGACCGCATGGTGAGACCCTGTCCACACTCCGCAGGGCTGGGGCGGCGCGCGGCCAGCATGGAGCAGTTCCATCGGCGCCTCCATGACGGAGGACGAGCGCGTCATCGGCCGCTCGCTGCACCACTTCGCGCAGCTCATCCGCACCATCGAGGACGAGCGGGACCGCATGGTGAGACCCTGTCCACACTCCGCAGGGCTGGGGCGGCGCGCGGCCAGCATGGAGCAGTTCCATCGGCGCCTCCATGACGGAGGACGAGCGCGTCATCGGCCGCTCGCTGCACCACTTCGCGCAGCTCATCCGCACCATCGAGGACGAGCGGGACCGCATGGTGAGACCCTGTCCACACTCCGCAGGGCTGGGGCGGCGCGCGGCCAGCATGGAGCAGTTCCATCGGCGCCTCCATGACGGAGGACGAGCGCGTCATCGGCCGCTCGCTGCACCACTTCGCGCAGCTCATCCGCACCATCGAGGACGAGCGGGACCGCATGGTGAGACCCTGTCCACACTCCGCAGGGCTGGGGCGGCGCGCGGCCAGCATGGAGCAGTTCCATCGGCGCCTCCATGACGGAGGACGAGCGCGTCATCGGCCGCTCGCTGCACCACTTCGCGCAGCTCATCCGCACCATCGAGGACGAGCGGGACCGCATGGTGAGACCCTGTCCACACTCCGCAGGGCTGGGGCGGCGCGCGGCCAGCATGGAGCAGTTCCATCGGCGCCTCCATGACGGAGGACGAGCGCGTCATCGGCCGCTCGCTGCACCACTTCGCGCAGCTCATCCGCATCCCAAGGCGGCCATCTACGTGGTCCCAAGGCGGCCATCTACGTGATCCCAAGGCGGCCATCTACGTGGCGCGGCGGGACCTGCAGGTGGTGGCCCTACATCACCTGTCCTCGACGCACTGTGCAGTGGCAGCTGTGAGTGCTGGGAGTGGGGGGGACGTCCTGCTAGTATCTGCCTACTTCCAGTACTCTGAAGACATCGAGCCGCACCTGCTGCACCTCGAACGTGTCCTGGGGGTACTACATGGGAGGAGAGTGATCATTGGAGCTGACTGCAACGCCCACTCGCCGCTATGGTATAGTCATGCCAGACATTACACGGGGCGGGGAGCTGACGCAGAACGACGTAGACAGCTTATGGAAGACTTCATATATGGGAACAGTCTCGTAATCCACAACGAAGAGGGGCAGCCTTTCACCTTCTCTGGCCCAAACGGTGAATCCAATATCGACGTGACCGTTTCCACGAGGAGTGCTGTCATTCAGGGCTGGACGGTCCATGATGGGGTCAGCTCCAGTGATCACAGGCTTATCACGTATAGCGCAGCCTGCAGCCGTACATCTCGAGCCGCAGAGTGCGCCGAGTCCGCTGGGGGGGAACCTCCGAGGTTCCGGGGAACCGGTGTGGACTGGGCGCGCTTCCGCGACACTGTCAGTGAGCGTATGGGTAATTTGAATGTGAACAAACGTGCGGCTGAGCTAGCGAGGGATTTTACGAATGTGATTGAGCGAACTGCGTACGAGTGCTTGGGATTGGCGAGAAATCGGAAAGATGTGGGATACGAATGGTGGAACCCACGCCTGACTGCCATGCGCAAAAGGGTTAACAGCCTTCGTTGCAAGTGGCAGCGCAGGCGGCGGGACGGGGGTCAACGCGAGGAGGATGCCAGGATCGCGCACCGTGCGGAGTACCGAAAGTACCGCAAAATGATTGAGGAGGCGCAGAGAGAGTATAACTTGCGCCAAGCTGAGTCGGGCAATGAGGATCCTTGGGGACAAGCGTATAGAGTTGCTAGTGGTAGATTCCGACCACCTGCGAACGTACTCAATGGCGTAAGGTATCTCGAGGGTCACGCGGAGTGCGTCGACGACGCTGCGGACGGCCTGTTGTATGCCCTCTGTCCTGACGACGATCAGTCCAAGGACACGGCGTATCACATGCAAGTCCGGGTGGCGGCGGCGCTCATCCCGTCGACCCCCTCTGCGCCGCCTATAGGACTGGAGGATTTGCGAAGCATAGTCAGGCAACTGCCGAACACCGCGCCGGGACTCGACGGGATCACTGCACGGATGTTGAAGCAAGTGTGGATTGCGGCATCGGTGGAATTCCACGCGGTGCTCGCAAAGTGTGTGGTAGAGGGTGTGTTTCCGGATGTGTGGAAAGAGGGCCGACTCGCTATTCTGCCCAAGTCCAATGGCAAACCGCTCACGGATCCTAAGGCGTATCGACCGATTACGCTCCTCCCGATTCTGGGAAAGATTTTAGAACGAGTAGTATTAGCGTGCGCTCCCCAGATAACGAGGGAAATCTCAGTATGCCAGCACGGATTTACCCCAGGAAGGTCGACCGTATCGGCGCTGCAGACGATATTGAGCACCGCAGCCGAATCTTCATCAAAATACGTTCTAGCTATATTTTTAGACATTTCAGGCGCCTTCGATAACGCCTGGTGGCCTATGATTTTGCTTAAAGTTAAACAGCGAGGCTGTCCCGAAAACCTATACCGCCTATTGTCGAGTTACTTCGTCAATAGGCGAGTCGGACTTTTCGTCGGTAACCGGGTGCGATGGAAGACGTCTACGATGGGGTGTCCGCAGGGGTCGGTGCTGGGTCCGACGTTGTGGAACGTCCTACTCGATGACTTGCTTCGGTTGCCGCTACCGGGTGGGGTTAGGGTTGTCGCGTACGCGGATGATGTCACGGTCTTGATCGAAGGGAACAGCCGGCGGGCCTTGGAGGACGCGGGGGCGGTCACCATGCGCCTGTTTGAGGACTGGGGTGGTCGGAATCGGCTGGAGTTTGCTCCTGCTAAGTCCCAAATGGTCTCACTCAGGGGCAAACTCGGGTCGCGGCCACCAGTGATCAAACTAGGTGGTAGCTCGATCAAGTTCGTGCATCAGGCTGTCGTTCTTGGCGTCACAATCGACGGAAGTCGCTCATTCGCGCCGCATGCGAGGTCGATCGGTGAGCGAGGGGCCAAATGCTTCGGGAAGATGTCGCGCGTGTCGACCGCTTCCTGGGGCATTCGATATCCGGCCCTGCGCATTATATACCAGGGCACATTTGTGGCGACGATCACGTATGCGGCGGCGTGTTGGGCCGAGAGGGCGACGCTGCACGTCATTCGGTCGCAGCTTCTCAAGGCGCAGAGGGGCCCGTTGGTGCTGTTGACCAAGGCCTACCGCACCACGAGCAGCTCTGCGCTAGCGGTTCTCGCGGGCGTCCTGCCCGCGGACTTAGAGGTGGTCCGTGCTGGCAGACTGGATCAGGCACGGCAAACCGCGACCAGGCTGGAGTTGAGCAGTCGTAGACGCGGCATATGGTCCGAAGTGGTAGACTTGTGGCAGGAGCGATGGGCGAGCGATGAAAGAGGCAGTCATCTCAGGAGATTCTTCCCGACGGTGCACGGGAGACTCGAGGCAACTTGGGTCGCCCCGGACTACGAAACGTCGCAGATCCTCACGGGTCACGGCTGCTTTCGGTGGCAACTGCATCGGTTCCGATTGTGTGAGAGCGCTGAGTGTGAGTGTGGTGATGGATTGGAGGACGCTCACCACGTCCTCTGGGAATGCAGTCTGTACGAGGACCTCCGGTGGAAGATGTTGGACGGGATAGTGCGCTCGGAGGCGGGTCCGGTGTACTACCGGGACCTCGTTTCGTCGGGGGCGAACTACCACGGACTACGGGAGTTCGCGCACGCGTGGCACAGGAGGCGGAGCGGCTCGGATGTGCGGCAACGAAGGAGGAGACGACGGGAGGCCGAGGAGGAGGAGGAGCTCTCGACGAGCAGCAGCGCATCGAACCGGAGCTCGTCGGGAAAAGACGAAGAGGCTGGGAGCGGCGGCGGAAGTGCGTCATAGTAGAGTCTGCCCCAGAAAGGGGAGAGTGACATAAGGGACAAGGAGACAGAGATAAATAACTTGTAGGGAGCTCAAGAAGGCACCCGAACTGGGAAAAGCGCCGAGAGCAAGTACCGCTCGGGTGTCCTCCCGCGTTTCGGCCCAAGAGTCCGAGAGGGCGGTGGGGCCATGGGAAGGTGGAGGGTTGATCAGCTCATCCGCACCATCGAGGACGAGCGGGACCGCATGGTGAGACCCTGTCCACACTCCGCAGGGCTGGGGCGGCGCGCGGCCAGCATGGAGCAGTTCCATCGGCGCCTCCATGACGGAGGACGAGCGCGTCATCGGCCGCTCGCTGCACCACTTCGCGCAGCTCATCCGCACCATCGAGGACGAGCGGGACCGCATGGTGAGACCCTGTCCACACTCCGCAGGGCTGGGGCGGCGCGCGGCCAGCATGGAGCAGTTCCATCGGCGCCTCCATGACGGAGGACGAGCGCGTCATCGGCCGCTCGCTGCACCACTTCGCGCAGCTCATCCGCACCATCGAGGACGAGCGGGACCGCATGGTGAGACCCTGTCCACACTCCGCAGGGCTGGGGCGGCGCGCGGCCAGCATGGAGCAGTTCCATCGGCGCCTCCATGACGGAGGACGAGCGCGTCATCGGCCGCTCGCTGCACCACTTCGCGCAGCTCATCCGCACCATCGAGGACGAGCGGGACCGCATGGTGAGACCCTGTCCACACTCCGCAGGGCTGGGGCGGCGCGCGGCCAGCATGGAGCAGTTCCATCGGCGCCTCCATGACGGAGGACGAGCGCGTCATCGGCCGCTCGCTGCACCACTTCGCGCAGCTCATCCGCACCATCGAGGACGAGCGGGACCGCATGGTGAGACCCTGTCCACACTCCGCAGGGCTGGGGCGGCGCGCGGCCAGCATGGAGCAGTTCCATCGGCGCCTCCATGACGGAGGACGAGCGCGTCATCGGCCGCTCGCTGCACCACTTCGCGCAGCTCATCCGCACCATCGAGGACGAGCGGGACCGCATGGTGAGACCCTGTCCACACTCCGCAGGGCTGGGGCGGCGCGCGGCCAGCATGGAGCAGTTCCATCGGCGCCTCCATGACGGAGGACGAGCGCGTCATCGGCCGCTCGCTGCACCACTTCGCGCAGCTCATCCGCACCATCGAGGACGAGCGGGACCGCATGGTGAGACCCTGTCCACACTCCGCAGGGCTGGGGCGGCGCGCGGCCAGCATGGAGCAGTTCCATCGGCGCCTCCATGACGGAGGACGAGCGCGTCATCGGCCGCTCGCTGCACCACTTCGCGCAGCTCATCCGCACCATCGAGGACGAGCGGGACCGCATGGTGAGACCCTGTCCACACTCCGCAGGGCTGGGGCGGCGCGCGGCCAGCATGGAGCAGTTCGAGTTCGCGTGCATCGGCGCCTCCATGACGGAGGACGAGCGCGTCATCGGCCGCTCGCTGCACCACTTCGCGCAGCTCATCCGCACCATCGAGGACGAGCGGGACCGCATGGTGAGACCCTGTCCACACTCCGCAGGGCTGGGGCGGCGCGCGGCCAGCATGGAGCAGTTCCATCGGCGCCTCCATGACGGAGGACGAGCGCGTCATCGGCCGCTCGCTGCACCACTTCGCGCAGCTCATCCGCACCATCGAGGACGAGCGGGACCGCATGGTGAGACCCTGTCCACACTCCGCAGGGCTGGGGCGGCGCGCGGCCAGCATGGAGCAGTTCCATCGGCGCCTCCATGACGGAGGACGAGCGCGTCATCGGCCGCTCGCTGCACCACTTCGCGCAGCTCATCCGCACCATCGAGGACGAGCGGGACCGCATGGTGAGACCCTGTCCACACTCCGCAGGGCTGGGGCGGCGCGCGGCCAGCATGGAGCAGTTCCATCGGCGCCTCCATGACGGAGGACGAGCGCGTCATCGGCCGCTCGCTGCACCACTTCGCGCAGCTCATCCGCACCATCGAGGACGAGCGGGACCGCATGGTGAGACCCTGTCCACACTCCGCAGGGCTGGGGCGGCGCGCGGCCAGCATGGAGCAGTTCCATCGGCGCCTCCATGACGGAGGACGAGCGCGTCATCGGCCGCTCGCTGCACCACTTCGCGCAGCTCATCCGCACCATCGAGGACGAGCGGGACCGCATGGTGAGACCCTGTCCACACTCCGCAGGGCTGGGGCGGCGCGCGGCCAGCATGGAGCAGTTCCATCGGCGCCTCCATGACGGAGGACGAGCGCGTCATCGGCCGCTCGCTGCACCACTTCGCGCAGCTCATCCGCACCATCGAGGACGAGCGGGACCGCATGGTGAGACCCTGTCCACACTCCGCAGGGCTGGGGCGGCGCGCGGCCAGCATGGAGCAGTTCCATCGGCGCCTCCATGACGGAGGACGAGCGCGTCATCGGCCGCTCGCTGCACCACTTCGCGCAGCTCATCCGCACCATCGAGGACGAGCGGGACCGCATGGTGAGACCCTGTCCACACTCCGCAGGGCTGGGGCGGCGCGCGGCCAGCATGGAGCAGTTCCATCGGCGCCTCCATGACGGAGGACGAGCGCGTCATCGGCCGCTCGCTGCACCACTTCGCGCAGCTCATCCGCACCATCGAGGACGAGCGGGACCGCATGGTGAGACCCTGTCCACACTCCGCAGGGCTGGGGCGGCGCGCGGCCAGCATGGAGCAGTTCCATCGGCGCCTCCATGACGGAGGACGAGCGCGTCATCGGCCGCTCGCTGCACCACTTCGCGCAGCTCATCCGCACCATCGAGGACGAGCGGGACCGCATGGTGAGACCCTGTCCACACTCCGCAGGGCTGGGGCGGCGCGCGGCCAGCATGGAGCAGTTCCATCGGCGCCTCCATGACGGAGGACGAGCGCGTCATCGGCCGCTCGCTGCACCACTTCGCGCAGCTCATCCGCACCATCGAGGACGAGCGGGACCGCATGGTGAGACCCTGTCCACACTCCGCAGGGCTGGGGCGGCGCGCGGCCAGCATGGAGCAGTTCCATCGGCGCCTCCATGACGGAGGACGAGCGCGTCATCGGCCGCTCGCTGCACCACTTCGCGCAGCTCATCCGCACCATCGAGGACGAGCGGGACCGCATGGTGAGACCCTGTCCACACTCCGCAGGGCTGGGGCGGCGCGCGGCCAGCATGGAGCAGTTCCATCGGCGCCTCCATGACGGAGGACGAGCGCGTCATCGGCCGCTCGCTGCACCACTTCGCGCAGCTCATCCGCACCATCGAGGACGACCGGGACCGCATGGTGAGACCCTGTCCACACTCCGCAGGGCTGGGGCGGCGCGCGGCCAGCATGGAGCAGTTCGATGGAGATGGCGATTTTATCATGCTGGTAATACTTTAAACATTCCATCGAATTTAATCTCTAGTAATAGCGTAGAAAGTTTCTCGTAACAAAATAAACTTTACGGGTATGTATATGAAAATGAAACGTGTTTCCTCCGTCTCTCTTTGTCAATGTAAATTAATATTGAATACTCAATTATAAATTCTATAGAGCAGTAGATTTGTTGCTGTTTATTTTCACTTTTCATTTACGGGTCGGGTGTACGTGTACGTGTGTGTGACGCAATGCGCGCGCGCAGACTATTGATACCGAACCCGGCGTCATTCATCACACGAGGGAGCTCCCGCGGGGCTGTTCGCTAATCGCCAACTCTATCTTATGTCCTGCATTTCTAATTTGTCGGTTACTTATATCTCTTCGTTGCTTATAAATACTAACATGTTGACGCACAAAGAGCAAGTACTAATAGGTACAAAAGCGTTGAGCTACTACTTTATGTAATAGGCTATTTCTTTAAATTTTACACGACAAAATACACGTGGTTTCACTTTTTATGGGTTTAATAGATCTTTTTTGCAATTACAACATAGTAAATATCAGCAGCTTTGCCCCATTGTAGTATACCATAGGACTTACATAGGGGTAACATCAAATACATTTGCCTTCTTAATAAAGAGAGGAACTACAAGCTTTTATATTATTATGTTTAATCCAGAAGGACGCCCTCTTCTGCTTCATATCCGCTTGTTTGATGCGATTCGTAAGGAGTTAGGTAGGAGTGGGGCGCGTCTTCGTCGATTGAACTACGTATAGCAACAATGAGCGTTATCAATGTAACAAATGGCAGTCGTACGTGTGTGCTAGCGCGTAGTTCACTTATCGCCTGTGAAGTATCAAACACTAGCTTTTGCCCGCGGCTCCGCCCGCGTTAAATGCGATTTTTTAACTAATCTTGAGAAAAAATTGAATTTCCTTTTCAATGACCTTTACACCTACTTTTAGGACAGATTGTCAAAGTAATCTACCTATAGCTGTAGCTATAGATTACTGTTAAAAATTAGGATTTTTGAAATATTCCATGAGAACTATGGATTTTCCCGGGACAAAAAGTAGCCTATGTTTTAATCCGGGTTATAAGCTATCTATGTTCCAAATTTCAGCCAAATCGGTTCAGTAGTTGCGGCGTGAAGGAGTAACAAACCTACACACTTACACACACACACACACACACTTACACACAAACTTTCGCCTTTATAATATTTAGAGTGAAGTGTGATTAGTGTGATAGTGTGATACTTACACCTACTTTCAGGACAGATTGTAACAAAGTAATCTACCTATAGCTGTAGCTATAGATTACTGTTGAAAATTAGGGTTTTTTAAATATCCCATGGGAACTATGGATTTTCCCGGGACAAAAAGTAGCCTATGTTTTAATCCGGCTTATAAGCTATCTATGTTCCAAATTTCAGCCAAATCGGTTCAGTAGTTGCGGCGTGAAGGAGTAACAAACATACACACTTACACACACACACACACACACACACACACACACACACACTTACACACAAACTTTCGCCTTTATAATATTAGTGTGACAATGTCAACACAAGCCTCAGGGCCCGGGTCCAGTGGCTCAGTGGTCGCGAGTGTCGCTGGCGGCGAACAGCAGTGGCGGCGGAAGCGGGTCACCTTGCCGCGGCCCTGAGACGCGCCGACCGTACACTGTACACCGCGGCACGACCACTTTTACTATCCGTATCGTAGGTAGGGCTGCCGCATTAATCACCTATTCCATGCGACTTATATTGGCGTAAACGTTTACATAGATGGGACAAAATATAAAAACGATACCTGTTTGTTAGGTTTTGTACATTATCTCGATCCATCCTGAGTACTCGCGGAAGCCGTGCTTCAAGAAAGAACTGAAACATTATTCTATGAACCAATTCCGTTGTTGGCACACAGACTCATACAATGTGGGATCGGAGCACCTATTACACGATTTAAAATTTTTTGACGTGATAACGTTTTATAAATTGATGAACACCAGCAACACACATGAAAAATAGTAACGTTCCGCGTAACGTTCCACTTGAGCGTGCAAGCGAGAGCGCGCAACAAGCGATAGAGAGGCACGATAATGACGCGTTATCACGTAAATCTATCGTCCGTAAACCGACTTTACAGACAACCAATATTTTTTTTTTGGTTGTGAATTTATGTATCCTCTCATATTATATTGTATGGACTTTAGGCCCACGTCAAGATGAGGCTCAAGTTCAAAATCAAACTTATTTTAAGTCGCATAGTAGTTCTTACACGCTCAAGTTTTATACGTATTCGTATTTCGTACGGATTTGTAGTGTAAAACGTCAACGTTCGCGTTCGCGTGGCAGCAGGCAGTGGAACGCGTTTACCTTAGTAACTACGAGTGTTATCCAATCTGTGGTCACCGGTCAGGTCACAAGTGTAAGGATCTCTGCGAGCGACAACCCTAGCGCCAGGCGTAGTGTATCGCACAGCGCACTGCCGGGAGCGGAAGCATTAAGTTTAAATCGCGCTTGTCACCTAGACTGGACTGTAGAGGCGTTGTATTGTATTGTAGGTTCCCATGACCTAGCGTAACAAACTAACGGATGTATCCGCAGCAAGGATGGCCAAACTTATAGTACCGGCCGCTGCGTGAATCCGACTCGTTTGGTGCTCGTTCTGCGCGCCGCGCCGCTATCGTATAAAGGCTGTGTGACGTCAGCGTCGTCGCAGCCGGAACTTGTTTATCCCATCAAAACATAAAATATGTGAAAGGAGAGCCAAGTACATACCATAGAATATTATGATAATATGTATATGCCTTGGTTGTTGACTTCAACTACAAAAGAAGTGATATCTTAATGGGTGCCAAGTTCAATGGTCAATCCTGAAATTTATTTATAACAACATAAAATACCATGTCTTCTTATAAATTAGGCTAATATATTGAAGCCTCAGGTCTGACTTGGCTAGTTCTCATATACGAATTATTAAGTTCGATGGCTAGTTTCTACCAGCAGGCCAAATTTTCGGATTATTAAAATAAAAACCGACAAGTAACAGGTTTAAAACTTGTGAAGGCTATATATATATAATTCGTATATGAAAACTAGCCAAGTCAGACCTGAGGCTTCAATATATTAGCCTAATTTATAAGAAGACATGGTATTTTATGTTGTTATAAATAAATTTCAGGATTGACCATTGAACTTGGCACCCATTAAGATATCACTTCTTTTGTAGTTGAAGTCAACAACCAAGGCATATACATATTATCATAATATTCTATGGTATGTACTTGGCTCTCCTTTCACATATTTTATGTTTTGATGGGATATCATTACTTTTTGTACATAAATTATTAGTAGGTACTTAATATTTCAGGATGCGCTTGTTTGTAACGCCGATTAGCATCACGTCATTGTTCCGCACGGGATTTCTCAGACGTTTTAGGTCGACCTGGTTTACGCTTTTGTGGACGGCCCCTTTGTGACGAAAGTTCATTTTCCTTCAAGGACTCGTTTTCTTGAATTGTATCGGGAGAAATAGACACATTATTGATGTCATGTTTCACTGGAATACACACGTCATAATGGCCCGAAGAGAGATTTCCTGTAAAGAGCAAGCGTTTTGTAGGATAACCCTCTTCGCCGAACAAACCTAGCAGAACACCATCCTGATTATACACTTCGATCATAATATTATACAAATTTACGGCAGCCTTTAATTTGGAAGCAGCTCCATAAGTTGTCGAACAAAGCATGCTTGATCTATACTCTTCTACAGAGCAGTAAGGATCCCCGTTTGGAGCGCTAGTGTACAGACTTAAATCATCCCAGTTACGACAAACATACTCTACTATAGTCTCACGCAACCTGTTTGTTTGTTGTATATTACTATACTCAAACAAAGAATAGGCAATCGAATGGAATAGGCAGCTTCCATCGGGAGGCATTGGAATAATTCGGTGTAAGGTAAGTGTGTCACCCACTCGTAATTCTATACATATACGACTCATTGTATAATATACGTAATAAAAAGATAATTATTTAAGAAAATTACGTAACAAATTACCAGTATTTTTTTTTTGTTTTTTTTTGTAATTTTTACCAATATTACCAATAGTAATAATATAACCACAAATATATAGGTATTATTTAAGAAAACCTAATATAACCTACTTATAATAGCATTATAATTAAACTAAAATTCTTCTCAATTTTTATTTCAACTATTGCCTATACCATACGTACTTACTAAAAGAATTATAGCTAGTAATAATATAACCACAAATACATAAGAATTATTTAAGAAAATCTATTGATTGAATGAAAGAAAAACCTATGAATTTCGTGGCATAAATCGCAACCTTATAGGTCAGATATCGAGAGACAACCGGACAGTAAGACGCCGCGCGCGCTTATGAGCGCGGCTGCCGAGTGCCGCCTGCCTCTCGCTCGAACAACCCGCACCGCGCACCGCGCGCCGCGCGCCGTGTAGGTACCGAAATCTTCCCCGCTTTAGGGATAGAATCAATTTATTGAAAAAGTATAAAATGATAAAAATTTACCAGTTTCTGATTTATTCCTTTAAATTCACGTAATTACTCACCTGTATGCCAAATTGAACTTTCTAGGTCATCTGGAACAGGCAGGCACTAAGTATAAGTTAAGTGTTCCTAACAGAATCAATTAAGTGAAAAAGTATTATAAAATGATAAAAATTTACCAGTTTCTGATTTATTCCTTTGTATTCACGCAATTACCTATCTGCATACCAAATTTGAACTTTCTAGGTCATCTGGAACTAGGTTATAGTTTTGATCTATAGGTCAGTGATAAAAATGACGATTTTTGGACGTTAATATCTAAATAACTGCTTGAGATGTGTTTATGAAATTTGGAGCATTTAAGTATCTTGCAAGTCTCAATATATGAGCCAAATTTGACACGTTAATGTCAAATAGTTTTTGAGATATGAGGGTGTCAAAAGTGGCTCCAAATGGTTCGTGTAAAATTACACACGGTGCGCTTGCCAGTACTGTATACTTTGTCCTTGGCTTGACACGCTGACCGCGTGTCTTGATTTGGATTCCAAGTAGCGATTGTGCCGACTCTTAGAATAGGTACCAATAAATAATAGAGATGGGATAGATTGTTAGAGTCTAGAGAGATTTGAGATAGGTCATAGGATGCAGTGGCGACTAGCGAATAGCGATGTCTTCAGCTGAACTGATTCTCGAGGGAATCATGAATTTTTTCAGGATAAAACGTAGCCTATGTTCTTTCCTTAACTCTAGTCTACATCTGTACCAATTTTCATCAAAATTGGTTCAGTGATTTATTCATGCAAGCTTAACAGACAGAAGAAGTTACTTTCGCATTAACAAAATCAGTAGAGATTAGCAGGGATTATTATGTCCTTCATATTATGTTTTTGCGTACCTATACGCAAGCGTATTAAATATAACCAATGCATAAAAATATACTATCTTGTAGTGGGTATAAAAAAATTCTATGTAGCTAAGCATGGTCAAACATAATGCTAAAGATCGTAGGCTACTAAATATTCAAAACAGAAACGTTCGCAATCAATGCCGCGATTACACATAATGCCGATGATATTCACATGCTAATGAGGACGTGTCAATAACACTAAACTCAGCTCGCCTAACTCGCGCTCTCGGATGTGATATGTCACTAGTCATACCTACGGAGCTAGCACGTGATGCGCGACGTACCTATATAGCTACGAGTCAGTCGCGTCGTGTCGTCAAATTATATCGCATTCTGTGAGCTGTGTTAACCGATAACGCGCGACATGGATGTACAGTTCCACCAGCAGGGGGTCTCTACACCATGTACGAGTAATATTGGCTGTGGTAATCGTCTATGCTTGCCATCTATGTGGAGGTCACCAGCAGGGGGTCTCTACACCATGTACGAGTAATATTGGCTGCGGTAATCGTCTATGCTTGCCATCTATGTGGAGGTCACCAGCAGGGGGTCTCTACACCATGTACGAGTAATATTGGCTGCGGTAATCGTCTATGCTTGCCATCTATGTGGAGGTCACCAGCAGGGGGTCTCTACACCATGTACGAGTAATATTGGCTGCGGTAATCGTCTATGCTTGCCATCTATGTGGAGGTCACCAGCAGGGGGTCTCTACACCATGTACGAGTAATATTGGCTGCGGTAATCGTCTATGCTTGCCATCTATGTGGAGGTCACCAGCAGGGGGTCTCTACACCATGTACGAGTAATATTGGCTGCGGTAATCGTCTATGCTTGCCATCTATGTGGAGGTCACCAGCAGGGGGTCTCTACACCATGTACGAGTAATATTGGCTGCGGTAATCGTCTATGCTTGCCATCTATGTGGAGGTCACCAGCAGGGGGTCTCTACACCATGTACGAGTAATATTGGCTGCGGTAATCGTCTATGCTTGCCATCTATGTGGAGGTCACCAGCAGGGGGTCTCTACACCATGTACGAGTAATATTGGCTGCGGTAATCGTCTATGCTTGCCATCTATGTGGAGGTCACCAGCAGGGGGTCTCTACACCATGTACGAGTAATATTGGCTGCGGTAATCGTCTATGCTTGCCATCTATGTGGAGGTCACCAGCAGGGGGTCTCTACACCATGTACGAGTAATATTGGCTGCGGTAATCGTCTATGCTTGCCATCTATGTGGAGGTCACCAGCAGGGGGTCTCTACACCATGTACGAGTAATATTGGCTGCGGTAATCGTCTATGCTTGCCATCTATGTGGAGGTCACCAGCAGGGGGTCTCTACACCATGTACGAGTAATATTGGCTGCGGTAATCGTCTATGCTTGCCATCTATGTGGAGGTCACCAGCATGGGGTCTCTACACCATGTACGAGTAATATTGGCTGCGGTAATCGTCTATGCTTGCCATCTATGTGGAGGTCACCAGCAGGGGGTCTCTACACCATGTACGAGTAATATTGGCTGCGGTAATCGTCTATGCTTGCCATCTATGTGGAGGTCACCAGCAGGGGGTCTCTACACCATGTACGAGTAATATTGGCTGCGGTAATCGTCTATGCTTGCCATCTATGTGGAGGTCACCAGCAGGGGGTCTCTACACCATGTACGAGTAATATTGGCTGCGGTAATCGTCTATGCTTGCCATCTATGTGGAGGTCACCAGCAGGGGGTCTCTACACCATGTACGAGTAATATTGGCTGCGGTAATCGTCTATGCTTGCCATCTATGTGGAGGTATAAGTGTTTATGCAAGGCCTGATTAAGCGACGTGTTATCACGTAACTGCATGTCGCCTTCGTCGCTTATTAGTATAAGTCACACGAACGGATATTAGTATAGTAGTAGGTACACACAGTTATCGGCAGGCCCTATCAGGACTAGTTGAGTTGCGATCACTTTCCCTTCAATACGAGTTATGACACTACAGAGTCCCCAACTACATAAGCCTCAAATATAGTTGGCGATACCGGATACGCATGTTTTATATGGGCATTAGGCAGCCACTAGCACGCAAAAATTATATATATCTTGCAATATTTGATTTAATACTCTAAATTTCACGAATGTGCAATCAATTAATAACTAAGTAGAAATTATGAAAGTCTAGTAAAAAAAAATCAGTCTAAAAGGGAAGAAATCATCTGTGTGTATATTAGCTGGTATATTTATATTTTGCGCATCACAATATTTGTTCTTTCACATAGGCAGGCCGTTTGGAAACCAGTATTGCACAAAGAAGAACAGGCAAAAATTTCGGCGCTTTGTCTTTAAAAAAATAATAATTGCAGACGGAATATACACTTAATTATTTTTGTTTGATTGCTATGCCCTACAAATCACTTTAGCTAAAGAACTTACAAGTCATAATGAGACTTAGGACTAATGTCTCAGGACGAGTTTTTTCTTTTTTTTCTCTCTCACGAAAGTCCCTTAAGGGTACTTTAGCATCGCTACGATCTAGCTTAAATCGCTATATAGCTAATTAGTAACTTAATTTTAACTCAGACTTATCTTTAGTCTCTTTTGTAATATTGTAGGCACTTTGATCTCTTGACCTTGATGATGCACTAGCACTAGCACTAAGCACAGCACTTCACTTCACTTTCACGCACACTTACACTAACTCAAAAGGCTTAGTCCTTTTGAGTCTTCTTATGAGGTCCGTAGTGTCGAAGAGCTGGATTAGGACGATGATTGATCATTGCTATTATCGTAGGACATTGTTTTTGATCCGTGCTGCATCGGAAGACGCCTGGAGCGGTTACTACCACTCTTAGCCTCATGTAAAGAACATGTGTTTAACAGAAAAAAACTTATCCTCTGAACTATCTGTGTTGCAGCTGGGTCGAGCGCACGAGCAGATCATCCAGCCGCTGGAGCGCTTCCGCAAGGACCACATCGGCGCCGTCAAGGTTAGTACCCTACACGTGCTGCGTGGGCAAAATAATGACTACCCTTGGGGCCGGTTTTTTGAGACATAGTTAAGTCAACCAATGGTTAAAGTTGGTAACAAAAATCAACCAATTGTTACCATTGGTTGACCTAACCATGTCTTAAATTACCCACCCTTAAAGCAGCACTTGTGTGTATGTATATACCACTAAGATCTGAGATCAAGAAATCAACCATGGCTTAGTGATAAATTACGTCTTGATTCTGTGACCGAAATGGGCTTTTATGTGGGGCAAATGATATACTGTCCAGTCTTTATAGACATCGTTTGCGTTGTAAAGGATCTCCCTACATCGCCATTTTAAAGACGCCAAGTTGCGAGAAGCGTTTTCAAAACTACGGAACCCTAAAAATGACCTGGCGCAGCGGAGGATGGTATAATGCCAGATGTCACACGAGGTGTACTTCAGGTCTGCGATTTGTGGAACAAGGCTTACCGTCAATAATATATTTGTGCTACAAGAACCGCCTGTAAGTTAGAGGACTCAGTGCTTGGTACATGACATGGTAGCCAGTAATAATGCCAGCGTACACACGTTTCAGGAGGGCAAGAAGAAATTCGACAAGAAGACGGCCAAGTTCTGCCAGAGCCAGGAGCGCACGCTGTCTCTATCCACCAAGAAGCCCGAGGCCGTGTTCCAGGAGGTACGATTGATGAACCTTATTATTCTGAACTTCTGACATTTACGATTTAATCATCTTCATCTCAAAAAGAAGGGATTGTCAAATACCATACTCAGCATTATAGTGCTGAGGGTATGCTGTTTGACAATCCCTTTTTCAGAAACTTAATGGAACTGAAGTTGAAGTTGAGTTGAGTTGAAGAGATATGAGAAAAAATATGAAAAAGGAGACCTGTAGGGTGGTAGAAGTAAAACACCAATTTGTACTCTTCCAGAAATGTATTCTTCGCAATAAACAATACAGTGAAATATGAGGGTAAACTTAGAAAACTTTCCTACGTTCCCCTACTGAAGCATCGGAGGTGACTGCAGCGGCTATCTACCTCCTAGCTTATAAGTAAGACGCAAGCTAGCTAAAAACCTAACACCTAGCTGTAGGCGCAGGAGCAGACTGCAGCGGCTATCTTGCCCCGTTGCCCAGACTTGACCGTACTGATGACTGCAGCGGCTATCTATCAGTGCGGCGGCTAGCTGGCTACTGAACTTCGTCTCGCAGCGGGCCGTCTTATATAGGCGCTCCGTCGCATTGTTTCCATTGTGCGTCTAACGGGGAATGCTTTGCGAGACAGGTAGACAGTGTGCGAGCGGGAAGGTATTCGAGGCGCGCTGCCGTGCGCGCAGTTCTTGCTACAATCTCCCCCTCTGGTACTCGTTAACGTCCCGTGAGAGTACCAGCCTTAAGCATCATTATCCTTCTTCGGTCGGCCTCTTCGTCGTATAGGTTGAATGGGCGCAGGCATTTCCTCATTTCGTTTTTCAAATTTGGAAATAGCAGATGAGTGGTATCTTCCTATGGTCTTCTCAGGTTCATGAATATTAGCAACCTCGTAGATGCAACTACCGTGCTTTTTAATGATTACATATGGACCATCTCGCCGAGGTGCAAATTTGGCCGAAAATTGTTTTTGTTGACTGCTTATTGGGTGAATTTCAACTAGTACTAAATCTCCTATTTCATAACCTGGATCTGGTCGGCGTCTTAAGTTCACTCTCTGTCTATTGTTGTCTTGCATTTCTTCTATGTTTGCTTTTGCAATGGCTAAATCGTTAGCTAAGTTTTTCAGGTACGGTGTGATGTCCGGGATGAATTCTTCACTCTGCACAATATCGCTAAAGTTATGTGTTATCTCGTATGGAGTTTTCATTTCTCTCCCAAATGTCAAATATGCTGCTGTAAAGCCTGTACTTTGGTTATATGCGGAATTCATCGCAAACCTTATAGCTGGCAGAGTTTCTGGCCATCTGTTATGTTGATTTTGTACCATAATTGCGATTTGGCTTTTCATATCTCTGTTTTTTCGTTCTACGATGTTCGGTTCTGGATGGTACACTGGTGTTAGGATTTGTTGTATTTCTAAGCAATATGTTAGCTGCTGCATTACAGCAGATACGAATTGTACGCCATTATCGCTCGTGATTCGTCGTGGCAAACCGAAACGAAGCAGTACTTCGTTTAGTAACGTAAGAGCGCATTGTTGTGCAGTGGCCTCTTTAAGTGCAAATAATTCTACCCATCTTGATGCTGTATCCTCGACTATGAGGATCCATGTTTCACCGTTTAACCCTTTAGGTAAGGGGCCAAATAAGTCAATCGCTAGCACTTCAAATCTCTGATTATTAGCTGTTGATTGTAACAATCCTGCTGGTTTTAAATTCGTAGGTTTATATCTTTGACATTCGATGCAGGTTTTGACGTACTTTATTACATCTTTTCTCATTCCTTTCCAAAAGAAGTTAGTGTTTATCCGTTTTAGGGTTCTTTCCATACCTTGATGACCAGCTGTAGGTGACTAGGTGAGTCATGAAATGATTTTAAAATGTTGTTAACTTCATGTTTGGGTACAACAAGCTTAGCATTATCATCTTCTTGATCTGGTGTGAATCTGTGTAGAATACCTTTGTGTAGCAAATATCCTCTTTTTGACCACTGAATGTAATCTTCAGATTCTGCTTTGTCTTCCAATGCTTTTATAATAATAGCTAATTCTTCATCTTGTTCCTCTCGTAACTTGTGTTCATTTTCTTTTGGGAAGTCTATTTCAATTTGACAAATTGCACATGTTTCAGTATGATTTTCACATGGTGGTCTTGATAAGTTATCTGCTAATTTACATTAGTTTTACCAGGGCTGTATTTTATTTTGAAGTTATATGGCTGTAGTTGTAATGCCCATCGTGCAAGTCGACCTGTTGGTGATTTTAAGTTAAGCAACCATTTCAATGGCTGGTGGTCGGTGATAGTTATGAATCTGGTACCTTCTATATATCCTCTGAAACGTGAGATAGCCCATACGATTGCCAGAGCCTCTTTTTCCGTTACTGTATAGTTAGATTCAGCTGATGTGAGAAGACGGCTGGCGTATTCAATTGGATGTTCATCGGGGCCCTCCCCCTGGAGTAAAGCTGCCCCGATTGCATAATTACTTGCGTCTGTTTTAATTGTAAAAGGAGCTTCATAGTCCGCTTGCTTAAGAATAGGTGCCGTTGTAAGTGAGTGCTTTAGTGTTTCGTAAGATTTTCTCTCTTCATCACCCCATTGCCATTTAGCTTTCTTTTTTGTAAGGTTTGTTAATGGTCTTGCTATTTCTGCAAAATTTTCTATAAATCGTCTATACCAGGAGGCTGTTTGTAAAAAGGATATTAATTGTTTAAGGTTTCTTGGTTCAGGTCTGCTTGCTATTGCTGATATTTTGTCGAAATCTGTCATAATACCTTCAGGAACTATGAGATGTCCAAGGTATTTGATTTTAAAACAACCGAATTGGCATTTTTTTCTATTGGCTCTTAGATTGAAGACTCTTAGTTTCAAGAAGACTTCTCTGAGATCGTTAAGATGTTGTGAAAATGTTTCTGATCTAATTATTAAGTCATCTAAATAGCACAAAACACATTCGGCTTTTAAACCATGAACAAATTTGTCCATCAAACGTTGAAATGTTGCCGGTGCGTTACGTAATCCGAATGGCATACGTTTGAATTTGTACATTTCAAACGGTGATATAAAGGCAGTTTTATCTTGGTCACCTTCATGCACCTTTATTTGCCAGTAGCCTGATTGGAGTTCTATGGTCGTCATATATGGCATGGCCTTAGCCTGGTGCAGTAGATCATCTATGCGGGGTAGGGGATATCGATCAGGTTTAGTGACTTCATTTAATCGTCTGTAGTCAATGCATACCCTGACATCGTTTTCTCCCTTTGGAACTAAAATGACTGGCGCAGACCATGGAGAATCGCATTCTTCTATAATATCGTTACTTATCATATCGTCTAACTTGTGTCTAAGCTGTTGCTGTCTAGCTGGAGATAATCGATATGGTTTGACTGCTATAGGTTGATGGTTACCAGTATCGATTCTATGCTCTGCATAATTAGTAGGATTGCCTTTTTCCTCAAAGATATCGCTAAATTCAACTAATAAGTTGTTAAGTTGAGTTTTCTCGTAATTTGTTAGTAGTTGGGCTTCGTTATGTTGTAATGAAATGTCCAATGAGTAAAGTGACATAGGATTTATTGGTAAATAATTAACTCTAGGATCAAAAATTTCAGTAGTTGGATCTGCTGGTTCGCGAGGACGAGCTGGACGTGGCGGTGTGTCGAGTTTAATTAACTGCCAACGTGGTCTCTTAGATGGAGAGCCCTCAGCATATTCTTCTCGTAGTGGTGAAGGAGTAGAATGTATTGGAGAAATTGCGTATTCTTTAGTTAGTTCCCTAGACCAGCGCAAGAACTGTGAAAGGCTCTCGTTCTCGAATTCAGTTCTTTCGGCTTTCTTCAATAGATTCACTTTTTCGTTTTTGAAGTGTAAGAAATCGAACACCTCTTCTGGCTTATCAACAAAAGACCAAACACGCTGTGGCAGGTTTAAAATTATCCCTGATGCTTCTAGGAAGTCTATACCCAATAGTGTTCGATTCTCATTTGCAGTAGGCAGAACTCTTAGTGTTATTGGTTTAATGCGGTTACCAATAGTTATTTCTACTGTGGTTATGAGTAACTTTTGCGTCGTGACTGAGCCGTCAGCCAGAACCATTTCAACAACCTCTTCAGAGAATTTTGCGCCTTTCTCCAACATCAGCTCGTAAAGGTGTTTGCCTGCGATGCTGGTTCTTGCTGCAGTGTCGATGTAAGCGTAACCTTCATGCCCGAATATAGATATTTGAATTGTCGGGATTTTAACATGATCTTGCAACGCAGTTTCAATTGTAAAGAAGGAAACTGGTTTTGAAGGTGACTCCTTTGATTTACACTTATCGCAATTACTGCGGAATACACCAGGTGCACCGCAACCATAACATGTGATCGTGGGCTTAGTTGGCGTTGATGTGTCTGGCGGTGGGCTGCTCGTTGTTTTCTCGGCGTTGATCTGAGCGAGGCGTTTGCGGCACACGTCGATGCTGTGCCCTCTCCTGCCGCAGAACAAGCATCTCTTAGGTGCATGTTTACCTTCGGCTTCGTTTGCAGTTTTGGGTTTAATGTTCTCCAAGGACTCTAAATGACGAGCCTTCTCTAGCAGCTCTGTAAAAGTTGAAATATCGGAGCGTGCTATTTCTTTCTTGAGCTCAACTTTTAGCAGGCCATAAATGAGATCCAGTTGTTCTTCCTCTTTGTGGCGTCTTGCCGGCAGCATTCCTAATAGGGCCCTTTTTCGGCATAAGAAGGTGTCGATTGGTTCTTTGTAACCTTGTGTGTCGGCGAACAGCTCCACGTATATGTCGTGGGGTTGGCGTTTTGGGGCAAACGCTGATCTTAGTGCTGAGATCGCTTTCGGCCAGGTTTAAATCCCGGCCTGAATCCCCGTCCACCAGGTACTTGCCGTATCTTTCAATAGCAGGGGGAAACCAGCTAAGGCATCCTCATCGGTGATCTTTTCTACTTTTTTGTAGATTTCCACTGCCGTAACAAATTCTTCCACTTTGTGGTAGTCACGTTCACCGTTGAAACGTAAGGTGCAACGTGTAAAGTTTTTATTAGTAGATGCCATTGGCAAACGGTTGATCAGTTCACTGAATTGTTCTTCGGTTAAACATATAGGTGCTGAGTACCTTTGTTCTTCTACTTTCTCTTCATCTGACATTTTCTTGTAGGTTATTAACGTTGGGCGCCAAATTGTAGGGTGGTAGAAGTAAAACACCAATTTGTACTCTTCCAGAAATGTATTCTTCGCAATAAACAATACAGTGAAATATGAGGGTAGACTTAGAAAACTTTCCTACGTTCCCCTACTGAAGCATCGGAGGTGACTGCAGCGGCTATCTACCTCCTAGCTTATAAGTAAGACGCAAGCTAGCTAAAAACCTAACACCTAGCTGTAGGCGCAGGAGCAGACTGCAGCGGCTATCTTGCCCCGTTGCCCAGACTTGACCGTACTGATGACTGCAGCGGCTATCTATCAGTGCGGCGGCTAGCTGGCTACTGAACTTCGTCTCGCAGCGGGCCGTCTTATATAGGCGCTCCGTCGCATTGTTTCCATTGTGCGTCTAACGGGGAATGCTTTGCGAGACAGGTAGACAGTGTGCGAGCGGGAAGGTATTCGAGGCGCGCCGGCGTGCGCGCAGTTCTTGCTACAGACCTTTTTAACCGACTTCAAAAAAGGAGGAGGTTCTCAATTCGTCGGAATCTTTTTTAATACATTTGCTCAAAAAGTTGACATTTCCATGTGTGTTTAGCGTGCGCAAAGTTATTCTTTTCCGCACTAGTGCTTTTGTGTTTTCCTCCTACGCGGCACTGAAGCGGGCGTACCAGGAGCGCATGAACACGAACACGGCATGCAAACACGGAGCAGGCAAAAACGTAAAACGAATATTTTTTTTCGCAAATGTATTAAAAAACGTCTTTCAATGCACGTGCGGAATTGTCATTTCTACTCGTCCCTATAGTTGACCCGCGCCTTCGGCTTGGGTCAACAATCCGGGACTCGTAAAGGTTTCAACTAGGTAGGTAACAAACTTTCTGTACTTATATCGAAATGTACTATTAGTCGCCCTACAACCTCAGCACTACTTCCAGCCTAGGGACCTTATTATTTACATTTTCTATTTTCAAAACTGACCTTATATCCTATGAATGTAATATATCAATTTGGCTGGGCAAATTGAATTAGACGGTTGGCTTTTTGTGGATTTGTACCCTATAAACAACGCCATTTATTCAAAAATTTCACGTCCGCCATATTGGATTTGTGACCGGTTTCCGACATGGCGGACGCGTGAGCCGTGTGCGTGTGTGCACGTGGCGACATGTGTGTGTGTGTGCAGGCGGATGCGGCGATGGACATGGCGGAGCGCGACTTCTGCCAGGCGTCGCTGGAGTACGTGTTCCAGCTGCAGGCGGTGCAGGAGCGCAAGAAGTTCGAGCTGGTGGAGACGCTGCTGGGCTTCGTGTTCGGCTGGTGGACCTTCCACCACACGGCGCACGACGTGCACGCCGACGCAGAGCCGCTCGTGCGCGACCTGCAGCTGCGCATCCAGCGGGTACGTGCGCGAGCCCTCGCCCCACCACCGCGAGCGCGTGTTCCGGCTGCAGGCGGTGCAGGCTGACCCACCACACGGCGCACGACGTGCACGCCGACGCCGAGCCGCTCGTGCGCGACCTGCAGCTGCGCATCCAGCGGGTACGTGCGCGAGCCCTCGCCCCACCACCGCGAGCGCGTGTTCCGGCTGCAGGCGGTGCAGGCTGACCCACCACACGGCGCACGACGTGCACGCCGACGCCGAGCCGCTCGTGCGCGACCTGCAGCTGCGCATCCAGCGGGTACGTGCGCGAGCCCTCGCCCCACCACCGCGAGCGCGTGTTCCGGCTGCAGGCGGTGCAGGCTGACCCACCACACGGCGCACGACGTGCACGCCGACGCCGAGCCGCTCGTGCGCGACCTGCAGCTGCGCATCCAGCGGGTACGTGCGCGAGCCCTCGCCCCACCACCGCGAGCGCGTGTTCCGGCTGCAGGCGGTGCAGGCTGACCCACCACACGGCGCACGACGTGCACGCCGACGCAGAGCCGCTCGTGCGCGACCTGCAGCTGCGCATCCAGCGGGTACGTGCGCGAGCCCTCGCCCCACCACCGCGAGCGCGTGTTCCGGCTGCAGGCGGTGCAGGCTGACCCACCACACGGCGCACGACGTGCACGCCGACGCAGAGCCGCTCGTGCGCGACCTGCAGCTGCGCATCCAGCGGGTACGTGCGCGAGCCCTCGCCCCACCACCGCGAGCGCGTGTTCCGGCTGCAGGCGGTGCAGGCTGACCCACCACACGGCGCACGACGTGCACGCCGACGCCGAGCCGCTCGTGCGCGACCTGCAGCTGCGCATCCAGCGGGTACGTGCGCGAGCCCTCGCCCCACCACCGCGAGCGCGTGTTCCGGCTGCAGGCGGTGCAGGCTGACCCACCACACGGCGCACGACGTGCACGCCGACGCCGAGCCGCTCGTGCGCGACCTGCAGCTGCGCATCCAGCGGGTACGTGCGCGAGCCCTCGCCCCACCACCGCGAGCGCGTGTTCCGGCTGCAGGCGGTGCAGGCTGACCCACCACACGGCGCACGACGTGCACGCCGACGCCGAGCCGCTCGTGCGCGACCTGCAGCTGCGCATCCAGCGGGTACGTGCGCGAGCCCTCGCCCCACCACCGCGAGCGCGTGTTCCGGCTGCAGGCGATGCAGGCTGACCCACCACACGGCGCACGACGTGCACGCCGACGCCGAGCCGCTCGTGCGCGACCTGCAGCTGCGCATCCAGCGGGTACGTGCGCGAGCCCTCGCCCCACCACCGCGAGCGCGTGTTCCGGCTGCAGGCGGTGCAGGCTGACCCACCACACGGCGCACGACGTGCACGCCGACGCCGAGCCGCTCGTGCGCGACCTGCAGCTGCGCATCCAGCGGGTACGTGCGCGAGCCCTCGCCCCACCACCGCGAGCGCGTGTTCCGGCTGCAGGCGGTGCAGGCTGACCCACCACACGGCGCACGACGTGCACGCCGACGCCGAGCCGCTCGTGCGCGACCTGCAGCTGCGCATCCAGCGGGTACGTGCGCGAGCCCTCGCCCCACCACCGCGAGCGCGTGTTCCGGCTGCAGGCGGTGCAGGCTGACCCACCACACGGCGCACGACGTGCACGCCGACGCCGAGCCGCTCGTGCGCGACCTGCAGCTGCGCATCCAGCGGGTACGTGCGCGAGCCCTCGCCCCACCACCGCGAGCGCGTGTTCCGGCTGCAGGCGGTGCAGGCTGACCCACCACACGGCGCACGACGTGCACGCCGACGCCGAGCCGCTCGTGCGCGACCTGCAGCTGCGCATCCAGCGGGTACGTGCGCGAGCCCTCGCCCCACCACCGCGAGCGCGTGTTCCGGCTGCAGGCGGTGCAGGCTGACCCACCACACGGCGCACGACGTGCACGCCGACGCCGAGCCGCTCGTGCGCGACCTGCAGCTGCGCATCCAGCGGGTACGTGCGCGAGCACTCGCCCCACCACCGCGAGCGCGTGTTCCGGCTGCAGGCGGTGCAGGCTGACCCACCACACGGCGCACGACGTGCACGCCGACGCCGAGCCGCTCGTGCGCGACCTGCAGCTGCGCATCCAGCGGGTACGTGCGCGAGCCCTCGCCCCACCACCGCGAGCGCGTGTTCCGGCTGCAGGCGGTGCAGGCTGACCCACCACACGGCGCACGACGTGCACGCCGACGCCGAGCCGCTCGTGCGCGACCTGCAGCTGCGCATCCAGCGGGTACGTGCGCGAGCCCTCGCCCCACCACCGCGAGCGCGTGTTCCGGCTGCAGGCGGTGCAGGCTGACCCACCACACGGCGCACGACGTGCACGCCGACGCCGAGCCGCT
This sequence comes from Coenonympha arcania, assembly GCA_036785405.1. NCBI lineage: Eukaryota > Metazoa > Arthropoda > Insecta > Lepidoptera > Nymphalidae > Coenonympha > Coenonympha arcania. The sequence goes on along the minus strand of JAWDAA010000030.1, from coordinate 126,775 downwards.
CGTGCGCGACCTGCAGCTGCGCATCCAGCGGGTACGTGCGCGAGCCCTCGCCCCACCACCGCGAGCGCGTGTTCCGGCTGCAGGCGGTGCAGGCTGACCCACCACACGGCGCACGACGTGCACGCCGACGCCGAGCCGCTCGTGCGCGACCTGCAGCTGCGCATCCAGCGGGTACGTGCGCGAGCCCTCGCCCCACCACCGCGAGCGCGTGTTCCGGCTGCAGGCGGTGCAGGCTGACCCACCACACGGCGCACGACGTGCACGCCGACGCCGAGCCGCTCGTGCGCGACCTGCAGCTGCGCATCCAGCGGGTACGTGCGCGAGCCCTCGCCCCACCACCGCGAGCGCGTGTTCCGGCTGCAGGCGGTGCAGGCTGACCCACCACACGGCGCACGACGTGCACGCCGACGCCGAGCCGCTCGTGCGCGACCTGCAGCTGCGCATCCAGCGGGTACGTGCGCGAGCCCTCGCCCCACCACCGCGAGCGCGTGTTCCGGCTGCAGGCGGTGCAGGCTGACCCACCACACGGCGCACGACGTGCACGCCGACGCCGAGCCGCTCGTGCGCGACCTGCAGCTGCGCATCCAGCGGGTACGTGCGCGAGCCCTCGCCCCACCACCGCGAGCGCGTGTTCCGGCTGCAGGCGGTGCAGGCTGACCCACCACACGGCGCACGACGTGCACGCCGACGCCGAGCCGCTCGTGCGCGACCTGCAGCTGCGCATCCAGCGGGTACGTGCGCGAGCCCTCGCCCCACCACCGCGAGCGCGTGTTCCGGCTGCAGGCGGTGCAGGCTGACCCACCACACGGCGCACGACGTGCACGCCGACGCCGAGCCGCTCGTGCGCGACCTGCAGCTGCGCATCCAGCGGGTACGTGCGCGAGCCCTCGCCCCACCACCGCGAGCGCGTGTTCCGGCTGCAGGCGGTGCAGGCTGACCCACCACACGGCGCACGACGTGCACGCCGACGCCGAGCCGCTCGTGCGCGACCTGCAGCTGCGCATCCAGCGGGTACGTGCGCGAGCCCTCAGCAGTCAGCCCACCACTGCGAGTACGTGTTCCGGCTGCAGGCTGCAGGCTGTACACAGAGTGCTGTTAGCCACCTCGCTTTCATCATGGAGCGTGCCGTGCCGTATCGTGTGTACATAGTTCGGTATCGACCTGTATATGCAGAATGCAGATTCCGGTAAAATAAATCCGGATCGTGCGCCACCCTCGGAAGTCGATGGACACGATCGTCGCCAGTACCTTAAGTCAAACGCCTGCCCGCGTTCACGAGCAATGTCAAACGCATACTCTTTTACATTACAGGCCGTGCCCGTAGCGGCCGAGCGGCGTCGCTCCGGACGGTAGAGTAGGTGCTCCGCCCCCCTTTGCCTCCCCCTCACTAACCCTAACCACACCGGCTTTAGTTTTGAAGTGTGCCTTTGAGTTTTTGCCCGACAACGTATGCTCTAACCTCGTGCAGTGAAAATAGTAATCGTAAAATATTTGATCAAAACTGTTGTCAATTCGCGGACGAATTTTGCTGAATATCATATTTACTAAATGCCTGCGCGTTAGGCCTATGTGAAGTTAATATAATTCTTGAGTTTGAGTATTGACCATGATAAAATTAACGAACCACCAAATTATTATGTGACATTCTCAACACTGGAGAATCTCAATTACATGGTAGTCTAAGTGATCGAGATTGATTGAGAGGTGGAGATTTATATTTCACGATACTCGTTGCGTTATCATGGTATCCCAGTGTCGGAGTGTGATTTCGCAGAATTTCTTCATTCATGCAAACGACATTAGTATAGCACAGTAATTTAGTGGTTCACTGTTTAGCTTTTTGGTCAGATTTGTGATGTTTGAGTTGCCTGTCGTGAGTTGTGAGCGGTCTAGTCGCTAACGCGTGCGCGTGTTGCAGACGCGGAGCAACTTCGAGGAGACCAGCAAGCAGACCGAGTCCCTCATGAAGAAGATGATGGAGGTGAGGCAGATGGTGAGCACCCACACTCCGCGCGTCTGACCGCGCCACCTGACTCCCATCACATCGCGGTGACGGAAGTGTCTCGATCAGACGCCACGTTTTACGTCTAATATTTATTTGAACACATAATATTCATGGTACAATAGTAAACGGATCCGTGTGTCTGTTGCGCAGAACAAGGACGTGGAGGGCGTGGAGGAGGGCGCAGGCGGCGTGTCGCGCGCCGGGTACCTGTTCCTGATGGAGAAGAGTAAGAACTGGCTCGTCCCTTATCGATATGACGTAATATACATTGCGAGCTGAGCGCTCACGGTGCTGTGTTGTGTCGCAGAGGCGTTCGGCACGGCCTGGACCAAGCACTACTGCAGCTACGAGAAGAGCGCGCGCGTGCTCACGCTGCTGCCCTTCAACCAGATCAACGTGAAGATCGTACGTATCGCTCCCCACCCCGCGCCCCCCTCCCCGGCCCCGCTACAGCGCCGCGTGTTGCAGGCGAGCAGCGCGGAGAGCGTGCCGCTGGCGGGCGCGCGCGCGGCGCCCGACGCCGAGCGGCGCTTCTGCTGGGAGGCCGTGCCCGCCGAGCGCGAGCGAGCCGCGCTCACGCTGCAGGCGCTGAGCGAGCGCGACCGCGCCGCCTGGCTGCGCGCCGTGGACGCGCTGGCGTTGGCGCCCGCCGCGCCGCCGCCGCCCGCGCCCGGCGCGCACGACGACGCGTGGCCGCTCGACGACGCGGGCTTCGCCTTCGTGCGCAGCGTCGTGGCGGCGCTGGAGGCGCGCGGCCTGGACGAGCAGGGCCTGTACCGCGTGGCGGGCGTGTCGTCCAAGGTGGCGCGGCTGGTGGCGCTGGGCCGCGCGCGCCGCCTGCCCGCGCTCGAGCCGCCCGCCTGGGAGAGCCGCACGCTCGCGTCGGCGCTGAAGGCGTACCTGCGCGCGCTGCCCGACCCGCTGCTGACGCGCGCGCTGCACCACGCCTTCCTGCAGGCCGCCAAGAGCGAGCGCGCGGCGCGCGTGCACCGCCTGCACGCGCTGGTGCGGCGGCTGCCGGCGCGCAACCGCGACATGCTGCGCCTGGTGCTGGCGCACCTGTGCCGCGTGGCGGCGCGCAGCGAGCGCAACCTCATGACGGCGTCCAACCTGGCCGTGTGCTTCGGGCCCACGCTGCTGCGCGCCGAGCGCGAGACCGTGGCCTCCATCCTCGACCTCAAGTTCTACAACGTGCTGGTGGAGGCGCTGCTCGACAACTTCGACGCCGTGTTCGGCGCCGAGCCGCCGCCCGCGCCGCCCGACGCCGCGCCCGACCCCCCGCCCGACGCCGCGCACGACCCCGTGCCCGACCACAACGGACTGGGGTGAGTGGAGTATTAGCCGTGCCGATCGAGCGTGCGGAAATTTTTAATTTTTTTTATAATTGATAGACTTGCGCTTGACTACAATCAAGTCTAATGAACAGAAATGATGAGGTCTAATATGGAGCGCGCTTGCCTAGAAAATGCCTATTCACTCTCCTCTTGAAGGCACCTAGATTGTATTTGGCCGGGAACGCAGAAGCTGGAAGGGTGCACCTTAGCAGTTCGTATCAAAAACATAGAAGAAAAACGTTTCGTCAGAGTGCGCTGGACGTCAACCACAAGAATGCCACTTCTCTCGACGTCTCGCAGTTCTATGGTAGAAAGGTGAAGGTGAACTTTGTGAAGTTCTTGAGCACACTCTCCAAAATATATCCTGTAAAAAACCGCTAAACAGGCAACACTGCGTCGGTGTTCTAAACTGAGCAGTTTCGCCCGTGTTAGCGATTCCTTGCCGATTATTCTGCGTGCGCGGCGATCATCCGAGTCCAATGCATCGAGCTGGTATTTGGCAGATCCATCCTCTAGGTGACCACAGTACTCCATTCGGTAAAGCGAGCGTTTCCCTGAGCGCGATCATTAGCGCCGGTGTCGGAGCGTCATTTACGTAATGCGTACTCAATTGTCCCCGTTTGTACGCTGTCTTTCGACCCGCTCTCACCAGAGATCGGCGTAAGACAACCCTTTACTTCCCAAAGCGTAGGCACCTCGTGGTCATGGGGTGTGAGTCGTGCACGCTAAGAGCCCACCGAACGACTCTCTTTCAACTTTTGACGTGACAACATCTTATAAATTGATAGAGCCGGTTGCCACGCACGAAAAAACATGACTCATCCGGCGTTACCTCGCTCATGCGGCGTTACCGGCGTTACCTCGCGAGCGCGGAACGAGCGACAAAGAAGACGTTGTCACGTTCAACTATCGTCAGTAAACCGACTTTACAGACAACCAATTTTTTCTATCTCTCATCGTCGTTGTGTTCATATTCACCCCACGGCGAAGCTGGACAAGACAGAGACGGTCTCGCGCAGCGCAGGTGGTCGCTGCACACGCGGCCGATCGCGCAGTGCTTCCCCCTCCCGCCCGCAGCGCCAGGTGTTTCAAGTGCCTGATATAAAGATATTATAGTAGTGTTATTATCTCGCTGCAGACTCGGTCATAAATCATTCGAGTGTTTCGCTTTTGTTGTTCTGCAGTAATGCACAACTCGACAAAGAACAACAGAAGCGAAACACTCGAATGATTTATGACCGAGTCTGCAGCGAGATAATAACAAGTACGGCGTGCGGGAGTCACTTGACATATTATTTTCTTTTATAACTTCGATCGTGGGCTAATTTGCATAAGATTGAGGAGCGACGTTTTCAAAATTTGTAATAGATTTATGTTGTTAACTCACTCGGAACTTTCAATATCATAAGCTACAAGTAACAAATCTGTACGTAGACCTGTCGGCAGTGTACCGAAAGAGATAGAGTTGCGCGATAGAAAGAGAGACAAACTGAAATATTTTACTGTGGTGACTTGAAATGCATACTGTGTCGCTATTTTCGAAATTATTTTGATGAATCTTCTGTACTATTCTGCGCTTTAGGTGCTCTGTGGCAAAGTCCAAAAAAGGTACTTTAAAATACCATATACCATTTTTAAAAAGAGTTGCCTTGTGGTTGGTGTGGTGTGGTTTACTTAAAAACCTGTTCCTAAATTATTTTTTAAGATGAAAAGCGAGAATATTTAGAAACGTCCAAGTGTCATTCGCTTTCACTTACGAAAACCTTATCAAGGCCAGTCTAATTGTTCTTGTTCTTGATTGAACGAAGTTTTCAATTTATCTGAGAACCCTTTTGTATCGGGTGTCGCGGATGTTTGATTGAAGCAACTTGTGGGGAACAACTAACATAACTGACGGCCGAATGGCGTAGCGGTAGCGAACCTGCCGTCTGCGTCGGAGGTCGTGGATTCGATTCCCACTACTGGTAAATGTTTGTGTGGAGCATGAATGTTTTCCAGTGTCTGGGTGTTTTTCAATGTATTATACTATTATTATATGTACTCCGGCGGATTTTCTTGGATTTGTAATTATACTGATAGATTCTTAGTTCTTACTTTCCTTTAGTCGGGGAGTTTCAAAAAGAATTATTTAATCCATTTTCAATTACAAATCTGCAAAAGTCGTGGTTGTTTTAAATTTTTTTAATTTTCCACGTGTGTTTAAATAACCGACGACGTTGAATTTTGATAGAGACGATTAAGACTTGAACATAATACATCCAAGATCACTGTATTAGGAACAAGTAAAGATTTAAAAAAAATTTAAACACAACTAAGTACCCTGTTGTAAATCTTTTTTTTGACGTGACAACGTCTTATAATTCGATAGAGCCGGTTGCACGCACGAAAAAACATGACTCATCCGGCGTTACCGGCGTTACCTCGCTCATGCGGCGTTACCGGCGTTACCTCGCGAGCGCGGAACGAGCGACAAAGAAGACGTGGTCACGTTCAACTATCGTCAGTAAACCGACTTTACAGACAACCAATTTTTTTCAATAAAAATGTAGCCTATGTTACTCGGAATGATGTAAGGATTCTAACGATACCCCATATGTCCGAATCTCTGCAGTCGTTTAAAAGTTATTGTGGAATAAAGAAAGTCACATACTTACAAATGAACCCTAAAAACATTACACTCCTTTTTTTGGGCAGTCGTGTAAAAATAACCAAAAGTGATGGACAAACAGACACCAAAGTGATTGTGTTAGGGTTCCGTTTTTGTAGTTTGATGTACGGACCCCTAAAAAAACAAATAAAAGAAATGAATCGCGCCACGTGCGTCTTCCGCTCCACTCTTTTCGCAGTCTTGTACGAGCGGATTGTCGTAAAGGTGCGCGTCCATCGGCCACGAGCCGCGAGCTCGCGACCGCAGCGGCGATGCACTTTGATACAACATGCAATATTACCGTTTGTATAATAGCCAGTTTCAAGCTATTGCATAGCTTCTATCGCGGGCCTTGAGCGTGGAGACCGAATCCAGAAATTCCGTAACGAAAAAACCTAACACTTTAGTTTTGCCATTTATCGATGAATAGCAGAACTTTTAATGACTTTTTGAAATATCACGCATGTCTCTTTAGTTCAGATTGCCACCTAAAGTCATTAAAAGTTCTGCTATTCATCGATAGATGGCAATAATAATTGCATAAGTTGATATAAAACAGCTATGCCATAGCTTTGCCGCGGTAGTCTCCGAGTGCCACACGTCTTTTTTTTATCTCATCAACACGTGTTGACAGACAAATATTATTGTAAATCGCTCAACGTTACAATATGCCTAGTACTGAATTATGAAAACAACAATTATTAAAACATGACGCTTACTTTCATATGTAGTCGTTCGATAATAATTCATTACAAATTTCTACATAAACATACCATAAATAAGTTAACCAGAGTAGACAATTATGTACTTTTTAAAATAAAATAGGACTGATTATAATATTTCTGACAATTAATGCGCAAAACAGCTTTCGGAACTCCGTGGCGATAGCGTCTGTCATTTCATAACTTTAGGCGTTTGTGAAAGAATAAAAACTTAGATTTTTTTATATTATAATTTGCTTTTCGCTCGCAAACAAATAAGTGTGTGAGAGTGAAGCGAATACATAGACAACCGCAAAAGAAATCGTAGGTATAGCAGACGCGCCCGCACTATACGCGCCGGTTCGTCAGTGGGCGCGCACTGTAGCAGCGGTCGCGAAGGTGCGCCCTTATCCTTGAAGGGTGGGTGTGTAGCCGCCAGCTGCCGCGCTCAGATTTTTTGTGCTTCGACTGTAGTTATCTGTTATCCACCTTTAGTCCTTCCTTACACTCCAACATATCTGACAGATAAATGAATATTCTTTGTGTTTCTGCAACGTTCGTTTGACGACCGAATGGCGTGGCCGTAGCGAACCTGCCGTCTGCGTCGGGAGGTCGTGGGTTCGATTCCCACTACTGGTATATATATATACTGATATACTGGTATATATGTCAGTTATTTAGTACCCATAACACAAGCTATCCCTTACTTTGGGGCTAGATTGCGTTGTGTGTAATGTCCTGATATTATATTCGATAACAATGACACTTTGAGTTGTTGTGCGCGTAGTTTTTTTCAACCGACTTCAAAAAAGAGAAGGTTCTCGATTCGAGTTTTTTACGTCAACTTTCGACTGGATGAACCGATTTTGATGATTCTTCTTTTTAGAATATCCTAGGATTCGTCCCCCAAACCTAAATCAAGGTGGCGAATTTTAAGCGCTTAATTGTAAATCATTAATAAAAAAATCAAAATGGAGGAAAATAAAAGGAGAATACAAAAATATTTATAAGCCAGATGACAGTCGTGTTTAAATTAAATTGTTTAGGTTTTTTGTGCATCATTTTTAACGTCTTTATAAGTTGCCATTTTTGCAGTCGAGTTTAATTCTTTTTAATTGTCACACTTGTTCACTGTACATACGTACCGTACGTAATAAACTAATTGACACGTTGAATCTCAAATCGGGCAGGTTCCATATTTATATATAGGGATATATTTATTTATTTCTCAAGACCCTAAACACTGCTAGACTTCGTGTATAATCGCCTCTGCATCGCCTCGAGGCAGCGCTGGGCAGCGGGCGGCAGATGGCGACAGGACGCATCCCTGCAAGTGCGGCACGCAATCAGGTGTCCGACCAGCTGCCGACCCTCGCCCTCCCCCTCCCCCTCCCGCTCCCCCGCCGCTACCCCTCGCCCCTGACTGCTCCTCGCCTTATCTTCCCCGCACCCCGCACCCCGCCGCCTGCCGCCTGGCTGACCGTGCGAGCTGACCCACTTATAGGTACCAAGGGGGAGCAGTAAATAAATCCAACGGGTATCATTTAAGCTATCACCAATTTAATTAGTTTTGTGTTTCTTAAATAATAGGGTTTGTCCTCAAAATAGTAGATCTGTCACCAAAATGTAGTCACCAAACAATGCAAAATCAGTTCCACAATAAATCACCTAAAATCCTGAGATATAAGGTCTAGTACCAAATAAATGTTTTTGTATGTATTATAATAGGTGTGTCCTAATAAGTATTTAAGCAAACTAATTTAAAGAGATCACCAATAAATCATATTATGTTTATAATTTTTTTTATTTTTTGACCTTATGTGTTAACTTTATATAAGAATTTACGACTATAGCCTAAGAAAAAGTGGGGGATCTAGGAAAACTCCTTAGCCGTCACCCTCTTCCCCTCCAAGAGCATGTCGACGGAGCCCCGCTTCGCGGGGCTCCTATTTCTGGGTGGTCAAAAAAGGAAAATAACCTTAACCTATTTACCTATAGGTGCACATGGGACCTAGGAAAACTCCTTAGCCCGTCACCCTCTTCCCCTCCAAGAGCATGTCGACGGAGTCGCAGTCAGGGATCGATAATCGATTTATTTGGTGACAGATCTACCATTCTGAGCACAGAGCTATTATTTAAGTACAAAACTGTTATTATAAGAACGAAGTTTATATTCATGTAATGCAATATGATTTTATTGATTATCGATCTCTTATATTTTACACATATATTAACATTAATTTGATAATTCATACCTGGGAACAATTTTTGTTTATCTGAGAACGAAAATATTTCGTGGCGATAGATCTATTTATTAGGTGATACAACTTGATGACAAATATAAATTTTGGTGATATAAAATATAGTTCCCAAATCCAACCTGTCCATTGCTCACTCCGCAATAATTTTTGACGTGACAACGTCTTATAATTCGATAGAGCCGGCTGCACGCACAAAACAGTCGGTTTACTGACGATAGTTGAACGTGACAACTCTCGCTTGCACTTCAAGCCTTATATGGAACGCCTCAGAGCGAGGTAACGCCGGTAACGCCGGATGAGTCATGTTTTTGACGTGACAACGTCTTATAAATCGATAGAGCCGGTTGCACGCACGAAAAAACATGACTCATCCGGCGTTACCGGCGTTACCTCGCTCATGCGGCGTTACCTCGCGAGCGCGGAACGAGCGACAAAGAAAACGTTGTCACGTTCAACTATCGTCAGTAAACCGACTTTACAGGCAACCAATTTTTTTTTGTGCGTGCAGCCGGCTCTATCGATTTATAAGACGTTGTCACGTCAAAACATGACTCATCCGGCGTTACCTCGCTCATGCGGCGTTACTTCGCTCTGAGGCGTTCCATGTAAGGCTTGAAGTGCAAGCGAGAGTTGTCACGTTCAACTATCGTCAGTAAACCGACTTTACAGACAACCAATTTTTTTTACTCTATACAGGTTAGTACTTGACTGCGATCTCACCTGATGGTAAGTGAAGATGCAGCCTAAGATTTTATCGTACTAACTTGGAAGGGTAAGTAAATTTACCCTAACGGTTTCTACATGCATCGCACCGGAACGCTAAATCGATTGACGGTGCGTCTTTGCTAGTAGGAAATTTATATGGAATAAAATCCAAAAATATATGAGGACAAAAAGTTGTCTTCGATAGGTCATTTATGGTCAATATGCCGATAGGATATACCATTCCCACACACTCGTTTACCTTTAATTCTATCTAGATATGACGTTTCTATGACGGTCTTAGAAAATCTGGTTATGGGCGTAGCTGAAAACTTCGGCCGCTGGCTGGAACCTTCGAAATAATTACGCAAATGCATTTGCTCTACAAACGCTATGGAGCAAGTGTGTGTGAAGCAACCGTGCCGATGTGCCGATAGTATAGCGAGATACTTCTCGATCTGTCGGAGGCTGCGCCGGTGCGCGGGCGCAAGCCGGCAGCTGCTGCGCGTCGCCGCAAAAAAACAACCTCCGTAAGATTAAGAACCTTTCCCTTTTTATTTATCGCTCATAAATAGAATACCACTCGGATTTACATTCAATAACCGCGTCTTTGTATGTTGCGCAGCGCGTTATACGAAACATTCGAACTTTTCATTCGAACGGACAATCCGCATACGAATTTACCACACGAAAAAAATTCTACTGCACGAGAATCGGCCCCCTGTTCTTGATTACGCTGATGCAAGCATTGTCGACTTAAATGAAATGAGAGACTCCAGAATTCTGTTGTTAGATTCATATTTGGGTTACGCAAATATGACCATATATCTCAATTTCGTTCTCGCCTTAATCTAGTCCTGCCTAAGGACCTAATTTTACGAATCTAAATTTCAACGCAGTGGGATATGGCTCGTATAGCTCAGTGGTCAGAGCACCCAGCCGCGAGAGCTGGGGGTCGCGGGTTCAAATCCCGTTGCGAATGAAATTTTGATTCGTATTTAAACTTCAAAAAAAGGAGGAGATTCTCAATTCGTCGGAATCGTTTTTTGCCGTTAGTTCATACACGCATTCTGTAAGGATAAGAAATTAGCCTATCTTTCAGATTTCACTTTTAAAATCTCTGAAAATTGACAAAATTGTTTTCAACTCTGAATGGGTCGAATTTGTCAGTTTTTGGGATTCGTACCAGCTGAGTTTTGCCTGCTCTGCGAGATAATATTTTCATCAATGAGTCAAAACAAAGGCCTCTGGCTTTTGTTTCGCGAATCTCGTATTCTAGTTGCAATCGCCACTTGGCCGCGCGTCGTATATTCTGTTCCTCGAATGAAGTGAAGCACAACTTGAAAACAGATAAACATGATTGTCTTTTATTGCGAAACACACACAATTCGTGTTGGGTTCCGACGTATCTCAAAAAAAACTAAACCCTTAAAAATTATTTTTATTTAAAAAGGGGATGGGGGGGAACCAAGTTGTTAAAAATGATATAACAATACTAACTAATCCGGCAAACGTTGTTTTGCCATTAGGCACGACTCTCAGGCCTACCGAACATACATAAAAAATTTCATAACAATCTGTCGGGCCGTATTGGAGGAGTTTTTTAACGGTGTAGAATCCGTATTAAAGCGATTTTGAATGAAGTTTTATGCAAAAACTATAAAGACAATTGCTTTCAAATTTACACGTCATATATTTTGGGTCTTTAATTTAAAATCGCTAAGAAGCAGAAACACAATTGGATAAAATTTTCTCGATAGAAAGTTTTCCCAAAAGTTGCTCCAAAGTCTCAGTTTTTCTAGTTTTTATCGGACACTACATTGGATGTAATTGTAATTTTTGTTTTAAAGTGTGGGCAGTACTAATAATAATATCAAAAAACGCTAAGAAACAGATTTTTGATAACCAGCTTAGTTTTTGAGTAATTAGGTAAAATATCGTTTTTCTGTTATATTCTTCCGCGACGCTGTATGTCGCACCTACCAAATCTCCGTGAGAGTGAGAAAGACAAAAATAAATTCAATAAATCCCCGCACAAGAATTTTATATATTAGAGAAGATTGAGTGGGGATCATCAGCATGCCATAGTAAAATACATCACTGGTATACGAGCAGTCTGAAGCTCACGCTAACAGGTACAATTGTACCCGGCCCGTGGCGTCAGGCGTGGTCTGAGCTGAGGAGGCTGTACCGGTACCCGGTGAGCGGTGGTCGGGACTCGGGTCGGTGGCTGCGGCAGCTGCGGCCTCGGAATTCGCACCTGTCCCCGACAGCGCTGCATCTCGAGTCTCGACGCGAGGCAGATGCGCGCTCCTCCCCGCCCCGCGCCCTCGCGCCCTCGCGCCCGCACCGCCTTAAGAAAAACGCGTCAGCTGTTTCGTACGCAGAGATACGCACGAAAGCCTTTACGAAAGCTTATAGAGGGAGAGATTTGTGTATTTTTGATAATAATTTAGATATAAGTTACAAAGGTAACTACATATTTAAAAAGTTATTACGCTCGTTGAATAATTACATTATTCTTATATTAATTACAGATTAATTTGTCCATGATCATTTATCGATTCATATAACAAGGGCGGTAATTTTATAATTACTTATGCATTACTTATGTTACTCTATAAAGTAATAACGTGAAGTAGTAGTTATTCAGGGATAAAGTTTAAAGTTTAAACTAACAGAGTATAGTGTGAGCCGTACAGTTTTCGTATCGATTTTACGCTAAACCAATATTTACTCATTTAACATTTTATAATTTGTGAATTTTGTAAAATTCGCCCTGATGCATCCCGCACGAGGCAAGATTTATGTAATATAAAGTAACATGTAATAGCATACACATCAAAAATACAACAGAGAATTGTTTTGTCGTTGATAAAATAATTCGAAAATGAAATTGAACGATTGATCCCGATGTAAAATAAGTTTGAGAAAACGGTCGTGCGGGATCGAGCAGGAGCTACAGGTGTACTCTGTAGTCTGTACGTCTAAACAAACGGTAAAGTACGCATTAGGGCGCCGGGGTCGAAACGCGCCGGTTACTGAACTCTGAGTCTGGCGAGATGCGAAAAATGATAATGGAATGCAGCCATTAGTTTTTTTTGCGCGCGAGATGCGCCCAAATCACACCTGGCAGGTGCTCGCTCGTGCGCGCGCGCATAAATACCGTGCGCGCGCGCCGCCGCGCCAGTCGCAGCGCGGACACGGCCCAGCGCGCAGCTCCCACCCTCGCGTGAACCGTCCAGTGTTGTCCTCACAGTGAAACAGTGCAAAATGATCATCTGCCTCTCGGGATTTGTTATTGCGGGGTTGGTACAGTTTACTTCACTTTTAAGAATAGCTTTACGTCGCGACGGATAGAAATGGAACAAAATTCAAAAAATGTATTTTGACACTTGGCGATGCTCAGCTGAGCATCACTGAACGTCAAATCGCATCATTTTTTGTGATTTGTTCCATTTCTATACGTCGCGACGTAATGCTATTTGTCACTTGGCTCAGGCAGCTGGTGCAGAATTTTTAAGAGTAGGTGGTACATGATAGTGTATGGTTATAAAAAAACATATTTATTTCCTATTTTAGCGATTTTCACCAAAATTTAATAAAAATCGCTAGCATCTAGGCATATTCTTGTTAGTTTACATAATATGAATAATTCTTACCCATATCAAAGAGTATCCCAAAAAAAATTTTATAAGATATAACACCAGAGATGCGTTACTTAGTTTGGCGTAGGCATCATTCAGTTCAGAGCGCTTTGGAACCCTCGTGAACTTAGTTTTAAGTAGTCAAATGGTTATTATGATAAGTGTATATACCCTAAATCTAACTCCTAGTACAATACCAATTAGTGACCGCGATGTTTGAAATTCAACCATAAAGTCTTGTCTCTCGTGTGCACTCTATCTCTACATACCTCTTTAAGTCTAACAAATACCTCAGCGCGTGCATGTAAGACCAACGCGTAAAATGATGGGGTTTAAAGCGTTTTCTAACTTCTTTACTTATATTTAATGATAGATAATATTAGAGGTAAAGTTACCTCAGATTGTATATGGCTACCCATCCCCAGCGACTGTGGTCCCATGTATCAGGCGAAGGGCTAACGTTCGTTTGGTTTGTTGCAGGGCGCCTTCGATGCCGGTCTCCTCGCGGACTGATATTGTAAGTGCATCTGTCTATTCTTGAATCATTCATGTCATCAAACAATTCATGAAACGTAGGCCAACATGCGCCTCTCTATCTACCGCATATGTTCTCTAATTTATTTTCACCGAAATAGTTGCGATGTTGAACTGACGATAGTTGAACGTGACAACGTTTTCTTTGTCGCTCGTTCCGCGCTCGCGAGGTAACGCCGGTAACGCCGCATGAGTCATGTTTTTTCGTGCGATGTTGAACTGACGATAGTTGAACGTGACAACGTTTTCTTTGTCGCTCGTTCCGCGCTCGCGAGGTAACGCCGGTAACGCCGCATGAGTCATGTTTTTTCGTGCGTGCAACCGGCTCTATCGATTTATAAGACGTTGTCACGTCAAAAAGCATGCAAACAGTCATGTATAAGTAACATTTTTTACTTTTGACGTGACAACGTCTTATAAATCGATAGAGCCGGTTGTACGCACGAAAAAACATGACTCATCCGGCGTTACCTCGCTCATGCGGCGTTACCGGCGTTACCTCGCGAGCGCGGAACGAGCGACAAAGAAGACGTTGTCACGTTCAACTATCGTCAGTAAACCGACTTTACAGGCAACCAATTTTTTTTGACGTGACAACGTCTTATAAATCGATAGAGCCGGCTGCACGCACAAAAAAACATGACTCATCCGGCGTTACCTCGCTCATGCGGCGTTACCTTGCTCGCGTTACCTCGCGAACGCGGAACGAGCGACAAAGAAGACGTTGTCACGTTCAACTATCGTCAGTAAACCGACTTTACAGACAACCAATTTTTGACGTGACAACGTCTTATAATTCGATAGAGCCGGTTGCACGCACGAAAAAACATGACTCATCCGGCGTTACCGGCGTTACCTCGCTCATGCGGCGTTACCTCGCTCTGAGGCGTTCCATGTAAGGCTTGAAGTGCAAGCGAGAACGCGGAACGAGCCACAAAGAAGACGTTGTCACGTTCAACTATCGTCAGTAAACCGACTTTACAGGCAACCAATTTTTTTTAATAGTTTTTTGAGTTCTATGTGCATCTGTAAACTTCAAATATCTATAACGCATGTTGTGGTTACATCGAGTAGGTGCCAGTCTCGATATTCAAATTAGTCATAGGCCCTGTAAGTTCCTAAGATTTTAACCAGTTTTGTACCCCCAACAAAAAACTTTCGGTTTCGTTTCTTCTAGACGGTTTCTTCACTGATCCTCCCGTGTGAATCTACTCTACTCCGGGTTTAACGTGTGTGCGTTTGTGTTACAGAGCGTGCCGCTGTGTGCGTCGTACTCGCCGCACCACCACCAGCTGCTGCAGCACTTCGCGCCGCGCCCCTCCCGTGAGTGTCGCGACAGCACACGACGATAACACTATAACACTAACATCAATATCGCAATCACGGCCCACGGGCCAAAATATCAGTAACAATACCTCGACCACCCACAACACCACAATATTATAGGTTTTGGTATTTGCGACTCGGAACTAGCAAGTTAACGGGCGTGTTGTGTCGCAGGCTCGGCCGCGGGGCGCTGCAGCAGCAGCTCCGAGTCCGTGTCCAGCCACAGCGCGTCGCCGCCGCCGCACCCGCACCCCGCGCACCCCGCGCCGCACCCGCCCTACGTCACGTGAGTACCCGCTCGCTGCACTACTGTCCGCGCCCCGCCGCCGCACACCCGCACACCCTCACGCCGCTGTCGCTGTTGCAGGCGCGTGCGCACGCTGTACGCCTGCGTGGGCGAGAGCGAGGGCGAGCTGTCGTTCGAGCCCAACCAGATCATCACCAACGTGAGCGCGTCGCCCGAGCCCGGCTGGCTGCGCGGCTCGCTCAACGGCAAGAGCGGCCTGGTGCCGCAGAACTACGTCGAGCCGCTGCCGTAGCCGCCGCAGCCGCGCGAGGGCGAGCTGGAGCCCGACCGGATCATCAGATCATCACCGACGTGAGCGCGTCGCCCGAGCCCGGCTGGCTGCGCGGCTCGCTCAACGGCAAGAGCGGCCTGGTGCCGCAGAACTACGTCGAGCCGCTGCCGTAGCCGCCGCAGCCGCGCGAGGGCGAGCTGGAGCCCGACCGGATCATCAGATCATCACCGACGTGAGCGCGTCGCCCGAGCCCGGCTGGCTGCGCGGCTCGCTCAACGGCAAGAGCGGCCTGGTGCCGCAGAACTACGTCGAGCCGCTGCCGTAGCCGCCGCAGCCGCGCGAGGGCGAGCTGGAGCCCGACCGGATCATCAGATCATCACCGACGTGAGCGCGTCGCCCGAGCCCGGCTGGCTGCGCGGCTCGCTCAACGGCAAGAGCGGCCTGGTGCCGCAGAACTACGTCGAGCCGCTGCCGTAGCCGCCGCAGCCGCGCGAGGGCGAGCCGGAGCCCGACCGGATCATCAGATCATCACCGACGTGAGCGCGTCGCCCGAGCCCGGCTGGCTGCGCGGCTCGCTCAACGGCAAGAGCGGCCTGGTGCCGCAGAACTACGTCGAGCCGCTGCCGTAGCCGCCGCAGCCGCGCGAGGGCGAGCCGGAGCCCGACCGGATCATCAGATCATCACCGACGTGAGCGCGTCGCCCGAGCCCGGCTGGCTGCGCGGCTCGCTCAACGGCAAGAGCGGCCTGGTGCCGCAGAACTACGTCGAGCCGCTGCCGTAGCCGCCGCAGCCGCGCGAGGGCGAGCTGGAGCCCGACCGGATCATCAGATCATCACCGACGTGAGCGCGTCGCCCGAGCCCGGCTGGCTGCGCGGCTCGCTCAACGGCAAGAGCGGCCTGGTGCCGCAGAACTACGTCGAGCCGCTGCCGTAGCCGCCGCAGCCGCGCGAGGGCGAGCTGGAGCCCGACCGGATCATCAGATCATCACCGACGTGAGCGCGTCGCCCGAGCCCGGCTGGCTGCGCGGCTCGCTCAACGGCAAGAGCGGCCTGGTGCCGCAGAACTACGTCGAGCCGCTGCCGTAGCCGCCGCAGCCGCGCGAGGGCGAGCTGGAGCCCGACCAGATCATCAGATCATCACCGACGTGAGCGCGTCGACGGCGGCACTTGTTAACTATTTGTATATGTTGTACATTGTAAATACAGAGTTGTTGACTATTTTAACTATTTATGCTATTATATATTTTAATGTTGTGAATTTTGTACCAAATATTTGTATTATAGATTATAAGACTACTAATTTATCATCAGTGCTTTTATTTCTCGCGTCGGGCTGAACGCACGCCGCGCAACTAACTACTGCCTCTCATTACTTGTCCCGAAATGTGTTTACGCTTAAGATAATTATGTTGGCAAACCAAATCTGGAAGGCCTTACTGAATCAGAAAGGTATCGGAAGCAAAATAAAACTCCCTATCACCTTGTACTTATTTAGTTTATGAGTTGTTAGCAAAGTTTTCCCATTTAGTTGTTAGCTGAAAAGTAAATCCATAGTCATAGACCATGGTTTTACTTAGCTTAGCTTATGGTATTAGAAGTTAGGTACTTATCACAGCTTGTAACCTAACACTAGAACTAGATCCCTGACCTTTCCTATTTTACTTGTACGCTGCCTGTCAACGTAAAGTTGAAGACTGTTGATTTTGACTATTTTGCGCTGATTGTAGCGTAACCTGGCGTGAGCGTCCACGGAACTAAAATAAAATGGCATGCAAAGATAACTCAATATTAGACATTCAAAACGACGCGCGACGGTCACTAGCAATAAATGTCAATTTAGTACCGTGGGCTCTCGAGGGGGGCGCTTCAAATCGGCACAAATATTGTATAGAATACTAGCAAACGAGATTTTAAAATCAATCTCAAATCGAAGCACGAAAATTCACCAATCAAGAGAATCAAAGCAGTAAACAAACCATAGTTAATACATATATACTTGAACAAACCACCATCTAACTTTTAGTAATACCAGTCCCAAAGACATAAATACTACTTTTACTCAATATTAATATATTTTTTTTAATACAACGAAATAATCATCATTTAAAATAATTATATTAACTGTAGAAACTTATTAAAATAAAATTCAGAGTTTATAGATGTTTCGTTTTGGTATATTAACAAAAATAAAAAATCTACCGTTTCTACCAAACCCAATATTTAGTTCAGATGGAAAGATGTCAGACTAAGACACGACGACCAAATCTATCCGTCTCGCTCAGGACCGCTTTTAGCTAGCTACTGCTTGTAAGATAATAGCTCCTCTAAAATGAAAGCAATAAGTGTCAATTTAGCTTAGCAAGAATGGTTAGTACTCAATCTTGTTAGTGTATAATATCTTTGTTGTAGATAAACATACAGGCTTACCACAGAGCAAGGAATGACTTCTGTGGGCTTTACTGAGATCAAAAGAAACTTGAGAGGTGTCAAGGGACACCCGGATGCAACGAATCTTTATTTAATGTAGTCTGAGGCAACGAAGTATATCTGGCTTGCTTTCTTTGAGAGAGAGAGAGACAGACAGACAAACATGCAACAAACATGCGCACGCCGCACGGCTTACAATAGCTAACTATAGCAAAAACACACATCCGTGTAATATCGAACACGTCGAATTCAGCACGTTTGTTAGCTAGCGTAGTCTGCATAGATTGGAGCTTTTTTTTAATGAGGCCCAGTATACTTATACATAATATTTGTATTTGAAGCTACGAAGTATTTATTTATTTATTGTAATTGTTGATTACTGATCAAATCAGCTTAGAAACTAGCTACAGAAGCTGTAACGATTCAAATAAAACACAGCTTGTCCCGAAATTCATATAATTTACATTATCTGTAGGTACATCGTCTGTCGCCGGCCCTCCGTCCGTCCGCGCGTTCACTGTTTAGGATATTTCGAATCTAAAACTGCTGTTCCATTTACGAGGGTCGTTAACTACATAAACCGACAACGAAAACCGGGTTACTCGACGACGGACGGAGCGTCGGCCCCCGCTACTACACTATAGACACATATTTATACGAGCGACGCGAAGCAGCAACACCGACGCGACGCGCGGCCGCCGAGCCGTGCGCGCCTCACAACGATCCATTAACAATAATAATTATTTATCATAAACAATTCAAATCAAACGCTACGACGAACACCGCCAGCCCCGCGCCATTAGCTGCGCTCCCCCGCGCCGTCCGCCGCGCCCTCCGCCGCCAGCCGCCGCAGCCGCCGCGCCTCCCCCGCGCGCACCGCCCGCGCCAGCGCCGCGCACTTGTCCTGCAGCGCGCGCGCCCGCGCCGCCGCCTCCTCCGCCGCCGCGCGCGCGCCGCGCCGCAGCTCCGCCACCGCCGCCTCGCGCGCCGCCAGCGCCGCCTCCAGCTCGTGCGCGCGCGCCGCGCCCGCCTCCGCGCGCGCCGTCGCCGCCTCCGCCTCCGCCTCCGCGCGCGCCAGCGCCGCCCGCAGCGCGCGCTCCTCGCCCGCCGCGCGCCCCGCCTCCGCGCCGCCGCCGCCGCCGCCCGCCGCCAGCCCCGCGCGCAGCGCGCCGCCCAGCCGCGCCTCGCGCTCCGCCAGCACCAGCAGCTCGCGCCGCAGCCGCCGCACGTGCTCGGCGCGCCGCTCGGCCGCCAGCGCCGCGCGCGCCAGCGCCTCCACGTGCCGCGCCGCCTCGAACGACTCGCCGCGCGCGCGCCGCAGCTCGTCCGCCGCCGCCGCGCGCGCCGCCTCCGCCTCGCGCAGCGCCGCCTCGGCGCGCAGCCGCGCCGCGCTCTCCTCGGCCAGCGCGGCCTCGAGGCGCAGCTCGCGCTCGTGCGGCGGCGCGGGCGCGGGCGGCGCGCGCGCGGCGGCGAGGCGCGCCAGCAGCTCGTCGCGCTCGCGCGCGGCGGCGCGCAGTCGCTCGCGCAGCGCGCTGTTCTGCAGCTCGAGCGCGCGCGCCTGGCGGCAGCGGCCCAGCAGGCGGCGCGTGCGCTCGGCGTGCGCGTCGCGGCGCCAGCGCTCGAACTGCAGCTGCGCGTGCAGCAGCGCCAGCTGTTCGGCGAGCTCGCCGGGCGCGGCGGGCGCGCGGCCGCTGTACAGCGCGGTCAGGTACTCGTCGAGGCGGCGGCTCGGCGCCGGCTCCTCCTCGTCCTCGCCCGCCTGCGGTCACGAAAATTGAAATGAATTAGTTAACTGCAATCGGTCATTTCTTGAGACCAATAATAGTACATTTCAATATAAGTGCGGAAAGTTTGTCATTTCTTTACGAGTCCCGGTTTGTTGACCCAAGCCGAAGGCGAGGGTCAACTATAAGGACGAGTAAAAATGACAATTCCGCACGTGCATTGAACGACGTTTTTTAATACATTTGCGAAAAAAAAACATTGGTTTTACTAATTGTTTGCCTGCTCCGTGTTTGCATAACGTGTTC
Source organism: Coenonympha arcania (assembly GCA_036785405.1). Lineage (NCBI taxonomy): Eukaryota > Metazoa > Arthropoda > Insecta > Lepidoptera > Nymphalidae > Coenonympha > Coenonympha arcania. The sequence continues at coordinate 106,644 of JAWDAA010000030.1, read as the reverse complement.
GTGTTTATGCGCTCCTGGTACGCCCGCTCCGGTGCCGCGTAGGAGAAAAACACAAAACCACTAGTGCGGAAAAGAATAACTTTGCGCACGCTAAACACACATGGAAATGTCAACTTTTTGAGCAATGTATTAAAAATTATTATTATCTCTACTGCGCCTTGGTTAGGAGTAACCTGGAATACGCTTCTCAAATTTGGAACCCTCAGTATGATGTAGATATATATACACATCGCATACGCGTGACATGAGCTATGAAGCTTTGTGTGCTCGCCTTCACCTGCTGCCGCTTCAACTCGTAGAAATATCAGTGACATAACCTACTTGATAAGCATAGCAACCAGCAAAGTTGATTGTGTATCTCTCCTTGACAAGTTGTTCTTCAATGCAACATTACTTGTTGGCACTATTATTACGGCACCACACTCAAATTGCAGGTGCCGTTGCTTATAGGGGCACCAGCAGTTTGATGATCAACAGTACCAGGGTGACCAAGTTTGCTATACCTTACAATAACACCAGTTTTGCCCAGGCACAATTTGTGTCTAGATCTATATTTGTATACAACAAATTTATAAAGACTATTAATAATAAAAAACTTACTAATCTTAGCAAATACGATCTTTCAAAAACAGCCAAAACCTGGCTAAGAGCCCTTGATTATGATAAGACGGAGGACGTGCTAAAGATCACAAAATAAACACGCAAGCTCGCAATGCAATAAACAAGCACGCAAGCACGCTTACACACAAACGCACACACTCACACCAACTCACTCACACACCCTCACACATGATCACTCACGCAAACACACAAACGCACACACGCAATCGCACTCACACAAACGCACACACTCAAGTAATTTATAAGCTAAGCAAGTTTTTTATATTGTAAGAGTAAGTGTAATTATTAGGTTTAAAATAGGAATAAATAATGTCTAAATATTAACATCCTGGAAGGATCTACCCTCTGCAACACAGGTTTTCCTTCCGCAGAGGGTAGAGCATTAATATTTTTGTAATAATGCCATTTGTTAAAAGCAATAAATAAATTATTTATTTATTTAATGTCCCCACAAATTCACACCCTCGATATCACTCTGCTTTCTGTGCTTCATTTGCGAGAACTAATTTTCTCAATCAAAATCACATCTTTATCAAAGTGAAAAACATAATTGACATATTCTGCACCACCGCCACCTCTACACGTGAAACTTTGGCTGATGAATTCTCCGGTTCGTTCAGCTCGGGCCGATGAATTTACTCACCAGTTACAGACAAGGTATCTTTATGTAATAAGTTGACCTTCTTCTTTTTTTATATAACTTTTAATGATAATATATACCTATAACTTCCTTGTGAGTTTTGTTTCCTTTTATTCTAATTTTTATTTGTGAAAACTTGTAATTGGCTTTAATATATTATCTGCTTGTGCTGATTCACTGACTGACTGACTCATTGATCACCTCTCCTGAATATTTTTGTATGAAAAAATATTTTTTCATGGATGAGGTTGTATAGAAGGGAAAAATTCATTTGGAGGAAAAATACGGAGAGAGCTGATGATTGAGGATTTTGGAGACGGGTGAAGAGCACAGACAGGGTATTGACGATAGGACGATAGGGGGGTGCTCGAACAAATGTCATTTGAAACGTCATGCAATTAGCAGTGAGCTGAAAAAAAATTCAAAATGGCGGGGTCAAAATGGCTGCCAAAAGAATTTCGCCAATATCTCAGAAAGTATAAAAGATCGAAGAAGGGTCTTGACAAGAGGTGATCAGGGTCCGAAGGTTTATTCGATGGATAGAAAAAAATACAAAATGGCGGAATTTATTTTTTCATAGAAAATGGATGGAGAATGTTGAAGAGGCCACAAGTTGTGAAACATGCAGTATTTTGTGAATTAAATAAAATAAAATAATAGTAGTTTATGTAACGGTTACATAATGAGGGGATTAATAAATTATGTAGAGTTTCATACACTACTTTATCTACGCTCATATTATTATCATAAATCCAAATCATAAAATCTTGCTAACGTTTGTCGTAAATCATTGCAACTACTTAGATGTCAGGTGGAGTGAAATTTTCTTTAGTAGGTTTCACTGCTAGACATTTTTCAGCGCAAAGTTTTGACTAAGTAACAAAAAAATTGGTTGTCTGTAAAGTCGGTTTACAGACGATAGATTTACGAGATAACGTCATAATCGTAATCTTAATCGTAATCGTTATCGTACTCGTAGTCGTAATCGTAATCATAATCACAGGCCCAGGTGGAACGTTACGCGGAACGTTAGACATTGTGTTGTTGTCTATGGTCAATTATGGCCCATCCATACTCTCGGCAATGACTACCAACTATATGTTGTCTGTGGATTCACTTAAAAAAATATTACATAAAAAATATTACCCCAGATACAAATACAGGAATCCAGAGCCGTGTATCGTAATGGAAATTAAACAACTTCTTTAAATATTTCCATAGTAGAGCGATGTTATAATGAATAACTTTTTAATAAATTATAGAAGTCTGTGAATAAAGTAGGTAATTATTTGACACATTTCGATTTCATAATTCGAACTTTAAGCAATGAGCGTAGATAAATTATTATAGACAACTAATGCCTATCATGATGCCTATGAGCTGAATCGCTCAATCAATTTAAGAACCGACTGGACAAACATCTGAGCAAGCAACAATGAGCACAATTGATATAGGCGCATCAGCGAAAGCTGCTTAGCCTATTATTAAATAATAATAATAATAATGATGATGATGTCCCTCGGGAAAACGGCGCGGCCGGGACTGACCTGAGCGCCCTCATCGGGGATGCTGCGGTAGAAGTCGGCGATCAAGAACTCGAAGGGCGCCGGCCACGCGTCCACCGTCTGCACGTCGACGGAGCGCGTGCGCGCGCGCGGCGCGGGCTCGCAGCTGGCGGCGCGGCGCGCGGGCGGCGCGGGCGGCGCGGGGCGCGGGGCGGCGCGCGGGGCGGCGCGCGGGTCGGCGGGCGCGGGCGCGTCGTCGTCGCTCCAGGCGGGCGCGGCGCCGCGCGTGAGCTCCAGCACCTCGCGGTCGTCCACGTCGAGCGGGCGGCGGCGGGGCTGCGGCCGCGCCAGCGCGCCCGCGGGCGGCGCGCCGCCGAAGGGCACGGGCGAGTCGGGCGCGCGCCGCTCCAGCGCCACGCGCGCCAGGCGCGCCGCGTACGCGTCGGGCGCTGCGGGCGCGGCGGCGGCGGCGGCGGGCGGCGACGCCTCCTTGCGGCCGAGCGCGCGCACGGCGCTCGAGTCGGCGGGGTAGCGGAAGTGCGCGCGCGACTCCTGCAATTTCAAATTCACTAAAGTCCGTCCAAAGATACTAAATGTAAACATTGCCACTCATTTACTCATAGCGACGACAGAACAAACAAAATAAAGTCTATCTCTTTCTATCTTGTTTGTTTGCTATCTGCCGCACGGCTTACGGATACGATGCTCAAGGTCAAACAAGGCTAAAGGGATTGAAAACATTCGGATGGCCATTTGCCTCTGCGAAAGGAAAACCTGTGTTGCAGAGGATAGATCCTTCCTGGATGTTAATTTTAGAACACATTTTTATTTATATTTTAAACCTAATTACAATTTAAAAACTAGTTTAACTTATAAATGTGCTATTTGCGTGTGTGCGTTTGCATGTGTGTGCGTTTGTGTGTGCGTCAACACGAGATGGGCACCTTGGCGGGCGTGTTCTCGGGTGTGGCCTCCACGGCGGCCTCGGGCGGCTCGGCGGCGGTATCCGCGTCGGCCGGCAGCGGCGTGTTGGGCGCGGAGTCTGCGCCGCAGCGCTCCGCCAGCGCGAACCACGGCTCGGCGCCCGGCCGTAGCGCGGCAGCCGCGCGCGCCGCGTGCGCGCCGCTGCCGGCCGGGGCGCGCGCGGGCTCCGCGGGCGGCGGCGGCGGCGCGGGCTCGGCGACGGACGGCGCGCGGCCGCGGGGCTCGCACGGCTCCCCGTCGCCGCGCGCGCCCGTCACCAGCGCGGGGTGCAGGCGCACGCCGCGCAGCAGCGGCGCCAGGCGCGCGAAGGCGGCGCGCGCGGCGGGCGCGGCGCACTCGAGGCGCAGCGCGTCCAGCAGCGCGCACGGCTGCGAGGCGTAGAGCGCATGGAACAGCGCCAGCTGCGCCAGGCGGATGTGCGCGCGCGTGGGCGGCGGCGGCGGCGGCTCGAGCGCGGCGGGGCGCAGCAGCGCGTCGGCCAACTCGGGCCAGTGCGGCGCGGCCAGCGCGGGCTCGGCGGGCAGCAGCGCGGCCAGCGCCAGCAGCGCGTGCAGCGCGGGCAGCGGCTCACGCTCGCGCGGCGCGGCGCGCAGCAGCTCGCGCGCCAGGGGGTGCTGCGCCAGGCGGTGCAGCCAGGGCGGGCGGCGCGCCACGAGCGGCGCCAGCGCGGCCAGCGCGTGCGTGCGCGCGGCGCGGTCGGCGCGCAGTTGTTCCAGCAGCGCGTCCAGCAGGTGGCGCGCGTGCGCGTCGGGCGCGCGCGCCAGCAGCTCGAGCGCGCGCGCGGAGCCGGTGCGCGAGTGGTACAGCAGCAGCGCGCGCGCCAGCCAGGGCTCGCGCACGGCGCCGTACAGCGCTGCCACGTGCTCGGGCGAGTCGCGCGCCTCCAGCAGTTCGAACACCTCGCCCGCTTCGCACGCGGCCAGCATCTCCGACCACCTGCCGAGTGCCGAGCTTTTATTACCCACTGGTCTAAAATTATGTTGGAAGTTATTATGCCCTTGAACCTCAAAACGGAACCCTTATAAAGTCCCTCTGTTGTCCATCTGTCTGCCACTTATCAACTTAGAAAAAGGTTGAGGTAGAAATTAGCAAATACTGAAGTCTATGGTCCCTTCGAGGTGTAAGAAGTACAAGTAAATTAAAGAACGTAAGAGACGTTCTTTAATCAATTGGCAGATAATCAATTGGCAGAAGCTTTACCAATGACTTCATATTACCACCCACCCCGCCGTCTTTTATCAGATGAATGTCGAAAATCAGAACAAAGTAAAAGTAATTCATTGTGAGGCAAGCCCAACAACATTCTGAAGGCGTTATTGTACTGAACCCGAATTGCGTTCAGTGATGCCTGTGTAAAGTTTGTCCACAGGGATCCCGTGTAGAAGCTTTGGCAAAACGCTTTGAATAAATTAAACTTTTGCTTCTTTACTACAAAGTGCAAACCTGTGGACCAACATATTACACTGCTTTGCTAACGCTCTCCGCTCCCTTTCTATGTCCTCATCATCTTAAAGGTCCTCGGTTACAACATGCCTTAGGTACTTGAATTTATCAACATGCTTTAGGGGAGCCTTGTTTAACATTATATTATGCTCCACCTGACACTCTTTTCGTGATGTACCCTTGGCCTCAAAGATGATGTACTCACTTTTCCCTGTATTATAACCCCTCGCATGTCCTCACCAATTCTTTAATAGATACCCATACCTATAATAGGGTACCCTCTCATGCAGGAGCCCATACTTGAGAGTAAGCCCTTGATGGAGGATTTTGGCTGCTTGGTTGTGCCTGTGCAAATACTCAGTGTTGGGAAGCGCCGAACATTATTATTATTTATTGTTAGGGCTCAGGCTCTCAGCCCAAGACCTGCGCAGAGCGCTACATCAACGCACACTGCGTCGAGACTCAACCCGGTCGGCACTGGGAGCAGTTGAGCACGTCACTTGCAGTGCGTTTGATCTATCTGTCGCAACGGCAGCGCGAGCTACCGCTGCGAGTACATTACTCGTTCAGCACTATTTATGAGGTACCTATAGCCACAGTCGCAGATGCATATTAGGGAAAAGGTGCTACAGCCACAGGTGCCGAATGTAAACTTCACATCGCACTTACCAATTAGTAGTTCGGAGAGAGGATCCTTCGTTTACCGCAGCTGGAGGAATTTTGATCGTCAATCTGTAACTCCGCTGAAGAGAGCCGCTCCGCTGCCACCGCCCTGTGCCTCGCTCGTGGGTTTCGCCGACCGAAATATGGCCGATCAACGGCCTGTCCCAAATTTATATATTTCGAACAATGAAGAAGAAACCAAGGCCCGACTAGACAATAGTCAAGTAAAAATTTTTTTACGAATTACGATTTAATTTTATTTCCAATGACATTCATGACATTGACACTCACTTGACACTGACAGTGACAACAAGTAAATTGAAATTGACATTTACGATTTGAGCAATGACTAAGGAGAGTATCCCAAAGGAAAGTACCCTAACCAAAGATAATATACACTAACAAGATTGAGTGCTAACCATTCTTGCTAAGCTAAATTGACGCTTATTTTTTTGTTTTAGAGGAGCTATTATCTTACAAGCAGTATCTAGCTAAAAGCGGTCCTGAGCGAGACGGATAGATTTGGTCGTCGTGTCCTAGTCTGACATCTTGCCATCTCAACTAAATATTGGGTTCGGTAGAAACGGTAGATTTTTTATTTTTGTTTTTTATAATATACAAAATCGAAACATCTATAAACTCTGAAACTTATTTTAATAAGTTTCTACAGTTATTATAATTATTTTAAATGATAATTATTTCGTTGTATTAAAAAAAATATATTAATATTGAGTAGAAGTAGTATTTATATCCTTGGGACTGGTATTACTAAAAGTTAGATGATATGAATGATACGAAAAGTTAGAAGGTGGTTTGTTCACTGCTTTGATTGGTGAAATTTCGTGCTTCGATTTGAGATTGATTTATAAAAAATCTATTTGTTTTTTATGAAAAATGGTAAATTCATGTTATGTGATAGGATGCAAAAATGAATCTTATCCTGGCAGCCGCTTTTCTTTCCATGGGTAGTAAAAACAACAATAATAATATTCTGTACCCACCATGAATTACGTAGAATCGTAGATCAAAGATTTTTCTTGTAGTACCTAGTTAGGTAGGACTTTAATAATTGCAGATAGTCTTTCTTCCTGGCCTTTTCCCACTTTATGTGGGGTCGGCAGATAGTCTACAATTGCAGATAGTCTACAATTATAATAAAAATAAATCTCCCATGTTGATGTGTATAAAGCACATACCTACCTTAACTTCCGATCGACTGCACCAAATTGGATATATAATTTTTTTGTTGTGTTTTATTGTTTATCATGATATTGTCAGGAGTTGGTTTGTTTAAAAAATATTATTCGAAATTCCCGGGTGAAGTTTACACAGAGGAAACGAAGAGAACGTGAAAATGAATCTAGTACCAATTTTACAGAAGAGCTCAGTAAAATGAGAATTGAAATGCAATCATTTTTTCAAAATATGACTACTACTCTAAACCAAATACATAATAAAATTAGTCAAGAAATATCAGATACTAGACAAGAAATTAAAGAAATAAAAAGCGCAACGGAAAACTTGATATCTGAATCTCTCTGCTGTGGTTGTCTATGATCTGAATATCATACTATAGTAAAAGAAGTTGAAAATATGAGGCAACAAAATTCATCTATCCAGGAAAAAATTTCACAGCTGAACAGTGACCTTGTTACCTGTAAAAATATCTGTGCCTCATCTTCCGTGAACCCGCCACCGCTTAGGCCGATATTACACTGTACTATATATAGCATCCTATCTGGCACCACAGATCGTCATCCTAGAAATATGATCTACTCATAGAGGTATTAAATACAATACATAATGTACTTATAGCTCTATGGATCTACTTGATAATATGAATGTATTACACTATAGGGTTCAAGTTGCTCATATCTGAGTGCAATGTTTGTGGTCTGTGGTGCAATGGCCTAACTATGAATTACCTGTTTCCAAAGAAAATAAATTACAATGGAAGCTCATAAGAGTGCATTTATTGCTGCAACTACTTTTACTGCTTCTTACTCTTTTTACTTATGAAAAGAGAAGCAAACCCGGAGTAAAAAAAATTGGATTCGCTCTTAGGTCTCACGGCGGCTATCAAAAGGGAATCATTCAAACTTACTCGAAGAACTTCGATTTGATGATAAAAACGGTTACAGAACCTATTTGCGCATGGAAGAATCTGCATCTATCTACATTCTTACAAAAATTGATCGCCTTATCATCAAACAAGCAATCCATCTTAGTTACTCAATTATTGAAAATAGTTGTCCTTGTCTGTGTTCTCAAATAGGATCCTATTTAACAACATGTTGACAGATAGTATCCTAGATAGATGATCATCGAGAATTTGGGCCATTACACTATCATATTTCTAGTAGTCATAGATATAGGATCCTATATACAGTGTGAGTCTTCATAATGTGCACATATTGAAATGAGGGAAACTATGCTTAATTTTATCGACGGAAAACGTATTAAAAAATATCTAAAAAATTTTTTTATATTTTTTTGGAATTTTTGAAAATTGCGTTCCCTACTATGACCCTTGTGTAAACAAAACTGTGTAAATTTTTAACTAAATGATCTATCACGATGAATAAAACTTATTAATGATTGGAAGGAATGGTCCGTCCTCATGAAATGAAAATTGTGGAAAAAAATCACCCTCAATGGAAAATACACGTGTTTTTAATAAAATTTCTGTTTTTTGTTTCACTAATTTTTACAATAATCGTAAAATTTCTCAATAAAATGCCCCCATTATGTGCCTTTTTTATTGCTTTAAATTATTCCTCATCGTATTAGCTACCTAATGGTAAAAATTGCATGCTTATAACTTAATTCTAACATTTTTTATAAAGTGTTAAAGAAAGGCCTAGGACACGGCTACGCACTAATTATTGAGATTGTAGATATCACGTAGAACCCTCCTTAGGAAAACAATAGCTTGCGCGTTTGGAGTGCTATTTTCGAACAGTTAAAAAGAAATGTTAGGATTAAGTTACAAACACACAATTTTTACCATTATGTAGCTAATACGATGAGGAATAATTTAAAGTAATAAAAAAGGCACACAATGGAGGCATTTTATTGAGAAATTTTACGATTATTGTAAAAAATTGTGAAAAAAAAAAACAGAAATTTTATTAAAACACGTGTATTTTCTATTGAGGGTAATTTTTTTCCACAATTTTCATTTTATAAGGACGGACCATTCCTTCCAATCATTAATAAGTTTGATTTATCGTGATAGATCATTTAGTTTAAAAGTTACACAGTTTTGTTTACACAAGGGTCATAGTAGGGAACGCAATTTTTAAAAATTCCAAAAAAATATAAAAAAAATTTTTAGTTTTTTTTTAATACGTTTTCCGTCGATAAAATTAAGCATAGTTTCCCTCATTTCAATATGTGCACATTATGAAGACTCACACTGTATAGTATAGTGTAATATCGGCCTTAGTTACGAAAACATCACCCTTGAAGTGCAAGATCGGTGCCACCGACAAAAGAATATTATAATAATATCGGGCGTGTTGGAGTTGAACGATGTAAACACCCACAATCGACGCGAACACGATAAACAACAGGGTATTAAAATAATAAAAAGCATCTATGAAAACTGTCCCATGCCGAAGACAATCTTTCGTCTTGGTAAATTCGTTCCATGGAAAAATCGTAATCTAAAAGTTTGCTTCGAGACCCAGGACACTGCGAGCTACATTCTGCGGAACCGTAAGTTAAAAGACTCAAACATTCATATATACTGGGATCAAACACCGGCTCAACAAAAATATTTACAAAGCCTAAGGGCTGAACTTGCTCAGCGTCAACAGAGCGGCGAAACCAACCTAGCTATAAAATACTCTAACGGAATACCTAAAATTACGAAAACTATCCCAAAAAACGCCATGAATCATTAAAACAGAATAAACCGGTCACCCATGAGATTAACCATGATTATAGCAAGGTTTTAGTAACGGCCTCTTCGCTGAGATTCTTTTACGCAAATGTGAGAAGTTTAGTTAAGCTTGGCAAAATAGATGAACTAAAGTGTATTATAAAATCTTTTAAACACACTATCCATTTGATTCTTCTGACAGAGACATGGATAAAATCTGATGCTGAAGCTAATATACTTATAATCCCAAACTATTCTCATATTTATAACTATAGAAATGACGGCATTGGCGGAGGAGTTTCAATCTTTGTACACAATGATTTGACTCACACGGTTACGGAAGAAAAATATGTAGACGGAAATAACTTTTTATGGATATACTTAGAAAAAAGTGGTTTAAATGTTGGACTAGTCTACAGACCTCCCACGACTAATGTACAAAACTTTTTGGATATTTTCTCGATGCAATTAGAACGAAGAAAAAGGGCAATCGTTTTTGGGGATTTTAATATAAATATTTTACATAAGGATAAATGCAGCAAAAATTATATGTACATACTACAGGAAGCAGGATATAGAATATTGAACAAAATTGACACTCGGTATTGCACAAGAGAAACTGAAACATCCAAGTCGATCCTTGACCACGTCCACACGAACACTAGCAATGATTTTCACCTCGCTGTAATAGACTCGCCTTTAACCGATCATAAACAAATTTATTGCGAGTACAAAAAATATAAAAAGGAGCCAAAAAAGAAAATAAAGTATGAAACTATAAACTATGATACAATTTATAAGGATATGGCTGAATATAATATACAAATGATAAATTATGACTACGGTTTATTAGCAGCGTTTTACCTGAAAATAAAACGTTTATTAAAATACTTACCTCACTGGAAGCTTTATATTGAGAGAATAGCACATCCGTTTCCGTTTGTTTTTACGTACTTTTAGTGACGTCAGAACCGGCTCTGTGGCGCCACCTGGCGGTGTCGCACGGTAGGTTTCCTTAATAGCTTGGTGCGACCCTTGGTTCATTGGCTCAATAATATCACCAGGCAGGAATTACTGAAAGCTTCCAGTGAGGTAAGTATTTTAATAAACGTTTTATTTTCAGGTAAAACGCTGCTATTAAAACACTTGACCGTCACTGGAAGCTTTATATTGAGAGCCTGTTTGTTTTCGCCTGGTGACGCCACATATTAGACGTTTTACGCCAATGTGACAATGTAGGATAATTATTATATATGAGAATTTAATGTTTCTCTAATAATTATTCTTAAAAACATAATTTTATACGGTTCTTCAAAATCAGTTAATAACCACTTCTATATGAATATAAAATTAATAAAAAATCAGATTGAGAAGTTGGGTGAATCATTACTTATTGTAAATAACTTCATGTTTACAAGTATTGGCTAATTGCCAATTTTCACGATCTATCTCATCAAGGGAGTGATTTCTTCATCAGCTCTGGAAAGCTCCATCTACAGACCTAACACTACCAGGAGTAGCAGATATGCCAGCTTCTCTGAACAAGCTCGCGAAAACTGCGCGAGGCGTTTTGGATAACAATGTAATTGTAATGAATAGATTTACCTAGGTACTACAATTTGAAACATTTCGTCTATCATTTAATAATGAAATTTAATTTATCAATAAAATTCAAATAGATTTTAGTTACGATAATATAAATGTAGGTAATAATTATCTCAATTTATAAAATTCTCGCTATATCTACCGTAAGAAAAGTTAGATCATGTAGGTATAATTCTTTCTGAAAAAAAGAAATAATAACATCGCAGTATGACGAGATGTTTAAAAAAGGCTATTTACATCTATTAAGTAAAGTTACATCTATTCAGTAAGATTTTAACTTATCTTATCAGATAGGTGGATTCTGATTCTTTATTTTCAGAATGTTTTACAAAAGCATGGTTACTTAGCTAACTTAAATTTTCGGCACTACATAACGTCAAAACCTGATGTGTGTAAAAGAACAATGCATTGAAAATTAATTTATTACTCAAATATAAATCAAAACTGGTACTAATTGTGAGCCCGTAGGGATATTAGTAGTAATACTTATATTATTTTCAGACTATAAGACCAACGTAAATTCGTAAGTTGTGAGAGTTGAGTTTCGCAATTTTTTAAGTAAGTAAGTAATGACACTCTTACGGGGTTTCATGTTTTAATGGTTTCGGACTGGGACCAACCACACATTTCCAAACCTATGAGTCGATGTTCTCTAATTTCAGAACTACCAGACCCGCTGTGTCAATTAGAAACTTGTGTTGGTTTCTCGGATTCAACGGAGCAACGAGCGCTCGGACTCTGAGTACCACGCGCCAAAAACCTTTTTCCCGTGGTATTGTTATTAAAAATATTCCCGTTTACTTATTGAGATGAATCAAGTCTCGATATACCAACGTAGTTGTGTACTACATGTGCATTCTTCGAGGCGAACAGATCGACTACTGGGATTCCCAACTTTGCATAACTAAGTATTTTCAAATCGGATAAAATAAGTGCCACCGTGGAGGTTGGCGATAGCGTGACAGAAGATACACAATTCGTATGAACTATTGAGCCTGGGATGTACGTCTTTTATGTTGTAGTGATTTTGATTTCAACCTAAAAATTTCAGGATTCGAATGTTATTTTCAATAGGAGTAAGATCTCGTCCCACTTGCTCTTTTTAAATGAGTAATAGTCTTGCTGTCACATTGGATAAAGATCGAACTTTGACGCCGGGTGTGAGTAGTTGATCATAAAAAAAGAAGGGGCCAACACTTCATTTTGATTAGAATTAGTATTTGTTCTTATCGTGTACAAGACTACGATAGAGAGAGATCATCCAGTAATGCTCTCCAAACTAAGTACGAGGCATATGTTTACCAAAAACAAAACTGGTGGAAGATAATACAGCGAAGTTAGTAGCTGACAATTCGTCTTCCACTAAAAGAGTTCGTTTATTGCATTCAGCGGTTTGTATAAGGCACCCATCATTCAAGACAAGTCCGGCAGAATATATTTGAAAAGTATCAAGTGCCGATGATTCAGTCGTCCTCGTGGAACAACAAAGCTGGCAAAATTCGGAAGTTCTATATTTATATTAATTTCTTTGCATTATAGTCATTTAAAATCCGAATTATATTATTGAATAAGTACTTCATTTGACTTTTCCTAATAAACTCTTTTGTGGCAAAAGACCGAATTTATTTGCCAACTTAGGCTCTGTAGTAGCTGCATTGTAATTTTGACATGACCGCAAGTACATTTTGCAAAAGAAATCATCTAGGTACGCAAGAACAAGAACTATGAAATTAGGACTGTGTTAAGTATATCCATTTTGCACAACAAGTTTTGGGGTTGCCGGAAATCCGGAATGCGGTACATGTTTATCAAGTGAATTGATTCTGGCAAAACAATCGTTCAGTGCTTTGAGGTCGAATATCGGTCGAGACTCGAGATAACCCGTCGCGCGTCGGGTTAAAGAGTGGATGAAAAGCTTGGTGTGTAAGACGCCATGCTTTTCATTTTGTGCGCCATTGCACATATTATATTCTAGAAACAGGAGTGTGAAATATTTTTCCCGTCATGTTGGGAAATACAAAAGGTGATTACTTCAAACACAACATTTCTTTCAATTATGAAAGATGTTATACTAAACTACCCATTGCAAGAGAACAGGTTCGAGTTGAATCCTCTAACTAATTTAATTCATTCGGATGTAGACGTATTTAGGCCCTTCGCACACAGCTAGCTTATGCGTATCATTATGACGCTACGCATAACAGTATGACAATTACGTCCTAAAATTCGCTCCGACATCGCTTCAACTGCGGACATGTTTGAACATGTTTGTACTCTTACTGCTGTCGTCGTACGCGCGAATGATGTTACGCTTACGCTTACGTGATATATACAGCGTATAGATAATTTTTCGTATATCTACTGGTATGCACCTTGCGAGGGTGGTTTATAACGCTCGTGCGATAAGACTGCGTGCACTATCCAAGCCGAGTATAGGTAATGTTACCAATACTTTGCTTCCCCGAGAGGCGACGATCTGGTTGATTAGCATAATGATTGCTTAATGTATTATTTATACGTTGGTATCTACCCTGCGAAGGTGGGCTGTATGATCATGCTAGCAACATTGCGAGCACTGTCCAGATCAAGAAGTTCCACACGATGGAACGGCAATGCTTGTAATAACTTGCCCCCGCGAGGGGCGACGGTTTTATTGCTTCGCATATTAGTATCCACCCTGCGAGGGTGGGATGTAATAATTAATGATCGTGCTAGCATACTGCGAGTCTGTCTAGGCCAAGAAGTTCCACGTGATGGCACGGCAATGCTTGTAATACCTTGCCCCCGCGAGGGGCGACGGTCTTATTGCTTCGCATATTAGTATCCACCCTGCGAGGGTGGAATGTAATGATCGTGCTAGCATACTGCGAGCCTGTCTAGGCCAAGAAGTTCCACGCGATGGAACGGCTATGCTAGTAATACCTTGCGTTCGCTAGGGGCAACGATCTGATTGCTTCGCATATTAGTATCCACCCTGCGAGCGTGGGATGATTGTGCTAGCAATACTGCGAACCTGTCTAGGCCAAGAAGTTCATCGCGACGGAACGGTAATGCTTGAAATACTTGCCCCCGCGAGGGGCGACGGTCTGATTGCTTCGCATATTAGTATCTACCCCGCGAGTGTGGGATGTATGATCGTGCTAGCAATACTGTGAGCCTGTCTAGGCCAAGAAGTTCATTGCGATGGAACGGCAATGCTTGAAATACCTTGTCTCCACGAGGGGCGACGGTCTGATTGCTTCGCATATTAGTATCTACCCCGCGAGGGTGGGATATAATGATCGTGCTAGCAATATAGCGAGCCTGTCGTCTAGGCCAAGAAGTTCCACGCGATGGAACGGCAATGCTTGTAATACTTTGCCCCCGCGAGGGGCCATGGTATGATTGAGGTTCCCGAACTAGACGAAAATCTGAATTGAATAGTGTGCAATCGAAGGTAGTATTTTATTCAGCGAAGCTTATACGAAAGAATTACGATCTTGGCTCACGACTCTTCTTGGCGCGCCTCAATACTTTTTGATCGCTTGCCGCACGCTAAGTGCGATAAATCCGAAAATTTAAGAATTCTTTTTCTTAATTTTTTTCAGTCAATACTTCAAAATTATTACTATTTTGTATGGCCCAAAAAAGCGAAATTTTCAATACTTTATAATTTTAAAATGCAGTATATGATAGCTGCGTTATTGAATGAACTAGATTGCATAAAGTATCATACATTTTTACCTTCTCGTTTGTTTCTAGGTGCGTATGAAACCTGGAGTATGATTATTTTCTTATATTTCTTTGGAACATATGTTTCGCCACTAACTTGGGTCAGAACTTTATAATCACACTATCAATGTAACTATTTTGTATTTTCTGCATAACTTATCAATTTTGGATGAGCAATGAGAAAGGCTGTATGTGCTTTTGCGAGCCTGCCCGCTTGGGCCAGCCATTTCTTTCATTGCTTTATCCATTACTGAAATAAAATTTACTTAAAACTAGTTAGATTATATTATATCATGCGTCACAAGTACGAATATTTTAACAAAATATACATTTTAAAGTGATCCGAACGGACAAACCGTTAAAAATATGATCACTTACACACGTTAAAACGAGTTAGATTATATTACATCATGCATTTTAACAAAATATACATTTTAAAGTGATCCGAACGGACAAACCGTTAAAAAAAATGATCACTTACTTATTAATTCACCGGCGAGGAATCGAACCCCGGTTTCCGCGTGATAGGCGGAGATTTTGATTATAGAAAAACAGAAGACTACTTACTGCGAATTATTCACACAATTCACTTTAAAATTATAAGTAAGTATGCACTTTATACTTTAGTATTCAATAACTTCTTATTGCAATTTTCTATGTGGAACGATTGCAAGTTACTTCAACGGAAACAAAAACGCCAATGAACCAAGGGTCGCACCAAGCTATTAAGGAAACCTACCGTGCGACACCGCCAGGTGGCGCCACAGAGCCGGTTCTGACGTCACTAAAAGTACGTAAAAACAAACGGAAACGGATGTGCTATTCTCTCAATATAAAGCTTCCAGTGACGGTCAAGTGTTTTAATAGAGAAGTTTATTAAATACTATATAGATAAACACAAAATTACTAAATATAAAATAAAAAATTTGCCGAGAGATGACTGGATCAATAAGAATATATTAGATGGAATAAAAAATCGCAACATACTATGGAAGAATCTAAAACTAGATAGTGGTAACGTTGGTTTAAAAAACAAATTTGTCAATATGAGGAATAAAGTTGGTGAGACTATAAGAGACACTAAGGATAAATACTATTATACTGCTTTTACTAAATGCTACAATAAACCAAAAAAATGTGGGAACTAATTTATACATTTGCGAATAACAAAAACAAAAATAGCAGTGCTCCCTCAAAACTTATAGTAAACGGGAAAACTATCAATGATGGTACAGTAATATGTGAAACTTTTAATGATTATTTTTCCTCAATTGGTGGAACTTTAGCTAGTAAAATACCACAAAAATATCATAAAAATAATAACGCCGGTTTTATCAGTGCTCAATCCACATCTCAAACACAAACTGCTACACTCTCCGAATTTAAATCTTGTACAAAAGAAGAAATAGAAAAAAATATTAAAAAATCTTAATACTAATGCAAGCACTGGGATTGATGGCATGACGCCTAAGATAATAAAATGTATAAATAATCTAATTAGTAATAACCTAAGCCTATGTATTAATAAATGTATGAGTGATGGGGTATTTCCGGACAGTTTAAAATTAGCAAAAGTTACCCCTATTTATAAAGCAGGTTCAAAATCTGATCCGGGAAACTACCGTCCAATTTCTGTTTTACCGGTACTTTCAAAGGTTTTTGAGCAAGTCTTATATTCACGTTTAAATAACTACCTAGCAAACATAAATTTTCTTTTTAAAGGACAATATGGATTCCGCAGCAAATCTATACCACTTTCGGCAACAATAGATTTAATAACAAAAATTAAACTGAACATCGACAAAAAGAATATAGTTTTAGGTATTTTCATAGATCTAAAAAAAGCCTTTGACACAGTCTCTCATTCAATTTTATTAAATAAATTAGAAAATATAGGTATAACTGGTTCAGCATTAGAAATTATGAAATCCTATCTCACAAGTAGAAAACAAATTGTAAAAATTGAAAATTTTGAAAGTAAACCAAGGAATATTAACTATGGAATACCGCAGGGATCCATTTGGGACCCCTGTTATTTTTGATATACATAAATGAGATAGGAAATTTAGGCTTGACCGGAGATATATCACTATACGCCGATGATACGTGTTTATTGTATTTCGGTAACTCAATACACGAAATAATATCAAATGCTCAAAACGATTTAGATGTATTGAACGAATGGTTCCAGTATAACTTACTAACCATAAATGTTTCTAAAACTTCATATATGATTTTCACTGCAAATATAGAAATATACCTACTTTCAATCCACTGACTATTGATAACCAAAACATTCTGATTCAGAAAAGTATCTTGGTTTAATTTTAGACCCCAAATTAACATGGCGAAGTCATATAGACAACCTACAATCAAAAATAGCATCACTCACTGGAGCCTTGCGTAGATCTTCCCGATGTATACCACCAAAAGTCCGTGCCATCATATATAACTCACTAGCTAAGCCCTAGAATATTTAATAGAAATATGGGGAAGTGCTTATCCAACGAATTTAAAAGATCTTCAAATTTCACAAAATAAGCTCCTTAAGACCTTATTTCAATTAGATTATCGTTTTCCAAGTAAAGAACTCTATAAGAAAACAAATGTTATGTCTATTACTCAACTATATAAATACAAAACATGCATATTAATTAGAAAAATACTAACCGAAGCTACACATACACAAATTACATTTAAAACAAAATCATACTTGAATACAAGGAATATACTACTCTCTAACGAGACTTGAATACTAGAAGCAAATATAAACTCCAAATACCGATAAGAAGAACAAAATATTACGGAACTAAAACCATACAGGTTGAGGGAGCACTGCTATACAATAGTTTACCGAAGGATGTAATTATGTGACAAGTCATTTGTATCTTTAAAAAATAAAAACTTAAGAAACATTGTCTTAATATTTAATCATGTTCACAATATGTTCACACAATTTATAAAATATTTTACACTAAGTTTTCTTTGTTAATTTCTCATTAAGTGAAATTATTGTATTTCTTTTGAGAATAAATATCTTTAAACCTAAACCTAAGTTTCAACTCTAGGCTGTGCTCTAAATCAAAAAAATCCTCAATCCTCATTTCTCTCCTTATTTTTCCTTCGAATGAATTTTTATCTTTTAGGTATACGACACCATCTGTGAAAAAAAATTCCCACAAAATTGTTCAGGAGAAGTGATAAATGTATCAGCAGTCAATCTATACATGTTATGATAATATATACACAATCGTTTTTAAAAATAATTTGTCCTGTGAATTTTTTTTCATCATGGTTACCTTAAATTAGAAAGGGACGCACTACCTGAGGTGCCCTCTCACGCGGACCGTTTTTCATCATAGTGCTGTCTTGTTACAGTAATAAATGTCTTTGGTATAGGTTCATGGTATTAGCTCCATGCCCGTAGAAATCTGTTAATATACCTACCAGTTTATTGAACATAGACAACCACAGCAGAGAGATATTGAATATCTCCATAATATCTCATTGCATAATAGTTCCCTGATAGTTGCTCGGACCAAGAATCTGATAGTTGTGTGGTCTGTGTTAGTATATGGATGATGGTTCCTGACTCTGCTGTGGGTTTTCTATGGTTCCTGATAATATTATTTTACTCTATGTTTCTGAGTTCGGTGGTTCCTCCCCGACTACTAAACTGTGCTAAATAGTGATCTGTGGTGGTTCCTGACTGCACACTGCATGTTCTGCATTTGCCATTTTCTTAATTTTTAGAAAAATTGCATTTTAAGATACATTTTAACTTGATATTAACGCTATGTGTGGCTATGTGATATAGTTATGATGATGATAGGTTAAGAATAAGTAAATTGATTTTTGCCAACGTTTAATATGCTCAGAGCAATAACAAGCATTTATGTTGAAAGTCAGGCTCTTTCAAGAAGAGATGGATTTAAAATATTCCGTAAGTATGGTACTCCACATACATTTAACTCTAAATAATGACTATAAATTGTATGAAAATTCCCATATTTTGACGTTAAATGAATGTACTTATATAAATGTTTCAGGAGCCTGCAACTATTCCACCGTGACTACAAATGATAAGGTATGGTATTAGTATTTATGATAAGGTGGTATTTGAAAGAGTATACTTTCCAGGTTGTTATAATATGGTCATCAAGTCAGGATCTGATCCAGGGATCTTGGAAAAAAATTGAGGGAAGTCTACAAATTTTACAAGTACTTTTGGAGGGATTTGGGTATTTTTTATAGAGACTAATCCATTTGCTTGCAGATACTGACTTGATGGCAATAGTTGATGGCAGAATCTGATAATGGGATCTCGGGGAAATTAAGGGAACTCTTCAGTTGTAATAAGCACTTCTTCCACTTAAGCACTTCCAGCGATTTGGGTATTTTTGAGACAGTGACTTCTGAATTTGCTTCCAGAAAGCACAGTTTTAACCGATTTTGGAAAGGAGGTGGTTTTGAATTAATCAGAATTTAATTTATTAGTTCTAGTCTCTTGGAACTATAAAAATTCAAGTCTCTACTCAATCCAAGCTATAGAGGTGCTTTTCAACTAAAATAGAAAATTCTTTAAAAAAAAGAAATTTTAATGTACACCAATAATTGGAAGTCGGGCAATGTTTTGTACAATCGTAGTTCTTGGTAATACCTACTCAATGTGCGAAAAATTATTAAACTTTGTTAGCATTTGGAGTCGGTTTCTTTAAAATAATTTTCTATATTTTTATTTTACAACGTAGAAGCTGATGTGTACTTACATATTTTGACGTGACAACGGCTTATAATTCGATAGAGCCGGTTGCACGCACGAAAAAACATGACTCATCCGGCGTTACCTCGCTCATGCGGCGTTACCTCGCGAGCGCGGAACGAGCGACAAAGAAGACGTTGTCACGTTCAACTATCGTCAGTTAACCGACTTTACAGGCAACCAATTTTTTATACATAATGATTTTTGTCTGAGTTCATTTGATTGATTTTTTATCACATTCTCAGGCACAATATTTAAACTACAATCTTTAAGTTCTTTTTATTTAATTAAAAGACAAAAAATGATGTGTAATAATTGTGTGTGCAAGCATTCCAGGAAGTTGCGGAGGTACAGAACGGTAATTCACACCGCCTACTTCACTCATCCCACCACTGCCGCCCAAAGCCACACTCTATGATTTCCTTTTTAGTGTTACATATCCGAATGGAAAAAACGGCACCCTATAACTAACACTTTGCTGTCGCTCTGTCTGTCTGTCACCAGGCTGAATCGCTTGAACTGAGATAGTTACATTTGAAATTTTTACAAATTATGTTATTGCTGCTGAACAAATACAGAAAATTGAAATAAAATAAATATTTAAATAGGCTTTGATTCAACAAACGTGATTTTTTGGTTGGTTATCAAGACAAATTCCAACCTAATAAACACTTCTGCCTTGGTGGTGTAGGTTGGTATTTGGATCGATAGTACAGAATCCTCTGCAAGAGCTTGACTAGCACTTGATCTATTATTTTGGCTATTTTGACGGTGATCTTTCTGTGATCAGTTTTTTATTATGAGCAGATTAATACAGTCACTAATAACACTCAATAACTCCTAACACCAAGCAGCTGAATTAAAATACTAATCACTAAAACGAGTGTTTACATTTCTTTGCAGACCGTGCTGAGCGGCGATGGCGACAAGAGCGAGGGCGTCGCGCCCGCTCCGCACCCGCCCGCGCACGCCGCGCCCCCGCAGCCCCCGCAGCCCCCGCCGCGCCCTCCGCCGCGCGCGCGCACCTGGTCCGCGGTGGCCGCGCTCGCCGTCACCGCGTCGCTGGGCGGGGTACGTGCCGCCGCGCGAGCCGCCGCGCAGCGCGCTCGTCGGTCACTCACTGAATTGAACGTATTCTCTGCCAGGTATATTTTTACCGTAAGCTGAGCGACGAGGACGGGAAGAACGCGGATGCGTCGAGCGGCGCGCCCGCGGAGGCGCCGAGCGAGCCCGAGGCGGTGCCGGCGCGCGCCGCCGACCTGCCCGCGCACGCCGAGTTCCTGCTGGTGGGCGGCGGCACCGCGGCCTTCGCCGCCATGCGCGCCATCCGCAGCGCGCGCCCCGACGCGCACGTGCTCATCGTGGGCGACGAGCCCGCGCCGCCCTACATGCGCCCGCCGCTCAGCAAGGAGCTGTGGCGCGAGCCCGAGCCGGCGCGCGCGGGCGGCGCCGACCTCAGCTTCCGCCAGTGGAACGGCCGGCGCCGCAGCCTCGTGTACGAGCCCGAGGCCTTCTACACGCCGCCGGAGCGCATGCGCGACGCGCCGCCGGGCGCGGCGCTGGCGCGCGGCTGGCGCGTCGTGCGCCTCGACCCCGACGCGCGCCAGGTGGAGCTGCAGGCGGGCGCGGGTGGCGAGCGGCGCGTGGTGGGCTACGGGCGCGCGCTGCTGGCCACGGGCGCGCGGCCGCGGCGCGTGGCGGCGCTGCGCGAGGCGGCGGCGGCGGGGCGCGCGCTGGCGCTGCGCGGGGTGCGCGACGCGGCGCGGCTGGCGCGCGCGCTGGAGGCGCCGGGCGTGCGCACGGTGGCGGTGCTGGGCGGCGGGTTCCTGGCGACGGAGCTGAGCGCGGCGCTGGCGGCGAGGCTGGCGGCGGAGGGCGCGGGGCGGCGCGTGGTGCAGCTGTTCCGCGAGGCGGCGCCGCTGGAGCGCGTGCTGCCGCCGTACCTGGCGGCGGAGGCGGCGCGGCGGCTGGCGGCGGCGGGCGTGGAGCTGCGCGCGCGCGCGGCGGTGGCGGGCGCGGCGCTGGAGGAGGGCGGCGTGGCGCTGCGGCTGGCGGACGGCGGCGCGGTGCGCGCGCAGCTGGTGGTGGAGTGCGTGGGCGCGGAGCCGGCGACGGAGCTGGCGGCGGCGGCGGGGCTGGAGCTGCACGCGGCGCTGGGCGGCGTGCTGGTGAACGCGGAGCTGGCGGCGCGCTCGGGCGTGTGGGCGGCCGGCGACGTGGCGTGCTTCTACGACGAGGCGCTGGGGCGGCGGCGCGTGGAGCACCACGACCACGCCGTGGTGTCGGGCCGCCTCGCCGGCGAGAACATGGCGGGCGTGGCGCCGCCGAAGCCCTACCGCCATCAGAGCATGTTCTGGAGCGACCTCGGGCCGCAGCTCGGCTACGAGGTGAGCGCGGCGCGCGTGCGGGTCGGCGGCGCGGAGTGGCTGCGGTGCTGAGCTCGCGCGTGTTGCAGGCGATCGGCATCATCGACTCGCGGCTGCGCACGGTGGGCGTGTTCGCGGAGGACGCCGTGGCGACGGAGGCGCGCGAGGCGGCGGCGGGCGAGGCGGCGGGCGAGGCGGCGGGCGAGGCGCGCGAGGCGGCGGGCGAGGCACGCGAGGCGGCGGGCGAGGCGGGCGAGGCGCCGCGTCGCTTCGAGCGCGGCGTGGTGTTCTACGTGCGCGAGCGGCGCGTGGTGGGCGTGCTGCTGTGGAACCTGTTCAACAGGATGCACGTCGCGCGGCAGGTGCGTGCGCAGCCCACTACACTGCACTGCACGATACACGCACCCCCTTGTTCACCAACGTAACATAGCGGTGAAATACTTGTGACCTGTTTTGTCTTTGTTTGTCAACCTTAATTTAACATTGGAAGGAAAGAAGAGACACAACAGAGGATAGCTTGTGCCGCTATTTCATGTTTATGAATAAGAGGGTGAATCTATATTCTGTGCTAATATTATAAAGCTGAAGAATTTGTTTGTTTGAACGCGCTAGTCTCTGGAACTACTGATCCGAATTAATAGTCGATTTATAAAGGAAAGCTGTAGTTAGAATTTGTTAACAGCGTACTCAAAATGATTTGCGACTGCGAATTTAGCACCGACTTCAAAAACTAAATAGTTATACCTAGATTTATTAAGAAAATATTTTATGCTTTTCAATGGGTTTGTTTTTTTAAGGCGGGTCCCTTTTTTGTAAAAAAAGAAATTGAAATATCATGTATTTTGATTGGGATTTTTTTATTTATTTTTTTATGTTTTAATGTGTCGATAATAATATTATCCAAAAACGCTTAGAAACAGATTTTTGATAGCTGGCTAAGTTTTTGAGTAATTAGGTGAAAGGTCGTTTTTCTGTTATATTCTTCCGCGACGCTGCATATCGCACCTACCAACGTATCCGTGAGAGTGAGAAAGACAAAAATAAATTCAATAAATGCTCCTAACGGACAGCCCCTTACACTGGGTTGCTTGATTTCACTTTAACCGAAACTTGGTCTGACCCTTATTTCGAAATACAAGAGTCAGAGCCATATTTAACTAGGTATAACGTTTCGGTTAGTCAAGTGAAAGCAACCCAGCCTTAGTCCGGAGTTACACAGCTCTATAGTCTATGGTCTATACCCTCCGCGGCGCAGGTGCTGGCGCGCGGCGAGTTCGACGACCTGTTGGAGGTGGCCAAGCTGTTCTCTGTGCACGAGGACGAGTGAACGCGCCGCGCGATGTATATACTAGGATAATATCTACTTATAATAAACTGACTTAGTAAACAATATCGCGTTGTTTTATTTTTGCTACACGACTGCCCAAAAAAAGGAGTGTAGCTAATGGCCATAAAACGGGCGGTTGATATGGCTAAAGATAAATTATCTTTTGCCATATCAACCGCCCGTTTTATGGCCACCAGCTCCGCTTGGAACACTGCTGCAGTATGCAGCTAGTCCCAGTGTAGAATGTACTATGTAGGTTAGGTTAGGTTTTTTTTTTATTTAAATCAAACTCCACGGACTGTTCCCTCCGTGTCTTTTTTTGGTTATTATATTATTTGGGTTTATTTATTTTTCATGAGAATTTGTGACTTTACATGCATGGTACACGTACGCACCCGCATGGTACTGCTATCTTAAAATTAAATTCTTAAAAGTAAATATTAATATTAGGTCCTTACTTATGAAATTGGCGTTTTGTATGGGAGGAATTGAATACCATTCCTTTTGCTTGCATTGCTGCATTGAATGGAATACCATTGCTATCTATGCACTTTTGCCACCTTATAGGTATGGATGTATGGAAAGAGGGCCGACTCGCTGTTCTGCCCAAGTCCAATGGCAAACCGCTCACGGATCCAAAGGCGTATCGACCAATTACGCTCCTCCCGACTCTGGGAAAGATTTTAGAACGAGTATTGTTAGCGTGCGCTCCCCAGATAACGAGGGAAATCTCAGTATGCCAGCACGGATTTACCCCAGGAAGGTCAACCGTATCGGCGCTGCAGACGATACTGAGCACCGCAGCCGAATCTTCATCAAAATACGTTCTAGCTATATTTTTAGACATCTCAGGCGCCTTCGATAACGCCTGGTGGCCGATGATTTTGCTTAAAGTTAAACAGCGAGGCTGTCCCGAAAACCTATACCGCCTATTGTCGAGTTACTTCGTCAATAGGCGAGTCGGACTTTTCGTCGGTAACCGGGTGCGATGGAAGACGTCTACGATGGGGTGTCCGCAGGGGTCGGTGCTGGGTCCCACGTTGTGGAACGTCCTACTCGATGACTTGCTTCGGTTGCCGCTACCGGGTGGGGTTAGGGTTGTCGCGTACGCGGATGATGTCACGGTCTTGATCGAAGGGAACAGCCGGCGGGCCTTGGAGGACGCGGGGGCGGGCACCATGCGCCTGTTTGAGGACTGGGGTGGTCGGAATCGGCTGGAGTTTGCTCCTGCTAAGTCCCAAATGGTCTCACTCAGGGGCAAACTCGGGTCGCGGCCACCAGTGATCAAACTCGGTGGTAGCTCGATCAAGTTCGTGCATCAGGCTGTCGTTCTTGGCGTCACAATCGACGGAAGTCGCTCATTCGCGCCGCATGCGAGGTCGATCGGTGAGCGAGGGGCCAAATGCTTCGGGAAGATGTCGCGCGTGTCGACCGCTTCCTGGGGCATTCGATATCCGGCCCTGCGCATTATATACCAGGGCACATTTGTGGCGACGATCACGTATGCGGCGGCGTGTTGGGCCGAGAGGGCGACGCTGCACGTCATTCGGTCGCAGCTTCTCAAGGCGCAGAGGGGCCCGTTGGTGCTGTTGACCAAGGCCTACCGCACCACGAGCAGCTCTGCGCTTGCGGTTCTCGCGGGCGTCCTGCCCGCGGACTTAGAGGTGGTCCGTGCTGGCAGACTGGATCAGGCACGGCAGACCGCGACCAGGCTGGAGTTGAGCAGTCGTAGGCGCGGCATATGGTCCGAAGTGGTAGACTTGTGGCAGGAGCGATGGGCGAGCGATGAAAGAGGCAGTCATCTCAGGAGATTCTTCCCGACGGTGCACGGGAGACTCGAGGCAACTTGGGTCGCCCCGGACTACGAAACGTCGCAGATCCTCACGGGTCACGGCTGCTTTCGGTGGCAACTGCATCGGTTCCGATTGTGTGAGAGCGCTGAGTGTGAGTGTGGTGATGGATTGGAGGACGCTCACCACGTCCTCTGGGAATGCAGTCTGTACGAGGACCTCCGGTGCAAGATGTTGAACGGGATAGTGCGCTCGGAGGCGGGTCCGGTGTACTACCGGGACCTCGTTTCGTCGGGGGCGAACTACCACGGACTACGGGAGTTCGCGCACGCGTGGCACAGGAGGCGGAGCGGCTCGGATGTGCGGCAACGAAGGAGGAGACGACAGGAGGCCGAGGAGGAAGAGGAGCTCTCGACGAGTAGCAGCGCATCGAACCGGAGCTCGTCGGGAGAAGACGAAGAGGCTGGGAGCGGCGGCGGAAGTGCGTCATAGTAGAGTCTGCCCCAGAAAGGGGAGAGTGACATAAGGGACAAGGAGACAGAGATAAATAACTTGTAGGGAGCTCAAGAAGGCACCCGAACTGGGAAAAGCGCCGAGTGCAAGTACCGCTCGGGTGTCCTCCCGCGTTTCGGCCCAAGAGTCCGTGAGGGCGGTGGGGCCATGGGAAGGTGGAGGGTTGTCCCTATCTACCCGCGGCGCCCCCGAGGACGTCAGCGAGTATGAAGAAATCTGCGACGACTGCGACCATGGCTCCCTCGGGAGTAAAGAGGCCCCTATCATCGCCGGAGGAGCGCGGCCGGGCTCTGCCTTTGTGCCGCCCAGTGTTGCGCCCAGAGACAGCGGCTCCAGCGACACCTACTGCAGCGGGCCCAGTGACGGCGGCCAGAGTTGGATCAGAAGTCGTCGCGACGCGACCATCCGGGACCCCGCCGCCGCGCCCACCGCCGCCGCAGGCTACACCGCCGCCTGTACCGGACAATATGCAGCAGGAGGAAAGTGAGGATAGCGAGGTGGCGGACGGCTACAGTGGAGCGACGAAGTTAGATCTAATCAACGCCGTGCATCAAGATGTGGAGGCCATCATGGCGGCGGTCACAGGGCCGACGTCGAAGTTAAACAGGGAGGCCACCAATAAGATCGGGTCGTGCACTCGCTCCATACAGGCGGCGGTCGCAGCATTGACGGTGCGCCTAGCAGACATGGAAGTGAAATTGCAGGAGGCGAACTTGAGAGCAGCGCAGGCAGAGTGCAGTTTGTTGAAGGCCTCCGCGGCGGCACCTACTGGAGCCACAGTTGCTGCTTCTTCCTCCTCGGCGGACTTCCGCGCCGTCTCTCCTAGCGGTCGGACGTGTTTACGTGAGCTCCGCGAATTTAATTCCAAAAATTAGGATTTCCCCCTATTTTTGTGAATTTTCCGCGTTCTTGTCGTTAGTTGCGTAGCCGCGCATATATTGTGCAGTGTGTTCGTGCGATATTGACGCTTTTCCGGGAGTTTTCCGTGTTTTTCGTGTGTTGTGAGATAGTGACTCGAGGGTGAGACTCCCAGACTGGGAATCTCTCGGTTTGGGTGCTACGTGGGACAGGACCCCTTTTAAGTTAAGTACACGCCTGCGTGCAGGACGTTTTCTATTAGTTTTAGTGTTTTTAGTGTAGATAACCTAACTTTTTACCACGTGCTTGCACGTGGTCGTTTTTAGGTTAGTACAACAGCGCCATCCAATAGTACTATAGTCTCTGATACGTGTACAGCGCCATCTAGTAGGGAGTAGTAGAACTTTAACAACTTCTTAGTGTAGTAATACGCGAACTCTCTAATAGAGGGCAGGGTGAGGTGGTGCATTAATCTGCATATAGAGGGCGCAACATAATTAAACTTCTGGCGCCGTTGGTGGAACTTCGCCGACATGGACCCGGAGCGCCGGGAGGAAGCGCGGGTGTTTACGCCGCGGTCTTCCCTGGCCCGCACGCCGCCCAGCGGTTTCTCTGACATACCAGGACCATCAGGACAGCAAGTGTCGGAACCGGCAGCGGCATCGGCGGCTGCATCGGCGGCAGCACCCGCGGCGCCCCCGAGGACGTCAGCGAGTATGAAGAAATCTGCGACGACTGCGACCATGGCTCCCTCGGGAGTAAAGAGGCCCCTATCATCGCCGGAGGAGCGCGGCCGGGCTCTGCCTTTGTGCCGCCCAGTGTTGCGCCCAGAGACAGCGGCTCCAGCGACACCTACTGCAGCGGGCCCAGTGACGGCGGCCAGAGTTGGATCAGAAGTCGTCGCGACGCGACCATCCGGGACCCCGCCGCCGCGCCCACCGCCGCCGCAGGCTACACCGCCGCCTGTACCGGACAATATGCAGCAGGAGGAAAGTGAGGATAGCGAGGTGGCGGACGGCTACAGTGGAGCGACGAAGTTAGATCTAATCAACGCCGTGCATCAAGATGTGGAGGCCATCATGGCGGCGGTCACAGGGCCGACGTCGAAGTTAAACAGGGAGGCCACCAATAAGATCGGGTCGTGCACTCGCTCCATACAGGCGGCGGTCGCAGCATTGACGGTGCGCCTAGCAGACATGGAAGTGAAATTGCAGGAGGCGAACTTGAGAGCAGCGCAGGCAGAGTGCAGTTTGTTGAAGGCCTCCGCGGCGGCACCTACTGGAGCCACAGTTGCTGCTTCTTCCTCCTCGGCGGTAGGTTATGCTGCAGCGTTACGACTCTCGAGGAAGGCAGACCCGGTCCCAATCCCGGCGGCGCAGGGGCCCGTACTGGCTTTTTACCCGGCCCCTGAGCACGCAGAAAATTTCAAGTCGGCAGAGGACACAAAGGCGGCGCTCAAGAAGGCGATTAACCCATCGGCAATGTGTGTACAGGTGGACCGGGTCAGGAAGGTAGGAAATGCAGGTGTGGTGGTGCAGACTACCAACTTACAAGCGGCGGAGAAGCTGAAGGCGGCGACGCCAGTGACGCTTCGAGTAACGGAGCCCAGGAAACGGCAGCCGCTGGTGAGTCTGCGACACATAGATGGTGAGGGTAACATGGAGGAGGTTTACCCGGCGCTATACGACCAGAATTTCCGGGACACGGAGTGGACCGAGGAGCGCCCCGGCAGCAAAGCAAGCTGGCATTTAAGAAAAGAGGACATGGGACCAGCACGGTTGTCCTTGAATGTTCACCGTCGCTTCGAGAGGCGCTCCTTAACAAGCGGCGGGTCTACATCGGGTGGCAGAGCATAGAAGTTTGTGACTTTTTGTCGGTAACGTGCTGCAGGAAGTGTCATCAATATGGCCACCCGGAGAAGTATTGCCGGTCCACAGAAGCAATTTGCGGTAGGTGCGGCGTAGCGGGACATGCGAGAGAAGCCTGCAAGGCCGAAACCGAGTGCTGTGCCACATGCAAGAGATTCGGGAAGAGCGGGGCCACCTCACACACTACGGCGTCGGCGAATTGTCCAGCGCGCCAGTACGCCGAGCAGAGGCAGCTATCCGCCACAAACTATGGGTCATAGGCCCCTCAAGATTGGACAGATAAACCTCGGCGGATCGTCGGTCGCCACACGGGAGCTGCCCGCACTGGCTCAAGAGCTGCGCCTCGATATTCTTCTTATTCAAGAACAGTACTCCGAGGCGCAGCTGGGGTCAGTTCTCCAGTTTGGAGCGGCTCCCAAGGCGGCCATCTACGTGGCGCGGCGGGACCTGCAGGTGGTGGCCCTACATCACCTGTCCTCGACGCACTGTGCAGTGGCAGCTGTGAGTGCTGGGAGTGGGGGGGACGTCCTGCTAGTATCTGCCTACTTCCAGTACTCTGAAGACATCGAGCCGCACCTGCTGCACCTCGAACGTGTCCTGGGGGTACTACATGGGAGGAGAGTGATCATTGGAGCTGACTGCAACGCCCACTCGCCGCTATGGTATAGCCATGCCAGACATTACACGGGGCGGGGAGCTGACGCAGAACGACGTAGACAGCTTATGGAAGACTTCATATATGGGAACAGTCTCGTAATCCACAACGAAGAGGGGCAGCCTTTCACCTTCTCTGGCCCAAACGGTGAATCCAATATCGACGTGACCGTTTCCACGAGGAGTGCTGTCATTCAGGGCTGGACGGTCCATGATGGGGTCAGCTCCAGTGATCACAGGCTTATCACGTATAGCGCAGTCTGCAGCCGTACATCTCGAGCCGCAGAGTGCGCCGAGTCCGCTGGGGGGGAACCTCCGAGGTTCCGGGGAACCGGTGTGGACTGGGCGCGCTTCCGCGACACTGTCAGTGAGCGTATGGGTAATTTGAATGTGAACAAACGTGCGGCTGAGCTAGCGAGGGATTTTACGAATGTGATTGAGCGAACTGCGTACGAGTGCTTGGGATTGGCGAGAAATCGGAAAGATGTGGGATACGAATGGTGGAACCCACGCCTGACTGCCATGCGCAAAAGGGTTAACAGCCTTCGTTGCAAGTGGCAGCGCAGGCGGCGGGACGGGGGTCAACGCGAGGAGGATGCCAGGATCGCGCACCGTGCGGAGTACCGAAAGTACCGCAAAATGATTGAGGAGGCGCAGAGAGAGTATAACTTGCGCCAAGCTGAGTCGGGCAATGAGGATCCTTGGGGACAAGCGTATAGAGTTGCTAGTGGTAGATTCCGACCACCTGCGAACGTACTCAATGGCGTAAGGTATCTCGAGGGTCACGCGGAGTGCGTCGACGACGCTGCGGACGGCCTGTTGTATGCCCTCTGTCCTGACGACGATCAGTCCAAGGACACGGCGTATCACATGCAAGTCCGGGTGGCGGCGGCGCTCATCCCGTCGACCCCCTCTGCGCCGCCTATAGGACTGGAGGATTTGCGAAGCATAGTCAGGCAACTGCCGAACACCGCGCCGGGACTCGACGGGATCACTGCACGGATGTTGAAGCAAGTGTGGATTGCGGCATCGGTGGAATTCCACGCGGTGTTCGCAAAGTGTGTGGTAGAGGGTGTGTTTCCGGATGTGTGGAAAGAGGGCCGACTCGCTATTCTGCCCAAGTCCAATGGCAAACCGCTCACGGATCCTAAGGCGTATCGACCGATTACGCTCCTCCCGATTCTGGGAAAGATTTTAGAACGAGTAGTATTAGCGTGCGCTCCCCAGATAACGAGGGAAATCTCAGTATGCCAGCACGGATTTACCCCAGGAAGGTCGACCGTATCGGCGCTGCAGACGATATTGAGCACCGCAGCCGAATCTTCATCAAAATACGTTCTAGCTATATTTTTAGACATCTCAGGCGCCTTCGATAACGCCTGGTGGCCTATGATTTTGCTTAAAGTTAAACAGCGAGGCTGTCCCGAAAACCTATACCGCCTATTGTCGAGTTACTTCGTCAATAGGCGAGTCGGACTTTTCGTCGGTAACCGGGTGCGATGGAAGACGTCTACGATGGGGTGTCCGCAGGGGTCGGTGCTGGGTCCCACGTTGTGGAACGTCCTACTCGATGACTTGCTTCGGTTGCCGCTACCGGGTGGGGTTAGGGTTGTCGCGTACGCGGATGATGTCACGGTCTTGATCGAAGGGAACAGCCGGCGGGCCTTGGAGGACGCGGGGGCGGTCACCATGCGCCTGTTTGAGGACTGGGGTGGTCGGAATCGGCTGGAGTGTGCTCCTGCTAAGTCCCAAATGGTCTCACTCAGGGGCAAACTCGGGTCGCGGCCACCAGTGATCAAACTAGGTGGTAGCTCGATCAAGTTCGTGCATCAGGCTGTCGTTCTTGGCGTCACAATCGACGGAAGTCGCTCATTCGCGCCGCATGCGAGGTCGATCGGTGAGCGAGGGGCCAAATGCTTCGGGAAGATGTCGCGCGTGTCGACCGCTTCCTGGGGCATTCGATATCCGGCCCTGCGCATTATATACCAGGGCACATTTGTGGCGACGATCACGTATGCGGCGGCGTGTTGGGCCGAGAGGGCGACGCTGCACGTCATTCGGTCGCAGCTTCTCAAGGCGCAGAGGGGCCCGTTGGTGCTGTTGACCAAGGCCTACCGCACCACGAGCAGCTCTGCGCTTGCGGTTCTCGCGGGCGTCCTGCCCGTGGACTTAGAGGTGGTCCGTGCTGGCAGACTGGATCAGGCACGGCAAACCGCGACCAGGCTGGAGTTGAGCAGTCGTAGGCGCGGCATATGGTCCGAAGTGGTAGACTTGTGGCAGGAGCGATGGGCGAGCGATGAAAGAGGCAGTCATCTCAGGAGATTCTTCCCGACGGTGCACGGGAGACTCGAGGCAACTTGGGTCGCCCCGGACTACGAAACGTCGCAGATCCTCACGGGTCACGGCTGCTTTCGGTGGCAACTGCATCGGTTCCGATTGTGTGAGAGC